>CM033408.1:28990179-30282376 GCA_019426215.1 Buddleja alternifolia | reverse complement strand
AAAGCTTGTTTTAATATATATATACATTATTTACTGTATTTTATAATATATAGTTTTACATGTAAATACATTTAAATTATGTTAATGTTGACAAATAAGGTATATGAACATATAAAACCAATTAAGTACCAAATTCGTAGTTCGTCTGGTGGTAAGGTGCCTCTTTGCCATGGTTTTCACCCAAGATCAAATCACCATGGGAGCAAAAAAAATTTATTTATCCAAGTGGCATTCCAAGTCATCAATCCTTGTCTAAGTGGCATGCCAAGTCATCAATTTTTCCTCCAAAATTGAAAATCCCCAATTTGGTCCCTCACGTGACCGACACATGCGATTTTCCGGCCAAATTGGTCGAGAAATTTCAAAATCGGACTAAATGTGCCAATTTTTGAAACATACAAAATATTTTTGCTAGGCATGATACATAACGGACCAAAAGTGAAAAGTGGTATAGTTAAAGGACGATTTTTTGCATTTTTCCCATTTAAAAATTCTCACAATTTAACCCCTTAAAATCTTACAGTTAAGTCCCTGTAGGGAAGTGTAGATAATTCAAAAATATGAGTTTTTTGGGTAATTACTGTTGGAAATCAGATGCAAATAAAGTACGAGTGACGTACTTACGGTAACAAATTCGAATAACACGTGTGCATTTCGAATTTCTCTAATCCGAGTTTGGACGAATGAGAAATTAAATGTTGAAGTTGTGGTTTGAAATCTGTGGGTTTACCGTGAATTTCTTCTGATCCAACCATGTAAAACGAGGAGGAATTAAAGATACTACCCATTACGATCGATGGCCACGATCGTACGAGCTGTATTTTAACACACATGTGATTGGTCGTTTTTATGACAGTCCAAATCTGTTTGGTCATTACATGTGAGTCATTAATGATTTTATATGAGTCATTGATCACATCACATATGAGTCATTGATCATATCACATGTGAGTCATTAAAGTGAGTTTAATGACTCTTATGCCCCTCTTTATCCCTATATAAACCCCCCTTGGGTATTCATTTTCTTAAGAGCGAATAACAATTCCTCTTCATTCATATTCATTCTTTGAGTTTTGTTATTCCGGGAATAATGAAATCAAGAGTTGAATTATGTTATTATTGAGAGTTCGAAACAGGGTTTCGTTCGTGGGTCTCGGTTTTGAAGTGGTTCAATCCCGAGAAAAATCGTTGTATCTTGGGACACAAATTGCAGGAACCCGTACCACCAATAGCAGGGCTATAGCGGGGCAGGTGCGATTTTCGAATCTCACGAAAAAGAAATTGCTCGGAGCGAATTTCTTGTGGCCCTCGAATCCCGTTAATGATGGGTCGCTTAGATGCCGAAGCTGGGTTGCCGCCGAAAATGGCGAATTTCTGGCAACGCGAGGATCGACGAATCTCGCTGAAAAATCCTCCCGGATCGGAGAATCTAGTGGAGTGATATCAATGGTGATGATAACTTTTTATTATATTAATACTAAAAGCTAAAGTAGTCATCATGGAAATGAATGCAAAAGTCTTAAAAGTGGCCGCCCATTACGGTAAAAGAGATGCCTTTTGGTCTTTTGTTTTTCTTGTGGGCCAACACTTTTTAAATAATATATTAGTGGATGATGTAAGAATAAAAGTCACAAAAGCTCGGATGGGAAAAAAAGAGGCTTTTTGTTTTATCTTTTATTTTGTTTTTATTTATTAATATATTAAAAGTGTTAAAGTAAAAAGCATTAAAGTAGCCGAAAAAGAAGACCGTTGGTTTAACGAGGCAAAAGGAATTAATATAAAATTAAAAAGCTAAAGTAGTCATCATGAAAAGGCATGAAAAAGAATTGGTAAATAGCCGTTCATTATGGAAAAGTTTTGCCTTTTGCTACTTTTACTTTTTGCTTTTTGCTTTTGCTTGTTTTACATTTATTAAATCATGTGTGGGCTCGGCCCAACATGAATGTAATCATTTTGAGTTTGTCTATTAAAATAAAATAGATTTATGTTAATATGACCAAAATGATGCGCTTGGAGCGTTGTTGCTGATCGCGGATAGCAACGTTAGATGTCCCAAATCGCATCGCCAGAAGTTGTTGGTATTATTTATCCCAAAAAAAAAAAAAAAATCTCGAGGAGATAAGGGGATTTAATCAATTCTGGTGTATCGCAGAATTGTGGGGGAAAGAGGCAATCCTCCAGCGAACTATGTTTTTAAAAGTAGCCATTGTTAGTTATAGTTGTAGTGTTATATTGTGCTATTAAATTCGTCTAGTTAATTCTGTCGAGGAGATTGGGTTTTAAGTGCGACCGTTGTGACGCCTCCAATCTTTCCTGGGAATTAAATCTAGTGTGGTTTTCTAGTACAATATTCACTCTCTATTTCTATAATTGGTGGAATATGACTCTGAGTTCCACAACAAGTGGTTAGAGCTCGGGTATTCTGAGTATGCTCTGTGGTTGCAGTTTAATCTGATCTTCCACATCAGAAAAGCTTTCCCGGGATGTTTGACTTTGAAAATGTGGAGGTTGGAATACCGAAAATCCAAATGGTCAAGGACCATTGACTGCATATTGGATATGCACTTCATAGCGTATCTCGTACATAAAGTCAAGAAATTCTGATATTCATGACGGCAAAATCATGGAATATAGAATCGTTGTCTTTTCTCGAGGATACTGGATATCTGACACAAACGACTCTAAGTCCACGAGTGGTTCTGGTTTACCATCGGTGGAGGAGCAGTGTCATTGAAATCATCTAAATCAACTTGTATAGATCATGTCAGAATTCATAGCTTTAGATAAAGTTGATGGAAAAGCTGAGTGACTACACAATATTTAGAAGAGAACCCAGGTTGGAATCTTGGACGTATAAGAGTAAAAACCAGGTTTTAACCAAGTTCCAAACCAAGTGCACATCTTACACTCCGGCTGATGAGCGGATGATGTTTATGGAAAACTTGATCACGTCACTTGTGGTTGGAATAGGTAAAGTGGTGTTGTGCATAAACTTGGACGTTGTCACTTTAAACTATACAGTTGTTGAGTGAGATCGGTCCTAATGTTTGTGACACATATTCTCTGAAGAGAGAAACGTCTAGACGACGTGGTGTACGAAGTACACAACTTGGTCAAAAATACGAAGGATTTGACCATTGGAGTACAATCGAGAAAGTCGATCAAACATCCGATGGTGCGTCGTTCAAAAAAAAAATTTGATGCAAGTGTGGTAGTATTCACCATGGTCTAATGATATTTCCGAACGCCAAAATCATACTCTAAAGAAGATAATGATGCGTTGGATAAATTCAAAATTGTGTGGGACGTGGTCCTAGATAACTACATTCTGAACGAAGGTCCCACGTAGTAGTAAGAGTAAGAATCTGCCTGAAAGATGGCAAGATTTCCTACAGTTACGTACAAATGTGGGGGCTGTGGGTTACGGTAAAAACACCCAAACCTTAACAAGGTTACAAGGCGTACTTGTTAGCCAAAGGGAACCTTCAAATGGTAGACCTTGATTTCGTCTTTTCATGTTTTCGGGAATGGGAATTAAATCCATAAAATATTCATTGTTGTTGCTAATTTGCATAACCATGAGATATTTGAAATGGATATTAAAACTGTGTTCCTTAAACAAAGGATTAGATGAGGAAGTTCACATGGAACTAACCGAGGGGTATGTTGGGTCAGTATACGGACTCGAACATAGCTCCAAAGTAGTGGCATGAAAGGTTTGACAAAATATTATGTTTTCAAACGACTTCATAATCAACAAGCGTGATACATGTGGTTTTAACAAAACACATAGCTCATAGTATGAAATTTCACTAAGGTTCAAAGCCAAAAGCTACCTTTTCTGGTGTGAAAGTTTGATATGTTGATTATGTAAGTAATCATGACTACTGAAAAGATGTTGAAAAAGAATTCGACATAAATGATATGGGTACGGTCCAAAGACTTGACTTACTGAGACTATACTTGGAAAATTTAGTTTCCATAACAGTGCTCTTGTAAGAAAGTGACAAAAGACTTGGTTGAGAACCATGGTGAACCCATATTGAAATATGCACATATGCCCAATTTGATATATTGAGACAATAAGTCGGCAATAGCACGTGCATACAATTGCGACTGTTAGTCTGCAATAACAAAGGCATATAGTGGCATAAGTAATGGTAAGTCTAGACAGGCTTGTCGTAGGCATAATACCATTAAGCAGTTGATCTATAATGGCATTATCTCCACTGATCATGGAGGATAAAGTAGATCCTTTGACGAAAGGACTTCCATAGAGATCAAATAGACTGCCTATCAAGAGGAATGGGGTTAAAGACTACAAATTAAGAATGGACACAGCGGTAACCTAACCATGTTGACTGGAGATCCCAAGATCATGGTTCAATGGGACAACTAAGTTGTGAAAATTCAGTATGGCACTTAGGAGTTTAACTCCAAACCCATTACCTAGGATAAAGAAGTGCAACCTGCAAGTTGTAGCAAAGGTTAAGCTGGGCTTTTAATGATTCCTATACTGTCTAAATGAAGTGGAGTATGGCAGGATACTCTTAAATAGGAAGTCACCTATGTAAGTGTGAGGTGTAGGCCGCCTCAACATTAGGCAAAATGTAAACACTTATGAATCCAAGAGGGGGTGCCACGGCCAAAATGGACCCAACAGTGAGAACGAAATCTGTTCGAGAGACTACAGTGTGAATATCATTGTCTTGGTTTACACGAACGGCTGAACAATTCAAGACATCGCGTTCATTGGGCAGCCTAGTAAATCCGATTATATTTCACTAAGAAAGGTTCAAAGCCAAAAGCTACCTTTTCTGATGCTATAGTTTTTCACCCGAACTCTCAATGTGTCTGCATATGTTAATTTCATTCGTGTGGGGGATTGTTGGAAATCAGATGCAAATAAAGTACGAGTGACGTACTTACGGTAACAAATTCGAATAACACGTGTGCATTTCGAATTTCTCTAATCCGAGTTTGGGCGAATGAGAAATTAAATGTTGAAGTTGTGGTTTGAAATCTGTGGGTTTACCGTGAATTTCCTCTGATCCAACCATGTAAAACGAGGAGGAATTAAAGATACTACCCATTACGATCGATGGCCACGATCGTACGAGCTGTATTTTAACACACATGTGATTGGTCGTTTTTATGACAGTCAAAATCTGTTTGGTCATTACATGTGAGTCATTAATGATTTTATATGAGTCATTGATCACATCACATGTGAGTCATTGATCATATCACATGTGAGTCATTAAAGTGAGTTTAATGACTCTTATGCCCCTCTTTATCCCTATATAAACCCCCCTTGGGTATTCATTTTCTTAAGAGCGAATAACAATTCCTCTTCATTCATATTCATTCTTTGAGTTTTGTTATTCCGGGAATAATGAAATCAAGAGTTGAATTATGTTATTATTGAGAGTTCGAAACAGGGTTTCGTTCGTGGGTCTCGGTTTTGAAGTGGTTCAATCCCGAGAAAAATCGTTGTATCTTGGGACACAAATTGCAGGAACCCGTACCACCAATAGCAGGGCTATAGCGGGGCAATATTGTGTTAAGGATAGAGAGTTCAACTCTCGCCTCGATTCAGATTTTGCATATCCATTTTATCACAATCAAATTATTCATTTTAACCAACAAATACATATTATAAGAGGGGATATGTCCGTGATTAGCCTTATTCTATTGTTATTAAGAAGTTATAGCAATTAATTCATTATACTGATTTATTAAAGTTATACTTGCCATATGCCAACTAAAGGAGATGAATTTATAATATTTCGCTTCCTACGTACATTTCCAAAATACCTAAGAAGGGTTAATAATGTATGCGTGAAAGATCATGACTAATGCAAAAATCTCTATTAATAAAAACTCGTATCGTGCAATGATATTATTCGTAATGAAATAATTGTGAAAGATCACCGGTGATACATAGTTTTCCCGCCTATGTATCCAAAATACTTGCAAAGGACTAGTTAGCATATAATTCGTATTACATCTACATGTGTAGATATATACGTTGGAATGTGGACATATGATAACAACATCGTAAGTTTATAAGTTAAGAATTATGTTTTTTCGGTGTGCAAAGGGTTAAAGGAGGTAAAAGCTACAAGCAGTGGTTTTTCCTTTTTCAAATTTGATAGTGAATTATCTATGACAGAAGTATTAGAGGAGTGACCATGGTTATATCAAGGACAATCGTTGTTCCTAGAGAAATGGTGGATGGGAATGACATTAGAGAAAGAGCATAAGGAAGTTTCAGTTTGGGTTAAATTTCGAAATTTACCTGCGGAATTCTGGACAACTGATGGGTTAAGTATCATTGCAAGTGCATTAGGACGTCCATTATATCCAGATGCATTTACATTATCAATGGAGCGTATTGATTATGTTAGAGTGTGTATCCTTATGACAATAGGGGATGACTTTCAAGATGAAGTTTATATGATGTTGCAATCGGAATCAGGGAGAATATAATGGTACATGTAGGATAGGGATTGAATATGAATGGAAGCGTACGTCCTTAAGTTTGTGTAAGTCTTTTGGACATAGTGTTCGACAATGTCCTAAAGCTAAAAAAGATGAGAGACCCCCGGTGAATATTTATGTACCTAAACAGCAAGTAATATAAGATCCCAAAACAGACTCAAAGGTGAGTGGATGGATCAATGTTAGTCATAAACATGTGATAAGTAAAGAAGAAAATAAGTAAAGGAGGAGAGCTCCAATGAACCATTCAAGAATTTCCGGTGAAGGAGAAGGTTCATGTAAGGATGAATTAATTATCCAAAATAAATTTGCAAGCTTAGTCGAAGATACTCTAGATTATGAGTTGGAACCTTCTAAAGGATGTCGACAATCTGATTTAAGTGAAATAAAGACTAGCTAGTTGAAAGGACCTATAAGCGAGGATACCCTAGAGAATGGTGGTCAATGATATCTATAATTTGTTGGAATGTGTCTTTTCAATCTATTGCTATTAAGTGGATTTGGATGATAACGTGGTAGATTATTTTGGCGTTCGAATGTTAGTTGTTTCAATGTTCAAAAGTTCGGTGCATGTTTATTATTGTATTAACGTTCGAACATTGTCATCAATGTTTTGGTAGATGATGGTTCTAGCTTATTCTTGGTTAACAATCGTTTATTTAGTGTTGAGAATGGACTAGGTGCTTTTTGGTTGTGGCAAGGTAGTACCTTGCGCACTATTTTTGTATTTCCCTTTTTTATTTTAATGCAATTGACTTTTTCAAAAAAAAAAAAAAAGTTTATAAACAATAGATATAGAATAAAATTATGACAAATTTCATAAATTACATGATTCACATAAATCGTGAATTTCATGATTTTTACATAACCGTAAAGAATTAAAGACTAACCTTATACATAGTCTTCAATGGTAGTCTTTTCACGTTGATCATCAATCACTGGTTTGCACTTGAGAAATATCGATTTTTCTCTCTTGACCGCTCTTGAATGATGGAAAATATACGTACACTATGATCAGATAAGTTTTCTGCTTTTCACATATTAATGTTTTAATCCTTATTGCCTTCCATCAAAGCACTTTTTCACTTAGAGTCATGACTTTTCTTTATGTAAGTCATGTCTTTTCTCCATCCAATAAGGATTAAAACATTAATATTACATAATTTATTATTTTACCAAATAAACTTGAATATTAATAAAATAAGAATATGTAAATAATAATATGTGAGCCATATAATTAATTCTTATATTCTCCCACTTGGCTTATATATTTGCCTTATGATTTAGAATAAACATAATATGCACAATAAAATTATTCTAAATCTTTCATAAATTGGCTAACCTTTTATATCATGATTAAGTCAAAACTAATGTGAGTCATGGCGGTTGTACGTCATTTAGCTTGACATAATCCCTTCCATGTATTACAACACTAATTTCAAAGTAATCATGACCCTTAACGAAGAGAACATAAAGGCCCAACTTTAATGTCTTTATCAAAGACGACTCTCATCATCATACTTCTATTCCATAATGTATACAATATAGAAAACAAGAGATTTTAGAAACACTTAATTGAGCTTAAAAGTGTCAAACATGGTAACTTAATATGCATATAACATAATTCAATTATGACGTCCAATAATGCCCATTCTTTCGATATGCTCGTTAATATCTTGGGCAGTAATATATAATGCTCCTTCTTTCGATATGCTTATTAATATATCGGGAATATGGTGCTAATATGTTTGATTGATACTCTTTGTTTCTCAATTCTTCTTTCACAACAAGATACATAATTTTCATATGCGTAGAACCCTTAAAATACTTGTCGTTCTTTCAAAAGAAAGTTTGAAGATTCATCAAACTCTCAACATCAAATACATAAGGAACTTTTTTAATTTGTTCTCATTCCAATTCATTCATTGGACATTGCTTAATGCCAAATATATCTCCCCTTATAAATTGGAATATCTTTAATTAACATTTTTATCTTATATCTTTCTAGAACTTTATTCATATATACTTTTCGAGACAATCTTAACAATCTTTGTGATTCATTATGGAATATTTCAATTCCTATCACATATTGCGTCTCCCATATCTTTCATAGTTCTTAGAAAGATATCTTGATTTTATATAATAAACCAAGATCATTATCAGAAAATAAACTTACTCCCACTAACCTTAATGTATGTACACTAATCGACAGTGTTATCCATCCAAATAAAGTTGTGACATCATTATACTTAGATACCATTGTCAGGAAGCTTGTTTTCCATCTTTCATGAAAAATTATTAATTATATCAAAGTTCTCTTATGGGATATACTCAGATATATAAACCATAACTGTTAATATATGTACTTATTAGATTTATTTGTTATCTTTGGATATACAAAATAAACCTAATAGAACATGCAAAATAACAACTATGTTTATATATTATAAAAACAATGAATCAACCTTTGGGTGATTCCTGAATGTCTTATAATAACAAACTTCAATATACCCGTATAGCTCTATGTCATTTGCAGGGATATAAAATTTATGGGTAACTAAAAAATTTAATATGCATTGAAATCTACAGCGTGCATGATCAGGCCACTTTGGTGGGTCTCCTTGATGTCGCACCCAGTGCACCAAACTAGGTGCCGCATAGGGTGGCGGAGGGTGACATCCCCTTGTTATATTATTTTATTATTTGTTGTTTTTTTATTTTCTTTAATTCACTTACTCCCTTTTCACTTATTTTTCTTTTTCTTGTCTCTTGTCTTGAGAAATTGATAAATCTTTTTCTTCCTACTCATGTATATATTTATATATTATATTTTTGAATACTACTAAGCTCTTTAATAGTTTATTATAATATTTTTTTAGCATAAATATTAAATAATTTAAATTGTGAGTAATTAAAACATGATTAGTCAATCCTACTTGAATCGCTCGGTTTCGAGATGTAATTGTGTGATTTTGTGTTAATATTCATCGACTCGTACGTGTTGTGTTGGGTTAAATTACGATTCAATCAATCCTACTTGAACCGCTCGGTTTAAATTTATAAGTGTTTGGTTGTGTTAATACTCGTACGTATTCTGTCGGGTTGAATTTTTGAAATTAATCCGCTCGAATTTTCAATTTCAAGAAAAAAAATCTTAAATTTTAAACCAGGAAATAGGAAAGAAATAAAAAGGAAAAAATGTAAAAAGAATTTAGAAAAAACTAAAATAAAATTCGATATAAAATTGCTCGAAATCCTACCTCGTGCACTCTTAACTAATACAAATATAGATGAATAGTAGAAAAGGCTTTATTAAATTTTCCAAACAAACTAAACATAAAAAAATTAAAACAAAAATAAATGAAAAAACTAACAGAATGATTTACGAAAAAATTGACAAACAAATTAAAAAAAAACAAGTGAAAAATGAAAGAGAAATAAAGAAAATATAATAATAATATGATAAAATAATTGGGGAGGGTGACATCTGCCGCCCTCCACCGAGTGCGGCATTGAGGAAACCACTTTGGTAACTAACAAATCATCTATCAAAATAGATTTCATATGCAAATGTTAATACGCATTAAAATTTATAAACTTTGGTGACTAACAAATCATTTTTCAAATAAATTTTAAATGCAAGTTGTGATTAATATTATTCGCAACCATTTACATTCATACGAAACCATTAATCATATAATTATACATTGTCAAACAACAAGATAATGAGCAACAGAAAATTCCAAGTCCTGGCAACATGATATATCAGGCTTGAACTACCGTCCTATATATAATGCAAATAATCATATCATATCATATATATAATATTTAAAAGGTAAATGATATTGGCACTCCAAAAATGTTATTGGCACTCCACTATTCAATACAAATTTCTTTCTAAAAATAATGAAAAGTGGAGCTCCAGTAGTAATTTTTAGAGTGCCAATATCAAGTCCCTATTTAAAATGAATCCAAACCTATGAATCAATCTCTTTCCTATGTGTATTATGAGGTGGACAACTTATTCTTTCACCATTATGACACATAGATTACTTTCTTTTTTATATTCATTGTTCTCATATAATTACTTTCCATTAATTAAAAATGTGAATATTCTATATTTAAAATGTAACTCATATATATTACCTTAAATATATTTAATATCTTATTAAGTATAATTTTAAACATATAATCGTTTGCTTTTGAAATGTATATGTATGGTCAATTACTATATTCCTTTGACTTGCATTCAATTAAATGTCCTTAATTATGCTAATCACAAGCCAATCAAGTCAATTGGATGAATAATAATCATTCTAAAAATATATTATACGACAATTTTGTTTAAATGTGGTGATTTTATGTCGTTAAACTGTTCCTAAAATATATTTTAGGCTTTCCTTCTAATCAGTTATACCCATAAGGAGGAGTTACTTTCCTTAAATCATTTCACAATACGTTTCTTTAATTTTGTGTTACTCTATTTTTATAACTAAAATTCTTAAAAGATGTTCCAAATTTGTGTTATCAATTTACTCATTGAATTACTCTTTGCATTGTGTAATTCTTTCCATAATCAAATTAATCACATTAGTAAATAAGTTGAATTTGTGTTTAAATATGTAAATTATTTTTGTACACATGATTTTATTTATAATGTCATAATTGTTCCACTGAACATTTACAAATCTAATATATACTCCTCAAATTACATTTCAATTCACATTTTAATCTAATAGCTCAATTAACCAGTTGTCTATATATACCTCGCAAACATGCATGGAAAGTTCAACAATTGCTTGGAAAGCATCCAAGTGGAAGATGTGGTCATATTGATCATCTCCTAGAAGTATGAATTATGACCAGATTGGTTAATTTGTAAATTCACATTTTATCTGCATAGGAAATTCCGTGTCTGATTTATAACTTATGGTTCAATACATCAATTTTATATGCAGTGGTCGATCGCTTGAATAAAAGCTTATCGGAAGCATAGAAGGAAGATCCAAGGCAAATATATTTTTCTTTAGTTCTGTACCACCATTTTTAATTTCGTTTGTCTAACAATTGAATTTTTCGTTTGTATTCTTATGGCACTATATACTCTTAGCAGATTTTGTTGGAAATCAGATGCAAATAAAGTACGAGTGACGTACTTATGGTAACAAATTCGAATAACACGTGTGCATTTCGAATTTCTCTAATTCGAGTTTGGACGAATGAGAAATTAAATGTTGAAGTTGTGGTTTGAAATCTGTGGATTTACCGTGAATTTCTTCTGATCCAACCGTGTAAAACAAGGAGGAATTAAAGATACTACCCATTACGATCGATGGCCACGATCGTACGAGCTGTATTTTAACATTACATGTGAGTCATTAATGATTTATATGAGTCATTGATCACATCACATGTGAGTCATTGATCATATCACATGTGAGTCATTAAAGTGAGTTTAATGACTCTTATGCCCCTCTTTATCCCTATATAAACCCCCCTTGGGTATTCATCTTCTTAAGAGCGAATAACAATTCCTCTTCATTCATATTCATTCTTTGAGTTTTGTTATTCCGGGAATAATGAAATCAAGAGTTGAATTATGTTATTATTGAGAGTTCGAAACAAGGTTTCGTTCGTGGGTCTCGATTTTGAAGTGGTTCAATCCCGAGAAAAATCGTTGTATCTTGGGACACAAATTGCAGGAACCCGTACCACCAATAGCAGGGCTATAGCGGGGCAATATTGTGTTAAGGATAGAGAGTTCAACTCTCGCCTCGATTCAGATTTTGCATATCCATTTTATCACAATCAAATTATTCATTTTAACCAACAAACTTAACACAATATTATTCAAATTTGATGTGAGTAAAATGGATCAAATCTGGATAACTCGATTTGATGCCAAAAATCTGGATTTTGATAATTTTGAATCAGGTTTGGGGCTGGAAAATCGAGAGAGAAAGATCCGATTTGTTTGGAACAAAGATTTGGAAAAATCTGAAATTTTGTGATTTGGAATCACAATAATTTGAACTAAAATCTGATTTTGATGTTCTTGGAATTTTTCGATTGGATCAAAATTCTGGAAATCTAAAAATTGAGATTTGAATCGGGTTGGACCCGGTTTGGTTGAATTGCCGCCGTGCAACACAACTAATTGTCGCTGGGTTTGAGACAGCAAATCTGCCGTGTGGTGGGGTTAGGTGTCGGTGAATTCACCGCCGTAACCCATCGCAGACGGTACTTGGGTGATGTTGCTGCCTCTGTTCGCCGGCGAAGCCATGAAAATGGCAGGTGCGATTTTCGAATCTCACGAAAAAGAAATTGCTCGGAGCGAATTTCTTGTGGCCCTCGAATCCCGTTAATGATGGGTCGCTTAGATGCCGAAGCTGGGTTGCCGCCGAAAATGGCGAATTTCTGGCAACGCGAGGATCGACGAATCTCGCTGAAAAAAATCCTCCCGGATCGGAGAATCTGGTGGAGTGATATCAATGGTGATGATAGCTTTTTATTATATTAATACTAAAGCTAAAGTAGCCATCATGGAAACGAATGCAAAAGTCTTAAAAGTGGCCGCCCATTATGATAAAAGAGGTGCCTTTTGGCCTTTTGTTTTTTCTTGTGGGGCCAACACTTTTTAAATAATATATTAGTGGATGATGTAAGAATAAAAGTCACAAAAGCTCGGATGGGAAAAAGAGAGGCTTTTTGTTTTGTCTTTTATTTTGTTTTTATTTATTAATATATTAAAAGTGTTAAAGTAAAAAGCATTAAAGTAGCCGAAAAAGAAGACCGTTGGTTTAACGAGGCAAAAGGAATTAATATAAAATTAAAAAGCTAAAGTAGTCATCATGAAAAGGCATGAAAAAGAATTGCTAAATAGCCGTTCATTATGGAAAAGTTTTGCCTTTTGCTACTTTTACTTTTTGCTTTTTGCTTTTGCTTGTTTTACATTTATTAAATCATGTGTGGGCTCGGCCCAACATGAATGTAATCATTTTGAGTTTGTCTATTAAATAAAACAGATTTATGTTAATATGACCAAAATGATGCGCTTGGAGCGCTGTTGCTCATCGCGGATAGCAACGTTAGATGTCCCAAATCGCATCGCCAGAAGTTGTTGGTATTATTTATCCCAAAAATAATCTCGAGGAGATAAGGGGATTTAATCAATTCTGGTGTATCGCAGAATTGTGGGGGAAAGAGGCAATCCTCCAGCGAACTATGTTTTTAAAAGTAGCCATTGTTAGTTATAGTTGTAGTGTTATATTGTGCTATTAAATTCATCTAGTTAATTCTGTCGAGGAGATTGGGTTTTAAGCGCGACCGTTGTGACTCCTCCAATCTTTCCTGGGAATTAAATCTAGTGTGGTTTTCTAGTACAATATTCACTCTCTATTTCTATAATTGGTGGAATATGACTCTGAGTTCCACAACAAGTGGTTAGAGCTCGGGTATTCTGAGTATGCTCTGTGGTTGCAGTTTAATCTGATCTTCCACATCAGAAAAGCTTTCCCGGGATGTTTGACTTTGAAAATGTGGAGGTTGGAATACCGAAAATCCAAATGGTCAAGGACCATTGACTGCATATTGGATATGCACTTCATAGCGTATCTCGTACATAAAGTCAAGAAATTCTGATATTCATGACGGCAAAATCATGGAATATAGAATCGTTGTCTTTTCTCGAGGATACTGGATATCTGACACAAACGACTCTAAGTCCACGAGTGGTTCTGGTTTACCATCGGTGGAGGAGCAGTGTCATTGAAATCATCTAAATCAACTTGTATAGATCATGTCAGAATTCATAGCTTTAGATAAAGTTGATGGAAAAGCTGAGTGACTACACAATATTTAGAAGAGAACCCAGGTTGGAATCTTGGACGTATAAGAGTAAAAACCAGGTTTTAACCAAGTTCCAAACCAAGTGCACATCTTACACTCCGGCTGATGAGCGGATGATGTTTATGGAAAACTTGATCACGTCACTTGTGGTTGGAATAGGTAAAGTGGTGTTGTGCATAAACTTGGACGTCGTCACTTTAAACTATACAGTTGTTGAGTGAGATCGGTCCTAATGTTTGTGGCACATATTCTCTGAAGAGAGAAACATCTAGACGACGTGGTGTACGAAGTACACAACTTGGTCAAAAATACGAAGGATTTGACCATTGGAGTACAATCGAGAAAGTCGATCAAACATCCGATGGTGCGTCGTTCAAAGAATTTGATGCAAGTGTGGTAGTATTCACCATGGTCTAATGATATTTCCGAACGCCAAAATCATACTCTAAAGAAGCTAATGATGCGTTGGATAAATTCAGAATTGTGGGGGACGTGGTCCTAGATAACTACATTCTGAACGAAGGTCCCACGTAGTAGTAAGAGTAAGAATCTGCCTGAAAGATGGCAAGATTTCCTACAGTTACGTACAAATGTGGGAGCTGTGGGTTAAGGTAAAAACACCTAAACCTTAACAAGGTTACAAGGCGTACTTGGTAGCCGAAGGGAACCTTCAAATGGTAGACCTTGATTTCGTCTTTTCATATTTTCGGGAATGGGAATTAAATCCATAAAATATTCATTGTTGTTGCTAATTTGCATAACCATGAGATATTTGAAATGGATATTAAGACTGCGTTCCTTAAACAAAAGATTAGATGAGGAAGTTCACATGGAACTAACCGAGGGGTATGTTGGGTCGGTATACAGACTCGAACATAGCTCCTAAGTAGTGGCATGAAAGGTTTGACAAAATATTATGTTTTCAAACGACTTCATAATCAACAAGCGTGATACATGTGGTTTTAACAAAACACATAGCTCATAGTATGAAATTTCACTAAGGTTCAAAGCCAAAAGCTACCTTTTCTGGTGTGAAAGTTTGATATGTTGATTATGTAAGTAATCATGACTACTGAAAGGATGTTGAAAAAGAATTCGACATAAATGATATGGGTACGGTCCAAAGACTTGTCTTACTGAGACTATACTTGGAAAATTTAGTTTCCATAACAGTGCTCTTGTAAGAAAGTGACAAAAGACTTGGTTGAGAACCATGGTGAACCCATATTGAAATATGCACATATGCCCAATTTGATATATTGAGACAATAAGTCGACAATAGCACGTGCATACAATTGCGACTGTTAGTCTGCAATAACAAAGGCATATAGTGGCATAAGTAATGGTAAGTCTAGACAGGCTTGTCGTAGGCATAATACCATTAAGCAGTTGATCTATAATGGCATTATCTCCACTGATCATGGAGGATAAAGTAGATCCTTTGACGAAAGGACTTCCATAGAGATCAAATAGACTGCCTATCAAGAGGAATGGGGTTAAAGACTACAAATTAAGAATGGACACAGCGGTAACCCAACCATGTTGACTGGAGATCCCAAGATCATGGTTCAATGGGACAACTAAGTTGTGAATATTCCGTATGGCACTTAGGAGTTTAACTCCAAACCCATTGCCTAGGATAAAGAAGTGCAACCTGCAAGTTGTAGCAAAAGGTTAAGCCGGGCTTTTAATGATTCCTATACTGTCATGTAAATGAAGTGGATTATAGTAGGATACTCTTAAATAGGAAGTCACCTATGTAAGTGTGAGGTGTCGGCCGCCTCAACATTGGGTAAAATGTAAACACTTATGAATCCAAGAGGGGGTGCCACGGCCAAAATGGACCCAACAGTGAGAACAGAATCTGTTCGAGAGACTACGGTGTGAATATCATTGTCTTGGTTTGTTAGAATAGTGTCCTGCGAGCCAATCCTGGATAGGCTTTCTTTATCTATTCTTGTAATAAACAATTTCGTTTTACATTATATTTATAAAAGGCATTTCTTCATCTTATGTTTATATTGTTATAACTGTATGATGAAGTCCCTAGAATTCATACATAGCTATGGGGCTTGATATCTCATTGGATGGATATCATAAAACAAGTTTCTAAGGCTGTGATTTCTAAATACTATCCAAGTCATAGAATTATCAAGATGGGACATTGATAATTCGGATAGACTTGCGCCTATGATGCACACTCTTAATTAGAGAATGTCTCGTTTTATAGACATTAGTGTAGTTGACACAAATGCACATACGCGGGTGCTTGTTGAGAACAAGTTCACTGATTACCCTAACTGAAACTTCCTAAATTGGAATTATTTCTATATATGTCGAATTAGGAGTTTCTTAATCACGATAGTGCAAGATTAATTCTTTGACTTGAGTCATCACAGTAATCTTGTATATTGACTTACTGCACTTTGACTCCTGTGCCAGTTCTTTTACAAGGACACATATGGACTGGTGATTGGGTGTAGTGACTTGTATATGGAGGTTGGTGTTGACAACAAAGGATCCATCACTTGTCTAGATGAACAAGTGAATTTCCTATAATATTCTAAGTGGTTTGACTGAGTCAGTCCTTGGCCAAGGCAAGTAAGTAATTAATTGAGAAATGAGTTTCTTGAATTAATTAATCACTAGTCAAACACACTCGAATTATTAAGATTGAATTTATAAGGATCTCGACCAATAAGATTCCTCGATCCTTAATTCAATTGGGAAATTAGTTGATGGAAGAATCTCACTTGCATGGAATGCGCGATTGGAAAGGTTCACTTTGAATTGCCTACATCTAGGTCTTCAAGATAAGTAGCTAGAAACTTTTCTTTGATTTATGGGTATCTTATATTTAATGGAGATTAAATAATAAGATGGTTAATTAAAAGTGTTTAATTAATCGAGACAATTTAATTGTCCAAATTAAATCATAAAGGTTATGAACCCATTACTAGTATGTTGGTGAACCTAAAGGGTCACACACAATACTCGGACAAATCCATTTCTTAGCTAAGGAAATTTAATTCAAAGTAGTTGAGTTAATATATTAATTAATTAGATTAATTAATTAAGACTTTTATTTATTCAAGTATTGGATAAATAAATTAGTTAAGTTGATAAGATCAATTTAATTAAGCTTAAGTCAAGAAAGCATTTATTTAATTGGAAGTGACTTTTAATTAATCTAGTATGGTGGATTAATTATTAAAAGACTATTTTATTAAGCCTTAGTCGAAAATTTGGTGGAGGAAAATAATTAAAGAGTTTAATTAATTTTCTTCTAGAAGGAAATAAGATTTCTTGGAGAGAAAGGAAACTAATTAAAATAGAAGAGTTCTATTTAGAAATTAATTAGTCTTCTATTCCTACATGGAAAAGGATTAATGTATAAGAGTTCTACATGGAAAAGAATTGCAAGAACCTAGTCCTATATATAGGACATGTAGAGAACAAAAATTGGAAGATGACTTTTGAAGCCAAAATTTTTGTTCCTCTTGCATAGAAAAATCGTTTCTTTTTCCTCTCTCTCATATAGTGTTCTTGAGTTCTTGATTATTCATCAAGATCTTGAATTCAAGAATTCTTCCAAAATACTTAGAGAAGTAATTTTTGCTTTCACCTTAATCCCATACACTATTCCTTAGAGTTAGAATAAACGTTTATAGATCAACCTAGCTAAAGATTATAAACGAGTGGGTATCCGGGGTGTGGATCAACTTTAGAGGAGAAACACTTGGGTCTCTGAAGTGAATCAAGAATCCGATCAAAGACGTTTTTGGTGGAGGAATTCGAAATCTACATCAAAGGGAAAAACGAAGGAGTTGATTCAAGGAACGAGAAGCAAGCTAGGGAGCTTATAAGTTAAGGAAGAAGAAACTCTTCGATTTTTACGAAAAATCGAATAAGGTAAGATCTTCTTTATTTAAGTTTTAAATAACAAATCAAAGATGCGCAAGCCTATGATACGTGATAAGCCCGTAGGATTAATAAACTTGCATGTTTAAATCCTAGAAACTAAAATTTTATTTTTCCGCTGTGCTTAGTCGGGCTATATGTATATTTCCCAACATGGTTTACACGAACGGCTGAACAATTCAAGACATCGCGTTCATTGGGCAGCCTAGTAAATCCGATTATATTTCACTAAGAAAGGTTCAAAGCCAAAAGCTACCTCTTCTGATGCTATAGTTTTTCACCCGAACTCTCAATGTGTCTGCATATGTTAATTTCATTCGTGTGGGGGATTGTTGGAAATCAGATGCAAATAAAGTACGAGTGACGTACTTATGGTAACAAATTCGAATAACACGTGTGCATTTCGAATTTCTCTAATCCGAGTTTGGACGAATGAGAAATTAAATGTTGAAGTTGTGGTTTGAAATCTGTGGATTTACCGTGAATTTCTTCTGATCCAACCGTGTAAAACAAGGAAGAATTAAAGATACTACCCATTACGATCGATGGCCACGATCGTACGAGCTGTATTTTAACATTACATGTGAGTCATTAATGATTTATATGAGTCATTGATCACATCACATGTGAGTCATTGATCATATCACATGTGAGTCATTAAAGTGAGTTTAATGACTCTTATGCCCCTCTTTATCCCTATATAAACCCCCCTTGGGTATTCATCTTCTTAAGAGCGAATAACAATTCCTCTTCATTCATATTCATTCTTTGAGTTTTGTTATTCCGGGAATAATGAAATCAAGAGTTGAATTATGTTATTATTGAGAGTTCGAAACAGGGTTTCGTTCGTGGGTCTCGGTTTTGAAGTGGTTCAATCCCGAGAAAAATCGTTGTATCTTGGGACACAAATTGCAGGAACCCGTACCACCAATAGCAGGGCTATAGCGGGGCAATATTGTGTTAAGGATAGAGAGTTGAACTCTCGCCTCGATTCAGATTTTGCATATCCATTTTATCACAATCAAATTATTCATTTTAACCAACAGATTTATCATTACTAAGCAACAAAAATGAATTACAAAACTAACATTTATAAATGTAATTAGTCTCACTAAGTAAGATTTTACTTAATAGTTATAGACTTATCCTATTAATTTTTAGCTTAAAATGATTTCAATTTATATATCCTTCTTATAGTATAATCTGATTAAAAAAAACATAAAGTAATAGTGTATATTTCTCTATGTTATTGCGATATGAATGTTATATCGCATGCTTTGTTTATGAAAAATATAAGTATAAACAAAACAAAAAAAACTTATATTTCAACTGATTTGAACTTGAACTTGACTACACTAAAAAATTTGCTTAATAAGAAAATTGGTTCTTAAGCAAGTATATGGCAAAAGGTGTTAAAAATATTCAAATTAATGTATTATTATCTTACTCAATGTTGAAAATATATATTACATAAAAAGTATTAGTAATTAATACAGTTAATACTATTAAGTATACCTAATAAAATCCATCCATTGTTTATGGTGTGTGCTTTAATACGTGGTGCATGATTTGTTCTTATAATACATAATATATTATTAATTTGTAGGCGTAAATTTGATGGACGCCGTAAAAGAAAAATTCAATAGGTAAACATCTTGAAAATGTCAACATGTATCAATTCAGCATTTTGCTAATTTTTTTCACCTATGTATTTAACGTTTGGTATATTTGTTGCAGTTCTACAAATGTCTTGACCAAAATCTATTTGGTGGATATTGTAACAATTATTGGGGTAACTTATTTTGTTACCAATAATGCATTAAGTTTAAGAACATCTTTATGCTTGAAGTAATAGAAACATGCAGTAATGTGCCTGCACACGTGTCATTATAAACAAGTATAATGAGTCAAGTAAATTATTAATATCAAAATTTATATTTTTATGTATTCACACATTTATTATAAATCTCAATAACACTTATATTTCTGGTTTTCTCATAGGCTAATAACAAGATTTTGGAGAAATTCATGTCAAGGCAAAGAAGTTTATTGGAGCAAAGAATCACACATTCACTTGACAATCTCGATTCAATATATAATTCTTGAGATGATATTTGGTAGATGAAAGTACTAGAGTCTGATAGGAATAAATCAATCAAGAGATATTGATTGAATCAATAATGTCATTTATTTTTAGATTATATGTAAGAATTTATGTTTGTTTTTTTCTTTTTGGGTTTGGGGGTGGGGGGGGAGGAAGAGAGAATTTACAAATTAATCTTTCTATGATTAAAAAATATGTAAATATGAGATGGTACATGCCAATTCTTTTAACCATAGGTCTCAAGTTTGAGTCTTGGGTATGAAAAAAATTCTCCTTGGGAGATTTTGCCCTACACTTTCTGTGGATGTTCCCAGCTCGAGCAGCATTAGTCAGGCCCAAAGGGTT
Organism: Buddleja alternifolia; assembly: GCA_019426215.1. Taxonomy (NCBI): domain Eukaryota; kingdom Viridiplantae; phylum Streptophyta; class Magnoliopsida; order Lamiales; family Scrophulariaceae; genus Buddleja; species Buddleja alternifolia. Next base: position 30,261,654 of record CM033408.1, on the reverse strand, counting down.
AGGACAGTTGTGGAAGCAAAAAAAAAAAAATTATGGATATATTGATTTTATTTTTTAGAAGATTGTAGTGTCTAACTTTATAATTTAATATTGAAATAAATTAATCTCAAATATTCAATATTAAATGGAAACATCTCTCAATTTGAAAGTTATTGCCCGTGCAACGCCCGGGTTCAGAACTAGTTATAATTATAATCACAATATGGATCGCTCATTTTATCCGTTAAAGTTCCATAACCACCTTTGATGTGCGTGTCCAGAGAGTCAGATCCGAATTCTCATCCCAAGAACATTACACATAATTATTTAGACTCCCACTCAGAAGCATAAAATTGACCAATTCCCACTTGTGGTCAACTTTTCAAGTCATAATGGATGTGTTTGGATCCACTTCTTAATTAATAAGTCCATTTATAGAATGAACTTTTTAAAATGGACATTTCAAATAAGTGTTTTTAAAAATGTAAAGTGTTTGACAAAATTACACTTAAAGTAATTTCTTATAAAAGTGCTGGAGATAAAATTTCAAAAGCCATTAATATGCACTTCTTCCAAATGAACTTTTGGAGAAGTGACTTATTTTAAAAGTCTATTTAAATTTAGGGAAAATTACTAAAAAACCCTTAAAATAAACTTTTATATCCCAAAAACCCATGATAATATTTGTCAATCCAAAAAACCCATTCCATCAACTTTTCATTCCAAAAAACCCAATATTTAAGGTTAATAAATTTATGGACTTAATTGCCCTTAGCCTTCTAGATTAAAAATTAATCTATTGTTGTTATGCAATAAACTTTATTTATTTAAAAAATTTGTATTGATAATTGATAATAATTATGATTTTAATTTTAAATTTTCAGATTTTTTAATCTTTTTAAAAAATTTTAAACATATATTTATAGATAATTACCATATTAAAATCAAAAATAAATTATATACAAATATTTTAAAAAATTAATATTACAAAAGAAAATCCGTATTTTATGATTCATCAATTTGAAAGAATCAAAACAAAACGATACATTAAGAAAAAATAATTGATCAATTATTAACTTAATAAATGAAGGGGTAGTTTAGTCCAAAAAGTTGTTAATCCTGACTTTTGGGATTTTCGGAATGAAAAGTTTGTAGAATGGGTTTTTAAGATTGAAAAATATTTTCATGGGTTTTTTGGATATGAAAAATTATTTTAGGGGGTTTTGAGTAATTTTTCCTTAAATTTAATTACCAAACAAGTAAAATTTTCGGACTTCCATCTCTAAAAGTCCATTTAAAAAATGTTACTAGGGAAAATTACACACAGACCGCCTAATTTATTGTGTAATCACCACCCTCGCTTATTAGCAATTACCAACGCCCCCTTCAAGTCGTCTATTTGTAATATTTACAGGGGTAAAATTGTAAAAAAATAAATAAATATACAGGGGTGTAATTGTAAGAAATCCTTAATGAGAGGTGCGTTGGTAATTGTCAATAATTGAGGGGAGGTTTTGGTAATTACACAATAAGTTAGGGGTCTGTGTGTAATTTTTCTAATATATACATGCACATTGTTTATGTATCTGTGCAGTGATTTTTTAATGTCCAAGCATCATATCTAAATCTTGATTTTGAATAGGCTATCAATCAGAAATTCACACATCATCATTTTTGACACCAATTTCATGCGCCTAGTCACCCATCTAATCATGGAAAAATACAAACCAACTGTATAGAAATAAATATGATCTTGTATCCATTAAGTTACTGAAATAATGTAGCAACTCTACGGTAATTATGCAATCAGATTTAGATAATTTCCGAAGGTCTGCCTCTAGACTTCATGCGGAACAGTGCAGATTAATCAAAAACCATTGATTCATAAAGTTTGTACTCATACAGATACTACATTCATATGCATATATACTCGAACACATATAACATCATAATAGATATATATATTGCAGCGGAATAAGTAACTTTAATCTTATATTTGCAACATTAGATTTCTTAAATTGGAAGATTATGAGTTCTTGAACCATGCTCTGATACCACATGTAAGTTAAATTTCATAAATTATATGATTCTCATAAATCGTGACTGCTTCTTAATTATAACTCAATTTACTTAATTTATGTTCATAAATGTTTTTATAATAAAAGTTTACATTGACCCGCTCTAACTAACTGGTTTAATCAAATTTGACAAAAAAAATATAAAATGACAATCTTACGCTCGTTTAAAAAAAATATATGATTAATTACACTATATTTCTTAGTGACTGCAATTGCAGTCCAGTTTTACATTCACCTCCCTATGACTAATTATCATTAGTCAAACGTGATTGCTCCTAAATTATTCGAAGTTCGGTATTTGATTTCATTTTCTAATAAATTTGATATTTAGTTTTCATAATTTTCACATAACCGTAAAGAATTAAAGACTAGCCTTATTCATAGCTTTCATTGGTTGTCTTTTCACGTTGATTAGCAATCACTGGCTTGCAAAGTCTCTTGAGGAGAATCGATTTCTCTCCCTTGACCCTTCTTAAATGATGGAAAATATACATACACTTTGATCAGATAAGTTTTCTGCTTTTCAAGTATTAGTTTTAGTGTAGAGGGGTAGAGAGAGGATCAATCTCTTTGTATTAAAACTCTAAAAATTGTCTTCCATCAAGACACTTTTTCACTTAGAGTCATGATATTTCTTTACGTAAAATCGTATCTTTTCTCTAGCCAATAAGGATTGAAACATTAATATTACATAATTTATTATTTTACCAAATAAACTTTAATATTGATAAAATAAGTATGTGTAAATAATAATATGTGAGCCATAAAATTCTTACATATTATACATCCAATCGCTTAATATATATTTTTATCAAACATAAGATAAATAGGCGCACCTAATACCCATACCATGTTGAATTACCAATTTACCAGGCGTGCAAATTGGGTCAGCAAAGCCAAAAAAAGATGTTTTTTTTAATAAATTGGTTACATAATGCATATCATGAATATCAAATAGTAAAAATTTACAATCAAATAACAACTATTATAATTAACTAACAACTACTATAAAAGTAGAGAACGACTCACATGTAGGTGAGAGTAGGACTCAAAGAGTCTTATAATATCTAGGACACCAACTTTGCCAATAAAACTACGCTTCGTCAGCATATTCAACATACCCTCAAATGACGAATTCAATTCCAATTTCACTTCCTACATCATTTGAGCATTTTATTTAGTTTACTATGGCGTATTTGTAATGTAATTAATTTTTATTGTCAATTTTTCTCTCCCTAACTTCCTCTCAATCCTCTCCCCAATTTTCAAATATATTTCTCAAATTTCCATTTCTTTATTCTTAACTTTTTATAATTAAATAGAGGTTTTTCGTTGAAAAAGTGTAATTTGTCTGCCATTTTGTTGCAAACTTTTTAAAGTCACCATGTAAACCACTCATTTTACCATCTATCATATGCCAGTGCGGGTTGTACTATTCTTTTGTTTTTTATGATGATCAAATTGAATTATATATCCGTCCAACTGTCAAGAAAGAAACATAATGCAATGATTATATTTGCTTTATTAATGTAGCCCTTACGAATTTTCCAAGAAAATCTCCATGCCCCTACAATCTTTCACATCTATATATACATCACCCTAACATGAACCCTTTTTAAATCTCAAACTCTAGTACTAAATCAAGTTGCTTATTAAATATCAATTAGTCCCACCTTAGCTAGTAAAAATGGAACAAAAGCTTCATATTATCTTCTTCCCATTCATAGCTCATGGCCATATGATCCCAACAATAGACATGGCCAAACTTTTCACCTCTCGTGGCTTAAGAACCACCATCATATGTACTCCTGCATTTGCTGAGCCCGTACAAAAAGCCCGTGATTCGGGATTTGATATCGGGCTGAGCCTGATCAAGTTTCCACCCGAAGGATCCGAATTGCCTGACCATGTTGTGAGCTTTGATCAAATAAGTTCAGATGAGCTACTTCCCAAGTTTATCAAAGCTTTGTCTTCACTCCAAGAACCACTTGAACAACTCATTGAAGAACTCAATCCTAATTGTCTTGTTTCTGATATGCTTTGGCCTTGGACCGTAGATTCTGCAACGAGATTTGGAATCCCGAGACTCATTTTCCACGGGACTAGCTACTTCGCGCTATGTGCTGCAGAGCAAATGAAGCGCCATAAACCTTTCAAGAATGTTTCATCTGATACGGAGTCATTTGTTCTGCCTAATCTTCCTCACGAGGTCAAGTTTGTTAGGACACAAGTGTTTGATTTTGTAGTGGAGAATGAGAATGATTATACTAAGTTGATGGAGCAAGTAAGGGATTCAGATTGGAGAAGCTATGGAGTTGTGATTAATAGCTTCTACGAGCTTGAGCCCGATTATGCTGATCATTATCGTAAGGTTTTGGGGAGGAGAGCGTGGAATATAGGCCCGCTTTTCTTGTCCAATGGTATTGGAGACCAGGAGAGAGCAGAAAGAGAGGGGGATTTTGCTATAAGCGCAGTCGAATCTTTGGCTTGGTTGGATGAAAAGAAGCCTAATTCGGTTGTTTACGTGTGTTTTGGGAGTATGGCGAACTCTAGTCCTACTCAGTTACACGAAACTGCAATGGGGCTCGAGCGCTCGGGGCAGGAATTCATCTGGGTTGTGAGGAAAGGCAAAAACGACGATGAAGAAGAGTGGATGCCTCGAGGGTTCGAGGAGAGAATGAAGGGTAGAGGTTTAGTTATAAGAGGATGGGCGCCCCAAGTGGCGATTCTTGAGCATCAAGCTATAGGTGCATTTGTGACACACTGCGGATGGAATTCAACTTTGGAAGGGATATGTGCTGGGGTGCCTATGGTCACGTGGCCTGTGTTTGCTGAGCAGTTTTTCAATGAAAAGTTGGTGACAGAAGTTTTGAAAATCGGACTTCCAGTTGGAAGTAAGAAGTGGCAACTAGCGGCAAGTGAAGGCGTGGGAAGGGAGGCGATCACTGAGGCGGTGCGAGGCATTATGGAGGGCGAAGGAGCCTCGGAAATGAGAAGCCGAGTGATGTATTATAAGGAGATGGCAAGAAAGGCTGTTGATGTAGGTGGATCATCTTATAATGATATGAATGCTTTGATTGAAGAATTGAAGGCACATTGCACTCACATGAAACAAAATATCAGAAACTAGGTAGACAAATGAATTTGTAGTGCCAAATTATTATTTGGTAAAGTTGCATCGCACTGTTAAGTCGAAGGTTAAGTGTTCTAATCTCTATCTTTACATTCTAACTGTTGTAATTAAAAATAAAAATTTGTATTGATAGAGGACCTCTCTTTGTTTTCATGGTTTATCTCATGTGTTAATTACCCAATCTATAATTTGCTTAATCCAAACATTACATGCCTCTGATATTCTGATATCTTAGAAAATGTTCAATTTGTCCAACTTTTATATAATATTTGACCAATTGATAAATGGAAAATTCTATCCCGCTCCCGGTTCGACCACATTCAATTGTATTTCATAAAATGAGTGACCTATAAAGATTGATTTATAGGAAAATTCGAAATTGAAAATTCGAAATTTTAAATTCTAGTATTTGTCTAATTGCATTTATACATCGACGGTGAATATTCAACATGGAACCTATTGCTTGAAAGTTTGTGAGTCTGTGACTATATGCGTGAATAATCACAAACAATGTGTCCTAGTTTCGTGTGGTTTGTTATTTTGGTTAATGGGCCACAGATGAGGGCCTGAATTCTCCCTAGCATTGGGCCTAAAAGTGTTTCTACAGTCTCCACAAATGGGCCAAGATAATGACGTGTCTTTCCCGGGTCGCATGATGACGAGAGTCATTCACCATAAATCAAATGAAGTGAAGAAACACACACTTTCCTTTTTCTTTTAATAATTAAAAATGAAGAGAGTAGTAGTGGACACCAAACAACATTGTATTATATGTTATACCGAGATATTCTACATTACATTGGAAAATAGTCTCCATCTATTACACATTGTTGGATGAAAATATGTTACATGTAGTAAACAACATGAATGATTGAATGTGAATATTGAAGTGAAAGTTGACTCCAAAGTAGTGGTGAATCTCGTTCTTAAAGCGGATATATCGTCTCATTCCCTTGGAGGTATTATTGAAAACTATCACCAACTTTTGAACAAATTATGGAATAGTCGACTCCATCACACTTCGTGTGAAGGAAACTCTTGTGTGGATGCTTTAGCCAATATGGGCCACTCCTTGCATATTTGGGATCTTATGCCTGAAGATTTGAAGGATTTGATCCCGGAGGCAGATTAGTCTACTCTCTTATTTTTCATTAGCTAAAACAAAAAAAGAAATGCATCATAGACGTCTTAATTTCCTAAAAAATGTGAGACAGTTGTCATACATTCAATTATGTCGTGTGTGATTCCAGGTATAGAATAAAATAATTCCACAAAAACCCTCATTGAAAATAGAGGAAATCACATTTTTGATCCCATATGCTTAGGCTATGTATGGTTGTGTATTTAGAAAATATTTTCATTTTTTGGGTCACCAAAAAATGAAAATACACAGTCCAAGCCAAATTCAACAGAAAATGGTCAAATTTTAAATACACTACACATTCCCCTATATAACAACCAATCATTTTAATCTTTTCACAATATTTTATCATTAATTACACTATCCCACTATCCAGCTAATTATCTTTCTTACTTTTCATATTTTATATAATAAAAATTCCTATTCAATTTTTCAAATATTTCAATTATTATTATTAAATAATATTTAATAATATATAATTTGAAAAAAAAAAATATTGTGTGATTTAATATTTAATATTCCATATATATTTAATAATATGTGTACTTGAATTGAGACTTAATTGGCCATGCTTTTACCAAAAGTATATACAATATCGTGTGATTTATAATTTCATTTTAATAATTTCGTTTGCGATTTAGTGAATTTTAAATTATACTTTTTGTGCTTCTCAATATTCAAATAAATACTGACTGGATCTCGATTATTTCATTTTGGTACTAACGTGATATTTAATAGGGTTGCCCACGAGCCGAGCTCGAGCCGAGTCTCACCAAATTTCTTGGCTCGAGCTTGAGCAAAGATTTTTTGTAACATCATAGTATCTCATTATAAGAAAATGGAAATAAATTTGCCTCAATCAAATTGGAAATAAAATATTATATGTAAATGGAAAAAGAAATATAAAACTACTTATACTCCAATCATATTTACATATTTGATAAAATATTGCATATATGGACCACATTCTATTTTTATATTTGTCCAATGCGAACCGTATAATTACACCAACTATTATAAATATAGACGAGCAAGATTCAATTTTCTTGAACTTTTAAAATATAAAATTGAAAAGAAAACACGAAATAGAAAAAGGATAAAAATTTAAAGCTAAAAAGAAATGAACAGGTGACAAAAAAAAAAGTAAAAATGAACGGCCCTCCACCCCCCAAACCGATCCCCCCCCCCCCCCCCCAACCCATGAACGCCCTCCACTGTCTGACTGCCTCTTTTTTTTTTTTTTTTTTTGTCTTTTCATTCTATTTGTATAATATATATTAGAGCTATTAACGCTAATCATCCCTTATGTCACGCAAAAGTGTCACTTTAGCCCCTTTTGTGAAAAAATTATCACTTTCATCCCTCATATCCATAATTTGTATCCAAATGGTCTTTTTTTTGAAATTCCGACTAGATTTTCCGGCTTCCCACGCGAAAATAGGGCTATCCACGCATATATCATGCGCGTCTTCACGAGAAAATTCATAACTCATTGTAAAAAGCTCAGATTCATGAACCATTTTTTTCCCATGAAACTAGACACATAGGGCTATCCACGCATATATCGCACATAATCAGGAGACATCTAGAACAAAGCAGTTTTATATTAAAAAATTAGCTAAAAATCTGTCAGAAATGATGCTTAGCTAATTTTTTAATACAAAACTGTTTTGTTCTAGATGTCTCCTGATTATGTGCGATATATGCATGGATAGACCTATGTGTCTAATTTCATGTGAAGAAAACGGTTCATGAATCCGAACTTTCGACAATGAGTTATGAATTTTCTCGTGAAGACGCGCACAGCTGTCTGCACAGCAGACAGATTTTTGGCTAATTTTTTAATACAAAACTGTTTTGTTATAGATGTCTCCTGATTATGTTCGATATATGCATGGATAGCCCTATGTGTCTAGTTTCATGGGAATAAAACGGTTCATAAATCCGAGCTTTCTACAATGAGTTCTGAATTTTCTCGTGAAAACGCGCACAGCTATCTGCACAGCCGACAGATTTTTAGCTAATTTTTTAATATAAAACTGCTTTGTTCTAGACATCTCCTGATTATGTGCGATATATGCGTGAATAGCCCTATGTGTCTAGTTTCATGGGAAGAAAACGGTTTATGAATCCGAGCTTTCTACAATGAGTTATAAATTTTTTCGTGAAGACGCGCATGATATATGCGTGAATAGCCCTATTTTCGCGTGGGAAGCCGGAAAATCTGGTCGAAATGTCGAAAAAAGGACCATCTAGGTATAAATTATGGACATGAGGGATGAAAGTGATAATTTTTTCACAAGAGGGACTAAAGTGACACTTTTGCGTGACATGAGAGATGATTAGCGGTAATAGCTCTATATATTATATTATGTGTGTGTATATGTATATATATATACACATACATATATACATATTTCTTTATTACCAATTCATAACATTATTAAAAAAAAAATTATTTTAATATCTTTTCCCCCATCATCATCACATTCATAACTAACTCAATCATTTCATATATCAAATCCTAATAAAAATCAACTTTTATATCACATCTACACTACTTTCAATCAAATTCTAAAAATACATCCAAACAAATAAATTAAGTCAACATTTTCACACAAATTTATGTAATACACATTCCCCAAAAAAAACTCAGAATTTAGTCTTTTTCGCTATGGAATTCTCACATTGTATTTCGTAACTTTTAAAAATTCTCATATTTGGTTTCAACCGAAATTTTCGTTCAAAAATAAACGATCAAATTTGTTAGTTAACATTTTAACCGATTTTTTGGAAAGATTTCACGCACGAGTGGACGTGATATTAAATAAAAGAATCATAGTATTGAATATAATTTGTGTGAGTGGACATGATATTGAACTGAAAAATTGTTCTATTGAATACAATCTATGTATAAGTGTATTTACGTACGATTCTCCCAAAAAAAATTGGTCAAAATATTAATAACAGAGTTGATCTTTAAATTTTTGATGAAAAATTCAGTTGAAATCAAATTTGAGAATTTTTAAAAATTAAGAAACACGATGTGACAATCTCGTAATGAATGTGACCAAAATAAAAAATGATCAAACATACTAGATCAAAAATGCAATTTTCACTTTTGCTTTGTTGTATTTAAAAAGTGGATTTCCAATTTATTTATTCCGAAACAACATAGAGCTGAACCTGTCACCACCCTGTTCATCTTCTCCGAATCTCATGTCGATTTGTGGCATCCAAGGCCAATCTCTCGAGCTCACTGGTATGTATGCATTCCACATTTCTTCATCTTTATCATTATACATTCATCACAATTATATATCACAATTATATGTCACAATTATATATCAGTTGTTGATGGCAAGAAATTGAAGAACACGGAATGGATTTCAAGGCAAGATCCTTACGTTTGTCTCGAATACGCTAACAACAAATACCGTACACGTACCTGTACAGGTACGCCGTATTCGTAATATTCACGCAAATTCGACATTGTTGGATCAATTTTATTCGAAAATTTGAAATTTTTTTGGGTGAAATTTGTGCAGACGGTGGTAAAAACCCTAAATTTCAAGAGAAATTCGTGTTTAATTTGATAGAGGGGCTCCGTGAGATTTCCGTTGTAGTATGGAACAAAAATACTGTTAGTTACGACGATTTCATCGGCAATGGAAAGTAATTATCTAAATCCAAAAATTTCATTTATGATCGCGTTCTACTTCGCCTATTTCAGATTTAGTATAGATTTCAATTGCACTTTTGGTTCCACGAGACTCAAAAAAATTGTACTTTTGGTCCCGGTAATCAAAAAATGGATGAAAAAAATGCGAGTGTCATACCTCTGTTATCCCGAAAAACACAAAGCATGGTGCGCGAATGACACTAGCCTTTTTTCATCCATTTTTTGACAGACCAAAAGTGTAACTTTTTCAGCCCCAGTTCAGATTTAGTCTGGATTTTACTTGCACTTTTGGTCCACATGACTCAAAAAGTGCAGTTTTGGTCCCAATAGTAAAAAAAATGGATGGAAAAATACAAGTGTCATACTCGCGCCGTTATCCCAAAAAAGATGGTGCGTGTATGACACTAGCTTTTTTCCATTCATTTTTTGACTACTGAAGCCAAAAGTGCAACTTTTTCAGTCCTATGGGATCAAAAATGCGACTAAGATTCCAATGGTACTAAATCTAAAATGGGCGACGATCTATGGGACCAAAAGTGAAAAATTTCATATCTAAATCCTTGTGTGGATTGTTAAGTTTTTTTTTTTTTTACCTGGCTTTTGATCCTGAATTTGGTGTTTTTAGGGTTCAATTGCAGAAAGTTCTATCCCAGGGTTATGATGATAGTGCTTGGGCTCTTCAGGACAAAAAGGGCAGGTATGATATATGAAACTTAACAGCATTATTGTAGGGAAACTGTAAAAGTAGCATTGTCATTCTTAGGAACTTTACTTTGAGCCCCGAGATAATCACAACCGTTCATGTGGTTGGGTTCAAATGAGGTTTCAGACTTCAATGATTGCTATTATACTAAAACTTCAAGTGTGAGATAACCACGGTTATTCATATGGTGGGCGCTGTTCACCTCAAATGGACAATTGTGATTATACCATTTGGAGTTTTGAGATTCCTTGAGAATTATTAAGCTCCACGCTGACCACGCATACTTGTGTAATTGTTTACTTGTGTTTGTTATGTGTGTTTAAAGAACGATCACTGCTCTAGAGTGCATAAAAAATTTAGGCATTACCCAACCGTCGATCTGTCACATACCAGACATACATTTTTATTTGAATTAAAACCGTACGTAGCTAATACGTGTGTGTTCCTTATAGGTATGCTGGGGAAATTCGACTCATAATGCATTATCCTAATTTCAATGTAAGCTACACTTTCCTTCCCTTTTATTAAAATTTACTAAAGACTTGCATTCGAGATCATTAGTCTCGACAATTAAAAAAGGGTCTTTTCATTTTTTCTTCTTTCGTTTGTCTTTCTCTCAGAAGTCCGTAACAAGCTACGGTCAATCAGCTCCACCATATGGAGGTGCACAAGCACCTCAAATCCCTCCCTACTTAGCTCCTCCATCACTAGCTTCTTATCCTCCAACAAGCTATCCTGCACCACCTCATTATCCTTCACACCATCCTAATCCTGCGGTATATCCCACACCACCCGCTGCTTATCCTCCAGTGTATCCGCCACCTTCATCATATCCGCCACATTCGGCCTATCCACAAGACCCATACCAATATTATCCTGGTAAGAAGTTCTCACTTGTATCTTTTTTGTTTTCATAATCAAACTGTTATATATTTAAAACTTAAACTTTGGCTGTTATGTAGCTGGTGTATATCCTCCACCTACTTATCCTCCACCACCATACTGAGAAACGGTTCATTCTTAGTTCCCGGGATTCAGAGTGTTGAAATAATCATATGCATTTTTTTGGGTGGGCTCTACATGAAGTCCACAATTCATGGATATTCTGATTATACTGGGATTTAGAGTCTCGAAACGGCCTAAAAATACTCTTGAAAGTACTCTTTAATTGATAATGAACAAAAAAAAGCACCAATAGCTCTCTGCTAGTGCGAGTGTACATTATACATAGTAGTTGTAGATGTTTATTTGTTCAATCTTTGAATCTGTAGTGGTCTGGTGATCCTCTGCTTTTTCTTTTTTGTTCTTGTTGCCAAAATTTGTTTATATTCAATGGGAAATAGTAAAAAGAAAACAAAGGAAAAGGTGCAATAGTTTGTATTTTTTCCATGTTTTTTTTATAAAATTTCTACTTTGCCAATGTATATATTCTAACCTACAGGGAATTTTATAAAAGCTTATGCTTTATATTTTACTAGAATGGTTTGGATACTTCAAATAGGCATGGTGGACATTGGACATGCACTGGATGGCTATATTAACGATATATATACATAAATTTACGACATATATACATATAGGTTTTTGGCCCTCTTGCATATCTTTCACACTGAACAAACTTGTAAGCATTAACGGGTTATTCCCGTGAAGTTTTGGGACTTGAAGTCTCGAGACAATTTTATATATTGACATTGATGATCTAAATGAGGTTCATTATACATTAATATCTGTATTTGCCTCTACAATTGTGGGAGCTCCTAATAATACTTAGTAAAAATGGAGGCTAAATTCTCTGAGAACCAGAATGGGAATAGATTTTCATTAGGATTAAACACAAAGACGTACTTCAATTAATGAAACTATATAAATATCCACATGAAAAAGTAGTAATATTATTGAAAAAGACTACATAGAAATAAATATATGCAACATAATTAGAGAAACAGAGTGCAGATATTCTTCATTGTTATTCTGCCCTTTTCTTTCTTTTCCACTTCTCTTATTGGCATAGCTATCATTGAAAAGTAAATTTTCAATTTTATCAAAATCCATACAATCATTCATATACAATAAGTCGACACAAGTCACATAAGATAGACGGTTGTGATTGTTTCGACACTCGAAATCCCCATTCGGAAACTGAGAAAGAGCAGAATTCTTCCACGAGGGTTCCCAAAAACATCCACAGAAACTCTGCTAAATGATGGCAATTTCATTTGTTGTTCTTGACTCCTCATGAATCATTTGAGCTATCATAACTGAAAAATGCATCCATTACACCACTTGGACTGCTTGGAACTTGCCAAATTCTGAGCTCTGTGTTTGAAAGTATATCTGACATAAACTCATAGCAATCATCCAGTTCCTCCTGTTTAAAGGCGAAACAAATTAGAAGCGGGTTTTAGTGCTAGTCATGTATAAGCATTTACGGGCTTTTAGAGCCCGTCTTTCAAAATTCTTGCCGAGATCAGGTTTGGTGGCAATGACAATGCAAGTGCTTGCACATTGACGACATTTTCTTTTAGGGAGAAGAGGCAATCAACAATTAGGTCACAACAATAATGGCGCCGAGAACTCACATCTTGATTAGTTGCTCTTAATAGTATGACGAACATAATTCACTTGCTACGATGATTCACAAGAGTTTGATTGAACCTCGTTTGAACTAGAATTTCCTGTTTATCTAAGGAATGCCAATTTTTTTCATACCGAGATGGTAGTGTGACTAGTTTGACCAAAACGAGTGACCTACATGGCAAAATTAATTCAATCGCCTTGTGGATTACTTTTAAGTTCAGCTAAACTGAATATGGACTAGAATTTTCCTTCATTTAAACCTCTCATCTTGTTCATACTTATATGGTCCCAACCCCGGAGTTAGAATTTCACATTTATTTAGGCAATACCATTGTTTTCCGAAGTTCAATGATAATGTGATCTGATTTTTTCGATCTCAAGTATAATTTAAAAAGAGTATGACCCAAGACAAGTGTAATTCACTCTTGTCGTGGATTACTTTTGATTTCTGTAAAACTATTATCCTATCATCTAAAATCTATCATTTTCTTCATGTTTATATGGTGCTATTTGAAAAGAAACAAGACAATGAATAAAAACACTATTTCCACCACAAAATGACACAAACAAAATGCCAACCTTGCTGACTTTGAGTACACCAAGAAGCTGATTTTCATAGTCTATGGCATTATTGCAACCCTCAACTTGATGAATAACGTGAAGCATTGTGGCTGTAGCCAATACAGATGGCAGATAACGTACGAATCCTGAATCTGTACACAATACAAAAAAATCCAAACAAAAAAAAAAACAAGCAATCAAGATTAATATTTTGTTGCTTAATTTATCGAAAGATCTAATTTAGTTTACTCGATGGCAAGAACCATTGTGATATTACTAGGTCAAGAGCCGGGGTCTCGAGCAATCAGAACCATTCAAATATGTGACTCACGTATTGATGGCCTTGATTATAATGATGTTTAAGCATTGGAAATTCCTAAGAATTACTGGATTCGGGGATTCGAGTCTCGAACAATTAGAACCACTCAAATAGAAGGACTACATGAATTCTTGATTGTAACGGGTTCGAGGATTGGGAATTTCTAAGAGACACTCGAATATATTTATATGAGGACTTAAGTCATGAACAATCAGAATCATTTAAACAGTGAGACTTGCATGATTAGATATTCGTGATATATGATGGGATAAATATTATTAAGAATTTCTAAGTATAACTCTATATAATTAGAATCGGGACCGAGTTACAACAATCTTAATTATTCAAATAGTGGGACTCACATAACTAGGTGTTCTTGATTTAAAATGTGGTTCATGTGTTGAAAATTCCTAATAATCACTAATTATTAATATATACTCAGGACTCGAGTTTCGAATAATCAGAATCATCTAAATAGTGGGACTCACATTCTTAATCGTAATGGGATTTCGGATTTGGGAATTCTTAAGAATAACTCGTTATTATCATATAATCAGGACTCGAGTTTCGAACAATCAGAACCACTCAAATACTGGGATTCAAACATGACTAAACTCTCTTGATTATAACTCCATTCTAGTATCGAGAATTTCTAAGAATAACTCTATATTATTATATACTCACCGGAGACGATGGAGAGGAGAAGATTTTCACAACTCTTGAGAAGTTCCCAATGTACATCTCTCTTCAATCCAACCCTTCTTATTACATAATCAAAAAATGAAATAGGAGTCACTGGATTCATCCTCCAACTAAGTGATGAAAGCACCAACACCTCCATTCTTTGAATGGTTTTAGCCTCAAACACATATTTTGTATCCTCCACCTATTCATCAAACAACACATGGGTAAAATGCATAAACTTCTCGTGGGTTATGTTTTAATTGCTAAAAACTCCTTGTGATAACTTCGCTAAACATTCACAGCATGTGTTATTAAAAAGTCTGCAAACACTCTGCTGCAGTTAAAAAAAGCCCAAGGGCGTTAATTTTTGCGCTCAAATATCCATTGTGCTCCTCCTAAATGAATGGCACGTGCACAAGCCAATAATGTTAACTTCTAACTGAATAGGGATTTCGTGCCGACTTGTTAATAACACACGGCCGTCAATAAAAGCCTAACGTTGTTAATTTTTGCATATCCATTGTGCCCCTCCTAACAGAATGGCACGTGCACAAGCCAATTATGTTAACTTCTAACTGATTAGGGATTTTGTGCTGTCTTGTTAATAACACACGACTGTCAATAAAAGCCTAATGCTGTTAATTTTTGCATACCCATTGTGCCCCTCCTAACGGAATGGCACGTGCATGCCAATTATGTTAACTTTTAACCGAATAGGGATGTCGTGCTGACTTGTTAATAACACATTATCGTTAAAACAAGCCTAATGCCGTTAATTTTTGCACTCAAATATCCATTGTGCCCCTCCTAACGGAATGGCACGTGCACGCCAATTATGTTAACTTCTAACACGTCTAACAGAATAGGGATTTCTCGTCGACTTGTTAATAACATAGGGTGGTTAGCCTATTTCGTTATCACAAAGGGTTAAATACCCTATTTCGTTATCACACGTGGTTTTAGCAATTAAAGGGGGGTTTTATGCATTAAACCCCAACACAAATAAACAAGAATTTAATTATAACCCACAAATATATATATATATATATATATATATATATAAATGTAAATCTCCATACTTGAAAGTCTAAGAGAAGAGGAACATGAATTTCTTCAACTTTAGCAGCCAATGAGAGACAAGTAACAGCAGCAAGCTGCATCATCCATGGCGGCTCTTTAATTTTCTCAAAATTAAAGCTGTAAATAAACCTGTCGAGATAATTTACAGCAAAAATGGCGGTCAAGGCTGAAAATCCATAATGGGTTCTGACTTTCAGAATCCATTCTACAGTTTCTTTTCTGGCAGGAATAAAGCGCGTTTCGGTAAAAGACGTTTCTTTCTCTTTGAGGAAAAGGGATTGAAGCTCTTCATCATCACAGAGGAAGTCGTGTTTTAGTGTATCATTGAACAAGGATTTTTGTGCATTTTGATCTACAGCCATTTTGCTTTGTTCATCTCTCTCTCTCTCTAAATATTAATGGAGATGTAAAAGGGAGAGATTTTACCAGTGTGGGTTTCACGCTTTGTCTTTTCTTTATTATTATGCATAGACTTTGCATTACTACTATTTCATTGATGAATTTTGGTTTGGGATTTGCAAATATTTATTTTATTTTCCGAGCTCGGACAAGCTCAAGCTCGAGCCGAACAATTTGGTGAAATTTGAGCTCGGCTCGTGTGTGTTGGATATTGGGTGAATATTGTGTATGTATGAAAAGTGTGTGAACACCTCTTTTGGGTACGAAATTCGAACACCACAAGTATCGACGATACTAAATATTATTGGATAATATTATTCTACTCCGGGAGTAGATGAGGTTAGCATTTCGAATTTCTCGATTCGGAATTGAAACGAATGAGAAATTAATTGTTATTGTTGGGTGTTTGAATGTGGATATCCCACTTTGGATATAAATCATAAGGTGGACCGGACCGAACCTCGGACCACGGACTCGAGCTCGGGTCTGGGTTTGGGTCTGGTCTGGGTCCAGGATCGGGCTGGTACGCGGGCCGTGGGCCGTGACTGGGCTTGGTGGTGGTTGGGCTAAATATATTCTTTTTGGGCAAAATTTAGAATTAAATTAACTTGTGGACCCAGTTAATTATTTTCTTCTTTTGGGCCAATAAGAATTAATTTTGGCTCATTTCTTTTCCAAAGAAATCAGGCAGCCCAGCACTGGTTGAATTACATCTGAAACGTTTCATTTGTAAAGCAGTCAGAAATTGAAAGATTCTTGATGCTAAATTTGAAACGTTTGAATTTATAAGTGAAAAACATTTCACTTTAAAAGTGGTAAGTGAAATGTTTTTCACTTTAAAAGTATAAGTGAAATGTTTTACTTTTAAAAGTGTTCAGTGAAAACGTTTCATTTTTTCAAATTTCTTCTATATAAAAAGTCTCTCATATGAATGAAAAGATAAGAAGACGAACACACAAAAATCATAAATCATTTCTGCATTTTAAGCATTCTACATACATCACATCAGTGAGAGTTCTTGAGCAAAATAAGTTTGTGGAGTGTTGTTCTTGAAATGGTTCAATTACAATACGGAATCGTTGTATCTTGGGAAGTTAATTGCATAATCTCGTACCACCGTAGGCGGGGCAATATAGCTTTAAGGATAGAGAGTCCAACTCTCGCCTCGATTTGTTTTCATCGCATATATTTTTCAGTATATTTCAGATTTTACAAGGCGAAATTTTTTCTCAACAGTGTGCACCCCTAAATCACTCCAGACCCTCTATAATTTTTCTCTTGCGCGTGTTTTATCATATTTGTATGAACTAGTATATTTGATTTGAAATCGATCATTAAAACTTTGTTTGAGTTCGGCTCATTTAATATAATAAACAAGATTGAACATGGTTTGATCATTAACTTGACTCGAGCTCGACGATTAGTTGAAAGACGATACTATACAAATACAATTATCAAGCTATTTGTGTTCAACTAGATTAAAGCTTGTTCGAGTGGCAATCAAGTCAAGGTCAAGCACAATTATTGAAGCCCGATAAAAGTTTAAGAAAATTTGAACAGTCTCTTATTCGGCTCGATCCATTTAGACCCCTAACTATCAAGCCAAATCATGTAGTACGTCTTGTTACACGAACAAATGTATTACAAGTACATATAAGAGCGGTTAAGATGCGGAGAAAAATATGAAAAATTCTGTCTCCATATTCTAATCAACCTTAAATACATTTATCACACAACTGTGCGCGTAAAAAAAAATGTTACATTGTACACATAGTTGGCTACAAAGGAGTAAAAGTGTCCAATGGTGCCTTAAAACTTGTCATATATAAACCATCTTGTCTGCCCTTTGATTACCTAATTAGAAGGAAAAAAAAACTTGATTACCAAACCAGGAACCAGTCAATTACCCAAAAAACAAAAAAAAAAAACATAATTAGCAACCAGTGGATGGATACTTTCGTTATATAACTGTGTAATATTTTTTGTTACGAGAATAGACAAACAATTGGAAAATATAAGCTATTTTATGGTCAATTTAAAATATATATAGTGTTGAGAAGTTCAAAAAAGTGAAAGATCATAAGGTCAGTGGTGGCATAAACCAATAATTGCTGAATAATATGATGGCTTTGCCCTTTGGGACTTGACTTATTCATCTTAAACTTTCTTTTAGACCTTTGTCTTTGTTCTCTTTGCTGGTTATGATTTTTTTTAATTTTTTATGTTTACATTTTCATAAGTTCTAGCTGATACAAGTTTGATTAAACAAGTATACTTTATATGAATTTACATTTATTTTGTGACCAAATTTACATTTCAATTATTTGTAACAATTACAGTTATTCGTCGAAGAATCGAATCACTGGTTAAATCAGATCAAAATCTTACGTAAACAAAACACTTAATTTTTATGGTAAAATGTAAAAACGCAACTCATTCATAGGAACTTCGAACACTCGAGTCCAAAACGTCATGTATTAAATATGATTGATTATATTATATACGAACTTGGAGTTTCGATATTCTAAAAAAAACCACACTACAACCCTTCCATGAACTTTCACTTTTTTTCAGCTAATAGGTGTAAAGCTGCAAAGGGACAGAAAATCACTCCCAAATAATCTAACTTTGGTCCCTCGTTTGATTTTACACATTCTCTCAAGGAAATTGAATCTTTGGCAGTTCTTCATAAGTCAATACCTTTTTGAAATGTTCACAATCGTGATGATATAGTGCAATTATGTCTAATCTTTTACTTATATTATAATTGAAGTTGAAAATGAAGTAAATTGTTCGATGCCCGGGAGTCGAGATTGATAGTTAAAACCTCATTTGAGCTTGATCACTAACATAACAAATTAGTTAATAAAATGATAAATTATGTGCAAAAGAATAAAACTACTCGCAAAAGATTTGTGTTCGACTGGGTTAAATCGCATTTGAATTCGGCTTGATTAACAATCAAATCAGGCTCAATCACAAATTTTATAGGTCAATAATAGTTCAAACAAACTCGAACAATACCTAATTATAATTCTTGTTTCCTTTATAACCCTAATTATAACTATTTGTGTCAGAGATGGCCAAAAAAAAAGGGGGAATGAAATAACTTTTTTTTTTTTTAGCCTATGAAGGATTTTTTTTTTTTTTTTGTTGATAAAAATCAAAGCTCAATTGTGAAATCTATATGGACCCAAGATCTAGTTGGGCTTGTGAGAGGATCATCTCTGTCTGTGGGCCTATACGGATCTGAAACTGACCTCACTAGACTGTTTAATTTGCTTCTGTATATATTGCACGAACTCTGCGAGTCAAATAAATAATTGCAGCTCAACAAAAAAAGTTAATTATTAAAACTCCAACATTTATTATTGATATCTTGTTAGCCTAATAATATCAGCTTTTTCATGTGGGAGATCTTGAGTTCAATTTCAGGTTATCATAAGTTGCGACTTTTCTCTCCTTATTTGGAGTCTTATAGGGTTTATGTGACCCATGATTAAAAAATTATCGGTCGGGATTTGTCGGGTCAAGGTATCCAATTTGTCTAGTTTGGTCATAATATTATCAATTTTATTTATGTGATTTATTGAAGGGAAAAAAAAACCATGGGTGGTAAATATTTTCCGGTGTCTTTTTCATACTGTGAAAACATCAAAAATTTAAACTTTTGACCTCATCGTTGCAAGCGAAAGGGGATACGCAACGTTTTTTTTCAAAAATAAGAACGTGTAATAATTTGCAAATTATAAGGTTTTTGAAAAGCAAAAATGGAATTGAATCTAACTCAAACTATATGAACTTGGAGTTTAATATTGCTCTATATTGATTTGAAATCATAATTGTCAGCTCAATTCTAAAATTATATTTGTATTAACAAAAATTATATTGTATAACCCGTCAACTCCAACTTCAGTGCCAACTTTGATGCAATGTGAAGTAATTATTAGAGTACGATGTTAATGAAGCAAATTAAAGATCTTAGTTTGCTATTAGGCCGCGTATGAAAATTCACTCCAAGTGTTTCCACTTTTAAAAATTCTAGTTGAGATACGGTCTGAGCAAAACCAAATGTAAACTACGTATTTACCATCTATTTCGCTTCGACTGTGTTCTTCATTAAGGATTTTTAGTTCGTTTTATAATTTGTTGTGACTTTTAGTTTGCATTTGAATGGGAGAATTTGAATTTTCGAGAGATTTGAGGATGGTTTTTAAAGAGTCAAAATTAAGTGAATTTAAAACTTATCATAATGAATTAAAAGATAACATAAAATGAATGTGTGGTATTCGAGATATATTGTAACTTGAAATTATCCAAACAAACTCAATGAATTTACACAATAAGCTTGAATTCATGAATTCTAAATCTTCAATCCAACACAACCTAAAATTTAGTATATACATACACCAACAGGGGAACTTAACTTCTTGGGCACAAGTGTATTTACTAGAACAATAGGGAGTTTTTCTACAATTTGCCAAACCTCAAGGATGTCCATGTAATTATCCTTAACTTTGACCCATTGGACTTTGGAAATTGACATGCATTAATGATTAATATGTTGAACAGAAGACGAGAAACCAAACCTCATATTAAAGTTCATCTACCAATATCTCCCATTTAATATCAAATGTACCCACAAATGGTAGACTATGAATGCAAATTTATATTTTCAATTTGATTTAAGGGAATGTTAGATAAGAAGCAAATGAGAAGCATTGAATGTGTAGTGATGATGCTAAGCATAGTGTTATGACTTATGAGTAGGTGGTCCATTGCGTTGGTAACAACATAATTCGGGAGTACCACTCCTTCTCCAAATAGAAAGGATCATGATGCTTGAAAAACATATTACATTAGTTGTTAGTTGATACTCGATTGTTAAAAAACTCATTTAAGTTCGACTCGTTTAACATAATAAACAACCTTGAACACTGCAACTCATCTCGAGCACAACATGATTAGTTAAAAAATGATAAATGTGTAAGATATCAAGTTACTGGAGCTCGAATCGTGCGCAATTCAATTAAAATTCGTCCCAAATCGGCTCAATTAGCAATCAAACCAAGTTTAAACATAATTTTTGAACCTCGATAAAAAGTTAAACAAGATTGCATAATGCCTTGTTTGACTTGGCTTAATTCACTAACACCCCTAATCATAATAAGTAAATTGTAGGAGTCACATTATGTTGATATAGCATGATTCTCATCATTTAGAATTACACCCGATAAAGATATTCTTTTTTAATTTGATGTTATCCACTTGAACATGTCATAAACCTACTTGGAACAATTAGCCATTAACTTACATATAATGACTATATTATCATACGAACATCTAACATGTGATAAACCTGCTTGGATAATAGTCAAGTGGTTAAAATGCAACATATGGGTCTTGAAATGATACTTTTAAGGAGGTAAAATTTATGGATATCTGGCCTTTTGGAGGTGTTTTCAGACCTCAAATGTCTCTTTTAAATGGGTAAGAGATAGAGAAAAGGACAATGATTAGAGGGTTCATACCCCATGTTCTAAAAATCCGAAGCATCCGAAGCATGTCTACTGCAGAGTCTCATACAAAGATCCGAGTATCTACGGAAAAATCTATAATAGACCAAGTCTAATGGTCCTTTTTATCTCTCTCTCTCTCTCACACACACACAATACGATGTATTGCGTGTAGTCCTCACACACATTTGTATGAAAAAGATAAGACACAGAATACACACACGGACCATCCGACCCGGGTCTAACATACAATTACTCAGTATCTACTAGATTGTAAATTTTAGTCTGAATTCGATTTGACCAAACTCCACTTTAATTCATAAGGTGAATGACAGAAAGTTGATACATCCATATCAAGATTTGATATTGGATGCTAACATAACTTGATCTGGACCCTTCGATGTATTGTCACTAGATCCGTATAAACATTTTTCAGAGAGTAATCAATCGCACGATAAATATACTTAGCTCATAATTTGAATTACACTTTGATTTGATGAAATTGAGTTTGAGTTAGAATTTTCTTAAAAAGACAGGGAATTCAACGAACCTCTAAAGTAATGATCACATCCAAAGTTCTGCAAAGTGTGTAGTTGCAAAAGACTAGTCTCACCATCATAAGAATCTAAAAGATAATTTCTATTCATTTAAAGAAATAAGGAATTACTGTGTATAGGTGAGTATAATACATCAGAAGTCTATAAATGCTGAGTTATTAAACCTGGGGTTTTAAGAATATGCAAATTTAGATGGATCAAGTGCAGACAAGTTTTATAGCACCGATTGCTCACTATCCTTATAGGTACATGTGAGTCATGTGACATATGTAATTCACTAGTCACATTATCGTTACTAATTAATAGATCATTTGTGTATAAATGTGTCTCCCAATTCCAACAATGAATCTAGTTAACTAATGGCATCCAATTTGAAATAATCCATGCAACACTCTTTTACATTAATTGTATTATTCTTAGAATGTCCTGAAGTCCCATGACAATCATCGTCCATGTGATAGACCAAGTGGGGGTCACCAAGCGCATATTGATTGTAATTATCCCTAATCCTCCATTTGCTCACTTTAAGGAAAAGACTTGACTCTACGGACTCCCTATGAACCACGAACCACTTGCATTAAAGAAAAACCAAGACGAAAAGGAAAGAAGCCTGAAGTGTTACACGTTCCAAACAACAGTTCATGCATTCTGGTAACTGCTCATCATTCTACTTTCAGAACAAAAGATAAAACAGTTCATGCATTCTGGTAACTGCTCATCAGTCTACTTTCAGAACAAAAGATAAAAAAACAAGGCATCCTACAAAGCAGTGTACCAGTTACAGGAGAAATTGGTCATGGCCGACAAGGAAACACCAATTTCTCTTGAAAAACTTGAACTAATTACAGGGCTTAGATGAGTTTTCACATTAATAAGTTAATTGCATCACAAAACCACCTCTGTTAGAAAGACAAGAGATACCTGAATAAGATCATGTGGAGCGAAATCAGCCTCCACGCATATGAGCACCCAACTCTCCAAACTGTTCATCAGCTTCAACAGTGTCTGCTGATAAACGAACAGCATCCAGCTTCTGCTTCAGGACATCTATGGCATTGAGAACCAATTGTGAAGCTTTTACAGCGCCAGTTGTCTCGACCGTGAATATGAAACTATCTTCTTTTGCATGGATTTCAACAAGCCCGGGTTTTCCCATTGCCTCTGCTTTCTTAAGCACCTCATCATCATATGTGTACGCCTCAGCATCATGAACATAAACCTGGACCGGGACACCCAACAACAAAAAGAATTTGGGTTTGAGATGTGACAATTATATATTATACATTTAATTATTTATATATTCACGTAGCGGAAAAAAAGTAACTTATATGATGTACGGTCCATTGATTTCAAATTTGGGGGGGGGGGGGGTGTGATATTCAAGGAACATATTCTATTTTTCACATGCCAACCACAAGGAACTCCTATAAAATTAGCTCAATTTTGCAATACACCAGATGAAAGAGAATATTTCAAGAGAAAATCAGTATGAATCCACAAATTTACAGAAAGGAGTACTGGAATCAGCATTCCCCGCGGTGCGGAATACACCAAGTTGAACAGAAAATTGAGGCCAGCTCTATGGAAATTAAGCTTACTATAGAGAGGCATCACCAGTGTTTCATAATATATTTATCTTTACGCTTCAATTTACCAAATGCCCATTAGACAATCAGTTGGATCCTTCACTTTGATGTGTGCCATAAACTAAACCCTTGATAGAAAAGGTAACCTATAGTGAATCAAATGGTGTTACATGAATAACATCCAGGTAAAAACTTTAGATTAGATATTTTCAGAAGCATTTTCAGGGTCATGGATCTCACTAACAGAGGACAGAGTCAAGCATATGAGATGTTTCTTTATTTGGTCACTTTTTCTTGAGGCTCCTCAGATTCCCAATAAAATAAATTATGATTTCTCAAGAGAGGATACTGTTGATAATTTGCCTGAAACATTTAAGAGACCATCTTGTGATGGACAGACTGAGTACAGGTGATAAGTGAATCACAAAAATGTCAAACTATAAGGTACAGGAAAACAAAGAATGTCAATGAATCAATATATTTTAGTAATATAGTAAATATAGAATCAACAAGCACTTTTGACGTGTCCAGATAACACTTAGATTGGAAAAAATGTTAATCAGTTGGGATGTCGTGAGCAACAAAAGAATTATAGGATGCAGCAGCTTGATTATATTAACTAAGCTTAGTAACAACCACAAACGTGCCAATTTAAAAGATCAAGCATTGAAAAGAAAAGATAGGAACACATTAAAAACATTGAAATAGAAAGTATCAAACATGATTCTAGATCCAATCAGGATACCAAGATATATGAGCAACCTGTTGGGTGTTTGGATTAATGTCGAACACTTTAGTGGGGCTGCTATCCACAAATTCCTTTTTTTCCTCAAGGGTTAAGGTCTCCATCAACTCTTCATTGATGTAAATCTCAGGTTCGTACATGAAAGTCACAGTCGCCGCAGGTGACCATTTGGCATGATCTTTACCAATGCCTTTCCGAGCTATGGCTCTTAAAATCAGCTCCTGACCACGACGTAGCTTCACAATAATGATTCCCCTATATCATGATACAATCATATTATTAATTTAAATATATAGCAATCTTGCTGCTTATCATCTTTGCAAACTAAACAAAAATGACAGCAGCAACTATAGCTATAAAAAATAGCACCACAATTTATTTGAAAATACAATTATTGTACGACTGTATCAAAAACCAAGTAATAAGCCTTAGATAATATTTCATTTTTGCTAAACCTGATAATGACCTGGTCCATCTTCCCCAAACCACTGGATAAATCTATCAAAGGATAAGAACAAAGTTTTTGATACCGTATTGAAGCATGACATGTTTCTGGATTCTAGGGATTCTACCTCAATGATACTATTATTCCGTACCATTATGGAAGAAGATCCGGGTAAAGGCAAATCTGGTATTTCACAATAAAGTGAAAGATAGAACTGCCATGAAACAACTTTTTACTAGATTAATAGATCTCTTCGGAATTTCATACAACAGACATATTTTAGAAGTTAGAACCAAGTAACCATATTGTTTAAAAACTCTCATTTACCTTCCAAGAAGAGGTTTGTGCGTGAGCACACATTGCAGGTTATACAAACTTGTTACATATTATTATGTGCCCAAGTTTTTTTAGACATAGAATATCCTTGCAGCTCATCAAAATAAGGGGAACATGTATGCACCCATTTCAATGCATGAATATTGCAATAATTCTTAACACAAAAGGTAGAACCGAAGAAGAATTAAACACTCCCAAAGATATCTCCTTGACTTTCTATCCACATTACATACTGGCACAACCGCACAAGAAACTCTTTATTCTAGGAAAGTACTAATTGGACTCATTACTCTGGGTAGGTCATCTTATGCTGACCCCAGTCAATAAATAAGTGTTACCAACTGAAACTAAAATATTGATAAACATAATATGACTACCTAGTAATCCAAGCCCGGAATATTATTGTCCAGATGTAAATGCACACTGGATTCACATGAATAAACCAATGACTGCATAACCGACATACTATTTGCAATCTGACATATAAAAATATGCAAAGTTGTATTCCCAAGTTAAACTACACGCAACCTCATGAAATAACAATTTGGTAGTCTCAATGCTCGGTTTGGCTGCCAAAAATCCTGGTTAGACTGTTCATTAATGCACGAAAGAAAAAGGAAGGTGGTGAGCCGTAGTCTCTACAAAGGTTTAAGTGAGTCCCTTGTGTTTTCAAAAGAATATTTATATGTAAAATGACTCTATGAAAATATGAAATGCCTTCTTTTGGAGCATCAACGCTCCAATAACGAAAAGACACATTTCCACTAAATTCAAACTTAATTTAGAAACGTAGCAACTTTTTCATTCTTTAGCTCGTCATAAATCAATGTCCTATCTTAACGTCGAGTATAAGGTACCATGCCACCTACATTCCTGAGTTTACTAGGAAAATATCAGTTAATTTCTTGAGGTCAGGGAAACCGATTCGTAACGCTCGTACAACAACACTGGCAGACAAAATTCCACTTTCTCAACCGTCAGTCATTATAATGAGCCTGTATGCACACCACTATTCGTGAAAGCCCAACCTTTCAAACTAGACCGACTCGATTCCCAGCGGTTCATGCAGCACCAGAAAGCAAATATTATAATTACACACCACCGCGTAAACATATAAATATCCTCCAATCACAACATACTACCAACAATCGCATAAAAAAATCAGATAATACCTAAATTGACCATCAACAATTCAACATCAGTTAAATACAATTACAATCAACACCACCATAAAACACACGCACTCTTTATTCTTCAACAAACACAGAAACCTAATCAAACAAAATTACCTGTTCTCCGTGTTATCAAATCCGGTAGACGAATCCGAAAAATCAACCGGAACAACGGTGTGGTCGGAGCTGTAAAGGTCCTTGGAGGTAACATCCAGCGTCTGGTCGTTAATGCACTTCGCGCGCAGGTGAAACTCGACGGAGCAGTACTCGCACTGGCCATCGCCGTCGCAGGCGTCGCAGTCGCGCGAGAATCGCATCGCCATGGCGCGCTCGCTGGTGAGCGGAATGAGTCCGAGGCGGTGCGCGATGAACTCGTCGTTGAGAACCGACGAGTTGACCTCGATTTCGACCAAATCAATGGCGATTGTCGGAACTTCGGCAATCATCACGCGGCGGAGCGCGTTCGCGATGCTGGAATCGGTTTCGCGCAGCTCGAACTTCATGAAATCGTCACGAACTGTTCGGATTTTGATCTTTGGGAATCTCTGGTACGAAACGCCCTCCATTTTTGTTCCTTTTCTCTTCTCTCAGCGTAGAAATAGGGTTTTAATCAAATTCAAAACCCTCCACTGTACAACAGCTCGTATAAAGTGTGTTTCACTCAGTGAGTGAGAGTTGTACGTTGTGGTATAACGTCTTTTTTCCTTGTATATGGGCTTTTGAATTGGGCTTTAATTAACTACTTTAGAAGTCCAAATACTTGTGATGAGGGCACATATATTCAATTGGGTCACCCAAAACTTGTTGGTATAGTCGAAATACTTGAAAGATTTTGAGTTCGAATTCAAACTGCCACAAGTTGTGACTCTCCCCTCCTATAAGGAACTAAATGGATTCTTTATGGTTCAAAATTATGACTATCAACCCAGATTTGTCGGGTTAGATATTTCGGGTGTCCCCTTCGCCTTGAATTAAAAATATATATATATATATTATTATGAATAATTTTTTGTGGATGTCTATTCATCTCCCAATTTCTTTATGGCCACTTAACTTTAATCATTATGTCTACTCATCTCCCAAAAACTCTTCATCTCCATGACTTTTCATTTTCCATCATGAGTAAATATAATTTACTCTTTAGGTAATAAACCTTTGGTATTCTAGTTTTGTGTATAAATAGGCAATGACATTGTATTGTAAATAGACACAAGAATATCAATAAAAGAGTTCTCTACTTAATTCTCTCATTCTCTCATTTTATTCTCTCAACTTTATAATATTTGAGTTTATTTCATAACACGTTATCAGCACGATCCGTCTCAAGTTGTTGGCTTTTCAATCCGAGGAATTGCGATAGCGAGTCGGTGGAATTTTTAGCACGCAAGTGAGGTTCTTAATTTTCTCAACTTTAAGGTAAATATTATCTTTTAACTACTACATATAAAAACATGCATTTGATGTTTAGAAAATAGAAATATTTTCATTTGCTTTGCATCAACTCACGGACAGTTGCAAGTCTTCTAATGTTTAATTTCATCAAATATACATTTAATAATTTGTCCCATTCTAAGAAGAAATTACAGTGACCTATTCTAGAGAGAATATTAGCCACATATTTGCAATACTTTGAAGTATGTTTTGCACTTCAAAATGTCCAATGTCCACCTGACTCATATTCGTATTTTCATGAATTATTATTTTTTTCACATAGGTTTTCATGATATTTTATGTGGATTAATATCTCGTTAGAAATATAATGATTGTTTGATTCCTAATTTTTTTATACTTTGATGATAGTATTAATTATAATGACGAATCTTGCAAAACTTAATTTTGTGGCTCTTGATATTACGGGGAAAAATTATTTCTCTTTCGCGTTAGATGTTGAAATTCATCTTGATGCAAATAACTATACTCCATTCCCTGAAGTGAATGTGTTGAGAAATATATAATTATTTTAATCATGAGTCTCGTCCAACTAGTTCAGCTACATTTCCTAAAGTGAATGTAGCAGCACATAACTATTTTAATCATTAAAGAAATCATGGATGTGGACGTGGTCGTGGATATGGTCATGAAAATCGTGGTGGTGATTCAAAGAACACATCTTTCCACCAGAAGTGGAAAAATAATGAAGAGAAAAATGAAGGTGATCAAAATAGCAAATTTGTGGAAAAATTATGCTAACGTTGTGGTGGTCAAGGTCATTGGTCATGTACCTGTTGTACACCACAACATCTTGTTGACCTTTACCGAGAATCACTGAAAGGTAAAGGAAAGAAGATAGAAACAAATTTTGTTTTTGAAGAAAACGATTCTGATCATGGCCGATTTGATGACATTCATTTAGATGTTGTTGATTTCTTTACTGACTGATCTTGATAGAAAAATTGATCATATGATTGGAGATGCAAGTAATCATAACAAATTTTATAAATCTTATTTTTAGTTGTTTTAAAATAAATATAAAAATGTGTTGTTTTCATTAATGAAGTAATTATTTATAAATTTGTCTTTTAGCATTTTAAAGATTTACTCGATCAGCAGCAACATCAATAATAAAGATATGTGTCACATTGATAGTGCAACAACTCACAACATCCTCAAGAATAAAAAAATACTTCTCTTATTTAGTAATGCAACATGCCAATGTTAGTACTATATCGGGAAGTGCAAAATTAATTGAAGACTCCGGCAGAGCTAATATATTTACCCGGAGGAACACAATTTTATAATGATGAAGCATTATATTCTACTAAGTCTCAAAGAAATTTACTAAACTTCAAAGATATCCGCCGAAATGGATATCATATTGAGACAACAAGTGATGGCAATATTGAGTATCTTGACATCACTAATACAATATCTGGTAACAAATGTATATTGGAAAAGTTGCCAGCATTGTCTTCCGGTTTGT
The DNA here is from genome assembly GCA_019426215.1 of Buddleja alternifolia. Classification (NCBI taxonomy): domain Eukaryota; kingdom Viridiplantae; phylum Streptophyta; class Magnoliopsida; order Lamiales; family Scrophulariaceae; genus Buddleja; species Buddleja alternifolia. The sequence goes on along the minus strand of CM033408.1, from coordinate 30,232,041 downwards.
ACTACACGCATATATCTACTATTGAAACACATGTTATCGTAAATCAGAAGTTTATAAATCACAATAAGTTTGTTATTTGGGATGATCGGTTGGGCCATCCCTGATCAATTATGATGCGAAAGATAATTGAGAATTCATGTGGTCATCCATTGAAGAGCCAGCAGATTCTTCAATCGAATGATTTCTCATGTGCTGCTTGTTCACAAGGAAAGTTGATTATTCGACCATCAACAACAAAAGTAGGAAGTGAATCTCTTACGTTTTTGGAACGTATTCAAGGTGATATTTGTGGACCACTACACCCGTCGTGTGGACCATTTAGATATTTTATGGTTTTAATTGATGCATCAACAAGATGATCACATGTATCTTTGTTATCAACTCGCAACCTGGCGTTTGCGAGATTGCTTGCTCAATTGATTAGAATACGAGCACATTTTCCTGATTATCCAATTAAGAAGATACGCCTTGATAATGCGGGTGAATTTACTTCAAAAAACGTTCAATGACTATTGTATGTCTATTGGAATTGATGTTGAACATCCTGTAGCACATGTTCATACACAAAACGGTCTAGCAGAATTGTTTATTAAGCGTCTGCAGTTAATTGCAAGACCTTTACTTATGAGATCAAAACTTCCTATTTCTTGTTGGGGACATGCTATTTTGCATGCAGCAGCACTTATTCGCATAAGGCCAACAAGTTATCATAAGTTCTCCCCATTACACTTGGTTTTTGGTCAGGAACCAAATATTTCCCATCTAAGAATTTTTGGATGTGCGGTATATGTTCCAATTGCTCCACCACAACGCACTAAGATGGGTCCTCAAAGGAAATTGGGAATATTGGGAATATATGTTGGATTCGAGTCTCCATCGATAATAAAGTATCTAGAGCCATTGACTGGAGATTTATTTACGGCTCGATTTGCTGATTGTCATTTTGATGAATCAGATTTCCCAACATTAGGGGGAGAAAATAAGCAGCTGGAAAAGAAACTTAGTTGGAATGAATTATCTTTATCTCATCTTGATCCTCGAACAAAACAAAGTGAACTGGAAGTTCAAAAGATAATTCACTTGCAAGGTTTAGCTAACCAACTGCCAGACGCATTTACTGACCTAAAAAAAATGACTAAGTCACATGTACCAGCTGTTAATGCTCCAGTAAGAATTGTTGTCCCTGAAGGTCAAAGTAATGAGTCTACTGCACGCCTGAAGCGTGGTAGACCTATCGGTTCCAAAGATAGTCATCCTCGAAAAAGAAAAGGAGTTAAGAATTAAGATGGTCTAATCGAGGATAAAATAACTCCATAAGAGTCCCCAGTCATAACTAATATTTCGGTTCCAGAAGAACCTCAGGTACTTGAAAATTGTGAAAATAATGAGATCTCAATCGATTATGTTATGAACGGGATACGATGGAATCGAAATGAAGTCAACGTTGACGATAAATTTGCATATAATGTAGCGCTAAATATGATGAATGATAATGAGGATCAAGAACCAAAGTCTGTTAATAAATGTCGACAAAGAAATGATTGACCAAAATGAAAAGACGCAATGAGAGCAGAGTTGAACTCGCTTGAACAAACGAAAAGTTTTTGGACCTGTAATCCGTACACCTGAAGATGTAAAAGTTTTTGGATCTGTAGTCCGTACACCTGAAGATGTAAAGCCAGTAGGATACAAATGGGTATTTGTGCGAAAACGTAATGAGAAAAATGAAATTGTAAGATATAAGGCACGTCTTGTTGCCCAAGGATTTTCGCAACGACCTGACATAGATATGAGAAGACTGATTCTCCTGTGGTGGATGCAACTACTTTTCGTTATATAATAAGTCTGGCAATGCATGAAAAACTTGATTTACGTCTAATGGATGTTGTTACAGCCTATTTGTATAACTCGCTTGATAATGATATATATATATATATACACATATATATATATATATATATGAAAATCCCTGAAAGATTTAATATGCCTGAAGCATATAATTCAAGTTCTCGATAACATTATTCAATTAAATTAAAGCATTGATCGTTTGATGTGATCAAATTTTTTAAAGTGCTTAAATACATGAATACATTCATGTTTATAAAATATGATTCTAAATCATTGCGTTTAATATGTATTATTTGATTGTACTTGCGTATGCTTATTTGATGAAATCAAATTAAAGCATTAGTATGTGTGATTGTATTCAACATGAGAAACTTGATGTGATCAAGTGTATTATTTAAATTATTTAAATATATGTTGAATATATGATGTCAAATTGTTTTTGAAATGATAGTTGAGTCGGAGTATTTTCCAAGATAAGGAGAAACGTTTTGATGAGATCATATAATTCAAAGTGAATATTTGTTGAAGGAAGGATATAAGAATGATCCAATTTATCCTTGTATTTTCATGAAAAGATCTGGAAATGAGTTTGTTATAATTACAGTTTATGTTGACGATTTAAACATCGTTAGAACTCCTGAAAAGATTCAAAAAGTTGTTAATTGCTTAAAGAAAGATTTTGAGATGAAAGATCTTGGAAGAACAAAATTTTGCCTTGGGTTGCAAATTGAATATTTAAAGAACAAAATTTTTGTATATCACAACGCTTAAAGCGGTTTTACATGGATAAATCACATCCATTGAGCACCCCTATGGTCGTAAGGTCACTAGATGAGAACAAAGATCCTTTTCGACCTCGAGAAAGTGATGAAGAACTAATTGGTCCTGAAGTACCATATCTAAGTGTAATCGGTGCACTAATGTACCTTGCTTGTCATACTCGGCCTAATATAGCATTCAATGTTAATCTATTAGCAAGATATAGTTCTTCCCCTACACGAAGGCATTGGAATGGGGTTAAACAGATGCTGGATATTTGTCTGATCCTCATAATGGTCGTTCACAAACGGGCTATTTATTTACATGTGGTGGCACAACCATTTCATGGCGATCTATGAAACAAACTATATTGGCCACATCATCTAATCATGCAGAAATCTTGGCTATTCACGAGGCCAGTCGAGAATGTGTTTGGTTAAGATCCATGATTCAAAACATTCGAGGGACTTGTGGTTTATCTTCTGGAAAAATGATCCCGACGATCTTATATGAAAATACTTCTGCATGTATTGCACAATTGAAAGAAGGGTACATTAAAGGAGATAGAACGAAGCATATTTCACCAAAGTTCTTTTTCACTCATAATCTTCAAAAGAATGGTGATATCAATGTTCAACAAATCCGTTCCAGTGATAATCCTGCTGATTTGTTCACCAAGGCACTTCCCACAGCAACATTTGAAAAACTAGTCTACAATATTGGCGTGCGTAGACTGAAAGATCTTGACTGATATTGTCATGAGGGGGAGATAATACGCGCTGCACTCTTTTTCCCTTAACCAAGGTTTTTCCCACTGGGTTTTCCTGGTAAGGTTTTTAACGAGGCAGCATCTAATTGCGTATTGATATGTACTAGTTTTTCTTCACTAGGTTTTTGTCCCATTATTGGGTTTTTCCTAGTAAGGTTTTAACGAGGCATATTTTTAAGTGATAGACATCCAAGGGAGAATATTATGAATAATTATTTGTGGATGTCTATTCATCTCCCAATTTTTTTATGATCACTTAACTTTAATCATTATGTCTACTCATCTCCCAAAAACTCTTCATCTCCATGACTTTTCATTTTCCATCATGAGTAAATATAATTTACTCTTTAGGTAATAAACCTTTGGTATTCTAGTTTTGTGCCTATAAATAGGCAATAACATTGTATTGTAAATAGACACAAGAATATCAATAAAAGAGTTCTCTACTTAATTATCTCATTCTCTCATTTTATTCTCTCAACTTTATAATATTTGAGTTTATTTCATAACATATATATATATATATATATGTATATGTATTCAATTGGGCTAAATGACTAGTCATGAAATTAGAAGAAGTCAAAAAACTTGGGTTTTAAAACCAGCTCGGCCCAAATGTACTCAATACTTAAATTGAGATTGGCCATTAAAATTTCGTTAAGCTTGGCATGTTTAACATGATAAATAAGTTTGGACTTGGACACATTTTTCTGTTCATGAAGATTTGAAATCCAGTTCAAACTCGACTCGATTAATTAAAAAAGGGCAAAATACATAATACACTCGTGATGCACATGTTTCGCATACAGGTTGCTTAAGTATCAAACGTACCAAAACAGTCCCTGACGTACCAAACGTATCAAAATAGTCCCTATCGTTAGTGGTCAAATGGTAAAAATGGCAGGGACTATTTTAGTATATTGGGTACTTTAGGAACTATTTGTGTTACATTTTGGGGACCTATATGTAACACATGCAATACTTCATAGGTATATTATGTATTTTGTCCATTAAAAAATGGTAAAAGATGTGTAAACATATAAAACTACTCAAGATCAACTATTACTCCAGTTGTTATAGCTCCTTCAAGTAACAATAAATCCAAACACAAACATAATTTTATAATTCTATAAATATCAAAGCAAACTTGAATAATATTAGTTCGACTCGAACTCGATCCACTTACAACCTGGCTACTTCTTTAAGAGAGTACTCTTTGAATGGGCCTTCGACATTCTCTTCGGTAAGAAAAATAGGCCTTTAACAGAATGCTTGGAAATCCGGCCCACTCTTCAACCGAAAGGTATAAATCACAAAATCCTCCCCAATGTTTCTCTCTCTAAACCCTAATTTAATTTAATTCTCACTTCAATTGGCAACCTTTAGATTTCTTGTGAATCTTCCACTAGTATACACACACACACATATATATATATCTCAGCTACAAGAAGTAGCAAGAACAGGACTCGGATCACGTTACGCTGATGGGGAAATCAATCCCGAGGTACAATTGATAAGAAATATTTTTATAGTGTTTTCTAATGTGTTCTTTGAGTGCAATTTTTGTGTGTAATTGAATGTATGTTTATAATTAATTGGTTTTTTTTCACTATTTTTGCGCTAGACCGAAAAACGTACGCGGACCGCGATCTGGAGAGGAAGTGCAATTTTCCAGATGTAAGCATATGAATTTTTATTGTGTTTAAGTTAATTTATTTGCAATTGTTGTTTCCTAAGGCGAAAATTATTAATTCAACAATATCTGCAGTTTCTGCCGATCATTGTTTACCGATTGTTTAGAGCTTTTGAGTTCGTTAAATTACCTATTTTGTTTGAGTTTTTGGTTGTGCAGTGGTCAGACGTTGCGTTTCCGAGAAAGCTATTTCTAAGGTATGATTCTCTCGTCATCAGCTTCCCATATGTATATATGATGTATATATAATATCCTAATAGTGCTGCTATGATTAAATTCAAACATGACAAGGGGGAATTTCATGTTACACATTTGAGTGTTTATAAACATTTATTTCCTTGTTTACTATTTGACTGTTTATAGACTCCGTTTGGATAGTACCCGAGTGGATTTTTGTGATTGCTTTAGACCAAAAGAATAAAAAAGGTAGCTCTATAGGTGACACTTAAGCCATTAAGCCGTCTTTTTGTGGATCTCTATATTTATCTTGCTTTGCTAAAATTCGTCTCACAATGAAGCTTCATCGGGAAAAAATTATGAGAATCAATGCATATTAGTGACTCTGATAATTGAAACTTCATATTAAGAAATGGATCAAAACGGATACTCTGTTTCGATGTCCAGCGGTTTCTCAGAATGGCGTTGGGTTATTCTATATAAAAAAATTTGATTTTTGCTACAACCAGGAGATCCAGAAAAAGAAACGAAGCCCACGGAAGAGATTGAAGGCGTATGATATGTCTTCCCTCTTGGAGCACCTTCCCAAATTAAAGGCTCCCCGAGAGTCAAAAACTGCTGAATTCAAACTTGGCAATAAAAGAAGAAATCACCTATTGTAAGTATTGATGGTTATTTAAAACTGTTGATTATGTTTTCCTTTTCACCATTATTTATATACATGATCTTGAATTCTTGCATTGATACTACTTTTCAGGCTCAAAGAGGCATATCAGTTGAACGTCGTTATTAATCACCCGGGTTTTCAATTGGATCCATTGGGTGCAATTTATCAACATTTGCAGAACACGCGGCCTGCCATGGATGAGAAACGTAATAGAAAAGTTAGTAAAACGATAAACAAGAAAACGAAAAAGGAGAAGTCCAAAGCCTCACTTCAGCAACCTATGGAGATTTGATAAGCGCTTACTTTTAACCAATTTTGGTTGACTACTGGTAAGAATTTCTCCAACAGTTTGTCTGTGTATATCGCAATCGTACCAAAGTTAGAGATTAGTTCTAATGAATCCATGTTATGGTCAAGGGTGCCTGTGTTAGAAGATAATTGCGTACTTATGTTTTTCAAGCTAAACTCATTGCTGGGATATGCAAATTAATATATTGACTTCTTTTATCAAGAACATTATAGTAAAAATTTAAAGTTGAGCTGAAAAAGGAATAATGTGGAATAAAAATACATCACCCATCATGTATGTATGCTCCGCATATGCTCTTAGAAGCGATTTTTAGGGAGTTGTAGTCAGGGATGGAGCCAGAAATATAGGTTTGCGGGGCCGAATACAAAACAAAGGGGGCAAAACTGGATACTCGAATCTAAGTTCCTCGATATGTAGTATTATTAGAAAACAAATCTAAGTTACTCGATACTCGAATTAGATTAGCAGTTCAAAAGCTCGTTCGAGCTCAATTTGTTTGACATAGATGTTTCAACACATTTTTTGTTACATAAGGTATAATGCTTGGCACGAGTTCGAATACTAGTTAATTAAAAAATGATAAAATATATGTAAAAGCATAAAATTAGTGCAGCTCGACCCATCCAAACTTAAACGCAATCCTTTAGACTTCATAAAAACTCTCAGACTTGAATGATATATTGTTTGGTCCGGTTCAATCCACCTACATCCTAACTATAGCCTATATTTCTTTGGGTTCATTGCAAATTACCCCCCTGTGTTAGTTTGAAATCGCTAAAAAACCCCTATGTTAAATCAATATGCAAAAACACCTCTCCGTTAATGTAAATCATGCGAAAACCACTTTTTTCATTAGAAAACTGATCAAAATGTAGCCCTTAAACCATCTCTATACCTTTGCCGTGTCTGTGAGGTTGAAATTCACTAAAAAACAAAAGTATGAGGATGTTTTAAAGGCTACATGTTGATCAATTTCCTAACAAAAAAGTGGTTTTCACATGATTTACATTAACATAGGGGTGTTTTTGCATATTGATTTAACATAAGGGGGTGTTAGCGATTTCAAACTAACACAGGGGGTAATTTGCAATAAACCCTATTTCTTTTTCTTTTTCTTTACTTTTTGGGTTTTGTGGGTGGGTGGGTGTTAACTCTGAAGTAAATTATAGGCTTTATAGCCTAAATTTAGTTGGACTAGAGACCAAGTTAAATGGGCCTTTAACATAACGCTTGAAAACCCAGCCCATTCTTCAAAAGGTATAAAGCACAAAATCCTCCCCTTTGTTTCTCTCTCTAAATCCTAATTTAATTTATTTATTTTTTGATAAGATCCTAATTTAATTAATTCTCACTTCAATTGACAAACTTTTGATTTCATGTGAATCTTCTTTTATGATCTGTCAAAATTTAATATCTATGAATAAAGACCAAAATACTCTTAAAACTAACAAAATAGCAAAGACCCAAAAATGGTCAAAGATTCATGCTTTTCAAAAAAATCAGGTCGGGTCGGGTCGACTCTACGATCCGGATGTTCAGAATCAAACATGGTGGGACGCGTATCATAATCTTAAATTAACAATTTTCAGACATAGCAATAGAAATACACACGGGTTGTTTGTGGCCTTAGTCGCGGCCCATTTTTGTATAGTTAGGGCCCCGTTAGTTTACCTTAGTTTAGCTTATATATATCGCCTTTGTATCTTGTATTTTATTCATTCACAACAATATAGATTATATACGGAGTTCATTATTTCTTATGAGCATAGAATTCTATCAAAAGCCAATATTAAAATTCCACACCACCGTGTAAACATGTAAATGTCCTCTAACCATAAATCATAATATACTATAAGTAGTAATAACCGCATGAAAAAAATCTGATAATATCTAAATAGGCCATCAAACACAAAAAACCAATTAAAATAAAATTACCTTTTTGGATTTTGATCTTTGGGGATCTCTGGGATTTTAATCAAATACCTACTTCTGGTTAAAAGTGATGTAAAATGTGTCGGAGATTTGAGAGTTGTACGTTGCGCTATAACATTTTTCTTTCTTAAATATATGGGCCCTTAAATTGGGATTAATTAATTACTTGGGCTACGCCTATATTGGATCTGACTCTGGGTAAATAATACCAAGATCCAAGATGTTCGGTTTGGGTTTGGGTTTGGGTTTGGGTATAAATACATACCTAAACCCATACATTAAGTTTGAGTTTAGACCGAATGCAAGAAAGAATTATGTGCAGACCAAACCAAAATTTCAAATTTGGACCAAGTCCAAACCTAACTTGAGCTGAGCCGACTCGAACTCGGCTCGTTTACACCCCTCCCCTCCCATTCTCCGCCACCATCCCCTGCTGTGGATCAACTTTAGAGGAGAAACACTTGGGTCTCTGAAGTGAATCAAAAATCCGATCAAAGGCACTTTTGGTGGAGGAATTCAAAATCTGCATCAAAGGAAAAAATGAAGGAGTTGATTCAAGGAACGAGGAGCAAACTAGGGAGCTTACGTTAAGGAAGAAGAAACTCTTCGATTTTTACGAAAAATCGAATAAGGTAAGATCTTCTTTATTTAAGTTTTAAATAACTAGTGTAGAGATGCGCAAGCCTATGATACGTGATAAGCCCGTAGGATTAATAAACCCGCATGTTTAAATCCTAGAAACTAAAATTTTAAATTTTCCACTGTGCTTAGTCGGACTATATGTATATTTCCCAACATCATTTACCACCGAGCCATCCGAGTTTTGCATCTCAAGAATCTTATTTTGCCACCTATGCATGATAGTAGAAAGATGGAAGAATATGGCATTTGCATCCCCTTCCTGAAGCCACTGGACCTTAGATTTTTGTATCCACAAAGTTTCAAGCCTTTTTGTAGATATAGATATAGTGAGAGTTGTACGCACTGGGACAATAAACCACCAGCTTTCACGGACTCTTCCAGTTAAGGAGAAATATGGGGATGTAATATAAAAGCGAAACTTGTATTTTTTGGTCCTATATGTTTTATCTTTTCTGATTTTAACGATATTCTTATAATATATCCCGTGTTTTTTTAAAAAAATTCACATTTGCTCACAACTGAGTTTTCTTTTCAAAGTTTAACGGTCAACTCTGTTAGCCAAAATTTTGATCGACTTTTTGGAGAGATTTCGCGTGCCAATTAATGTCTATTTGATATCGCGTGCTACTTATGCACAAATCTCCCCAAAAAGGCCGTCAAAATTTTGGCTAACAGAGTACACCGCTAAATTTTAGATGAAAAATTTCGTTAGGACCAAATGTGGAAGTTTTTAAAAGTTATGGGACATAATGTGAGAACCTCATAACAAATGTGACTAACATCAAAAAAAACTAAATATATGGGACCAAAAAATGCGATTTTTCCTAATAGAAAATTATAACATAAGAGCATGAATAATGAGCTTTTGAAAGGATATTTGGTTAGTGGGTTGATAATCTGTATAAAGAGAAATGAAACAATCAGAACGAAGAAAAAGAATTTGATATGGCTAAAAAAGAAAGCTATATATGGAGTTTCATAGTTTTGGTACTCACTGTTGTCCATATGGCAACTTTAGAAGCAAAAATTAGTTGTAAGATAATAAAAAAACTTAAATTAAAACAAAAAAATATAGTGTAATTATCTTTTGGGTTTAGGGTATTAATTTTTATATTTCTGAAAATACGTCTACTTGTTTCACTTTTAGTCCTGAAAATTGAAATAAGCTAATAGTTAAAAATGACCTAAAATGGCCTATTACGTTGCTCCTGAAATGGTCTGGGCCCCATTTAACACCATTATAATGCAAGCCTTGCTGCCATGATTTAATTAAGTAAGATACACAATAACTTTAATTGTTTGAAATATAAAACTAAGTAAAGAATCCTACTATAACCACAATTCTTTGAAAATCAAAACTCCACACTCTTTGAATCATCGTGATTAATTAGTATCAAAACTCCATACTCTTTGAATCATCATATTTATTCAGTCAAAAATTAAAACTCCACTCTCTTTGAATGATAGAATAAATCAAGATCATAATTAGTTAGTATAAATAGTTTGAAGACTAATAAAAAACTTAAACAAGTTACCGAAAAATAAATTAGAAACCCCTATCCTTGAAGAGAGAATTATTCTACTCAAACTTGGTTGAACCCCAAGAAACACAAGAAGAAAAAATCCAGCAAGTCGTCGTCCCACAGGCTGGTGCTGGTGAGGGTGTTCACGAGCCGAGCTTGCCAAAATTTCTGGGCTCGAGCTCAGAAAAAAAATAATTAATTTTCTTTAATTAATATATATATTATTATTAATAATTTTGTTTTAATAATTAATACATATATAATATTATAAGATATTATATTATATGTATGTATATAGTAAAAGATAAATAAAATATTATATGATATATATATTTTTTTTAAAAAATTTATTCAGGCTCGCGAGCCTTCGAACAAGTATAGTTGGGCTCGAGCTCGGCTCGACAGAAAAACTCAGCTCGAGCTTTTTTCAAGCCGGCTCGCCGGCTCGTTGCATACCCCTAGGCTGGTCAATGTAACATTTGGCACACAATATTCAGTCGTAAGTATTTTGATTATTTTTTTCTGAAGTCAATACAACAATGAGCTCTATAATAAAAATATGTTCTCAGTTTCTTTTCTAATACTTCATGTATGAACATAACATTTTTTTTAACAAAATTGTTACTACTTTCACATGGTTCTTGCAATTTTTTGGGACTTCAATTTGAATCCCATGACGCAGTTTTTAATGTTATGGCCGGCATTGGTATGTTAACGACACCTTCCACGGTCAAAGAAGCCGGTTGGGGAGTGGTTTTGATCATTTTTGCATTCATATGTTGCTTATAAAATGTAGCATCTTATAAGATATTTTAAAAAAAGTGGGGTTGGGTTACTTTTTTAAAAACAGTTTATAAGATCCGAACATCTTTTTTTTTGGTCTTATCAGCTGATTTTTTAAAAGTATTACCAAAAAAATTTATAGAGCTTATAAGCTCTAAAACATCTTATAAGATGTTTAAAGAAGCATATAAATTTAGCCAAACACCCTCCCAATCTATCATGCCATAAATCAACGTCATTAACCAAGTGAGCAAAAGAAGTGTTAGCCTTGTCATTTAAGACATTTGAGATATTTAAAAAGTATAAACCATTTTTAAGAAACCCTTTCCCCACAAGTATGTCACTTTTGGTCATAATAACTTTATTAAATTCAAAAGTAACTTTACCCCACATTGACAAGTAGAGCCACAGAAATCACATTCAATTGAATCTCAGGCACATGAAAAACATTATTAAGAGATTACATTTTTCCATAGGATAGCATTAAATTTATATTACCTCTACAAATTACTTGTAATGGTTTGAAATCATTCATAGAAATAAAAACTTTTTCTTTTTCAATCAAAGTGTAGGACGAAAAAATATTTTTATTATTGCAAACGTGCTTAGTACTTAGTAGCACTTGAGTCCACAACCCATGAATTTTCACTAATCATAAATTTTTCATCATACACAACCGACATATAATTATCATTCATGACAACCAATTTTTTCTCATTGTTCATGTAACTAAAACAATCAGACATGATGATGACCGAAATAAGTAACCAAAGATCTAACTTTAAGATTGCTGGATTAAACCTTGCAATTACGTCACAAAAATAAGCAATATATTATAACAATAATAAATTCAAGCTAACTAATTACTAGAATTATTATGACGATAAAATGAATAAAGAGAACTTATCGGAGTTTGAACTGAGGCGTGCGAAGCACTGTCCTTAAAGGTAGATTCCCGCCCCTCGGAGTCAATGACTCGGCGCAATAGGTGACTGACGGACTACCCTCACGATTCAATAGCCCATTCCCAACGTACATACACTCATGACGTGGAATATCAATGAGGAACCTTGCTTTGCTTATGGAAGAAGAATGGTGATATGGATTGTAAAATTTATAGAGAGGGCGAACTTATCGGAGTTTGGACTGAGGCGTGCGAAGCACTGTCCTTAAAGGTAGATTCCCGCCCCTCGGAGTCAATGACTCGGCGCAATAGGTGACTGACGGACTACCCTCACGATTCAATAGCCCCTTCCCAACGTACATACACTCGTGACGTGGAATATCAATGAGTAACCTTGCTTTGCTAAAAGACTTATGAAATGAGCAAGCTTTTACTAGAAATTGGCAAAGGGGATTTTCGGTTTTTGTTGTGTGTTGAATGGTTAGGTTCCACCACCTTTTACAGGCAAAGGATCAACATGTGAGCTAAATTGAGGGCCATCAATCTCATCAACGGCTAATTGATTTGGCTGCTTAATTAAGGGGATTTCTAATCAGTTTTGTTTTCGTCAAATGAAAGAAAGAAACACATGTGGAATTACAATTATGGAAACTAAAGATTATGGGATTAGATAGTCAAAATTTCCTTGTCTTTGAAATAAATAATTTAATAATATACAACAATAGCCGTGGTATTTGAAATCAAGTCATGCCAAGAGAGTTTACAACCTAAATATAATGTCATCACGCAACTTAAATGATTTTGATTTTAAAATGAACTATATTGAAACTTTTCTATGATTGAAAAATTAGTTTAAATAATGTTGTTTTATTGTGTGAAAGACATAAAAAAATTCAAAAAACAAATAAATTAGAATCACGATTGATACAATTTAATAATTTTCTAAAAAATTGAAAAACATGATCAGCCCAACTTATCAATATCTTATTTTAAGTAACAAAGGTAATATATTTCGAATATCATTACGCAACTTAAATGATTTTGATTTTAAAATGAACTATATTGAAACTTTTCTATGATTGAAAAATTAGTTTAAATAATGTTGTTTTATTGTGTGAAAGACATAAAAAAATTCAAAAAACAAATAAATTAGAATCACGATTGATACAATTTAATAATTTTCTAAAAAATTGAAAAACATGATCAGCCCAACTTATCAATATCTTATTTTAAGTAACAAAGGTAATATATTTCGAATATCATTACGCAACTTAAATGATTTTGATTTTAAAATGAACTATATTGAAACTTTTCTATGATTGAAAAATTAGTTTAAATAATGTTGTTTTATTGTGTGAAAGACATAAAAAAATTCAAAAAACAAATAAATTAGAATCACGATTGATACAATTTAATAATTTTCTAAAAAATTGAAAAACATGATCAGCCCAACTTATCAATTTCTTATTTTAAGTAACGAAGGTAATATATTTCAAATATCATTCAACCGTACAGTTTTAGATAATATTAACAGTTGAGTTTCCTAGATAAAATTATTTATAGCATTCTTCTGGATTAACATTATTTTATTCTTTGGGCCACAAGAACCAGAGAGAGTGGTGAGTTGCAGAGTCTCTTAAGTAAATTGTGGGAAAGTGGCCCCGGCCCCCCGAGACTTTAAATTTTTTTTATAGGGTATATAGAATTTTATAATACGGCCCTCCCAACAATATATATTTTGGGTTCTATGCTTTACACAAGAACAGGCATGGCCGAGTTGGTGGGCTGCTGTGCAGTAAGTTACTCCCAGCGAATTTCCTAGAGGTGCATGGTTCGAATATATGCTGCACTTGTTTCACTTTTTTCAATTTTTTTTTAATTTTTAAACTCTCTCTCTCAATTGAAAGTGGCTGTTTTTGTTATTTTAATTTTTTAAACTCTTTCTTTCAATTGAAAGTGGACGGTTCCTCTCACTTGACATACAAGGCATAACATATAATGTATTCTTATATTAATTTTCAAAAAGGTAATTACCATAAAAAAAAAAAAGTTGAATTGGCAATAACTTTAATTTTCTTTTCTGAAATTCAATTCTATACATATTAGGGCTAGAATTGATAAAAACTTTTCTTTTAAACCTCTCTTCTACACATATTAGAATTAGAATTAATAAAAACTTTCCCCAAATTCTATAAAAAGGGATCGTTGAGCAGGAAAAATATACAAAACATCAACACATTTAAGGTCTGTTTGGCACGTTTTTGTTTTCGTAGTTCTGCAAAACAGTTTTGTAGAACACTTTTTGAAGAATAAAATTTGTTGAAAACCTGTTTGGCCCACTATTTTGCAGAATATATGTTCTCTGAGAATGCGTTTGAATGAAACTGTTTTGCAGTGAAGAAAACACAAGAACACGTTTGGATGGACCTATTTTTAGATGTAATATATATACTGTTCATATAATATTTAATAATTTTTTAAATTATATAGCTTAATGTTTAGCAAGTAGTACCTACATCCTCATCCTTTATGTACATTAAAGCAATGTCAAAATATGACCAATCCTATGTTACTTGAAATTTAATGCAAATTTGTCTCATTATGATAGTATGATAAATGACAAATGTAGATTGGACTAATAGCCACAATTGAAAAACAATAATAATTTATTTAAGGAAATTAATATTACATTGATACGAACGTTAAACGTGAATGATACCATATCAGGAAACTAAAAAAAAAACATAATTTATTTAAGGAAATTAATATTACATTGATACGAACGTTAAAAGTGACTATCTTCTCAAGAAAATATATGATTTCTCTTCCTTGATGCTCCCATCCAAGTGATATTAATCCATCTCTACCAATCATCTTCATGAACCACCTTATCAAAAAGACATTCAAGAGATTAAGCACACTGTAAAAGTAAATATGAGATAGTTAATTAAATAGCATAAAAGAAATAGAAAGAAGCACTAAAGTATTTCATTAATTACTAACATAATAAGAACAAATGACAAGAATTGCAAAAAATATACATAACCCTATATAGCAATTGAAACTGTTTAGTACCCAAAATATGTTGTCATGTGGTCAAAATAAAATACTAAAATCTTGATCTGCCTACCATACTACAAGGGCCTTTCATGCATGCATACTTATTTGCATTGATTTACAATTAATATAATGGAAGAGAAAATGATTCAAGCCCATGACAGAAGACATTTCCTCCACGTTTGCTTGGAAATTCTTTATCAAGTACCAAATAAAACCAAGCTCTAGAAGCTTGGAAAGAACTTGATGTCAAAGGTTATGGTTTTCTAGTTTGCATTTGGCGGATTACAAGTTGCCAAGTGCCAACACCCAACTAAGAGTACCCTTCCAATTCATTCATAATACCAACACCCAACTAAGAATACCCTTCCAATTCATTCATAATAACTTTGTAGATGATTAAGGGAAATAAACCAGATCATAGGTGTTGTAAAATTATTATATTTTGCATGTTTAAATAAATATTTCAAAAGTTTAAAATTCAAGTCATAAAAACAACTCTTCAAAAAGTTTATTCACCACTACCTAAAAAATCTCTCTTGTTTTATTCTTGAGTTCTTGGGTAAATATTAGTTGTTCCTGTTAACCTCAATAGTTAGCACAAACTAGTTGAGAAGTGCTTGTTGAATCCTAGGAGGATAGCCACTTAAAACCTTTGTGCCGAGATTACTATCTCCGAGGGGTGGAATTAATCCTTTAGGACAGTGCTAGTTACGCCTCAAGCAATCCAAATTATTGGTTATATTCTTCAAATTTTTATAACAATAGGAAGTAAATAAATTTATATGAAACTCAAGCAAATTTGATAGAGACAAAGCGAGTAAATAAAGTTACCTGAAACTCTAGCAAATTCAATAGAGACAATGCAGAAAGTCAATCAAACTTTAGTAGTGGAAAATTTGAGAAATAGCATGGTTTTTTATGTTGTTTAATTGCATTACCAAGATAATGAATATTAATAAAAGATATGATAATGAAGATTTTAGATATACTTTAAAACATAACTCCCTGAAACAAACAGAGCATGCCAATTTACTGTAACGATGAATTTGTTCAATTTTTTCTAAGGGAAAATCGCCCATTCTATTTGCAAAGAAACAAATCGCCCAATTTACTGTAGAAAAAATAAATCAAGTCAAGAATCAGATGAACCTGGTTGGAATGTTCACGGGTTCGAAGATTTGAACAACTACGGTGACGCCGGACGGAAGAAACCTACAGATTAAAACGAAATCTTGAGGAAGCAACCTGTAGACCCTAGGTATAACAAAAATAAAAAAAATCAAGACGCACCTGCCGGCAAATTGTCGCCGGATGTGAAGAAGATGACGAACTTGCCGCAGTCCAGTTACCGTCATCCGCCATGGAGTCGCCTTCTTCATCGGTAGTGAGAAGAGCAAACGGGATTTGAGGAGAGAGACATAAGATTCAATTTCAGATTTTTTATGAAGTGCAACTGTGCAAGAATAAGTGCACAGTTATTGTAATTCTGTGTTTTGGATTGGGAACCAACTTTTGGCCTTGAAGAATGGAGTTTAACTACAAAACGGCTAAAAGGTGTTCTCTAAAATCATCACTTGGGTGACTGAAAATTCTGCAGAACAAAATTCAAAAATAGTCAGCCAAACATGATTTTCAATTTTTTGTTCTGAAAAAACACTAAGAGAAGCCAAAAACAGCGAAACAAACAGGCCCTTAAGGACAAGAAAAGGTCGATCATCATTCGATTATTCACAATTTATCCTCCACAAGGTATGAATTAATCGCGATACATTATTTTATAATTTTAAAAGAATTTTAGTAAATAATAACTTTATTTTTTAGTGTGGAGAATTACATGTTTTTAGTTTGCTTTTTGGTTTATATTATTTATTTATAAATGAATGTATTAGTTTATTAAGTAGTTTTTTTAAAGTAAAATAACATGACAAATTTTTTTTTATCTGTTAAAAGTAAAATAAATTTAAATATATAATCATAAATATTGTCAAAAAATTTTACTTTAATGCTTCGGCCCCCCCAAGGCGTCAATCCTGGATCCGTCCCTGCTTTGGGCTATAAGAATTTACAGATTCATAAAAGTTAATAGTATGTCCTACTAAATTAGAATGAAACATATTTAACAAAATATTTTGGTAGGAAGGCAAATCACAAAACTCATAAATGTATATGCCTAAGTAGTAGCACTACTTACTGGGAGATTGACATTTGACACATACAATTTTCTCATAAATTTTGAGAACACATGCATGGATGCGCCAACATTTTTTTCATGCGCTGCAATCATGATAATTTAATTTTGTGACAAAATGAGAAAGAACAAAGTGAAAATGGTGAGAAATAATTTTAGAAAAATAAGAAGAAATAAGATAAACCTCCACAAAAGAAGAAATGTGAAGCATTTTGAGAAATACACAATAACTAAATGACATATATATATATATATATGAATATTAATATAGAGTCCTAACTCCTAAGTAAATACTAATATAGTTTTGCCAAATAAGAAAATGTAACAGAGAGAGCACTGAAATTTCCTACACCTTTGGAATAGAATATATTGATATATAAAGAAAACTTATATATTTTTATTTTCTATTTTATACGTATGTATATATAAGTTGTTCATATTTCCATATGTGAAAGAAACTTCTTCATTCTTTTACGCTTGCTTACATATCTTTAAATGAATTTTGATAAAAATAAGAAAAATTGAAATAATTAACTTCAAGCAATTTGAACTCTTTTGATTCAATAAATTACCTACTTACTCTATTCCTTTTTTCAACAGTTGTTGATCCAATTTCATTTCTCTTTCCTTGACTTGAAACTATAGAGCTCTAGGGATGAACTTCCAACACTGATTAAGCAAAACAATCTGCACCGAAAATTAAAAAATGAAATGGGTTCTACTTAATTACTAACAACTAAATGCATTACCTACTTACTTTCCACTACTATAGAAAATTAAAATTTTATGACAATATACATATACTCAAATAATAAACCAAATAAAATTATACTAATTCAAATAACTCGTTGATAGAGAAAGTATTAAGATATATATTTCAACGCATAAGAAGCTTAAAATGCATTTCTAATTCTTAAGACTACTAAACGAATATGAGTGACTAATTATATGGAAAGATGTAAGATGATACTATATATAGTAATTTTTCAAATTTTGGCGTTAATATAATAAATTCAATAAATTGACTAAAATTAAGGTTTTAATTAAGAAACTTAATTATCATTGTTAATGACCCAAAAAACTGGGAAAAAAAAAAAAAACGAGGACCCCAATGGTGGTTGATTCTGTAGGGTGAAGAAGAAAGGCAAATAGATGCATATCATTATTGAGTATTAAA
The DNA here is from genome assembly GCA_019426215.1 of Buddleja alternifolia. Taxonomy (NCBI): domain Eukaryota; kingdom Viridiplantae; phylum Streptophyta; class Magnoliopsida; order Lamiales; family Scrophulariaceae; genus Buddleja; species Buddleja alternifolia. The sequence continues at coordinate 30,213,609 of CM033408.1, read as the reverse complement.
ATAATATGACCAATAACCAATATAATATCAGTACATAACTTTATAAGAAAATCTACACAACTTACATATTATGAATACATAATTTAATTTACTTACAGGTTGGGCATGGTTTGCAGTAATTCTTTTTGTAAGTTGTAAATATTTTTATTAGTTCTCGAGCTATATATAATTGTGGTTTTTTATTTTTGGTCATGCTTAGAGTGTCTTCTATCTACTTATGATCATGCAAAGTTTTCTTACTAATGACGATCATGCAATTAGACAAAGAGAGTTTTCTAACAAATTATGTAGGGTTTTGATTTCTAACTAATTAATTATAATCATGCAAAGAAAATTTTGGTTTCTAATTTTGAGTCAATAGATTATAGAGTTAGTTTTGATTTTGATCAGTTAAAATTATTTATTAAAAAGGAAAAAATTGCAATATTGATCCCATAGGATAGATCATGTTGCAATATTAATCCTGTTATATACAATTCTACAAAATTGGTCCCGTAAGATGCAATTTTGGTCTCATCAATCAAAAAACGGATAGAATTTCGCACGTGGAATCATGCTGTTAAGTTTAATATTAAATGATGAGTTTGTGGAGACTGATTGAAAAAAAGAATTGTGAGAAGTCAAAAGAAGTCAAGGGAGAAGCCAAAAAAAGGTCTAGGTATGGTCAAAGGTTTGACCGCTGTCAAAGGAGGCTTGACCATGGTGGATGCTGATTTGACCCGTCAACAAAGGGTTGACCGCGGGTCAGAGCTGGTTTGAACATGAGATTGGAAGCTTGAGGGCATAATATTGTGTTTTCTATGTGGCTTTGGCTTGTAATTGACTTGTATTAGGATTGCTTTAACTAATTGCATAAGAATAGGAATGTGTATCCTATTTAGATTAGGTTTTAGTTTCAATGAGTATCAAGTTTTTTACTCTATAAATATGGGTTTGTACATTGTAATTGATGATTGACTACGAGAAATAAAAATGTAAATCCAGTGTTGGCCCGTGGATGTTGGCAGTTTGCCGAACCACGTGAAAATTCATTGTTGTCATATTTTATGCTTCTTTTGATTCTTGTTTAATTTCCGGCAGTTTGAAATTCATCTCGTGATGCCTCGTTCCTAACATTGATCACATTCAACACATGGACCAAATTAACAGTTTCCTTCATTTCTTAATGGTCGAGACTAAAAATGCAAAATAATTTCTATTGGACTAATTTGCAAGTCTGTAAACTTTGAGACTAAATTGCCATCGGATCAATAGTTTTGAACTAATTCTGCTATAAACAATTTATATCTTCCCCTCTAGAAACATGGCAGCAAGACTTGCATCATATGCCAAATTAAAGAACAACTCTAACAAAAGATTGTTTGGTGAACAATTTTTAAAAATTCAGTCTCTTGACATACAAATTGTCCATGTTCACACTTCACATGCCACTCTAAATATCTTTCGTTATTATCTCTACACTCTAAAGTAGTGAAGTTATAAAATGCATAAGCGACCTATATATATAGAGAGAGAGCCGAAGATTTGACGCAACAAGAATCATAATCTTAGTTAAATCTTACGTGTTAATTTATGCAATAAAGCAGAGATATTGCTAAGCAGATTTAAAATTCTATAGTGAACTGAGTGTATTTAAATTAACTTACGCTTGTTACAAACTAGTGTGTGTATATTATACGAGAGAACCTTATCAGCTTTAATTTACGATCTAAAAAGCTATGTGACTCCCATGACCATTTCAGTCTCTCTTGCCTTGACGTCCCTCTTGTTGTAAATGTCAACGTAGTGGAGGTTTGGAATGATGCAGCCTCTCCGCAAGATATAGGATAGATAAAAGACAATCAAAACAATAATCAAAGCAGCGAGGGCGATCGATAACGGAGACTCCGAGGGCGACGGTGATGGTGGTGGTGCTGATGCTTCAAAGATAGCCATTGTAGATACTAGTCTATAGTTTTCTTTTTTTACACTGATTAATGTGACATTTTTAAGTTTTAAGTGTATTGCTTAGGATGTTGAGACATTGAGATGGTCATATATATATATATATATATATATATATATATATATATATAAGAAAAGAAAAGATTAGTAAGTGATCACATTTAAGTGTCACGCTCTTCTGGTTCTTTAATTTTCAGAGTTTTAAAACTAATTATACTCATGCAGAGAGGGCTTTAATTTCAAACTAAAATTATGATCATGAGAATTCTGATTTCTAACTAATTCTAGTAGGACTTTTCTCCTAGTTTTGGTTTCGAACAGTTAAAATTATGTATTATAAAGATAAAATTACAATATTAATCACATAAGAGAGGGATTTTAATTTCGTTTTTTTATTTGCAAAGTTAATCTCCCATGATGTGTTTTTTGCAATTTCGATCTTATCCATTAGAAAAGGGACAAAATTTCACACATGGAATGCACATAACGTCGAATTTAGTACCGAGCAAATTGCAAAATTTCAACAGGTCGGGTTTACAAAAATAGTGTTATTAGTAGTAAAGTATAATACGAGATGTATGAAGTACGTGTACTAAAGTTCGACTCAATTAGTATGGGTATTATTCGTCAAGTTCAAAATGTATACGAATTAACAAAAGCATTTTTCATTTATACACACACATGTGTGTATTTTACAAGCACAATACCAGTTTTAACTTACAATCGTAAAAAGCTATATGGTAGAATATTTATGTTTTATCTATCGACATCACTGGTGGCGTGGGTTAACGCCACCATCTCCCCTTTCAGCCTCTAGCGCCTCAAGGACCCTCTTGTTGTCCCCGTGGTTTTCAGGGTTGCCGTAGAGCTTCCCCACGGTATATAGCAGGGTATATACCAGGGCGAAGAAAACCATAGAGGAGGCGCGTCACCTGAGAGTTCGATGGCAACAGCTGTGCGGGTGATGGTGATGCATCAAAGGTAACCATTGCAGATACAAATCAATATTTTTCCTTTTTCCAGTGAAATAATGTGAGATTTCTAAGTATAGTGCTTAGGAGTGTTGAGGACATTGAGATGGGCATTTATATATATAGAAGAAAAGAAAAGATTCAAGAAGAGGGTGTGATTGGCGAGGAAAAATGTACAAAAAATAAATGATCTTTGTGTTGTATCTTTATCATTTTCCTATTCATTGTCCTCAATATTTTCCTCACTCCAAATGATCTTTGTGTTGTATTTTGAACTTTATCATTTTCCTATTCATTGTCCGCAGTAAAATTCTTGATCCAAACATGAAACGTAGCACAAGCGAATCGGCAGTATCAAGCTTTATACTAACTCGAAAAAGGAAAACGAAACAAAACCGAAAAAGGAAAACGAAACAAAACGCAGAAGAAATTCATGAAACTATGATATTGCAAGACAATTGAAATTCAATACATTTGCTTAAACATATAAACAATACAATTTTTCCTAGAGTTTTCGCCAAAAGATTGAGTATTGGGTCGGTCAATCATACACCGTTCGATTACGCTAAATATCTCTTAAAGAATATCCCAATAATAGTTTACCAAAAACGAAAGAGGAGCAAAGTCTTGATCATATATACAATGTCAATAAATATGATCACTTCCAATGAAAATGGCTAAATACATGGAAAATAACAAATATAACATAAAACATTTCAGAAGAAAAAATTGAAGGATTGTACAATAACCAAAAATAGAGAAATTAAAACCGATCAGTTCTCGGATGCAGATTGGAAGATGAAAACCGCGGTCAGAACTCCGACCAGGACGGTAACAGCCAAGGCTACCGTTGGTAAAGGAGTCGGGAGCCCGAAATTCTGCAAGAATATGAAAAGAGGAATTGTTCAAAAATAATTTGTCATCTTGAACCATTTCTCCAAAAGTTGTTTCAGATTATCTAGATTCTCAATTTTGAAAATAAAATCCATCAAGTACATTTTGTTCGTCAGGAAAGAATAAAGAAGACTAATAGGTTATGTTCAGATTGAAGGATTTGAAGGTCACGCATTTTCTAAATCTGTCAACGAATCCATTGAACTTGTTTGGATATTTGGATACTTTTAAGTTGGAATGGATTTCAAATCCGTTGGCACTCATTTTGAGTTGTTTTTCCAAACATTTAGTGGATTTCAAATCCACCTAATTTGGAGTCATTCAAAATTCTTTCTCCAAATTCATTCCTCACATCCAAGTCCATCAATCCAAACATAACCTAAGTGCATTCTGCAGCACAAGATCATAGCGACTGTAGTGTCGCAAGTATAGCAAACGATATGTTTCAAGTCGAAATATATCAAATATGTGTATCGATCACAACCGTATATCCATAGCATCTGATATATGGCAGACTATATTTAAAACAAGGGGTCAAAATATAGGAGCGGATATTCTATCACACTTCTTGTCACATATATGCATCCGTTGACAAATGTTTTGAGTATAAATTATACAGGCACCCCCTGCATAAGACCCAATTATGAAATAACACCCAGATTTGAGAAATTAACACAACTTTTCCATATCAGTAAAAGTACATTACAATTTCATTTCACCCCTCTGTCGAAGCAGATAACAATTTTACACCTTGGTTTTTCAGTTGTCAGATAGAGGTGTCTTGGCACTTTGCAAAATCTCAAGGGATTCATGGTGATTATTCAATAAGTGAGAACGTGTGCATGTAATCCTATAATTTTATCATTGACTCGACTATGATCCATATGGCTCCACATCAAATACAAGGCGCGATACAACAGCAACGCAATAAAGTGCGATAAAAAATCGTTTACCCCTAAATATAGTCCTCTTCATAGTTCATCCAGGTAAATCAAACAGCAGCATAGAAAACCGATTAAAATTCAGAACAAAAGCATTTTGTAAACATGTCATACCTCAAGGAGTCCTTTGCCTGTCGCAATTTCAACACTAATAGCAGCAGCAAAACCAGTCATTGCCAGTCGCCCAAGCCATACGTCTAAACCACTGCCTTCCTTGCTACTTTGCTCACATCTCACGGAAACTGATTTCGGATTGCAAGCAATGTCTCTATGGTGTATGGGTTTCTGAATCACTGAAAACGAGGAGCATTAAAAATTTACCCATTTCAGCTTTTCTATGACAGGTTTGCTTGTACTTATGATCAGTATTTGATATCTTGATGTAATAATGAATGATGAATTGATTGCTTTAGCTAATCTCAGAAAAGGAAGACACGATCCACAATCAAATGAAGAGTGAATACTAGAAAGATCAAATGCAACTATATTTTATACTATCACCAGTCACCAATTTGTCGAAATATGAAAAAACCGAGTTAGAATCAACTGTTGTAGTCTAAGTTACCACTTTGTAATACTTGATGCTGAGTTCTTATCATTAATTTTTGCAAAAGATAAGCTAGATTCACAATCCAAGTCCAAGACTTCAACAGAGATAAATCTACTTTGTTTCTTTAGTTTCCTAAGGATTTCTAGAACCGAAGCCCAACCTCCATTGGTAAAAGCCTAAAATAGATCTACTAGATGATAATTCATTAATTTGTCATTAAAGCTATAAATGAGTCTAGTCGAACAAGTTATTGTTCATGCTTGTTTGAACAATTATCAAGCTTCAAAATGTGCGTTTGAGCTTGGTTTGACTATTCGTCGAGCCGAGAGCTCAAACGAACTTGTATCAGCCAAACACAAGTCGAGGTCAACCATCTTGATTTTCTTTGCACATATTTTATTATTTTCAAGCTTGTTTGAACAACTATCGAGCTTCAAAAACTGTGTTTGAGCTTAGTTTGATTATTAATCAAGCCGGCCTCAAACGAGCTTTTATCAAATCGAACACGAGCTCAAATATCTTGATTTCTTCCGCATATATTTTATTATCTTTTACTAATCGAGCCAAACTCAACCTGTCGAATTGAAAAAGCTGTTCGAACTTATCGAGCAACTTGCTTCTTCTTTCAGCCCTAATTGTCATCCTTTCGCCAACAATTTCGCAAAAAAAATCACATTTTCCCCCAAAAATAGGAAGAAAAAAAGCTTTTTTCTAAAACTATTTAAAAGAAAAAAGACACACAGCAGAGAGTGCTTACAGAGAGGAGAACCAGTGGCGAACGTCGTTCCCAATTTTCGCGTACCAAAATCGGTTCTAGCTGCACTGAACACGCGAACATCTACACAAAGCACGTAATCAATAGAATTTAGAATTGTAGTACTTAAAGCTTCGAGAGTTGTACATAAGAAAAGGGGAAAAATAAGCACAAATTATACCACGAATCGAAGCGTAGCAACAGAGAGAAGAAGCAGCAGAAGACATCATCGCGACGGAATCCATATTACCGTAGACTTTGCAGTTACAATTGCTATGTCCTGCTGAAGTTTAATTCTTCTGCGAAATAGACGAGAGAATGAAGAAGGGATGGGAATGCGACACGTGTCATATCCAGAAGCTCTATCTGGACGGACACTACATGGACACGGACACAACACGGGATATGAATACATGATTTTTTTAAAAAATTTAGTATATGGACACGGCTAAAATACGGATGTTAATCTGTATTTTTGCTTTTATCTCAATAGTTGAATATGGGGATAGTACATATCTGACACTGCACTGAATAATTTTTCGGAGTGTCTGTATCATTGTCATGCATTGAAATGTCAATGAAATTGTGATGCCACAGTAAACTCGTGTCAACACTCCAACGATTTGATGTGAGTTTTCTTCCATTGACGTTTTATTTCGTGTTGAATTTTCATTCTAGCCGGATTGGATGGCATTTTGTTTCTCATTTTTTGATTTTTCACTGTTATTTTTGGGAATTGATAAAGACAATCTAAATTTTGTTAGAACCATTCTATTTTTATTTAAATTTAACCGCATAGATAAAAATACCATTTAATCTATTATTAAAGTAATTCTTATTATTTTCTTTGACAAACTAGTTTTATACCATTTTCTAATTAAACGTGGAATAGATATTTAAAATTTGATAGTTCATAATTTTAAAATTTTAAAATAACGGATAACTATCATAAATTATAAGTAAAAAAAAGTTTGTAGACATGACTAAAACTTTAACTTATTCATTTAGAACCAAATTAAGATAAATGTTATTTTATTTTGGATAAAGTTGACAAATAATTTTTCACTAAATTTAACAAAAAATAAAATTAACTATTATTCTAGGTGGACATATTGAGTTCACCAATACTCAGTGTAGTAATATGATCTGACAATTATTTTTACTTTTTCAGTAGTTTATATTAATTTTCAATATTCAAAAAAGAAATTTGATATTCACTATGGAACAAATGAGCAACACATATTATTTAATGAGTTTAATAAAATTATATCGGGGTTTGAATATCCATGACAAGATGATTAATCTTTATTGCACTGATAAAAAAATAGGTTTTTTTATTTCCAAAAAGATGCTTGACAAATAACGCAATTTTATTTTGTATTATTTTCACAAAAAAAATTAAAACAATATTCTTCAAAGTTTAGTTAGAAGAAGTTATTCAGTTCACCTTTTAATATTAGTAAGAATTTTATATGACACATTGAGGGGCATTATAGTTAATTTTAGTTAATTTAAAAAGGGATAATGGCAGACACCCCTTCTCAATTATGAGGTGATGTGCACTTTGCCCCCTAATTTATTGAAATGTGCACTTTGCCCCCTCACTTATCATAAAATGTGCACTTCACCCCCTCGGGCAGCTCGGGCAGGGGCAAAGTGCTACAAAACATATAAGTGAAGGGGCCAAAATGCTACAAAAACACATAAGTTAGGGGACAAAGTGCTATAAAGACACATAAGTCAGGGGGCAAAAGTTCAATTTTTATGATAAGTGTGGTGCCCGAACTGCCCGAGGGGGTGAAGTGCACATTTTATGATAAGTAATGGGACAAAGTGCACATTTCAATAAGTTAGGGGACAAAGTGCACATTACCCCATAACTGAGGGGGGGTGTCTGCTATTATCCCATTTAAAAATAATGTGGAGTGCCTTTATTAACTCTCTTATTTTTTCATTACAAAAGCCGGTTGTTTGGCTTCTTGTAAAAATATCTCAAAAAGATGATACACTCAATATTTCCTAAAAATGAAATTGCCATTTCTCTCATATTTTGTGTAAGAAAAATCAATTTTTTTACTATTCATAATTATAATTCACCCAACATCTAAAAGATCTTTATCCATCAATATCACAACTTAGGCATCAAAATAATCATTTATCTTGATTTGAAATTTTGCAAGGTGCAAAATAGGATCTACTATACATATTTTTGGATTTTTTAATCAATAAATTTAACTTAAATATGCCTAAATTTTCTCATTGAAATTAAAAATTCCAGGATGCCAATTTCGCACAAAATAACAATTTTCTTACAAAAAGAATATCACATCAATCATTATTGTTTTTTTTATAAAAAAAATTCATCCAAACACAATTTAACCACCATATCTCTACTCCTTTAAAATTAAAATTTCTTGCTTTTTTTTAAGAAAAATAAGAAATAACATCTCAGCCAATCGCCCTCTAACTCCTATCAATGTCATATGATTCTTATTTTTATTTTTTTCAAAAATGTCGCATAACAAAATTAAACATATAGTCATAGTCATAACTCATAAGCTTCACTCACATTTCAAATTTGTTTTCAATATTTCAATGCTCTCTTTCGGAAATTTCAACATATAAATTTATTCAAACTAATACATCTTATTTATTATTATATCCACAATACTACTAATCAAATAATAATTACTTTTTAATAAAGCCAATTATTTCACATATCATTAATCATCAACTCCAATAAGTTCTAAAAACACACACACCAAACATAAAAACCCATCTCCGTACATTTTAAGAAAACAAATCCAAACATATCCTAAAAGTTGAGGAATATTTCACCAAATACATGACCTTAAATACAAAGGTGAAAGTTTACCATAGAGATGAAGCTAACAATTTAACGATTCTGATGTTATTTCATTTCACCAAATACATAACATGACTTCAAACGACAAACCAGCCTCATTATTCTCATTATTTCTCTCCCTAAGATTTACTACAAAAACACAACCAAATTTTAGCACCATACAACAGTAGATATGTGGACCGAAAAATTTGACCTAATTCAGTCACAACCATCTAATCAAGTGACAAATATATATAGTACCACTTGTCACTTTTTTCAGAAGCATAATTCATTTGTCATGTAATTGGCTCGGCCTTATCCAAACTCAGCCCGAACTAGAATTCCCAAACTCAGCCCGAACTAGAATTCCCGCGGATACCTCACTACAACTTAAGATAAACAAATTCCTCAACAGCAGGGATTTCACCAATCTTCTTCAACGACTGCTTCGTCGGTTCCTCATCGACTCCAATCGCCATCACGGCTTGCTTCCTCGGCGCAATCCGTCCGACACTCATAAAGCTCACATTCACATTCTCCTCGGCCAAAATGCTTCCCACTTTTCCTATCATTCCTGGCTGGTCAACTTGCCTGCAGAGAATAAATTGTTCCTATTTGATATTTAATGACATAGTATTGTGTGATTCATTCAGGGGAAAAAGAAAGAAAAAAACACTTGCCTGCAGAGTATAAGACTGCCTTCCAAACTCACATCCACCTCAAAAGACCCTGTTTTAGTCAAATGTGGAATCCCATCTTTAACCCTGCCCTCGACTTTAATCTCACCAGAGTCTGAAATAGCGCTAGCGAATTTTGACTCGACGTTGGAAATCTGAACTTGGATTAACTCAAGTGGGCTTTCGGGTGAACCGTCCAGAATAACACGTTCTTCAGTTATGCGGAGCCCTCTTTGTTTAGCAGTGAAATCAGCGTTAACCAAATTGACAAATACGCTCGAGATTGGCTCGATTAGACCCTTGATGATCATGGCACGGAGCAATCTCGTGTCGAGGTCATCTGGGGCTCTAGCAGAAGCGTATGTGACTTTTACGTTTTTTACGCCACTACCACCTGCTACTAGTTGTACAGCAAGTCGGCCGAGTTTTTCAGCAAGAGCAACAAAAGGTTTTAGTTCAGTCAGAACCTGAAAATCGAGAAATTTATATAAATGAAACCTTAGAACAGATAGACTTGTAGATTATAGAGATTTAGCTAAGAAATAATTGGAATTAGATGAGATTACAGGACGTAGAAAAGAAAAGGCACTTTGAAAATGCAGATATAACAAATCAAGCACTTCCCACATCAAGTTCAACCGAAGAAAATTTAAAAGATAATAATAATCCCAACTATTAATCAAATATTCATGAGTAGATTATGATGTCTGTATTCACAAGTTTCATGATCGCACTTATGTTAAGTCCCTCAAATCAATTTAGAATTGCTTTGAGCTCTGATGTCATGCCGAATAATTTACTTCTTCAATAAAAAGGTTCGTGTAAAAGAAATGAAAAGGTGAAAATCTTCGAAATAAGAAATGCATCAATTCTTTTCTCCCCTCGTAATCAAAATTTGTAATGGCAAACAAGGGCATTGAAAAAATAAATTTTGATTTTAAATACTTTCTATCACGGTAATGTTATAACTAGCATTGCATCGCAACAACTATTTCCAAGTACAGACTGAAAGAGACATATGGAACTTCCCTCAGAGAAATCGGATCTTAGAAGAGCCAATACATCACCATCTAAAATAAGGCCGATGATTCAATTGGGTGGTAGTTCCCTCTATAAAAATCAACGAGCCCAAGATACTGAACAGAAAACTTAGACTCTAACTAAACTGTAAGTTACCTCAGCAGGAACCATGGGTGCGTTGACAGCAGTAGCAGCAAGCTCCCCCTTCAAAGCTCCAACGACAGCTTCAGCTATTTCAATTGCCACCCCTTCCTGGACATAAATTCAAACAGCATTGCTGAAAAAATTGGAATCACTCAGAGACCTACAAGCGCGCACAGAGAGAGAGAGAGAGAGAGAGAGAATTCTGTAAAACCTGAGCTTCCATTGTACTGGCACCAAGATGTGGGGTTGCAGTTACATTCTCATGTTGTATCAACTTGCTGTCCTTTGCTGGTGGCTCTACTGTGAAGACATCAAGTGCTGCCTGCAACAATAACACTAGTCAAGTGAATAAGAGAATAACAGCATGGAAGAGAGATCCATATTTTGCCTCATCAAAACCTCGTATTAACACCCTGTTTGCTACACAAATTTTAAGTAAGTAAAAGAAAAATCTATGGAGAACAATTTTGAGAGTTTAGTTGCTAGGGGAAGTACCAAAGAAAAGAAAATTCGAAAGAACATATAATGTAATAGGAAAATTTAGTCAGAAAGGAGTGAGGAAAACTAAAGGAATGGTTATTTGGTCATATCTATGCTCCGACACAACCGTCACCTCCTCATTGTTTTACTTAGACAACCAAACAAGTCTGAGCTTATTATTGTCTTTATGGGCGAAGCCAAAAAGGAAAAAAGAAAAAACCTGTGCCACAATGCCAGCATCAAGTGCCTTCACCAATGCTTCCTCATCAATTACTCCTCCACGTGCAACATTAACAATCCTAACACCTTTTTTCATCTTTGCAAAATTTTCGTCATTTAGAATTTTTGACGTGGATGCAGTCAGTGGCATGTGAAGTGAGATGAAGTCAGCTGATGAAATGGCTTCATCAAAGCTCACAAGCTCTACACCTATTGCACGGGCACGGTCAGCAGGAGCATAAGGATCATGCGCAATGACATGCATACCGAGGCCCTTAGCACGCCTAGAAACTTCCGATCCAACTTTTCCAAATCCCATCACTGCAAGTGTCTTTCCAACAAGAGACACACCAGTATATTTGCTCCTCTCCCATTTACCTGGACTCATTAAAGTATAATCACTTAGAGAGAAATTTACAAAAGATCATCATCAAAGAATTATCAAACAATCAAAAATCCATGAAACATGGCATATTTTGTATTTGGGATGTAACTGCGCCACCGGATGCTATGAAGCAGTTCACCCCCTTAGAGATGCCATTACAAAGAAAAACTCAGCCAGTCGGGATATATAGAGGCGAATGAGAAAATATAACACAAATTTTCAAGTGTGGAGGCAAAAATGAAGTTTTTAATTGAAGTGAAAAGTTTTCAAAGAATTTGGGCATGAATCAATAGCACGTGGAATCTTTAAAAGGAACATCAATATCCAAATTCAACAAGACAAAACTTTACCAAAAGCTGTCTTCACATTTTGAATTTTTGTATGCTACTATAAGGTATCCTTTTCTCAATAAGATATCGAAAAGTGAGATCTTTATTTTATAATTGCAGGACATTCCAAAAAATCAGATCTAACAACACATCCACCATCAAAATCCTAAGATTCGTTTTGCATATTCCAAATGCAGAACTTTAAGAAATCCACCTCATCACATACAAACAATCCTAAAAACATCAAAGCACATTTACTATTCGAAGAAATGCGTGACAAAACTCCGTAATTCATCGAACATTCAACTCATCGAAAACGCATTAACTAATCGAAATACGCATACGATGTGCGCACACATTTTCATTTCCACGTATGTAAAGCTTATATCAATAGACTAACCAGCTTTAACAGAAATGCGTGACAAAACTCTGTAATTCATCGAACATTCAGCTGATCGAAAACGCATTAACTAATCGAAATACGTATACGATATGCGCACACATTTTCATTTCCATGTATGCAAAGGTTATATCAACAGACTAACCAGCTTTAACAGATGCATCGGCTTGTGCAATGTTCCTAGACATGGCAGTAAGGAGCGCGATTCCATGCTCCGCCGCGGCGACGGTGTTCGCAGTCGGCGCGTTCACCACCAAACATCCGTGCTCAGTCGCCGCCGCCAGATCCACGTTGTCAATGCCAACGCCGGCTCTTCCGACGACTTTCAGCCGTCCGGCGGAGGACTCGAACACCTCGCGGCTCACTTTAGTCCCGCTCCTGACGATCAACGCGTCGCAGAGCGAGATCTTGGTGCAGAGCTCCTCGGGGGTGAGGTTATACGAGCAGTCGACGTTGGCGAATTCTTTGAGCAGGTTAACTCCGGCTGCGCCGAGCTTTTCGGCGACGAGAATCGTCGGCTTCGCATCTAATGCGAGAACGACGAAGCGGCGGTGGCGCTGGTCGCGGCGGCGGCGGAAGGAGAGGGTGGTGACGCCGAAGGTGGTGGATAGGGAGGGACGGCCGGAGGCGGCGGTTGAAGATGTACGGAGTTTGAGGATGGTCGATGAAGCTGATGCCGCCATTTTCGAATCTGTGTCCGAATCTGGGAAAGAGCTAAACTACGCCGGGTGGTGTATGCGCCTGTGGGGGCGAGAAGGAGGGGGGAAATGATGTGCTTTTATGGTTGAGGGGTATATGCTGGGGTTTTGCAATCAGAGTTGGTAAAATTTTATTTTTAAGTGCAAAGACTGTTACCTACCCAAAATTTGCGATTTTTATATTTTTTGAAATATTTTTTTTTTTTTATACTTATTCACTCGAACTTTGCGAGTTTTGCATTTTTTGTTTTTTAATATTAAGATATTTCGACGGATAAACAATTTTTTTTTTGATTTTTTTATTCAAATTTTTTTTTTTACACTTTTTTATCTCATCTCGCCGAAAGTGTTGAAACTCTAGCGGAATATTTTGCCAGAAATACCAATATTAAAAAAAGTGTAAAATCAGTAAAGTTCGAGTAGGTAAGTGTAAAATAAAAAATTATTCCAAAAAGTGTAAAAAATCCGCAAAGTTGTATTTTTTTACACTTTTTTATCTCACCTAGCCGAAAATGTTAAAACTTTAGCCGAATATTTTGCCAAAAAATGCCAATATTAAAAAAAGTGTAAAACCAGTAAAATTCAGGTAGGTACGTGTAAAATAAAAAATTATTCCAAAAAATGTAAAAATCAGCAAAGTTTGGGTAGGTGATGATGTTTACCCTTCTTTTTATTATTTCATTTCAAATTTCAAATTTATTCATTTATTTCTTTAGTAAAATTTATTCTAGGAATAATGACATTTACGGTAGACTATTTGTGATTTGTGTCAAAGTAAACCCTCGGGTAGAATAATTATAATTCTCGTCCCTAATATTCAAAACTTGTTCCAATTAAGTCTTGTTTGGACATTTTTACTCTTAAATTTGTTTCAAAATGCATGTTCATGCATTAGAGTAAAAATGTCCAAAAATAACTTAAAATGAAATAATATTTGAATATTAGAGGCGTTAATATGTTAATTTTTTCACCTGATGACTTCTTTGACACATATCCTCTACTTCAGCAACTAAAAAAATCATTATCCCTTTATTTTAATTGTTTGTGTTTATCGGAAATTCCATTCATAATGACTTAAGAATACCCAGATAAAGCATAATTGACAATATCATAGAATGAAATATATATATATATATATTGTTAAGCACTAGACATCTCACTTCTTAGTGAAATATAAGATGCCAATGTCATTTTTTTTCAAAATTACGAATAGGATATCTTGACTCGATAAATTAGAATTAATAATTTCTTAATCATAAACACAGGACCTCCCAAAAATAGAAATTAATACTACTAGATTAACAAATTTTGGGTGGTGTTGATGTCATTCTCAATCACAATTCACAAAATTATATAGTAAACAATTGTGAAGATAAGGAGATTGCACTTTCACAAATGTCATGAGTGCAATAATTAGTCCTTAAAAAATTACATTTCCCCCAATTGAACAACAACTCAGTCAATAATTGACAACAACAAGCAAATACATACGTGTTCTCCACTTGGACCACTTCCCTCTATTCACAAGATGAATGAAAAAGAAAATGTTTAAGATGAAATTACAACAAATGTGACAATAACATTTGTCAAGTATAGCAAATGAACAAGATAATATATATGTTTTTTTTAACCCATGGGGTGTCTGGACCAGCTTTCGCGCACCTTGACTAATCCTCGCTCGCGGTGCGTGGCTGCCTCTAGCCAAACATTATTTTGACAACTTCGGGAATCGATCCTGGGAGCACACCAACCACGACTACAAGTTGTCCCAATGGTAGTTTTATACTACTAGGCCAAAAGCTTGGTTTAAAATAATATAAATATATCAAGATAATGCAACAAAGCAACATTTTTAATTATTTTACATATTTTTGGGCTACAATCCAGTACTTAAACTGCGCTTTTTGGCCCAATTAAAGCCGGGCCTTTTCAGTTCAGAAAATGGGTCAAATAAGCTTCGGCCACGATACGGCCCAAATGAACCTGGGCCTCCGTGGTTAAATGAAGATTATCCTCCGCCAGCTGCAAACCCTTGGAATCCACACAAACCACATTTGGGAGATTAATTCCTTTCTGTATTTCCCTAATCTTCTCAACGTTTTTTTCATCTCCTGATGCAATTGCAACCTACAAACCCATGTTTAGTTAGTGACAACCTATGATGCTCGGACACTCCGTGCAGTGTCGGACACGCGCCGTGTCCGTGTCCAGCTATTGAGAGAAAAGAAAAAATACAGATGAACATTCGTGTCTTAGCCGTGTCTATGTACTAATTTGAAAAAAAAATCACATATCCGTATCCCATGTCGTGCCTGTAAATGTGTCCCGTGTCCGTGCATCTTAGGTGACAACCTATATTTACTTAATTTCTATGAAGCATATATTCTTCTCATTGTAAGCTTGGTCTAACTATTACGTATATATTTGGAAAAAGTGGTTTTATAACGGAAGGATACTCAAACAGGATGATACGAGGGGGTCAAATAGCATTAACACTCTAAAAAAAATTAAAAAGAAATATCTTATCAATCATGGGGCCAAACAAGCTCTCTAAACACAAAAATAAATTTTGACTTTTTAATTGTGGAGCAAACAAACCCTCCAAACACAAGATTCACCACCGATTTACAATAAAGATCTTATATTTTGTCAACTTAACATTCATATGGAGTCAACTCATTTAAAGCAAAATTATAGTAGAAACCTAATATGGTCGAACTGAAATATAATGCACAAAGTAAGTGAATTATATTTTTTATGTGATTGATCAGAAGACAAGTTAATTACACTTGAACACAGTCAAATTGATATCGGAGCTAAAATTTCTCCTAAACCAAATACAATTGCAATATATCACATACAAACGCAAAGATTAACCACCGACATAGAGTAAGGATCTTGTATTTGGTTATATTAAAATTCGTATGGGGTCAACTCATTTAAAGCAAAATTCTAATCCAAGTTCGGTCGAATCGACAATTTACATAAGGAAGTTATTTATATTTTTCATGATTGATTACAAAACAAGTTAATTACAGTTGAGATCGGTCTAAATCCAGATCCGAGCTACAATTTCTCCTAAGATCAAATACAGTCACATTGTATCCCATCCAAATTTCAACATTTCAGACCATGTAATTTAAAATTGTGTTTTCTCTCGTATTTTATGTTATTTATCTTGTCATGTTAATGATATTCTATGTATTTTGGATATAAAAGATAAAATACAAAATCATACATGGTTTAAAAATGGAGGATCCAAGCTCAAATTTCAAAAGTCCAACTCCATAAATAGAGTTAATGTCAAAATTTTGTTTAGGATAAACGGAAAAATTTATGCTAAATCGAATTCAATCTTAGTGTCTATATTATATTTGTGTGAGAGAGATAGACATAAAATTTATATTCGAATCATTGAACTCGATGAAATTAACGGGATGAACTCACCATAACAATGGGAAGAGAAGGCAAATCCAAATCTTCACGAACATTATGAATCAACGTCTCCACATTCTCCTTGTAACAATCCACGCGCTCCTGCGACCGCGTTTCGCTCTCACCTTGATACCACAGCACCGCCTTGATCTCTCCACCGCCGCCGTGCGCCGCCGCCGCTTTCGCGCGCTGCACCATGCTCTCGTACAGTTCCGTCCCACGCGCCCAATCCTTGATCGCGCTCCCGCCGACGGCGCACGGCACCAGGCCGATCACTCCGACGCGCTCCTTCACGGCGTTGGCGAACGACATCGCGAGACCTACGCCAGAGGTTTTGTTGGTGCCGATATCGTGGTGGATGGGCTCACGCGCCACCTCCCATTGGAGGTGCGAGCTGAGGCGGAAGATTTTGGAGGTGTCGAAGGAGCATTCCAGCGGAACGACACCGTTCCATTGCTGCTTGTGCTTGTTAACGCCGCCGCGGCCGGCCATGTTGCTCTGGCCGGCTAAGATGAAGATTTGTTTGATTGGTTGGGGTTCATAATTGTTCTGAGTTGAGTTTGGGAGCTCCATTTTTCAAACTTCCTAGATGGAAAATGTCAAGAAAAGTTTTGGATTTCTATGGTTGAGTGGGTGGATTGATATAATATATGGTATAGTACATATATATATATATATGTATATATATATATAACCTAGCATTGTTCATCAGGGTGGCGTGCATGCGGTTGTCGGTTATAAAATATCGAAAATAGGGTTGACAAAATAGAAGTTCGAATTCTTTTTTATGGAATCATTTTGTTAGATTAGATCTAACACTTCTACTATATGAATAAATAGGTTATAAACCTATATAAAAATGGTTTATATGTATAAAAAAAATACAGTGTACGAGAAAAATAATGCTCTATTTGGTTCAAGAAAATTGTCAGAAAAAAGAAAACTCAAGAAAATAGTCTGATGAGGAAAACTAAAAAGAAAACACAAAGAAATTGTAAAAATCACCACTTTCCTTGCCATTTGATGAGAAAAATGAAAAGGTATTTTCTCGAATTAGTATTAGATTTTCGTGAAAAATAGTTTGCCTTATTTGAACCAAAGATAGTATTTTTAACAGAGAATATTAAGTGAAGCTTCAAAAACATCTATTACGTAACACCCACTCAGTTTCGGGCTGTCACATCAACCTCTAAGGCACTATTCCGTATTTATCTCTTTCATAAAAGAGTAAAATCACATAATATATTTTACTATGTGCGAATAATAGATGTTTAAGCAAAGGGGTGTGGTCCAGTGGTCCACAAGGCTTCCGTCGTGAGAACCCACCCAGGTTCGAAACTAAGGTGATGCTTGGTTTGGGGAGTTTACTCCTCCGTCCTGTCCTGTGGAGCCTTGCGCTTAGCGAGCTCGTCGCCTATGGAAAACCTAGAGCGGATTACCCTCATACGTGATTTGCGGGCTATTGCATATGGGCAGATTTGCTCTGCTGAGTGACTGACGGAGATTTACTATGAGATTTTCAAAAAAATAAATAATAGATGTTCGGATCATACTTGGCCTAGTATAGATTTCACGTAGCGATGATTTGATAATCATGCTAATTTTTGAGTTAGAGATGACCCTTGTGACTATAAGAGAATTTTTTTTTTTTTTTTTTTTCTTGTGTAGACACTTGTGACTATAAGAGACACATATAA
Organism: Buddleja alternifolia; assembly: GCA_019426215.1. Lineage (NCBI taxonomy): Eukaryota > Viridiplantae > Streptophyta > Magnoliopsida > Lamiales > Scrophulariaceae > Buddleja > Buddleja alternifolia. Next base: position 30,195,226 of record CM033408.1, on the reverse strand, counting down.
TACACTTATCAGAAAAAGAGATACCTATAATACTCCAGAGTGTAATTATTTGTGTATTTGTCCAACGTCTATTCCAATTAATTTCATATTATCGTGATTGCAAGTTAGCTGTGCTTTCAAAAACCAAATAAGAAACAGGAGTTCATGTTCCAAGAGTTGACAAATAATGACAACCCAACAGAAGTTGACATTGAGCATAAAATACAGAAATAATAGTTGACGTTGAGAATGTCGGCTAATTTTATGTCATACCAAATCTAATAGTTTAAGTATGTAATATTTGTCTATCACTTTTTGACCAAGGTTCCATTCCCGGTTGGTGCAAACTTCTTTAGAAAAAAAAAATGTGTCTATTTCTTTCGTTGACGTATGTGTAGAAACTGCACACACAACACTTGATTTTGTAAGAGAGATAACCACTAGAATCACTAGACTTAGTCTAACATATATTTTTTCAGACAATGTCTTAGTTCAATTTCAATTTTCCTTTCTAGTCTTTTCTTTAATTCTCCTCTCCCAAACACTTTTATGGTGAGTCTGGGAATCATTCCCATACACTTTGATATCTTATGATCTTGTGATAATTACAATTATTTATGAAATTCAATAATATACAAGTATTTGATAGTATATGTATCTTGGTGGTTAGAGTTCCGAAATCTATAAAAAAAACCAATTCAAGGTTGGTTAATACAACAAAAGTCTGCTTAAACAAAAAACTTTAAGTGGACATGTTCTTATGCAAGGATATATTCCATGCTACATTTGACGGACATACAATAATACATGGGATGACTGCATGTATGACAAGCGTTGATGATATTGTTTTATCAGTGTGTATATATATATATATATATATATTGTTTGAAAAAATCAACATTGCTTATCATGTAGTCAACCACTCAATTATACATCAATCATAGATAACATCTAATAGAGATCATACACACAGGGTCATTCTATGCTAGACCGAAACCATTAGTCTCAGTCTAGTGTACACTATTAGATTCCCCAATAGGGGGGGCATTTACTAAAATGTCCCTTGATCCAATGGTGTACACTAGACCGAGACCAATTGCATAGAATTTACCATACACAAATGGCTTTATATAGTACGACCTTACATGTTAATCTCATTATTTCACTTTATCACATTAATATGGGGTACAACCCTAGATATCCCCGCGAATATTATAATTTAACCAAAGATAGCTGGGCCTCCTTGCCCAACATAAACGAGAAAAACAATTAAATTAGCCCAAAAAATGGGTCAAATAAGCTTGGGCCAACATGTGGCCCAATTGAATCTGGGCCTCCGTGGACAGATGAAGATTATCTTCATTGAGCTGCAACCCTTTGGCATCTACACAAACCACATTTGGGAGCTCTATTCCCTTTTGTATTTCCCTAATTTTCTCAATGTATTTCTCACCTCCTGATGCAAGGGCAACCTACAAAAAAGCCATTTTGATTACTTGGAAAACGATAAAAACATATATAAAAAATTATTACTCGAGCTCGATTCGTGTTTGATTATAATAGATTCATACTCGATTTGATTAAAATGTAGTCAAATCCAAACACAATTTTCATGCTCGATACAAATTCAAAAAGAAAAAATTCAACTAGGCTCTTTTTTTTATATATGCAAATTTAATTCGACTGATTCATACCACTTACCTCATATATTGTAATATATTGTTTTGGAAGTTATATAAAATTTTATTCAACAGTTTCATTAAATACTGTAACATTTTATCAATTCTAAAATATATCAGAAAATAATCTAAAAAACTTATAAGTTGCTACTAAAACCCTCAAACAATAGAATTAAATATATATTTTCAAATGTATCAAATTTATTAATCCTAGTTTCTTGGGGTAGACTCCCATATTAGAACAAGTTCAGGTCCTAATGTCTTTTTTATCTATGTACAAAATTAGGTGTATTATGTACTGTTGTCACACAGACTTCTTTGAAAGAAATGGAAATAAAATTCATAATCGGACTATTGAACTTGATTAGATGTAAAATTACCTTAATCCCACAGTATTTATCAGACATAAATCATTGTCGAAGTTTGAGCCTAATGATTCTCAGTGTCTATATCTTTTATAGATTAAGATGTAATGTGTGCGGTTGCCACATGTGAAAGAGATAGACGGACCATTAAACTCGATCGGATATAAAATTACTCGAAATGTAAAGCTTAATATACTGACCTGAATTACAGGAAGGGAAGGCAAATCCAGATCTGCACGCACATTTTCAATGAGCCTCTCCATACTCTCCTTATAGCAGTCCACATCATGCTGCGACGACGTATCGCTTTCCCCTTGGTACCACAGCACCGCCTTGATCTCCCCGCCGCCGCCGTGCGCCGCCGCTTTCGCTCGCTTCACCATACTCTCATACAATTCCGTCCCACGCGCCCACTCCTTGATCGCGGTACCACCGACGGCGCACGGCACCAGCCCGATCACCCCCACGCGCTCCTTCGCGGCGTTGGCGAACGGCATACCGGGCCCCACCCCGCACGTCTTCTTGGCGTCGATGTCGTGGTGGAGAGGCTCACGCGCCACCTCCCAGCGGAGGTGTGAGCTGAGGCGGAAGATTTTGGAGGCGTCGGGGGAGCATTCCGGCGGAACGACGCCGTCCCAGTGCCTGTGTTTGACGCCGCCGCGGCCGGCCATGTTGCTCTGGCCGGATAGGATGAAGATTTGTTTGGTGGGGTGGGCTTCATTGCTCTCGATCGAGTTTGAGAGATCCATGGATGAACTTCTTGACTTAATGGGATTGATTTGAATAGTTTCTAAGATGTCAAAACTTTGTAACTATGAGGTTGGATGGAAAAATCTATGCTGGTCTAATGTGTATATTTGTTAGGAAAGTGTATTGTGTGCTATTTTTATATACATTTGTGTAAAGAGATTCACATCTAATTCAAACTCGAACTAATGAACTCGATCTGATATAAAATTACTTGAAGTTGGGTGAGGGAATTTGTAGTAAATTAATCTAGTCAAACTAAATTGTTTAGCTTTATTTAAGTTATAATTAAAATTTAAAATTTGTAGTTGACTTTGGTTTCATTATTAATTGAGACGAGTTTTAATCGAGCTAAATATGAGTCTGAATTCAAATAATTTTATTCTTTTGCACATATTTTTTTTTCCTGATCCAATCGAGTTTGAGCCGAACTTCAAACTTATAAAACACATAAAAAGTAGTTCAAATTGGTTTAATATATTAATGAACCAAATTCAAACGAGTAACTTGCTTCGTCTTCAATCCTTTGTAAGATGGCTGTGTATAAGATATGAATTCAAAATACATGTTGGCTAGATATCGCTAGGGGTGTTCATCGATTCAGTTCAATTAAAAACCAAACTTTTTGGTTAGATTCGATTTTCGGTTAAATCGAATTTTCAAAAAATAAAAATAAAAAATTGGTCACTTTCTATATTTTCCTATAAGTTGTCATTAGAAAACACATTTTTTATAGTTTTTTTTTTGTGTCTATATTGTATTATACAAAAAAAGAATAAAAAAATAAAAAATAAAAGAATTGATTTTCGATTAACCGAACGAACTCAAAATCGAAATTGAACCGAAAATCAATTTTTTTTAATAAAGAAAATTGAAAACCAAACCGAATTTTTTGGTTTGGTTCGGCTGATTAACCGAATTTTCGATTTTTATGAACACCCCTAGATATCGCAATGGACTCAGACAAAAGAAATATATAATAATTAGGTTCTCTTTAATAGACTATGATGTAGTACTTGTTTTGCGATTTAGGGCGTTGAGTTATGAGCTATGATGAACGGATACGGATACGAGGATACATGTACAATGCTACACGGATATGAAACACGATAAATTTCAAAATTATAAAATACGATACGTTAGGGATATAAATATATATATATATATAATATTTAAAAATAAGTTTGAGTCAGTATATTCATTAACATAAATAAAAGTGCACTACTGACACAGGTTCATTGTTTGTAAGTTCAAAAAATTTCGAAGGTAACCATAATATTTCATCATTTGCGGAGGTTATAAGAATGTCATTTCATTGATACCAACATTTACCTACATATCTAAAATCTTTGGTAATAAAATATAAATAATAGATTTCACGTGGAGCAAGAGAAAAAAAAAATATATTAAGAAATGAAACAGAAACGATTTTTGCTTCTTTAAATTTTCTTATTATTTGTTTAACATTTTAACGTATGGTCACAGTCATTATTATTTTTCTACTTTAACATATAAAATATTATATAATATTCAAAAATACTATGTCTGATATTCAAGGCGTGTCAGATATTTCAAATTTTGTATGGGATACGGAATCTAAAAGTATAGGATAAAGTATCCAAATTTTTTTTATTTAATTTTTGGATACGTAAAAAGGGTATCCGTTACGTATCTAGGAGGTATTTGCAGTATCGAATACGATACTCCACGAGTTCAATTTTAAAAGTATCCGTGTATCATAGGTTATGAGTTTTGTGACAGAAGTACTAATATTGGTTGTGGAATTAAATGTGATGGAACTTATCTATGAATCTTTGTCCTTGATGTATAGGGAACATAAGATTTATTGTGAAATGATGTTGAATTTTGTATTGTGCATCATGTTTACATAATAATTGTATATAATTTATATTAATAAAAATATTTTATACATATAACGTTTATGTCTATATGTAAAGTGCAATAATAGATTACAACAACATTTGAAATAATTGATCCAAACAGAGATAGGGAGACGTGCTCGGGTGTCCTGTTGGAAATCTTAATTGAGTAAATTGTGTTTAACACGACTTTATTGGAGATTTTAAATGAATTCCACATGTTGAAAGTGGAATGTTTTTCGCTTAAATTAATCTACGTTTCGAGTAGATAAATTTAGAGTATTTAATTACTCAAATCCGATTTTGGGTGAATGAAAAATTAATTAACAAAATGTGTCACTTAAAACGTGGTTTGAATCAATAAATTGATATGAACAAAGGCGATTAAATGATCACAATCATACGATCGACGGCCGCGGTCGTATAGGAAATAGTTCATTTAGTTAGTAGTCTAAAATGTTCAAATCGAAAAATTGAGGGACCAATTTGAAAGGACTTAATGAATCATGATTCAAAGTTGTGGGGTCAAAATTAAAATATTTGGAAAGATAGGGGCTGAATTGCACAGCCGGATGGTGCAACCGGCCACACTTAATCACTGCCCGGAAAAGGTGGCTTATTATTGGTTGAGAGGCGGGTTCACGGTGCACCCGCCACACCAGATCATAGCCATGTCAGGCGCCTCTTGTCTTTTAGCTCAGGGGTGTTTTGAACAGGTGCAACTTTTGGGGCTAATTTGAAAAGTGCGAAAAGGTGCAATCAGGGGGCGTTTTGTCCAAAAGACACAACTTTTGGGCCTTTCTGCTGAAACCCGAAAAGTTGCACTTTTTGACCCGAAACCTTTCATTCCCTATAAATAACCTCCCATAGTCTGAATTTATTTACACACCAAAAATCATATTCTCTTTTCTCTTTTATTCTTAGTACTAATTTGAGTACTTTGAATATTCGTTTATTTCTTAAATATTAATTTTAACATTTTAAGAATAGTGTTGAATATTAAATGCTAAATTGAGCATTTAAAATATCCTTTAAGTTTTTAAATATTATTTTAAAAATTATTTAGTACTAATTTGAGTACTTTAAATATTGTTTTAATATTGTAAGAATAAGTTTGCATATTAAATGTTTAGATGTGCATTTAATTCATCCGTGTCCATCGAGAGAGTTTGGAACAAATATTTTGTTAGCTAGGCTCGGAAATTTGTAGTGGTACTATTTTTGAGACGTTTATCGTTGTATTTTGGGAGACAATTGCCGTATTCCGTGACCACTAAGTGCGGGGCAATATTGTCTTAAGGAAATAGGGTAACCCTTACCTCGACATATTATTATCATTTTGCATCTTCATAAATATCACCCATTACCCGTTAGAATTTTTCCCGACACGTCCAGTAGGAGGGCTTTTCAAATAGGAACAAGGCTAATTAAAAAGTGAAGGCTATGTTTGCTTAAGTTAGAAATTTTTGGGGAAATATGCGATAAGGTGAATGTGTAAAATTGATATGATGTAATGTTCGTCTGTGTTTGTTTATATTTTAAAAATTAGGGATAAAAGCATACGCCCTCCAACATATGGGGTGTGTGGGGAGCAAAGTATGGGGTGTGTGCACTTTGCTCCCCCACCTATTAAAATGTGTATCTGACACCTTTACACGTGACATAAGTGAGGGCAAAATCGTTAGCCGTAGGGCAAAATGTTATGCACCTCATAGGATAAGGATAGGGGGTATTCTCTAAAACTTAAAAAACTTTTTCGAATTTGATATTTTAATTTTAATTTGAATTTGTTTAATATTTAATTTTTCTTTTGTATTTAATAGGGAACATCACAAGACAAATGACAAAGGATAATAATAGTTTGAAATCAAATGGAAAAAATAAGAAATGGGAAAGCTGATATTTTTAGCGGCACACTGAGAATTTAAATAGTTGTACTTAGAATTAGGTTTATTTTAGACTTTATATATATATATATATATATTATACATATTATTTGATATGTTTAATTTTGATTATCAGTTGGTGGGGTTAAATAGATTAATAATTCTATTTGTTTAAAGTGTTTTACAGTTGCGTTGAGTGGAAATTAAATAAGACATATATATATATATATATGATAGTTGTATTTTTGTCGTGTTGTATTCTAAATTTTTTTAAAGAATTGTGTCTCTGTATCCGTATCGCCGGATCCGCCCTCGTACAACATGGGCAAATTGTGATTTTGCATTGTTTAGACAAAAATGTCCTTGATATCAGAAAGAGGAAAGAGGAAAGAGGAAAAGAAAAACAAACCAGAAACCTTTCCCTTTTTAATCTAAGGCCCTTAGCTGAGCTGAGGCTATACTTTATAACTCTTCAAAACGGTTTAGTATTTCAAAAGAAATGCAAACTCTGCTCTTGCCGGCAGCTCGCGGCGGCGTCGCACCGCCAGCTCCACTGTGCGCCGCCGCGGTGTGTAAACTCTCACGGTGTCCTATTCCCCGGCCATTACTCCGTTTCAACAGTAACGGCGATCCTCATTCGTCTATTTCGTCATTGAATTCTCTCAAATGTTTGTCTTCACCGTACTTCATTCTCGATAATCACAGCACAAAAACCCTAGCTTCTGCTCCAATTGCCGCAGCTTATAGCTCTCCCAGCGATGAGTCTGAGAAGGCCAAACTTGCGCAGGTCAATTTCGCTGTTTTTCTTATATATATATATGTATGTATGTATGTATGTTAGAACAATTCAATTGCTACGCGGATTTGCATTGCAATTTCTATGAGTATTTGTGTTATTTTGATTGTTGACTTGTGATTTTTATGGTATTTATAAGTGAAATCAATTGAATTTAGTGGTTAGGGTTTTGGTGAATGTTGGAGCTAAACTAGTGACCAATAGATTGGGTGTTTTTACTCAGAGGCCGTTTGGCCCTGCTTTTGAAATGCTAAAAATTGCGTTTGAACTCGTAACCGCAACTTTTGGTGTGTTTGGGCCCCTTTTCTATAATTTTGTTTCGACATTTGCGTTACAAATTGGGAATTCTAGCTTTTGTCATAATCAATTCTACAAGAATCAATTATCTCATAATCAATTATAACAAAAGCTGGGCCAAACTCACCCTTAGAATTCTTTGCAATTTACTTCGTTTTGTAGTCTGGGTTCAATTATTTGCTAAGCAATTTCGTACAACAGGAAATGCAAGTTTGTTCCCATATTATAATTGATGGATTTTGCAGTTGGGACTTGGAGGTTCTAATAGATACAAAGTGCTATTTTTATACTAAATAAATTTGTATATTGTTCCTGGAATCAGCAAGAAGTTATCTTGAAAAATGCAGATACAGACATTGCTTCAACATTTCAGTGTTCTACTTAATTTGGTGTAGTTCATACTGTTATCATCTTCGACTTATGAATGATAAAGAAATTGTCTCCATGTGTGATTTTACCAGCATGCCGAGTAAATGCAGGCGGATATTGATTTTATCCGCCTTTGATCTGCCCTTACGAACATTCATTTTAAATTGTCTGGATTAGGTTTCAAAGAGATTAGAGAATACTTCGAGGTATTTCAAGAGATTGGGAAGTTTCGGGTTCTGGGGACAACTAGTTGCCACAGTTGTTGCTGCAGTGATCCTTTCGTTTTCTATTGTTATTACTGGGAAGATTACATCACCTGCTACCTTTTATGCAACTGCTGGTGGTATTGCAGCTGCATTCATTTCCGTATTCTGGTCATTTGGCTATATTCGGTTATCTGATAAACTTCGGAAAACAGCCAATGATCCTTCAAAGGTAATTATAACAATATTTGGCACTTAGGTTTTATTTGGTTCAGCTTTCATTGGCTATTGCTACATTTTCCCTTCAAAATTACTTATGATAACAATGGTTATTGATATCGATTATTGCTCTTGAATTAAGTTATATCTCTAACAAGAGGGTTGAGCCAGAAATTCGGGTGGGGGGGTGGGAAATGTGGAGGAAGGATGTCTTAAAGGTAAGTAAACTGTGAATATTGAAAAGAGAAAAAACAAAAACAAAAACAAAAATGGAACATAAATTACACAGCCTAACAATCTATATACTTTCTTCCTATCAAGACCAAACCTTATCTCAAACAACATGAGAAGAATTGGGAGGCGTTTTAGGAGAACCACACATTGTAGTGTGTTGGTGGCGCCAATCAATTTTACATGAGATGTTACAGTTTTCTAGCTTGTATTGCCGTCATGTTAAACCAACCAACATTTTATAAGTTGCTAACGGCCAAAATAGATGACCAAGATGACACCTTCTTGAAAAGTTGATCAAGATTTCATTTCTTGCCTCCATCATTTCAAAAGATCTTCTATTTGTAATAAAGAAAGTGTTGATATATGAAGATAGTTGCCCAAGTTCATGAGTCCTTGAGCCTCATATACATAGGTTAACACGAGTCATGTATTTCCCTACTGTAACTTTGATTAGATGATTAGCCAACTCAATGAACTAAGTGGAGCTTCAACTTATTACTAGAGAGCTTGTGTTTGTGTACTCTATCTCCCACCAATATTAAAACATTAATGAGTGGACCAATATGTCATTCTAATTGGTCATATATGCTGACTTAGTATTCGGGTTTATATCTCGTTAAGTTAACAAATACGAGCTAAATGTGCTTTCAGGCGCCCCCTCGTGCTGATGTTGTAAGAAGTCTGAAAAATGGTATTGGTTTAAATCTATTGGGCATGGGCGCTGCTATTCTTGGTATGCAAGCGACAGTAGGTTTGTTGGTGGCAAAAGCTCTCACGACTTCAGCTAATCCGTATTATCAGGGTATTGCCCCTGGTAGTTCTCCAGTTCTTGCCTTGGATGTGTTCTTGGTACAGGTATTCTTCAACACAGAAGTTCAAAATTAGACATTTCAATTCTTCTTTATTATCTTCTCCATTTTGTGTGTGCTTTTATGCTATGTTTGGGACTTGAATTTTGATGATAAAATGAAAATGATTACAAAATAGGGATACTTACATTCACACCTGCTTACTTATTGGATAATTACCACGAGCCCCATTAGATTCTGACAACTCGAAAAACAGGGGATAAAATTGTAATCTACTTTTACTGATAGGGATGAAATTGTAATATGCTTTACTCACAAGGGAAGCTATGTAATTTACCCTAAAAAGTAAAGCACAATTTGTAGAATCATTTTAAGTGGGGAAAACTTTTCCATGAAAATTCAAGGGCCAAGCATAACCTTAAACTCATGAGCTGAATTTACTATTTGCTAAATTAGGTGTATTGGCTTGTAAGTAACTTTTATACTCATTTCTGGTGATTAATTCTACAGGCATCTGCAAACACTATCCTATCGCACTTTTTAGGCATAGTATGCTCGTTGGAGCTATTGCGCTCGGTCACATTGCCAGAAAGTGGCCCGATTCCAAAGTTTGCGTGAGCTATATGAACTGGTTAGTGAAAGCACTTAAAAGGGACTTGAAAATGTAGTTCAAAAACCATATTCAAAGCTTGGAGCTGCTAGAAATTCTATTAGACCTTGATCTTGATGTAACAACTATTTGTGGATGCTTCTGTGAGTATTTAAGTAAGAGGTGATTCTGTTTCATTTGTTGAATTTCTGTTAGTCACATTTGTTTTACTTCTAGCCCTCTTTATTTTGACAAGTAAATTTTCATGCCATCTGCTCAGATATGCGAGTCACTGCATATGTATATGATGATGTCATAATTACATTACGCGAATACCAGGCACTAATGTTAGATTCATATTGAATCTCTAAGCTGACAAGACCACACAACATTGAACGCGAAATCTAGCAGTTTTAGCTGAATCCAATTCATTTGATTGAACTAGTTCAGATCCTCCGCGTCAAATGGCACTTTATCTTGTATTCCATTACACATATGAATATCATTGGTATAAAAACTTCCCTCAAATTAATAGGAGATGAAACATTCTCTTCGAATAGAGGCCCATTATGACTCTTAACCATACTAATAACTGTAATTTTGATAGAATTCAGTTCCCCACTTGATCAAAACATTTTTGTGTATATTAATTAAAACCTCTGTATAAATTCCATTTATGCAAATGATTGTAATTGTCCTAAAACTCATAATTCCAAGAATTACAGATTCCAAAAGAAGTTCTAAAATTCCATTTATGCAAATGATTGTAATTGTCCTAAAACTCGTAATTCCAAGAATTACAGATTCCAAAAGAAGTTCTAAAATTCCATTTATGCAAATGATTGTAATTGTCCTAAAACTCATAATTCCAAGAATTACAGATTCCAAAAGAAGTTTTAAAATTGACCCTCGTATGACTCTTTCAGAATTGGAATGACACTTTTCATTCAAATATTTGGTCAGACATATTAACTGATCCACATAAATGAGGTTTCTCTAAAATATATAAAAGGAATTGTATGTGTCTTGCACTATACACATAAGCAAGTAATTCTAAGCTTACCTGAATGACTCATGACATGCTATTAACCCAGTCGAATTGTTGACCATTATATTACACATGACAATATCCAGGTCACTTTATGTGTTCATTTTCATCGTATTTCCAAAATGATTCACAATCCCACTTGGGTACAGAAATTCCCGAGATATAGATACACGATACACGAATCGCACGGAACAATCTTACACTCTTAAACCTCCACAATCAAAACTAATATTCATTATTGCATGTGGTCATTGTTCTATCGAGAAAGAGTGAAGTATGAATAGCAATATGGCTCAAGAACAGCTAAAAAATTTACTAACAATTTCCATAAGCCACTAAAAGTTACTGACAACCCTTTCTCAAGTCTTACTCAACTGAAGTTAGAAGATAAGCAATCAGCAAAAGTAGCACCTGCAAATTACATCGGCATGTTAGAGGTGATTAGTGAAACTAGTAAACTGTCTGTGCAGTAACATAGAGATTACATTTAACCACACACACACAAATCTCAAGTTGAACCATTCTCCCAAAGTGAAATGACAAAAAATGCCCCTTAAAGATTTCAAAGCGTATGTTCTACGCCTAAGTTTATATTTGCCAAAATTCCGCTTTCTATTTCCCAGAGCATTACACATAAAGATCACACATGTTTTTGCTTATAGGTCTTTCGTACATCTGAGTTAAGGAAGCTGAATGTTTTATCAGTCATATATACATCTAATGAGTTAAGTTGAATGTTGTAAAATAACCATATTATTTGCTACAATGTTTTGAAACAAACTAACCCATCTTCTGTGTGCCTATATGCAATTAGAAGGAAAGGGAAAAAGCCAAAAAAGGACAATCCTAACTATTCATTTAATGCTCATATTTGTGTCTCAAGACTTTAGTTTAAGCAATATTTGTCCCGAGTCACCCGACCACTAATTTAAAGAACAATTAATAAATACATAACCAGAGAAATTATACTTAAGCTGATCCTATAGTATAACTGAAAGCAACACAATCTAGCAAAATGCATAAACATCTCAAAAACAATCCAAATACTGCCCTCAATTATATATGTAGTAGATAATCTGAAATAATTGGAAAGAGACGGAATACTCCTACTTTTGTGGGCCTTTTCTCTGGCAAAATTATTCCTTATTTGCCCTTTGGCAAATTATCAAGCCATATAGCTGAATAAACCAACCTTTTTAATTTTAGTGCTATTCTTTTGTAAATATAATCGTGAACAGGTAAATACTTCTCCACTTTTTAGAAAAGGATTTAAATGCGCTCATGAGTTATTAATTGCAGGACTGTACATTCATATACAGAAACACTAGGAAAGGCCATATCAGGAAATAACTCTTGAAATAGTTAAAAATAACTACATTTCATAAACAACTATAACTTCTTGTTTCTTTTGAAATAACACTAATTCTTTACCCCTCTCCGTCAATATCTTTGAAAATGTGACACTTTATATTTTTCAAGCACCACGAGCAACAAAATGCTAGTTGTGCATGAAAGAACGTCTAAGAGAAACAATCAAATCCACTAGACAACTTGTTCAAAGAACGTTTCACCAAGACATGCAAGCATAAACCAAGTGCACGAAAAGACTTCGTCATGTTCATCCACACTCGAGAAAACATACACACACGGGTACAGGGTTAGACAAATATGTATAAAGAGGGAGATAAAGGGATTACAGTGAATCTATTGGGTCTTCTTATCCTTGTTTGAAGAGAACGGAATCCTGCTCAGTATCTTATCATCAATCTTCCGGTATTGTATCCGAACTATATTATATGCAACACTCAGCTTGTCGTCAATTGGATTTTGGTACTTTTCATACAACACTGGCACAGATAAACTAAGAAGAACGCCTGTGGTAATGAGAATACAAAAACCCACATTAATACCAATGAAACATAAAATGCAAGTATAGCATCAAAGAGAACTCATACTTACCAATGTAGACCAATGTAAGAAAGTTGAAGAAACTGCCAATGTAGGAGATAGCCCACAAACCTGTAGCAACCTAGAAAACAAAGCCCAAGGGAAGCAGTATTCCCGCCTCGATCAATCTTAGACACAATCTGTATATGGTCAAAGCATTAATCAAGAGGGAACAAAATTGTAACACCTGACTAAAGAGTCTCAAGTTTCCTCCAATTGCAATGCCGTGTGCAATTGACAATGTGTAATTTACCCAGACTCGCATCTCATCAGCAGCCTTTATAACCGTCTCTTCAGAAACTTCGAGATTAGGGAGAGGCGGCAGAGGTCTACAATCACAGAATCAATTTATTCATTAAATTTTGGCAACTAAAAGTCACATCATATTGATTAACACCCACCGAATATTCCAATTCCGATAAAACCAATAACCAAATTCAAGGAGACAGATCACATAAACCTACTATATAGATCCATCGGTTGTTTCCAAACTAAGACTGGATACAATTATTAGCTAACTATAGTTAAACAGTACCAAAATATATCATTAATCAATCTCAAATTCTCGATAGTAGATTACATACAATAAGTATATATATATATCCAGGTGTCTTTATGAATATACCGATTGAGAAGTGATGCAGATTTAGCCCAAAAAAACAAGATTACGACGAGTAACAACAAAACATTTGATATAAAGGATAGTAAACTATATCCAGCCCTCTCGAACAGGAACCACAGTGCAGTTGAGCCCACTAGCAACGCAGCGTTCCGGCGACAATTTCTCCACAATAACACGTCTGCAACTGCATCACAAAAAAGTACACATATTTTTCATTAATATTAGTTAAATAGTAAATCAATAGATTAATCTAAAATTGTTATTTCACACAAAAATGTGGAAATCGATCGAAGCTGGATTGAAATGGATATTATTTGAAGCATTTGCATGTGTAATCATGATGGATGATGTGGGTGTGTGTGTATATATATATATGTATATATCATACCTGCACCACCGCCTAGAGAGAGATGAACAGAAATCCGATTAGGTTCTGCCATGGCGATTAGGGTTCTGAGAATTGAAACGGATAGTTGAGGGCGGAGATTCAGAGAATTAAGGGAGGGAAGAATTTGGAGGGGCAGATTATTGTAATATGGCAATTCTTTACTGTAAAGTGAAAGGGCAAAAAGTACAAGAGCTTTTTACTTTGGGTTAATTATACTTGAACCCCCTACTAGTATGAGTAATTACAAGGTGTGCCCCTCTACGATTTGTAATCACATCTTAATCTTCCCCCTTTGGAGGTGTAATTATATGAATAATTACGGTGTGGATTATGTGTCTATCTTTTTCTCAACGACTCGAAGGAATTAATTTTCAGATTGGGGGAAACCATTGGTATAAATAAAAAAAAAGTCTATTTTTTTCACGTATCATGTATAATACATTTTACTCTGTGAAATTGATAGCTACAAGGACCATTGAACTTGGTATAGCATAGTTTTTTCTCCTTTGGAGTGCTTGGTTGACCAAAATGCGAGAAAATGATCATTTTATTCTCAACTTACTATTCTGGAAAAAGACCTTTGAACGTTTGGTTGTTCTACACTCTCTTGTTCATTCCTCTCTTTTGTGTACTATTTAACGTACATGCTCGTTCGTATCTCAAAAGATGATAAAAGTGGTGTTATCATAGGTCATACCAAAACAAATCAAAGCCTACAGACTAAGGTAGAGACCCATTCCCAACTACCGGAGTAGTAACAATTTATCACTTCAAGTAATGAGACCTCAGACCTCAGTAATTTGAATTGCGGAGTGAAGTTGATAGAAGGCACTAATCGTGCACTGGGCCAAATATAGCAGTTGATGATAAGTTCTTTTTACCATGATATCTTTTTTATATTTTATTTGGAGTTTGTGATTCGAAATCGGGATTTCAACTCGCGGCATCTCCTAAGAATGATCCGAGCTGAACCGTCTGACGGCACAATTCGGGCTTGCTTCTAACCCAACTTGATCTGTTGGATGCAGGTATAAGATGATAAAAAAATCTAAACTATATAAATCCAATAATATTAGACAGATCGACTTTATTAGACTCGATATGGCTTAGAATTTTCCCCAAAGTCAGCCCAACAGAAAACCGGACCAGCCTAAATTTTAAAAGCATTTACAGCCCAAATTCTAAAAGCATTTACAGTTTACCAGCGAGAGTAGGAGGGAACAAAAAAAAAGATAGAAAAAAAAAGAGAGTGAAATTGAAGAGATCTTCAAATCCAATCAATGATCATCAATCCATAACAACAACAAGAATTTGAAGTAAATCAATCAGAGAAACCAAAAATCAGAAGAAGATGCTGCCTACTTCGTCATCAGCAAAGGGGCGGTCGGGCCCTAACGCCCGGCCCAATCTCCTCCCCCAATACCTCCGCAGAATTGTCAAGGTTTGATTGATTTCGTCTTCATTTTTGCATAAAATTTCGTGTATGTATATGTAGTGTTTGAAATTGTAATTTGGAGTACAGATCTGATCTTTGATCGTTCGTCGTGAATTTTAATCGACGCGTTCTGATTTTTGTGTCATTGCGAGTAATTCAATGTTGCTAGTAGGATTTTTTGAAGAGTTTGAGCTCATTTTGCCGCAAATTGGTATGCTAATTGGTAGCGAACCTTAGGGCACAGATGTGAGGTGCATTTGAGTAGTAGTAGCATTTGAATCTGAATTGAGACTGTTGATTTAGTTGTTGTTTGTTGATAACGTTCGCAAAATGGTATACTAATTGGTAGCGAACCTTACGGCACAAATGTGAGGTGCAATTGAGCAGTAGTAGCATTTGAATCTGAATGGAGACTGTTGATTTAGTTGTTGTTTGCTGATAATGTTCACAAAATGGTATACTAATCGGTAGCGAACCTTAGGGCACAGATGTGAGGTGCATTTGAGCAGTAGCATGCATTTAAATCTGAATGGAGACTGTTGATTTAGTTGTTGTTTGCTGATAATGTTCTTAGTTTGATTACTTCCTCTGGCTAAATTGTACAAATACAAGTTAAATTTAAACCAGTTAAGATCTAAGTAATCTGTGTAAAATTATGCATTGTAGTTTAGTTCGTATCTGGCTATGGTGACAATTGTTTATTTGCCCCCCTTTTTATAAACCATCAAAAACTTTAGATTAGTAAGCTAAAAACATAGTCTTCATTGTTGTTCTAGAGCTGGTTGTCTTTGATTAAATGGGTTTTAACTCTACGACCTCCATTTTGAAATCTCAGAGTGAACAGAACCTAGCGTCAGGTAGCTTTTACCGAGGAACTTATAAGCTAATGGCTTCTTATTAAATTGTGGATTATGGCCTTATGTTAAGTCAACTTCCTAAATTTTTAAACGGGGAATTAGTACGTCCATTTAAAGGACACACTGTCCAACTCTTGCCATGTGCTCATTGCTGTTATCGACCAACTACACATTGAAAGCCTCAAGCAACAGTTACACTTTCGGGATATAAATGCGCTCTTGGTCGGTTTAATAGGAGTCTTATTGCTAATTCTTTGAGCTCATGTTCTCTTTGGAAGATCTGTTTTGAAGTAGTTCGATATGGCCCTTCATATAGTTGTTTCCGTATCAATTTAGGGCTGAAAACGAACCAAGCTACTCGATACTTGACTCGAGCTCGGTTCGCGAAAATCTCGTTTGAGCTCGGTTCGTCAATGTAACAAACCAAGCTTGCACTACTTTTTGGGTTTGATAAGTTTTGAAGCTCGACTCGATTAATAAAAGTTGATAAAAACATGTACAAGAAAGTCTAGCTACTCGAGCTCAACTCGTGTTCGGCTCGATTAAAGCCCATTTGAACTGGGCTCGATTATCAATCAAACAAGCTCAAACACAAACTTTGAAGCTCGATTGTAATTCAAACAAACTTGAACAACTACTCATTCGGCTCGACTCGACTCATTTACATCCCTGCGTGTCATCTCCTTTTGTGTGTAAATTTTTATCTAATTCCAGAAGCAAGAAGTTATCTTGATTGAAATCAGGATTGATATAGGTGAGGCTTAGATACAAGAGAACACGATAGTTCTAATTTCATTGGGCGTTTAATCTACGTTTTGCTAAATAGTTGAGGAATAGGAAGGGAGTAGATTTTAGTAGGATTTGAATGTTGCAGTTACATTAAAGGTTTTGCTGATATTTGCGATCTTTCATAATGTCCTTGCAACCTTTTTAGTCTCTTCTCCCTTTATGGGTGCTATGTCATGATTTGGTTTGCGATTGAGTGTAGTCGTTATTTATGAATGTGTACATGGGATAGAACTTTGCTTTCATTGTTAACTTTCTTTTCACAAATAATACAATTTTCAGAAGCCTACTTGAAGACTGGGGTCTATATTGTTGTCTGCCTATTAATTTGTAAATGTGTTTGTTTTGATTTTCTATGTTGTCGTAGTAACACCAATCTCTTTTGGGTGATTCAATGCAGTGGCAACAAATGGACATTGAATATACTTTCTGGCAAATGTTTAACCTATGCAAATCACCAAAAGTCGTGTGGGTATCCATTCTCTGCAGATTATTCTTGGATTCTCATTCATTCTTTTGATATGGTTGATTGTAGTCTGTAATTCTGATCCTTATAGTATAATCAATTATAACCGCCCTTTAATGTTGCAAAAAAGCACTTTGCGGAGATGCATTTAGATACATACCTGACTTTCTCGGAGCAGTGTCACACTTTTCTGTTATTTTGTTTTCTCAGAACTATGCCAAATATATGAGATAAGAGTTTCTGAAATGTATACAACTTATAAACTGACTACAGAATCACAAGTGATAAGGGAATAGAAGGTATCCTTATTATGTGTGATGATGCAAATTGTGCTTACGTTAGAGTCCATTTTAGTTATGACGGTAGGTCATGCTAAGACATATGGATTTTTTTTTTTTTTTTAAAAAGATAAGCAGTGATCCAGGGAATATTTATTGAATTACATGTTCACTTGCTCGCAATGTAAATCTTTCCACGATACTATAACAAATTAAGGTAGCTAGATGAAGTCTTTTTTGTACTTTTTGGTTTCTGATGATGATGATATTGTTTCCTTATTTTGCATGTGAAACTGTACAACAATGCAGATATCAGCACACCAAGTATCACAAGCGTAAGTCTACTTCTGTCTTTCATCTCTTTGGTTCTATCTGTGTTTCAGGGAAGGTCTTGTTGTCCTACTTATAGAGCTAAATTTCCGTACCCTTTTATAGTTGAATGTGCTTTATGCGGTGGCATCTTTTCTATTATTTCACATGACTAATTTTTATCATCTCGAAGGGTCCTTAACATGTTTAAGACATAATAAACATTGTTTACCTGCCATTGCTTCAGTAAGTATGCATGATTCTGGTAAATCTTACTTAATATATATATATGTGTGTTTGTGTGTGTGTGTGTGTGTGTGTGTGTGTTTGACATTCCAGTGATCTGTCATCTACAATCCTTATTCATCAAATATAATGGCATTATTCACCTCATGCAGACTTAATGAATTGCCATAATTTGGTTGTGCTGTTATATTTACTATATTGCCACTGGAGGCATTACGCATCTCTAATATGCCAATAGAAGCTGTTGTTTTCTTTCTTAGAGGATCCAAATTTGTTCTTGTCAAAGGTGAATATACCTCATGCCTTCATTTCAAACTTCAATAAACATCAGCTGCCAGGAAAATTTAGATGTAGAACAGTGCTGTAGCCATTCCTTTCAATAATATAACACTAGCTTCATCATTGATATGTGGCTGATTCACAAAAGCTGGTTGCTTCACATTAATTGTTTTACCTACTTTTGATTTGACCTTTTCTGACTCTTATCTGAAATTAAGAAAGCATAATTTGCTAGATATGTCTGGTTTAGTGTAGCTGGAATAACTCCGATGCCTCTTCTAATTTTTCTGCTGTGCAGAAACGAAGAACCAATGGGCACGTGATGATCCTGCATTTATTGTCATATTTAGTCTTCTTTTAGCAGTTACTACCATGGCTTATTGTGCTGCGTAAGTGTCTTTTGCACTTTGTTTATTATGTATTAATCCAGTAGGACAAGGCTTTCTTAGCAATTTTTTAATAATGGAATATATGTTATGATATGTACGAATCTAACATTAAATGCTATTTTCTTTGAATAATGGAATATACTTCTGCAATAGTTGAATACTTCTTTTTTTTTTTTTTCAGTCTTACACAATAAACTCATGTGTACTTTATTCTGATTCCCCCTCTATTATTGTCTATCGTTCGTTTCAGGTATGATCACAGTGTAGGACATGCTGTTTTTGTAGTTGTTTCAGTATTGCTCTTCCATTTCCTAGTACCAGGCGCAATTTTGGCTACTTGTTGTTGGTAAGGAGTAAGGAACAAACAAGGGTATGGAAACATGTAGCTTATGGCTGCATGTGTTCCTTTACTTTGCTTAATTCTGTGTATCTTGTATACCCATTTGACGTAACTCGCCAAAATGAAGAAGTTGATCTTTCCACTTTCTCTACTCATTAAAACATGTGTGAGCTGGTTAATGGATAGTATATTTGGAGTAGGAAAATATCTGGGTAAAGTTGTCAGACACGAATTGCTTCTTAGGGAACTTGTTACCAAATGTGTTTTATGACTTAACAATAAAGAGGATAATTGTTTCTTTCTATCACTTTATTGCATTGAGACACCATTCATAATTTTCTAGTGGAGGATGTCCAATAAGGAGAATTATGATAAGAAATAGTATGAATCGTATTGTAATTGTCTGTAGCTCCAGGGACAGCTGCCTGTTCCAATATGTTTCATGTAATTCCCATATTGAAATGTTGACGTGCAGTTTCTTGCTTTGAGGGGGCAAGTAACTGCAAATTTCTCTAAGAAATAACTTTAAATCTTGCCTGACCAATAGTATTTTTATGGAATATTACTCGGTTTTCGTTCCTATGTATCAGAGCCTCTCAAAAGTGACCAGAATAGTCTCCTTTTAATCAGCAGGAAATGTGATTCTTTATCTTATTCTGTATCATGCTGAGAATTTTGTCCATCGCTTATTGTGGTTACTTATAGTGTTACGAATTTATGATGGTATAATTGAAAACTTGTTTGGATACTTTTTCCAGGTTCTTCACTAACAATTATCTTCGAGAAGAAGCTCCAAACAGTCATGTGGTGGAGCAACGGGTGGAATGGCGAGTTCTAATTCTCTTTTTATCTGCTAATTGTCTTTCTTTTCATCTTATCTTCATTAAATTGGCTACTCTCAATCTAAATTTGTGAGATGTGTTTATGTTTCTTTTGCTAACTTTTTGTTTACCCTTAACATTCTGAAGGTTGTATGCCTTTGATGTACATTGCAACTCTTTCTTCCCTATGTTTGTGCTGCTTTATGGTATGTCTAATTCTAAAATGAAAATGTGTGCTCTCTTTACTGGGTAATTCTTTCCAAATATATAATGATTCTACTAATTCCTTTGTTTCTTTTGCAGTCGTTCATTTCTTTTTATCACCTATCTTGGTGTCTCATGGTTTTATTCCCCTATTACTATCAAATTTGCTCTTCATGGCTGGTGTTTCCTACTATCATTATCTAAATTACTTGGGCTATGATGGTAAGATAAGTTTTAGTCGAAGGATTATCTTTTCTTCATTAGTTTAATACTCAATTATTTGTTATATGTCCCTTCCGTGTTTCTATAGACTACAAACATATTAACTCTTGTTCATGCGCATTAGTCAATTAAAGTGTTACTGAATTTAATGTTGCCAAAAGTTTCAAGTTACATACATAAGGAGTGTCTGTAAACATTTTGATAAGTGATTATAAGTGCGAAATAATAAAAATTGAGAAAAGTCAGAAGTGAAGATGTTTGCAAACTTAAGTGCTTAAAGGCTGCAGGGCAATGCTTGCAGAAAAATGTGTTTAAAAGCGAGAAATATGTTAAAACTTAAAATAATATTGTTTTAATTAAAAAAAATACCATAATCAGTTTTAAGCCCCCACATACGAACTTAGACTTGGGCATCTAGAATTTCATTTAAGCTGCATTCCATTGGAGCCTTTTGAAGCTGTGGATTTCAAAGTCATGATAACAAATCCGTTACACATGATATTTTTCAATTCAAGTGGATTGCAAATCATTTAGTTGCTTAAGTCATCATTGTTATGGATTTGAAATCTATCTAATATTAGCGTTATTTGAAATACTTGGCTCCAATTCCCTCTCTCATATCAAATCCCGCACCCAAACGTAACCTTAAAGAATCTTTTCTTTTTCGGTTTAAAGAATTACTTCTTGTTATATTAATTATCTTTCGTCCATTTTACAGTATTACCTTTCTTGGAGAGAACCACCTTGTTCCTGTATCCAATTGGTGTCGCCTTTGTTCTTTCCCCTATACGTAAGTACTCTCACATTCGAGATTTGTAATTATCCATCACATTGTTTACTAGAGAGTTGAATTGTTTATTACTATTGTTTGCAGTAATTCTTAGTGGCTTCAACCCGTCGAGATATTTCTTGAACATGTACTTTAGTCAAGTGCTATAGATGCAGCTAACGGCATCCCGGTCTGCGTCTTCAAGGCCCGTGATAAACAAGTGAGTTCGTTCGCTAATGTTCTTATTACATAGATGGAGGAAGAGGAAATTGGTAAAATGAGGGATTTTTTTGGTATTTCTGAGCGAAGTTTGATGGAATGGGAGGGGGGCCTTGAGTTGTTATCTCTTAACTGAGGAAGTGAATTAGCGTAGAGTACATGTAATGATTTTTGATTCATGATTCACTTTACAATATAAATCTAAAATACTGTGTGATTGTCAGTTTCAGTTGCACACTTTGGCGAATGTTCAGAAAATGACCTATATACATTGCGTGTATGCTATTGGCAAATTTTGAAAAACATTTGTGAAATTTATTTTCTAGACGGTTCCCCCTCTCCACGGATGTTCACTTGTTCAGCAAATTTCATCATCCCTATTTGTTTTTCAGGGCTATTTTTAAGGAGTGAACTCCAGATCGATATGAGTATTAGTCTTTCGTGGTACTTGCTATATCGGACTTCCATTCATCCTACCTGGACCATGCGGATCTGGGTTTCCCTTTGTGGCCTGGACGGCTACGTCAATTAGTTCCTGCAATTGTTCCTTAGTCATGTGATAAGACGGCGCAATCTGCATGGATTTTTTCATCCCTACAGCTTGCATTCCAGGTGATGGAGAAATTCCATCCCCACCAATCGAAACTCCACCCCTACGTGTTATGGGGGTCTCCTGTAATTCCCCAAGCAATCGCCTAGCCAAGATGGCTGTGGTCTCAGGAGCGTTATTACCTCTAGTTTCCTGGAGCAACGCCCCTTTGTTCCCCATACCCTCCATGGTTTCATCCATCTCCTCGAGATTGTGACCATCCATCAAGCTTGTAAAAAGAAAAGAAAAATTGCGGATAAATATGAAAATGTTACCTCACGCCTTGAAGCTCAATTTTCCACAGACGGCGCCAATTGATGCACGTGAATAAATTTATATATTACTATGGGAGAAATTGAGTAAAAGCGATAAACAGTAAGAAAATAAAGAGTAAAATGTGTAAAAGATGCAAAGTCCTTTTATTGATCATCAATGTTGAATATTTATACAAGATAGATGACATCTATACAACTTTGGTAAGATAATCCTGCTGATTTCCTTCCTGCTTCTATTTTGTTGTGGAACTCAGAGTCATATTCCACCAAATATAGAAATAGCTAGGGAAATATTATACTAGAAAACCACACTAGATTTAATTCCCAGAAAAGATTGGAGGCGTCACAACGGTCGCGCTTTAAACCCAACCTCCTAGACAGAATTAACTAGACGAATTTAATAGCACAATATAACACTACAACTATAACTAACAATGGCTATTTGAAGAATAGCACAAAATAAAGAACACCAAAATATAACGAGGTTCGGCTAATTTAGCCTACGTCCTCGGACCCCACCAAAATATTTCACTAAAGGACCAAAGTGAAAATATTACAAACTATAGAGGAAGAAAGAAGAAATTGCTAAAAGACTTAGGCAATTTGGGATGTTTTTCAAAGTGAAGAGGTGGTCTCCTTTTATACAACAAATGAGCCCACCCTTTACAAATTCTATCTATGTGGGATATTTTCCTCTTTCAAAATAAGCCACACTTCAACATATTTATGGTAGTTGGAGCAATTTCTGGAAGCTTTAGGTGTCCTGAAATCATGATAAAATGTGTCCAGTCAGGTCCTTTTTTAGCACGGCCGAATCTTCCTGGTTTGGTAAGTGTTTGACCGACTTCCTTAGATTGATATTTGATTGAATATTGTCTCTTGATTGATTTTTTTCCTTCAAGGGCTTTGACTTGGGCTCCACTCTTGTTAATTAGATGAGGCCAAAAACATAAGAACTTGGGCCGAAATATAATAATAATGTAGAAATAATATAAAATATTCTTTGGGTCTATCAGCTTGACCCAATAAATAATATCGACCCACATAAGTGGAATTGCTTGTTGTGACCATAGAATACTTTTGTAATTTGTAATTATGAAAGACATCTCTATAGTAGGTCTATTCTGTATTTTTATGAAATATTAAAATGATAATGAATGAGGTTACCATCATTTTGCCAAAAAAAAAAAAGAGAGGTGGCCATCCATTATTATCAGCAGCATAAGGTCCAGAATTAAAATCTCACATCCACCAATTTACAATTAAGCTTCATAAAAATAAAAGATATCACTCTCAAATTAATGAGGGAAATTAAATATATTAATTTTTTTTAGATGTGAGCTAAAATGTATCCAAATTGCATATATTTTAACCACTTTGCTTTTTTTATGATGCATCACATAGAACAAGTGGAAAGTAATCTGTTGAAAGAAAATAATATTCTAGTGTTTATGAAAATTCAAAGTTGATTATATTACCCCAAAACTTAAACAACCGATACTAGTTTGAGCATGATTTCCAACGCATCGACACTTTGAAAAAAATATTCCCTTTCATGTTACACAATCATTTGATACCATATCGTCACCAAAACATTTCT
Source organism: Buddleja alternifolia (assembly GCA_019426215.1). Lineage (NCBI taxonomy): Eukaryota > Viridiplantae > Streptophyta > Magnoliopsida > Lamiales > Scrophulariaceae > Buddleja > Buddleja alternifolia. The sequence goes on along the minus strand of CM033408.1, from coordinate 30,171,085 downwards.
ATTACTAAATTTGGTGTGTTTATGAAGTTAACAAGAAAAAGAAAAAGTTTCAATGCCAATGCAACTATATGACATTTTCAGACGCAACTATATGACAATTTTAGAAAAACAAAACCATGCCATATTTATGAACTCATCAAATCTAGTATTAGAAGTGTTTTGTAACACACCAAGCAGTGTCATATAGTTGCATCAACATTGGAATCATTTTCTTTTCTTTTTTTCTTTATCGAACGCACCAAATTTAGTACTAAAAGTATTTTGGTGACGACGTAGTCTCTTATGCTTGTCTAACATAATAGCGATTTTTTTTCTTTTCAAAGTGACTATATTGTATTAGAAATCCCGACCAAACTGTTTGATAGTTCGTTCGATTGTTTTAATTTTTTAAGGTAAATCAACTTTGGGCTTCCATACACAATTGAATATAATTTTCTTTCAACAGATTACTTTCTTCTTGTTCTTAGCATAAGAACAACGTGACCAAAACATATGCAATTTGGGTAAAGTTTAGTTTACTTTCCCTTTTCTCTTTCTTTTTATGTGTGTTTTTTTTTTGTTCTTTCGGGTAACTCTTGGTTAGGATTTTAGTGTCGTTGATTAGTTTAAAAAGCAATTACAATCACATCAGAAAAGAAAAATAAAACTTCACCAAAATGTGTTCAATTAAGCGAAATAATGGCGGGCTATCAAATAACACACAGATCTTCTATTACGAAATGATATTGCACCTTCTATTACATTTACTTCTATACATGACAAGTGTACAATTTTTTTTCTTTTAATATATAATTAATTTGATTTTTATACACTTATCATACATGGAAGTACATGCAATAGAAGATGAAGCACTATTTGTAATAGATGATCCTGACTGGTCAAATAATGTGATATATCTAATTCTTTTTAAGTAATTGATTCGTTACATAATAAAATATTAAAAGGCAGTGGTATTACATATTAATAGAAAATGTGATGACATGATTATTTATATTCATCGTATAAAGTATATTGTTACACCTTTAAGTTTTCACGCCTCATTATAGTTTCTAAATTCTGCAACTTCTAAATATAATTTATTACTTATCTATTTTTCCTTCTATTCAATGGAAATGGTACATGCGATTCAAGTAACACATATAAAAATATTTTAAATTGTTTAATCCAATATAATTATATAACCAAACAATTTATAATTTTTAATGATAAGAATAATGTAAATTAAAGGTGGAAATTTTTTATTTTATATATTTGTATAGTACTTTTTAGTTGAGTAGAATTGTGAATTACTAGATAAAAGGATAATGAACTTACGAAGTAAAACAATGACTTTATTATATAAGATCTAATAGTCAATAACCCTTTAAAATAGCATTGAATGAGCCAGTATATTTCAGCCTTAGAACATCTTAACCAAAACTCTTATTTACATCATGAGTTAGTTAGAAACTAAGTCATTTTAACTGATTAGCAATACTGTACAGGCTGAAACTCAGCATAAAAATAGGCACTAAGAGAATAAGTCTACAAAAGTATGTGTATATCAAAAAAACACAACTATAAATAAGCTAAAAACTAACAAACACATTTACAAGTTACAAAAAGATTATAACTCCCTGTCCTTGAAGAGACAAATTATCTCGAGTTCAAAAGATGACACAAGAAATTTTGGTAATTGAAAGTCACAGCGAAAACCAGTGCCATCAATGTAGCGTGATTCGAAGCCAAGAAGTTTTAGTAGAAAATCAAAACCAACGCAAAAGTCGTGATCAGTGTGGCATGATTCAAACTATATTCAACGGTAAGATGTATGGCATTCAAATTAATGTGAAGTTTGTCATGAATTATGTGGAAGAAATTTGTGTATGATAAATATAGTTTACAACTTAAATGCAGTATTTTTTCCTTGCGGTGAAGATCTAAATGGTTTCACTTCCTACTTCTCAAATGCTATAAACTATATTAATGCTTGTTTAGTTTTGTTGAGTGAGAACGTTAAAGTAACTACTCTGACATTTTAGAAGTAGAGGTGAAGAGATGTTTAAAACCCTTTTCAAATACCACTTTTTAGAGATTTGGCAGAAATGTACAAGAAAAGTGTGAGATTTCATACCTTCACCAAATTCCATTATAGAATTCTACAACAATTCTTTACAATATAAGACGGGTGTATGCCTCATAAAAAGATGTTTGCATGTGAAAATAGAAATGTTATGACATGGTAATTAAAATATTAAGTAATTAAAGATAAATCTATTATTAGTTTGAGGGGCAAAATCAAATTTATCTATGTTGTCTAAAATTTATTTATTTATATTATTATAAAATTGAAAAGGAATTAAGAGAAATTGTTTTGGGATGTCATATGGTGATATATCAATTATTGCCCATAGAAATTTGACAAGTGTTCCACTTCTCATTTTATGCCATCTGTTATGTATTTCATCCTTTATTTTCTCCTTCTTCTTTCTCCTCACATTTTCTCTCTCCTAATATTCTCCTATTTTTCTTGTATTTTCTTTCATATCTTATCACTTATCACCTATGATGCACCGACACGGACACGGGAAACAACATTTTTAAAAAAATATAGGACACGACAAGGCTGTCCATTTTTTTTATATATATTATATATAAATTTGTGTTTTACTTGTTTTTTCGTAAAGTTATGTATATTGCAAATAATTCAACTACTTATCAATAAAAAATACAAAATAAAAATATAAACATAAAATAAATATAACAATAAACATATTTTCAATCCATAACATGATATAACAAAAATAAATACTCTATTGTTCAAATCCGTGTCTTGTAAAAAATTGACAAGTTTTTATTAGATTTAGAAAATTGGTAAGTTTTTATTTACAATTTGACCCCCCAAAGTTTTAGTATCTTATAAAAAGTGACCTAGCCGTGTCCTGACTGTGTCCTCACCATGTCAGACCCGCATCTAGTCATGGCCGACACGGTGTCCGAATTTCTTTTTTTTATTTTTTTAACCATGGACACGGATTAGAAGTGTCCGACAAGTGAAGGAGGAGTGTCGTGTCCGACACGCGCACGATACCGCCCGGGGATAATTTTCGGAGTGTCCGTGCTTTATAGCTTATCACATGTTTTCCCCCTTATCTCTCTTTCTTTCTCTTGTTGTCTCTTTTCTTTAATTTCATGTTTGATTTATATTTAGTTCTTGATAAAAAATTTAGTTGTCAACCAATCTTTTTAAAGTTTTTCTCCTTTTTAACAAACATCCAGTATGCTTAGGGGTGTAAACGAGTCGAACCTGGCGAATTTGCCAGGCTCGAGCTCGAGCTCGTCGAGCTTGAGCTTGAGGGGCTCGTTGGTTAAAAAATCAGCTCGGCTCGAGCTCGAGCCGAGCCCGAGCTCGAGCCGATATATTAAATATTTAGATATTAAATATTTATTACATATAATTAATATTTATAATATAAAATATTAATATATTAAATGTTATAAATATTTAATATATATAATTAATATTTATAATATAAAAATAAATATATATAAAAATTATGAATATTTCAGGAAATAATAGGCTCGAGCTCGAGCTCGAGAAAAAGCTTGAGCTCGCTAGGCTCGAGCTCGGGCTCGTGAAGCTCGAGCTTCACCCTAAGTATGCTACCTTGATTACTACTATTAAAAAACAAGAAAAAGGTTGTAGAAACTATTTTGGTGTGGCGAACAATTTTTGTAAGACAATAGAAATTCTTTTAGGTGAATCGGGTATTATATACCATGTGACTGTCATAATGTCATCTCATATATTTTGATGAAGTGGCTGAATGACAATTACATAGTCCATGCATAAAATTGCAACTATCTTAGATAATTTTCAAATTAAATATTAAACATTAATTTTTATTTAATAGCTGTGATTTTATTTTGAGTTTCCAAAACTAAAAGTTTTCTAGAAATTGTAACTCTTTATTAGAGATTTTTAAATTTGCAAATGATAAAATTGAAGTACAAAATTTTCTTTGAAGAAATATATATAATGGCCTTAATTGGATGGCATATATATTCATCCTTAAAAAAATATTTTTCAAAGAAAATTCTCTAAAGAATGCATTTATATGTCATACTATCAAGACATTTTCATAAAAAAAATATCGCAAAGTTTCTACTTTATATTTTGCAAATTTTGGAAAAAACAGCTAATTTTTGAAAAAAATTCTTGCAAAAAGAGAGAAAAAAAATAGACTTCATTATTCATGATTTGATAGTTCACCCGTCGTTTAAAAGGGCTTTCACCCCGTTGTTTCTCAATACCAAACGAGAGTGAAATTAATCAAATTGTCTAATGCAAAATAATGCAACGTGCAAATTAGATCGATTTTGCCTATTTTTTTATGTTTAAATCGTGAGTTTGACAAGTGCAAAAAGAAAAAAATCGATGAGTTTGACTAAAATATAATCACGAAAATTATATTTAAACATCAATCCAAACAATTTCTCACAACAAAAAATATATCACATCAAAAATAATCATAACATGTTTAATTTTTCTAAAAAAAACTCATCCAAACACAATTTTTAACGGGAAAATTAAGCCAATAGCAACATTTTGCATAGCCTTTAGGGAAATAGCAACTTTGACTTTTATCTTTTTTTCCCCCTCATATTTATGTTTGGGCCTAGCTTCTATCATATTAAATCGAGTGATAATTTGGACCGATTTCATTTATCATAGATAATTATTTGTGCATTTGTCTTCATTTCAACATTTGGTTCTCTACTAATTAATATATAATAAGGAAATTAATATCAAAAAAATAGAAAGCTTCTTGCATTAATTGACAATTCTTTGTGCTTCTTTTTCACCTTTAAAATGTGAAGTGACCTTTTGATTAGTCAAAAAACATTAAACACGTCGGCAAGAATTGAAAAGAAATAGAACTAAATTTGTTAGCCATCCAACATCTGTCTTTATATTATGTCATTACCATTCTTTAAATAAACTCCTAAACATAAGCACATTATTAGACATAGGCACGAGGACACGTCAACTTTTTACCACTTTTTGACTTTTTTTCTTGACATAATTGAATATTCATATGAATGGAATATTTGCAGATACCCAATCGGTTTGAAATTTGAAATGAATTGAGGGGGAAAGTGTGAAATGAATTAAAATTGTTCAATTTTAGGGTTTAGTTTAGGGTCTAGGGTTTAGTTTAGGGTATTAACATATGAGCTTAGTGAAAACTAATTTAATCTTGATAATATAGGGTTTAGTTTGCGCGTTTTCTCTATCTTCAGGGTCCTACCTATATTAATGGGGAAATTTTGAAGAATAACATTAATGCATGACTTTAATATACTTTAGAAGATTGCAGTATTTTGAGAAATAAATATACCCGACTTAACGCGTGACTTAATATTTGTTCAATTTAGGGGTTAGTTTAGGGTTTAGGGTTTTAGTAGATTAATTTAATATTGATAATATTGGGATTGTGTTTAAATGGATTACACAAATATCACATTTTGATCATTTTCATATTGTATATAGGAGGTATACTATAGTGGTATAGTGTATATTAACATTTGAACTTAATTGAGCTACACTATAATAGGTATATAAACTCAATATGGACAATAAAATTTAGTGAAAACTAATTTAATCTTGATAATATTGAGATTGTGTTTAAACGGATTAGAATAATTTTATATTTTGATTGATAATATTTATTATTAATTAATTATTTTATATTAAATGAAAACTAATTCTATACAATTTATTATTAATTAATCACTCATATCATATTTATGTTTGGGCCTAGCTTCTATGTGTAAAGGTGTCAAACGGGCGCCGAATTGATCCATCTCGTTAGATAATTATCATAGTAAGCATGTTGGTCAAAATTATTTGTGCATTTGTCTTCAATTAAATGAGACTGAACTCGTTAATACTATCATATTAATTTGGACCGATTTCATTTACCATAGATAATTATTTGTGCATTTGTCTTCATTTCAACATTTGGTTCTCTACTAATTAATATATAATAAGGAAATTAATATCGGAATAATAGAAAGCTTCTGCATTAATATTATAGACAACTCTTTGTGCTTCTTTTTCACCTTTAAAATTCCAAGTCACCTTTTGATTAGCCATCCAACATATGTCTTTATATTATGTCATTACCATTCTTTAAAAAAGACAAATTAAAGGGGGTAATAAGGTGAATATATAATTATTGAAGATCATGTGGTCATCACCTTACAATCATAACATATGAAAGACTCACATTCAATTAGTGTGGCCACAAGCCTTAATCAGGTGAAGTATATACCATTATGCAACTTTTCTGGCCTTAACATGCAATAATGTGCAACAAAAAAGGGGCAAAAGAAAAGGAACCAAAGCAATATGCAGACAGATTGTAATCTACTTGCAATCTCCTGTAATTACGCAACTAAACCTCAATACGCAACTTACACATCAATATGCAACTTGGAAACAAACAAAAATAAAAAGTGAACAAGATTATGAAATTGAGAAATGAACAAGATTTAACAATTAATTCATTTACAAATTAACAACTAAAATAAGAAGTGAAGGGTAAATTACAACATCGATTTAAATTACACGCCATAATTCTTTTGCATTGTGTACATTATTTTCTTTGGCATAGGTGTGTCCGCTTGACCTGGGAATTCCTTTGCCAACATATTAGCAACTAAACTTGAAGTAGACTTCGCGTGTCTATTTTCTGTGGCACTAGAAGGGGAGCATGTATGTACCTTATTATGAATAAGCAAGGAGAATTTATCTGAGCCTTTAACCTTTGCCGCGTACAACCTCCACTTGCAATCCTTGATTTTACACTTCGCCGAAAATATTTATTGTTTGATCTCGTTATGGTAAAATCAAAACAATGTTTCAACGAAGAGGTTACTACCAAATTTCTCAACTCTGCTTTGTCAATGAATTTCGCTCCGATCGCAATATCAATACCATCACTAAAATTGAACTCTCGACGGCTGTCATCAGTCACAAATGGTTCACAATGATCCCTTAAATCTTCAGCGTTATCTTCGTCTACAAGTTGAATCAGTTGGATTGGAGTTGGGGAATCCGGAGTAGTATTAGAGGGAGTTGGAGCACCAACAATACAATTTGATGACTGAGATGCGCCAATAGGATTTGACAAGGGAGTTGGGGCAGATGCTATTGAAGTGTTATCTTGATGGAGGACCAGGGACATTAGCTCATCAATATTTACACCCTCGCGACTTTGCGCAAATGCAGAATCATAAACCCTTATTTCTTCCATGTCCATGTTGAAATCATCATCTCTACCATTGTCATTATCAAAAAGCCCATTGTCAATTTCATCTTTCCTCATTAGCTCAACATATTGAGTGCTTCTATTTTTCGATGCATTACAACGTCTTTAAGATAACACTTTGCATCAAAATTATTCTCAATATATACGTGACCCGAATCGTTATATGACGATGGAATGTAACTCAATCTAATATCTATACTCGTCCGATCAAAAGGAGCCCTTTCAAATATCTGGTCATGTAAATGGGAAAGGGTTATTGTGTCTAGATCATCTTCTATTAACGCATTCTTCATTTGATTGCCATTCCTTGAAACCCATCCATATGATCCATTTTGTCCCTCTTTTTCCTTCCACTCACCACCATATCGATAATACAATGGAATCTCAGACATTTGCCTAAAAAAATAAAATAAAAATTAATATATTGAAAATATAAAAAACAAAAAATTGATTAGTAAAGAAATAACTTAATTGATCTTCAAAGTAAATAAATAATGCCACTCACGTCAATAGACTCATATCTCATATTTCAGAATAAAAAATCAGTTGTATAATCAAAAGGTAAAACTAGTATTAAACTAATTATAAAGATCGACTTTGGTAAATGGTAGATTACTCACTAACTCAATCCCTTCAAATTAGCTACTAAACAATTCACAATGAATTATGTATATGAACCCTTCAACATGACAAATACAATTTATTAAACTAACAGTTCGGTTAAGCAAATGAATTAAGGGATAAACTATTAATTATTATGCGAAATTTAACTTCATCAGTTAAATATATGAGACTTAATCACATTGATGAATATTCAACTAAGAAGATCACGGTCTAATTAATTAACAAGAAGTTAATATACCAATTCACCATATACTATAAAAGAGGAACAACATTTGAAGAAATCAGCCATCAAAATAGTTAACATAGGCAAAGAAGAAAAGCAGAAGGGCGTACCTTCTGTGGAGGGGAAAGGTAATGGAATTGCTTGTGTGTATATATGTAGTACTATGTATAATGATCAGAAGAGTATAAGAGTACAATATATCTTAGGTATAAAATACACTTATGTATTCCATGTAAGAAGGGCAGTAATCGAATAATTACGAAAAAGTCCAATGAAATATATGGCACCTGAAGCATGCATAAATTAACTCCATTGTCTTCCTAAGCTAGTCTACCAAAATAACAATAATAGCTCCATTTTTTCTATATAATTAGGCATAATCAAGTTCTCAAGAGCCCTAATAAAATTCAAGAAACTTAAGAATCGTTAAAACAACTGATTAAACAACAAATTATCATATTTTAATAACAACCCATCCTATTTAAATGTCACATTGAATGTAACAACTCAAACTTTGGGAAAAAATTACCAATTTAAGAAGTTTTTCAATGTCAATTTTTCCTCCTCTATTCTTCCCGATCCGACGAGTGTGCCTGTGCCACCAATGAGTGTGTGCCCGTGCCGCCGACAGTGTGAGGATGTGGAGAGGGACAGAGATTTTTGGTAATTTTCCCGTGAGAGAGCAGCCGATCAAGAGAGTGAGAGCATAGAGATATTCAGTTATTCATTTTGTTTAACAGGCCCATTTTGGTAATTAACAATTTATTGATTTCTCTATTCATTTTAATTTCTATTTGGAAGTAAGGGTATCTCAGTCATTTTCATTAATGAGTATTTTCTCAGCCCATTTTTTTCTTTTAAATGAGTTGGAGTGGACCTCATTTGACTTGCTATGCTATGCTCTTAAACAATGTTTTGAAAACCGACTCGGACCACCCGGTTGGACCGGTTGGACTGTTGACTGGCCATTAAAGCGGTCCGATTAGACCTAAAAATCGCTGGAAACTCAAAACTGGCCTCTTTCTTGAAAACCACTTGAACCAGTGGTTGAACTGCCAAATCGAACGGCCCGTTCACGGGTCGGGAGAACCGACCGGTTCTTGAGAACAGAAATACAGAGACGGCCATTTCTTAGATTTAGTTTCTAGGTAGAGAGAAATCGAATGAAGGGTGCCTAATTACAAGTGGGTGAAAGAAATGGAAAGGAAAAAGACAAGATTAAAAGAAATTTGAACCACAAAAGAACGAAAGATGCATAAGAAAATAGGAAGAAAAAAGAAGAAGGGTTTGACAGGGATAAGTTTTTATGTTGCTTTTATATTTTCTTTTTGCTTTTTTTGTTTTCACTGTTTGTAGTTTTAGACTTTTAATCTGTTGATCAAATAGTAAATTACACGGTTACCTATGTTAGTTGGATAGAAACTTGAACTTCTTTGAATAAATTGGTTTAAAAATAGAGGAAATACATATTTTTTTTCATATTTCTATATTTTGTATAATTATTAGTATATTAATTATTATTTATTGCATAATTATGATGTTATCGGTTCGACCGCGATTGACCCGACGGTTGAACCAGTGACCCGATAACTTTTCCGGTTCGATGTCCGGTCCGGATTTGAGAACATTGCTCTTAAATATTTCCAATTTGGTTGCTATTTGCTTAATAGAGTATGCAAAATGTTACTATTTGCCTAAATGTCCCAATTTTAACACCACATTTGTTATTCCTAAATTTTTTTTCCTCATTTGTCATGAAAAAAAAAAATCTTCGAAATATAATTAAACAGTGAGTTCTTTGGAAAAGTTGTGTCGTATCATTTTAAATTCTAGAAGGTGTCATATATGCCTATATATAGAGAGAGTTATGGGACGGAAGATGATAGAAATTTTTTTATCACGAGCTCTTCATATTCATCTCTCCCAAGCATCCATACATAAGCATTACAAAGCATTCTCCTTTTTGTTTTTCAATGTAAGAGATATAAATTTTCTTTTTACTTCACATACACAGGCTATTTGAGTATTTTGGTTTGTTTTCGCAAGTACAATCAGTTTATAATTGAGTTTCATTGTATCTTGAGAGAAATTTGCTACAAACTCGTTTTGCACATCGGTGGAGACGAATATTGTCTTGACAAAAAGTGCGATATCCTGCGCGACTGATCTAAGTTTCGGGTTATCACAATTAAAATCATTTGTACGTGTTGTTCGTCTAGTTTTTCTAACAAACTACAAAGAGCCTGAAAACTATCCAAAGTATTTACGAGTTAAGAATTATAACTCCCAGACCCAGTCCTTTGAAGAGACAATTATCTCTAGATCAAAAATGGCGCAAGTTCTAATAATCCAAAGCCAAGAAGTTCCAGAAAACCAAAGCCAGGACCGTAAATGTAGTATACTGCAAACCATATTCAATAGTAAGTAATATTTTTTTAATTAAATTCAACAATTACTTAAATAATACGAATATATTTCCAGTTCATTTTTTTTCCTACTAATTCTTCATATTATGAATAGGGAGATTACATACAAACCCCTCACTTATTGTGTAATTACAAAAACTTCCCCTTACTTACTGAAAATCACGAACACACCCTCTAGGGGTCTTTTTGTAAGGTTTAAAGAGGTAAAATTGTAAGAATTGTTATACACGTAGGGGTGCAATCGTAAGAAATCTTTAACACGAGGGGGGAGTTTTTGTAATTACACAATAAATGAAGGGGTCTGTGTGTAATTTTCCCTTATGAATATAATCTTCTTTTCATCTAGAAGATTGCTAACTTATGCTTCTCATGGTCCTTACATTTTTGGGACTTCAATTCTATCACACAGTTTTTAATGTCATGGCGGGTATAGGGATGTTAACAACTCCATATACAGTCAAACAAGCTGGATGGTTGAGCTTGTTCATTCTGTTACTGTTCGCTTTCATATGCTGTTACACAGCAAAATTAATAAAACACTGTCTCGAGAGCGCGGAAGGCATACGCACATATGCCGACATTGCAGAAGCGGCATTTGGACCTTACGGACGCATTTTAGTATCTGTAAGTTGAATAAACTTTTCTTTATGGAGAATGAAATTATAATGTATCTATAGTACTATATATATATATATATATATGTACTAATATCATGTTGGTTCTTGGTGCAGATCATAGTATTATCAGAACTCTATGTAAGCTCAATGCTTTACGTACTCTTTATTTTGCGGATGAATTTATATGTAGAGAAAATTGCATTTTTCATCCCATAACTTTGCTCAACTTCAATTTTCGTTACGAATTTTTAACATTAGTCTTATAACTTTCAAAATGTTTCACATTTAGTTTCAACTGAAATTTTCATCCTAAATCAAACGGTCAACTCCGTTAGTCAACCTTTTTGACCCATTTTTTGGGGGAGAATTTGTGCACGAATACACTCACACACGAATTATAATCAATATCACGTCTCAGTCACACACAAAATCTCTCCAAAAATACCGGATAAAAAGGTTGTCTAACGAGTAGACCGCTAAAATTTGGATGAAAACTTTGGGTGGAACTATATGTGAGACATTTTGAAAGTTATAAAACAGAATGTGAGAAATCCGTAACGAATGAGACCAAAATGAAATTGAGCAAAGTTATGACACGAAAAAATGTAATTTTCCCTTTATATGTAATACTTGACCTAATTTACAAGTAATTAATACTTGATATGATTCTAACATAGCCTTCTAATGCAGGCATCATGTGTAGAATTTGTGATACTGGAGGAGGACAATCTATCTAAGTTGTTTCCTCGGGCCTCTTTACATGTGCTTGGCTTACATTTGGTTGCCACGCATTTGTTTGGAATTCTCACTGTTCTAATCGTTTTACCAACTGTGTTGATGAGAGATATGCGACGGCTTTCGTATGTTTCAGGTATTCTAGAATACCGCGCTAGTGCTTAATACAAAATAAAGAGAAAATGTCATTTTTGGTACCATAGGATACGTCAAATTTAATTTTGGTACCACGCTTTTGAAAAGTAACACTTTTGGTACCAAATCAAGTTTTTTGTCTCAATTTTGGTACTGCTGTTAGTTGATTAACGGTCAATACTAACAAATTCGTTAGTTTTCTAATTTGGGGGGGGGGGGGGAACAGAATTTGGGGTGAAAATGGAGGGGGAAAAACCGATTTAATTGGAGGAAGATCGATTTTGGGGGTGTTTTAAAACAATTTTTGTGGGTTTTTGCTCATTTGAGCAGCTTCTTTTTCTTTTTCTTCTTCTTCAACTTTCACTTTCTCTAATTTCTTCTTCCAAATGGCTTCTTCTTCTTCCTCGAGTAGAGATAGTAGTAGAAGAAGCCATTTGGAAGAACAAATTAGAGAAAGTGAAAGTTGAAGAAGAAGAAGAGCTCGAATGAGCAAAAACGCACAAAAATTACTTTAAAAACACCCCCAAAATCGATTTTCCTCCAATTAAATTGGTTTTTTCCCTCAATTTTTGCCCCAAATTCTGTTTTTCCCCCCAAATTAGAAAACTAACGGATTTTTTTGTGTTGACCGTTAGTCAACTAACGGCAGTATCAAAATTGAGACAAAAAACTTAATTTGGTACCAAAAGTGTTACTTTTCAAAAGCGTGGTACCAAAATCGGATTCGGCGTATCCTATGGTACCAAAAATGACATTTCCTCACCGAATAAATGAGGAGTCTGCGTGTAATTTTTCCTTTATTTGTTTTTAAAGCACTATGTTCTCAGTGCATGTTTCTTACTTTTCTGCAGCTGGTGGAATCGTAGCCACTGTTGCTATAATTTTATGTCTACTCATTGTTGGTACCACCGATGAAGTTGGTTTTCATCAAGAAGGTAAATTGATACATTGGAGTGGCATCTCTTTCGCCATTGGCGTCTACGGGTACTGCTACTCGGGGCATCCAGTGCTTCCGAGCATTTACGAATCAATGGCGGATAAAAGAAAATTTACTAGAGTAATCGTAATATGGTACTGAAATATATAGTTGCAAGTTTCTGATTGCGTATTTTGTTCCCGACCCGACGCCTATTGTATGTCTCATGATTATTGTTCCTCGGTGCCACCACAGTTTTCTTCTGTGCGCTGCAGTTTATGGTAGTTCAGCAGTTATTGGATTTCTGATGTTTGGCCAAGCCACAAAGTCACAAATAACTTTGAATTTACCTCACCATAGAGTTGCTTCTCAAATTGCCATATGGACAACAGTGAGTTGTACCGAAACTCTCGTTTAGTCATATTAATTTCATTTTCTTCGTTTTGATTGCTTGTCTTTTTACGTGCAGGTTATCAACCCACTCACGAAATATCCTTTCAGACATTTATGTTTCCCAATCCAACGCTATTTTTTTTTACGGAAAATTACACAAACTCCCCTCGTGTAATGTGTGATTACCAAATTACTCCCTCTTGTTTTCGAAATTACATGGCAGGTTTTACAATTACCTCATTTGTATTTAAAAATTCTTACAATTTAACCCCTAAAGGGAGGTGTTGGTAATTTAAAAAATATGAAGAGTTTTTTTGGTAATTACACATTATATATGTCTAATTTTATACGGTATATCTCTATTTTTCCTTAGCTAGAAATACGTATGCCCTGTTAATGAATCCATTGGCTAGAAGCATAGAGGAATTGTTGCCTGCTCAATTCGGCAGAAGTTGCTGGTGTATTGTCATCATACGTACAACTCTCGTCGTATCAACTCTTTTTGTCACTTTTCTACTTCCCTTTTTCGGTAGGTGGTATCATATACGTGGCTCTTTTATCATAAGGAAAATTACACACAGACCCCCTTATTTACTGTGTAGTTATCAAAACTTCCCCTCACTTATTGGAAATTACAAACACATCCCCTCAAGTGGTCTATTTATAAGATTTACAGGAATAAAATTATAAGAATTGTTAAACGCACGTGGGGTGTAGTTGTAAGAAAGCCTTAACATGAGGGGGTGTGTCGGTAATTTCTAATAAATAGGGGAGGGGGGGGGTTGGTAATTACACAATAAGTGAGGGGTCTGTGTGTAATTTTCCCTTATCATATATATATATATGTATGTATGTACGTATGGCTCCTAAATTATAAATAAGATTATGGAACATCTTTTGCCAATTCTCGTTTGTTACACATCTTATGCCTTTGTAGTATAACCGACTATTTTGCTAACTTTTATTTGTCACACATCTTGCTCCTTGTAGGATGCTAACTATTTGCTTTTATGGGCACGTTCTTTCATTTGCAGGCACTATGATGGCTTTCATGGGTTCTCTCCTAAGTATTCTTGTGGTAAATCTGCTCTTTCTGTGTTATTCTGTTTGGTTGTCACATAGAGCGGAAGTGAAGAGAAAGCGAGAGCGTAAAAGCGTAAAAAATTGTAATTATTAAAAAAGCGGGTGCGCTTTAGAGCGTGTGTTAATGAAATAAAAATTAAATAATTACTATAAATGGTTGGACAAAATAATCTTTAGAGCTTATTTTATATAATAAACTCATGTTAAAATAATTATTTCTTTTAACTTGAATCTTGAAAATAATCTTGGTACATTTAAAAGATATTTAAGTACGATCAAATGAAAATGATTAAAATTATTAAAAGAATATTAATTGTTCAAAAATCAACTTTACACTTACAATTTCCACATCCCTACAAAATCTAGCTCTGTTGTGTCATTATTCTTTGTTTTAGGTGCAACTCTTTTCCTTATTTTCACTAATGAAATTATTTTTCATTAATACATAAAATATTAGCTAATAGTAAAAAAAAATCTTTCTTATTTTTGAAGTGTGATTTATAAATTTTAATACGGGAATTAGAATGTTAATAGTGCAATAGAGTGATGATTGATGAATTACCCGCTCTTAAGTCGCAAGTGCAAGTTCAACACGGTCCCGTGTGGAGAATTATATAATTTAGGTTGTGAGACACTTAGAGTACTTTATACTCATACCTAGTTTGCCAATTGCCATTCAAATCATCCACCCCATTCACTGCCCACTAGTTTATATGTTAATGTTTGCTATTTTTCTTTCTTAAATTTCTTTTACTTATTGCATGTTTTGCTATTCACAAAGATCTCCTCAAATATGAATTAATGCATGCTGCTATAATCCAGGTTATAATACTCCCAGCTTTATGCTTTCTGAAAATTTCGAGGAAAAACGCCTCAACGATGCAGGTAAGTCCATCAAACAGGCTTTTCGAAGCAAAAAGAGTCGAAAACTTAGATTGAATATTGCCATACTTGTTTATATATTTTCTGTTTCCTTTTATGTATTTTCAGGTGGTGATAAGCACTAGTATTGTAATTTTTGGCACAGTCTGTGCCAGTTGGGGAACCTACACTTCAATTGTAGAACTTATAAAGAGTACTCGTAATTCGTATAAGCATTAAATCATCGGTAGATTTTTTTCATTATATTCTCGAATGATGTATGATTGATTGTGGAATATTGTGCAATTTGTAATTTTAAGTGAGGGCTCGTGACGATGTGACCTGCGATGTATGGATAAGATACGACAATATAAATATGAAATATGTAATTCCTCAAAAGATATAGAAATGAAATACAATTGGAATACAACTATATGCCTTTTTGTTTGTAAAGTTTCGTTAATTACCTATAGCTAGCCTTCACTCAACATTAACTTAGTCACATGTTGCAAGTGGATGCGATTCAACATTAAGCAAGAAGATTTCATGTAAAGTTTATAAGTTAGTTCTGTTTTGTGCTGACACGACGAGTTTTAAATCCTATTTAAATGCGTGAATATTTGAAATTACCAACAAATAATTTGTCTATGAACAAAAAAAAAAGCATAAATTGCTGGTTGGATATAATACTTACGCGGTACTTGTTTACACCTCGAAGTGTTTGATTTCATGCCAGTGTTCCTGGTGTTGTTACGTCCGACTGTAATTTAGTTGGAGTAAACAAAGCCAACGCTATGCTTCGCCACAAATCCAATCATGTTACGCAGAGGCTCTAATTGTTGTTTGTAAAGGAAATGTATCGCGCAGATGACCGCATCATGAATCGCAAACTCAATTTGTGATTGAATTCGCAAACTCAATTTTATACGTAAAATATATGTAATATTATGTATAAGTATATATATATAATATTAAAATGCATACATAATATATACATATACATATGTATTATAATTTATAATCCACATTATTATATACATATATATCATGTACATAATACACAATAAAATACACTCTCATATATATATATATATAATTACACCAATTACAATATATATACACATATTAGGTTATATGTAAGTACAATTATGCTATATCTTTCCATTATTAATACAAAATTTTCAGACAAAGCATAATTTGACTGTCGTTCCCCTGAAAACAAAACTAAACACAATTTCACAAAAAACACCCAATTATTACTTCAAAGTAGCCAACTCAAACACATTCTCACGAAAAAAGGTTAAAATACTGATTTATCAAAAACAAAAACAAACACATTCTCATCAAAAGTACACAACTTTCAGTAAACTATTTCACACGTACCCTCCAAAACAAAAACAAACAGGGCCTAAAGATCTTGGGTTTTACTCCCACAAACGTGTGAATCTTTCTCTTTCCCTACTTCCTTAGTCGTTGTTAGTTGATTGTAATAATTATTAGCTAGTTATAAATTGCTATGATTAACAAAAAGCAAAAAAAGTTGCAGATTGTTAATATCTAATGTCATTAATGTATCATGTAATCGACTCAATAAAATTATAAAAAGAAACTAAAAAAAATTGCTTGTACCTGGAACTTAACATTAGTACCGAAGCCCAATATGATGCTCATCTCTTATCTTGGAATGGAAGATATTAATTCGGTAAATCCCAACTTCTTTGCATGTGTGGAGGCAAAGGAGCATCTAATTCTATGCTTTCAATTCTTGCACTATCGAGGTCCGAAATCATGTGGCCTTGATGCAGAGCCATAGCGATATGGGGTAAGATCATCTCCTTGCAATGAAGATGAAGACAAAGCTGTTTATCAGCTATACTTCCACTCTCAAAGTTAATGCCAAAAGGATCGTGTTTAAATTTGGATATTTTGTTATCAGGTTTGAAATTTGAAGCGGGATCCGATTGCTGTTCAAATTTTTTGTGAGCTTGTCGACCATATTTGTAGTCTCCAACTATTGGTGTCCCCAATACTTCAGCACAGTGAACACGAAGCTGTTCAAAGACGAGAGCGCCAAGGGAAAGAAATGGTTTCAATATATTGTTATTAGGTTAAGTTATTAAAAGCTGAAAGAGAAGTTAGAAATTATAAGAACCTGATGCTTTCTTCCAGTAAGTGGGGACAACTCTAACCATGTGTAACCTGCAATTTATTATTGAAAAGCATTTCATACAACTTACACACACACATATATATATATATGTATGTATATATCGAACTGCATAAACATTATGAATATTATCAATAAGCGTGCTTTCTTCTTCTCTGAACCAATAATGGTCCAGATAAATTTGATAAAATACACATCTAATTTCAAAATTTCAAGCCTTTATTCATGATTTTCTTCACAACAAGATGGATAAGCATTAGTATCATACAGAATAATAATTTAGTTACTTGATCCACCTCTTAGTAAAAACTCTCCATTCTACTAAGACACAAACATCCAGTAACTCTAATCCATTTCTCACTTCTTTTTCACTTTTGCTTTTTTGTACTACTGGTTTACAGGCCAACAATAGCTGAACTTTGTTAAAACACCAGTAACAGAGTTTAGCATACTATAAACCAGATAGCTAAAGATGCAAAAGTACGAGCATCCTATAGTATCAGAACTTGTTGGAAGCAGAGAATTCAAGCAGAGAATAGAAGATGAAACATAAAATTGAACAGAGAATTTGAGCTAATATAATAAGATAAATTTTAGAAACTAACCACTGGATGAAGATGCTATCACCCGATATTCTGTCACAGCATTGTGTGCTGACAACATGTGGTTATTGTCAACTACAGTAATTCTCTCAGATTTTCCATTGTCCACCACCACCTGAATAATAGGAATGAGAGAAAATATATAAAGGGATATGACTTGTATGGGTCAGATATAAATGAAGTTAAATGTAGAAACAAAACCTTCCATATATGCTAATATAATTTTCACATAAGCCGAAATATAAAATGCATCCACACACCAATAAGCCTCAAAACAGCAATAATGTGTCTCAACACTTTCCTTCGTCTTTGTTTTATATTTGGGGAAGATATAAAACAAATAGCACATAAGACATAATTTTGGGTTTTCTACGAAGACTCTCAAAATTTCAAATCTATATCCCAAACATGCTCAAAATAGGTGGATGCGAAAATGAAACCATACATGAAATGGATAAGCCCCAGTGTTAATTGAAAAAAAAATCTTCTAGATGAAACCGACTAGAATTCAAAAAAATATGTTGGCACAAACGCTTCTGTTAGAGTTGAATACTACTTAAGAAACTCTTTAAGATTAAGAAAGAGATAATACACCTTCCTCAATGGCACAGAAATCAATCCTTCTCGACGTCTAGGAGATCCAATAACTAGAGCCCAATATCTCTTCTGCAAGATTCTTTTACTGTCAGGAACCTATAAGGCAGATAGCGCAAATCAGGTCTGGAGATTACATTAGATAGAAAATAGTAACTGTGCTATAGTAATATTATTTACTTTAAGGCTTGTAGAACAAGAACTACTAATCAATATAAATAAATAACACATATGAGGAGGTTACAAAATTACACACATCATTTGATGCTCCAAAAGTTTTCTCCCGAAAGACAGAATGCAGAATAGTAGCACTCAACTGTGTCCTTCCCATCACTAATATGCCACTGCTGTCTCTATCAAGTCTGTGCACCTATCAACAAGCTTGTCAACAATAAAGTATGCAAAAAAAAAAAAAAAGGTTACTTATAAGACCAAAAACACATTTACAACCTTCACAAGGAATGGATCTTTATTTGATTTCACCGGAAAGAGATAGATAGTGAACACCAATATACCAGCTAAAAATCCAGAACTTTTACTCACAATAGAAATAAAAAGACAGTAAAGCACAATAATAGGAAGTTTCTTTGATAAATCTCCACCTGCACATTTCAACGTATACTAGTACAATTCATTGCATCAATCAGAAAGCCTTTCCCCTGAGATTGAAGTTTGAAATTAATCTTTTTTTTATTGGTAAATAAGATTTGAAATTAATCACCAACAGTATTTCCAAACAATCTTTTGTTAAAATTGGTAAGTTGGAAAATTGATCACCAAACAACCTTCTAACTTCCAACATTGAATTGGAAAATTTATCACCAAACAACCTTCTGACTTGCAACATCAAAATGGAAACAATATCATCAAACAATCTTCTAACTTCAAACATCAAAACTCTTTTGCTGCCATTTTGTTTTTCTGCATGTTTCTTTTGCAGGAAACTTGTTCTATGAGAAAAGACTTCAACCAATTAACTATAAATAGCTTATGATCTAAAGATAAGAACTCACCAGGCGAGGAGACTCTGTGTAGTCGTATCTCAAATACTTGGCAGCCAATTCATCTAAACTTCTCTTAATCCCAAGGCCACCCTGAACAGAAACTTTGAATAATGTGAAAGAGAACACATTAATGAAATATTGAAGTCTCAGGAAATAGCAACAAACATCTATATCTACCTGTACAGGCATTCCAGGCGGTTTATTGATGACAATTATAGCTGCATCCTGAAAAAATGTAACTGGAAGATCAGACAACCCTTGCAAGCATAATAACACTATAGAAACATTGTAGCCAACATAAGGGACCAACTACAATTTTTAGACCCTAGTACCTTATACAACTCAAGGCTTTGAACAAATTCCCGTTCTTTTTCATTGAAGAAGCTCTGATTCATCATAGTTGTTGAAGGAGATCCTCCATCAGCAGATTTAGGAAGAAATATTGTATCACCAATCTCCATCAGATCTTTAGCTCCTACCTTTATAAACCATCAATTATACCATAAATCCAGTGGAGGCGGTCATTGGGGACAACTTAAGAACTAAATTAAAAGAAAGACATCAACTTTCATAAAAATATAATAACTATTTTACCCTTCTCGGCCGCTTTTCTTCAGTTTCAGCGTTGGAGCATGCTTTTCGAACCTGAAGTAAGTTACATCAGAAGAAACAGAATGACTTCAACAACTTCAATAGACACATATGTACATGCTTATGTAAGAATACATACTTAGGCTGTGCGCAAACAAACGAGTTAGTCCTCGGCCATGATGCACATAGGACATGGTAACGCAGACATGGACACGACAATTCTTAAAAACTTTAGGACACGACACAACTATTCTATTTATATCTATCTATATATATATATATGCATTTACATACTATTACTTATTAGTTAAATTAGAGTAACCATCCAAAATAAAATAATACTGCATATTGCTATAAATTTATCCTTGGCGACCGATTTGATAAATTAGAGCAAAAGCCTTAACAGACATATTTCTTTTCTTATTCTATAAAATCTAGAAGTGAAGAAACAAAGCAAAGACATTTTCATTCTCTTTCTCAACGTCCATCGTCAACCCTCTTCCCAACCCTCACTTAAGCTTTGCCTTTTAATCAGTCGAACAAAATTGAACTACACTAGAACAGCTGAAATTTCTTCTCATTTGTTTTACCCTTGGTATCTCACATGCCCTTTTCTCTCTATTTTGTTCTTGTACACCACCATTAGCCAGGCATGTTCACCATCTCTTTCTCTGTTACAATCGACCAACCGCATGGTGGAGCATCACTATGACTGAGTCAGTTTGTTTCCAGCGTGATTTAATCAAAAGCAAAGCGCCTTAAAACCTTGCATCATTGTGTCGCGACATGTCTGACACCGTGTCAAATTTATTTTTATTTTTAAATCTTGGTCATGTTAAAAACGTGTCTGACATGTATCAGAGTCGTGTTGGAGCCATGTCTGTGTCCGACAACTACACAAACCGATAGTTCGGCGTGTCCATGCATCATGGGTCCTCAGCTGGCAATAAGTTCATTAGAGCAAGTTATGCTCGGCTGATAGAGCATATGACCTAGCTAACAATATTTGTTTGTTCATATGTGATTCGTGAAAACAACTCTCATGCGAAATTGACATGATTTTTAAGCTTATAGTACTCTTAATCTTTACATAGTATACAAACTGAAGTACTTCCCAAAATTTAACCAATGTAAGCAAACCAAACGAGCCAGTCCTCAGATAGCTTAAAGTTCACTAGAATAAGTTATGTTTGGTTGATACAGCATATGAGCTATAAAATACTTGTTTCTTCATCTGTGTTATGTGAAAACAAGAATCTCACGAAATCAACAATTCATATAAAATACAAAATAAAGTACTTCTGCCGTAACTTAATTTCACTCCTCTACCAACAATTCATCCCTCTTAACTCACTTGTGTCAATTGAAATGTGAAACATTAATAAGAATTTTTTCAAATACATTAACAGTTAAGTAGTCTAAGTACAGTTGAAAACAAGCACAAAATTGCGAGGTTTATATATATCTATAATGAAGAAATGTACCTGTCTTAAGCGAAAGAGTTTCTGAACAAGACACCTCGGGAGGTGAGGGCAGCACTTGAGAATCCATGTAAGCGCCGTCGTATTAGCATCGGCTGGCACGCCGGAGAGCTTTTTTCCGATTGAAGAACCGTCAGCCGCGCCGTTGAATGAAGGTAAAATCAACCATTTTTCGTCATTCTTCTTCTCCATTTTTTTACAGTTCTCGCCGTTGGTAGCCGCGGCGGTGGCGTAGTAATAGTGTTGCTCGTAGATTGTCCTGGTTAAAGGTCGTTTGAAGCTGGACGCGGCGGCGTTGGGTCGCCACCGGCGGAAGATTTGGCGGAGGAGAATTCGCTCCGCCATAATTTAGTGTTTAAAATCAGGGTTTAAAATTTTTCAACGGACTTGGGTGGAGAATTTAGGTAGAATGGGCGCAATTTCATTTGTTTTTCCAATCCAATGTAATTGTAAATTACGATTTTTTTTAATTCAAACTCCAATGTCAAGAGTCAAGACAAGAGTAGTTCATTTATCTCGTAATTAATTACGTTACAATATATTGGTTCAACTCCATGTGACTTTTCTCTTTTATTTACGGTGGATCAATGATTAAAAATTATCAATTAAAATTTGTCGGGTCAAGATATCTTTTTTATTTAAAATATATAAAAAAAATTATCAGCTAGAATTTGTCTTCTTCGTGTAACTACTCCAATTGCGGAAGCAAGGAACAAGTGGTAGGAAGAAAAAAGATGGCGTCACATGGAATCATCGTATAACTTAGGTCACATAATTCGCGCATATATAGTGTTGCTCTTGCGCTTTGGGCGCGAATTAGCGAATAGAGAGCGGGAGCGACGCTCTAAAAAGACTTAAGAATTTTTAATTCGCGCTATAGAAATTCCTAAGTCGCGATCTAAACTCCACTAAGTTGGGACTTAAATTTTGGAAAGACGCTGATTAGTTTTCATAAAGCCGCGTCTTACCAGTTACTAAGTCGTGCTTTTAGTTATTTTATTTACTAATCCACAGCCAAAAGTCCCAAAAAAAAAACAAAAAAAAAACTTCTTTTATTAAATCAATAAAAATTGAAAACTCAAACCTTTAAAAAATAATATTTTTTTTTTTAAAAAGTAAACAGTAAAAATCCTTTCACTTACCATTGCCCTAACCTCATCCCTCTCTATTCGACAAATTAAGAAGAAATTGAAGATTTTTCTTGAAAGCCCAAGCAAAAATCAATCTTAAATTCCAGCAATTTCAACTGGTGAGGTAAGAAATTTCATTTTTTACTCTTGTATTTACATGTGGAGTGCAATTTTTTACTTCAATATGTTTAAGAGGCTAAGAAGTCACATTTTGATCTGACTGTTTGCTTGTTCCTTTCTTGTTAAATTTCTTGTGTAAAAAATCAAGTTCTTGTTTTTTTATATCACTAATATGGTATTTTTTATTTTTTATTTTTTTTGTCATTTTTTCTTGTTTCTGTTTTCAATTTTAGGGTATTGAAGTTACGATTTCAGAATTATGGAGTTGAAAGTTCAAAGGCGGGTTTGATGCATGGAAAAAGGACTAAGGATTACTTTTTGAAGAACCAACTTTTTGCTTAAATGAAATTGATATTAGGAATATCAAACATTATTTTTGTTGGATAGTGCTCAATGAAAATAGTTTTGGATTATTTTTCTCTATAATTACATTTTATATAGAATTATATGTGTGTGTATATATATATATATATATTTAATAGGCGCTCTCACTCTCAAAAAATTTCAACTTTTGCTGCTCCCGCCTTATGTGACTTAGCGTATAACTATTATATAGTAGGGTAATCCCCTTCTTTGAGCAATGAAAAAAAAAATTCGATTTTGATTAACACGGTCTGGACTATATAAAGATGGAGGAATAGATATGCGGATCTTTTTTTATTAAAAAAAGAAGGAAAGTTATCGGATATGGGAACATGACAAGGAAAAGAATTACTACATGATATATCATAGAATCTCCTATTAGGATGCTTTCAAAGAAAGTAATAAATAATGTTGACATCTTTAATCATCTTACAAGACATGATATTAATTAGATCAAATCATCACCCAAAAAAAACAACAAAGAAAAATCATCACAAACCATACTTCCTTTCTATGTTGGACCGAGACCTATTGGATCAACAATAGGGGGAGGGGGTTAATTTGCTAAATAAACCCCCTATTGAGGATCCAATAACCAAAATTAGACCTAATAATCTCAGTACAGTATAGAATAACCCCTCATTCTTCTGACTTATTTATCGTGCCTCAATCCCATCATACCATATGGTTTTGGATTGCTTATTTGGGCCATATAGTTCTTAATTTATTTTGGATTTGCTTGTTTAGCCCATATTGTTTTCAAATTTCAAATTGCTTATTTAGCCCACATAGTTTTTAATAATTAGATTGCTTGTTTTGGGTTATAATTTTCATATTGGGCTATTTATTTACATGTGGTGGCACAACCATTTCATGTCGATCTATGAAACAAACTATATCGGCCACATCATCTAATTATGCAGAAATCTTGGCTATTCATGAGGCAAGTCGAGAATGTGTTTGGTTAAGATCCATGATTCAACACATTCGAGGGACTTGTGGTTTATCTTCTGGAAAAATGATCCCGACGATCTTATATGAAGATACTTCCGCATGTATCACTCAATTGAAAGAAGGGTACATTAAAGGAGATAGAACAAAACATATTTCACCAAAGTTCTTTTTCACTCATGATCTTCAGAAGAATGGTGATATTAATGTTCAACAAATCCGTTCCAGTGATAATCTTGTTGATTTGTTCACCAAGGCACTTCCCACAGCAACGTTTGAAAAACTAGTCTACAATATTGGAGTACGTAGACTTAAAGATCTTGACTGATATTGTCATGAAGGGGAGATAATACGCGCTGCATTCTTTTTCCCTTAACCAAGGTTTTTCCCACTAGGTTTTCCTGGTAATGTTTTTAATGAGGCAGCATCTGATTGCGTATTGATATGTACTCTTTTTCCTTCACTAGATTTTTGTCCCATTGGGTTTTTTCTAGTAAGGTTTTAACGAGACATATTTTTAAGTGATAGACATCCAAGGGGGAGTATTATGAATAATTATATGTGGATGTCTATTCATCTCCCAATTTGTTGGCCACTCAACTTTAATCATTACTTGTGGTGTCTATTCATCTCTCAATTTGTTAGCCACTCAACTTTAATTAATATAGTTTATTCTTATTATAATGTAATAAACCTTTGAAGTTATTGTTTTGTGTCTATAAATAGGCTATGACATTGTATTGTAAACACACACAAGAATATCAATAAAAGAGTTCTCTACTTAATTCTCTCATTTTATTCTCTCAATTTCATAATATTTGAGTTTATTTCATAACACGTTATCAGCACGATCCGTCTCAAGGTATTAATTATTTTGAAATTTGGCTAAAGATATACATGAGATACTCAACGTATGATGTAAAATCCATTGAGAGATTTTCGTGAGTTATTATGAGTTTGTGAAGAAAATTGATGGACAAGATTTTTAAAACAAAGCAAGAAGAAAAGGTACGTATATTTCAATATTTAGCAAAAATAGAAATATGCAATAATTCTCTTGATGTTTGGAAAGAAGACATATGTATATGTGCATATATTTGATTAGTATTATTCTTTTGAATAATCCTATCATGTTGAAAATATTTTAAGAAGTTGAATGATTGTTATGTTATTCATTTTATACTTTGATAATAGTATTATATTGATGAATCTTGAAAAAACTTGACTTTGTGACTCTTGATATTACGAGAAAAAAATATTTTTCTTGGGCGTTAGATGTTGAAATTCATCTTGATGCAAATAACTATACTTCATTCCCTGAAGTGAATGTGTTGATCAATATATAATTATTTTAATCATGAGTCCCGTCCAACTAGTTTTGCTACATTCCCTGAAGTGAAAGTAGCAGCACATAACTATTTTAATCATTAAAGAAATCATGGACATGGACGTGGACGTGGTCGAGGATATGGTTATGGAAATCGTGGTGGTTATTCAAAGAATACATCTTTCCACCAGAAGTGAAAAAATAATGAAGAGAAACATGAAAGTGGCCAAAATAGCAAATTTGTGAAAAATTTATGTTATCGTTGTGGTAGTAAAGGTCATTGGTCATGTACCTGTCATACACCAAAATATCTTGTTGACCTTTACCAAGAATCGCTAAAAAGTAAAAGAAAGAAAATAGAAACAAATTTTGCTTTTGAAGAAGGCGATTCTGATCATGGCCGATTTTGATGACACTCATTTAGATGTTGCTGATTTCTTTGATGATCCTAATGAAAAAATTGATCACTTGATTGGAGATTGAAGTGTTCAAAAATAAATTTGTTAAATTTTAATTCTAGTACTTTATAAATAAATATTTAAGCATGTTGTTTTCTTTTTAAGAATGAATTTATTCATAAGATTATCGTTTCTTATATTAAATAATATTGTTTGATATTGATTTATTTCTTTTTATGTTTCAATAAAGAATGAGTATTTACTCGATCAGCAACAACATCAATAATGAAAATATATGTCTCGATGATCGTACAACAACTCACACCATCCTCAAAAACAAAAAATACTTCTCTTATTTAGTAATGCAAGAAGCCAATGTTAGTATAATATCAGGTAGTGCAAAATTAATTGAAGGCTCCGGCAGAGCTAA
This sequence comes from Buddleja alternifolia, assembly GCA_019426215.1. Taxonomy (NCBI): domain Eukaryota; kingdom Viridiplantae; phylum Streptophyta; class Magnoliopsida; order Lamiales; family Scrophulariaceae; genus Buddleja; species Buddleja alternifolia. The sequence goes on along the minus strand of CM033408.1, from coordinate 30,144,598 downwards.
TATATTGTTACCCGGAGGAACACAATTTTATATTGATGAAGCCTTATATTCTACTAAGTCTCAAAGAAATTTACTAAGCTTCAAAGATATCCGCCGAAATGGATATCATATTGAGACAACAAGTGATGGCAATATTGAGTATCTTTACATCACTAATACAATATCTGGTAACAAATGTATATTGGAAAAGTTGCCAGCATTGTCTTTCAGTTTGTACTACACGCATATATCTACTATTGAAACACATGTTATCGTAAACCAGAAGTTTACAAATCAAAATAAGTTTGTTATTTGGCATGACCGGTTGGGCCATCCCGGATCAATTATGATGCGAAAGATAATTGAGAATTCATGTGGTCATCCATTGAAGAGCCAACAGATTCTTCAATCGAATGATTTCTCATGTGCTGCTTGTTCACAAGGAAAGTTGATTATTCGACCATCAACAACAAAAGTAGGAAGTGAATTTCTTACGTTTTTAGAACGTATTCAAGGTAATATTTGTGGACCAATACACCCGTCATGTGGATCATTTATATATTTTATGATTTTAATTTATGCATCAACAAGGTGGTCACATGTATCTTTGCTATCAACTCGCAACCTTGCGTTTGCGAGATTGCTTGCTCAATTGATTAGACTACGAGCACATTTTCCTGATTATCCAATTAAGAAGATACGCCTCGATAATGCGGGTGAATTCACTTCTAAAACGTTCAATGACTATTGTATGTCTATTGGAATTGATGTTGAACATCCTGTAGCACATGTTCATACACAAAACGGTCTAGCAGAATCGTTTATTAAGCGTCTGCAGTTAATTGCAAGACCTTTACTTATGAGATCAAAACTTCCTATTTCTTGTTGGGGACATGCTATTTTGCATGCAGCAGCACTTATTCGCATAAGGCCAACAAGTTATCATAAGTTCTCCCCATTACACTTGGTTTTTGGTCAGGAACCAAATATTTCCCATCTAAGAATTTTTGGATGTGCGGTATATGTTCCAATTGCTCCATCACAACGCACTAAGATGGGTCCTCAAAGGAAATTGGGAATATATGTTGGATTCGAGTCTTAATCGCTAATAAAGTATCTAGAGCCATTGACTGGAGATTTATTTACGGCTCGATTTGCTGATTGTCATTTTGATGAATCAGATTTTCCAACATTAGGGGGAGAAAATAAGCAGCTGGAAAAGAAAATTAGTTGGAATGAATTATCTTTATCTCATCTTGATCCTCGAACAAAACAAAGTGAACTGGAAGTTCAAAAGATAATTCACTTGCAAGGTTTAGCTAACCAACTGCCAGACGCATTTACTGACCTAAAAAAAAAGGTGATTAAGTCACATGTACCAGCTGTTAATGCTCCAGTAAGAATTGTTGTCCCTGAAGGTTAAAGTAATGAGTCTACTGCACCCCTGAAGCGTGGTAGACCTATCGGTTCCAAAGATAGTCATCCTCGAAAAAGAAAAGGAGCTAAGAATTAAGATGGTCTAATCGAGGATAAAATAACTCCAGAAGAGTCCCCAGTCATAACTAATATTTCGGTTCCAGATGAACCTCAGGTACCTGAAAATTGTGAAAATAATGAGATCTCAATCGATTATGTTATGAACGGGAAACGATGGAATCGAAATGAAGTCAACGTTGATGATAAATTTGCATATAATGTAGCGCTAAATATGATGAATGATAATGAGGATCAAGAACCAAAGTCTGTTAATGAATGTCGACAAAGAAATGATTGGCCAAAATGGAAAGACGCAATGGGGGCAGAGTTAAACTCGCTTGAAAAACGAAAAGTTTTTGGACCTATAGTCCATACACCTGAAGATGTAAAGCCAGTAGGATACAAATGGGTATTTGTGCGAAAACGAAATGAGAAAAATGAAATTGTAAGATATAAGGCACGTCTTGTTGCCCAAGGGTTTTCGCAACGACCTAGCATAGATTATGAGGAGACTTATTTTCCTGTGGTGGATGCAACTACTTTTCGTTATATAATAAGTCTGGCAGTGCATGAAAAACTTGATTTGCGTCTAATGGATGTTATTACAGCCTATTTGTATGGCTCGCTTGATAATGATATATATATGAAAATCTCTGAAGGATTTAATATGCCTGAAGCATATAAATCAAGTTCTCGAGAACATTATTCAATTAAATTAAGTTATTCATTGTATGGACTGAAACAATCTGGACGAATGTGGTATAATCGTCTCAGTGAATATTTGTTGAAGGAAGGATATAAGAATGATCAAATTTGTCCTTGTATTTTTATCTGGAAATGAGTTTGTTATAATTACAGTTTATGTTGACGATTTAAATATCGTTGGAACTCCTGAAGAGATTTCAAAAACTGTTAATTGCTTAAAGAAAAAATTTGAGATGAAAGATCTTGGAAGAACAAAATTTTGCCTTGGGTTGCGAATTGAATATTTAAAGAACGAAATTTTTGTATATCAAGACGCTTATATATCAAAGGTGCTAAAACGATTCTATATGGATAAATCACATCCATTGAGCACCCCGATGGTCGTAAGGTCACTAGATGTGAACAAAGATCCTTTTCGACCTCAAGAAAGTGATGAAGAACTACTTGGTCCTGAAGTACCATATCTAATTGCAATCGGTGCACTAATGTATCTTGCTTGTCATACTCGACCTGATATAGCATTCACTGTTAATCTATTAGCAAGATATAGTTCTTCTCCTACACGAAGGCACTGGAATGGGGTTAAACAGGTACTCCGCTACCTTAGAGGAACACTCGATATGGGCTTGTTTTATTCAAATGTACCCAAGTCCGAATTGGTTGGATATGCAGATGTTGGATATATGTCTGATCCTCATAATGGTCGTTCACAAACGGGCTATTTATTTACATGTGGTGGCACAGCCATTTCATGGCGATCTATGAAACAAACTATATCGGCCACATCATCTAATCATGCAGAAATCTTGGCTATTCACGAGGCAAGTCGAGAATGTGTTTGGTTAAGATCCATGATTCAACACATTCGAGGGACTTGTGGTTTATCCTCTGGAAAAATGATCCCGACGATCTTATATGAAGATAATTCCGCATGTATCGCACAATTGAAAGAAGGGTACATTAAAGGAGATAGAACAAAACATATTTCACCAAAGTTCTTTTTCACTCATGATTTTCAGAAGAATGGTGATATTAATGTTCAACAAATCCGTTCCAGTGATAATCTTGCTGATTTGTTCACCAAGGCACTTCCCACAACAACGTTTGAAAAACTAGTCTACAATATTGGAGTACGTAGACTTAAAGATCTTGACTGATATTGTCATGAGGGGGAGATAATACGCGCTGCACTCTTTTTCCCTTAACCAAGGTTTTTCCCACTGGGTTTTCCTGTTAATGTTTTTAATGAGGCAGCATCTGATTGCGTATTGATATGTACTCTTTTTCCTTCACTAGGTTTTTGTCCCATTAGGTTTTTCCTAGTAAGGTTTTAACGAAGCATATTTTTAAGTGATAGACATCCAAGAGGGAGTATTATGAATAATTATTTGTGGATGTCTATTCATCTCCCAATTTGTTGGCCACTCAACTTTAATCATTACTTGTGGTGTCTATTCATCTCTCAATTTGTTGGCCACTCAACTTTAATTAATATGGTTTATTCTTATTATAATGTAATAAACCTTTGAAGTTATTGTTTTGTGCCTATAAATAGGCTATTATTATGAATAATTATTTGTGGATGTCTATTCATCTCCCAATTTCTTTATGGCCACTTAACTTTAATCATTATGTCTACTCATCTCCCAAAAACTCTTCATCTCCGTGACTTTTCATGTTCCATCACGAGTAAATATAATTTACTCTTTAGGTAATAAACCTTTGGTATTCTAGTTTTGTGCCTATAAATAGGCAATGACATTGTATTGTAAATAGACACAAGAATATCAATAAAAGAGTTCTCTACTTAATTCTCTCATTTTATTCTCTCAATTTCATAATATTTGAGTTTATTTCATAACACGTTATCAGCACGATCCGTCTCAAGGTGTTAATCATTTTGAAATTTGGCTAAAGATATACATGGGGTACTCAACGTATGATGTAAAATCCATTGAGAGATTTTCGTGAGTTATTATGAGTTTGTAAAGAAAATTGATGGACAAGATTTTTAAAACAAAGCAAGAAGAAAAGGTAAAGAAAAGGTACGTTTATTTCAATATTTAACAAAATAGAAATATGCAATAATTCTCTTGATATTTGGAAAGAAGACATATGTATATGTGCATATATTTGATTAGTATTATTCTTTTGAATAATCCTATCATGCTGAAAATATTTTAAGAAGTTGAATGATTGTCATTTTATACTTTGATAATAGTATTATATTGATGAATCTTGAAAAAACTTGACTTTGTGACTCTTGATATTACGAGGAAAAATTATTTTTCTTGGGCGTTAGATGTTGAAATTCATTTTGATGCAAATAACTATACTCCATTCCCTGAAGTGAATGTGTTGAGCAATATATAAATTCATATATGCAAATAACTATACTACATTCCCTGAAGTGAATGTGTTGAGCAATATATAATTATTTTAATCATGAGTCCCGTCCAACTAGTTCTGCTACATTCCCTGAAGTGAAAGTAGCAGCACATAACTATTTTAATCATTAAAGAAATCATGGACATGGACGTGGTCGTGGATATGGTTATGGAAATCGTGGTGGTTATTCAAAGAATACATCTTTCCACCAGAAGTGGAAAAATAATGAAGAGAAACATGAAAGTGGCCAAAATAGCAAATTTGTGAAAAATTTATGCTATCGTTGTGGTAGTAAAGGTCATTGGTCATGTACCTGTCGTATACCAAAACATCTTGTTGACCTTTACCAAGAATCGCTAAAAAAATAAAAGAAAGAAAATAGAAACAAATTTTATTTTTGAAGAAGGCGATTCTGATCATGACCGATTTTGATGACACTCATTTAGATGTTGCTGATTTCTATGATGATCCTAATAGAAAAATTGATCATTTGATTGGAGATACAAGTAATCATAACAAATTTTATAAGTTTTCATTCATGAAATAATTATTTATAAATTTGTCTTTTATAAATTGCCAACATCCTCAAGAATAAAAAATACTTCTCTTATTTAGTAATGCAAGATGCCAATGTTAGTACTATATCGGGTAGTGCAAAGTTAATTGAAGGCTCCGGCAGAGCTAATATATTGTTACTCGGAGGAACGCAATTTTATATTGATGAAGCATTATATTCTACCAAGTCTCAAAGAAATTTACTAACCTTCAAAGATATCCGCCGAAATGGATATCATATTGAGACAACAAGTGATGGCAATATTGAGTATCTTTACATCATTAATACAATATCTGGTAACAAATGTATATTGCAAAATTTACCTGCATTTTCCTCCGGTTTGTACTATACGCATGTATCTACTATTGAAACACATGTTATCGTAAACCAGAAGTTTACAAATCAAAATAAGTTTGTTGTTTGGCATGACCGGTTGGGCCATCCCGGATCAATTATGATGCGAAAGATAATTGAGAATTCATGTGGTCATCCATTGAAGAGCCAACAAATTCTTCAATCGAATGATTTCTCATGTGCTGCTTGTTCACAAGGAAAATTGATTATTCGACCATCAACAACAAAAGTAGGAAGTGAATCTCTTACGTTTTTGGAACGTATTCAAGGTGATATTTGTGGACCAATACACCCGTCGTGTGGACCATTTAGATATTTTATGGTTTTAATTGATGTATCAACAAGATGGTCACATGTATCTTTGCTATCAACTCGCAACCTGGCGTTTGCGAGATTGCTTGCTCAATTGATTAGACTACGAGCACATTTTCCTGATTATCCAATTAAGAAGATACGCCTTGATAATGCGGGTGAATTTACTTCCAAAACGTTCAATGACTATTGTATGTCTATTGGAATTGATGTTGAACATCCTGTAGCACATGTTCATACACAAAACGGTCTAGCAGAATCGTTTATTAAGCGTCTGCAGTTAATTGCAAGACCTTTACTTATGAGATCAAAACTTCCTATTTCTTGTTGGGGACATGCTATTTTGCATGCAGCAGCACTTATTCGCATAAGGCCAACAAGTTATCATAAGTTCTCCCCATTACACTTGATTTTTGGTCAGGAACTAAATATTTCCCATCTAAGAATTTTTTGATGTGCGGTATATGTTCCAATTGCTCCACCACAACGCACTAAGATGGGTCCTCAAAGGAAATTGGGAATATATGTTGGATTCGAGTCTCCATCGATAATAAAGTATCTAGAGCCATTGATTGAAGATTTATTTACGGCTCGATTTGCTGATTGTCATTTTGATGAATCAGATTTCCCAACATTAGGGGGAGAAAATAAGCAGCTGGAAAAGAAAATTAGTTGGAATGAATTATCTTTATCTCATCTTGATCCTCGAACAAAACAAAATGAACTGGAAGTTCAAAAGATAATTCACTTGCAAGATTTAGCTAACCAACTGCCAGACGCATTTACTGACCTAAAAAAAAGTGACTAAGTCACATGTACCAGCTGTTAATGCTCCAGTAAGAATTGTTGTCCCTGAAGGTCAAAGTAATGAGTCTACTGCACGCCTGAAGCGTGGTAGACCTATCGGTTCCAAAGATATTCATCCTCGAAAAAGAAAAGGAGCTAAGAATTAAGATGGTCTAATCGAGGATAAAATAACTCCAGAAGAGTCCCCAGTCATAACTAATATTTTAGTTCCAGAAGAACCTCAGGTACCTGAAAATTGTGAAAATAATGAGATCTCAATCGATTATGTTATGAACGGGAAACGATGGAATCGAAATGAAGTCAACGTTGATGATAAATTTGCATATGATGTAGCGCTAAATATGATGAATGATAATGAGGATCAAGAACCAAAGTCTGTTAATGAATGTCGACAAAGAAATGATTAGCCAAAATGGAAAGACGCAATGAGGGCAGAGTTAAACTCGCTTGAACCAACGAAAAGTTTTTGGACCTGTAGTCCGTACACCTGAAGATGTAAAAGTTTTTGAACCTGTAGTCCGTACACCTGAAGATGTAAAAGTTTTTGGATCTGTAGTCCGTACACCTGAAGATGTAAAAGTTTTGGACCTGTAGTCCGTACACTTGAAGATGTAAAGCCAGTAGGATACAAATGGGTATTTGTGCGAAAACGAAATGAGAAAAATGAAATTGTAAGATATAAGGCACGTCTTGTTGCCCAAGGGTTTTCGCAACGACCTGGCATAGATTGTGAGGAGACTTATTCTCCTGTGGTGGATGCAACTACTTTTCGTTATATAATAAGTCTGGCAGTGCATGAAAACTTGATTTGCGTCTAATGGATGTTATTACAGCCTATTTGTATGGCTCGCTTGATAATGATATATATATGAAAATCCCTGAAGGATTTAATATGCCTGAAGCATATAAATCAAGTTCTCGAGAACATTATTCAATTAAATTAAGTAAGTCATTGTATGGACTGAAACAATCTGGACGAATGTGGTATAATCATCTCAGTGAATATTTGTTGAAGGAAGGATATAAGAATGATCAAATTTGTCCTTGTATTTTCATCTGGAAATGAGTTTGTTATAATTACAGTTTATGTTGACGATTTAAATATCGTTGGAACTCCTGAAGAGATTTCAAAAACTGTTAATTGCTTAAAGAAAGAATTTGAGATGAAAGATCTTGGAAGAACAAAATTTTGCCTTGGGTTGCGAATTGAATATTTAAAGAATAGAGCTTTTGTATATCAAGACGCTTATATATCAAAGGTGCTAAAACGATTCTATATGGATAAATCACATCCATTGAGCACCCCGATGGTCGTAAGGTCACTAGATGTGAACAAAGATCCTTTTCGACCTCGAGAAAGTGATGAAGAACTACTTGGTCCTGAAGTACCATATCTAAGTGCAATCGGTGCACTAATGTATCTTGCTTGTCACACTCGACCTGATATAGCATTCGCTGTTAATCTATTAGCAAGATATAGTTCTTCTCCTACACGAAGGCATTGGAATGGGGTTAAACAGGTACTCCGCTACCTTAGAGGAACAATCGATATGGGCTTGTTTTATTCAAATGTACCCAAGTCCGAATTGGTTGGATATGCAGATGCTGGATATATGTCTGATCCTCATAATGGTCGTTCACAAACGGGCTATTTATTTACATGTGGTGGCACAGCCATTTCATGGCGATCTATGAAACAAACTATATCGGCCACATCATCTAATCATGCAGAAATCTTGGCTATTCACGAGGCAAGTCGAGAATGTGTTTGGTTAAGATCCATGATTCAACACATTCGAGGGACTTGTGGTTTATCTTTTGGAAAAATGATCCCGACGATCTTATATGAAGATAATTCCGCATGTATCGCACAATTGAAAGAAGGGTACATTAAAGGAGATAGAGAACAAAACATATTTCACCAAAGTTCTTTTTCACTCATGATTTTCAGAAGAATGGTGATATTAATGTTCAACAAATCCGTTCCAGTGATAATCTTGCTGATTTGTTCACCAAGGCACTTCCCACACAACGTTTGAAAAACTAGTCTACAATATTGGAGTACGTAGACTTAAAGATCTTGACTGATATTGTCATGAGGGGGAGATAATACGCGCTGCACTCTTTTTCCCTTAACCAAGGTTTTTCCCACTGGGTTTTCCTGGTAAGGTTTTTAATGAGGCAGCATCTGATTGCGTATTGATATGTACTCTTTTTCCTTCACTAGGTTTTTGTCCCTTTGGGTTTTTCCTAGTAAGGTTTTAACGAGGCATATTTTTAAGTGATAGACATCCAAGGGGGAGTATTATGAATAATTATTTGTGGATGTCTATTTATCTCCCAATTTGTTGGCCACTCAACTTTAATCATTACTTGTAGTGTTTATTCATCTCCCAATTTCTTTATGGTCACTTAACTTTAATCATTATGTCTACTCATCTCCCAAAAACTCTTCATCTCCGTGACTTTTCATTTTCCATCATGAGTAAATATAATTTACTCTTTAGGTAATAAACCTTTGGTATTCTAGTTTTGTGCCTATAAATAGGCAATGACATTGTATTGTAAATAGACACAAGAATATCAATAAAAGAGTTCTCTACTTAATTCTCTCATTTTATTCTCTCAATTTCATAATATTTAAGTTTATTTCATAATAGCTATGACATTGTATTGTAAACACACACAAGAATATCAATAAAAGAGTTCTCTACTTAATTCTCTCATTTTATTCTCTCAATTTCATAATATTTGAGTTTATTTCATAACAGCCTCTAGTATTTCTGTAAAAATCAAGTTCGCCCAATGGGTCATTATTCCAAAATGGTAGCATCATAAACTAATGATCTAAAAACATAAGGACCTGGTTGGAACGAGATTGGGAGGTAAAGATTCATTATATCCCGAGAGAAGTCAATCAAGCAGCCGATTATTTAGCAAAGGGTGGTATCAATCGGAGATGGGAACGTATGAATGCTCTGAACGAGGGTGTAAAAACCCTTTATAATCAAGATATGCATGGCACGAAGTGGCCAAGGGTCACGACTATTAATCCGAATATGTTGGACTAAAGTCTTGGGGTAACACCTCTCTTTTGTAACCAAAAAAATAAAAAGATAAATGTGAAGATTGTGATGTTATACGCCAAGATTTGTTAGTCTAACAGTATCCATATCTCATTTTATGTGAGAAGTTTGGGGTTTGAAGCCTGGTTGTGTATGACTATCAACCCTGGTTTTTCGGATTAGATATTTAGGATATTCCCTTGAATTAAAAAAAGAAGAAGATTGTGATGTTATCTCTCCCATCATTTTACCTTTTCTCTGTCTAATTTTTTTTCTCCTCGATCATAGTATTTGTGATCTCCCTTCATAAACACCTCATCTCTCCATTATTTTCTTAACTCATAGTGTCTCATATAAGAAACAAGTAAATACACTTTTATAGTTATGACATGTAAAATATCATATTTAAAGGCCATACATATTTTTAATTTTTAAAACATATGCATTGAATTAGCCATCACTACTAGTCGTATATCAAGCCTTCATTCAGTTTAGATTATTTATTAAGAAAATTATTTTTTAAATATGATATATAATAAAGAAATCAAACACAACAAGCAGGAAAACTGAAAACAAAATTATTCATTTAAATGCACTTTCATAAGTGACTTTTGTTGATCCTTGATTTTTTTTTTTTTGGTAAATATGTTTTGGAATCGATCACCAAACAATATTTTCAAACAAGCACCAATAGGTCTGGAGCCACGAATTTTGGTTTGGGGGAAGCAAATATAAAAAAAGGGGGTAAAACATGATATTTTTAAACTTTGAGGGGTGCAAAATTCCAAAAATCAAAAAATTATAGAGTGAAAAAATGAATTTGTCACCCCCGGGCTCCGTTCCAATCACCAAACAGTCTTTTGTTGAAATTGATTGATCACCAAACAACCTTCTAACTTCCAACATCAAATTGGGAAATTGATCCCAAACAATCTTCCAACTTCAAAAAATCAAATTGGAAAAATGGTCACCAAACAATCTTCTAACCTCACTGCTGATAAATACATGTAACCGATTATCTTAAAAAAAGACATCTTAGCACACTTTTTCTGCCACTTTTTTATAGCTGCATGTTTCTTTTGCTTGAAACTTATTCTATGAAAAAAGACTTCTATCAATCATCTATAATAGCTTAAGAACTACACAAAATACTTACAACTCCCTAGAATTATATTCAAAATTCTATATAAGCACACTGCTTTTTTATTTAATTTTACATTTGAATTTATACGTAATACTTAACCGGGATTCTAATATGTCCCTTTAGCGTAGGCATCATGTGTATAATTTGTGAAATTGGACGACGGCAATCTAGCGAAGTTGTTTCCTCGCGCCTCTGCTCACCGATGCAGGTAATCATTTACTCCTTTAAGTAGGTTTTCTGAAGCAAAAAAATAAAAAAAAATAGGAGAAAAACTCATATTGATCATTGCCATTTATTTATAGATTTTCCGTTTGTTTTTATGTACTAGTATAAAGCACGTGCGTTGCACGTTGATACCCCTTTATTTTTCATAATTATTCTAATTTTGTGTTTAAGAACTAAAAATAATCGATAATATTATATTGTAATAAATGATATATTTTCAGTAATATTTCAAGAGCCCTAATAATTGAATATTTTAATAAGCTAACAATAATTGAGAACCATAATAATTGAATATTGTAATAATGAAAAATGAAAAATGATATTAGCACTCCAAATATATTATTGGAGCTTCACTATTAAATGAAAGTTTCATGAGAAAATTAGTTCATAGTGGAGCTCCAATAATACTTTTGGAGCTCCGAGATCAACTACTACAAACTGTATGATGTCAACAAAAAATATCTTTAGTTTTTTTTGTTCTTTTTCTCTTGGCAAATAAATTTGCTAATGTTTCAACTTTCAACATCCACATTTTTTTATAAACATATATAAACTGCAACTCATTGTTGTCTGGTCCAAACTTTCTTCCGTTTGAAATGTTTTTGAAACTTTCTTCTTATGCTCTTTCATTTTTTCTTCAATTTCAGTTTTCTTTTCTTGTCCCATTAGTTGACGGCATATGGTCTTCGTATTCATCTGTATCTTCGTCAATAGGCTGCAACCCATCAATGTTATTTTTCAAAATTTTTTTCTCAATTTTGAAATGTTTCTTGATTTTATTGTTCTGCTTTTGAGTTACTAGTGCAACTTTTTGTCCTATCTTTGTCAATATTTTCAACAATGACAAATAATACCCCCTATAAACTTCTACATTGTTGTCAAGATTGAAAATGAAGTTGTAGTCTTTCTTATTCGATGTTTCCAAAGCCAAAATAGTAGGTAGAGGAACTCTAACTCTGCAATGGAATTGGTTAATTGTTGGATTTTTTATAATTGAAATATTAAATTTATTTTATTTGATAGCTATGAAATTAAGTCTATGTATTGAGTCACAAGACAACCTATATACATCGCTAGAAAAGTATGAGTTTTTTTGAGTAACTATTTTATATATCTTTTCAATATAGTTGTTTTTCATAGCTTGGGAATGTTTCCACTTGTTCATATTTACAATTTCTGCATTGTATCCCATGTATTGTCTTGGAAATTAATTGATTGCAATTGTCAGGGCAAGTTTTCCACTATCTCCACATTTGTTACGAATAATATCTTTAATTTAATATATTTCTAATATAAAATTCTCTCTTTTAATCTCATGCATTAGATGATGCACCTGATTTTTACACGTCAACTCACAATGGCAAATGTAATCACTTCTATTGAAATTAAATGTCTTAACTCAAAGATCAATGGTCATTTTGTACTTCATAGAGTAACTACCATTAACCTACTTGAACTATATATATAATACTCAAACCAAACAATCAATGATTTTCCGGCAAGAGCAAACCTCGAGGGATATGGTGTACATGGCCAATGTGGATGCCCTATATGTGTCAAGAGTACAGATCAATATCGATTGACACACTCCCAGAAATATGCATTCCAAGGGCATCGAAGATGGCTAAATCGAAACCATCGATATCGTCGGTGGAAGAAAGCTTTCAATGGGAATATAGAAGAAGGCCGAGCTCCTAAGTGCTTAACTGGTGAAGAAGTGTTTGAGAATGTAAGAGACTTGGAGGTTAAATTTGGAAAGACTTTTGCAGGTGGCCTTGCAAAAACTGGGTGGAAAAAAAGGTCAATTTTCTTTGAGTTGTCGTATTGGACGTCTTTACATGTTAGACATTTTCTCGATATAATGCATATTGAGAAAAATGTATTTGATAGCGTCATTGGCACACTTTTAAATGTGCCCGAAAAGACAAAAGATGGCGTAAAGGCACGGTTAGACTTGGTTGAAATGAAGATAAGAGAAAAATTGGCACTAACAAATAAAAGGAAATGTACTTATTTGCCTCCAGCAGCTCACACTCTAGTAAAAAGGTATTTTCAATCTCAAAAACTCATTCTACAAATTTATTATTTTAAAAAAAAAAATTCAAAACTTAAGATTAACAACTTTTTGGAATAAAGTTACATAATGTCTAAAGTTAGGAATTAATCAATTGAATTTTTTATCGAAATATTTTGACTTCGTTTATTCAATTTAATAATTTGTAGAATACAATTTTAAATTTTTTAATATTAGATATTTCAAATATTTTTTTATAATTTATTTTTGAGTTTAAGATGGTAATTATTTATATTTATATATCGTTTTAATAGTTTTTAAAAATATTTAAAAAACCTGAAAAATAAAAATAAAAATAAAAATAATATCAAATATTTGAACGAAATTCAACATAATTACTGAAAAATACATGGTATCAAGAAATATATTATGAAATGAATATTTGATATTATAATTTGTATGCTCAATAATCTTAACTTTTTCAACTTAAAAGAAATGATAAAAAAGTATTCTTCATTAACTAAAGCACATGTTATTTACTTTTTATATTTGCATTCAACTCATGAATCATCTATATATAATGATTTTGGTTATAGTATTATAATCAGAAGAATCAAATTTAAAGTTGTTGTATTTAATTTAAGACCTATTTTATTTAGCTTATTTTTTGAAAAGATTACTAAATATAAATATATTAAGCATCAAGTTAGATTAATCAACATACACAGTTATGTTTTCTTTTTAATTTTGAATCAATTTTTTTTTTCATGTAGATCGATTTGAAAATATAGAAAACATAATGTTCACTATTTTGCATAAAGCAACTGCGATTAAGTGAAACACTAATTAACTTTTAAATAATGAAGTATTGAAGCTATTCGTTCTTAATCACATTCTAACATAATCAAACATTTCTTTTTTTTTTTTAGAAAAAGTTGAATATGTTACATTTAATTAAAAAAGATCTTGACTAATAGTCTAATAGACACTATAAAAACATCAAATCTATTAAAAATTGGTATTTGATACACAACTTGGTGTATATTATGAATATATTGTTTTGTCAAAATTAGTCAAATATACCAGTGAGAGTGAAATTTAGTAGTAAAATATAGATTTTGATTTGTGTAGAAAATCAGTTTGCATTAATAACTTTAATTAATTGAAAAGTTACTCAAATGTATAAATAAGGGGTAAAAACTATTACAATCCGAACTTTGCGAGTTTTAACACTTTTTCAAATAAACCTTTTTGTACATTTTTTTATCTCAACATCACGGGTTTTACACTTTTCTATATATATTAACATAGTCCGGCGAATATTCTGCTTGAATTTCAGCTCGTGGAGTTTACAATACATTTTTTATTTACACTTTTTTATCTCACCTCGCTGCATGTGTTGAAATTTCAATGGAATATTTTGCCGGAATATGCTAATATATGAGAAAGTGTAAAACTCATGGAGTTGAGATAAAAAAGTGTAAAAAATAATAGTTTGTTTGAAAAGTGTAAAAACCAACAAAGTTCTGATGAGTGATCGTCTTTACCCCTATAAATAACTATGCGAATAAATAGTAACTCAGATCTTAGTTCTTTTGAGAACTTTTGGAATTGTACGATAGAATGTTTGAACTATCTAGGATTCTACAATCATAATGCATAATGTTCAAACGATTGACCCTATATGTTAAATATTAATTGAGTGATTTTTAGGAGTTCGGGGATTTTAAGTCCTGTTGCAATATCACCCATGCACGATGAATCTCATTTGAATTCCTACTAAATGAATGATTCTAATTGTTCCGGGATTCGGAGTGTCGCGAGCTACCAACAATGACCTTATGATGAGGTCACTGTGATCCTACAACATTGAGGCATAGATGCTAATAAATGTGATCATGTATATATAATTTCGATATATATCAACATCCAAGTATGGATTCATATGATGATCACAAATGTATTGTCTTAATCTCATTATATTTTTTAGGGAAAATTACTAAAAAACCCTTAAAATAAACTTTTATATCCAAAAAACCCATGATAATATTTGTCAATCCAAAAAACCCATTCCATCAACTTTTCATTCCAAAAAACTCAATATTTAGGGTTAACAAATTTATGGACTTAATTGCCCTTAGCCTTCTAGATTAAAAATTAATCTATTATTGTTATCCAATAAAATTTATTTATTTAAAAAATTTGTATTGATAATTGATATTAATTTTAAATTTTCAGATTTTTTAATCTTTTTAAAAAATTTAAAACATATATTTATAGATAATTACCATATTCATATCAAAAATAAATCATATACAAATATTTAAAAAAAATTAATATCACAAAAGAAAATCCGTATTTTATGATTCGTTAATTTGAAAGAATCAAAACAAAACGATACATTAAGAAAAAATAATTGATCAATTATTAACTTAATAAATGAAGGCGTAGTTTAGTCCAAAAGGTTGTTAATCCTCACTTTTGGGGTTTTTGGAATGAAAAGTTTGTAGAATGAGTTTTTAAGATTGAAAAATATTTTTATGGATTTTTTCGATATGAAAAATTATTTTAGGGAGTTTTGAGTAATTTTCCCTATTTTTTATGTCATATTAATCAAGCAGAGTCCATCAATCAATAGAGACAACCGAATCAATTCGTGTAGAGTGGAAATCTTAAACAAAAAAACCTTACAATTAAGTTATTATTCAAATGGTATAAAAAGATGATGAAATTCATAAATTACAAAAGCAAGTATCACAACCAAGCCAAATCATGAATGTGCATGACTGCGTGTGTGTGTGTGAATGTGCGTGACTGCGTGTGTGAGATGGTATGTGTGCGTGCAAGTGTGTGTGTGTATGTGCGTGTAAGTGCGTGTGTGTGTGTATTGTTGTGTGTGTGTGTGTGTGCCAGGGTGGGGTGGGATTAAGGCTGGGGGTGGGGAAGATGGAGAAGACGACTACTGTTCCCCATCCCTTTTATTTTTTTATACAGTAATATATTATTTAAGTAATTTAGTTTAGAAATTAAGTTTATTAAAATACAATTATTAAATTTATTTGTGAATTTTATAAATTAAATTAAAATATATAATTTTAAATTATATAAACTATTATATAATCTAAACTATTATATAAACTCTTATATATAAATTTAAATAAAAGATTAAAATGATATTTTTTATATAATTTTTTTAATATAACTTCAATAATTTCTAATTTATTTGATTTGTTTGAGAATATTTTTTTTATAAATAATTATTTTTGTACTTTTTATACATAACATTACATATAACACTTATATTTTTCCAAAATATTATAATTTACACCAAAAGGATATACTTGTCAGAATATTATAGGGTTTCCATGTCCAAAAAAGGACAAGCGCATTTTCGAAACTTCACCAAAAATTTTAACAGCGCCGTACAATAACCCTAACAGAAGGTGCTACTTGTTGGACGGAATGAAGCGTTGGGATGTTGATGTAATTTATTAAACTAGAGAATATTTTTTTATAATTTCGAAATACCTTAAAATGATGAGTGTAATTATCCCTATATATACATATATTATATATATATATATATTTATATATATAAAGGGAAGAATGAAATTCAAACACCAAAAAAGACACCAGGCAACCTAAAGTCCCCTTTTTCAGATTCTTATAAGTCTAAAGATAACTCATACACAAGAATTTTAAACACCCTCTAATCTATTAAAAATTGGTATTTGATACACAACTTGGTGTATATTATGAATATATTGTTTTGTCAAAATTAGTCAAATATACCCTTGAGACGGAAATTTAGTAGTAAAATATAGATTTTGATTTGTGTAGAAAATCAGTTTGCATTAATAACTTTAATTAATTGAAAAGTTACTCAAATGTATAAATAAGGGGTAAAAACTATTCCCCATCAGAACTTTGCGAGTTTTTACACTTTTTCAAATAAACCTTTTTGTACATTTTTTTATCTCAACATCACGGGTTTTACACTTTTCTATATATATTAACATATTTCGGCGAATATTCTGCCTGAATTTCAGCCCGTGGAGTTTACAATACACTTTTTATTTACACTTTCTTATCTCACCTCGCTGCATGTGTTGAAATTTCAATGGAATATTCTGCCCAAATATGCTAATATATGAGAAAGTGTAAAAGAGTTGAGATATAAAAGTGTAAAAAATAATAGTTTGTTTGAAAAATGTAAAAACCAACAAAGTTCTGATGAGTGATGGTCTTTACCCCTATAAATAACTATGCGAATAAATAGTAACTCAGATCTTAGTTCTTTTGAGAGCTTTTGGAATTGTACGATAGAATGTTTGAACTATCTAGGATTCTACAATCATAATGCAGAATGTTCAAACAACGATTGACCCTATATGTTATATATTAATTGAGTGATTTTTAGGAGTTCGGGGATTTTAAGTCCTGTTGCAATATCACCCATGTACGATGAATCTCATTTGAATTCCTACTAAATGAATGATTCTGATTGTTTCGGGATTCGGAGTCCCGCGAGCTACCAATAATGACCTTATGATGAGGTCACTGTGATCCTACAACATTGAGGCATACATGCTAATAAATGTGATCATGTATATATAATTTCGATATATATCAACATCCAAGTATGGATTCGTATGATGATCACAAATGTATTGTCTTAATCTCATTATATTTTTTATGTCATATTAATCAAGCAGAGTCCATCAACAGAGACAACCGAATCAATTCGTGTAGAGTGGAAATCTTAAACAAAAAAACCTTACAATTAAGTTATTATTCAAATGGTGTAAAAAGATAAATTCATAAATTACAAAAGCAAGTATCACAATCAAGCCAAATCATGAATGTGCGTGACTGCGCGCGCGTGTGTGAATGTGCGTGACTGCGTGTGTGTGATTGTGTGTGTATGTGGGTGTAAGTGCGCGCGTGTGTGTATTGGTATGTGTGTGTGTGTACGAGGGTAGGGTGGGATTAAGGTTGGGGGTGGGGTGGCGATGGGGGTGGGGTAGGATTAAGGCTGGGGGTGGGGTGGCGATGGGGTGGGGAAGATGGAGAAGACGACTACTGTTCCCCACCCCTTTTCTTTTTTATTTATTTTATAAAGTAATATATTATTTAAGTAATTTAGTTTAGAAATTAAGTTTATTAAAATACAATTATTAAATTTATTTGTGAATTTTATAAATTAAATTAAAATATATAATTTTAAATTATCTAAACTATTATATAATCTAAACTATTATATAAACTCTTATATATAAATTTAAATAAAATATTAAAATGATATTCTATATATAATTTTTTTTAATATAATTTTAATAATTTCTAATTTATTTTATTTTTTTGAGAATATTTTTTTTATAAATAATTTTTTTTATACTTTTATACATAACATTAAATATAACACTTATATTTTTACAAAATATTATAATTTACACCAAAAGGGTATACTTGTCTGAATATTTTAGGGTTTCCATGTCCAACAAAGGACAAGGACATTTTCGAAAGTTTACCAAAAATTTTAACGGCGCCGTACAGTAACCCTAACGGAAGGTGCTACTTGTTGGACAAAATGAAGAGTTGGGATGTTAGATGTAATTCATTAAACTAGAGAGGATGTTTTTTATAATTTCGAAATACCTTAAGATGCTAAGTGTAATTATCCCTATACTAAGTCACATAGAGCGAGAACGCAGAGCGGGAGCGGGAGCGTAGAGCGACAAAATTTGAAAAAATTTGGGAGCGGGAGCGCTTTAGAGCATATATAATAAAAATATAGCTTAAAGTTTATCTTGTTATATATATCATATGTTTTATAAATTGTTCAGCCAAATTATCGTTAGATATTATTTTGATAAGATTATCTCATTTAAAATAAGTATTTGTTAACTTGAATTTTAAAAATAAGATGATGTGATTGTCTTTTTTAGCATGCTTAAAAAATATAATATATGATGAAAGATTATTAAAATAATATTAGTTTTAGGTCTCAACTCTTGATCGAAAAAGATACCAAAGACTCAAATTTAGCATTACAAGTTATAGGTATTGATTTTTTACAAAATCTATATCTGTTTCAGTCTTTTTTTTTTGAAGGCAAAGCTTTTACTTATTTTGACTACTAAAACAATTTTCATTGAATGCATATGAAATATTATTAGTGAAAAATCATTCTTATTTCGTTAAGTGTAGTTCCTAAATTTTAGTTCGAGAATTAAGAATTTTAAGAGCGTCATATATAGAGCGAAGCTCTGAAGCTTGGAGCGCAAGAGCTCAAGTTTAAGAGCGAGCTCGATGCGCTAGAGCGCTAACTCTGTATGGAGGATTATGTGATCTAATCCCTATATATATATATTATATATATAAAGGGAAGAATGAAATTCAAACACCAAAAAAGACACCAGGCAACCTAAAGTCCCTTTTTTCAGAATCTTATAAGTCTAAAGATAACTCATAAATCATATCAGAAACCAAAGAAGTCGGCAACAAGAAATCAACCGAATTGCGTGGCTTCTATGTCCAAATAATCCAAAAAACAGCGAAATGTGACAAACTGAAAAGATTTTCTACTATTATATGTAAATATTTCTTTCCTAAAAAGAAGTTGGATCAAGTTGCCGATAAGCTGGCCAAGATAGGTCTCTACATGAGCTTGTGTACTTTGATCTATGGATACTCCAGACACGCAAGTGCATGAAATTTTATGGAAGATAAAGCGGGAAAAATTGGCCCCGGGTCGTGACTATAAGCCAGATCTGTCGGGCTAAATGTCCCATAGGGTAACCCCCATCAGAATAAATAAAAAAGAAAAGAAAAAAGAAGAAGTTGGATCCGAATCACGTTACTTGCCTTATAAATTATAACTCAATTTGGAATTAATTAATTGGAATAAGATGAGTTCGAGTTGAAGACTTGTTAGAAAACCCTATATATATGTAAATATTTCTTTCTTAAAAAGAAATTGTAATTTAATTTGAAATCAATTGGAGGAGTTGAGTTGAAGTCTTGTTAACCTTAAAACCCTATATGTCTATATATATGTAAACTCATCGTGTCCTGCCTCAACAACAAAAGAAAAAAACTCATCATATATATATATAGCTTATAGGTTTAACACCCACAGTAACAACAATGGTGGAATTTATGGAATTACCGATGAACAACGTGGCGGAAATAATATCAAAATTACCGATCAAAACCATCCTCGCGTGCAGGTGCGCATGCAAATCTCTTCTCGATTTAACCTTCTTTAATCGATACTTCGCCGCCTTGCACTCGGAACAACACACCACCCAGCAGATCAGCAGCAGCAATCTCATCATCCAATTCCGCGACTCTAAACACTTAAAAAACTACGTTCAGTTAATCGACTCCCAACTCGATACCAAACCTATAAGGTCAACCGCACCCAAATTACGAGTAAGTCCCATATTCAATATTCCAATCGAGGAACAATATTTAAATTACAATAAATTTGCTCTAGTGAATGCGTGTAACGGATTGATTTATTTCGCGATAAAATCTAGCGAATGGTGTTCTTCTTTAGTTTGCAATCCGATTACGAAGGAGCATGTTAGGGTTCCTGAAGTAGACAAATTACACACACGGACTTCGAGTTCATGGTTGGGATTTAGTCCAGTTTCTAGAGTGTATAAGGTTCTGAGGTTTTATAATTACACTAATGCAACTGATAATGGAGCTCATATTCATGATGTTGGTTCTAGTAATTGGAGAGACGTCGAATCTACACCGTTGAATCACATTTATTGGGATAATAGTTACGCTTTCCTCAATGGAATTGGATATTGGCTTTGTCGATATGGTAATCAACTCGATCATCGAAGGGTAGATGCTTTCCTACTTTCCTTTGATTTTGAGAGTGAAATATTTGGGATGATTGATGTCCCTCATCCCGGTTTCGACAGTAATTATAGGCTACGATTTATAAGTATTGGAATTATTGAAAATTGTCTCTGTTTGATTGATAATGTATGGAGTTTTAATATATGGATGATGGACAATTGTGGGAAGTGGAACAAAAAATTCACTCACGATGATGTATTCGAGAAGCCCCTCAACATTTGCCAGACAAAGTTAAGACCGCTGCAAATGCTGAGCAGTGGGGAAATATTGATGGTTTCGGACGACCGTCATCTAGTATGCTATGATACAAAGAGAAACAACTTCAGATTTCTCGATTTGCATATGATGAAACCAAAATGCAGCGTTGTTACTTTTGTTCCCAGCTTTGTGTCATTCAAGGATATGCTCTTTCTCTCTAACGGATAACTGAGAGGTATTAATTCATTCTTCATATATATACATATATATATATATACACACACATCTCGCATTCAAAATTATAAATCACTTTAAGAAATAATAACAATTTCTTACTATTAATTAGATATTTGATGTACATGCAATGAGAATTTCTATTATTGCAGAAAATACATAAATAAAAAGAGATTTTTTCACAAAATAATGAATAGTATGTTTTTTAAGGCCAGCCAAGTAAGACAATCTTATATAAAGTAGTTTGATAAATACAACTTGGTACAACAATTTATAATAATTATTTCTATAATTTCATTATACGTTTAAAGCTGCTAACGCTCTTAAGTAATTTTAGATTTTAAACGTTTAATTTCATGCTCTTGTGTTCCGACTTAGGAACAACAATGAAGGCCATAACCTTGTATCTCTTGCTTCTCCCTTAACTCCTCTCTTCTTTGCTTTTCAAACAACATGCAGCATTATGAAGTTCTTCCTATTGTATCTAACTTTATATTTGTTGATGATGTGCAGATGATCAGAGACTAAAAATCAAATTATTGGATGAAGGCGCAGCAGCATTCATTCTTTATTTGTGTTGGGGAATAAAGTTATCATTTTTTCATTCTTTATTTGTGTTAGGGAATAAAGTTATCATTTTATTTTTATTTTTCTGGAATGCATCAGACTTCTTATGATAATTTATTATGGCAGTAGTTTTTGTTAGATAAGAAAATGATCGTGAAAGCATTAGTTGTTGTGTTAAAACTTTATCTTTAATTGTTGGCAAAGCGCATTGTGTGGAAGTAAATTAGTATTTAAGAGACAAAATAGTAAATAATTTAATCATTATTGAGTGACAAGACCTTTTTTCTATAGATAAAATGGCTAGGTCAGGTAAAATTATAACGGCTACTCCAATTAAGAGAATCTAATGGCCATAAAATGTTTATTTCGTCAAAACTTATTAGAATGTATATATAGTCTAATTTGATCACCACATCCAATCAAAAGATAAAAACAGCCGCACTGGATTGATTCATAAATTAACCACCATATGCCAATGATACCAACCTCCCCCACGGAAAATCACAATCGAGATGGAGTATTCGAGAAAAGATTATTCCATGGAATGACATCTCAATTCTTTAAGGTCCCTGTCACTTTAAGAAGGCAAAAGTTTTCAAGGTTCGGCAATATATCTTATACAAAATTAAAGCAATAGCACAAGGACAAAACGGATACATGTCATGAATTGCCACAATGGAATAGTCCATGAACTATATGTAATGTTTGATTTAGTGTAGATTACAACTTATTTTGTGGGTTGTGGTGAATTTAATAAGTTATATGTTTCGAACAGATTTTTACGAGAAAAACAATATATGAGAGTTAAGTTCTCTTTGATAGATAGAAAACTAACTTGAAAATTGCAAATTCCCCGTCTCTCTTTCTCTCTAAAACCCTAACCATATTTTCTTCTATTCTTCAATTCTCTGCCGAAGATTGTTTGGTTTGGTGATTCAGTCGCTTCCGTCACTATTGATGTCACCACCATCGTCAGCGGGCTGGGTTGGAGCAAATGTCGGTATACGTGACGACATTGCCTGGTGCGTTATCCATACATTTTTTCAATAAAATTGTTGTATAGCAACATATGAATGCAAAAATCATCAAAATCAGAAGACTCCCCCAACCGGCTTTTTTGACCGTGGAAGGTGTCATTAACATACCAATGCCCGCCATAACGTTAAAAACTAGATTATGGGATTCAAATTGAAGTCCCAAAAAATTGCAAGAACCATGTGAAGTGTAAATTGTAACAATCTTGTTAAAAAAAAATTATATTCATACATAAAGTAGTTTAGAAAAGAAACTGAGAACATATTTTTATTATAGAGCTCATTGTTGTTATTGGTCCCATGTGGCATACGAAAGAGTCTAGAAAAGGGGGGGGGGGGTTTGAATAGACCCTGAAGTCTTAGTCGACTTCTAAGTGTTTTGTATTAATTAAATATGGTTTTGGACGCTTGAAATGTAGACGCTTGACTAAGCGTTTACTTGATTATGTAGACGCTTTGGCTGAGCGTCTACTGAAAAATGTTTTGATAAAGTTAACTTAGACTCAAGATTTGAATACTATAACTAGATAGGTTTAAGCGTTCAGCTCTTTAATCAGGGTTAGCACAGCAGAATGATTTTATCAGTCATCTCATTGAAAGTGTTTAGCGTCACAAAGTTTTTCCTTAGTTGTTATCTTTAAATTGTTTTGAACGCTTAGAGAGCTTAGTGCTTGGTCAAGCGCTTAAGACTGGTTTTAAAACTTAGCGTTCTCTTTTTGCAAATAGTCGCTTAACTATTTTAAAGCCTTTTCAAAGATGTAATATGCAAGAGTAAAGTAAAGCAATAAAGCAGTAAGTGACACAATATATTGTAAGGTTCACTGGGTGGTGTAATCCCAGCTACGTCCTTCTTCTCCTTTGATCACTCAGAGGCAATCAACTAAATTGATTCTCGAAGAATCACACAGAGACTTCTACAAAATAGGGAACAAAATGGATGTCGATGTCTTGAGCTCTTTGGTCACACAGATTTCTGCTACAAGACACTTCTATCATCGGAAGACGGTCTCGAGCTCCTTGGTCACACAGATTTCAGCTCCAATAAAGACCTTCTTCAACAAACTTCTTTTACACAAAAATACTACTTGTGAAACAACAAACTTTCTCACTCAGATGAAAGATGTTGAGGGTTTTGTCACGGGTTTGTTTGATGTTGGGAAGTTCAAACAACTTGAGATATCTCAATAAGAATTTAGGGTTCTTCTTTGAAGATGTTTGAGATATCTATGACTGTCTTTGGAACGTATTTGAGAAGTTTGAAGGATTTTGGCTATGGAGTTTCTAAACTTTTCTCTCAAATAATTTCAGCAAAGTTTGGACCTTTTCTAGTGTATATAAGTGTGTAATCTCGGTCTCTTCCCTCTTGTTGTCACTCTCTAAGGGATTTGCTGAAGGGTACTATTTATAGCGATTCTTGGGATTTGTCCGTTGGACACAAGCAAGCGCGTGTCTCTCACGCAACCCTTCAAATAGTCCCTTTTTTGACATTCCTGAATTTCTACTGGTTCCGATTGGACAGGAGCAGACTTAAACTCTGAATAGCTGATAGTCTAGTCAAAAGGTGGCTTGTCCACAAGTCATAATGCCTTATTGCATTTAATGCACTTATCAAGTATTTAATGCGTTTGAATTTATTTCCCGTTGGAAATAAATGTTTGTTGGATTGCATTTGAGTCCTCCATGACTTGAGAATATATTTCAGGTGAATCCCTTCGTTGAACACTTGAGTAGCTTGAGCACTTGATTCATAAGTCCTGAAACAGTTCTTTAGCGCTTAAAGGACGCTAAGAATAAATCTTCATCTTTACTTGACTTCAGACGCTTGAATCTTCAACTTTATCTCTGATAGACTTACCTAGAATTCTATCAGCGACTCGGTATCTAATCCTAAGTCTAAAATCTATAAAGATAAAAATTACAAGCCTAACAAAATAGTAAACTTTCGAACACTCATACATATATTCTATGAAAGTATAAACTTACATTCTTTTGGGGTCTAACATAAAATCCTATCTTGTCATCATCAAAATATCTAACATGAAATTCCTAACAATTTCCCCCTTTTTGATGATGTCAAGACCTTAACTCTTATAACTCTTTTATAGATTAAGAGTTCAAAGAAAAGCCCAGAATAAATATAAGTTAGCGTTTAGAAAGTTAGATAAGTTAGCTAGTGTTAGATTAGCTTCAACAAGGTGTTTCAGCGATAAATCATTCATTCATATATATGGAATTGAAAGCATGCATGATTTATACTGAAACGATGAATACCTGCTTTTTTCTTTCTTTTTCCCTCTTAAATTGCTTTTCTTTCTCTTCTTCCCCCTTCTTGGCATCATCAAGGAAATACAGCAGTTCAAGCGATATACACTAGAGGAGGAGGACCAGTTGGTGTGGGGAAAAACTCGGCAACTTCTATCGACCGTTCAGCTTACACAGTCGCTTCCACGTCTGGAAGGACAATGTAAAAAAAAAAAATTCTAGCGATTTTCACAGTCGTATCCACGCCTGGACGGACAGTAGAAAATTCTCTAGCGATTTCCACCAATGTTGATACCACTTGTAGATATCACTTGTTGGTAAATCAACATCTAACTATGTCTGCCTCAAGTTCATTTTTTTTTTTAAATTATTCATGAATTTTATAAAAGTTTCTATTAAGTGTTGATGGGAATGTGTTCAACACTTAACATATACCACTTGATGAACTGATATCACTTGTTGTAAGATTTCTGTTACTT
This sequence comes from Buddleja alternifolia, assembly GCA_019426215.1. NCBI lineage: Eukaryota > Viridiplantae > Streptophyta > Magnoliopsida > Lamiales > Scrophulariaceae > Buddleja > Buddleja alternifolia. The sequence goes on along the minus strand of CM033408.1, from coordinate 30,118,918 downwards.
CCGCCGTACTGACTGATTTTCCTTTATTTTTGGTAGTAGCGATTAATGCTCCGGAATCAGTCGACGTGTCACTGAGTGCAACTAATTCGAATTCAAAAGCCCTTAGCTCTGAAAACACATGCTCTGGGGTTAGAATCTCCAACATCTGTGATTCTCTCATAGCAGTTGTCTTCATTAAAAATCTATTGGGAAGACTTCTGAAAATCTTGTTGACCATTTCCTTGTTGGTCAACTTCATGCCTAGTGACTCTAACTCTATAATAAGCAACGTAAATCTCTCATTCAATTGATCTAGCGTCTCATTGGGCTGCATCTTAAAACTGTTAAATCTTTCTTTGGCAATTGAAAACTTGTTTTCTTTGATTTGTGCTGAGCCACCACATATTGTAGCCAACTTATTCCATATTTCCTTAGTCGTAGGGCACAACTTGACCTTGTTGAATAAGTTGTCATTGTCACCTATGGCTGTATATAGAGCGTTCCTACCAACATTGTCCAAATTAGCTCTTCGACACTCATCTGGGGACCACTCATGCTTAGGCTTCTCTTCATGGCCGTCAGGTGTTGCTTCTGTAGCTCCGGGCGCATTGGTGATGACTTTGAGAATTTGAATCAGACCATCTGAAATGATATCACACATTTCATCATCACACGAACACAAATAAGTAAATGCTTTGACCATCCATGAGTCATAATTTGACTCGGTCAACTTAGGAACTCTAGCGAATGCCATGGAAGAGAAAATTTTTAAAGCAACTAAATTTTAAAAGGATCTGAACAAGCAGTTATGCTTGGAAATTTTTAAAATTTCACTTTCAACCGCTCTGATACCACTTGTTGGTCCCACGTGGCATACGAAAGAGTTTAGAGGGGGGGGGGTTGAATAGACCCTGAAGTCTTATTTGACTTCAAAGAGTTACGTATGAAAAATGGTTTTGGACGCTTGAAATGTAGACGCTTGACTAAGCGTTTACTTGATTATGTAGACGCTTTGGCTGAGCGTATACTGAAGACTGTTTTGATAAAATTAACTTAGACTCAAGATTTGAATACTATAACCAGATAGGTTTAAGCGTTCAGTTCTTTAATCAGGGTTAGCACATCGGAATGATTTTATAAGTCTTCTCTTTGAAAGTGTTTAGCGTCACAAAGTATTTCCTTAGTTGCTATCTTTAAATCGTTTTGAACGCTTAGAGAGCTTAGTGCTTGGTCAAGCACTTAAAACTGGTTTTAAAGCTTAACGTTCTCTTTTTACAAATAGTCGTTTAACTGTTTTAAAGCCTTTTCAAAGATGTAATATGCAAGAGTAAAGTAAAACAATAAAGCAGTAAGTGACACAATATATTGTAAGGTTCATTGGTGGTGTATTCCCAGCTACGTCCTTCTTCTCCTTTGATCACTCGGAGGTAATCCACTAAATTGATTCTCGAAGAGTCACACAGAAACTTCTACAACATAGGGAACAAAATGGATGTCGATGGTTTGAGCTCCTTGGTCATACAGATTTCTGCTACAAGACACTTCTATCCTCGGAAGACGATCTCAAGCTCCTTGGTCACACAGATTTCAGCTCCAATAAAGACCTTCTTCAACACGCTTCTTTTACACAAAAATACTGTTTGTGAAACAACAAGCTTTCTCACTCAGATGAAAGATATTGAGGGTAACTGGTTCCAATTGGACAGGAGCATAATTGCACTCTGAATAACTGACAGTCTAGTCAAAAGGTGATTTGTCCACAAGTCATAATGTCTTATTGCATTTAATGCACTTATCAAGCATTTAATGCGTTTGAATTTATTTTTTGTAGGAAATAAATGTTCGTTGGATTGCATTTGAGTCCTCCATGAATTGAGAATATATTTCAGGTGAATCTCTTCATTGAACGCTTGAGTAGCTTGAGCACTTGATTCATAAGTCCTGAAACAGTTCTTTAGCGCTTGACAGACGCTAAGAATAAATCTTCATCTTCACTTGACTTCAAATGCTTGAATCTTTAATTTTATCTCTGATAGACTCACCTAGAATTCTATCAAGGACTCGGTATCTAATCCTAAGTCTAAAATCTAAAAAGATAAAAATTACAAGCATAACAAAATAGTAAACTTTCAAACGCTCATACATATATTATATGAAAGTATAAACTGACATTCTTTTGGGGTCTAACATAAAATCCTATCTTGTCATCATCAAAACATCTAACATGAAATTTCTAACAATTGTATTGACTTCAGAAAAAAAAATCCAAAATACTTACGACTGAATATTGTATGTCAGATGTTACATTTACTTACAGAATGAATATGGTGTGCAATAACTCTTTTTGTAAGTTGTAAATTTTTTGGTTAGCTTTGAAGCTATTTATAGCCGTGGTAGTTGAAATCAAGTCATGCCTAGAGAGTTTGCTACCTAAATGTAATCACGCAAAGAGAGCTTTGATGTCTTGTTAGTTTTCAATTATTTAGGCTTGCCGGTATTTGATTTCTGATCATGCAAAGAGAGGTTTCTACCTAATTATCATCATGCAATCTATTCTATACTAATCTATTCTACACTAAAAGTGTGGATAATACATGTGTTTCTTGCAATTATGAAATGACTATTTTACCCTTTACTATAACAAAAAATAAGTTCTAATTATTAATTATAATTAGAAAAATAATGATCCATAGCTTTTTTCGGGATTCAATAGGAGAAAATAAATATATACATATACATATATATATATATATATATATATTCACATGAATCTGTTCCTGTTCCTTTGTTACATCATTGATAGTGACATAAATCTCAGGAGTTAAGGGTCCGATATCAATACTTGGCGGAACTGAGATTGAGCAATGTCTCCACAAAAGCTTGTGAAACATTTTGAACTCAAATACCTAAGAAAACTGTATTTCTGCATTTGTTGCATGCATGAGCTTGTGACACAAATTTGGTCCGAACCAAATATTCCGTTCAAAACTTAACGGTCAACTCCATTAGTCAACATTTTGATCTACTTTTTTGGAGATTTTGTGCTTGAATGACACGTGATATTAAATAAAATTTTCGTGATATTGAATATAATCCATGTGTGAGTACATTTATGTGTGAATTCTCCCCAAAAAATGGGTCAAAATGTTGACTAATGGAGTTGATTGTTAAATTTTGGAGCGAAATGGGTCAAAATGTGTGAGTGCATTTTCTTGGTTACAGCTTCCAATTTGTCTTGATTATCTTTCAGCTTGTCCAGCATGTCCAGTAAGGAACGAGCCAACTCGTAATTGCTAGCCTTGTTTTCGAGATCTTTTCTCTTTTCTTTCCAGCCGTCGGGCTGATACCTGCAGGGGTCACCTGCGGCGTCAACTCTCCATGGTAAATACTTTTTCCTTTGTGCAACATGAATGTTGCCTTCTGGCATCTTGTCCTGTTGAACCTTGGGTGGTGGGATCCACCCTTCTTGGTTGTCATCTTCTAGCCATTCAGTACGCCGTGTTTGGCGTCCCTCTGAAGCAGGATATTTTCTGTGATGCTGTCCCTCTTCTTCTTCTTCGGGCTGAGTTAGAAACTCAACCCTACTGATTCTCTTACCATAAACCACTTCAGGAGTGATTCCGATATTATCCGCACCACCTCCTTTTGGTGCCACCGGAGTTCTCTCGGGTACCTATGACATTAAATTTTTTTCATACCTTCGGGATCCTTATGGATCTGAATTCTTCGTGGCCTTTTCAATAGTTACGTCCACGATTGCTTGTAGTTGCTCTGCCGTTAAATGGTAAGAAAGATTTGGTGACGACTGATCAGCTCTCTGGTCAGCTAGTCCTTCCGACTGCAAAAAAGTCTCTTTTTCTCCGGCTGGATCCTCAGCCACCTTGTCCATCGGTCACCCCTGGATTTCATCAATCAATTGCCTAGCTAGGATAGCAGGAGTCTCAGGTGCATGATTATCCTTGCCCGAATAGGGTAACATCTTTTTCTTTTCTTCGTTCCTCATAGCCTTTTGCATTTCGGCCATACTTTCTCCTGCCATCAAGATTCGAAAATAAATACTCACAGAAAACAAATAAAATTTACCTCACGCCTTGAAGCTCAATTTCCCACAGACGGCGCCAATTGATGCGTGTCCGATTCACACCAACATTATTTATACTATTTTATGTAGGATAATTGAGTATAATATATGAGGCAATATGTATTTACGCATATATTTTGAAAGAATAACAATGTAAAAGCATGAAAATCTTATTTTATTCAATATCCATTGGAGTATTTATACAAATCTTGTAGACTTTAGACTAATCATGGCAGCTGGAACGAAGCTTGCTACTTTCCTTATCCAACTATGGTAAAATGGCTAATCAGGACAGCTAAAAATTAGGAAGCGCGTCTTGCAGCGGATCCAGCGAAGATTGAGCCCAGACTGCCTTGATTGAAGGAAGCCCAGTATGGTAAGAGCTTGATTTTTGGGCCATGTCTTCCTCTTAATTGATCTTGATTTATCCTTGTCTCTTTGGTCAAAGTCTTTCCATAATTTAGCCCAAATCCAGCAAGGCAAGTCGACCCCTGGGCCTGAGCTAATGTAGGAAAATTACCATTTCTTTACTAGCAATTGGGCTTCTTTTAGCTTGGCCAAATTTAGGTAAATTCCAGCCACATCAGTCATAGTTAAGGTATCATCTAAGCTCAATGATCTAATATTTATTGTGACATTTTAAGAATATTGATTATCTTATAAGTTTTTAATTCCCATTATTACTTAAATATAAATATGTATATATATATATAGATAGATATAGAAAGAGTTGGGGTGTTATATGTCTACAACTAAGCTTTGAGGGTGAAAATTGTAGATATTTGTTGCTTGGGGTAGAGAGTGTATTTAGGCAATTTTGGAATAAGATATTTATACTCCCGCCATTTCCACGTTGCTTTCTCAGCGTGACAATCAGATATGGGGAAATGATGAATATGGCAAACTCCAACTCCTACCTCGCCTATCTCAATGAGGAAGACGACAGTGAAGTCAACATCTCCAACAGTTTTGATATTTTGGGAACCACGACTAATGTGCCACCGCCGCCGCCGAGGATTTAGCCTCAACTTATCTACACTAAGATCCGAAAGGCGGTGGTGGTTGTGAATGCGCAACCACACATCGCCCGCGCTGCCCTCCATCTACCTGATAATGCCGCCGCACCTCCCGCCTGATACCGCTGCACCTCCGCCTAAGTCACCATATCCATGCTCACACACTCACGTTTCAGTATTGTTACTATTCCATAAGCTTGTAGCACTTTTTACCAGGCTCACTACTTGTTGTTTGTTGTTGTTGCTAAGGAGTAAGGAGAGTAAGGACAAAGAAGGATATTGTTTCATGTGTTTTTGCTTGGCTTAATTCTGCTTATGGTTTCATGTGTTTTTGCTCGGCTTAATTCTGCTTATGGTTTCATGTGTTTTTTCTCGGCTTAATTATGCTTATGGTTTCATGTGTTTTTTGCTCGGCTTAATTCTATACTCATTTAGGCTTGAGAAACAGGTTGTATGCTATGTAGTGCTAGCATTTAGGCTTAAGGCACGTTTTGATGTTCAGTTATTTTGAATTTCATTGAAACTGGACTTTTAGTGCCCAGACTCAATGTTGGCTACTTGTTGTTGTTGGTAAGGAGTAAGGATGTTTTAAAAGGCGTTCTAGGGGTGCGCCCCGGGGCTCGCCTCAAGGCGGGGCATTTCCAAAATGCTCTGGTGCATTGATGGGAGGGGCAACTCCTGTGAAGCTTACGCCCGATGAGGTGGGAAGCTTATACTGTCACGAATTTAGCTTCAATGCTCACGTCCCATGCGGCACTTAGCCTCTAATCTGCTTCCTTTGAGATTGTACTAAGTCAGACTCATTTCTACACTTGGTTCTAGACTTGGTTGGCTTACAAATGACACTCCTACTTCTATTTATGCTAATCCACCTCTCTAGTGGACGGTGGAGAGTCATTTGATCCTACGGATAAGAAAGACTCTCTATAATACCCCAAGAATATTCCTTAGGATATTCTCTATCCTAGAAACTTTCTATTATATTCACATTTTTCTAGAGAGGTCCACACATCTAAGACATTCTACCTACTTCTACTACAATCTAGAAATAATTTAAGACATTTTACATAGTCTTACACTATTCTAGAGCTCTCCGTAAGGATGTACATTCTTCTAGAGTATTCTAATACTTTCCAGAGTCTTCTAGACTTTTCTAAAATTTTCTAGACCTTTCCTGAATACTCCAATAGTCTCTAAACTCCAGTCTATGAGCAAAATGACACGTCCCAGTCGTCTCAAAATATTTCAAGCTGTCAGGCATAATAGTCCACCCAGGTTTTTTCAACCGGAATATAATGATTTGGGTCCTGACTTATTCTAACTTTCAAATCAAAGTCCACCCTCTTTTGGAGGAAAACTTGTTAATGAATTGGATGATTTGCAAACCGGTGGTGTTAATGAAGTGGAATGTTTAGAATTGAGAGTCGATGAAAAAGATAATGATATTAAATAAGAGTTTTAGGCAAGAGTTAAACTTGAACTTTTAGCTCGTATGGCTAAATATATATATATTTTTTTAACTCTCTCTAACCTAATCTTTTTTCCTTAATTGTTTCCATCATTTTTTGTAATTTTTTGCTAATTTAAATCATTTTTAACATTATTTTTATATTTTTAAATATAAAAACCAAAATTCGGAGACATGGAACTTCCCGCCCCGTGCCTTCGCCCTTTTAGACACTGGTAAGGACAAACAAGCATATGCAAAAATGTTGCTTATGGTTTCATGTATTTCTTTGCTCCGCTTAATTCTGCCTATCTTGTATAACCATCTGGAGTAACTCAACATAACAAAGAAGTTGATCTTTCCACTTTCTATACTTATTTAAACATGTGTGAGCTGGTTAATAGATAGTATATTTGGAGTTGGAAATAGTCGGGTATAGGTGCCAGACATGAATTGCTTCTTAGGGAACTTGTTACCAAAATTGTTGTATGACTTAACCCGTATTACGTTTGATATGCCTCAGTGAGGCCTTAGCCCTTATTCGTTTCTCAGAATTGGTTGGTTAAACTCTCAATTGTCCCTGCAAATGTGGTGATGCTTGCAGTTGCAGGTTGAGAAACAGGACGTAATTGAGGATTTTAGGCTTCTTGAAGTTGCAATGTAACAGTGTGCAACAGACCATTCTGCAGGTAACCTTTTGTTCCCCACAATTATATTTTTCATAATCTAATATATATCTAGGCCACATATATACAAAAACAAAAATGCTATATACTACTGTTTTTATACCAACTCATGTTGATTTGTAAAGTATTCATGTATCAAATTCATCAAAAGTCAATTAATTTGAGTGATTTCTTGCCATATTAGGAGAAGTGATATGACAATGATTTATAAACTGTGGTATCTAACATTGTTTGTACAGAAAATCTTGAAATAGTCGTACAACTTTTGTTGTTAAATGTATTTTCGTTCCATGTTCTATTTCTTCCTGAAGACTACTCAAAACTAGCCTTTATTACAGAGCTTATTACTATGTTATTTTTGCGATTAGGAGTCACCGAAGACACCGTTCTTCGCTCATCAGTCTTATTGAACATAATGAGGCTAATATTTGGATTTGTTTACAGGAACCATTAATATGTTTGAAACTGATCTTTTCTTTTGGTAATAAATAAGTTTTGAAATTGATTACCAAACAATATTTGCAAGGAATCACCAAAAAAAAAAAAAAAATTTGGAGTAGTAAAATGGAAAGTGATCACCAACAATCTTCTAACTTCCAACATTAAATTGGAAAATTGATAACCAAGTCTAACTTCAAACGTCAAATTGGTAACTTTATCAGCAAATTTCAAACATCAACAAGAATTTGCTACCATTTTGTTATGTTGCATGATTCTTTTGTTGGAGACTTATTCTATAATAAAAGACTTCTAACAAACAACTATAAATAGCTTATGAGTGGCTTATAAATAGCTTAAGAACTAAATAACAAATTTACTACTTGAATTACAATTTTTAACTCAATAGAGAACTTATTTATCTCTCTAAGATGGCACAAGAAGTTTCTGATCATCCAACTCGAAAGCCAAAGCAAGCCTCATGAATGTAACATACTCCAAACCATATTCAATTGTAAGTAATTTTCTTTGAATTCAATTCAACAATAAGCTACTTCATTCATATATTACAAATATGTTTCAAAGTTCATTTTTTATTTCCTCATGATGTTATGAATATAATTTTATTTTCTTCTTGAAGATTGCTAGCTTACGCTTCCCATGGTCCTGGCATTTGTGAGACTTTGATCACATAGTTTATAATGTCATGATTGGAATTGAAATGCTAACAACGCCCTATACGATCAAAGAGGCTGAATGGGCAAGTTTGTTCATCTTGCCTCTTTTTGCTTTTATTTGTTGCCACACGACAACGCTAATGAAATATTGTTCCTAGAGCACACTCGAAACAATGTCTCATTAGAATTGCCGAGTAGCAACAAATGAGAGCAAACAGTAACAGAATGAACAAGCTCACCCATCCAGCTTGTTTGACTGTATATGGCGTCGTTAACATCCCTATACCAGCCATGACATTAAAAACTGCGTGATAGAACTGAAAAATGCAGGACCATGAGAGGACTAAGTTAGCAATCTTGAAGAAAGTGAAATTATATTCATAACATGAAGAAGTACAAAAACAGAGAATGAAATGGAAACTTGCACATTGTATATAGCTTATTGTTAAATTTAATTAAAAATATAGTTACTGTTGAATATGGTTTGAGGGTAGATCTGCCAAATTAATATTAAATCCAGGGTGTAATTTGTCAAAATATGCAAATTTAATAGTACAGTGTGCCAAATAATGTCAATTCAATGGTGCAAAACGCAAATCAGCCTATGGCAACTTCGTGTAGTTAGTTTCACATTTCAAATCTTATACGTCAATTTATATTTCATATTGTATTTCAATTTATATTCCATATTGTATTTTAATTTATAAATGTACATCAAATGCATGTAATACTTTGATTGTGGGATGAAGTTCTGAAAAAATTGAATTATACACAATATTTCAAGGATTGTCCAAATTTTCTTTCCTAATATTGTGTATAAAGAGAAGAAATAGATTTACAAGTGGAAGAATAAATGCAATATTTTTTTTTAAATGAGCGATTAGGTTATTGTATTACATCAATTGCAAGATAATAGCTTTTACAAAAAAACATCAACAAATTCTATTATAAACTATTACAAATTACCATATAGATAGAGAAAGCAACACACATACACCGCGGAAGTCGAACCCACAAACCCCTGATTATGGGGCCTCAACCTTGACCAACTAGGACAGGCCTCATCGGCAACTTTGATTGTGGGATGAAGTTCTGAAAAAAAAATCGAAGTATACACAGTATTTCAAGGATTGTCCAAATTTTCTTTCCTATATTGTATATATAGAGAAGAAATAGATTTACAAATGGAAGAATAAATGCAGTATATTTTTTTAAGGGGCGATTACATCATCGTATTACATCAATTGCAAGATAATATCTATTATAAAAAAGCATCATCAACAAATTCTATTATAAACTATTACAAACTACCATATAGGCAGAGAAAGTAACACAAGTACACCAATGGGAGTCGAACTCACAACCTCTTAGTTATGGAGTCTTAACCTTGACCAACTAGGTCAGACCTTATCAACAACAATGCAATATTTTACAAACAAAGGTATTCGATTATTGGAAAACAAATCAATATACTTCTAATTTCCATCTCTCTCTCTCTCTCTCTCTCAATTCTTTGGATTAAATATAAAATCCACTCCTAAACTATTTGTATTGGTACATGAATCCGTTGAACTTTTAAATGTAATAAAATGGTCTATCATCAAAAACTCTTTTGGCCTCCCTTAAGGGACCATTTTATTTAGAAATATATGCCGTATAAATGATGGTGGAGATGGTTCACAGGTGCTTTTTGTACTTTAAACATTTTTTTGGGAGTACTCGTTTATTGGCAAGTTGAAGTAGATATTCGTAAAATTAACATAGTTTAGCCTACTAGAAATCAGATCGTAAAAAATGCAAAAGTACATTCAAGTATCCTATGGAATCATAACTTGAAATTGTACATGTGCAAAAGTTATTTGATCTAAAAGTGAGAATAAAAGTTGAAATTCATCATTGTGTTATTTGATCCAAAAGTTATTATTATTATTTATAACTAGTCGTGATATTTGACACACTTGATGTGTGGGCTTAGTATTTTAAAATTTATGAATAAAAACAAATATTTGCTTTTTTGATTATAAAGGATACAAACTTTTTTTTTTTTTTAACTATTTTATAGATTGTGATCGGGATTACATCAAGTATAGTAATTTTGCTACTTATAAGATATTGTGAGTAGTTGAAGAGAAAGCAGAAAAGATTGTTGGGAGAGAATCTAAAGAGTTGATATTATTATCAAGCCACCAGCTTATCACGGTGATATAAGTCAAAGAACCTCACTCAATTTAACAAGTTATTTTTATGGAATCTCTAAATTTTAAATCCCATTAGAATAGTAAGAACTCGTGTATGCTCAACTCATTAACTCGATACTGATCTCATCTCACAACATAAACATTTTTTAATTCGAAAGTCTAACATCTAGAAGCTTCCAAAAATACTCGAATCAAAGCCACAAGGTTTTTGTTTAGTATAAATTATTTATCTTCAATCGCCAAGCTATACAAGAATAAGCATTTATTATTAGAGCAATGTTATATATCATCGGTACATGACAACATTTTTTCACCTCCTCTAATTTTGACAAGAACTTATTGTAATTAATTGATTTTAGTGGATTTAATACACTAATAATACTTTCTAAATCAACGAAAGATAAAAAAGAAATTGTATGAAAATGACCGTATATAACATTATCCTATCTCTATTTTTAATGACGATTAACCGTAATGTGATGATGGCCCTCACCAGGACTCGGACCCGAGTTCTTAATTGCACCAACATTGTTAGTAGGACCTTTCCCATGTCCACTTCCCGGGCTTGGCCCGGAATTGGAAACCTTCACTTCTCTCAATGACATTCCTCTCCATTGCCATTCAACATTCTTCAATGAAGGCCGGGCTTCGGCAGTGCGAAAATCGGGCCCTAATATTAATATTGAAAGTAGAAGGAATGAGATGAAAAATGTATATAATTTAGCCATGTGTGTGTGAAAATGGGGAAGTTGGAATTTATTTATTGAGAATGGGAATGAATTCTAAGAATCTTGGTGCATGAATTTATAGCATGGTAATTTGGTGATATTGATGTGGATGGATTGACTACAAAGAATTTCGTTAAGTGTTTATCTAAATTAATTAGCAATAGTAAGTTGATGGTGAACTACAAATTTAGACGTATCACTAGCTATATACGCATCCGTATGAGAAAGGTATTTGAATCTCTCATTTTATAAACTTTTGCTAACAATATGGGTCCAAACGAAACTATGTCAAACGTTACGATCAAGTGTTTACCACTTACTGTGCTCAATTTTATTTTATCATGTATATGACAGTGTTAAGACCATTTTTATATGCCAATTGGTGTGAGCAAGGTGCTTAGAATCCTAAAAACATAATACTAGATTAGGCAATTAGTCCTTCAATCATATCTTTCGATTAAAAGATGGTGCTGACAATTAATGTTAAAACACGTACACAAGAAACTAAAATGATATTATATGTTCCCATGGTTTCATTACATCATACGCCTATATATAAATGATTATAATATCCTAATACGAGTAAGTTTACTCCTCTAGATCGCCCAACGTAACATAGCGTCCATGTAGGCCAGTTAACTTGGTATGATGGGATTAAGGCACGATGGATCAGTTGAAGGATGAGAGTGTTTGTGATATCCCTTCAACCTTGATCGTTATATTATAAAGCTTGGTTTGAGTTTCATTTCAAGCATATATATGTTGAGTGCCACACCGTTTTAGCTCACCGTAATGGCCTTCATCAGTACTCCAACAAGACATTGGACTAGCTTAAATACAATATGTCCGTGTTCCTCAAACAAAATAAACAATTGTACTAGAGTGCACTCTGTTAAGGATGGTAGCATCGGAGTGTTAGATTAGAGAAAACCCCGTAGGGAACTTGTATTATTGAGTAACATATTTATAGAGTTACAAGAGAGAGAGAATACAAGAAAACCCTAAACTATAAAGAATGTAAAAGATAAATAAGGGAATAAGAATACTAGTCTAACTATGAAAGCAATAATAATACTAATCTAATTAGGAGAGCAATAAGAATATCTAACACTCTCCCACAGTCGAAACGTGAAAGTCTTGAACATTGAGACTGAACTAAAAATCGAGAAAAGATGTTACGACAGTCCGGGCATAAAGAATGCTTAGTAAAAAGATTTTGACGAATACGTTTCCCAATTGGTGGAGTAGTTTCGTCTGGAAATCATTAAATAAGGAGGCGGTTCGACGAAGACGCTTCTCAATGTGGAGCAGTTTTGTCTGAAAACCATTTAATAAAGCAACGACTCCAAGTTCTTGTTTTTCCAAGGATGAGCGGCGACAACGTAAACAAAGATAAAGAAAAAAAAACTACCCTAAACTAAATTAAACTAGATAAGGTGCGCCGGACGGGGTCGACGACTTGAGGATGGCGGAAGCGAGAGATCGAGATACTATGGCTCGAAGCCATGGCTCTGATACCATGTTAGATTAGAGAAAACCCCGTAGGAAACTTGTATTATTGAGTAACATATTTATAGAGTTACAAGAGAGAGAGAATACAAAAAAATCCTAAACTATAAAGAATGTAAAAGATAAATAAGGTAATAAGAATACTAGTCTAACTATGAAAGCAATAATAATACTAATCTAATTAGGAGAGCAATAATAATATCTAACACAGAGCACGAAGAATAATCAAAAAACAATAAATTCTAAGTCTAAACATGAAGATAAACAACACGATGATTTTAACGTGCTTCGGCATAACTTACCTACATCCACGAGCCAACCTAGACTACATTTTTATTTCTCAATAAGTACATCAATGAATTACAAGTGGAGTTCTCATATTTATAATGGTGGAGAAGTCTAAACCTTAACAATTTAAGAAAAACAATTCTAAACAACTAGAGAATAATTCCTAACACAATATAAAACAATTCAATCAAAGTAGGACTCAAGACATGCCAAAATAAGGAAAATCGCGTCTAAAAGACGTCTACAGCTCGCTATCCGCGCCTAGGCGCTGCAACAGGAGCGCCTAGGCACGGAAACAGCCCCTGCCACTAACCAGCGTGCCTAGGCATTGGCTACTCCACGCCTGGGCGCCAGGCTGGCCGCGCCTAGGCGCCGTCTTCGTCCTGCACACCCCCGCTTCGTATTTTCGACTCCTTCTCATCTTTTTGCGATCGCGGTCAACCACATCCCTTCTTAGCTCTATTTTGGCTCCTCTTCTTGACCCTATTTTGATCCGACTCCACCAAACCTATCACACTCTACATTTGTAATTGTGATTGTTCGATACCTTTTATATATATATATATATATATATATATATCCAAAATCAAATATAAGTTATATAACTATAGGAATTGTTGAACTCAACTAGGGGGTTGTTTCGGGGAACCAAATTCATAATTCACTAAAAAAAATGGCAAAATGTCAACCGACAATGTCAAAATTGTCACTAATTGTAAGTTTTTAGTGACAATAATTTTTATGTTGTCACAGCAATAAGGTTTACATGTTTAATAGTGACGAAATTTGTGTAGAAGTTGTCACTGTTAATAATCAATGACAGGGAAGTTGTTATTAATATTGAGAATTAGTGACACACCTTTAGTGACAACTTAGTGACAAATATTATAGTTGTCATTATATTCTGTTGTCATGTGTCACTAGTTGCCAATAGTGACAATTTTAAAGAAATGTTTATCACTAAAAATACTTATTGTGACAAAGCAGAAATTATTTCACTCATTGTGTATATCTAATGACAATTCTAACATTATCGATTCAAATTTTATCACTAATATTACCTTTTGTTTTAATGATTATAAGAATGATACAAATCAAGAAGTACTTTGAGGTGGTGAAGAAAAAGATTTGGGTTTGGAAAATGACTCCATCAATGAGGAAAAAGATAAAGTAGAAATGCTAGAGGTTTTTGGAATTAACCCCAATTATTCGACGTGTTCAAATGCTAGAGGTTTTTGGAATTAACCCCAATTATTCGACGTGTTCAAGCTGACGTGGCACGATAATCAAGTCAGTCTAAGCACGCATGCATGCATGCAATGTTCTTAGTGATAAGTAGAGTTTCGTATATCTTTTTGTCTCTGTTTAATTTAATTTTTTTTCTTTCTATCTCTCTTTTATTAATCACCCAAAAATTAATTTGGAGGACCTTTTTTCCTTTTTGTACATTTTTGGAGGACCTCATGATATATCCAATTACATACGAAAAGTTTTGGACAAAATTCAGATTGATTGAACTCAATCAGTCATAAGATAAGTGAATAAAGTTATCATGCGATTAATGTACACTTTGAAAAACAACCAGTCATATGATAATTAAAAATAATGTTTACCATTTAAATTAGTTGTAGTTAGACATAGTCAATCAGGAATCAGGATAAGAATTTTTCAAAAAGAACCTATCTACGTTTAGAATGCATAATTAATTTTCTGATACAAAAAATGTCATATATATTGAGGCTTGAGAAACAAAGCAAAGGTACGTACTCGATTCTTAACTCGAGATTAATCGTTAAAGTCTCGTTTGATTTCGATACATTAACAAATAATTTTGAACACAACTTTCTGTTAGATAAGTGTTGAAACTCGACTACAACTCAACTCGATAGTCGAAGATTACAAAATATATAGAATAATATTAGGATAATCAAGTTCGACTCATGTTTGGCTTTATTTGGCATCAAATCGAATTCAAACATTATTTTTAAAGTTTGATAAAAATTCAAACAAAGTCGATCAATACATTATTCGATAAAAATTCAAACAAGGTCGATCAATACTTATTCGACTGGATTCACCTAAACCACTGTAAGGCTAGAAATAAGCAAGACTTTAATAAACTTATTTTTTTTTAAGGAAAAAAAAACTTATTTAATACCGGAAACAAGACAATTCAAAATAAAAGAAGTAGAGTATCAAAAGGACAAAGAAAAGTGCCTTTTACCTAAATTATTAGATGGAAGATCTAACAGAATTATACGTGTCATGGATTCTTTTTAAAACACATGCTTAATTAAGCGCTAATTACTTAAACCGATTCGATCCTATGAATTATCATTATTTAATCTTCACATTCTTCTTTATCTCCTAATTTAGTAAATAACTATGGCAATTCATTCAATTGAAAAATATTATTCAAACAATATCTTTCATTTGGAACATTTATTTTCTAACATAGTAGAACGTGATCTAAGATGCAACCACCGTGTATGATATGTGTATAAATGCACACAAGATCCTCTATTGCATTTATTTTATGCATGACAAGTGTATAAATTTTTTAAAAAATATATAAGTGATTTGAATTTTGTACACTTATCATGTAGAGGTGAATGTAATAGAAGATGTAACACCATTTGCAATAAAGAATACGGATGACTTCAGTTTGGAGCTATTATAATTATCTATCCATGTATATAGATACATACAGCACAAAAAATACTAGTGATAGAATTACTGTGGTAATGTGATGATAGGGCTAATGACAATAATTATTATTTTGTCATAAAAATGATTTTTTTTAACTCAATAATGATAAGAATTGTGTCTAAATTAACATTGTTGACATGTGTATGTGGAGACCTTAGTGACAAAGACCTCATAATAATTTTTGTTGTCATGAAAAGTCAATTGTGACAATTTTTAATGCAATTCTTGTGTCAAAAGTAACAACTTATACACAATTCTTATAATCGATAAATTTCTGAAAGATCACATATAGTGACAAATGATTTTTTTTTCGAGGACAAACAGCATTCTTATTACTTAATATACATAATTAGTGATAATTTTGGTGTTGACACTAAACATTTTGTCAATTGATGTTCGTTTTGATGATAAGTGGGAGAAGGTTAGGCCGATCTAGCAATTTCCTTCTAGCGTGACCATATTTTCCACAGTCAAGGAATAATCAGATTGAGTCATAATTGTTGCCCACTACGGAGATGTTCACCTCAATTACCCTAACAAAGTGCAAATTGGTTTAAACTTGTTTACGTACCATATGTGATTATCAGAAATGAATCTGTGTTTAAAGACATTCAAATGTACGTACTCATGCTTGTATAAACAATTGACTATTCTATCTACCTACATGCCATAGAATTTTGATTAAGTGGGGGAAGGTGGATTACTTAAAAATCCACAATTGATGGCTGCCGTGGAGTGAAAAAAGTTACTAGATTTGGGTGGAAAATTAATCCCACTCTTGGGTCAACAGCATTTCCCATTGGGCTTGGGGAACATTATTCCATGATTATATACCTAATCCAACTATTTATTTGGCAAACTTCTCTTTCAACTTTCGGTTCGTTCATGCATGGAAACACCATGTTTATCATCAAATACATTACTTGCTAAACATGGTGTGAATTATGAGGATCTATATGAATATATTGTGGGAAAAAGATCTATATGACTCAATCTCGACAATGCTGAGGATCTATAATTATGAGATTGTGAATTTGAACTCCACTGAGTGTGTCGGTATTTGTCTATTTATGCAGGAGTTGATTTGTCAATAGTTTGCAATTTTAGTAGATTGATGATGTTGAGATGGTGTGGAGTGGGATCAAAAAGAAGTGGGAAAAAAGAGTCAAAATA
This sequence comes from Buddleja alternifolia, assembly GCA_019426215.1. Classification (NCBI taxonomy): domain Eukaryota; kingdom Viridiplantae; phylum Streptophyta; class Magnoliopsida; order Lamiales; family Scrophulariaceae; genus Buddleja; species Buddleja alternifolia. Next base: position 30,101,989 of record CM033408.1, on the reverse strand, counting down.
GAGCCAAGATGTGGCCGAGATGGGTCGTGATAGACCCGGGATTGCGAAATAGAGTCGAATAGACCAGAGGTCGCAAGGAGTCAAAAAACGAAGCCGGAGCAGTGTAGAGCAAGAAGGTGCCGAGCTCCAGCGCCATAAAGTGGCGTCCCAGCGCGGGAAAACGGCGCTCCATCGCCGATGGTGCTAGAGGCAGGGACTCGCGCTCCAGCGTGGCCAGCAAGAGCTGTAGGCGTGTTTTGGCTAGTTTTTTGGCGAATTTGGCATGTTTTTTGTTCTCTTTTGGATTGGAATTGTTTTCTATTGTTCTCTTTGTCAATTAGGATTGTTTTTCCTAATTTGTTAAGGTTTAGGTTTTGTCCACTAGTATAAATATGAGAACTCTTCTTGTAAATCGATGATGCACTCAATTTCACTTTGAGAAATAAAGATTTAGTTTAGGTTGATGGGTTTGGTGGAGTCGGATCAAAATAGGGTCAAGAAGAGGAGCCAAAATAGAGCCAAGAAAAGTCAAGGTTGACCGAGATCGCAAAAAGATGAGAAGAAGTCGAAAATGCGAAGCGGGGGCGCGCAGGACTAAGACGGCGCCTAGGCGCGGACAAGACGGCGTCTAGGCGCGACACGCAGAAAAAGAGCCGAGACGCAGTGCAGTTGGTTACTGCACACAGCGCCTAGGAGATAGTCTGGCGCCGCCCAGGCGCGCCTGGTTCGGCGCCTAGGCGCGAGCCCGACGGTGGAAGCGGTTTTTGACGCTATTTTTCCTATTTTGGCGGATTTTGACATGTTTTAAGTCCTACTTTGATTGGAATTATTCCCTAGTTGTTTAGGATTATTTTTCCTAATTTGTTAGGATTTTAGAGTTCTCCACCATTATAAATATAAGAACTCACTCTTGTAAACATTAATTCACTCATTGAGAAATAAAGATGTAGTCTAGGTTGGCTCGTGGATGTAGGCAAGTTATGTCGAACCACGTTAAAATCCTCGTGTTTTTCCTCTTCATGTTTAGAGTTAGATTTATTGTTTCATAATTATTTTTCGTGCTCTGATGCTACCATCCCTGATATAGGTTGGCTCGTGGATATAGGCAAGTTATGCCGAACCACGTTAAATCCTCGTGTCGTCATCTTCATGTTTAGGCTTAGTTATATTGTTTCTTGATTATTTTTCGTGCTCTGATACTACCATCTGATGATTGTTATTTCATTGTTGTTTGATATTTTAATATAATAAGTAATCATTTCAATTTCAATAATAAAAGATGTTTTGAGAGCTGTCATATTGAGTAAAACATTCGATGAGTCAATCCACTCATAAACTTGTCTGACCAAGTCAACAACTTAGGTAAATTTCATGTAGAATTGTTATGGCTTGACCTGAATTAAGTCCCTAAAAGATTTGCACTGATATAACTCATCATATCGATTATAAAGTTAAGCAAGGTATGGTACGCTATATATATGTACGAGGGAAAATTGGGGATTAGGTTTAGTAAGAATTTTTTACGTACTTTGTTCTCTGTGTTCCCGCGGTATGGTACGCTATATATATGTATGAGGGAAAATTGGGAATTAGGTTTAGTAAAAACTTTTTACGGACTTTGTACTCTGTGTCCTCGCGGTATGGTACGCTATATATATGTATGACGAAAAATGGGGATTAGGTTTAGTAAGAACTTTTTATGTACTTTGTACTCTATACCTCTTTTGTTAATAGTGAAATTCTCTTATCCTCTCCTGTCGATTACCGAACCACATAAAAATATATTTGATACATTTTTCATAACTAATCAAATAAAATATAGTTTTTAAAACTAAAATGGAAAGTGATCCTAATATTAAATAAAACAAAACATAAAAAACCTAAGAAGTATGATTGATTAATATTATTTTAACATTTCAAATTAAAAAAGTAATCGTCGTTATATTTCATCAATAATATCCAATTTCGTGGAAATCGACTATAAAAAGATAAATAAAAAATAAAAAGATAATTATATATATAAAAGATGAGAAGAGACTGATGGGATTTGAACAAATCAGGGGTGATGAGAAAATGTAAAATTATAAAAAAAATTCTAACTTAAGTTTTGATTATAGGTCGGAATGTTCAACTGGGTCAATTGTTCTACTATGTGGATTTGGGCTAATTTGTGGGTTAAGAATGTGACTTAATTTTGCTTTTTGTTATTTTTGAGGGGGGAGGTGGGGGCGAAAATACAAATTTTTAAAAATTTATACCTAAAATTAGAAAATGAAAAAATTGAAGGGGGACAGTGGCACCCTCCAGCCCCTCTCCTGGCTCCTCCCTGGTCCATCGGTGATTGGAGGTGACATGTTTAAGGGTCGGTTTGGTCGTCCGCCCTACAGCTCCATCACATAGTCGAAAACACCCGATAGGGTACAAACATAATGTCTATCAAGATTAATTTAGTAATGTTGGGAATAGTGTATTTTACCCCATGTCAAGCCGTAATCTATTAGTAATCACAATTCAATTTAACAAAGACCAGAATCATCATATAACATTTAAATTTTGGAATTGTGTTTGATCTCATATTCCATACTACTCTAATCGGACCAAGTTTACATAATTAATGTTAAATTTACATTTTAGATAACATTTATCCACATGATGACCATATATAACATGTGATATACCAGATGAAACACTAATTTGTAATAAAAGAATCGGAATTTAACAATAAAGTCATGAAACGTTTAAGTTGGGGATACTTATTTTTGGTCCAATTATATTCTATTCAAAACTGCCTAAATTTGTATGAGATACAACAATAGTCCTCCATAAACATTATATTCTATTAAAGCACGTACTAATATTGAATGTGTTTATTTTTGTAGCAAACTGGTTGCAGATCAAATAGATCGTAGAAACAGACAAGATAGAGTTGTACGACTTTTGAAAATTAGATATCCAAATGTTTTATTACAATATTTGTAATGCTAGACTATATCTCCAATTATTACATTATTTCTTTTAGAAGTCGGCTTCATGTCAAAACAGAGCCACGAAATTAGGATTGAGGAGTATTTAACTAGTTTTTCTATTAATAATCACAATTCCAAAATAAAAAATGTATACATTTAAAGTACGAATTTACCGATCAATGGGAAATTCTAGCCCGCTCCAGCTGGCCAAACCCAGTGTATTTTTTAAAATAACTTACCAATTATATGGCAAGTGTAATAACTCTCCTTGTAAAATACATTTTGATGCGGCCAACCGGGCCTGAACTAGAATTTTCCAAATTATTAAAGTCAACCTTATGCGCTTTTTTGCTGAAACATATATCTATAAGTAAGAAGCCAACCTTTGAATTGTTAAGTGAATGTACTCAAATAATTTTAATCGGGTTGAATATAAGCGAGCTCGAATAATTGGTTTTTTATAATTTAATCCTTTTCTATTCGATTTGAAAAACTTATGGAAAAAACATGTTTTCAAACTCAATTTGTTATGTTAACGAACCAAGCTTAAACATGTGTTATATGATCGATTTAGAGTTGAGTACTGAGTATATTAGTTAAATTTCAATCTTATCAATGGACCATTGAGCTGAAGTAGTAGTTATCCGCTTCTGTTTCACAAAAGATAAAATGTCAAGACTTCCAGGATCATAACTCTCACTCTCAAATCTCAATCCTTGGATTTTTTTTCATCCTGGCATGGGACAACTAATCACCTTGGATTACCCTCCTGCGCCCTTAATAGATCCCGTTCGGACCTCGTTGAAAGTCACTAGAGTTTAGAATCGTGAGCCCAGAACCCAAAAATAAAGAAAAGAAAAGGAAAAAAAACACATCGTTGTTACTTTGCCAACATAGCCCAACTGTGGTAGTGGAGTTATTTTTTAGAAGTTAAGATTATGCAAAATTACAACTACTATGGTGTTGAATTCACGTGAAACGAATTATATATTTTTTTTGTGTATACCAAGGGTTTTCCCCAACGGACGCCGGCGCCTATTCTTCGAGGCGTAGAGATCACCAAAATGAGTTTTGACTCTCCCAACAAAATTTTTCCATACACCTGGTCAGTGATTGAACCCTGAATAGTATGCTTAAGGAACCCAACTATCTATCAACTATATTGGACCTTGTTAATCGTGAAAAGAATTATATACCGATGAATGATCATGATACCTCGAGGCATGGAGTTTCACGCATGGTGGGCTGAGGTTTGTGGAAGATTGGGCTTTTAGTAGATGTAGTGTAGGAATTAGGAATGGAGCAAGTATTGAACTTTAGAATTTTAATTATTGAGCTCAAGCTTAAAATTTAAGTAATTGGGCCCTTTAGCTTTAACGAGAGTATGAGGTGAGAACAGAAAATAGACCTAAAATTGGGCCTTCCGAAATATTTTTGTTAGGCCCAATTACGAGTATCCACAAAGAATAATATTTGTTTTAAAGTTCAAGTTGTACTGAGAGAAGCTAATCAAGTAGCGATTATTGGCCAAGGGAGGTCTTAATCGAAGATGGGAGATTGATGCACCGGTCGAAGGTGTTCGCAACAGTATGAGCAAGATAGAATTGGCACCACATGACCAAGAATAACGACATATTAGTCCGGGTTGTCGGACTAAAGCCTATGGTAGTACCCTTCATTCGAGAAAAAGAGAAAAAAAATATGAAATGTTTTGTTTCAAGACATGCCCATACCTTTTATATTAAATAAATATATAAAGACGTGCCAACGTTAATATATATATTATTCGGAAGAATTATAAAATACAGAAAATAATTTAATTTATTTTCTTATTTGATTTAAATATTACCCGTGCGATAGAAGGAGTCCACAATTTGAGATTTCAAGTTATTAACTTTTCAGTTTAGAGGAAACTACATTCTCTAAACTACATAAAATTGTTTGACTAATCGAATGATATGCTACTGCTAGAGATGAATTACAAGATTAATCTCGGAGTAATAACGCTTCAACCCTCACAATGAGATTGGGGTACAAGAAAAGAGAACATTATTTTATATTTGTTCCAGTCCATACAAACGATTTGGTAGATGTTATATATGTGGAATGTGCACAGAGTGCAGACGTAACGCGGGTCTCATATTCCATAATCATATAATACAAAGAAAATTATAAGTAATTTATCGTACATCCAGTCACCAATGTATGTCAATGGTGTAGTATAAACCTCTATTTCAACAATCAGCTGACAGCAACGGCCTGTCACTTCAGCTTATTGTTATAAATAGTGCGAATAATAAAAATTATATCCTCCAAACCATTTTTTAATTAATACGTAATTAATACAATCACAATCATACGTGATGCAGGTTGAAATTTTGCACTAAGAAATCGTATAATGTAGACATAATTATGCTATAAATAAACACATTAACACTATGAATAAATGATATAAGCGAGAGGAGAATGAGAGATTTTATTGTGGTTATTGCTCTTCTTTTAGAGAAAATATATGTAGTGTTATTTTTGAGTAGAATGAATGTAAATTTTTACAAGTGCAACTCTAGCCTATTAAGGACATTTGGACGTCTCTCCCCTCTCACTTAACATAGAGGACTTTTGTGTAGTGGAGGGGGGAAATGGAGATTATTTTCCCATTTTGGGGATAGTAGGTGATTGTTAATTTAGTTATCCTTCTTACTTCGTAACTATGCTTACGAGCTTCATATCCAATTATCTGTCGTCTTTTTCATCATTATTCTTAGATTGAATCATGAGTTTGTCAAAAGCTTAGTAGTCGAGCTTACGCCTTACTCTCGTTATGACATTCTTGTAAATTTCCATTAATCTCCATTTTATTTTTATTATTTTGGCTCAATTCATCATATATTATTGCAGTTCGTTTCTTTAAGCCCAACAAGCGAAATGAAATTTACGAAACATCAGTATCAATATGTATTCACTAAATTCCATATGAGTGGAGGCATTAATCCTTTCATTCTATGGGAGGGAAGTGAAAACATTTTCCAAATAAAATTATGACCAGATTCAATGTACTAATGACTAATCCATCATGCAATCAAATCATCAACCAAAAAGTCTAGGCAGCGTCCTCTCATGGGTCCACCAAAGGAATCCCATTCTTCCCATTTACCTTCTCTTTCCTATTATTCCAATCTTCACTCAAAATTATTTATAGGGAAAAATACCAACACCCCTCGAAAAATAATTTTTCATTTCAAAAAAAAAAAAATTATAAAAATTTTTCAATCTCAAAAATTAATTTACAATTTTTTCATTCAAAAAACCCATAAAAATGAGGATTAACAATTTTTTGACTAAATACCCATCATTTATTAAGTTAATAATTGATCAATTTTTTTTATTGGATCGTTCTGTTTAATTCTTTCAAAATGGTGAATCATAAAACTACGTTTTTATTTTGCAATACTATTTTTAAAAAAATATTTGTATATACATTATTTTGAATTTGATATGGTAATCATTTAAAAATATAGTTTTAAATTTTTTTAAAAATACATAAAAATTGAAAATTTAAAATTTAAATCATAATTAGTTACAAAATCAATATAAATTTTTAAAATAAATAATTTTATTGCAAAAAAACGATGATAGTTTTAATTAGTTAGAAGGTAAGGGTAATTAAATTCATAAATTTGTTAACCCTAATATTGATTTTTTGCAATGAAATGGAAGGGATTGACCCCAACCTGAGAATGGACAGCTAATGCGTTCACTTATGAATAGGGTTCAATGGTCGGGCCGTTTATTATCATGGATTTTTTGGAGGTAAAAGTTATTTAGAGGGTTTTTTTAGTAATTTTTCTTATTTATATTATTCATTCCAATTCAAACGTTACTCGTGCCTCCATTACACTACTACTAGCAAAAACATCCACTATTCGACATCCCGTCGCCGCCCTCCGCCGCCGCCGGAATTGTTATCGCCGCCGCTGATATATGGCTTCCGACGGATTTCAACCGCTGGACGAGAAGTTATTGGTGGAGTACTTGAAGGCCACTCCATCTCTGGCCGCGAACTCGGCAACCAGTTCGATAAGCTGGAAATCAAAGAAATCGGCGATGGAAATCTCAACTTCGTTTACATTGTTTCTTTCTCCGTCAGGCTCTGTCGTCATCAAACAGTAGAAATTCATTTTATCTTTAACGGATTCTGTAATTTTACTTTTCCGGTGAGTGATTAGGTTTTGGATTAAGATCAATTTGATGCTCGAAATAGTAACCTGGGACTATTTGATACTTGCAAGCTTTGGTTGGTTGTTTTATGTATTCAATTGAGTTTTGTTGATAGTAGATTTTGGTACATTTCTGTGACATCCAAACGTGAGTGTAATTTTATGTCAGACAGAGTTCAATGATACGATTGGGTATTCTGTGCTTATATCTGTGAGAGCCGCACACAATAATTACCTTGTAAGAGCAACTCCAATGGACGGCAAAATTGTGTTTTGCCGTCCAAACCCACGCCATTTTTGGTGTGGGTGGACCCCACTTTTTATCTTCTTTTTTTTTTAATTTCAATTTAGTATTCTAATTTTGTATAGTTATAATTAGGTCCTATATAATTAGGTCTCTAAACTTTAAAAAATTAAAATAGTGGCTATGTTGGTGCATTAATTGGAATTACTAATATAAATTCATTGGTGATCCGTAAATCAATATCAATATGTGTTGTATAGGCAAAATCCATAAAGAACTCTATCAAGTCATTTCCATGTTTTATATGTTCATACAAAGAATATTGGTTTGTAGTCTTATCAACATGATTATATACATTAAAAAAAAGTTTGGTGTTTCACGGGCATCAACGAGATCAAGGGTTAACCTTGTAGCACTTCGGGTCAGTGGATCCGCCTGGGTGCTAGTTGGGTTAAATTAAATACGGATGGGGGCGTCACGAGGGTAATCCCGGTGAAGCGGGGTCTGGGGACTAATTAGAGACCACAAGGACGAATTCTTCTTGCATTTTCGGAATACATTGATGCTGCCACGAACACTATGCAGAACTTATGGGGTGTGCAAAGGTCTTGAGTTTTGCTATGGCCATGGTTATATGAGGTTTAGGCCGAGATTGATGCACAGGCTGTGTTTCATCTGATTATAAGGCTCCTCCAGGCGACTGGTCTTTTCAACATCTGTTCCAATGGATACGAATTATGGATCAAGGATGGAGATACGATATTCATATTTTTGGGGAAGGGAATAGGGCTGCAGACTTATTAGCAAACAAGGCTTGCAATGACAAACGGTCAACTATTAGACGGGCAATGAGGCCCCAAGTATACTTCAGGCGTGTGCTAAGATGGATTTAGCTTTCCTAGCTTTAGGTTAGATTGGTTTGATTACTTATTTGCTTCTATCTTTTTGTAAGGGAGTAGTACTCATTTTTTAATGCTTTACTTAGTCCTAGTTTTGTTTATACGGTAGTAACTACTCCTTATTTATATGTTTCCTATACATGTTTGTTAGGGAGTTAGTCCTCCTTATTTCTTGCTTTTATTTTGATGATATAAAGAAAGAATAAGGGGCCCACCAACCCCCTCTCCTAGTTTCATTAAAAAAAATGTATATAGAACATTTATCAAATGTAAATGCGATATAAGTTTCATATACTCTGACACGTAAAGTCAAATACTGGATTAAGCATTAAATTGAAATAGAATAATAAATGCAAAAGTCTCATATATGCCATTTCATCACAATTAATTATTTATAACCAACCGCATAAAATAATTGGACAAGATAAAATATTGGCAAAAGAAGGTTGGACATAGGGAAAATGACCAAAACTCCATTAAAATAAATTTTAATATACGAAAAATTCATAAAAATATTTTGCAATTTCAAAAACCATTCTAGAATCTTTGCATTAGGGATGGCAATGAGGCAGGATTAGATGGGCACTACAAAAAAAAAATGCACTTGTTATGATAAAACAATTGTAAGGAGACCATAAGTCGTCACGAAAGCTAGCTTTCTTGTAACGAAATATAGCAGTTGTCACGAAAAAGTTCACTCTTTTGTAACAAACACAATTCGTGGTTACTAAAAGTGAAAAATCGTCACCAAATATTATCTTTAATGAGGACAACAAAATGTCATTACATAAAGAAAATTTGTCACAAATGAATTTATTGTAATGACAATATATTATGTGTAACAGATCAAAACTTTGTTACCCTTAAAAAAATCTGTACGTTTGTATTTGTTACAATAGATGACGTATTTTGCTATTTTTTTAATTAGATTCTTTTCAATTTTCAGACCCTCCTTTCCCTCTCATTTTTTAGCTGGGTTCCCTCAATATTTCATTCACCAATTTCAGCAAATTTGTAAATAGTAATTGTTATTTTTTAATTTTCCTTGAATATTATGAAACTCATTATTTAGGGTTTAGGCTTAGGTTTAGGCCTAGGGTTTAAGGTTAAAATTGAGATTGATCATATAATATGTCAATCGTTGTAGTTGTGTATGAAATATTAACAAAGTACCTAATATTCAATAACGATTACTTTCCTTGAATTATTATTTAATGAAAAAATTAAATAACATGTAAATAAAAAAATATATTAAATTATGATAATTTAAGACAATTGAAATTTTAATTTATTTAAAGATTAGAGTTCAAGTTTGAAACGATTGGTGATAAAATCGAATTTAGTGTACTCTTTTTAACTAGGTTAAAATAGGATAATTTGAGTCCATACCGAATGCATCCAAATGTAAGATAATTAAAACGACCTGAATAATATGACGCATACTAAAATACTTAAATGTAATATTTAATTAATAATAACAAGGTATTAATTTAAAATAAAATATTTTCTCAAAATATATAAAAAAACAAAGTAAAAACTAAAATTGTAATTAGTGCAATGTTTGTATTAGACTAACCCAAATATTTATTTAATATAAAAATTTAAATCATAATCTAAGAAGTTAAGTGTAATTTAGTTCAAGAATCATAAAACGTAACATGTTAGTGGAAAAATTAACAGTTTACTTTTTCAAATGAAAAACTACGCGTATCACTAAAATAATAATGACCTATGGTCACATACTTTTTCCTTACATTTTTGCATTTGTGTATGGATAAATACCCTATGCTTGCACTTATTGAAAGTGTCACTATATGACCAAGGTATTAAATCTCGGTATCGAGGTAGTAAATTTACGGAAATTTAGATGGAAATTTCGAGCATATTCAAAATTCGGTTTTAATTTTTAAGAAATCATGGAAATTTGTAGAAATATTGAAAATTTACAATCAAATTTGTGTAACTTTAATATCATAATTACGAATTTTTACATTAATAATATTCCATGTATAATATATGCATAATGAGTGTTGTAAATAGAATGTCAAAAATCTACTGTGAAAAATATAAAATAATGGTGATAAAATAATAATCAAATATCATAAGAACTTCATAATTTCGATTTGAGTCGGTTTGGCTTCGGTCATCAGAGTGTGAGTAATTATTCATGAGTAGTGGCATGGTGATTCTTGGCAAAACCCTATTGATCTAGTGTGGAATAACATCAAATCTGTAGAATGGGCTGCTGCAGTGGAGTAAGAATTCTAGAAGGGGCATTGGCCGTCGTATAAAAGATATAGAGCAGGAAATTTTGTCTATTAATTCTGGAGAGATCACCGCCGAACTAAGGGCCTTAAATCCGCGCTTCGGAAAGAGTTGGAAAAGTTACTGTCTAGTGAGGAATCTATCTGGCATCAGTGTAGTCGGGGCATTGTGGATGAGAGAGGGAGATCGAAATACCAATTTTTTTCATAATTGTGCCTTAGAGCGTCGTAGGATAAACTCCATTACTCGTATTAGGGGCTCGGGAGGGGGGGGAGGAGTGGCAGGAGGAGTCCGGTAATGTTCAAAGAATCATCACGGATTATTTTCAGGATATTTTCACTTCTATAAGGTTCTTGGTGATGTGGCTTCGAGGGTTACACCAACTATGAATGAAGCTCTTAGTCGCGAATTCACTCCAGATGAGGTAACAAAAGCTATTTCTCTTATTCCTAAACGAAAGCTATTTCTCTCAATCTGCTTTTGTTCCAGGCAGACTTATTACTGATAACATTCTTGTATCTTTCGAGATTAACCATTTTTTGAAGAATAAGTCGTGGGGCAAAGAAGGTCATGTTGCACTCAAATTGGACATGAGTAAAGCCTATGATCGAATTGAGTGTGTTTCCTCGAGAAAGTATTGGTAAGATTGGGGTTGTTGGAGAGATTTTATTGATTTAATTATGCTATGTGTTTCTATGGTTTCTTATTCTATTATGCTTACGGGTAACCAATTTGGATTTATTAGGCCACAAAGGGGTATCCGCCAAGGAGACCCTTTGTCCCCTTATTTATTCCTATTGGTCGCCGAGGTTCTAAGTTGTTTAATTCAGGCTGCAGAATCCAGAGGAGAGATTGAGGGAGTTGCTATTGCGAGACACGCCCCTCGGGTGTCATCTGCTATTTGCTGATGATACTATGCTATATGTTCAAGCATCACCATCAGCGTTACAATCCATCAAACACATATTAGCTAAGTATGAGAAGGCGTCGGGTCAGCAAATGAACTACGAGAAGTCAGGCATTGTTTTTAGCAAAAATGTCCCAAATGAATCCCGTGCTATATTGGCTGATATTCTGGGAATTCAAATTCTGGATAAGCATGAGAAGTATCTGGGACTTCCCTCGGTAGTTGGAAAATCAAAAAAGAGGTATTTGCTTCTATTCGTAATCGCATTCAAGGGAAATTTTCGGGATGGAATTCGCACTTCCTATCCCAAGCAGATAAGGAAGTAATGCTTAAGGCGGTTATTCAGGCAGTACCGACGTACAGTATGAGTTGCTTCAAGCTACCCGATTCGCTGTTATCTGAGATTGAATCGGACATGGCGAATTTCTGGTGGCACAATCGTCAATCTAAAAAAATTCATTGGCTTGCTTGGAGTAAACTTTGCCAATCTAAGGATGATGGAGAGATTGGTTTTAGAGAACTCAAGTCCTTTAATATGGCTATGTTGGCTAAGCAAGCATGGCAAATTCTAACAAAGCCGAATTGTCTAGTCAGCCGTATTTTTCGGACTAAGTACTTCTATGAGTCTTCTCTATTTGAAGCCGAACTGGGAAGTAAGATGTCGATAACTTGGAGAGGTATTTGGGAGGCTAGGAATTTGGTATTTTCTGGTATTCGATGGAAAATTGGATTGGGATTGCTTACTCGGATTTGGACATCCAAATGGCTGCCCCGAACCCCTGATTTCACGGTTTGAACTCCTCCGAATACATTACCGATTGATGCTCGGGTGGAGCAGCTTATTGACAGAAATACCGGGTGGTGGGATGGTGTGCGGGTTCGAGCTATCTTTAATCAGGAGGACGCTGAGTGCATTCTTTCTATCCCACTAGCATCGAATCTCAACCCGGATTCAATTACGTGGCATTATACTAGGGATGGACAGTTTTCGGTGAGATCGGCTTACCACCTTCTCCGAGATTCTGTTAGGCGAATGGCACCAAGTTCTTCCTCGGCGGGGGTTGGTGTTAGGAAAGGGGTGTGGGACTTTATTTGGAAGGCAAAGATTTCACCAAAAATTCGACTTCATGCATGGAAATTATACATGAACGCTGTTTCGACGGGGTAAAACTTGCTTAAACGTAAGATGGATGTGGGGGTGCAGTGTCCTATTTGTGAAGGAGAGCATGAAAATATCATCCATCTGCTATTAGACTGTCCTTTCTCCAGACAAGTTTGGGCCTTGTCAAATATTCCATGGCATATTATCAACTCATGTGATGGTTCAGTAAAGGGATGGTTTAGGAATTTGCATGTTAGTCCAGGGGCGGATCTATAAGGCCCAAGGGGGGGGGGGGGGGCAGTGACCCCCCTCAATTTTTTTTTTATATGTACATTTTTTTAAATTTTAATTTATAAATACATAATGCCCCCTCAATTTTTTAAGTGCCCCCCTCAATTCCAATTTCCATCTCACTCCCCCCCTAAATTTTGAAAAATCATTTTTTTATCTTATAAATTTTTTATATTGAATTTCGCCCCTCTTAAAGTTCGAAAAATATCACGTTGTGCCACTATTCAACCATCTTCGTTGTCTAATGCAAGGTGGGAATTGCCCAAGGTTGGTGTGATGAAGATCAATTTGATGGAGCGGTGGATGTGAGGAGGGAAATGGTGGGAATTGGAGGGTTTCGTGTGTTGGATGGACAAGTAGGTTCCTTAATTTTACAGCTGAGCCAAGATTATTGAAGCATTAGCGGCATTGGAAGGAGTTAAAGCTAGCTATTCGGGATGGTTGGCCACAGGTTCAATTGAAAGGGGACTGCCATTCCTTGATAACAAAGATTCAATCGAATTCAATGGATAGATCACCTATTAGCAATTATATTAATGACATTCTTCGTTTTTCGCTTTCATTTTCTTTATTTCGTTGTTCTTTTGTTGGACGCTCAGGAAATTCTATTGCTCATTTTATTGCCAGAGCTGTTCTAGATGCTCAGGGGCCTATCCTTGAAATCCCGGCTCTTGCTCTTTCAGCTTTGTCATCGGACATTTATGTTTCGGAGTAATTTATGATACCGTTTATTCTCAAAAAAAAAAAAAAGTATACCAAAATTTTAGTAAAAATCATTATTCAAAACCAAATCAAGCTTCTAAGAGAATTTTTATGAGATCTCTTAAAATATTTTTTGTGTTTAGACCAAAATTTTTATTAACTTATTGCCTAATATCACTTTCAGATTCATATTTAAATTTATTGCTTATTGGTTTACATAATAGGTCATTTATTAACTTTTCTTTTAATATGAATGATCATTTGACCTTAATTTTTAACAATAAATATTTTTTAAAAATAAAAAAATAAATATTATTTTAAATTTTGGAAAATTTCGTGTTTCGATGAAAATTTTGAGAAATTTCGGATTTCGATCAAAATTTCGATGGATATTTAGAAAATATTATTTTAGATTATGGGGAAATTTTGGATTTCGATAAAAATTTCAGGAAATTTCGGGTTTCGGTCAAAATTTCGGAAGATATTTTGCAAAATTGGATCGAAAGTTCGATTTCGCTTCGCAACCCCCGGCAACCTGAAATTCCCTATCTCCAATGTTTTCTCCATTTTTAATTTTTTTTATAAAATCAAAATTTGTACTAAAACATATTGGCGCTCAGATAAAGCGCCAATTTCTGCCAAAAAATTGAGAAATTAGAGCCATTATCCTTAAAGATTTTTCAAAATCCTTGATTCTAATTAGCCCCAAATTCCACCTTCTTCAAAAATCTACCCACAACTCCCTCTCGTCCCACCCTGCACACAGACCACTCGAGAATCGGAATACAAGATAAGCAAATGGGAAGATCGAGAGTCTAGTTTGAACATGGCTGCCCGTTGGTGGGAATTAAAGAAGCGGCCGACTATTTTTAGGTAATCTCTCCAGACTTGCAGTGTGTTTTTGTTGATTAGTATAGGATTTGTATCCTATTCTTTAATTGAATTTACTTGGATATATCTTATTTTCAAGATAAGAAAGATGGAGGGAGACGAAAAAGGAAGAACTTTTGGTAGATAAATCTGAACCAGCTCCAAAGGTCCCTGAAATCGAGGACTTGACAAAAGCAGAAGCAAAACTAGCCAAGAATGAAGTAGTTCTCTAATCAAATTTATTAGGTAAATTATTTAATTTGAAATTTTGTAAAATCTGAAATTGGTGATTGAAATTTCTTAAGGCAACAATTTCTTGATTCCTTTTCTGAAAGATTTTCTCTCGTTCAATAACATTCTTTTTCTTGGATTGGGTGATGGGGTAAAGGGCTAAAAGCAGCATTCAGCGAGAGGTAGGGTGAGTGGGAGGCGATGGGGTGGGTCAAGAATGAGAGAGAATGATTATTTGGTTTAATATATTTTACTTTGGAGTGGAATTAGAACAGGGGAAAGTTTTAGGAGATATTGTTATTGTCTTTGTTGCAGGGGATGCTTGATGAATGGAGGGGTAGATTTTTTAAAATAAATTATCCACAACATATATATAGAACCAAAAGGAAAGGGGTTGTAACATGACTACTTGGATTTAACTTATGTATTTCTATTTCAAAAAATGAAATGCAATAAAGAGAGAATAAGACTAGTTTTGTGTATCACTAAGCCAGTAGACAAATCATTTCTTATAGTTGTTGGAAGGTGGTTTACTGAAACATTAGGATTTAGGATCATTGAGAGTAATTTTGAGAAGGAAATTTCCCGCTATTTGTCGTCCATCTCCATTCAAATCAACAATGTAATGTTCACTATTTCATAATATAATATATCCTCTTCTCAGATATCATTTTCAGTTTACGCACTATGAAATGATAGCTTTTTCTAAGTAAATATGAACTTCTTGCAACTGGATTTGGGGACTTAAATGACTAATTGAATCTGTATCTTTTATAAAGGCTGACTAGTTATTATTTTGAAGATTAATTTCTTGTACATAATGTTTACTTTCTTTCTGTTGTTAGAGATGGTTAGAACTCAAAACCTCAAGCTTGCACTTCAAAAGGAAGGGGCGATGCATTACCCGGAAAATGGTCAAACTAATAAAGGCTCAAGCCACAGTAAGTTTCAAACTATTAGTAATTGAATTTGTATACATTCTATTGTATTGAGTTTATAGGATAAATTAGTACAAAATGGATTCTACCTCTTTGTGTTATTGAAAATGGGCACATTACCTCCTTTATTATCAATAAGTGCTGATTAACCCAAAATGTTTTCAAAAATAGTCAAATAACAACCCAGAAGCCTTAACTTCACGTGGTGCTGAAAAGCAGCGAAAATTGTACTCCTTTAAAGAAGAAAACCAGTAAAAGAAAAGTGATTATGTCATCTTGAAATAGCTATTATGTTTGTTATATTGCATCAGTAGTTAATAATGGCAGAGGCACGAAACCTTTGAAGCATAGATAGACAATGTCAGTACAAGTGGGGAAGAAACATTGGACGCTATAAAAAGGCAGGGAAAGGGAGGTATAGTTGGAGAATAAGGTTGTGTTGAAGTAAAAAAAGTTTGCAACTAAACGAAGAATATTGATATGTAGAACTTCATTTTGTATCTTCTAAAAAGTTAGTAACATCTGTTCTTGCAATCTAGAAGAATTTTTTCTTTTCTAAAAATGACATTATGTTAATTGAAGTTTTTTCCTTAAAATGTTGGAGTACACCACAAGTGTCCTAGTAAGTTTCTTAGTTGGCGCCCAATGCGCACCAGAGTACTAGCCTCAAAAATCAATCTCGGTGCCAAGAGAGAGAAAACTCCCAAATCCTTCAAATTTCAAACTCTCAAAGCCGTAGCATTCTGTCTTTCATCTTCCTAAGCCGATCTCTCCTTGACACCGAAGACTCCCTCTTCCTAAGCCGATCTCTCCTTGACACCGAAGACTCCCTTGTCATGCTAAATTTACCCAAGTAATGATCTTTGTGGGAGAAGTGCATGATATTCAAAATTTTCAACAGAATAATAAGAGCTTGACCACAGATTTTTAGCTGACTTTGAATACAAAACTTCTTTGTTCTAGAAGTATCCTGATTATATATAATATATGTGTGGATATCCCTATGTGTCTAGTTTCATGGGAATAAAACGGTTCATGAATCCGAGCTTTCTACAATGAGTTATGAATTTTCTCGTGAAAACGCGCACAGCTGTCTGCACAGCCGAGAAGCTCCAAAAGTTGCTGAAATTTTGAATAACTTTTCATTTCTCCCTAAAGTTTCCTATTCTATTAAATAGTTTATCTAATTATTTAAGGTTCTTCTTTGAATTAATAGTATTTAGTCAAGGTCTTTAAGTTTGTTTACATTTCCTAAGTACTTTTAAATTTTCTAAGTCTAATTAAGTTACCTTGGAATTCACTTTGACTGGAGGGTTGTTCCAATTCTTCTTGTTCTATAAATTCCCAACATATGTATTGTATTGAGGAGATGAATTGAAGTAAAAAATTAAGTTTTTAGCTTTGGCTAATCAAGAAGAAGGATTTCTTCTATTTCCAACTCTTATCTCTTAGGTGGATTCCTTTGAGTGACGAGTTTTATCGAAAGTATGTGCTTGTGGTGCTTCCTAATTTCTCCCTTCTCATATTTCTGGCTGCTCCATCAAAGCTCTCACGTCCATAGGTAATGCTCTTTTATTCCATGTCATCGGTATGAAGCTCACCAATAGCTACAGTTACCAACTAGCCGTTGAAAAATTCATCATGGGACACACGAAACTTTGAGGTTTTGTATTTCCTCGTCTTCTTCTTACCTTTTTCTCTTTCAAGGATTAATCAGTTAATTCACGTGATTACAAAATCTTTTTGATAGGCTTCCTTGATGAGTGCTGCGGTTATTTTATTGACTCAAAAATGGATTTTAGTTTCATGTTTTAATACATGTACATGTCCTTAATTATGTAATAGCATACGTTGTACTCGTCTATGCTCAATTCAACACCTAATAAGAGGGATAATAAAAAGAGAAATGAAAAAATTGAGATACTATCATACCTCATAAATGATTTTAGAGTTGTGCCATATGAATGCTTTTTTTCTTATCTAGTTTGATTGTAATGATTGTCATTCTCTATTCTTTAAACCAAGAAACTGCTATATATATTTATATCTTCGTGTTCTTTGTCATCCTCTTTTATGCTTATAGATTTGTGAGAGAAAATATTGATTGTTGTTTGTTTTTTGAAATGCTTTATGTTCCAAACTTATTTGAACTTTTAATTTTGATCATATTTGTAGGTTTAGGAGTAAATGATCATATCGTGGGGGATGCAACGTCAAATTAAGAGATTCCAATATATTTTGTTCACTTGACTAACTCTAGGTAGCATATTTTTTTGGATCTGTTTTATTTTGCCTACTTGAAGATACTACATATTGGGAATTATATGCAAAATTCTTTTGTAACATTTTGGGGATGATATATTTAAATCGGGTTGTGCTTATGAAAACTATAAGATTTTTTCATTTTGAATCTACTTTTTTTTTTGGCTAATTAATAGTTTTTATACATTTGCGATTGTGACTGTTGGAGACAAGGTTGTAATCTTTTTAAGTATTTAATTCAGTAGAATTGGAATTGTTGGTGAAATAAAAGCTAATAAAGGTGACGAACCATCTTTTTGTCATTTTTACTATTCATGACCAAACTATTATAAATATATATTATACTGATTATTTATTTTATTATTAGTAACGACTCTATGTTGTCATCCTTTATTATTTGTAACGAAATTACTATTAGAAAAATAGAAAAAATAAATATTATGATATTAACTATTAGTAAAGGCTCTTTCTTTTTGTGACAACTAGAGTTGTCTTTGGTGAGGACATAGTCCTTACAAAAGCTCATCATATTGTAAGGAACATTGCCGTCGTCAGTCGTCACAAGAACTTTTTAGCGTCGGGTTTTAGAGGACGAAGTCTGTAACGAAATTTCTTCGTTACCAAAAGTTATGGCGACGAAAAAACCTTCTATTGTGACGAATTTTTGTCTTTACCAAAAGTGAAATTTCTTGTAGTGTGGGTATTCGTCCCGAACCCCTCCAGGTGGGGAGGGTTTGGGTACACCAAATGGGTTATGGGGCGAATTATGAATATTAAATTTATGATCCGATAGGGTATGGGGTGGGTAGTGGGTGTAGTTCAACTCCCCCCATAACCCGCCTCATTAATATTATTCTAATAAATAGATTTTTAATTTTTATATAATATATTCAATATAACTTAAAGTTTGCATAACTTAATTTTTTTATTAAATTTTATTTGTTAACCAAATTAGTGAAAATGTGAAGTCGAAAAGTCTCATAAAGAGACAAAATTGATTAGTGAGGATGATTTAGTTCATTTTATTTTATAATTGAGTTAACAAAGAATTTAAAATATTTTGTTTTATGAATTATTTTTAATTTGATGTGGTAGAATTGAAATACATGATCATGGATGTTATTTGGTGTATTATCGTATTGATATGATTTTAAATTTGGACTTATGAATGTGATCTGATGATGATTTGTGTGAGTTTTTATGATGTTTGTCTATGTTGTAAATTTATTAGTTGTTAGATTATTCGAATTCGGGTCGGACGATTGCAAGTTTGATTAATTAATAAATTTTCATGACTCATTCGAGTTTAACAGGTAAAACCCGAACTTGCCGGGTACTTGGCAAGGCGAGGCAGGGCTGGGCAGGAAGTGAGGCAGGGCGGATTGTGGGTATCAATAAAGTTAAATGGGGCGTGGCGGGTTGTGGGTATCAATAAAGTTAAATGGGGCGGGTAGCGAGTTTTGCTAAACCCGCTTCATACCCTCCCCATTGCCATCCCTACTTTGCATTAAAAAAAACTCAAAAGTTAAGATTAAGAACTTTTGGACTAAATTACCCTTCATTTATTAAGTTAAGAATTGATCAATTGATCTTTTTTATCAATTTGTTTTTGTATTATAATTTTCGAATTGATAAGTTGAATAATACAGATTTTTCTTTTTGGTATTAGATATTTTAAATATTTTTATATAATCTATTTTTTATTTTACTATGGTAATTATCTAAAAATATATTTTTAAATTTTTTTAAGAAGATTAAAAATCTGAAAAATCTAAAAAATAATATTATATTTAGTCAATTGTCAATATAAAATTTCTAAATAAATAAATCTCATTACAAAACTATAATTAATTAAATTTCTAGTCTAAAAGGCTAAGGGTAATTAAGTTCATATTCCCTATTAATTAAGATAGCAACAGTTATAAAATCCAATTTAAGATAGCCGCAAAGACTCCTGGTTTAACTATAATGTCCAGTTTTCTCCGTTAATTGTTTATAGGGCAAAAGACACCTTGTGCCATTGAACTATCCACTTTGTACCATTTAAGTCCCTAAACTATTAAGCATGACAAAAAAAGGCCCTAAATTATCAAAAGTAATAAAATGATCCCTCGACTTGATGAACATTTGGCTTGTCGTGATATGTTGTTGCTGACATAACATTGGGTTTGATCATTGTAATGTGGCAATAGGAAAAATTTGCCAATTTTGCCCTCACATGATTTCTATAAAATGGATCTTTTATATGCTTATAATTTTGCTATTTTAAAACTATTTTGGCACCATTTTCTACTAAATTCTGTGCTGAAAATAATACACTAATTTTCTACTAATTTATTTTAGAAAAAATCATTTAACCAATTCTTAAGTTAATCAATGAAGGGTGATAAAAATTACTTGATCAATACTAAATTACCCATTATTTATTAATTTAAGAATTGTTCAAGTAATTTCTTATCGGAATATTTTTTTTCTAATTTTTTACATTGATAAATAGTATAGTTGTACGAATTTTATTTTTGAATATTAAGTACTTTAAATTTCTTATATGATTTATTTTATTTTAATATCTATACTATTATATAAAGTGGGAGAGGCTTAGAGTAACTATTTTGGACTGTCAAATTTTGGTGAAACCTTCATCCACCCAAAATTTGACAAGTGTCCCAAATAATTACTATTTCCCCTCGAAATTTTATTTTCTCTCCTATTTTCTCTCACATTCTTTATATATCACGTTTATTTTCCTTTTCTCTCCCATACTTTTTTTCCCACTATCTTCTTTATGTTTTATTTATTTGATTTTGGTACAAAAAAATAATTATCAAATTGACTTTAACTAAAAGAAATTCTTTTAAAATTATCTATTTTGCACACGCAAATGAGTGTGCGGCATTTACTAGTGGTAAGAATTTAAAATACATTTTTTTAAATTTTTAAGAAGATTAAAAGTTTTTATTATAAAATTAAAAGCACAATTAGTATCAATTATTGATATAAAATTTTTACATAAATAAATTTCTAAATGGAACCACAATTGATTAATTTTTGCTTTAGAAGGCTAAGGACCGTTAAATTCATATATTTATTAAGCATAAATATTAGATTTTTTGGAAAGAAAAGTTGGTCAATTTTTTTGGATTGAAAAATATTAACATGGAGGTCTTTTTTGGGTATAAAGTTTATTTTAAGGGACTTTTAGTAAATTTCTCTTAAGAAATTAGTAGGAAATCAATGTACTATTTTTTTCACAAAAATTAATATAAAATGGTAACCAAATATTGGTTAAAACAAGCAAAATTATAAGTACACAAAAGACTCATTTTACTCAAAGCAAGTGAGGGTAAAATTGACAAACTTTTTCAATTGCCACATTGCAATGGTCAAATCCAGTGCGACTTCAACAACATGTCACGGCAAGGCAAACGTCCATCACGTCAGGGGGATTAATTTGTTACGTTTGATAGTTCAAGGACCATTTTGTCACATTTAATAGTTTAGGGACCTAAATGTATAAAGTGGATACTTTAGGGGTAAAAATGTATTTTACCCTTGTTTATGTTAATATAAATGACATACAAGAGTTGCTATTAATACTGTTATAAGCTTTTATTGGCTATTTAAATTTAAATTCAAGTTCTAAAGTCATTAGTTAAGGTATCATAGCTAAGCTCAATGATCTAATATTTATTTTGACATTTTAAAAATGGGAAAAATTCACTTTTAGTCCTATAGGAGTTGGCCCAAAACACTTTTAGTTTCATAGGACTTTTTTTGACACTTTTGGTCCCAAATATTAAAAAATGGATGAAAATGGCGATTGTGTTACACGCGCCGTTAGTTTTAAAAATACAAAAAAAAGAAATTCAAATAAAGTCAAAATATTAATTAAATAATAGAGAAAAAAAAGAAGGAAAAGAATGGAAGAAGCCCCAGGCACCCCCTACCATCACCATAAACCCACTGCCACGCTGCCCCACCACCACCGCCGGCACTCCTCCAAATCTCGACCTACCTCCATCGCCGGCGCCTCCGGGTCGAGCTTTGGCAATTGGAGAGGTTTGGGTGGAGCTTTGGCGATGACGGCGGTGGCGGCGGCAGCGTGGATTAAGGTGGGGGTGGTTTGGTGGGTTTTGGGGTGGGGGGTGAATTCTTCATTTTCTTTTCCTTTTTTTTTTTTTTGTTTTTTTATTATTTTATTAATATTTGAATTTATTTAAATTTCTTTTTGAGTTTTTTTTATTTTTTCCTTAAAATTAACGGAGCGTGTAATACAATCGCTATTTTCCATCCATTTTTTAACGTTTGGGACCAAAAGTGTCACTTTTTCACTTATATGGAACTAAAAGTGTCAAAAAAAGTCCTATGAGACTAAAAGTGTTTTGGGCCAACTTCTATGAGACCAAAAATGAATTTTTCTCTTTTAAAAATATTGATTATCTTACAAGTTTTTCTGTGTTCGGTTGTTTAGTTCTCTTAAAATTACGTTTCTACTACCAAATTCTTCGATATCACATTAGATAGCTGGTCAATTTTAATTTTTTAATTGGAAATGTTCGACATTCAACATTTGTTGCAACTTGCAAGTAAGAGTTCATTCGGGTCGAAAACAATACCGTTGAAGTTCAATATGATTTTTTTTTAGTTTAAAATTTATATTTGAATTTGATTTGATTATTCAATAAGCCAAATTCGGGTTTTAATTGAACACTTCAACCTAAAATGAGCCGAATATGAGTAACTTAATTTTTTATTTGTATGTCACTATGTTTTGACTAATTATCTCGAGTTTCCTAATCCGCTCCAATTCTTATCGAACATGGAAGTACGTTCAACTTGATTTGTTATACTTAGCAAGTACACTTAAACGAATGATCTCGAATTCTGAAATATAACAAATGAGCTTCTAACATGATTAGAAAACGTTTTCCTCTCAGTGCAATACAATATTGTATCTATATATTTTACAATACCTATTCAAGGATTTCGTAAAGTTTCATGATTTGGCATCATCAGACTTTTGATAAGGACTAGGAGTTGATTATAATAGTATTATTCACATTAAAAAAAAAAAACGATAACAGATCAATACTTAATTGACAAAACTTAAACTCGTAATAATCATTAATTCTTGGATGAAAGTTCGGAGGATATCAACGTTATAGTCGGTTAATATTAAGGAAAAAATAGAAAATTTTGATAATCTATGATGAAGCGTAAAAATCAAAGGAATAGAATTCAAGAACTTACAATGCGAAATTGGATCCGAGGATGAACTATCATCAGAGGATGGATCCGAGAATAACGGGCAATATTTGCAAACCTGCAAAATAGAACCCCGGGGTCGTTTCAGGGGTAGGCCCTCCAATGCTTAAGTTAAAACTTTGAAGATGGTGGATTTAAAAGTGAAAGATTGGAAAAGAATCCCCTATCCAGGAGTCGAGGCCTACTATTTATATGACGTTAGACTTCGGATCTAACCTAGATACGAAAGAGGACTCCTAATTAGGAGATTGAGGTCCTTATTCAAGTTTGAGTCAAACCAAAAGATCTTGGCCAAATTAGAAGACCTTAGCCTTTAGCTAACTTGACTTAATTGAAATTGGTGCACAAGTATCAAATTTCGGTAATGACACGTGTCTCTATAATGTAACTTTCTTATTTACAAGTGGAAGAATAGTGGATTGGAACGTTAATAAGTTGGAGATGCATTATGCTTTACTTTATTTAGCTTAGATATCAATTTTTTAACTTGGTGAAGAAATTAAGTTTCATTTTTTTTTAGCATAGATGATTAAATTTTTTGAATATTCTCGGATTATTAATTGTTTTCAATTGAGGATTAGATTCTTTTTACTCGTAATTTTTAAAAAGGAAGCAAATTCGGGCCAACTCGAGCTCGGCTTGAAGCTTGTATTAGTTTTCAATCCGACCCTGAGCTTTGAACAAAAAAGCTTTTATACAGTTTCAAGCTTTGATGATAAAAACTCACACAATATCATATCGAGCGTGAACCCAACCAAGCTCGACTCGCTTGACTTAACTCACACGCCTATTCTTAACTAACACAAAGAACTCGACCCTTCCCTTCCCTATTATTTTATATTCTTTTTGGTGTAAAGTTAATACTTCATATAACATGGGAAATTTACAACTATCCATTGCACTTCACAAAAATCCCTACACTCCAGTAGTGTGATAAAATTATATGGGGGAAATTATTTTTTTAGTCCGTTAACTTGGTCTCCTTTGCGTTAACTTGACACCTTACAAAATTAGTCTGTTATTTTAATTTAAAAAAAGGACCAAAATTTTAAAAAAGAACTAATTTTGTAAGGTGTCAAGTTAACGGACTAAAACGCAAAGGAAGCCAAGTTAACGGACTAAAAAAATAATTTTTTCAAATTATATGTATCTACAACTCAGTCTTAAACCACCAAGGCTATGGCCTAGTGGTATCCACCTCTCATTTGTGAGTGGAAATTCTTGGATTCTTAACCCATGCTTAAACCGTATTCCCACCATTTTTCCCTATTTCTCTTTTCCTCGGCTTTCTCATGTTAGGGTAAAAAAAAAAAAAAAGCCTAAGATAATACAAGATTTACATGGTTTGACCAAAATGCTTATATCACCAATCTAACATTAGATCTTTATTTCTAATCTTAGAAAAGTACCACATATACACTTTTCTTTTTGGAATTTAAAAACGTGAATGTTATATTAATAAGATGAAATATAATTTAGAATAGAAAATGAGAAATGAATTATATGGGAAGAGCCAGACAATTCATTTCTCTCAAATATGATCCTCTTTGATGCTGGATAGGAATTGAATTGTTTTTAATAAAACAGGCAAAAAAAATAAAAAAAAGGGTTAGGGGAGGCTATGTTGTATGAATTTATGAATAAACGTTGTATAAACATCGATGTAACAAAATCATTAAAAATCTAAATTTGGACGTGATATTTTCTCTTCTTTTTTAAAATGTTCATCGGATGAAAACTTCTGCAAATATTTGGATCAAGAATTTCACAGAGGAAAACTTTAAATATAAACCACAAGGTTACAAGATTTAAAGCGAATGAACTAATTTTCTTTAGTATTTTACTCACTAAAATCAACACTTCAAAAATAGCCTTAGTAATTTTAATGAAGAGAAAGTTTAAATTTTTAGTAGAAATTAACAACATACTACTAGTGATATGAATTATGGGAAGGTCATAAAAAAACTCTCTTTTTTCATATATGCTGACGAACTGTACATGCAACATTGGTCTAAACAATATCATTGCTAAAAAATTATTTCTGATCAACACCAATTTCATGACTACTCTCCTGAGCAGCAGCAACTTCATCTTTAGGCAAGTGAGGGGCCGAAAGCAACTTATTCAATTTGTGTAGCTCTTTGTATGCATTTTCAGTCTCGTGCTCCGCCATTATAGCTTGCTTCTGCAAGTTCATAAAAATAAGCATGTCGTGTTTCACATAGCAAAGAAGACACAATTTGGTCTATTAACAGCAGATATCGAAAAATTAACAGGAATATTAGCATTTATTAACAAGAACCAAACACGAAAAAGTTTCTACGATGCCTTTTTAAGGAGAAAAAAATATCAGTTATAATCTTTCACAGATCACATCTAAAGTAAGATTGAGAAATAAAGATCTCAAAAATCTTTTTGAAATATGTGGCACATCTCTTTGTGCAACTTTTATTTTTTCACATTAATCAAAAGATCGGTAGATTTCCTTGATACGTGCAGTTTGCACCTAAACAAAAAGAGCTACAGTTTCATATTTTAACCTTTAGGTCTGATGATATGCACAGAAATCATAGGACATGCACATATCGTTATACTCTAGCAAGGGAATAAGCATAAAATTCTTGAGCTTGGTAATTGAGCATGTAATGCAATTCGAAAAGAACAAGGGTAAATGTATTTCTTCTTTACTCCAAATTCATTCCCATAGGCAAAATAGACAGTAGTGCAGATGATAGTGAGACGCCTAGTCATGCCAGAATAAGTTTATCTTTTAGGTTTCATTTGGACGGAATGCTTCGGATCTGAAAGAGGATTTGAGGGGAAAGATTTCACATGACTCCATAGTAGATGACCCCAAAAATAGCTCAAAATGGGAGGCTCAATGATTTGAAATCCATCACCATATGAAATTACCCAATTTAATTAA
The DNA here is from genome assembly GCA_019426215.1 of Buddleja alternifolia. Classification (NCBI taxonomy): domain Eukaryota; kingdom Viridiplantae; phylum Streptophyta; class Magnoliopsida; order Lamiales; family Scrophulariaceae; genus Buddleja; species Buddleja alternifolia. Next base: position 30,075,925 of record CM033408.1, on the reverse strand, counting down.
GTTACTGGTGTGTTTGGATGGAAGGATTTGGAGGAAAGATTTCAGAGGACTCCAAATTAGATAGTTTCAAAATCTAACACACTGATTAGATAGATTCAAAATCTACCTCAAAATTAATACCATAGGATTTGAAATTCATAATAACTTGAAATCATGTAAACGAGCTCATTAAATTTGTTGATGAATTTGAAAGCCATAGCCTTCAATTCCTACAATCCAAACACAACCTAAATGGATTTGTTTTTATAGACTTGAAATCATTAGCTCGCAATACGTCAATCCAAACACAATATCAGGAATGAATTTAAGATTGGAAAGTTCAAAAGTGTTCGGAAAAGCAGAGAGGGAATTGAAAATTGAAGTGGGATTTGTGATACAAAGGAACAACCAAGAGCAAGAAAGCACATAAGAAATCAAATACACAAACTCACCTCTGCAGCAGCCACAGCTTCTTTAAGTCGCACAAGTAATTCTCCAGCAGCCTGAACGGCTTCAGCAGTATCCCTCAATTGTGCCTGAAGACCTATATTTTCATCCCTAAAGTATCGTTTATCCTTCTCTCTTTCCACTTTAAGTGCTGATTTGTGCAGGGAGAAGCGTTTGTCTCTTTGATGTAGAATCCACATAAAACTGCAGTTGAGTTCTTAAGTCTTGTATTTCTTCCAACAGAACATCCCTCTCACCCAAGTCAAAGAAATTTTGATATCTTTCCAATTGATCTTGAACTCTTTTCAACTCAATGTTTGTTCTCAAAACATCAGGGTGATTATATCATATTGTTCCTGAAGAATCCGCAAATTTGAGATAACATTTTAGATGAATTAGCAGAAATACTTCCATACTCAAGTGACTTTTAGAAAGACGTATTGTCGGTTGTACCTTATGTTCATGAGTTAGTGATAATAGTTCATTCTCCATGAACTCCTCCTCGGTAGGTAATATTCCATCCATCACGCTCTAAAGGCAATCACTTGTTATCTGCACGAGTTTGACCAATAATGGCGTTACACTCTCTCTCTCATTTTTGTATTGTTGGACCTGTATTCATGGTCAGAAACCAAAATCATATAACTTACAATTCAAAAAAAGTTGGGTTGTTTTATTACTCAACAAACCTACCAAACGATTAAGTTGCATTATCTCAGAATTTTGTTTGGCACACATTTCTTCTAATGCCATCTCTCTCCGGATAGCTCCAGCCTCCAGCCAAGACCTTTTACACTTCCTGAAAGATGATTAAACTGAACATGATAAGAATTGAGAAAAGAAAAAGGATATTAAAACTCCACCTGTAACCAGATGACATACTTTGGGAACCAGTTTGAACAACCACATCAACTTTGACAACTGGTAGAACTGCTTTAACATCGGACAACATGCAAGAGAATCTAAATGATGACCGTCTCATAGAACGATTTAGGCGTTGACTCTCTATAATTTCAAGACCACAGTGAAGCTTAGTAGCCAAATGTTGAGTTGATGCAAAACAAGATTTGCGATTAGAGAGAGAGTTCAAACAGAGGCTGTTAAAGGGCTTTGCAATGGATGCATGTACAGCCAATGGACTATGAGAGTGTCAAACAGGAAATTGTTGAGAAGCTCGAGAGCCTTTGACCAATTACATATCATATTATCCAATTCAATTTTAACTATGTGAAAGATTTTTTTTTAAAAAAACCATCAGATTTCAATTCTACTCCCGCTTTTTATGAGAATTTCAACAAATTCATTAAACACAAATGAAAAGCTATCAACTAGATATCCTAGTTCTTTCATTTCACTTTTTCTCTTCCCCCCGCTAAATCTCTCTTCTCCCACTTCTTTATGGTGCTTGTGGCGAAGGATGAGATGGATTGATGACACAGGGAAAAACTAAGAGAGAATTAATCCATCTCAGCCTTACGTACCATCCACCTTCAACAGCTGACTAATACTCAACATGCCCCTCGTTGTTTCTCATCAGACAATTAAATCAATTTAAACCGTGAACCAAGAAACTTCAAAACTTCTTATAGAGCCAATCCTGAAATTGCTAATTTGGGCAGAGAGGGTCCCTCAGCACGAATTATGTGATCTAAGTTAGAATTCTTCTGTTTCTCTCCCTGAGAATCAAATAGCTGATGCACAAGCCTGGTACCTCACTTTTTGAGTTGGAGAAATGGCACTTATCATCGCCATCTTTGCGATCCCGCCCAGAGATTCCTGTGACAAAAAAGTCAACTTCGAATCTCTGTATAGGATGTGTCCTCGTTTTCCTGTCTGGGAAACTTCTGCGAGAATATTTATCAAGTTCCTGCAAGACTCACAGAGGACCCACTTAAACCATAGGTATGAACAATTTATCTAATTGTAAACTCATTCAATAGTCTCTCATAAGAAAATAAAAATTATAGCAAACACGAATGAGTATCATCTTATATTTAACAAGATGAAAATCATGGCACGATGGCCAAACAATTACTAAGAAGTGAGAGCATGTGCTAAGCCAGAATAAAATTGATTCGGATTGGAGAATAACCCTTCTATAACGACATGCATGCAGGCACTCTGTTGTTCATCAACTCAGAAATTCAATGAAGGAATACATTACCTTGCTGCGTAATTCAACCACACATGTAAAAAGACTGTGGTAACGAGAACTTTCAGCATTTACACGTGTAGCGCTGGTTCTTCGGTTTGCCAACCCCTGCACAATTAGCAGGCAAAATAAGTGGAATGTGCACACCCCTATTTTGTTAATTGTGCACAACCCTTGCACTACCTGAAGATTCATTTGACTTGGATCCAATAGATCAGTTATTTGTTGATAATATAGCCATTGAAATTTTGACACAACTTCAAAAGCGATTAAAGCCACCTACCTCGAGGAAAGAGCAGCGGCACATATACACCAGTTGTCGATTAGCTTGTTTGACTTGCTCCTACATGGAAAAGGTATGAATCACACATTATTTCAAAGCGACCCAAGTTATGAAAATGATATATACTGTGGAATGGCAATTTTAGCAGAAAACAAAATGGAATAACCACCCCATCAATCCGTCCAAAGAATCTGCGAAAGACACATGGTGCTAGGCCTTGTTGAATCTCCTCCAACAAGGCGTTGGACGCACCTCAAATGGTGTATATCTTCCCGCTCCCTGTCTGATCAGTCAGAGATGCACATAAAATCATCTTTTAGTAGAACTAACTATTTCATAGAATCATCTGGGTGCATGTCATGCTGTTGTTTCTAGTGCTACAATAATAACATCACTTGAGTTCTACTTGAAACCAATAAGAAAAAATGAATATACCTGTCCATAGGCAAACACAGAGCTTGTGGACCCAGCAAGACAATTTTCAACAAGTGGTGCACCTACGAGCTCGAATATATCAATCTGAAAAAAATAAGGCCAAACAGTAGTTTCATAAATTATCCATTCTGTACTTGCTATTAACAATTTTTTAGACAAGAAAATGGTTTATAAGAGGAGCATCTTGCCTGTTTTGATTGTATATCTGCAACAGAGTCGAATGTAAAGGTTTGCCCTGATATCGATGAAGAATATTCTGTGATTTTCTGAACTATATTTCTTCCATCTTCTTCATCCTTGTTTGGTGGTCTCACAAGCACTACTACCTAGTTTATATAGTTATAGCACATTATAAGCTTACAAGATCCCCCAAATACATGGTGGCAATTTCTTCCGTTACAAACAGGAAAGAAATTTCAACAGACTAAGCTGAATGCAAAGTTCAATTTAGGAGATAAGGAGATAATGTCAATCATAATGCACAACAAGATAAATAGAATAAGATATGGGAAGGATATAGGTATTCAAACATATCTAGAGGTTTGAGCTTCACTTCGACAACATCAGTTAGCATCAAAAGTTACAGATTACCAAGCGAAAAAAAAAATCAGACTCTAGAAGTCGGATCGTTTTTTAATTTATGAATTCACATGCAGTTACTCCATTAATATATGCAATTTTCAAAACATCCTCAGTTTAAGTACTCCCGGCTAGAGCAAACACATAAAATAAAAGCTATAGTGCCTCGAGATATTAAACTGTAACATCAACATATTTTATCATACACTGCAGTTTAAATGTTCTAAAGGAGACAACTAAATAGTTCAACAATCAACAGAAGAAGAACTTAATTACTTTCATGTGTCTGCGCAGTTTAGAGAAATAAAATATATTTTCCGTAATCTTTCTATACCAATAGAAGTGTAAGGTGATGCGATGATCCAAAGAAGCAGCTACTCCATGTTGATAGCATTGCACTGCATTTACATAGAACAGAATTAGTCTTTGATTTTATGTTCTTTTGAAGAGAATTGGTGTTTGAGTTTAAATCTAAGGTAATTGAACTGAATCTTACACATGTTTCCTCATATTTGCAACATCCTAACAAAGATCTGTAGAGTACAACTAGTACAGCACCTCAGAGTTTTCCAGTCAAAAATAAAATGAAACAATTCAAAATCCGAAAGGTATATAGAATGAATCCGAAACAACATTTACAAAAGAAGAAACAAACCTTTTCCAGAATGACTGCGGGAATAATACTAACAGAAAACGAACCTTCTCAAACCTTCTCAATCAGATGGCACGCAGAAACACAAATAGAAGCGTTACCATGCGAGAGTTGGAGCGAACGATCAAGGTGAGCTCCTTATGCCGCCAAGAACCTATAACAACGTATGGAGATACAAGCATGCAAAATCAAATGAAAACAACATCCAGTATCACTACTTCGCAATCCACATCGTAGCATAATAGCGTCTCATTTATTTACAATCACTAAATCGTAAGTGTCTCAGATGGAATCCACATCCGAGATCCGCACATACAACCGTCTAATCACTAAATTCGTAAATCACTTCGGAATCCGATATCCGAGCATAGCGTTGCATTTATTGACAATATCCATTATCCAGTAATTTGTGTATATGTATAGTAAAAGCGGTGGTGTGTGTGATTAGAAGTTAAGAATTAGACAGGTGGATCTGCAACATCGGCGGCGGCTATATCTGCAACATCGGCGGCGGCTATATCTGCAACATCGGCGGCGGCTATATCTGCAACATCGGCGGCGGCTATATCTGCAACATCGGCGGCGGCTATATCTGCAACATCGGCGGCGGCAACCGGAGCTGGATTCACCGCCGGCGCTGGAGCTGCATTCATCTGTTGATCAGCTACTACCACCACGAATCTTCGAAGATGACTATAGACATTGTTTGGACGTTGTTGCTGCTGCTCCGGCTCCGGCTCCGGCTCCGGCTCCTCGTCCGGAGCTTCATTTTCAGTCTTATCTAAAGCGGCAAAGGAATTTTTTAGCGGTATAGCAGCCGCGGTATTCACATAAGCTAGGTCTAAGTTGTTGTTCTCGTTAGCGTCATTAGCAGCCATTTCAGTTTGAACTCGGAACTAAGAAATTTTCAGAGGTAGAATAGAATTTGAAATGAGAAGTGCAGGTGGAATTTGAAATGAGAAGAGCATGTGTTTATATATCTGTGTGTGTATATATATGTATATATATATATATATATGTATGTATGTATGTATAAAAAAGGCGGGAGAGTTTTTTGTTGAAGATATAAGGATTTTGGGCTTTGTCCAACAGGATTTAGATAAGGGCCGTGCATCAGGCCCACGTTCTGGGCCTTCCAACTTGCTGTCAATTGGGGTCAATTGGAAGTTGACCAACACTTACGGGGCTAAAGTGCAAATCTTGGCTCTCAAAATCCTCTTCAGACATGGGACTTATTGTCAAGCTTATATCATAGTTGATGGCCTGGCATTGGGTAGGCATTACCCAGGCCCAAACCCAGACCCTAAAAATGCCCACAGAATATCTCCTTTACCCTACCCGGACCCGACCCGGTCGCAGACCCTATGGGTCCGAAAACCGGGTCCACTGCATAGACCCGGAGTTTCGGGTCCGGGTCCGGGTCGGGTCCTATAATTTTTTATTTTTTTTTGCGAATTGTGATCGTCCGAGTTTGTTGTTCATTATATATTTTATGTATTTATAGAACTGTAAAACATGTCTCGATCAAAATCATTATTTATTTTCCGATTAGAAGAATCTCACTTGGTGTCTTGGATCTTTTCCATACATGAAGGCTGCTAATATTACTCTTTTCCTAATTCCATATAGGCCTGTCAATGGGTAGGCATTACCCAGGCCCAGGCCCAATAATTTCATATTAGACCCTGCCCAGACCCGATTATTTGGGTCTGAGACCCGGACCCGATGGTAGTAAGGAGTTCGGGTCCGGGTCGGGTCTGTACCCGAACAAGAACCACGGGTCCTTTACCCGAACAAGACCCGATCAATACCCGAACAAGACTCACGGGTCCTTTACCCAAACAAGACCCGATCAATACCCGAACAAGGCCCACGGGTCCTTTACCCGATCAATACCCGAACAAGACCCAAAATTTATTTTTTCAATTCACTTTTGTATTTTTATCTGCTTTTATTTTATTTTTTCATGTGGATTTTGTTAATAGAACTACTGTCACTAGTGTATTTGACCATTTTCTGTTCTTATTTTTTATTTTATTTTAGATTGTAAATTTTACTAGTATTTGTTAGCTGACAGGAGAAACTTATTTTATTTTAGATTGTAAATTTTACTAGTATTTGTTAGTTTCGGTTACTACCATCGGGTCCGGGTCGGGTCCGGGTCTGGGCAGGGTCTAATATGAAATTATTGGGTCTGGGCCTGGGTAATGCCTACCCATTGACAGGCCTAGTTGATGAGTTCTTGAGTTTATGTTTTATTAGCCAACTTTCAGAAGTTGTTTTCCGTGTAATTGTTTTTCTTTCTTTAATAAAATGTTTCCTTTCAATTTTTAACATTTTTCACCGGTGTAATTAGAAATATATTGTATTAACAAATTTCAAACAAACTACAAAATTGGAAAAGAAATAAAAAGTAAATGAAGAAAGTTAGAAAAAAAATAGTAATTAGACAAATCATAGAATTTTAACAATATAATTGTCCTAGTATAATCATAGGACTTTCTTTTCTTTTCTTTTTTTCACAATGAATCCAGGGGGTTGCTTTATCTTCTTGAAGATGATCATTTTTGAAGGCAGATTTGACATCTAATAGGTGTAAACGAGTTGAGTTCAGAAAATTGGTGTTCAAACTTATTTGAATTGCAATCGAATTTCAAAATTTGTATTTGAACTTGTTTGATTATTAATCAAACCGTACTCAAACAAGCTTTTTAACACGAGTCGAGCTCTAGTAGGGTGACTTTTTTAAAATCTTCTATATCAATTTTTACTAATCGAGCCGAGCATCAAAACACGTCAAACACAAAAGTTGTCCAAACTTGGTTTGATATATTGACGAACATGAATCCCATCCCCTAGCGAGTGAAGTGCTTACGCCCCTTTAGAGATAGGGGCGAGCAAAAGAGCTCGTTCTTCCATTTTTAGATCTTTAGATTCGATCTGAGCTCCAACAAACTTTTAGCGATGGTGCTCAAGTCAAATATAAAATATCTTGCTTCGTCTTTCAACCTTAACCATCATATTGCTTATCAATTTCTAAAGTTGAAGCAAATATATAAATGTTTTAAATTTTATCTCATTAATGAATGATAAAACCCCTAGATCCGCGGAGTCAGGACCCAATTAAGGCTTAATTGATTAATTGTACTCAGAAGAATTACTTTATCCATAATCAAACATTAATGCAGACAATAAACACCAACAAGAATCGAATACATAACTGATATGGGTAAAACCCGTTATACCAAACAAAAGACCAAAATATCCCTAGCTGTCTATTTAGTTACCAAACAGTCCAAAGATCCACGCTTTTTTACCTGGAGATGGGTCAAGTGGAGATCCGGCCCAATGCACCGACCTGACGACCCGAATGGTTTATGTCAACTACGAGAGTGACACGCGTCCAGACCCAGTTAGTCCAATTGTCAACTCATGAAAAGTGACCGACATTTGCTATAAATACCCCTCCTATTCATTTATGAGGGATAAACATTTATTTCTCTTACAATTCTCTCTATTTACTTCGTATCCCGTGTAAAATCCACCAAATTTAGCCTTGTCTTCTATGAAGCAAGTACGTATGTATCCAAATCTCTTTTTGAATTACGTTTAAACTTGATCCTATTAAATTAGGTACGTAGACAGCTTAACTCAATCAAGTCCAATGTAGAATCTCATTTACTAGGTTCTGATTCGACCCATTTGAGTCGTAGATTGGGTTTAGATTTGATCCTACGAAATTCTAGCTGAATACAATTTACAATTTTTTTTATTGAATTTAGAAATGTGACTCTTAACATTTTTCAAGTACAAGATTGATTAAAATTATTAAATATATCTTGCAACAAAGCAACATATTGTACATATTCCTTAATCCCGACTCCTGGGCCATCAACCAGTCTATGAAATGGAGCTCTATGGCACGATTAAAACTGGACCGTTTATTTCAAAAAATGGGTCAAATAAGCTTGGGCCAAGATTCGGCCCAATTGAATCTGGGCCTCCGTGGTCAGATGAAGATTATCTTCCTCCAGCTGCAAACCCTTGGAATCCACACAAATGGATTCTCTACATTGTTTTCATCTCCTGATGCAATTGCAAGTTTGCAACCTACAAAACCCTGTTTAGTTTATTACAAGCTATATTAATTTAGTTTGTAAGTTTCATGTATTCTTTTCAGAGTGTTTTTGGCCCAACTATTATATAATTGATAATAAAAGGACCATTTTTTTTAAAAAAAATTGTCTATTGATTTTAGTAGAATGAATAATGACACAAGCTTGAATTTATCAGTTTTGCCAAATTGTGAAAAAGACTTGGATCAGCATTACAGAAATAGGGTTAAACACTAATATAAAAAAAAAAAAAAAAGCATTTGCATTTGAAACACAAATTTTGGATTTTCAACTAGAAGATGGGCTCTAAAAACACAAGAATAAGTACCAATCTATAACAAGTATCTTATATTTGGTTAGGTTAAAATTTGCTTGTAGTCAACTCTTAACGAGAAAGTTCCAGCCCAAAATCAATTTGACATAAACTGAAGTGTGATATTCAAGGTAAACAAATTACAATGTGTGATTGATCATAAGATAAGTCACTAATGCACTTGGGTTTAGTCAAACCAAATTCAAACCTCTAAAAACATAAGTTGTAGCAACTATCTATAGTTAGTATCTTATATTTTGTTAGATTGAAATTTTTTTGGAGTCAACTCTTGACATGAAGTAGAATTTACACCAACATTTTTACTTAAGTAGAATTTAGAACTTCTACTTGGCTCTTGTATTTTCTTGAATGTGCAACATTTTTTTATCTTATTCAAACATGAGGATCATATGGGTTTTGAGCCTTCTCACAATAGGAATCTCAGTGACCCTGTCTGAATGACTATTTACCAAAAATCAAGTATTCCATATAAACTATACGACCATGTAACTATATTATTATCTATACTACTATAAAACTCTGGATTTTGTAGATGTTATTTCCAATTACGAAAAGACACAATGACATTTTCTTAATAGTTAATAACTTAATACTATATTCGTCCCAAAAAGGATGTTCACTATTCCTCTTTTGTCTGTCCCAAAATGATTGTTTCTTACTATAAATGTATATATTTATTGTCTAATCTGACAATATTACCCTCTATTTTAATTGAGAAATATATAATTAATTTATTTTTATTATAAAATTGGAATCATATTTAAGAAAAATAGTTACGTACATGAACAATAGATAGTAGTCATAAATTAAATTAAAATCAATGTATATTTTATAAGGTAATATTATTAGTTGTCTTTTGTTTTATGGACTTTCGATAATTCCTAAAAAAAATCAAAGGGGACATCCGTTTTGAGACGTATGAAATACATCTTTTTTTAAAATATTCCCCTTAACCTAAAAGATGGCTGACAATGACATACTCTTTATTTTCACTTTTCTTTTTATTGGAGTTATCAATAACCCTTTCTTAAAATGCATCGTTTTATTGTAAAGTTAATATTAATTTATAAGAGTGACCCTCAATATGCCCCTAACATTAATCCTAAAAGATGGCCTCCAGCTGACTCTCTATTTCTACTAATCTCTTGATTTGAAGTTAATTTTTGTTTTCATTTAGCAGCAGGTGTCATTTTGTTAATAAATTGTAAATTGAAAGACCCTTAATATACAATTAAATTAATATTGGTACGAAATTAACTACCTGACTCTTCATTGTGTAATTAGGCCATGACAACCAAATTTACGTAGAAGTATGATGAGATGGAAGTTATGTATATTCTTATTAGAAATTTGGATTAGATACAGTGACGATGTTTCCAACTAACATCACTTTCATCTTCTCTATTTCCAGCAATTCTCCAACTGTAATTAACATCATTTAAACAGATTAATCATCTGTATTTCATCCTGCTTTGAGTTTTGTGAATATAGATACAAGTTTGACACTGACAGAATTTTGACATTCAAATTTACTTTTTGATAATGATGATATCAACGTTACTTAAGATATATTATTGGGAGGAAAATGCATTTTTCGTCCGTTAACTATGCTATTTTTCACATTTGGTCCTCTATGTATTGCCCCTAGTAAAAATACTCTATATGTTTAAAAAATTGGTGTATTTAGTCCGATTTTGAAAATACTATATGCCTTATTGCCATGTTTTTCACCCCAAGTTCGTATCACCATAGGAGCAAAAAAATTTCATTTATCCAAGTGGCATTTCAAGTCATCAAATCCTTGTTGAAGTGACATGTCAAGTCATCAATTTTGCTCCAAAATCAAAAATCCCCAATTTGGCCCCTCACGTGCCCGGCACATTCAATTTTCCGGTCAAATTGGCCGAAAAATTTCAAAATCGGACTAAATATGCCAATTTTTGTAACATATAGGGTATTTTTGCTTAGAGCAATACATAGAGGACCAAAAGTGAAAGCAACATAGTAAACAGACCAAAATGCATTTTCCCCTATTATTGGGATAATAATATTTTTAATCCCTGAAGTAGATTAAACGTGTCAGAATAGTCCCTATAATATTCGGGATTCGGAGTCCCGCGAGCTACCAATAATGACCTTATGATGAGGTCACTGTGATCCTACAACATTGAGGCATACATGCTAATAAATGTGATCATGTATATATAATTTCGATATATATCAACATCCAAGTATGGATTCGTATGATGATCACAAATGTATTGTCTTAATCTCATTATATTTTTTATGTCATATTAATCAAGCAGAGTCCATCAACAGAGACAACCGAATCAATTCGTGTAGAGTGGAAATCTTAAACAAAAAAACCTTACAATTAAGTTATTATTCAAATGGTGTAAAAAGATGATGAAATTCATAAATTACAAAAGCAAGTATCACAATCAAGCCAAATCATGAATGTGCGTGCCTGCGCGCGCGTGTGTGAATGTGCGTGACTGCGTGTGTGTGATTGTGTGTGTATGTGGGTGTAAGTGCGCGCGTGTGTGTATTGGTATGTGTGTGTGTGTACGAGGGTGGGGTGGGATTAAGGCTGGGGGTGGGGTGGCGATGGGGTGGGGAAGATGGAGAAGACGACTACTGTTCCCCACCCCTTTTCTTTTTTATTTATTTTATAAAGTAATATATTATTTAAGTAATTTAGTTTAGAAATTAAGTTTGTTAAAATACAATTATTAAATTTATTTGTGAATTTTATAAATTAAATTAAAATATATAATTTTAAATTATATAAACTATTATATAATCTAAACTATTATATAAACTCTTATATATAAATTTAAATAAAAGATTAAAATGATATTCTATATATAATTTTTTTTAATATAATTTTAATAATTTCTAATTTATTTTATTTTTTTGAGAATATTTTTTTTATAAATAATTTTTTTATACTTTTATACATAACATTAAATATAACACTTATATTTTTACAAAATATTATAATTTACACCAAAAGGGTATACTTGTCTGAATATTTTAGGGTTTCCATGTCCAACAAAGGACAAGGACATTTTCGAAAGTTTACCAAGAATTTTAACGGTGCCGTACAGTAACCCTAACGGAAGGTGCTACTTGTTGGACAAAATGAAGAGTATGGATGTTAGATGTAATTCATTAAACTAGAGAGAATGTTTTTTATAATTTCGAAATACCTTAAGATGCTAAGTGTAATTATCCCTATACTAAGTCACATAGAGCGAGAACGCAGAGCGGGAGCGGGAGCGTAGAGCGACAAAATTTGAAAAAATTTGGGAGCGGGAGCGCTTTAGAGCATATATAATAAAAATATAGCTTAAAGTTTATCTTGTTATATATATCATATGTTTTATAAATTGTTCAGCCAAATTATCGTTAGATATTATTTTGATAAGATTATCTCATTTAAAATAAGTATTTGTTAACTTGAATTTTAAAAATAAGATGATGTGATTGTCTTTTTTAGCATGCTTAAAAAATATAATATATGATGAAAGATTATTAAAATAATATTAGTTTTAGGTCTCAACTCTAGATCGAAAAAGATACCAAAGACTCAAATTCAGCATTACAAGTTATAGGTATTGATTTTTTACAAAATCTATATTTGTTTCAGTCTTTTTTTTTTTGAAGGCAAAGCTTTTACTTATTTTGACTACTAAAACAATTTTCATTGAATGCATATGAAATATTATTAGTGAAAAATCATTCTTATTTCGTTAAGTGTAGTTCCTAAATTTTAGTTCGAGAATTAAGAATTTTAAGAGCGTCATATATAGAGCGAAGCTCTGAAGCTTGGAGCGCAAGAGCTCAAGCTTAAGAGCGAGCTCGGTGCGTTAGAGCGCTAACTCTGTATGGAGGATTATGTGATCTGATCCCTATATATATATATTATATATAAAGGGAAGAATGAAATTCAAACACCAAAAAAGACACCAGGCAACCTAAAGTCCCTTTTTTCAGAATCTTATAAGTCTAAAGATAACTCACACAAGAAATTTTAAAAACCGTCTAATCATATCAGAAACCAAAGAAGTCCACAACAAGAAATCAACCGAATATAATTGCGTGGCTTTTATGTCCAAATAATCCAAAAATCAGCGAAAAGTGACAAACTGAAAAGATTTTCTACTATTATATGTAAATATTTCTTTCCTAAAAAGAAGTTGGATCAAGTTGCCGATAAGTTGGCCAAGATAGGTCTCTACATGAGCTTGTGTACTTTGATCTATGGATACTCCAGTGCATGAAATTTTATGGAAGATAAAGCGGGAAAAACTGGCCCCGGGTCGTGACTATAAGCCAGATCTGTCGGGCTAAATGTCCCATAGGGTAACCCCCATCAGAATAAATAAAAAAGAAAAGAAAAAAGAAGAAGTTGGATCCGAATCACGTTACTTGCCTTATAAATTATAACTCAATTTGGAATTAATTAATTGGAATAAGATGAGTTCGAGTTGAAGACTTGTTAGAAAACCCTATATATATGTAAATATTTCTTTCTTAAAAAGAAATTGTAATTTAATTTGAAATCAATTGGAGGAGTTGAGTTGAAGTCTTGTTAACCTTAAAACCCTATATGTCTATATATATGTAAACTCATCGTGTCCTGCCTCAACAACAAAAGAAAAAAACTCATCATATATATATATAGCTTATAGGTTTAACACCCACAGTAACAACAATGGTGGAATTTATGGAATTACCGATGAACAACGTGGCGGAAATAATATCAAAATTACCGATCAAAACCATCCTCGCGTGCAGGTGCGCATGCAAATCTCTTCTCGATTTAACCTTCTTTAATCGATACTTCGCCGCCTTGCACTCGGAACAACACACCACCCAGCAGATCAGCAGCAGCAATCTCATCATCCAATTCCGCGACTCTAAACACTTAAAAAACTACGTTCAGTTAATCGACTCCCAACTCGATACCAAACCTATAAGGTCAACCGCACCCAAATTACGAGTAAGTCCCACATTCAATATTCCAATCGAGGAGCAATATTTAAATTACAATAAATTTGCTCTTGTGAATGCGTGTAACGGATTGATTTATTTCGCGATAAAATCTAGCGAATGGTGTTCTTCTTTAGTTTGCAATCCGATTACGAAGGAGCATGTTAGGGTTCCTGAAGTAGACAAATTACACACACGGACTTCGAGTTCATGGTTGGGATTTAGTCCAGTTTCTAGAGTGTATAAGGTTCTGAGGTTTTATAATTACACTAATGCAACTGATAATGGAGCTCATATTCATGATGTTGGTTCTAGTAATTGGAGAGACGTCGAATCTACACCGTTGAATCACATTTATTGGGATAATAGTTACGCTTTCCTCAATGGAATTGGATATTGGCTTTGTCGATATGGTAATCAACTTGATCATCGAAGGGTAGATGCTTTCCTACTTTCCTTTGATTTTGAGAGTGAAATATTTGGGATGATTGATGTCCCTCATCCCGGTTTCGACAGTAATTATAGGCTACGATTTATAAGTATTGGAATTATTGAAAATTGTCTCTGTTTGATTGATAATGTATGGAGTTTTAATATATGGATGATGGACAATTGTGGGAAGTGGAACAAAAAATTCACTCACGATGATGTATTCGAGAAGCCCCTCAACATTTGCCAGACAAAGTTAAGACCGCTGCAAATGCTGAGCAGTGGGGAAATATTGATGGTTTCGGACGACCGTCATCTAGTATGCTATGATACAAAGAGAAACAACTTCAGATTTCTCGATTTGCATATGATGAAACCAAAATGCAGCGTTGTTACTTTTGTTCCCAGCTTTGTGTCATTCAAGGATATGCTCTTTCTCTCTAACGGATAACTGAGAGGTATTAATTCATTCTTCATATATATATATATATATATATATACACACACATCTCGCATTCAAAATTTATAAATCACTTTAAGAAATAATAACAATTTCTTACTATTAATTAGATATTTGATGTACATGCAATGAGAATTTCTATTATTGCAGAAAATACATAAATAAAAAGAGATTTTTTCACAAAATAATGAATAGTATGTTTTTTAAGGCCAGCCAAGTAAGACAATCTTATATAAAGTAGTTTGATAAATACAACTTGGTACAACAATTTATAATAATTATTTCTATAATTTCATTATACGTTTAAAGCTGCTAACGCTCTTAAGTAATTTTAGATTTTAAACGTTTAATTTCATGCTCTTGTGTTCCGACTTAGGAACAACAATGAAGGCCATAACCTTGTATCTCTTGCTTCTCCCTTATCTCCTCTCTTCTTTGCTTTTCAAACAACATGCAGCATTATGAAGTTCTTCCTATTGTATCTAACTTTATATTTGTTGATGATGTGCAGATGATCAGAGACTAAAAATCAAATTATTGGATGAAGGCGCAGCAGCATTCATTCTTTATTTGTGTTGGGGAATAAAGTTATCATTTTTTCATTCTTTATTTGTGTTAGGGAATAAAGTTATCATTTTATTTTTATTTTTCTGGAATGCATCAGACTTCTTATGATAATTTATTATGGCAGTAGTTTTTGTTAGATAAGAAAATGATCGTGAAAGCATTAGTTGTTGTGTTAAAACTTTATCTTTAATTGTTGGCAAAGCGCATTAATTGTGTGGAAGTAAACTAGTATTTATGAGACAAAATAGTAAATAATTTAATCATTATTGAGTGACAAGACCTTTTTTCTATAGATAAAATGGCTAGGTCAGGTAAAATTATAACGGCTACTCCAATTAAGAGAATCTAATGGCCATAAAATGTTTATTTCGTCAAAACTTATTAGAATGTATATATAGTCTAATTTAATAAGTTATATGTTTCGAACAGATTTTTACGAGAAAAACAATATATGATAGTTAAGTTCTTTTTTTTTTTTTTTTGAACAGAAGATAGTTAAGTTCTCTTTGATGGATGGAAAACTAACTTGAAAATTGCAAATTCTTCGTCTCTCTTTCTCTCTAAAACCCTAATCATATTTTCTTCTCTTCTTCTCTGCCGACGATAGTTTGGTTTGATGAATCAGTCGCCTCCATTACTAACTGATGTCACCACCATCATCGGCGGGCTGGGTTGAAGCACCCTCCTTCAAGCTGTGTATCTCAATTTCAAATTTGATGAGACGGAAATGGATCTGACGAGACAAAAATGGATCTGATGAGATGAGACATATGATACATTAGATTTTATATAGTTTTTTAGATATTTTGTTTAATATTTTATTTTCTCTCTCGAATAAGAGTTTCGTCTCTCTTGAATAAGAGTATGGTCTTTTGCACAAGAGTTTTTTTGTGCTCGTTTGTTAGTTCTAAAGATTTGTTATCTTGAAAAAACTTGATATTAGGTGCTTCAATGGTTATTACCACATCGTTAAACATAATCTAAGTTTTATTGTTTTTGACGTTGTAAACTTATTATTGAATGAAATAAAATGACCGCTATTAACTTAAAAAAGAAAAATAAAAGTTCTCTTTGATAATAACCGCTACGAATATTACCTAATCTAATCTTTTTTCATCAAAACAGAAAGATAAGAAAAAAAAAATGCGTAATAGTCACCAACTTATAAAATTATAATAAAAGAAAGAAAAAAAAAAAACTAAACTTACCAACTCGTTGAGTAAAAAATAGGGTGATGGTGATAGCCGAATTGATCTTGTCTATTACTTCCTATAAAGAATCGTGGGTCACGTTATAAAATATTGAAGATGACTTCATTTCAAGAAGCTAAATTATCCCATATTGAAAAATAGTTATAAAGAGTGGTCCCTTTATCCTATAAAAGGAGACCACCTATTTACATTTGAAAATATCCCTTAGCCTCTTATCTTTGGCTATTCTTCTTTTCTCCTCTATAGTTTTGTATATTTCACTTTTGGTCCTTTCTTTTGTGTAGTGAAATATTTTGGTGGGGTCCGAGGACGTAGGCTAAATTAGCCGAACCTCATTATATTTGGTGTTTTTTATTTTGTGTTATTCTTCAAGTAGCCATTGTTAGTTATAGTTGTAGTGTTATATTGTGCTATTAAATACGTCTAGTTAATTCTGTCGAGGAGATTGGGTTTTAAGCGCGACCGTTGTGACGCCTCCAATCTTTCCTGGGAATTAAATCTAGTGTGGTTTTCTAGTACAATATTTCCCTCGCTATTTCTATATTTGGTGGAATATGACTCTGAGTTCCACAACAAGTGGTATAAGAGCTCGGGTATTCTGAGTATGCTCTGTGGTCGCAGTTTAATCTGATCTTCCACATCAGAAAAGTTTTCCCGGGCTATTTGGCTTTCGCATTTGGAGGGCTATTGAAGAATAATTTGTAACCAAAAATGGAAGGCAGCTCAAAAGCATCGTCGTCGTCCATTTGGGCGAGAACCACTGTGGCAAATACGCGATTGGCAGTGGAGCCTTTTGATGGCACTGGCCATTTTGGTATGTGGCAAAGCAAAGTTGTAGACGCACTCTTTCAACAAGGTCTATACTTAGCTATTAAAGAAAAGAAACCAAATGATATAGAGGAAAAAGAATGAAAATTTGGATGAGAAGGATTTGGCTCTAATGTTGCTGGGATCCCTTCCTGAGGAGTTTGAGTTTCTTGAAACCACTCTACTTCACGGGAAGGCTGCTGCTGTATCTCTTAGCGAAGTTTGTGCTGCCCTATACAGTTATGAACTGAGAAGGACAAGCAAGTTTGTTCAGGCGGAGATGCAAAAGTTTTGTTCATCAGAGGTCGTTCACAAAAGAAAAGGAGTGACATACTCCAAATTGGAGTTTTGTGAACTTTGTGTTCGTGGGAAACAGACAAGGGTTAAATTTGGAACAGCAATCCATAATACTGAGGGTATCTTAGATTATGTTCATTCGGATGTATGGGGTCCCTAAAAAATGAGTTCTTTGGGAGGGAAGCACTATTTTGTAACCTTTGTTGATGATTTTTCCCGGAGAGTTTGGGTGTATACTATGAAGACGAAGGATGAAGTGTTTGAGGTATTACTCAAATGGAAAAAGATGGTGGAAACTCAGACTGATAAAAAGGTCAAACGTCTCCGTACAGATAATGGTGGAGAATTTAGGAGTGGTCCATTTCAAAAATTTTGTGAGGATGAAGGCATTGTCAGACACTTCATTGTTAGACATACACCACAACAGAACGGAGTGGCAGAACGCATGAACCGGACTTTGCTGGAGAAAGTTCGGTGTTTGTTATCCAATGCTGGGTTGGGTAAAGAATTTTGGGCTGAGGCTGTGACGTATGCATGCCATCTCGTTAATCGTCTACCATCTACTGCTATTGATGGAAAAACACCATTTGAAAAATGGTTTGGAAAGCCTGCTGCTGATTATGATTCCTTACATGTGTTTGGTTCCGCTGCATATTATCATGTTAAGGAATCAAAGTTGGATCCTAGAGCAAATAAAGCTGTGTTCATGGGGATGATCAAAAGGTGAATGCAGAACAGCAGGATGGTACTCCCAAACAGGTGGAGTTTGAAAAGTTTGTTAGCCCAGCAGATCAAGAAACTCTTGATCATTCTCCTACGGTAGAAGGAGATTTTGAAGAAGAGGAAGTTCAACCCCAAGAACTTCCACAGCAACTTGAATCAATTACAACTAGCAAGCCAAATAGGACAATCAGAAAGCCTGCTCGCTTTGATGATATGGTGGCTTGTGCATCTGCAATTGCCGCTGATGATGTTCCTACCACTTATATTGAAGCAGTCAAAGGACCAGAGAAAGATAAGTGGAGGATTTCCATGAGTGAAGAAATGCAGTCCCTTCATAAGAATCAAACATGGGAACTGGCCAGTCTCCCGAAGGAAAAGAAGGCAATTGGATGCAAATGGGTATTTGCAAAGAAAGATGGATTTCCTAGCCAAGGTGATGTTCGCTACAAAGCCAGATTGGTGGCCAAAGGTTACGCTCAGAAAGAGGGCATTGATTATAATGAGGTGTTTTCTCCAGTTGTAAAACACTCCTCCATTAGAATTTTGTTGGCTTTGGTAGCACAGTTGGATTTTGAACTAGTTCAGTTGGATGTAAAAACTGCATTTTTACATGGAGACTTGGAAGAGGAAATCTATATGACTCAGCCAGAGGGATTCAAAGTTGCTGAAAATGAAAATTTGGTTTGTAAACTTCAAAAATCGTTGTACGGATTGAAGAAATCTCCGAGGCAGTGGTACAAGCGATTTGACAAGTTTATGATGGGAATTGGGTACACAAGAAGCAAATACGATCTTTGTGTGTATTTGCACAAGCTACAAGATGGATCCTTCATATATCTTCTTCTGTATGTTGATGATATGTTGATTAGCTCCCTGAGTCTAATAGAAATTGAGAAGTTGAAGACTCATTTGAAAAGGGAGTTCGAGATGAAGGATCTAGGTGAGGCGAAGAAGATTCTCGGCATGGAGATTTTCAGAGATAGAAAATTGAGGAGGCTTTGTTTGACTCAGAAACAATATCTGAGTAGGATGTTGAGGCGTTTTGGGATTGATGAAAAGTCAAAACCAGTTAGTACTCCGCTTGCTCCTCATTTTAAGCTTAGCGCCGCTTTGTCACCGAAATCTGATGCAGAACGGGAATACATGTCAAAAGTAACGTATGCAAATGCTGTTGGTAGCTTGATGTATGCTATGGTGTGTACGAGGCTTGATATTTCCCAAGCAGTGGGGGTTGTGAGCAGGTATATGCATGATCCTGGAAAGGAACATTGGCAAGCTGTGAAATGGATTTTGCGATACATCCATGACACAGCTGATGTTGGTTTGATATTTGAGCGGGAACATAGTCAGTATGTAGTCGGAATTGCGATTCAGACTATGCTGGTGATTTAGATAAGCGTAGATCAACTACAGGCTACGTATTTACTCTTGCTAAAACACCAGTCAGTTGGAAGTCTACCTTACAGTCAACGGTTGCTCTGTCTACTACGGAAGCAGAGTATATGGCAATTTCAGAGGCTGTAAAGGAATCAATTTGGCTTCAAGGGTTGCTTGGTGAACTGGGAATTGGACAAAAGTATGTGAAAATACATTGTGATAGTCAAAGTGCTATCCATTTAGCAAAGAACCAAGTTTATCATGCAAGGACGAAGCACATTGATGTTCGGTATCACTTCATAAGAGAGATACTCGAAGAAGGTGGAGTCAGAATCGAGAAGATCCATACTACTGAGAATCCTGCTAATATGTTGACAAAAGTTGTGACTGCAATCAAGTTCAAATTTTGTTTGGACTTGATCAACATTGTCAAAGTTTGAAGATTGGTTTTGGTGACCTCGTTTGACGAGGAGATTGAAGATTTTGAAATTCGTCAAGGTGGAGATTTGTTGAAGATGGCTTCATTTCAAGAAGCTAAATTATCCCACATTGGAAAATGGTTGTAAAAAGTGGTCCCTTTATCCTATAAAAGAGACCACCTATTTATATTTGAAAATATCCCTTAGCCTCTCATCTTTGGCTATTCTTCTTTTCTCCTCTATAGTTTTGTATATTTCACTTTTGGTCCTTTCTTTTGTGTAGTGAAATATTTTGGTGGGGTCCGAGGACGTAGGCTAAATTAGCCGAACCTCGTTATATTTGGTGTTTTTTATTTTGTGCTATTCTTCAAGTAGCCATTGTTAGTTATAGTTGTAGTGTTATATTGTGCTATTAAATACGTCTAGTTAATTCTGTCGAGGAGATTGGGTTTTAAGCGCGACCGTTGTGACGCCTCCAATCTTTCCTGGGAATTAAATCTAGTGTGGTTTTCTAGTACAATATTTCCCTCGCTATTTCTATATTTGGTAGAATATGACTCTGAGTTCCACAACATAAAATACTTAAGCTTTTTTTTTTTTTGGAAAAGAAACGATAAAAATACTTGAGCTTCAAAATCTGTCGTTAACAGTTTTTTTTATTGGCGGGTGATACGTAAATTATTATTGAATTTGGGGGTATATTCTGACCCTAAATGGTAGCCTCGACTCAACCGTAAACTTTTGTAAACCAAAAATCGAACAAAAGAGAAGAATTATCATTTCGAGTCTGATTCCATATACTTCATGAATTAATACATCTGTGGTAAATGAGCTTCAATATGCTTAATATTTGTAAACCAACTATTTTTGTAATAGGTGATCAGTTTCAATCTACTTGACACCTTGGTTATATTATAGCAACGAGTTCGTCCTTCAAATAATATATATGATACAAACTTCGGACAACAATTGTGTCAACTTCATTGACATATTATAACAACAATGTAATGTATATATACATAATAAATGTGCATATATATCATGCATACATATACTAACTAAACCCATAGTTATACTTTCCACGTACGTTTTTGATTCCTCGTAAGGACAAAAATTGTAAAACACCCCTTAACATCAATTATCATAAAACTAAATTCTGTTAGAGTTATTATTATTTTATGTTTATGTTTTCTTATTAGTTTAGGTTTTCTTATTCTTGTTCTTTCCATATTTCTCATTCTTGTACTCTCTATATAAACATTGTCATGATTAATAATATTTTTAAGGGAATTAATATCATAACATGGTATCAACCTAACTATAAAATTCCTGGTGCCTCCTCCCTCAAGTCATTCGCCACCTTCAATCTTGGCGTCTACTCTCGGCTTCTCTTCACCGAAATTTCTCTCTCTCTCTCTCCTACCTCCAAGTCGTTGCTCCCCTCAACGCAAAATCTCTCACTAAAACAAGCCTTCAATCGCTGGCCTCTCTCTCTATTCGTGTGTGTTCTCGGTGGTAAGTCACGTTATTTTTTCGTCTACTCTTTTTTTTTTCCGCGCAATAATTTCTACTATTTTGATTATTGTTTCGATTCGGTTTTCTTCCCCATGTCTCAATTTGACTCCTCATCCGCTACCCCTTCCAATGTTCAAGATTCCACCCCACCCGCCCCCAAAACAACCCCAATCCACCCCGCTTTAGCAGCCGGAAATATCCACTCTTTTTTTGGTTTTAAATTATCCGAAAACGATTCAAACTACAAATTATGGCGCAGTAAGTTTATGGATCTCTGCTGTAGCTACTCTGTCTTTGACCATATTTCGGTTCAGTCAAAACCTCTTTCTAAAACTGATGACACGTGGTTTTCTCTTGATTCAACTATTAAACGTTGGTTTTACTCCACTGTCGATATTAAACTGCTTAAACACCTCGACTTAGAATATGCCACCTCTCATGATTTATGGCTTGCAATCGAGGAAATTTTTTTAAATAATAAAGCTTCTCGCTCCATGCAAATTAATGAGCGTTTTCATAATCTTCGAAAAGGCAATCTTTCTATTTCCCAATATTGTCAAGAGATGAAACACCTTGCTGACACTCTAGCCGATCTTGACACCCCCGTTACGGATCAAGCTTTCATACTTCAACTTCTTCACTGTCTCCCCGAATCATATCTCCCGCTTGTCACTATAATCACCCCCAAACCGCCCCTGCCATCCTTTACTGAAGTCCGAAATTTGTTACTTTTTCATGAAACCCGTGAAACCCGTTTCCATACCCCAACACCGGACTCCGCCACGACTCTTTTTTCCCAAAATCCATCCCTCTCACATAATATAAAAGGTAACTAGCAATAAAGGTAAACCTAAACTAATAAGGAAACTAATAACAATGATATAATAATAATAATAATAATAATAATAATAACTCTTAACACTTCCGATTTGCACAAACTCTATAGATATGGCAGTATGGAGACCATCTACGTGTGGAAATTTTACGATGAAATATGCTTGAAATTTGATTCGAGAGAATACCGAAGTCAGTACTGATAGAATATGAAAGTAGGTAAAACTAATACACAAAAGGATTACATTGATAGAACTTGAATAACTACATTGTGAATAGATTGATTGATAACTTGATTACAATAACACACCCATTTA
This sequence comes from Buddleja alternifolia, assembly GCA_019426215.1. Taxonomy (NCBI): domain Eukaryota; kingdom Viridiplantae; phylum Streptophyta; class Magnoliopsida; order Lamiales; family Scrophulariaceae; genus Buddleja; species Buddleja alternifolia. Next base: position 30,052,995 of record CM033408.1, on the reverse strand, counting down.
TACACAAATGGGGGAGACAATAAACATGAATTGAGGAAAACATCCACTAGTTGTAAACACTAGTGGATGGAGACATGATATAGTGAAGTAATATTAAATATACACTAACATCCCCCCGCAATCTGAGCAGTGGCTCCAACGTGAAAATTGGTACGAAAAAGTGATAATGCTGTAGCAAAAACAAAAGATTGAGGTGCTAATTTGAAAAAGAAAAAGAAGGAATATGAGGATTGTTTTGGAAATGAAAATTTTTGGTGGGGGTTGTTTTGTGAATGTGAGAGAAAGGCGGGACGGTTGGGTGAGGATGGAGTTGGTGGGAGTATTAAACTAAGAAAAAAAAATATTGGGAAGGGGACAAAAAAGAGGAAAAGTGAGGGGGAATTAAAAGAGAATGGGGAATAACAAAAAAAGTAATAAAGTGGGGGACAAAAGGGAGAGGGGAATGGGCTTATCCCATGCTTGGATATGTGTATTGGTGATATTTAAAAGTGGGGTTAAAGTCGGAAGTATGTGTGGGCTATTTTGGAAGGAAGAGACAATATGGGGGTTGTTTTGCAAGAGAGGGGGTAAGTGGGGGGCTTATTGTGAAAAAATAGGGTTGAAACTTAAATAGTCAGCGGGACTTGCTGCCATTTCATATCCGCCGCCAAGAGAAGAAGAAGAGCGACGACCGTGGAGTGCAAACCGGCAGCGGCGACAACAGGGTTTAAACCAGCGGCGGCATCGGCGAGAGAGGAGTTGTTTCCACCGGAAATGACAGGAGGAAGGCTGAGATGTTGAACGAGAGAGGGCAGTCGGAAAAGAAGGATCCGTCGCCAAGGTGACCGGTAAAGGGAGAGCTCCGGCAAGAGTGAGATTTGGTGAGGAGAAATTATAGAGGGACGAGGATAACGAGATATCGGAGGGGAGAGAGAGAGAGGAAAGGGGGCGTGAAGAGAAGAGTTGAGAGAGACTGCCGTGGTGACATCGGCGGCGTCCACCATCCTCTCTTCACCATGAAAGAGAGTTTGTAGAAGAATGTATTTCTTGTTAGGATGGGTGGTGCCATGGTGACGCCGACAGCGATGGTGGCGCCGGACAGAGAATAGAAGATGGCGGCTGAAACACCGGGGACGGTGGCGGCATGAGGAAGGTCCGTCAATATAGAAGGATTTGTTGGAGAGAGAGAAGATAGAATAGAGGAAGAAGTAGAAGAGAGAAGAGAAGGACTCGGTGGTCATTTGCTCAACGGTGGTGGTGGTGCCGGAGACGGCGAGCGGTGATAGGAGAGTTGGAGGAGAGAGAAGTAGAAATAGGTAGAGGGGAGGAGTGGGAGAGAGAAGAAGATAAAACCATGGTGGCCATGGGGTCGTCGGAGGTGGTGGCGCCGGAGATGGCAGGCGGCGGAGGGGAGGATAAACCTGCTCATGATACCATGATAGAATATGAAAGTAGGTAAAACTAATACACAAAAGGATTACATTGATAGAACTTGAATAACTACTGAATAGATTGATTGATAACTTGATTACAATAACACACCCATTTATACACAAATGGGGGAGACAATAAACATGAATTGAGGAAAACATCCACTAGTTGTAAACACTAGTGGATGGAGACATGATATAGTGAAGTAATATTAAATATACACTAACAAGTACTATATTTCAGGATAATTGGAATAAGTATGTTCGGCCATCTATGTCTATCTTTGCATGGAGAATTTTGCACAATTGGATACCTGTTGACAGTACCATGCAACGTAAGGGCCTATTCTTGGCATCAAAATGTTCATGTTGTGGAGAAGGGTCGGTGGAAACTTTATTACATTTATTCCTTCAAAGCATTGGAGCTAAACAAATTGGCGATTATTTTGCAAAGTTGTGTAATTTTAAAATCCCAAACACGGATAACATATTCACTTGGTGGCAATCTTGGAGGATAGGGGTTGGTTCAAGAGGCGTTCGAAGACTTCTTCCTATTTTAATAACTTGGTTTATCTGGTTTGATAAAAACAAAGCTAAACACGAGGAGATTCAGTTTAGTGTCCTTCGAGTTAGATTGCGGGTAGTGCATTATCTAATGCAGCTTCACGTTCGCGGAATTCTCAAGGCTTTTGAATTTCAGGGAGGCGAAAAGTTGGCGTTTCACTTGGGCATCAAACGAGATCGAGTGGCCGACCTTATAGCACTTCGGGTTCAGTGGTATCCGCCTGGTGCTAGTTGGGTTAAATTAAATACGGATGGGGCGTCACGAGGTAATCCCGGTGAAGCGGGGTCTGGGGGACTAATTAGAGACAAGGGACGAATTCTTCTTGCATTTTTGGAATACATTGATGCTGCCACGAACACTTATCCAACTTTATGGGGTGTGCAAAGGTTCACGTTCACGAACATTTAGAGTCCTTCTAGTTAGATTGCGGGTAGAGCATTAACTAAAGCAGCTTCACGTTCACGGATGTAGGAAATTGGGTCGGGTTTGGACCCTTGACCCAATTGATATCCATATTTGAGTTAAATTTAATGCCATATTTGGTGGCATTAGAATCCTAAATAGATGGGACTCTTCCTTATGTAGAAAACATGCTATTTATATCATATCCCTCTCATCTTGGGATCATAACAGATATCACGTTTCATCCTTATCCCAGAAAACTCTCTCTGTTCTCTCTCATAAAACACGTTCTCTCTCAATCCCTTTTTGAAGAATCACTAAATCTTCATGGGTTTAAGGTGTGCAAATACAAGTGGATTGCTCTGGTAGCTGATCCACCACGGCGAGCAAGGTGGAAACATGATCGTGATTCAATCAAAGAAGGCTTGCAGACGAGTCAGATTCGAGACATATAGATCGACGAATTTTCGCTACATTTATAGGTAAGTCGATCCAATCTTCTTTATGTGTGATGTGGATTTAATTTTCTACAGTGGTATCAGAGCCCTTAAGGCTCGTTCTCGCCACTTTGATTGATTGAATATGAACATGTATATTTTTTTTATGCTTAAAAAAAAAGGCTGAAAATTCGTTTTTGCAAAATAAGCATAAATTGAGCCATGATTTTTTCACCATGAGTAATCTTATATGCGAAGATTATGTGTTTAAAGTTTGGTGAAAGTTGGATGACTAATTAGGGAGATATTTAGAACCCTAGTTTTAAGAAATTCGAATTTTGTGCTCCAAAATGGAACCTATTTTTCTGTGTTTTCTGAGCAATTTTTATGGTAGATTGTAGAGCATGAAAAGAGGTTCGAAACCATATATTATACATGAAAATCGGAGTTGAAATGAGAGAGATTTGTTTTTATTAAAAACTCAAAGTTTGAAGTCGAAATTCAACCAGATTTTTCGTTTTTTGCTGTGTAATTTTTATACCATTAGAAAGATCTCGAAAAGACAATGAAAACAGTGTAAAATTGATAAAAAAATGGATAAGAAACGAATTTGTTATGATTTTTTGAAAAACTCGCCGGAAATATGTATATTCGCCGGAAATACGCGCCGGAGCGGCGGAAACCTGGTGGGGAAGATACTGGAGGGAATGATCCGCTGCTTCGCACCTGGAGGTTGGGTTGGGTGCTCAAACACGTGGTGGTACCTTTTTTTTTTTTTTTAGGTAACAGTAAGATTTTTATATCACCAAAACTATATTTACAATCTAACTGGCACACAGTGATGTAAAATCCATCATACTGTGCCCATCTATAGTCTATTTTAAATAAAGCATTTGTTAAGTAATGTGATTTGTCCATCTTTCATGAGAGGGACTTTTATGGCATAAGTTACTGTATGGTTTCTTCTGGATATAATTGACTTAAAATATAATTTCTTTTGCTTCTCTTTCTTCGATATCTAGTGGTTAGACGGATGATCATGTTAGCTCGAGGAGGCTATTGGCTTACTTGCTAAGGTCAATCTCCTTTTAACATTTTGGCATACGAGAGAATGATAACTATGCTAGTTAGAGGAGGCCTATTGGCTTACTCGCTAAAGTTAACTTTCCTCTATAAGATTTTCTAGTGGGAAAAACCTACTGGGAAATAAAAGGAAGCTATTTATCCTATAAAGTTAGTCCACTTAAATGAGTGTGAATTTATGAATGTAAGACACTGATGGCTTCTATTTTCCACTATTTCGCGCCATGAGTTAGTACATCTACTATCTCACTAATCAGAAGCGCTAAATCGTTGTTAGCGACTCTTGACGAAGGGTAGAGACCAAGTGGAGTTGAAAACTAAAGTTGAATGTACTAATGGCTAGCGAGTTGCTATGTCTAATTAGTTTGGACAAATACTGAGGAAAATAAAGTTGCAAGATGATTCAAAAAGCTTAGCAGCTAAATGAGCTTGCGAAATGGTGATGAATCAAAAACTTCTATAGAGCTAGATTTCTTTTGGCGCAAATGATTTGCATCTCACGAGGAAGTGTAATCATGATTGCAGCCTACATTATTAATTATGTGTCTACAAAGTCAATACTCCACTATATATATTTTGGCACTGCAGCAAGCCAATTTCAAGGTTTTGCGCTCTTCTTAGACAAGGTACATTTTTCACTTGGTGAAGAATACATTAATGGAGGCATGGCATAGACTAAGTCGCACATTGTAAATTTTCTTGATGAGAAAATTGTGAGAATAATTGAAGTCAAAGAAAGCTTGAGCTATACGAGCTACAAGGTTCGCAAGGAGTCACTCATTTATCTAGGAAGGGTGTCGTTTCTTAGCCTCATCTTACAAATGTTAAGATAATGAGAGCGACCCTAAAGTCAGTGGGAATGTCTTACTTAACGTCTACTCTCAAAATACATAGAGTAAGAAGGATAGAACGAGAATCGTTCCCCATCATCTACACGAGATTGAGTGGGATTCCTTCTCATGTACTTATGTGGACGGTTGGAGAGTAACTTAGCACATTTGACTTCACTTAGTGTTTTTAGTGGATAACTACCATGAAGGAAGAAGCCTAATGACTAAGAACACAAATCCAAGTAAGTTGATCTTCCATCTAAATGCAAGACCATTGGAAACATGCGGTTTCTAGAGGTCAAGTGCAACATAGATGAATCAATTGAAAAGTTTAAATTGTAGAGATGTTCTCCCTACTGGTGAGATTTGTCTCTACTCGCCATACTGTAATATTAGTCACCAATGTCATCTTGGTTTGTCCTTGATGTGGAAATTGACATATTAATATGTGGAATGGGTAGTGAGATCCATAGGGATCCTGCAATGAATTCAAGATGTGGGCCAAGAGCGCAAAGTTTGCTGCTTGAAGGCTTCATCATTGCGCTGAATTTCTTCCAAATAGTGATACTATCGATTTCATCGAGCTATCACCTTGATAGGCTTTACGATGATCGAACTAGATCTCTACATATATGTCAACGATGAGTGGGAGAATTGAGCTCTCAGTATGTGAGCGATAACGTGATGGCTGAGAAAGACGTGACGATGTGGCCACTGCAAAGTGGTTGTCTTTTATACTCAAGAAAAGGACATGTGAGAAATAGGATTCACACATGGTGTTGAACTACCGAGGTTCTTCTAAGAAACTTTTAAGTTTACTTTAAAGTAATTGAGGTGTACATCATGTTCATCCTATTGACACTCCATGGTCAAGGATTATATTCTTAATAAAAGAGAGATGCCTAAACCTAAAAGAAGTAAAAGAAATGTGTAGTTAAAGCGTTGTGGAAAGTTCGATGTACACTTTGTGTGTGAACACTAGTCTGTGCTAAGTAGTTAGAGTGGTGAGTGGATGTCAAAGTCTTTCTTGATGCAAATATTGAGGTGTAATCAAGAGAATACTTAGATATCTTATTAGATTGGTCTAAGATGATGTGGATGCGATTTGTGATGCGCATTGTGGCGCACATTTGTACGATTACTCTTATCTGTGATAATAGAGCCACTTTGATGTATGTATGCTTTGGATGCCAAGTATTGTTGGAGGACCAAGCATACCCATGCCCAAATGTAGCTCCACTGATGAAGATATTGCGCATATTTGAAATATTCTCGGGTATGTTTCTACGAGCTGTGTGATTTCTCATTCTTTTACTGAGCATTTGTATGGAGATATGCTCCAAAGGCAAGTTAAGGATTTAGTAGAATTTAATGGACTGGCATTAGTAAAAGGCATGCGAATAGATCGCCTTCATGCTTGGAACAACGTGGAAGGCTAATATATATAACTTATAGTCGCCTTAGCATAGAGACTAAGATGAGATCATACTTGATCGATTATGAAGTATGTCCAAACTTCATAAAAGCCTGATTATAGCCGAACGTGCGAACTACTAGAAGTTATTGAGAGTGACTGTTTGGTGGTGTGCAAGTCAGACGCTTAGATAACGACTGGGCTAAAGTTCGTATGATGTTTAGAGCGTGACATGCCCAAATTGAGTGAGAGCTCCATCATAGCATGTAATCATACACATGTGCTTTGCGACCTCCTAAGAGAAGTGACTGAATGGGTCCCTGCTTCGTCACTGAGTGAGTCCTTATTGTTTCTTATACCCTTTGGGACTCTGGACTGTGTCATGAGGTGTAAGCTTGATGACGCTACTTTAGAATGATTTCCAATGGCCATGGATGATTCGGTTTGTCGGACCATGTCTAGGAAAGCTGTCAAGTCCAAGCTAATTGGCACAAGAGGCCGAGAAAGAACGAATCAAGTAACGTACTTATGTTCTATGGTTCATTGCCCGGGCGACTATGTCGGAATATGTCTGACTAGTCATGAACATAGATACATATTTGAGAGAGTCAAGCATGCTCTATTTATTATACATAGAGGGATCAGAGATGTTTGATCTGGTGCGACCATATAGTTTGGGGTACACAGCGAATTTCTCTTGGAGTTGTAAGGTTATATTAGTTAGGTGATGACTTAATATAACTCTCCTCACTTATTCCTTTCTCGTTTGGTCACACGCCTTAATCCCTGTATGGAAGAAGGGATGTGAGACTGAGAAGTTTAAGAGGATGTGATTCGAAGAGATTGAGTCAAATATGTGTGAGTGAGAGATGTAGGAAATTGGGTCGGGTTTGGACTCTTGACCCAATTGACATCCATATTTGAGTTAGATTTAATGCCATATTTGGTGGCATTAGAATCCTAAATAGATGGGACTCTTCCTTATGTAGAAAATATGATATTTATTTCATATCCCTCTCATCTTGGGATCATAACAGATATCACGTTTCATCTCCCAGAAACTCTCTCTGTTCTCTCTCAATCTCTTTTTGGAGAATCACCAAGTCTCCGTGGGTTTAAGGTGTGCAAATACAAGTGGATTGCTCTGGTAGCTGATCCATCGAGCAAGGTGGAAACATGATCGTGATTCAATCAAAGAAGTCTTGTAGACGAGTCAGATTTGGGACATATAGATCGACGAATTTTTGCTACATTTATAGGTAAGTCGATCCACTCTTCTTTTATGTGTGATGTGGATTTAATTTCCTACAACGGAATTCTCAAGGCTTTTGAATTTCAGGGAGGCAAAAAGTTGGTGTTTCACTTGGGCATCAAACGAGATCAAGTGGTTAACCTTGTAGCACTTCGGGTTCAGTGGTATCCGCCTGGTGCTAGTTGGGTTAAATTAAATACGGATGGGGCGTCACGAGGTAATCCCGGTGAAGCGGGGTCTGGGGGACTAATTAGAGACCACAAGGGACGAATTCTTCTTGCATTTTCGGAATACATTGATGCTGCCACGAACACTTATGCAGAACTTTATGGGGTGTGCAAAGGTCTTGAGTTTTGCTATGGCCATGGTTATATGAAGGTTTAGGCCGAGATTGATGCACAGGCTGTGTTTCATCTGATTTATAAGGCTCCTCCAGGCGACTGGTCTTTTCAACATCTGTTCCAATGGATACGAATTATGAGATCAAGGATGGAGATACGATATTCATATTTTTGGGGAAGGGAATAGGGCTGCAGACTTATTAGCAAACAAGGCTTGCAATGACAAACGGTCAACTATTATGACGGGCAATGAGGCCCCAAGTATACTTCAGGCGTGTGCTAAGATGGATTTAGCTTTCCCTAGCTTTAGGTTTAGATTGGTTTGATTACTTATTTGCTTCTATCTTTTTGTAAGGGAGTAGTACTCATTTTTTAATGCTTTACTTAGTCCTAGTTTTGTTTATACGGTAGTAACTACTCCTTATTTATATGTTTTCCTATACATGTTTGTTAGGGAGTTAGTCCTCCTTATTTCTTGCTTTTATTTTGATGATATAAAGAAAGAATAAGGGCCCACCAACACCCTCTCCCTAGTTTCATTAAAAAAAATGTATATAGAACATTTATCAAATGTAAATGCGATATAAGTTTCATATACTCTGACACGTAAAGTCAAATACTGGATTAAGCATTAAATTGAAATAGAATAATCGAAATGCAAAAGTCTCATATATGCCATTTCATCACAATTAATTATTTATAACCAACCGCATAAAATAATTGGACAAGATAAAATATTGGCAAAAGAAGGTTGGACCATAGGGAAAATGACCAAAACTCCATTAAAATAAATTTTAATATACGAAAAATTCATAAAAATATTTTTCAATTTCAAAAACCCATTCTAGAATCTTTGCATTAGGGATGGCAATGAGGCAGGATTAGATGGCACTACAAAAAAAAAATGCACTTGTTATGATAAAACAATTGTAAGGAGACCATAAGTCGTCACGAAAGCTAGCTTTCTTGTAACGAAATATAGCAGTTGTCACGAAAAAGTTCACTCTTTTGTAACAAACACAATTCGTGGTTACTAAAAGTGAAAAATCGTCACCAAATAATTATTCTTTAATGAGGACAACAAAATGTCATTACATAAAGTAAAATTTGTCACAAATGAAATTTATTGTAATGACATATATATTATGTTGTAACAGATCAAAACTTTGTTACCCTTAAAAAAAATCTGTAACGTTTGTATTTGTTACAATAGATGACGTATTTTTGCTATTTTTTTAATTAGATTCTTTTCAATTTTCAGACCCTCCTTTCCCTCTCATTTTTTAGCTGGGTTTCCCTCAATATTTCATTCACCAATTTCAGCAAATTTGTAAATAGTAATTGTTATTTTTTAATTTTCCTTGAATATTATGAAACTCATTATTTAGGGTTTAGGGCTTAGGGTTTAGGCCTAGGGTTTAAGGTTAAAATTGAGATTGATCATATAATATGTCAATCGTTGTAGTTGTGTATGAAATATTAACAAAGTACCTAATATTCTTCAATAACGATTACTTTCCTTGAATTATTTATTTAATGAAAAAATTAAATAACATGTAAATAAAAAATATATTAAATTATGATAATTTAAGACAATTGAAATTTTAATTTTATTTAAAGATTAGAGTTCAAGTTTGAAACGATTGGTGATAAAATCGAATTTAGTGTACTCTTTTTAACTAGGTTTAAAATAGGATAATTTGAGTCCATACCGAATGCATCCCAAATGTAAGATAATTAAAACGACCTGAATAATATGACGCATACTAAAATACTTAAATGTAATATTTAATTAATAATAACAAGGTAATTAATTTAAAATAAAATATTTTCTCAAAATATATTAAAAAATGCAAAAGTCAAACTAAAATTGTAATTAGTGCAATGTTTGTATTAGACTAACCCAAATATTTATTTAATATAAAAATTTAAATCATAATCTAAGAAGTTAAGTGTAATTTAGTTCAAGAATCATAAAACGTAACATGTTAGTGGAAAAATTAACAGTTTACTTTTTTCAAATGAAAAACTACGCGTATCACTAAAATAATAATGACCTATGGTCACATACTTTTTCCTTACATTTTTGCATTTGTGTATGGATAAATACCCTATGCTTGCACTTATTTGAAAGTGTCACTATATGACCAAGGTATTAAATCTCGGTATCGAGGTAGTAAATTTACGGAAATTTAGATGGAAATTTCGAGCATATTCAAAATTTCGGTTTTAATTTTTAAGAAATCATGGAAATTTGTAGAAATATTTGAAAATTTACAATCAAATTTTGTGTAACTTTAATATCATAATTACGAATTTTTTACATTAATAATATTCCATGTATAATATATGCATAATGAGTGTTGTTAAATAGAATGTCAAAAATCTACTGTGAAAAATATAAAATAATGGTGATAAAATAATAATCAAATATCATAAGAACTTCATAATTTCGATTTGAGTCGGTTTGGCTTCGGTCATCAGAGTGTGAGTAAATTATTCATGAGTAGTGGCATGGTGATTCTTGGCAAAACCCTATTGATCTAGTGTGGAATAACATCAAATCTTGTAGAATGGGGCTGCTGCAGTGGAGTAAGAATTCTAGAAGGGGCATTGGCCGTCGTATAAAAGATATAGAGCAGGAAATTTTGTCTATTAATTCTGGAGAGATCACCGCCGACACTAAGGGCCTTAAATCCGCGCTTCGGAAAGAGTTGGAAAAGTTACTGTCTAGTGAGGAATCTATCTGGCATCAGTGTAGTCGGGGCATTGTGGATGAGAGAGGGAGATCGAAATACCAATTTTTTTCATAATTGTGCCTTAGAGCGTCGTAGGATAAACTCCATTACTCGTATTAGGGGCTCGGGAGGGGGGGGAGGAGTGGCAGGAGGAGTCCGGTAATGTTCAAAGAATCATCACGGATTATTTTCAGGATATTTTCACTTCTATAAGGTTCTTGGTGATGTGGCTTCGAGGGTTACACCAACTATGAATGAAGCTCTTAGTCGCGAATTCACTCCAGATGAGGTAACAAAAGCTATTTCTCTTATTCCTAAACGAAAGCTATTTCTCTCAATCTGCTTTTGTTCCAGGCAGACTTATTACTGATAACATTCTTGTATCTTTCGAGATTAACCATTTTTTGAAGAATAAGTCGTGGGGCAAAGAAGGTCATGTTGCACTCAAATTGGACATGAGTAAAGCCTATGATCGAATTGAGTGTGTTTTCCTCGAGAAAGTATTGGTAAGATTGGGGTTTGGGAGAGATTTTATTGATTTAATTATGCTATGTGTTTCTATGGTTTCTTATTCTATTATGCTTACGGGTAACCAATTTGGATTTATTAGGCCACAAAGGGGTATCCGCCAAGGAGACCCTTTGTCCCCTTATTTATTCCTATTGGTCGCCGAGGTTCTAAGTTGTTTAATTCAGGCTGCAGAATCCAGAGGAGAGATTGAGGGAGTTGCTATTGCGAGACACGCCCCTCGGGTGTCATCTGCTATTTGCTGATGATACTATGCTATATGTTCAAGCATCACCATCAGCGTTACAATCCATCAAACACATATTAGCTAAGTATGAGAAGGCGTCGGGTCAGCAAATGAACTACGAGAAGTCAGGCATTGTTTTTAGCAAAAATGTCCCAAATGAATCCCGTGCTATATTGGCTGATATTCTGGGAATTCAAATTCTGGATAAGCATGAGAAGTATCTGGGACTTCCCTCGGTAGTTGGAAAATCAAAAAAAGAGGTATTTGCTTCTATTCGTAATCGCATTCAAGGGAAATTTTCGGGATGGAATTCGCACTTCCTATCCCAAGCAGATAAGGAAGTAATGCTTAAGGCGGTTATTCAGGCAGTACCGACGTACAGTATGAGTTGCTTCAAGCTACCCGATTCGCTGTTATCTGAGATTGAATCGGACATGGCGAATTTCTGGTGGCACAATCGTCAATCTAAAAAAATTCATTGGCTTGCTTGGAGTAAACTTTGCCAATCTAAGGATGATGGAGAGATTGGTTTTAGAGAACTCAAGTCCTTTAATATGGCTATGTTGGCTAAGCAAGCATGGCAAATTCTAACAAAGCCGAATTGTCTAGTCAGCCGTATTTTTCGGACTAAGTACTTCTATGAGTCTTCTCTATTTGAAGCCGAACTGGGAAGTAAGATGTCGATAACTTGGAGAGGTATTTGGGAGGCTAGGAATTTGGTATTTTCTGGTATTCGATGGAAAATTGGATTGGGATTGCTTACTCGGATTTGGACATCCAAATGGCTGCCCCGAACCCCTGATTTCACGGTTTGAACTCCTCCGAATACATTACCGATTGATGCTCGGGTGGAGCAGCTTATTGACAGAAATACCGGGTGGTGGGATGGTGTGCGGGTTCGAGCTATCTTTAATCAGGAGGACGCTGAGTGCATTCTTTCTATCCCACTAGCATCGAATCTCAACCCGGATTCAATTACGTGGCATTATACTAGGGATGGACAGTTTTCGGTGAGATCGGCTTACCACCTTCTCCGACCTGATTCTGTTAGGCGAATGGCACCAAGTTCTTCCTCGGCGGGGGTTGGTGTTAGGAAAGGGTGTGGGACTTTATTTGGAAGGCAAAGATTTCACCAAAAATTCGACTTCATGCATGGAAATTATACATGAACGCTGTTTCGACGGGGTAAAACTTGCTTAAACGTAAGATGGATGTGGGGGTGCAGTGTCCTATTTGTGAAGGAGAGCATGAAAATATCATCCATCTGCTATTAGACTGTCCTTTCTCCAGACAAGTTTGGGCCTTGTCAAATATTCCATGGCATATTATCAACTCATGTGATGGTTCAGTAAAGGGATGGTTTAGGAATTTGCATGTTAGTCCAGGGGCGGATCTATTAAGGCCCAAGGGGGGGGGGGGGGGCAGTGACCCCCCTCAATTTTTTTTTTATATGTACATTTTTTTAAATTTTAATTTATAAATTACATAATGCCCCCTCAATTTTTTAAGTGCCCCCCTCAATTCCAATTTCCATCTCACTCCCCCCCTAAATTTTGAAAAATCATTTTTTTATCTTATAAATTTTTTTATATTTGAATTTCGCCCCTCTTAAAGTTCGAAAAATATCACGTTGTGCCACTATTCAACCATCTTCGTTGTCTAATGCAAGGTGGGAATTGCCCAAGGTTGGTGTGATGAAGATCAATTTTGATGGAGCGGTGGATGTGAGGAGGGAAATGGTGGGAATTGGAGGGTTTCGTGTGTTGGATGGACAAGTAGGTTCCTTAATTTTACAGCTGAGCCAAGATTATTGAAGCATTAGCGGCATTGGAAGGAGTTAAAGCTAGCTATTCGGGATGGTTGGCCACAGGTTCAATTGAAAGGGGACTGCCATTCCTTGATAACAAAGATTCAATCGAATTCAATGGATAGATCACCTATTAGCAATTATATTAATGACATTCTTCGTTTTTCGCTTTCATTTTCTTTATTTCGTTGTTCTTTTGTTGGACGCTCAGGAAATTCTATTGCTCATTTTATTGCCAGAGCTGTTCTAGATGCTCAGGGGCCTATCCTTGAAATCCCGGCTCTTGCTCTTTCAGCTTTGTCATCGGACATTTATGTTTCGGAGTAATTTATGATACCGTTTATTCTCAAAAAAAAAAAAAAGTATACCAAAATTTTAGTAAAAATCATTATTCAAAACCAAATCAAGCTTCTAAGAGAATTTTTATGAGATCTCTTAAAATATTTTTTGTGTTTAGACCAAAATTTTTATTAACTTATTGCCTAATATCACTTTCAGATTCATATTTAAATTTATTGCTTATTGGTTTACATAATAGGTCATTTATTAACTTTTCTTTTAATATGAATGATCATTTGACCTTAATTTTTAACAATAAATATTTTTTAAAAATAAAAAATAAATATTATTTTAAATTTTGGAAAATTTCGTGTTTCGATGAAAATTTGAGAAATTTCGGATTTCGATCAAAATTTCGATGGATATTTAGAAAATATTATTTTAGATTATGGGGAAATTTTGGATTTCGATAAAAATTTCAGGAAATTTCGGGTTTCGGTCAAAATTTCGGAAGATATTTTGCAAAATTGGATCGAAAGTTCGATTTCGCTTCGCAACCCCGGCAACCTGAAATTCCCTATCTCCAATGTTTTCTCCATTTTTAATTTTTTTATAAAATCAAAATTTGTACTAAAACATATTGGCGCTCAGATAAAGCGCCAATTTCTGCCAAAAAATTGAGAAATTAGAGCCATTATCCTTAAAGATTTTTCAAAATCCTTGATTCTAATTAGCCCCAAATTCCACCTTCTTCAAAAATCTACCCACAACTCCCTCTCGTCCCACCCTGCACACAGACCACTCGAGAATCGGAATACAAGATAAGCAAATGGGAAGATCGAGAGTCTAGTTTGAACATGGCTGCCCGTTGGTGGGAATTAAAGAAGCGGCCGACTATTTTTAGGTAATCTCTCCAGACTTGCAGTGTGTTTTTGTTGATTAGTATAGGATTTGTATCCTATTTCTTTAATTGAATTTACTTGGATATATCTTATTTTCAAGATAAGAAAGATGGAGGTGAGACGAAAAAGGAAGAACTTTTGGTAGATAAATCTGAACCAGCTCCAAAGGTCCCTGAAATCGAGGACTTGACAAAAGCAGAAGCAAAACTAGCCAAGAATGAAGTAGTTCTCTAATCAAATTTATTTAGGTAAATTATTTAATTTGAAATTTTTGTAAAATCTGAAATTGGTGATTGAAATTTCTTAAGGCAACAATTTCTTGATTCCTTTTCTGAAAGATTTTCTCTCGTTCAATAACATTCTTTTTCTTGGATTGGGTGATGGGGTAAAGGGCTAAAAGCAGCATTCAGCGAGAGGTAGGGTGAGTGGGAGGCGATGGGGTGGGTCAAGAATGAGAGAGAATGATTATTTGGTTTAATATATTTTACTTTGGAGTGGAATTAGAACAGGGGAAAGTTTTAGGAGATATTGTTATTGTCTTTGTTGCAGGGGATGCTTGATGAATGGAGGGGTAGATTTTTTAAAATAAATTATCCACAACATATATATAGAACCAAAAGGAAAGGGGTTGTAACATGACTACTTGGATTTAACTTATGTATTTCTATTTCAAAAAATGAAATGCAATAAAGAGAGAATAAGACTAGTTTTGTGTATCACTAAGCCAGTAGACAAATCATTTCTTATAGTTGTTGGAAGGTGGTTTACTGAAACATTAGGATTTAGGATCATTGAGAGTAATTTTGAGAAGGAAATTTCCCGCTATTTGTCGTCCATCTCCATTCAAATCAACAATGTAATGTTCACTATTTCATAATATAATATATCCTCTTCTCAGATATCATTTTCAGTTTACGCACTATGAAATGATAGCTTTTTCTAAGTAAATATGAACTTCTTGCAACTGGATTTGGGGACTTAAATGACTAATTGAATCTGTATCTTTTATAAAGGCTGACTAGTTATTATTTTGAAGATTAATTTCTTGTACATAATGTTTACTTTCTTTCTGTTGTTAGAGATGGTTAGAACTCAAAACCTCAAGCTTGCACTTCAAAAGGAAGGGGCGATGCATTACCCGGAAAATGGTCAAACTAATAAAGGCTCAAGCCACAGTAAGTTTCAAACTATTAGTAATTGAATTTGTTGTATACATTCTATTGTATTGAGTTTATAGGATAAATTAGTACAAAATGGATTCTACCTCTTTGTGTTATTGAAAATGGGCACATTACCTCCTTTATTATCAATAAGTGCTGATTAACCCAAAATGTTTTCAAAAATAGTCAAATAACAACCCCCAGAAGCCTTAACTTCACGTGGTGCTGAAAAGCAGCGAAAATTGTACTCCTTTAAAGAAGAAACCAGTAAAAGAAAAGTGATTATGTCATCTTGAAATAGCTATTATGTTTGTTATATTGCATCAGTAGTTAATAATGGCAGAGGCACGAAACCTTTGAAGCATAGATAGACAATGTCAGTACAAGTGGGGAAGAAACATTGGACGCTATAAAAAGGCAGGGAAAGGGAGGTATAGTTGGAGAATAAGGTTGTGTTGAAGTAAAAAAAGTTTGCAACTAAACGAAGAATATTGATATGTAGAACTTCATTTTGTATCTTCTAAAAAGTTAGTAACATCTGTTCTTGCAATCTAGAAGAATTTTTTCTTTTCTAAAAATGACATTATGTTAATTGAAGTTTTTTCCTTAAAATGTTGGAGTACACCACAAGTGTCCTAGTAAGTTTCTTAGTTGGCGCCCAATGCGCACCAGAGTACTAGCCTCAAAAATCAATCTCGGTGCCAAGAGAGAGAAAACTCCCAAATCCTTCAAATTTCAAACTCTCAAAGCCGTAGCATTCTGTCTTTCATCTTCCTAAGCCGATCTCTCCTTGACACCGAAGACTCCCTCTTCCTAAGCCGATCTCTCCTTGACACCGAAGACTCCCTTGTCATGCTAAATTTACCCAAGTAATGATCTTTGTGGGAGAAGTGCATGATATTCAAAATTTTCAACAGAATAATAAGAGCTTGACCACAGATTTTTAGCTGACTTTGAATACAAAACTTCTTTGTTCTAGAAGTATCCTGATTATATATAATATATGTGTGGATATCCCTATGTGTCTAGTTTCATGGGAATAAAACGGTTCATGAATCCGAGCTTTCTACAATGAGTTATGAATTTTCTCGTGAAAACGCGCACAGCTGTCTGCACAGCCGAGAAGCTCCAAAAGTTGCTGAAATTTTGAATAACTTTTCATTTCTCCCTAAAGTTTCCTATTCTATTAAATAGTTTATCTAATTATTTAAGGTTCTTCTTTGAATTAATAGTATTTAGTCAAGGTCTTTAAGTTTGTTTACATTTCCTAAGTACTTTTAAATTTTCTAAGTCTAATTAAGTTACCTTGGAATTCACTTTGACTGGAGGGTTGTTCCAATTCTTCTTGTTCTATAAATTCCCAACATATGTATTGTATTGAGGAGATTGAATTGAAGTAAAAAATTAAGTTTTTAGCTTTGGCTAATCAAGAAGAAGGATTTCTTCTATTTCCAACTCTTATCTCTTAGGTGGATTCCTTTGAGTGACGAGTTTTATCGAAAGTATGTGCTTGTGGTGCTTCCTAATTTCTCCCTTCTCATATTTCTGGCTGCTCCATCAAAGCTCTCACGTCCATAGGTAATGCTCTTTTATTCCATGTCATCGGTATGAAGCTCACCAATAGCTACAGTTACCAACTAGCCGTTGAAAAATTCATCATGGGACACACGAAACTTTGAGGTTTTGTATTTCCTCGTCTTCTTCTTACCTTTTTCTCTTTCAAGGATTAATCAGTTAATTCACGTGATTACAAAATCTTTTTGATAGGCTTCCTTGATGAGTGCTGCGGTTATTTTATTGACTCAAAAATGGATTTTAGTTTCATGTTTTAATACATGTACATGTCCTTAATTATGTAATAGCATACGTTGTACTCGTCTATGCTCAATTCAACACCTAATAAGAGGGATAATAAAAAGAGAAATGAAAAAATTGAGATACTATCATACCTCATAAATGATTTTAGAGTTGTGCCATATGAATGCTTTTTTTCTTATCTAGTTTGATTGTAATGATTGTCATTCTCTATTCTTTAAACCAAGAAACTGCTATATATATTTATATCTTCGTGTTCTTTGTCATCCTCTTTTATGCTTATAGATTTGTGAGAGAAAATATTGATTGTTGTTTGTTTTTTGAAATGCTTTATGTTCCAAACTTATTTGAACTTTTATTTTGATCATTTGTAGGTTTAGGAGTAAATGATCATATCGTGGGGGATGCAACGTCAAAATTAAGAGATTCCAATATATTTGTTCACTTGACTAACTCTAGGTAGCATATTTTTTTGGATCTGTTTTATTTTGCCTACTTGAAGATACTACATATTGGGAATTATATGCAAAATTCTTTTGTAACATTTTGGGGATGATATATTTAATCGGGTTGTGCTTATGAAAACTATAAGATTTTTCATTTGAATCTACTTTTTTTTTTGGCTAATTAATAGTTTTTATACATTTGCGATTGTGACTGTTGGAGACAAGGTTGTAATCTTTTTAAGTATTTAATTCAGTAGAATTGGAATTGTTGGTGAAATAAAAGCTAATAAAGGTGACGAACCATCTTTTTGTCATTTTTACTATTCATGACCAAACTATTATAAATATATATTATACTGATTATTTATTTTATTATTAGTAACGACTCTATGTTGTCATCCTTTATTATTTGTAACGAAATTACTATTAGAAAAATAGAAAAAATAAATATTATGATATTAACTATTAGTAAAGGCTCTTTCTTTTTGTGACAACTAGAGTTGTCTTTGGTGAGGACATAGTCCTTACAAAAGCTCATCATATTGTAAGGAACATTGCCGTCGTCAGTCGTCACAAGAACTTTTTAGCGTCGGGTTTTAGAGGACGAAGTCTGTAACGAAATTTCTTCGTTACCAAAAGTTATGGCGACGAAAAAACCTTCTATTGTGACGAATTTTTGTCTTTACCAAAAGTGAAATTTCTTGTAGTGTGGGTATTCGTCCCGAACCCTCCAGGTGGGGAGGGTTTGGGTACACCAAATGGGTTATGGGGCGAATTATGAATATTAAATTTATGATCCGATAGGGTATGGGGTGGGTAGTGGGTGTAGTTCAACTCCCCCCATAACCGCCTCATTAATATTATTTAATAATAATAGATTTTTAATTTTTATATAATATATTCAATATAACTTAAAGTTTGCATAACTTAATTTTTTTATTAATTTTATTTGTTAACCAAATTAGTGAAAATGTGAAGTCGAAAAGTCTCATAAAGAGACAAAATTGATTAGTGAGGATGATTAGTTCATTTTATTTATAATTGAGTTAACAAAGAATTTAAAATATTTTGTTTTATGAATTATTTTTAATTTGATGTGGTAGATTGAAATACATGATCATGGATGTTATTGGTGTATTATCGTATTGATATGATTTTAAATTTGGACTTATGAATGTGATCTGATGATGATTTGTGTGAGTTTTTATGATGTTTGTCTATGTTGTAAATTTATTAGTTGTTAGATTATTCGAATTCGGGTCGGACGATTGCAAGTTTGATTAATTAATAAATTTTCATGACTCATTCGAGTTTAACAGGTAAAACCCGAACTTGCCGGGTACTTGGCAAGGGAGGCGAGGCAGGGCTGGGCAGGAAGTGAGGCAGGGCGGATTGTGGGTATCAATAAAGTTAAATGGGGCGTGGGGTTGTGGGTATCAATAAAGTTAAATGGGGCGGGTAGCGAGTTTTGCTAAACCCGCTTCATACCCTCCCCATTGCCATCCTACTTGCATTAAAAAAAACTCAAAAGTTAAGATTAAGAACTTTTGGACTAAATTACCCTTCATTTATTAAGTTAAGAATTGATCAATTGATCTTTTTTATCAATTGTTTTGTATTATAATTTTCGAATTGATAAGTGAATATACGATTTTCTTTTTGGTATTAGATATTTTAAATATTTTATATAAATCTATTTTTATTTTACTATGGTAATTATCTAAAAATATATTTTAAATTTTTTTTAAGAAGATTAAAAATCTGAAAAATCTAAAAAATAATATTATATTAGTCAATTGTCAATATAAAATTTCTAAATAAATAAATCTCATACAAAACTATAATTAATTAACTTTCTAGTCTAAAAGGCTAAGGGTATTAAGTTCATATTCCCTATTAATTAAGATAGCAAACAGTTATAAATCCAATAAGATAGCCGCAAAGACTCCTGGTTTAACTATAATGTCCAGTTTTCTCCGGTAATTGGTTTATAGGGCAAAAAGACACCTTGTGCCATGGAACTATCCACTTTGTACCATTTAAGTCCCTAAACTATTAAAGCATGACAAAAAAAGGCCCTAAATTATCAAACAAGTATAATGATCCCTCGACTTGATGAACATTTGGCTTGTCGTGATATGTTGTTGCTGACATAACATGGGTTTGATCATTGTAATGTGGCAATCGAAAATTTGCCAATTTTGCCCTCACATGATTTCTATAAAATGGATCTTTTATATGCTTATAATTTTGCTATTTTAAAACTATTTGGCACCAGTTTATACTAAATTCTGTGCTGAAAATAATACACTAATTTTTACTAATTATTTTAGAAAAAATCATTTAACCAATTCTTAAGTTAATCAATGAAGGGTGATAAAAATTACTTGATCAATACTAAATTACCCATATTTATTATTTAAGAATGTTCAAGTAATTTCTTATCGGAATATTTTTTTTCTAATTTTTTACATGATAAATAGTATAGTTGTACGAATTTATTTTTGAATATTAAGTACTTAAATTTCTTATATGATTATTTTATTTAATATCTACTACTATTATATAAAGTGGAGAGGCTTAGAGTAACTATTTTGGAACTGTCAAATTTGGTGAAACCTTCATCCACCAAAATTTGACAAGTGTCCCAAATAATTATCATTTCCCCTCGAAATTTTATCTTCTCTTCCTATTTTCGCTCTCACATTCTAGTATATATCACGTTATTTTCCTTTTCTTCTCCCATACTTTTTTTCCCACTATCTTCTTATGTTTTATTATTGATTTGGTACAAAAAAATAATTATTAAATTGACTTTAACTAAAAGAAATCTTTTTAAAATTATCTATTTTGCACACGCAAAATGAGTGTGCGCATTTACTAGTGGTAAGAATTTAAAATACATTTTTTAACTTTTTTAAGAAGATTAAAGTTTTATTATAAAATTAAAAGCACAAGTAGTATCAATTATTGATATAAAATTTTTACATAAATAAATTTCTAAAGGAACCACAATTGATTAATTTTTGCTTTAGAAGGCTAAGGACGTTAAATTCATATATTTAAAGCATAAATATTAGATTTTTTGAAAGAAAAGTTGGTCAATTTTTTTGGATGAAAAATATTAACATGGAGGTCTTTTTGGGTATAAAGTTTATTTTAAGGGACTTTTAGTAAATTTCTCTTAAGAAATTAGTAGGAAATCAATGTACTATTTTTTTCACAAAAATAATTAAATGGTAACCAAATATTGGTTAAAACAAGCAAAATTATAAGTACACAAAAGACTCATTTTACTCAAAGCAAGTGAGGGGTAAATTGACAAACTTTTTCTACGATGAACAAACGTGCGGAAATAATATCAAAATTACCGATCAAAACCATCCTCGCGTGCAGGTTCGCATGCAAATCTCTCTCGTTTAACCCGAGCATTTATCGATACTCGCCGCTGGCACTCGGAACCAAACACCACCCAGCAGATCCGCAGAAGCAATATCATCATCAATTCCGCGACTTAAAAAACTTAAAAACTACGTTCAGTCTAATCGCCTCCAAACTCGATACCACGATCGGCAACCGCCACCCAAATTCGAGTAAGTCCACATGTCAATATTCCAATCGAGGAGCAATATTTAAATTACACTAAATTTGCTCTTTGAATGCGTGTAACGATGATTTATTTCGCCGATAAAATCTAGCGAATGGTTGTTCTTCATTTAGTTTGAATCACCCCTGTATACCGAAGGAGACATGTTAGGGTTCCTGAAAGTAGACCAAATTACACACACGGACTTCGAGTCATGGGTGGGATTTAGTCCAGTTTCTAGAGTGTATCAGGTTCTGAGGTTTTATAATTACACTAATGCAACTGATAATGGAGCTCATATTCATGATGTTGGTTCTAGTAATTGGAGAGACGTCGAATCTACACCGTTGAATCACATTTATTGGGATAATAGTTACGCTTTCCTCAATGGAATTGGATATTGGCTTTGTCGATATGGTAATCAACTCGATCATCGAAGGGTAGATGCTTTCCTACTTTCCTTTGATTTTGAGAGTGAAATATTTGGGATGATTGATGTCCCTCATCCCGGTTTCGACAGTAATTATAGGCTACGATTTATAAGTATTGGAATTATTGAAAATTGTCTCTGTTTGATTGATAATGTATGGAGTTTTAATATATGGATGGGACAATTGTGGGAAGTGGAACAAAAAATTCACTCACGATGATGTATTCGAGAAGCCCCTCAACATTTGCCAGACAAAGTTAAGACCGCTGCAAATGCTGAGCAGTGGGGAAATATTGATGGTTTCGGACGACCGTCATCTAGTATGCTATGATACAAAGAGAAACAACTTCAGATTTCTCGATTTGCATATGATGAAACCAAAATGCAGCGTTGTTACTTTTGTTCCCAGCTTTGTGTCATTCAAGGATATGCTCTTTCTCTCTAACGGATAACTGAGAGGTATTAATTCATTCTTCATATATATATATATACACACACACATCTCGCATTCAAAATTTATAAATCACTTTAAGAAATAATAACAATTTCTTACTATTAATTAGATATTTGATGTACATGCAATGAGAATTTCTATTATTGCAGAAAATACATAAATAAAAAGAGATTTTTTCACAAAATAATGAATAGTATGTTTTTTAAGGCCAGCCAAGTAAGACAATCTTATATAAAGTAGTTCGACAAATACAACTTGGTACAACAATTTATAATAATTATTTCGATAATTTCATTATACGTTTAAAGCTGCTAACGCTCTTAAGTAATTTTAGATTTTAAACGTTTAATTTCATGCTCTTGCGTTCCGACTTAGGAACAACAATGAAGGCCATAACCTTGTATCTCTTGCTTCTCCCTTATCTCCTCTCTTCTTTGCTTTTCAAACAACATGCAGCATTATGAAGTTCTTCCTATTGTATCTAACTTTATATTTGTTGATGATGTGCAGATGATCAGAGACTAAAAATCAAATTATTGGATGAAGGCGCAGCAGCATTCATTCTTTATTTGTGTTGGGGAATAAAGTTATCATTTTTTCATTCTTTATTTGTGTTAGGGAATAAAGTTATCATTTTATTTTTATTTTTCTGGAATGCATCAGACTTCTTATGATAATTTATAATGGCAGTAGTTTTTGTTAGATAAGAAAATGATCGTGAAAGCATTAGTTGTTGTGTTAAAACTTTATCTTTAATTGTTGGCAAAGCGCATTAATTGTGTGGAAGTAAACTAGTATTTATGAGACAAAATAGTAAATAATTTAATCATTATTGAGTGACAAGACCTTTTTTCTATAGATAAAATGGCTAGGTCAGGTAAAATTATAACGGCTACTCCAATTAAGAGAATCTAATGGCCATAAAATGTTTATTTCGTCAAAATTTATTAGAATTTATATATAGTCTAATTTGATCACCACATCCAATCAAAAGATAAAAACAGCCGCACTGGATTGATTCATAAATTAGCCACCATATGCCAATGATACCAACCTCCCCCACGGAAAATCACAATCGAGATGGATTATTCGAGAAAAGATTATTCCATGGAATGACATCTCAATTCTTTAAGGTCCCTGTCACTTTAAGAAGGCAAAAGTTTTCAAGGTTCGGCAATATATCTTATACAAAATTAAAGCAATAGCACAAGGACAAAACGGATACATGTCATGAATTGCCACAATGGAATAGTCCATGAACTATATGTAATGTTTGATTTAGTGTAGATTACAACTTATTTTGTGGGTTGTGATGAATTTAATAAGTTATATGTTTCGAACAGATTTTTACGAGAAAAACAATATATGATAGTTAAGTTCTCTTTGATAGATAGAAAACTAACTTGAAAATTGCAAATTCCCCGTCTCTCTTTCTCTCTAAAACCCTAACCATATTTGCTTCTATTCTTCAATTCTCTGCCGAAGATTGTTTGGTTTGGTGATTCAGTCGCTTCTGTCACTATTGATGTCACCACCATCGTCAGCGGGCTGGGTTGGAGCAAATGTCGGTATACGTGACGACATTGCCTGGTGCGTTATCCATACATTTTTTCAATAAAATTGTTGTATAGCAACATATGAATGCAAAAATCATCAAAATCAGAAGACTCCCCCAACCGGCTTTTTTGACCGTGGAAGGTGTCATTAACATACCAATGCCCGCCATAACGTTAAAAACTAGATTATGGGATTCAAATTGAAGTCCCAAAAAATTGCAAGAACCATGTGAAGTGTAAGTTGTAACAATCTTGTTAAAAAAAAATTATATTCATACATAAAGTAGTTTAGAAAAGAAACTGAGAACATATTTTTATTATAGAGCTCATTGTTGTTGTTGGTCCCACGTGGCATACGAAAGAGTCTAGAAAATGGGGGGTTGAATAGACCCTGAAGTCTTAGTCGACTTCTAAGTGTTTTGTATTAATTAAATATGGTTTTGGACGCTTGAAATGTAGACGCTTGACTAAGCGTTTACTTGATTATGTAGACGCTTTGGCTGAGCGTCTACTGAAAAATGTTTTGATAAAGTTAACTTAGACTCAAGATTTGAATACTATAATTAGATAGGTTTAAGCGTTCAGCTCTTTAATCAGGGTTAGCACAGCATAATGATTTTATAAGTCATCTCATTGAAAGTGTTTAGCGTCACAAAGTTTTTCCTTAGTTGTTATCTTTAAATCATTTTGAACGCTTAGAGAGCTTAGTGCTTGGTCAAGCGCTTAAGACTGGTTTTAAATCTTAGCGTTCTCTTTTTGCAAATAGTCGCTTAACTATTTTAAAGCCTTTTCAAAGATGTAATATGCAAGAGTAAAGTAAAGCAATAAAGCAGTAAGTGACACAATATATTATAAGGTTCACTGGGTGGTGTAATCCCAGCTACGTCCTTCTTCTCCTTTGATCACTCGGAGGCAATCAACTAAATTGATTCTCGAAGAATCACACAGAGACTTCTACAAAATAGGGAACAAAATGGATGTCGATGTCTTGAGCTCTTTGGTCACACAGATTTCTGCTACAAGACACTTCTATCATCGGAAGACGGTCTCGAGCTCCTTGGTCACACAGATTTCAGCTCCAATAAAGACCTTTTTCAACAAGCTTCTTTTACACAAATATACTGCTTGTGAAACAACAAACTTTCTCACTCAGATGAAAGATGTTGAGGGTTTTGTCATGGGTTTGCTTGATGTTGGGAAGTTCAAACAACTTGAGATATCTCAATAGGAATTTAGAGTTCTTTTTTGAAGATGTTTGAGATATCTATGACTGTCTTTGGAATGTATTTGAGAAGTTTGAAGGATTTTGGCTATGGAGTTTCTAAGCTTTTCTCTCAAATAATTTCAGCAAAGTTTGGACCTTTTCTAGTGTATATAAGTGTGTAATCTCGGTCTCTTCCCTCTTGTTGTCACTCTCTAAGGGATTTGCTGAAGCGTACTATTTATAGCGATTCTTGGGATTTGTCCGTTGGACACAAGCAAGCGCGTGTCTCTCACGCAACCCTTCAAATAGTCCCTTTTTTTACATTCCTGAATTTCTACTGGTTCCGATTGGACAGGAGCAGACTTAAACTCTGAATAGCTGATAGTCTAGTCAAAAGGTGGCTTGTCCACAAGTCATAATGCCTTATTGCATTTAATGCACTTATCAAGTATTTAATGCGTTGAATTTATTTCCCGTTGGAAATAAATGTTTGTTGGATTGCATTTGAGTCCTCCATGACTTGAGAATATATTTCAGGTGAATCCCTTCGTTGAACACTTGAGTAGCTTGAGCACTTGATTCATAAGTCCTGAAACAGTTCTTTAGCGCTTAAAGGACGCTAAGAATAAATCTTCATCTTTACTTGACTTTAGACGCTTGAATCTTCAACTTTATCTCTGATAGACTTACCTAGAATTCTATCAGCGACTCGGTATCTAATCCTAAGTCTAAAATCTATAAAGATAAAAATTACAAGCCTAACAAAATAGTAAACTTTCGAACACTCATACATATATTCTATGAAAGTATAAACTTACATTCTTTTGGGGTCTAACATAAAATCCTATCTTGTCATCATCAAAATATCTAACATGAAATTCCTAACAATTTCCCCCTTTTTGATGATGTCAAGACCTTAACTCTTATAACTCTTTTATAGATTAAGAGTTCAAAGAAAAGCCCAGAATAAATATAAGTTAGCGTTTAGAAAGTTAGATAAGTTAGCTAGTGTTAGATTAGCTTCAACAAGGTGTTTCAGCGATAAATCATTCATTCATATATATGGAATTGAAAGCATGCATGATTTATACTGAAACGATGAATACCTGTTTTTTCTTTCTTTTTCCCTCTTAAATTGCTTTTCTTTCTCTTCTTCCCCCTTCATGGCATCATCAAGGAAATACAGCAGTTCAAGCGATATACACTAGAGGAGGAGGACCAGTTGGTGTGGGGAAAAACTCGGCCACTTCTATCGACCGTTTAGCTTACACAGTCGCTTCCACGTCTGGAAGGACAGTGTAAAAAAAAAAAAATCTAGCGATTTTCACAGTCGTATCCACGCCTGGACAGACAGTAGAAAATTCTCTAGCGATTTCCACCAATGTTGATACCACTTGTAGATATCACTTGTTGGTAAATCAACATCTAACTATGTCTGCCTCAAGTTCATTTTTTTTTAAAATTATTCATGAATTTTATAAAAGTTTCTATTAAGTGTTGATGGGAATGTGTTCAACACTTAACATATACCACTTGATGAACTGATATCACTTGTTGTAAGATTTCTGTTACTTCCGCCGTACTGACTAATTTTCCTTTATTTTTGGTAGTAGCGATTAATGCTCCGGAATCAGTCGACGTGTCACTGAGTGCAACTAATTCGAATTCAAAAGCCCTTAGCTCTGAAAACACATGCTCTGGGGTTAGAATCTCCAACATCTGTGATTCTCTCATAGCAGTTGTCTTCATTAAAAATCTATTGGGAAGACTTCTGAAAATCTTGTTGACCATTTCCTTGTTGGTCAACTTCATGCCTAGTGACTCTAACTCTATAATAAGCAACGTAAATCTCTCATTCAATTGATCTAGCGTCTCATTGGGCTGCATCTTAAAACTGTTAAATCTTTCTTTGGCAATTGAAAACTTGTTTTCTTTGATTTGTGCTGAGCCACCACATATTGTAGCCAACTTATCCCATATTTCCTTAGTCGTAGGGCACAACTTGACCTTGTTGAATAAGTTGTCATTGTCACCTATGGCTGTATATAGAACGTTTCTACCAACATTGTCCAAATTAGCTCTTCGACACTCATCTGGGGACGACTCATGCTTAGGCTTCTCTTCATGGCCGTCAGGTGTTGCTTCTGTAACTCCGGGCGCATTGGTGATGACTTTGAGAATTTGAATCAGACCATCTGAAATGATATCACACATTTCATCATCACACGAACACAAATAAGTAAATGCTTTGACCATCCATGAGTCATAATTTGACTCGGTCAACTTAGGAACTCTAGCGAATGCCATGGAAGAGAAAATTTTTAAAGCAACTAAATTTTAAAAGGATCTGAACAAGCAGTTATGCTTGGAAATTTTTAAAATTTCACTTTCAACCGCTCTGATACCACTTGCTGGTCCCACGTGGCATACGAAAGAGTTTAGAGGGGGGGTTGAATAGACCCTGAAGTCTTATTTGACTTCAAAGAGTTTCGTATGAAAAATGGTTTTGGACACTTGAAATGTAGACGCTTGACTAAGCGTTTACTTGATTATGTAGACGCTTTGGCTGAGCGTATACTGAAGACTGTTTTGATAAAATTAACTTAGACTCAAGATTTGAATACTATAACCAGATAGGTTTAAGCGTTCAGTTCTTTAATCAGGATTAGCACAGCGGAATGATTTTATAAGTCTTCTCTTTGAAAGTGTTTAGCGTCACAGAGTGTTTCCTTAGTTGCTATCTTTAAATCGTTTTGAACGCTTAGAGAGCTTAGTGCTTGGTCAAGCACTTAAGATTGGTTTTAAAGCTTAACGTTCTTTTTTTACAAATAGTCGCTTAACTGTTTTAAAGCCTTTTCAAAGATGTAATATGCAAGAGTAAAGTAAAGCAATAAAGCAGTAAGTGACACAATATATTGTAAGGTTCATTGGTGGTGTATTCCCAGCTACGTCCTTCTTCTCCTTTGATCACTCGGAGGTAATCCACTAAATTGATTCTCGAAGAGTCACACAGAAACTTCTACAACATAGGGAACAAAATGGATGTCGATGGTTTGAGCTCCTTGGTCATACAGATTTCTGATACAAGACACTTCTATCCTCGGAAGACGATCTCAAGCTCCTTGGTCACACAGATTTCAGCTCCAATAAAGACCTTCTTCAACACGCTTCTTTTACACAAAAATACTGTTTGTGAAACAACAAGCTTTCTCACTCAGATGAAAGATATTGAGGGTTTTGTCACGGGTTAGTTTGATGTTGGGAAGTTCAAATAACTTGGGATATCTCAATAGGAATTTAGGATTCTTTTTTGAAGATGTTTGAGATATCTGTGACTGTCTTTGGAATATATTTGAGAAGCTTGAAGGATTTTAACGATGGAGTTTCTAAGCTTTTCTCTCAAATAATTTCAGCAAAGTTTGGACCTTTTCTAGTGTATATGAGTGTGTAATCTCGGTCTCTTCCCTCTTGTTGTCACTCTCTAAGGGATTTGCTGAAGGGTACTATTTATAGCGATTCTTGGGATTTGTCCGTTGGACACAAGCAGGCGCGTGTCTCTCACGCAACCCTTCAAATAGTCCCTTTTCTGACATTCCTGAATTTCTGCTGGTTCCAATTGGACAGGAGCATAATTGCACTCTGAATAACTGACAGTCTAGTCAAAAGGTGATTTGTCCACAAGTCATAATGTCTTATTGCATTTAATGCACTTATCAAGCATTTAATGCGTTTGAATTTATTTTTGTAGGAAATAAATGTTCGTTGGATTGCATTTGAGTCCTCCATGAATTGAGAATATATTTCAGGTGAATCTCTTCATTGAACGCTTGAGTAACTTGAGCACTTGATTCATAAGTTCTGAAACAGTTCTTTAGCGCTTGACGGACGCTAAGAATAAATCTTCATCTTCACTTGACTTCAAATGCTTGAATCTTTAATTTTATCTCTGATAGACTCACCTAGAATTCTATCAAGGACTCGGTATCTAATCCTAAGTCTAAAATCTAAAAAGATAAAAATTACAAGCATAACAAAATAGTAAACTTTCAAACGCTCATACATATATTCTATGAAAGTATAAACTGACATTCTTTTGGGGTCTAACATAAAATCCTATCTTGTCATCATCAAAACATCTAACATGAAATTTCTAATAATTGTATTGACTTCAGAAAAAAAAATCCAAAATACTTACGACTGAATATTGTATGTCAGATGTTACATTTACTTACAGAATGAATATGGTGTGCAATAACTCTTTTTGTAAGTTGTAAATTTTTTGGTTAGCTTTGAAGCTATTTATAGCCGTGGTAGTTGAAATCAAGTCATGCCTAGAGAGTTTGCTACCTAAATGTAATCACGCAAAGAGAGCTTTGATGTCTTGTTAGTTTTCAATTATTTAGGCTTGCCGGTATTTGATTTCTGATCATGCAAAGAGAGGTTTCTACCTAATTATCATCATGCAATCTATTCTATACTAATCTATTCTACACTAAAAGTGTGGATAATACATGTGTTTCTTGCAATTGTGAAATGACTATTTTACCCTTTACTATAACAAAAAATAAGTTCTAATTATTAATTATAATTAGAAAAATAATGATCCATAGCTTTTTTCGGGATTCAATAGGAGAAAATGAATATATATATATATATATATATATACATTACCATACTTAATAGGAGTGAATGACATTGCTACAGTAAAATGTGGTCGTCCATGCTGACGTGGCTACTTGAAGCACTATTGGAAAATGGAAAGTCAAAAGGCGCTCCACTTACGTTTTTGCAGTTTGCAAATTGCAATTGCAACCCTCAAAGTGGATGGTGATTCATATGGCACAATGGCTAAATGCCCTTTCCTTTGAAGTTTATTATAAATTAATTTCTTTGGTTTATATATATCTCTTGCATATCATGAATAATATATCTTGTAATTTATTTAATTATTAGACCATCTCCAACCCACGTCATTTTGAGTTGGAGATAGTAATTATTAGACCATCTCCAACACTAATGTGCTCATATCTGCCCTTGCTTTCCTTCCCTGAAAATGTATACAAAAATATATAAATATACACACTAACACACCACTATCACTAACACACATATATATTATACAAAAGTATATACACTAAAAAAATTTAATATAAAAAATATATACAAAAATATATAAATATACACACTAACACACCACTATCACTAACACACATATATATTATACAAAAGTATATACACTAAAAAATTTAATATAAAATGTTTTTTTGCCATTTTCTTGTGAAATTTATTTTACTGAAATAGCATATTGTTTTCTTCTTTCTAAACATGTTGTAGTTTTTGTTTTAATTTTGTTCCCTCAATAGTAATATTGATTTGCTTGTTACAACCACATAACGAGAGCTATGAGCCAGATGCCTGTTAAAGTTACAATGAGTTAATTTGTCATTTTAATGCTGAAGAATTGCGATTGCTTAAAATCGAATTTCAAAAGAAACATCTCAACAAACTCATCAAATGTACATTTGCTGAACCACTTTTCAGAGATGATCACAGATCGCCTGGGTGAAGTCGGATGTAGTTGATTTCCCACCAAGATCACCCGTTCTGTTCTTTCCTTCTGCAATTGTCTTCAATACGGCATCCTGGATTCGATCAGCTTTATCGTGGAGATCCAAATGGCGTAACATGTCACTTATTGAAAGCGGTCGAATCAAAAGTCAATACAAGGTATTTGTTTTGCTTACAATCAATAAACTCACTTAGAAGTTGGTAATGTTGCTTGGGTGTTTACTGCAGCTGCCTCTGGTTAATCGGCTTAACTTTTATCGTATTCCTCAGATGATTACTTGTGATTTTCTATTACATGAAGTATCCCGACAATATCAAAATCATGCAGGCGAGGATATTATTTCCTTTGAATTTTTTGAGATTTAATGGTTTTTCAAAATAATTAAGAAAGAAAAAAATACTTTTGAGCAGATGTGAGTGTGTAAGTTCAGAATAAAATTTGTTGCCAATTCAAGACAAATACATAAACTGATAAAAATAATTGTTATCCGATGTTATTATTTCATCTCGTGCCTTATATGTAGCCAATTTTGAAGATCTTTAGTCAATTTAATCAATAGCAATAGTTGCTATTTAGGATAGTCACCCAAGAAGAAATGTGAATAGGAGAGCTAAGAATTTTCATTTTTATCTCACAGGGTTTCAATTCTTGAGGAAGTTTACAAGCTGATGTCCAGATTAAATTTGATGGTAAGCTACCAACCATCTTTTAGTTACTGTTGTACCATGAAATGTACAATCATCACTGGTTATATTTTGTTTTCAAGATTTTGCATCTGACTCTTTATAGGCAGATTTTTCGGAGTTCTCTCGCTTCTACGAATTTGTTTTCTTCATATGCAGAGAAAATGGCCAAAAGAATATCAGTAAGTCGATTTACTGGTTTTGACATCTTGCTGCTTATTTGTCTTGCCAAACATGGAGTAAGAATCTATTTCTAACTACCAATATCTCATGAATTCTGTTTTTCAGCTGTGAGCAGGGCTGTTATGGCCTGGAGATTGGTTTTAGCGGGAAGGTTTCGACTGCTTAATCAATGGTGCAACTTCATTGAGGTAAATTTCTTTAAGAAGAATTCCATTTTGATATTGTGAACTATTGAGGCTTCTTGTTTTTATCTTCATCATCTCGTGTCTGTTTTATATTTTTCTTTCCCCACAGGTTACACGTACCCCCCCCCTCTCTCTCCCTCTCTTCCTTGGTTTTGATATTATGTAGTGAGATATGTTTCAAAATCTTGTTTCTCATAAAAAGCCTTTCTGGAAACCAAATAATGGAACTGTTTTGAATCATCCTTTATGTACAATTTTAATTTTTGTCTCTCTTCTATTTCCCAGAAAAATCAGCGGCATAACATATCCGAGGATACGTGGCGACAAGCTCTGGCCTTCAGTCGCTGTGTCCATGAAAATCTTGAGCGGTACGATCCTGAAGGTATTACTCTATACTATTAGTTTGTTTATTCACATATATTTGGTCAATTCCACTTCCTTAAAATTATTTTCCTCCCATTTATCCATTTGTTTATGGCTTCTGTTGCAAATATGGTAACTGGAGTAGGAATATTGTTCTTTTTGCTGAAATGTGTCCTATGTGGTAATTGATGTTTGACTGGTGTTGCTTGGAAGATTTTTAATCTGTGGTAAAGATATATAAACTATGAAAAGTCCAATTTTCTTTTCTTGTGTTTATATGTTATATCTTTCGAGCTTGAAAGGGTTGGGAAATAAAACATCACACCAGCATTGGTAAGAGAATAACCGAACTGATGAACACCTCTATAGATTGATAACTTAAGCCCTAACCCCTAAACCCTAAGCTCTAACCCCTAAACCATGAACTCTAAATGCATGATAGATTAAATAAATAATTAAATAGAATGAGTTTCTATCTAATATGGACCAATAAAAAGTATATAAAAATTATTGAAGTGTCCACCCAAGATGCGTGTCCATATTTTGTTGAAGCATGGACTTGGAGAAATAAATGAAATCTTAGATATACAAATTTATATACTACAAATATAATATCTTTTTGAACTTTAGACAAATTAAAATAGCTACTTCAAAATGTTATTTAATTGATTTTTGAATATATTGTGTTATAGATGATATGTTCTAATTGAATTATAATTTGATAGAGATAATTTCTCGATAACTTATTATGCACGTATAACACATATCTCGTCTCAACCTTATAAATTTGAGGTGAGTTTAGAGACGAAAATATAAATTTAAATTTCATCTTCAATTGGAGACAGTAGATAAAATTAAAATTTTATATTAATTCAAAATAAAAATTATAGGTAAAAATTAAATTATATTAAAAAATTGAATTCATATTCATCTTAAATTCTTAATCATGAAACTAAAAATGATTAATATTAGAACAAGAAAACAAGTTTCATTCTAAAAGATTGAGTCTGTGACTTCTAAGGCTTTCAAAAGGCTAGCGAGCTTTGATTTCTTTGTTATACTAATTTCGTAATTTTTGCATTTTTTTTCTCTCTTTTTTTTTTTGTGGAATTATATGCAGTGGATGAATCACTTACGAGAACATTCCAGGTTTGCATATATTTCCTTTTCTTTTATATATATTTTTGGGATTTTTTTTCCTGCCTGATTTGCTTATATAACTTCTCTTTTGTGACTGTGTAGCTTCTGTAATATGCATATTTTTCTGATGTATCTGAATTACTATAATCCTTATATGTGGGCTGTAAGAATTCATGCCCTTAAAAATTTTGGAACAAAATTGTATCAGTCAAGATCCATGAAAAGGCTTTCAGAGTCCGTCAGGGCCTGATAATCAACCAAATGCCAAAAACTTGAGATTGGTTACTTAAGAAAGGTACCTAAAAAATTTCATTTTATTTGCAAAATAGAAGATTCAATGGCTAAAAGCTTGAGATTGGTTACTTAAGAAAGGTGCCTAAATTTTTTTATTTTAATTGCAAAATAGAAGATTCAATGGCTAAAAGTTTGAGATTGGTTACTAAATGATTTTGTTATTATAGATATAGAAGATTTAGTGGATAAAATGAGATTTGTGGTTTGGTTCTAATTTCACCACACTATGGTAGAGTTTTAATTGCTTTGTTGTTATGTTATTAGAACTCATTTAATGTTCATCTCGTGTTATCCAGATTGCGCAGTTGAAGCATCGAGTTTCGTTATTGCATAAATCATCAGAGAAGGTATAGTTTCAATGGAGAATTTTTAAAAAGCGTTTGGTTTGTTAATCTTATATATGTATAATGCTGATTTATTTTGTTTTTGAATTAAAGGATGACAATTCCAAAATAGCCGGAACTGGAAACACTGTTCAGAGCACAAAGGTGGAGGTCTATTATCTTTTTTCGTACAAGTTGTATACATTTTTTCTATTTCGAGTGAAACTGTAAAACAAAAACAAAAGGAGTGTAACTCTAAAAGTTGTCCATTGAACAGAAAGTTGGTAATGCAGTAACTTGGTTTCTGTGATTTTTTTGGCCTCTACTATATAATATCATAACTTGAAGGTAAAGAAATTGATCATAAATCATCTCCTTATCTACAGGCTCCTCTATTACCACAAAAAGGGCAGCCACAAGTATATAAAAAAAACTTATTTTAATTAATGTACATTTTCGAATATAATTTTCTCTGACTAAGCATTTTGCGGGGAATTTCGGGTGTTTTACTTAAAGACTCTGGAGAGAGTGAATCACCATGCTTTTGGTAAGGTAGGTTACTGATATAGATTGATACTCGGTATAAATTACTTATCCTGCTTTTGAAATATATGAGAATTTTAAATCATTGCTGAAAATTGTTTGAGACCTTGAATAGTCACTATCTATGACAATTACTCAGAAAAAATAATATTTTGGTGGCATGTATAGCCAAGTGTGACAGATACATATCCAGTGCGAGATGTAAAGCAGGAAAGGGACACCCTTAACAGTACAAGTCAATAACTATATTACATTTCTGCTGCTAAATGTTTTCCTATTTTATCGTCGAGTATCAAGTCAATTTAGCTTAAATCAAGAATGACTTCGATTTTCTGCATGAATTGTCATCTGTTGGTAAGGTCTTGGAAAGTCCACCAATAGATCTGTTCTCTAAGGTAAAAAGATTTTCACAGTTACTCATATACATATGTTTTGGCTTGTAAATTAGTTATACTCTTATACGAGTGCACATGAAATTGTTTTCGACCATATATCTCACCGAAAGTGGTGGAGTTATGGAGCATAATATGAGTGAACATGAAATTGTTTTCTCCAATTATTTGTTACCCTCTTGTATTTCTTCTTTTCTCCAACAGGATCTACATAGTCTAATATGATTGTCGCATATAAACTAATCATAATATATGGTTTTTGATATTTTTTTCATTTTCAAATTAATTTTATATTTTCTTTTATGGAAGGTTTTATTTCTTTTGCGTGTCTAATAAATGTTGAATCAGTTGAAGACTATGTTTGATCCACTTTTTGACATCATCTAGATGAAGTTCAATGGTTTAAACTATGATTAAAGTCGTGACTTTCTTATTATTTTTTTGTCTCAATATGGACTTCTCTGTAATTTTTTCGGTAATGTTCACCAAGTATGAGCATCTAATAGATCCTGATAATCATGGTTGCTTTTTCACGGAGTTGCTATATATTGACGGATATAAATGCTTTGTTCTCCATTGGTTGAAATAAGTTGGTATTGATATTTGAGGCAGTATTGGATCATCAATAGTAGTAATTGTCTTACAGACATATAGCTCAGGATGCATTTTCACACTTCCTTTTGAGTTAATGGAGCATCAACAGTAGTAATCTTGACATGGATTGGTGCTTAAAAGTCTCAGAACTTTATTTGATCGCACATTTTATCTGTGCAGGGGGCTTGAGGGTCATGATGTTGGATGTTGTGAGGAGGTAATAGATGTTGCTTTTGAGGGATTTGGAAATGAAGATTCTAAGTTAAGCTTGAAAATTTGAGGGTGTGTAACTGTTCAAAGTTTTTAGCAATGGAATCAGAAAAATATTGAATTCGTGTGAAGGTCTTGAGTATCTTGATGTGTATTCAATCCCCCCATGTAACTGAAGTGAGATGTAACAAAGCTCAATTGCAGTTCTCAGGATGATTTAAGGTGAGCTTTGCTGGGAGCTTAGCAGAGCCGGGATCCATTATGCTAAGGGCATACTAACACAGTGAGGCATTTAGAGCTGAAATGTTCAGTGATATCAAAGTGATTCTTATGCGTTCTGGAGCTTTTCACTTTGTTGATATGCTGACTATTTGTGAGTAATGGATACACTCCCATCCCTTGTACAAGTCCCTGTGCAGCCATAATATTATGTTTTGTAATTACAAAATGAATTTTAATTTTGAGTTGGCATATTTTGGTAGAAAGGAAATAGAACATTTTGTGGGCTATGTTTGGTCTTTGAAATACTTTTAGGCTTTGTTTCCTCGTCAAAACATTTCACATATTATTGTGTTGAGCAATCTCAAATTAATAATAAATTAATTCGAATATGTACCTTAAACAATTAGTTGTTATTTATCTATCAACGGATAATCGGTTCCCAATAAATTATTGAGTATATCTCAACTTGTTCTTATTAAATAATTTTAATGTAGTAGTGATCCGCCCTTTCTTCGCCCTTTTGTAATTTAAAAATGTACTCCTTGCAATTGGAATGTATCTTTTATATATTGTCATAATATCAACAATAATTGTTTGTGTGTTTTTGTGGTTCGGACCTCAAAATATGTTATTAATGTACTGTTACATACAATTATATTGTTGGGATGCAATGATCTACGTAAGATTTATGATACGGTTGACTATTGGGTTGGAACATTATGTTCGCACAACCACACTTGAACGACATTTTTTTTACGGATAGGTTCAAATTTGAATTTTTCAACTTCTCAATATTCTGGTTCAAAAAATTGTTGTGTTCTATTTTTATATCGACTTTAAATATGCGTTTCTTGCATTTTCTGTTTAATTTTTGTAATTTTCTTAATATTAATTAAGAATATGTGGTTGTGTGGAACTCGTGGTTTTTAGATTATTAATTACTTGGCAAAGAATGTGAAATTAAGTGCCCTTGTGCAAATTACTTGAACTCGTACATTCATATTCAAATTAAGTACATTGTTGGATCAAATTGATGCTTCGAACCACTATAAAATTATTGTGCAATTTTCATTCTCCTCAAATTATAGGGTGAGCCCCTTTTATGAAATGAATTTGCACATTGTTTGACGCGGTACCTTCATACGCTCTAATTGATGTCCTCTTATACACACCAATTGGATCATCAAAAAATTGATTAACACAGTAGATATTTAGTGTACCCAACTCAGTTGCTTGCGACAACACGTACAAAATGTAGCTTAGCTCGCAATTAGAACCCGAGAAGTTGAAGATCGTGACCTCATTCAATGCCTCCAATCCCATTCTTTGCAACTTCCAGTCCTTTACGTAGTTGGATACACTAATGCCCGCTTTTTCCCATGGTGCACCCTACACATGTTAAATCAATTACAATTTTATTTTAAAAACCCAAATAAATAACGTGTTCAATAATCTATGTAATAACTAATAAGCGACAAACAATAAAAATTAACATATTACCACCAAATCGACTTTAAGCTCATTCAAGCCTGTACATCTACTGATGAGCACCAATGTGACCGCAAGATTGTTAAGCAGCTTCGAACAACTGATCTCTAGACGGTGCATATTAACAAAAAAGTACTTCGCCATAATGCGATGCAGAGACTCCACATGCGCCAACCTCTAAAAAAAAATAGGAAATCAAAACAACTTCTTAAAAGCATTCGCACTTATTCAAACAATGAGAGATAGATATACCCTAACAAAATCAACCGGGACACGTGCTCGTTCACTGGACAGCAATTCTTTCGTCATTTTTACAACCTCTCGGAGTAGTTGGTATGTTGAACAAGTTGATCCGATGTATTGTACATGACGGTGTACTATCCACTGTAAAGAACGAGCTAACGGCCCCAATACTTGTAAACGTCCGGAACCCTGTTCGTCTTGTTTCAATAAAATAACAAGGACATCTACATTGGGGAAGTGTACTTTTATATTCACATTTCCTTGGGATCGATTGAATGCCATCTTGAATATTTTTACAGAAGGCAAACATGCCTCAAATTCTGTTAATCCTCTAAAATCACAGTTGAATAACTGCAAATCATTCAACTTGGGACACCATTTTCCAAGGCGGGAAGAAAATGTGTTATCATACAGTACAATGTGCTTCAATATGAGTTTTTTTAAATTTCGTAAATTATATCTATCTTCCCACCTAACAATGTAGTTCGGTAGATATAATTTTAACTGAACAATAGTTTGTGACAAAAACAGACCGCTAGGGAGTGAAGTGGACAACCGACCGACTAATTTCAGTATACGCACAGAATGATCTATTCCAAACACCACCCACTCTTGCCTTATCCAATGCAATGCCTCGGCCCCCATTGGTAACTCAAAGCTCAAAGTTTCAACCACACTTTCATTATGTTCAAGTATAGTGCGATTAACAAAATTAATAAAATCTAAACCATGATAACCCCTTTGTTCAAAACGATTAATATCGAATAAAAGAGTAGGGATGGAATACCAACAATGTTGAAAATATTTTGATAAAAGACCCAATCGGGTTGCCTCCACAATGCATGCATCCCTTGATAACCTTCCCATAACATGAAAAATTATATCCTCACAAAGGAAACTAAGTCCATTATTAGAAATTGTATCTCGTTCCATGGTTGTTTATATGAACTATTCCTGTTTATACTCTGTTTCTACTCGTGCAAGATAATCCTTTGACTCACCTGTTTATACTCTGTTTCTACTCGTGCAAGATGATCCCCTGTCTCCCCTGTTTATATCTCCCCTTTTTTGTAGAAGATGATCCTCACAAATATCTCCTATTTATACTCTGAAAATTCTTTGTATGGTTTGGCGGAGGAAGATATTGTTCAATTTTGATCCTCACTAACTTTAATTAACCTTAATTATGCTCTGATCCTCACTAACTTTAGTTATACTAACTTTAATTAACCTTTATCGATGATATGGAATTTCAAGATCTGCCCAATATCTTTCATCGAGATAAGGAAACAACTTTAGGATACAAAGAATTATTATTAAACATAAGCACATTATTAGACATTATTTAATGATAGATATATCTTTTTAAAGTTAAAAAGACACACGACTCTTAGAATTTCTACATTTAATTTTTAAAATTATAAATTGAATATTTTTTATAATTTATTGTTTAGGGTTTGGTGAAGTAGCTGAAAGATTTATAGGAAAACTTGTTAATGTTTGTATGCATAATATATATATAATTTAGTGACATAAGTATTCATAGGTAAAACACGAAGTCATGTTTTGTTATGATTCTTAGTGGAGTTAGTGGTGTGATTAGTGGATATAGTGGTGTGATTAGTAGAGTTAGTGGTGTGATTAGTAGAGTTAGTGGTGTGATTAGGCAGACTTTAATTATGGGTGGAATTTGTATTGGGTGACCACCGCTAAATTTGATCCCTTGGTTGGTTTGTTGAGCAATTTGCATTGTATGACGCATACTGCGGAGATGAAATTGTTGATTGAAGAGACTCTGAATGTGCTAATCAGTTCAGTAAGTGGATAGCAATTGTATTTTAATCTGAACAGACTGACTATGCTAATCATTTCGGTGGATAGCAATTATATTTTAATTATAAGTGGGGAGCAGCAAGACGGACAAATAACATCATTATTATCCTTAATTGTATTTTAATTATTAAGTTGTTATCAATTGTATTTTAATTATTAAGTGAGGTACAGCAATGAGGAAAGAAGATGTAGTTTAATATTTAGTATTATCTTTAATTGTATTTGCTTATTTAGGGATGTTGGAGTTTTAAAAGAAAAATTCACATTTTATGAACGTATTAGAGCACATTTCTTGGCTTTCATTATTGTATTTTGTGAAGTTCTTTGTGCTACCTAAAGTTGATACCATAAAAATGTGGACCATATCCGTAACTCCATATATCTGCCCAAGATCTTTCATCGAGATAAAGAAATAACTTTAGGGTACAAAGAATTATTATTAAACATAAGCATATTATTAGACATTATTTAATGATAGATATATCTTTTTAAAGTTAAAAAGAAACGCAACTCTTAGAATTTCTACATTTAATTTTTAAAATTATAAATTAAATATTTTTTATATAATAGGACAAACTTGCATCAAAATTTATTTTCAATGTTTAGAAAATATTTGTTTTCTTATTTTTCTCTTTTTTACTCTTAGATTATTGGTAAGGGCATATTTAACTTATTAGGTAAAAAAATAATGATAAAAGAGAAAAACAATCCAATGAAACGATGGACCCAATTTTAGTTATACTAACTTTAATTAACCTTTATCTAGGATATGGAATTTCACAATCTGCCTAAGATCTTTCATCGAGATAAGGAAACAACTTTAGGTTAATATCGAATAAAAGAGTAGGGATGGAATACCAACAATGTTGAAAATATTTTGATAAAAGACCCAATTGGGCTTTCTCCACAATGCATGCATACCTTGATAAACTTCTCATAATATGAAAAATTATATCCTCACAAAGAAAACTAAGTCCATTATTAGAAATTGTACCTCGTTCCATGGTTGTTTATATAACTATCCCCTGTTTATACTCTATTTATTTTCTCTCTCGTATGAGAGTTTGTTTTCTAGAATTCCACAAGAATTTTCTTACACTCGTTTGTTAGTTTCTAATATTTATTATTTTGAAAAATCTCGATATTTGTTACTTCAATTATTCTTTACTAAATCGTTAGACACCGTATCAGTTGTAGTGTTCTTAACGTTGTAAACTTTTTATTTGATGAAATAAAATTTTTCTTTCCTTTCAAAAAGAAAAATTAAAAACGATTAATTATATATAGCGTAACTTTATGCTTTAAAATGGTTGAATTCGAAATGTATGAATTCCTAAATTTAAATGTCAAAGTTATTTGATGTACAAATAATTTGTTAGGTATATCTTAGGATTTCTACATTTAATTTTTTTAATTATAAATTGAATATTTTTTATATAATAGGACAAACTTGCATCAAAATTTATTTTTTATGTTTTAAAAAAAAAAAACTACTGTATCTTCTTCTTATGTTTCTCTTTTTTACTCTTAGATTATAGGTAAGGGCATATTTAGCTTATTAGGTAAAAAAATAGTGATAAAAGAGAAAAACAATGCAATGAAACGATGGACCCAATTGACAATGCTGTAGTTTCTTTATATGTTATTTTATTCCATTTGGATATATGTGGTCCTATCATCTATGTACACATTAGTGTGCTAAATTTAAATTAATGTCATATATATATATATGTATGTATGTATATATATTATATACCATGTGATCCGTCCACCTTTGTCCATGCCAAATAACTTGGTTAACCTTTATCGAGGATATGAAATTTCAAAATATGTCCAATATCTTTCATCGAGATAAGGAAACAACTTTAGGGTACAAAGAATTATTATTAAACATAAGCACATTATTAGACATTATTTAATGATACATATATCTTTTTAAAGTTAAAAAAACACACGACTCTTGACATTAAAGAACACGACATCTCTTGACATTAAAGGAAACGAAGTCTCTTGACATTAAAGTGAGCACAGTCACACGACTCTTCACATTAAAGGACAAGGAGACTTAGTAAAACCAGAAACGTCTTCTCTTCCATATATATATAGATATATATAATCCCATTTTTTTCCACCACTTACCACCCCTATCGGAAAACCAAAAATTATTTTCATTTTCATCATCAAAATACGATGGAAACTGGGCAAAATAGTGGATTAATATCTGATTATAGTAGTGATTGAAATTTCCAACACGAATTTTCCATTTGTGAAACTGTATTTCATGTTGTTCCTTTGAGAGAGATGATAGTAAATGACCATTTTTATTTATCTTTCAGTCCGCCACATAACCCTGCTTTTTAACATTCCAGGTAATTAAATATAAACTTTTTAAAAAATATTATTATTTTCAATATATACAATATATAGTTCCATTTTCATTTTCTTGTGTTTAATTTCAGAACTACTGTGGAGCAACTCTGGGAATGAAGTGATAACAGGATTTGAAAATCAACTAAACCAGCAGCAATTGCTATTTGATAACTCTACCAATAACGCGACAATGGTGATATTTTCAGATTACTTACAAGAAAAGAACACTTGGGAAGAAAACTAACTCACTTTAACACCCCTCATCAAATAAAAATTATAGAAAAATCAATAATGATTACCCACCATTGGTCATTGCAATGATTAACTTTAAGACCCACCAATCAATGTTGATACGGTATTTATAAGGATGTAAATGAGTCGAGTAGAGCCGAACAAGCTGTTGTTTTCTCAAATTTCACGTGTATGAAGTAAAACAATCTGTTTGGATTTCAATGGAATATAAAGGAAACCTTTTATATAAAATAATGATGTCAAAATCATTTTGTTTTTTTAACATACTGATATTTAATAACTTTTAATATTGCCATTGAAAATTATATACTGACCAGTTGCATGCAATTTTTTTTCTCATTTTTTAAATATAAGTCTGGGCATTATTCACCGCGCAACGCGCGGTTCTTGCTTTTACCTAGTATATATATATATATATATATATATATATACACATGAGTCTGTTCCTGTTCCTTTGTTACATCATTGATAGTGACATAAATCTCAGGAGTTAAGGGTCCGATATCAATACTTGGCGGAGCTGAGATTGAGCAATGTCTCCACAAAAGCTTGTGAAACATTTTGAACTCAAATACCTAAGAAAACTGTATTTCTACATTTCTTGCATGCATGAGCTTGTGACACAAATTTGGTCCGAACCAAATATTCCGTTCAAAACTTAACGGTCAACTCCATTAGTCAACATTTTGATCTACTTTTTTGGAGATTTTGTGCTTGAATGACACGTGATATTAAATAAAATTTTCGTGATATTGAATATAATCCATGTGTGAGTACATTTATGTGTGAATTCTCCCCAACAAATGGGTCAAAATGTTGACTAACGGAGTTGATTGTTAAATTTTGGAGCTAAATGGGTCAAAATGTGTGAGTGCATTTTCTTGGTTACAGCTTCCAATTTGTCTTGATTATCTTTCAGCTTGTCCAGCATGTCCAGTAAGGAACGAGCCAACTCGTAATTGCTAGCCTTGTTTTCGAGATCTTTTCTCTTTTCTTTTCAGCCGTCGGGCTGATACCTGCAGAGGTCACCTGCGGCGTCAACTCTCCCTGGTAAATGCTTTTTCCTTTGTGCAACATGAATGTTGCCTTCTGGCATCTTGTCCTGTTGAACCTTGGGTGGTGGGATCCACCCTTCTTGGTTGTCATCTTCTAGCCATTCAGTACGCCGTGTTTGGCGTCCCTCTGAAGCAGGATATTTTCTGTGACGCTGTCCCTCTTCTTCTTCTTTGGGCTGAGTTAGAAACTCAACCCTACTGATTCTCTTACCATAAACCACTTCAGGAGTGATTCCGATATTATCCGCACCACCTCCTTTTGGTGCCACCGGAGTTCTCTCAGTGACCTATGACATTAAATTTTTTTCATACCTTCGAGATCCTTATGGATCTGAATTCTTCATGGCCTTTTCAATAGTTACGTCCACGATTGCTTGTAGTTTCTCTGCCGTTAAATGGTAAGAAAGATTTGGTGACGGCTGATCAGCTCTCTGGTCAGCTAGTCCTTCCGATTGCAAAAAAGTCTCTTTTTCTCCGGCTGGATCCTCAGCCACCTTGTTCATCAATCAATCGCCTAGCTAGGATAGCAGGAGTCTCAGGTGCATGATT
Organism: Buddleja alternifolia; assembly: GCA_019426215.1. Lineage (NCBI taxonomy): Eukaryota > Viridiplantae > Streptophyta > Magnoliopsida > Lamiales > Scrophulariaceae > Buddleja > Buddleja alternifolia. Next base: position 30,009,640 of record CM033408.1, on the reverse strand, counting down.
ATCCTTGCCCGAATAGGGTAACATCTTTTTCTTTTCTTCGTTCCTCATAGCCTTTTGCATTTCGGCCATACTTTCTCCTGCCATCAAGATTCGAAAATAAATACTCACAGAAAACAAATAAAATTTACGTCATGCCTTGAAGCTCAATTTCCCACAGATGGCGCCAATTGATGCGTGTCCGATTCACACCAACATTATTTATACTATTTTATGTAGGATAATTGAGTATAATATATGAGGCAATATGTATTTACGCATATATTTTGAAAGAATAACAATGTAAAAGCATGAAAATCTTATTTTATTCAATATCCATTGGAGTATTTATACAAATCTTGTAGACTTTAGACTAATCATGGCAGCTGGAACGAAGCTTGCTACTTTCCTTATCCAACTATGGTAAAATGGCTAATCAGGACAGCTAAAAATTAGGAAGCGCGTCTTGCAGCGGATCCAGCGAAGATTGAGCCCAGACTGCCTTGATTGAAGGAAGCCCAGTATGGTAAGAGCTTGATTTTTGGGCCATGTCTTCCTCTTAATTGATCTTGATTTATCCTTGTCTCTTTGGTCAAAGTCTTTCCATAATTTAGCCCAAATCCAGCAAGGCAAGTCGACCCCTGGGCCTGAGCTAATGTAGGAAAATTACCATTTCTTTACTAGCAATTGGGCTTCTTTTAGCTTGGCCAAATTTAGGTAAATTCCACCCACATCAGTCATAGTTAAGGTATCATCTAAGCTCAATGATCTAATATTTATTGTGAAATTTTAAGAATATTGATTATCTTATAAGTTTTTAATTCCCATTATTACTTAAATATAAATATGTATATATATATATAGATAGATATAGAAAGAGTTGGGGTGTTATATGTCTACAACTAAGCTTTGAGGGTGAAAATTGTAGATATTTGTTGCTTGGGGTAGAGAGTGTGTTTAGGCAATTTTGGAATAAGATATTTATACTCCCGCCATTTCCACGTTGCTTTCTCAGCGTGACAATCAGATATGGGGAAATGATGAATATGGCGAACTCCAACTCCTACCTCGCCTATCTCAATGAGGAAGACGACAGTGAAGTCAACATCTCCAACAGTTTTGATATTTTGGGAACCACGACTAATGTGCCACCGCCGCCGCCGAGGATTTAGCCTCAACTTATCTACACTAAGATCCGAAAGGCGGTGGTGGTTGTGAATGCGCAACCACACATCGCCCGCGCTGCCCTCCATCTACCTGATAATGCCGCCGCACCTCCCGCCTGATACCGCTGCACCTCCGCCTAAGTCACCATATCCATGCTCACACACTCACGTTTCAGTATTGTTACTATTCCATAAGCTTGTAGCACTTTTTACCAGGCTCACTACTTGTTGTTTGTTGTTGTTGCTAAGGAGTAAGGAGAGTAAGGACAAAGAAGGATATTGTTTCATGTGTTTTTGCTTGGCTTAATTCTGCTTATGGTTTCATGTGTTTTTGCTCGGCTTAATTCTGCTTATGGTTTCATGTGTTTTTTGCTCGGCTTAATTCTATACTCATTTAGGCTTGAGAAACAGGTTGTATGCTATGTAGTGCTAGCATTTAGGCTTAAGGCACGTTTTGATGTTCAGTTATTTTGAATTTCATTGAAACTGGACTTTTAGTGCCCAGACTCAATGTTGGCTACTTGTTGTTGTTGGTAAGGAGTAAGGATGTTTTAAAAGGCGTTCTAGGGGTGCCCCCCGGGGCTCGCCTCAAGGCGGGGCATTTCCAAAATGCTCTGGTGCATTGATGGGAGGGGCAACTCCTGTGAAGCTTACGCCCGATGAGGTGGGAAGCTTATACTGTCACGAATTTAGCTTCAATGCTCACGTCCCATGCGGCACTTAGCCTCTAATCTGCCTCCTTTGAGATTGTACTAAGTCAGACTCATTTCTACACTTGGTTCTAGACTTGGTTGGCTTACAAATGACACTCCTACTTCTATTTATGCTAATCCATCTCTCTAGTGGACGGTGGAGAGTCATTTGATCCTACGGATAAGAAAGACTCTCTATAATACCCCAAGAATATTCCTTAGGATATTCTCTATCCTAGAAACTTTCTATTATATTCACATTTTTCTAGAGAGGTCCACACATCTAAGACATTCTACCTACTTCTACTACAATCTAGAAATAATTTAAGACATTTTACACAGTCTTACACTATTCTAGAGCTCTCCGTAAGGATGTACATTCTTCTAGAGTATTCTAATACTTTCCAGAGTCTTCTAGACTTTTCTAAAATTTTCTAGACCTTTCCTGAATACTCCAATAGTCTCTAAACTCCAGTCTATGAGCAAAATGACACGTCTCAGTCGTCTCAAAATATTTCAAGCTGTCAGGCATAATAGTCCACCCAGGTTTTTTCAACCGGAATATAATGATTTGGGTCCTGACTTATTCTAACTTTCAAATCAAAGTCCACCATCTTTTGGAGGAAAACTTGTTAATGAATTGGATGATTTGCAAACCGGTGGTGTTAATGAAGTGGAATGTTTAGAATTGAGAGTCGATGAAAAAGATAATGATATTAAATAAGAGTTTTAGGTAAGAGTTAAACTTGAACTTTTAGCTCGTATGGCTAAATATATATATATATTTTTAACTCTCTCTAACCTAATCTTTTTTCCTTAATTGTTTCCATCATTTTTTGTAATTTTTTGCTAATTTGAATCATTTTTAACATTATTTTTATATTTTTAAATATAAAAACCAAAATTCGGAGACATGGAACTTCCCGCCCCGTGCCTTCGCCCTTTTAAACACTGGTAAGGACAAACAAGCATATGCAAAAATGTTGCTTATGGTTTCATGTATTTCTTTGCTCCGCTTAATTATGCCTATCTTGTATAACCATCTGGGGTAACTCAACATAACAAAGAAGTTGATCTTTCCACTTTCTATACTTATTTAAACATGTGTGAGCTGGTTAATAGATAGTATATTTGGAGTTGGAAATAGTCGGGTATAGGTGCCAGACATGAATTGCTTCTTAGGGAACTTGTTACCAAAATTGTTGTATGACTTAACCCGTATTATGTTTGATATGCCTCAGTGAGGCCTTAGCCCTTATTCGTTTCTCAGAATTGGTTGGTTAAACTCTCTATTGTCCCTGCAAATGTAGTGATGCTTGCAGTTGCAGGTTGAGAAACAGGACGTAATTGAGGATTTTAGGCTTCTTGAAGTTGCAATGTAACAGTGTGCAACAGACCATTCTGCAGGTAACCTTTTGTTCCCCACAATTATATTTTTCATAATCTAATATATATCTAGGCCACATATATACAAAAACAAAAATGTTATATACCACTGTTTTTATACCAACTCATGTTGATTTGTAAAGTATTCATGTATCAAATTCATCAAAAGTCAATTAATTTGAGTGATTTCTTGCCATATTAGGAGAAGTGATATGACAATGATTTATAAACTGTGGTATCTAACATTGTTTGTACATTCTTCTAGAGTATTCTAATACTTTCCAGAGTCTTCTAGACTTTTCTAAAATTTTCTAGACCTTTCCTGAATACTCCAATAGTCTCTAAACTCCAGTCTATGAGCAAAATGACACGTCCCAGTCGTCTCAAAATATTTCAAACTGTCTAGGCATAATAGTCCACCCAGGTTTTTTCAACCGGAATATAATGATTTGGGTCCTGACTTATTCTAACTTTCAAATCAAAGTCCACCCTCTTTTGGAGGAAAACTTGTTAATGAATTGGATGATTTGCAAATCAGTGGTGTTAATGAAGTGGAATGTTTAGAATTGAGAGTCGATGAAAAAGATAATGATATTAAATAAGAGTTTTAGGCAAGAGTTAAACTTGAACTTTTAGCTCGTATGGCTGAATATATATATATATATATATATATATATATATATATATTTTTAACTCTCTCTAGCCTAATCTTTTTTCCTTAATTGTTTCCATCATTTTTTGTAATTTTTTTGCTAATTTGAATCATTTTTAACATTATTTTTATATTTTTAAATATAAAAACCAAAATTCGGAGACATGGAACTTCCCGCCCCGTGCCTTCGCCCTTTTAAACACTGGTAAGGACAAACAAGCATATGCAAAAATGTTGCTTATGGTTTCATGTATTTCTTTGCTCCGCTTAATTATGCCTATCTTGTATAACCATCTGGGGTAACTCAACATAACAAAGAAGTTGATCTTTCCACTTTCTATACTTATTTAAACATGTGTGAGCTAGTTAATAGATAGTATATTTGGAGTTGGAAATAGTCGGGTATAGGTGCCAGACATGAATTGCTTCTTAGGGAACTTGTTACCAAAATTGTTGTATGACTTAACCCGTATTATGTTTGATATGCCTCAGTGAGGCCTTAGCCCTTATTCGTTTCTCAGAATTGGTTGGTTAAACTCTCTATTGTCCCTGCAAATGTAGTGATGCTTGCAGTTGCAGGTTGAGAAACAGGACGTAATTGAGGATTTTAGGCTTCTTGAAGTTGCAATGTAACAGTGTGCAACAGACCATTCTGCAGGTAACCTTTTGTTCCCCACAATTATATTTTTCATAATCTAATATATATCTAGGCCACATATATACAAAAACAAAAATGCTATATACCACTGTTTTTATACCAACTCATGTTGATTTGTAAAGTATTCATGTATCAAATTCATCAAAAGTCAATTAATTTGAGTGATTTCTTGCCATATTAGGAGAAGTGATATGACAATGATTTATAAACTGTGGTATCTAACATTGTTTGTACATTCTTCTAGAGTATTCTAATACTTTCCAGAGTCTTCTAGACTTTTCTAAAATTTTCTAGACCTTTCCTGAATACTCCAATAGTCTCTAAACTCCAGTCTATGAGCAAAATGACACGTCCCAGTCGTCTCAAAATATTTCAAACTGTCTAGGCATAATAGTCCACCCAGGTTTTTTCAACCGGAATATAATGATTTGGGTCCTGACTTATTCTAACTTTCAAATCAAAGTCCACCCTCTTTTGGAGGAAAACTTGTTAATGAATTGGATGATTTGCAAATCAGTGGTGTTAATGAAGTGGAATGTTTAGAATTGAGAGTCGATGAAAAAGATAATGATATTAAATAAGAGTTTTAGGCAAGAGTTAAACTTGAACTTTTAGCTCGTATGGCTGAATATATATATATATATATATATATATATTTAACTCTCTCTAGCCTAATCTTTTTTCCTTAATTGTTTCCATCATTTTTTGTAATTTTTTGCTAATTTGAATCATTTTTAACATTATTTTTATATTTTTAAATATAAAAACCAAAATTCGGAGACATGGAACTTCCCGCCCTGTGCCTTCGCCCTTTTAAACACTGGTAAGGACAAACAAGCATATGCAAAAATGTTGCTTATGGTTTCATGTATTTCTTTGCTCCGCTTGATTCTGCCTATCTTGTATAACCATCTGGAGTAACTCAACATAACAAAGAAGTTGATCTTTCCACTTTCTATACTTATTTAAACATGTGTGAGCTGGTTAATAGATAGTATATTTGGAGTTGGAAATAGTCGGGTATAGGTGCCAGACATGAATTGCTTCTTAGGGAACTTGTTACCAAAATTGTTGTATGACTTAACCCGTATTACGTTTGATATGCCTCAGTGAGGCCTTAGCCCTTATTCGTTTCTCAGAATTGGTTGGTTAAACTCTCTATTGTCCCTGCAAATGTAGTGATGCTTGCAGTTGCAGGTTGAGAAACAGGACGTAATTGAGGATTTTAGGCTTCTTGAAGTTGCAATGTAACAGTGTGCAACAGACCATTCTGCAGGTAACCTTTTGTTCCCCACAATTATGTTTTTCATAATCTAATATATATCTAGGCCACGTATATACAAAAACAAAAATGCTATATACCACTGTTTTTATACCAACTCATGTTGATTTGTAAAGTATTCATGTATCAAATTCATCAAAAGTCAATTAATTTGAGTGATTTCTTGCCCTATTAGGAGAAGTGATATGACAATGATTTATAAACTGTGGTATCTAACATTGTTTGTACAGAAAATCTTGAAATAACCGTACAACTTTTGTTGTTAAATGTATTTTCGTTCCATGTTCTATTTCTTCCTGAAGACTACTCAAAACTAGCCTTTATTACAGAGCTTATTACTATGTTATTCTTACGATTAGGAGTCACCGAAGACACCGTTCTTCGCTCATCAGTCTTATTGAACATAATGAGGTTAATATTTGGATTTTTTTACAGGAACCATTAATATGTTTGAAACTGATCTTTTCTTTTGGTAATAAATAAGTTTTGAAATTGATTACCAAACAATATTTGCAAGGAATCACCAAAAAAAAAAAAAAAAAATTGGAGTAGTAAAATGGAAAGTGATCACCAACAATCTTCTAACTTCCAACATTAAATTGGAAAATTGATAACCAAGTCTAACTTCAAACGTCAAATTGGTAACTTTATCAGCAAATTTCAAACATCAAAAAAAATTTGCTACCATTTTGTTATGTTGCATGATTCTTTTGTTGGAGACTTATTCTATAATAAAAGACTTCTAACAAACAACTATAAATAGCTTATGAGTGGCTTATAAATAGCTTAAGAACTAAATAACAAACTTACTACTTGAATTACAATTTTTAACTCAATAGAGAACTTATTTATCTCTCTAAGATGGCACAAGAAGTTTCTGATCATCCAACTCGAAAGCCAAAGCAAGCGTCATGAATGTAACGTACTCCAAACCATATTCAATTGTAAGTAATTTTCTTTGAATTCAATTCAACAATAAGCTACTTCATTCATATATTACAAATATGTTTCAAAGTTCATGTTTTATTTCCTCATGATGTTATGAATATAATTTTATTTTCTTCTTGAAGATTGCTAACTTACGCTTCCCATGGTCCTGGCATTTGTGAGACTTTGATCACATAGTTTATAATGTCATGATTGGAATTGAAATGCTAACAACGCCCTATACGATCAAAGAGGCTGAATGGGCAAGTTTGTTCATCTTGCCTCTTTTTGCTTTTATTTGTTGCCACACGACAACGCTAATGAAATATTGTTCCTAGAGCACACTCGAAACAATGTCTCATTAGAATTGCCGAGTAGCAACAAATGAGAGCAAACAGTAACAGAATGAACAAGCTCACCCATCCAGCTTGTTTGACTGTATATGGCGTCGTTAACATCCCTATACCAGCCATGACATTAAAAACTGCGTGATAGAACTGAAAAATGCAGGACCATGAGAGGACTAAGTTAGCAATCTTGAAGAAAGTGAAATCATATTCATAACATGAAGAAGTACAAAAACAGAGAATGAAATGGAAACATGCACATTGTATATAGCTTATTGTTAAATTTAATTAAAAATATAGTTACTGTTGAATATGGTTTGAGAGTAGATCTGCCAAATTAATATTAAATCCAGGGTGTAATTTGTCAAATATGCAAATTTAATAGTTCAGTGTGCCAAATAATGTCAATTCAATGGTGCAAAACGCAAATCAGCCTATGGCAACTTCGTGTAGTTAGTTTCACATTTCAAATCTTATACGTCAATTTATATTTCATATTGTATTTCAATTTATATTCCATATTGTATTTTAATTTATAAATGTACATCAAATGCATGTAATACTTTGATTGTGGGATGAAGTTCTGAAAAAATTGAATTATACACAATATTTCAAGGATTGTCCAAATTTTCTTTCCTAATATTGTGTATAAAGAGAAGAAATAGATTTACAAGTGGAAGAATAAATGCAATATTTTTTTAAAAATGAGCGATTAGGTTATTGTATTACATCAATTGCAAGATAATAGCTTTTACAAAAAAACATCAACAAATTCTATTATAAACTATTACAAATTACCATATAGATAGAGAAAGCAACACACATACACCGCGGAAGTCGAACCCACAAACCCCTGATTATGGGGCCTCAACCTTGACCAACTAGGACAGGCCTCATCGGCAACTTTGATTGTGGGATGAAGTTCTGAAAAAAAAATCGAAGTATACACAGTATTTCAAGGATTGTCCAAATTTTCTTTCCTATATTGTATATATAGAGAAGAAATAGATTTACAAATGGAAGAATAAATGCAGTATATTTTTTTAAGGGGCGATTACATCATCGTATTACATCAATTGCAAGATAATATCTATTATAAAAAACATCATCAACAAATTCTATTATAAACTATTACAAACTACCATATAGGCAGAGAAAGTAACACAAGTACACCAATGGGAGTCGAACTCACAACCTCTTAGTTATGGAGTCTTAACCTTGACCAACTAGGTCAGACCTTATCAACAACAATGCAATATATTTTACAAACAAAGGTATTCGATTATTGGAAAACAAATCAATATACTTCTAATTTCCATCTCTCTCTCTCTCTCTCTCTCTCAATTCTTTGGATTAAATATAAAATCCACTCCTAAACTATTTGTATTGGTACATGAATCCGTTGAACTTTTAAATGTAATAAAATGGTCTATCATCAAAAACTCTTTTGGCCTCCCTTAAGGGACCATTTTATTTAGAAATATATGCCGTATAAATGATGGTGGAGATGGTTCACAGGTGCTTTTTGTACTTTAAACATTTTTTTGGGAGTACTCGTTTATTGGCAAGTTGAAGTAGATATTCGTAAAATTAACATAGTTTAGCCTACTAGAAATCAGATCGTAAAAAATGCAAAAGTACATTCAAGTATCCTATGGAATCATAACTTGAAATTGTACATGTGCAAAAGTTATTTGATCTAAAAGTGAGAATAAAAGTTGAAATTCATCATTGTGTTATTTGATCCAAAAGTTATTATTATTATTTATAACTAGTCGTGATATTTGACACACTTGATGTGTGGGCTTAGTATTTTAAAATTTATGAATAAAAACAAATATTTGCTTTTTTGATTATAAAGGATACAAACTTTTTTTTTTTTTTTAACTATTTTATAGATTGTGATCGGGATTACATCAAGTATAGTAATTTTGCTACTTATAAGATATTGTGAGTAGTTGAAGAGAAAGCAGAAAAGATTGTTGGGAGAGAATCTAAAGAGTTGATATTATTATCAAGCCACCAGCTTATCACGGTGATATAAGTCAAAGAACCTCACTCAATTTAACAAGTTATTTTTATGGAATCTCGAAATTTTAAATCCCATTAGAATAGTAAGAACTCGTGTATGCTCAACTCATTAACTCGATACTGATCTCATCTCACAACATAAACATTTTTTAATTCGAAAGTCTAACATCTAGAAGCTTCCAAAAATACTCGAATCAAAGCCACAAGGTTTTTGTTTAGTATAAATTATTTATCTTCAATCGCCAAGCTATACAAGAATAAGCATTTATTATTAGAGCAATGTTATATATCATCGGTACATGACAACATTTTTTCACCTCCTCTAATTTTGACAAGAACTTATTGTAATTAATTGATTTTAGTGGATTTAATACACTAATAATACTTTCTAAATCAACGAAAGATAAAAAAGAAATTGTATGAAAATGACCGTATATAACATTATCCTATCTCTATTTTTAATGACGATTAACCGTAATGTGATGATGGCCCTCACCAGGACTCGGACCCGAGTTCTTAATTGCACCAACATTGTTAGTAGGACCTTTCCCATGTCCACTTCCCGGGCTTGGCCCGGAATTGGAAACCTTCACTTCTCTCAATGACATTCCTCTCCATTGCCATTCAACATTCTTCAATGAAGGCCGGGCTTCGGCAGTGCGAAAATCGGGCCCTAATATTAATATTGAAAGTAGAAGGAATGAGATGAAAAATGTATATAATTTAGCCATGTGTGTGTGAAAATGGGGAAGTTGGAATTTATTTATTGAGAATGGGAATGAATTCTAAGAATCTTGGTGCATGAATTTATAGCATGGTAATTTGGTGATATTGATGTGGATGGATTGACTACAAAGAATTTCGTTAAGTGTTTATCTAAATTAATTAGCAATAGTAAGTTGATGGTGAACTACAAATTTAGACGTATCACTAGCTATATACGCATCCGTATGAGAAAGGTATTTGAATCTCTCATTTTATAAACTTTTGCTAACAATATGGGTCCAAACGAAACTATGTCAAACGTTACGATCAAGTGTTTACCACTTACTGTGCTCAATTTTATTTTATCATGTATATGACAGTGTTAAGACCATTTTTATATGCCAATTGGTGTGAGCAAGGTGCTTAGAATCCTAAAAACATAATACTAGATTAGGCAATTAGTCCTTCAATCATATCTTTCGATTAAAAGATGGTGCTGACAATTAATGTTAAAACACGTACACAAGAAACTAAAATGATATTATATGTTCCCATGGTTTCATTACATCATACGCCTATATATAAATGATTATAATATCCTAATACGAGTAAGTTTACTCCTCTAGATCGCCCAACGTAACATAGCGTCCATGTAGGCCAGTTAACTTGGTATGATGGGATTAAGGCACGATGGATCAGTTGAAGGATGAGAGTGTTTGTGATATCCCTTCAACCTTGATCGTTATATTATAAAGCTTGGTTTGAGTTTCATTTCAAGCATATATATGTTGAGTGCCACACCGTTTTAGCTCACCGTAATGGCCTTCATCAGTACTCCAACAAGACATTGGACTAGCTTAAATACAATATGTCCGTGTTCCTCAAACAAAATAAACAATTGTACTAGAGTGCACTCTGTTAAGGATGGTAGCATCGGAGTGTTAGATTAGAGAAAACCCCGTAGGGAACTTGTATTATTGAGTAACATATTTATAGAGTTACAAGAGAGAGAGAATACAAGAAAACCCTAAACTATAAAGAATGTAAAAGATAAATAAGGGAATAAGAATACTAGTCTAACTATGAAAGCAATAATAATACTAATCTAATTAGGAGAGCAATAAGAATATCTAACACTCTCCCACAGTCGAAACGTGAAAGTCTTGAACATTGAGACTGAACTAAAAATCGAGAAAAGATGTTACGACAGTCCGGGCATAAAGAATGCTTAGTAAAAAGATTTTGACGAATACGTTTCCCAATTGGTGGAGCAGTTTCGTCTGGAAATCATTAAATAAGGAGGCGGTTCGACGAAGACGCTTCTCAATGTGGAGCAGTTTTGTCTGAAAACCATTTAATAAAGCAACGACTCCAAGTTCTTGTTTTTCCAAGGATGAGCGGCGACAACGTAAACAAAGATAAAGAAAAAAAAAACTACCCTAAACTAAATTAAACTAGATAAGGTGCGCCGGACGGGGTCGACGACTTGAGGATGGCGGAAGCGAGAGATCGAGATACTATGGCTCGAAGCCATGGCTCTGATACCATGTTAGATTAGAGAAAACCCCGTAGGAAACTTGTATTATTGAGTAACATATTTATAGAGTTACAAGAGAGAGAGAATACAAAAAAATCCTAAACTATAAAGAATGTAAAAGATAAATAAGGTAATAAGAATACTAGTCTAACTATGAAAGCAATAATAATACTAATCTAATTAGGAGAGCAATAATAATATCTAACACAGAGCACGAAGAATAATCAAAAAACAATAAATTCTAAGTCTAAACATGAAGATAAACAACACGATGATTTTAACGTGCTTCGGCATAACTTACCTACATCCACGAGCCAACCTAGACTACATTTTTATTTCTCAATAAGTACATCAATGAATTACAAGTGGAGTTCTCATATTTATAATGGTGGAGAAGTCTAAACCTTAACAATTTAAGAAAAACAATTCTAAACAACTAGAGAATAATTCCTAACACAATATAAAACAATTCAAATCAAAGTAGGACTCAAGACATGCCAAAATAAGGAAAAATCGCGTCTAAAAGACGTCTACAGCTCGCTATCCGCGCCTAGGCGCTGCAACAGGAGCGCCTAGGCACGGAAACAGCCCCTGCCACTAACCAGCGTGCCTAGGCATTGGCTACTCCACGCCTGGGCGCCAGGCTGGCCGCGCCTAGGCGCCGTCTTCGTCCTGCACACCCCCGCTTCGTATTTTCGACTCCTTCTCATCTTTTTGCGATCGCGGTCAACCACATCCCTTCTTAGCTCTATTTTGGCTCCTCTTCTTGACCCTATTTTGATCCGACTCCACCAAACCTATCACACTCTACATTTGTAATTGTGATTGTTCGATACCTTTTATATATATATATATATATATATATATATATATATATATATATCCAAAATCAAATATAAGTTATATAACTATAGGAATTGTTGAACTCAACTAGGGGGTTGTTTCGGGGAACCAAATTCATAATTCACTAAAAAAAATGGCAAAATGTCAACCGACAATGTCAAAATTGTCACTAATTGTAAGTTTTTAGTGACAATAATTTTTATGTTGTCACAGCAATAAGGTTTACATGTTTAATAGTGACGAAATTTGTGTAGAAGTTGTCACTGTTAATAATCAATGACAGGGAAGTTGTTATTAATATTGAGAATTAGTGACACACCTTTAGTGACAACTTAGTGACAAATATTATAGTTGTCATTATATTCTGTTGTCATGTGTCACTAGTTGCCAATAGTGACAATTTTAAAGAAATGTTTATCACTAAAAATACTTATTGTGACAAAGCAGAAATTATTTTCACTCATTGTGTATATCTAATGACAATTCTAACATTATCGATTCAAATTTTATCACTAATATTACCTTTTGTTTTAATGATTATAAGAATGATACAAATCAAGAAGTACTTTGAGGTGGTGAAGAAAAAGATTTGGGTTTGGAAAATGACTCCATCAATGAGGAAAAAGATAAAGTAGAAATGCTAGAGGTTTTTGGAATTAACCCCAATTATTCGACGTGTTCAAATGCTAGAGGTTTTTGGAATTAACCCCAATTATTCGACGTGTTCAAGCTGACGTGGCACGATAATCAAGTCAGTCTAAGCACGCATGCATGCATGCAATGTTCTTAGTGATAAGTAGAGTTTCGTATATCTTTTTGTCTCTGTTTAATTTAATTTTTTTTTCTTTCTATCTCTCTTTTATTAATCACCCAAAAATTAATTTGGAGGACCTTTTTTCCTTTTTGTACATTTTTGGAGGACCTCATGATATATCCAATTACATACGAAAAGTTTTGGACAAAATTCAGATTGATTGAACTCAATCAGTCATAAGATAAGTGAATAAAGTTATCATGCGATTAATGTACACTTTGAAAAACAACCAGTCATATGATAATTAAAAATAATGTTTACCATTTAAATTAGTTGTAGTTAGACATAGTCAATCAGGAATCAGGATAAGAATTTTTCAAAAAGAACCTATCTACGTTTTAGAATGCATAATTAATTTTCTGATACAAAAAATGTCATATATATTGAGGCTTGAGAAACAAAGCAAAGGTACGTACTCGATTCTTAACTCGAGATTAATCGTTAAAGTCTCGTTTGATTTCGATACATTAACAAATAATTTTGAACACAACTTTCTGTTAGATAAGTGTTGAAACTCGACTACAACTCAACTCGATAGTCGAAGATTACAAAATATATAGAATAAATATTAGGATAATCAAGTTCGACTCATGTTTGGCTTTATTTGGCATCAAATCGAATTCAAACATTATTTTTAAAGTTTGATAAAAATTCAAACAAAGTCGATCAATACATTATTCGATAAAAATTCAAACAAGGTCGATCAATACCTTATTTCGACTGGATTCACCTAAACCACTGTAAGGCTAGAAATAAGCAAGACTTTAATAAACTTATTTTTTTTTAAGGAAAAAAAAACTTATTTAATACCGGAAACAAGACAATTCAAAATAAAAGAAGTAGAGTATCAAAAGGACAAAGAAAAGTGCCTTTTTACCTAAATTAATTAGATGGAAGATCTAACAGAATTATACGTGTCATGGATTCTTTTTAAAACACATGCTTAATTAAGCGCTAATTACTTAAACCGATTCGATCCTATGAATTATCATTATTTAATCTTCACATTCTTCTTTATCTCCTAATTTAGTAAATAACTATGGCAATTCATTCAATTGAAAAATATTATTCAAACAATATCTTTCATTTGGAACATTTATTTTCTAACATAGTAGAACGTGATCTAAGATGCAACCACCGTGTATGATATGTGTATAAATGCACACAAGATCCTCTATTGCATTTATTTTATGCATGACAAGTGTATAAATTTTTTAAAAAATATATAAGTGATTTGAATTTTGTACACTTATCATGTATAGAGGTGAATGTAATAGAAGATGTAACACCATTTGCAATAAAGAATACGGATGACTTCAGTTTGGAGCTATTATAATTATCTATCCATGTATATAGATACATACAGCACAAAAAATACTAGTGATAGAATTACTGTGGTAATGTGATGATAGGGCTAATGACAATAATTATTATTTTGTCATAAAAATGATTTTTTTTAACTCAATAATGATAAGAATTGTGTCTAAATTAACATTGTTGACATGTGTATGTGGAGACCTTAGTGACAAAGACCTCATAATAATTTTTGTTGTCATGAAAAGTCAATTGTGACAATTTTTAATGCAATTCTTGTGTCAAAAGTAACAACTTATACACAATTCTTATAATCGACAAATTTCTGAAAGATCACATATAGTGACAAATGATTTTTTTTTCGAGGACAAACAGCATTCTTATTACTTAATATACATAATTAGTGATAATTTTGGTGTTGACACTAAACATTTTGTCAATTGATGTTCGTTTTGATGATAAGTGGGAGAAGGTTAGGGCGATCTAGCAATTTCCTTCTAGCGTGACCATATTTTCCACAGTCAAGGAATAATCAGATTGAGTCATAATTGTTGCCCACTAAGGAGATGTTCACCTCAATTACCCTAACAAAGTGCATATTGGTTTAAACTTGTTTACGTACCATATGTGGTTATCAGAAATGAATCTGTGTTTAAAGACATTCAAATGTACGTACTCATGCTTGTATAAACAATTGACTATTCTATCTACCTACATGCCATAGAATTTTGATTAAGTGGGGGAAGGTGGATTACTTAAAAATCCACAATTGATGGCTGCCGTGGAGTGAAAAAAGTTACTAGATTTGGGTGGAAAATTAATCCCACTCTTGGGTCAACAGCATTTCCCATTGGGCTTGGGGAACATTATTCCATGATTATATACCTAATCCAACTATTTATTTGGCAAACTTCTCTTTCAACTTTCGGTTCGTTCATGCATGGAAACACCATGTTTTATCATCAAATACATTACTTGCTAAACATGGTGTGAATTATGAGGATCTATATGAATATATTGTGGGAAAAAGATCTATATGACTCAATCTCGACAATGCTGAGGATCTATAATTATGAGATTGTGAATTTGAACTCCACTGAGTGTGTCGGTATTTGTCTATTTATGCAGGAGTTGATTTGTCAATAGTTTGCAATTTTAGTAGATTGATGATGTTGAGATGGTGTGGAGTGGGATCAAAAAGAAGTGGGAAAAAAGAGTCAAAATAGAGCCAAGATGTGGCCGAGATGGGTCGTGATAGACCCGGGATTGCGAAATAGAGTCGAATAGACCAGAGGTCGCAAGGAGTCAAAAAACGAAGCCGGAGCAGTGTAGAGCAAGAAGGTGCCGAGCTCCAGCGCCATAAAGTGGCGTCCCAGCGCGGGAAAACGGCGCTCCATCGCCGATGGTGCTAGAGGCAGGGACTCGCGCTCCAGCGTGGCCACCAAGAGCTGTAGGCGTGTTTTGGCTAGTTTTTTGGCGAATTTGGCATGTTTTTTGTTCTCTTTTGGATTGGAATTGTTTTCTATTGTTCTCTTTGTCAATTAGGATTGTTTTTCCTAATTTGTTAGGGTTTAGGTTTTGTCCACTAGTATAAATATGAGAACTCTTCTTGTAAATCGATGATGCACTCAATTTCACTTTGAGAAATAAAGATTTAGTTTAGGTTGATGGGTTTGGTGGAGTCGGATCAAAATAGGGTCAAGAAGAGGAGCCAAAATAGAGCCAAGAAAAGTCGAGGTTGACCGAGATCGCAAAAAGATGAGAAGAAGTCGAAAATGCGAAGCGGGGGCGCGCAGGACTAAGACGGCGCCTAGGCGCGGACAAGACGGCGTCTAGGCGCGACACGCAGAAGAAGAGCCGAGACGCAGTGCAGTTGGTTACTGCACACGGCGCCTAAGAGATAGTCTGGCGCCGCCCAGGCGCGCCTGGTTCGGCGCCTAGGCGCGAGTCCGACGGTGGAAGCGGTTTTTGACGCTATTTTTCCTATTTTGGCGGATTTTGACATGTTTTAAGTCCTACTTTGATTGGAATTATTCCCTAGTTGTTTAGGATTATTTTTCCTAATTTGTTAGGATTTTAGAGTTCTCCACCATTATAAATATAAGAACTCACTCTTGTAAACATTAATTCACTCATTGAGAAATAAAGATGTAGTCTAGGTTGGCTCGTGGATGTAGGCAAGTTATGTCGAACCACGTTAAAATCCTCGTGTTTTTCCTCTTCATGTTTAGACTTAGATTTATTGTTTCATAATTATTTTTCGTGCTCTGATGCTACCATCCCTGATATAGGTTGGCTCGTGGATATAGGCAAGTTATGCCGAACCACGTTAAATCCTCGTGTCGTCATCTTCATGTTTAGGCTTAGTTATATTGTTTCTTGATTATTTTTTCGTGCTCTGATACTACCATCTGATGATTGTTATTTCATTGTTGTTTGATATTTTAATATAATAATGTAATCATTTCAATTTCAATAATAAAAGATGTTTTGAGAGCTGTCATATTGAGTAAAACATTCGATGAGTCAATCCACTCATAAACTTGTCTGATCAAGTCAACAACTTAGGTAAATTTCATGTAGAATTGTTATGGCTTGACCTGAATTAAGTCCCTAAAAGATTTGCACTGATATAACTCATCATATCGATTATAAAGTTAAGCAAGGTATGGTACGCTATATATATGTACGAGGGAAAATTGGGGATTAGGTTTAGTAAGAATTTTTTACGTACTTTGTCCTCTGTGTTCCCGCGGTATGGTACGCTATATATATGTATGAGGGAAAATTGGGAATTAGGTTTAGTAAAAACTTTTTACGGACTTTGTACTCTGTGTCCTCGCGGTATGGTACGCTATATATATGTATGACGAAAAATTGGGGATTAGGTTTAGTAAGAACTTTTTATGTACTTTGTACTCTATACCTCTTTTGTTAATAGTGAAATTCTCTTATCCTCTCCTGTCGATTACCGAACCACATAAAAATAATATTTGATACATTTTTCATAACTAATCAAATAAAATATAGTTTTTAAAACTAAAATGGAAAGTGATCCTAATATTAAATAAAACAAAACATAAAAAAACCTAAGAAGTATGATTTGATTAATATTAATTTTAACATTTCAAATTAAAAATAGTAATCGTCGTTATATTTCATCAATAATATCCAATTTCGTGGAAATCGACTATAAAAAGATAAATAAAAAATAAAAAGATAATTATCATATATAAAAGATGAGAAGAGACTGATGGGATTTGAACAAATCAGGGGTGATGAGAAAATGTAAAATTATAAAAAAAATTCTAACTTAAAGTTTTGATTATATAGTCGGAATGTTCAACTGGGTCAATTGTTCTACTATGTGGATTTGGGCTAATTTGTGGGTTAAGAATGTGACTTAATTTTGCTTTTTGTTATTTTTGAGGGGGGAGGTGGGGGCGAAAATACAAATTTTTAAAAATTTATACCTAAAAATTAGAAAATGAAAAAATTGAAGGGGGACAGTGGCACCCTCCAGCCCCTCTCCTGGCTCCTCCCTGGTCCATCGGTGATTGGAGGTGACATGTTTAAGGGTCGGTTTGGTCGTCCGCCCTACAGCTCCATCACATAGTCGAAAACACCCGATTAGGGTACAAACATAATGTCTATCAAGATTAATTTAGTAATGTTGGGAATAGTGTATTTTACCCCATGTCAAGGACGTAATCTATTAGTAATCACAATTCAATTTAACAAAGACCAGAATCATCATATAACATTTAAATTTTGGAATTGTGTTTGATCTCATATTCCATACTACTCTAATCGGACCAAGTTTACATAATTAATGTTAAATTTACATTTTAGATAACATTTTATCCACATGATGACCATATATAAAGTGATATACCAGATGAAACACTAATTTGTAATAAAAGATCTGAATTTAACTAATAAAGTCATGAAACGTTTATTTTAGGGGATACTTATTTTTTGGTCCAATTATATTCTAATTCAAAACTGCCTAAATTTGTATGAGATACAACAATAGTCCTCCATAGAACATTATATTCTATTAAAGCACGTAACTAATATTGAATGTGTTTATTTTTGTAGCAAACTTGTTGCAGATCAAATAGATCGTAGAAAGACAAGATAGAGTTGTACGACTTTTGAAAATTAGATATCCAAATGTTTTATCTACAATATTTGTAATGCTAGACTATATCTCAAATTTATTACAATTATTTCTTTTTAGAAGTCGGCTTCATGTCAAAACAGAGCCACGAAATTAGGATTGAGGAGTATTTAACTAGTTTTTCTATTAATAAATCACAATTCCAAAATAAAAATGTATACATTTAAAGTACGAATTTACAGATCAATGGGAAATTCTAGCCCGCTCCCAGCTCGGCCAAACCCATGTGTATTTTTTAAAATAACTTACCAATTATATGGCAAATGTAATACACTCTCCTTGTAAAATACATTTGGATGCGGCCAAACCGGGCCTGAACTAGAATTTTCCCAAATTAATAAAGTCAACCTTATGCGATTTTTTGCTGAAACATATATCTATAAGTAAGAAGCCAACCTTTGAATTGTTAAGTGAATCGTACTCAAATAAATTTTAATCGGGTTGAATATAAGCCGAGCTCGAATAATTTGGTTTTTATATATTTAATCAATTTTTACTATTCGATTTTGAAAACTTATGGAACAAAACATGTTTTCAAACTCAATTTGTTATGTTAACGAACCAAGCTTAAACATGTGTTATATGATCGATCTAGAGTTGAGTACTGAGTATATTAGTTAAATTTTCAATCTTATCAATGATTGACCATTGAGCTGAAGTAGTAGTTATCCGCTTCTGTTTCACAAAAGATAAAATGTCAAGACTTCCAGGATCATAACTCTCACTCTCAAATCTCAATCCTTGGATTTTTTTTCATCCTGGCATGGGACAACTTAATCACCTTGGATTACCCTCCTGCGCCTTAATAGATCCCGTTCGGACCTCGTTGAAAGTCACTAGAGTTTAGAATCGTGAGCCCAGAACCCAAAAATAAAGAAAAAGAAAAGGAAAAAAAACACATCGTTGTTACATTTGCCAACATAGCCCAACTGTGGTAGTGGAGTTATTTTTAGAAGTTAAGATTATGCAAAATTACAACTACTATGGTGTTGAATTCACGTGAAACGAATTATATATTTTTTTTGTGTATACCAAGGGTTTTCCCCAACCGGACGCCGGAAACTAATTCTTTCGAGGCGTAGAGATCACCAAAATGAGTTTTGACTCTCCCAACAAAATTTTTTCCATACACATGGTCAGTGATTGAACCCTGAATAGTATGCTTAAGGAACCCAACTATCTATCAACTATATTGGACCTTGTTAATCGTGAAAAGAATTATATACCGATGAATGATCATGACTACATCGAGGCATGGAGTTTCACGCATGGTGGCATGAGGTTTTGTGGAAGATTGGGCTTTTAGTAGATGTAGTGTAGGAATTAGGAATGGAGCAAGTATTTGAACTTTAGAATTTTAATTATTGAGCTCAAGCTTAAAATTTAAGTAATTGGGCCCTTTAGCTTTAACTGAGAGTATGAGAGTGAGAACAAGAAAATAGACCTAAAATTGGGCCTTCCGAAATATATTTTGTATAGGCCCAATTACGAGTATCCACAAAGAATAATATTTTGTTTTAAAGTTCAAGTTGTACTGAGAGAAGCTAATCAAGTAGCCGATTATTGGCCAAGGGAGGTCTTAATCGAAGATGGGAGATTGATGCACCGGTCGAAGGTGTTCGCAACCAGTATGAGCAAGATAGAATTGGCACCACATGACCAAGAATAAACGAATATTAGTCCGGGTTTGTCGGACTAAAGCCTATGGTAGTACCCTTCATTCGAGAAAAAGAGAAAAAAATATGAAAATGTTTTGTTTCAAGACATGCCCATACCTTTTTATATTAAATAAATATAATAAAGACGTGCCAACGTTAACTATATATATTATTCTGAAGAATTATAAAATACAGAAAATAATTTAATTTATTTTCTTATTTGTCATTTAAATATTACCCGTGCGATAGAAGGAGTCCACAATTTGAGATTTCAAGTTATTAACTTTTCAGTTTAGAGGAAACTACATTCTCTAAACTACATAAATATTGTTTGACTAATCGAATGATATGCTAGACTGCTAGAGATTGAATTACAAGATTAATCTCGGAGTAATAAACGCTTCAACCCTCACAATTGAGATTGGGGTACAAGAAAAGAGCACATTATTTTATATTTGTTCCACGTCCATACAAAACGATTTGGTAGATGTTATACTTAGTGAATGTGCACAGAGTGCAGACGTATAACGCGGGTCTCATATTCCATAATCATATAATACAAAGAAAATTATAAGTAACTTATCGTACATCCAGTCACCCAATGTATATTCAACTGCGTGTAGTATAACCTCTATTTCAACAATCAGCTGACAGCAACGGCCTGTCACTTCAGCTTATTGTTATAAATAGTGCGAATAATAAAATTATATCCTCCAAACCATTTTTTTAATTTAATACGTAATTTAATACAATCACAATCATACGTGATGCAGGTTGAAATTTTGCACCAAGAAATCGTATAATGTAGACATAATTATGCTATAAATAAACACATTAACACTATGAATAAATGAATATAAGCGAGGAGAATGAGAGATTTTATTGATTGGTTATTGCTCTTCTTTTGAGAGAAAATATATGTAGTATGTTATTTTTTGAGTAGAATGAATGTAAATTTTTACAAGTGCAACTCTAGCCTATTTAAGGACATTTGGACGTCCCTCCCCCTCTCACTTAACATAGAGGCACTTTTGTGTAGTGGAGGGGGGAAATGGAGATTACTTTCCCCATTTTGGGGATAGTAGGTGATTGTTAATTTAGTTCATCCTTATTACTTCGTTAACTATGCTTACGAGCTTCATATCCAATTATCTGTCGTCTTTTTCATCAATTATTCTCTTAGATGAATCATGTGTTTGTCAAAAAGCTTAGTAGTCGAGCTTACGCCTTACTCTCGTTATGAACATTCTTGTAAGTTTCCATCTTAATCCATTTTAATCTTTATTTTGGCTCAATTCATCATATATTATTGCAGTTCGTTTCTTCTAAGTCCAACAAGCGAAATGAAATTTTACGAACACATCAGTATCAATATGTATTCACTAAATTCCATATGAGTGGAGGCATTAATCCTTTCATTCTATGGGAGGGAAGTGAAACATTTTCCAAATAAAATTATGACCAGATTCAATGTACTAATGACTAATCCATCATGCAATCAAATCATCAACCCAAAAAGTCTAGGCAGCGTCCTCTCATGGGTCCACCAAAGGAATCCCATTCTTCCCATTTACCCTTCTCCTTTCCTATTATTCCCAATCTTCACTCAAAATTATTTATAGGGAAAATTACCAACACCCCTCGAAAAATAATTTTTCATTACAAAAAAAAAAAATTATGAAAATATTTTTCAATCTCAAAAATCAATTTTACAAATTTTTCATTCAAAAAACCATAAAAATGAGGATTAACAATTTTTTTGACTAAATTACCCATCATTTATTAAGTTAATAATTGATCAATTTTTTTTTATTATTGGAATCGTTCTGTTTTAATTCTTTCAAATTGGTGAATCATAAAATACGTATTTTATTTTGCAATACTATTTTTAAAAAATATTTGTATACAATTTATTTTGAATTTGATATGGTAATCATTTAAAAATATATGTTTTAAATTTTTTAAAAATACATAAAAATTTGAAAATTTAAAATTTAAATCATAATTAGTATCAATAATCAATATAAATTTTTTAAAATAAATAAATTTTATTGCAAAACTACGATTGATTAGTTTTTAATTTAGAAGGCTAAGGGTAATTAAATTCATAAATTTGTTAACCCTAAATATTGGATTTTTTGAAATGAAATGGAATGGGTTTTTTGGATTGACCCCAACCTGAGAATGGACAGCTAATGCGTTCCACTTATTGAATAGGGTTCAATGGTCGGTCCGTTTATTATCATGGATTTTTTGGAGGTAAAAGTTTATTTAGAGGGTTTTTTTAGTAATTTTTCCTTATTTATATTATTCATTTCCAAATTCAAACGTTACTCGTGCCTCCATTACACTACTACTAGACCAACAAACATCCACTATTCGAAATCCCGTCCGCCGCCCTCCGCCGCCGCCGGAATTGTTATCGCCGCCGCTGATATATGGCTTCCGACGGATTTCAACCGCTGGACGAGAAGTTATTGGTGGAGTACTTGAAGGCCACTCCATCTCTGGCCGCGAAACTCGGCAACCAGTTCGATAAGCTGGAAATCAAAGAAATCGGCGATGGAAATCTCAACTTCGTTTACATTGTTTCTTCTCCGTCAGGCTCTGTCGTCATCAAACAGGTAGAAATTCATTTTTATCTTTAACGGATTCTGTAAATTTTACTTTTCCGGTGATGATTAGGTTTTGGATTAAGATAATTTGATGCTCGAAATAGGTACCTGGGACTATTTGATTACTTGCAAGCTTTGGTTGGTTGTTTTATGTATTCAATTGAGTTTTGTTTGATAGTAGATTTTGGTACATTTCTGTGACATCCAAACGTGAGTGTAATTTTATGTCAGACAGAGTTCAATGATACGATTGGGTATTCTGTGCTTATATCTGTGAGAGCCGCACACAATAATTACCTTGTAAGAGCAACTCCAATGGACGGCAAAATTGTGTTTTGCCGTCCATTTTGTCGCTCCAACGGAGCGGCAAACGCCATTTTTGGTGTTGGTGGACCCCACTTTTTATCTTCTTTTTTTTTTTTTTAATTTCAATTTAGTATTCTAATTTTGTATAGATATAATTAGGTCCTATATAATTAGGTCTCTAAACTTTAAAAAAATTATAAATAGGAGCTATGTTTGTGTTGTATTAATGTTAATTAATCAATATAATATTAATTGTGTTGTATTAATGTTAATTAATCAATATAAAGTTATAATACTATCAAGTCATTTTCAATTGTGTTGTATTAATGTTAATTAATCAATATAATATTTGTTTTGTATGTCTCCTTTATCAAATTTTATTTTATATAATATATAAATTGTAAACCCGGCCTTTATATATTGTGTAAATTTTTAATTTAATTTACAAAATATCAAAATAGATTTTAATTAAATTGTAATTATTTATTATTAAATAATTATTTATTATTATTAAATTACGAAAATATAATAAATTGTAATATTATAAGACAACACAATATATTTACTTGGATGAATACGTAACAAAAAATTTAAAGTTTGGTGTTATTTGTAAAATATGAGAAAAAGTATAAATGAGGTGAAAAAAGGAATATTCTAGGGAATATACTTTTTGTGTGAAAAATGGTGCAGTACATTGGAGTGCTATTACTGTAGCAGCATAAAAATGGTGCAAAAGTTGCACCATTTTTGTGTTACACGTTGGAGATGCCCTAAGAGAGTTAGGCATGACTTGGTCTAGCGTAGATTTTTCCCAAACGTGATCAATTCTTGTTCGAGAATCACAATGAACAATCATACATAGATATTGGACTAAATTCTTTATCCTCTTGTAAAAGTATAATATGAGGACAGCCAGTTTGGGGCAAACACTCATGTGATTGAAAATTGCAGCTTAAAGGTTAGAATTGCAAAATTCAAGTTTGTATATGACAGCAATATGTCAAAAGTTTTAAAGGATTACCAATTGTATTTCATATGAATATTTAGTCTCCTAAAAGGGGTGGGGGTGAAGATCGGTCAGTGGTGTGGGCAAGAGTCAAGAGTAGGGATGATAAGCAGAAGACTGTAGTGGATGGGGGAAAGCAGTTTGTTTAATTTGTTTTTGCATAAAAATACTTAAGTTGTTGGCAGGGAGGGAATTCAAAGTTTTATACTTAAATTAGTGTTCTTTCGTAATGGTATTTTCTAATTTTTATCTCGAGATCAAGAAGGTGAAGTGCAAAAGTTTTAGTAACCTTTCTAGGAGAATGGAATGGAGATTTCAAATTAAGCTATATTGACATTCTTGTTGAAATTCGAGTATTGCCTCTTGGGAACTAAGGATTTCGATAATGTTAATCTGCTCTTATGATCATCGAAGTTACACCTGTAATTACAGAAGACTAAAAATATTTCTACTGTATTCACATATTCTATTCTCTCATAATTAGATTTATATGCAAAACAAGGAAGGTGAATGTGATATACAGAGAAGCTATATATGAGTCCACTTGCTAAAATGTGATAATTTCTCATTTCATAAGGATTTCAAAAATGTTGTTATTCTGTTGTCACCTTCATCAAACAAAATTATAAAAATCTAGGCAAGATGCATTTGGAGAGATCTTTATAACTATATAGGTGTTCACATGTACCAGTATTTATAATTTAAAACGATGTGAAGTTTCTCAACAAGGATAACTTGGAAAATTTGCGAGTCCAGGGGGTTGATCTGAATTAGAAGCGAGGTGAGGGGTGCTAAATTGGACCAAGCCCAAGCGCCGACTACATAAATTAGTAAATTGAGGTGAGTTTGTATGAGGTTAGTATAGGTCTTACCTGGAGTGTAAATGAGGGAAAGATTTATGCCCTCTCCATTTTAGATTTTCATATCAATTTTTACCCAGCCACAATTAGACCATCTTGCTCCGGCAGATATTCTCAATTTCTGATAATCCATAATCCTAGCTTGTTAGCGACCATCTTACTGTAAAATGATTGAGGCGCTCTCATGTGGTAAATTTCATGATTATTAATAAAGTTTTCTTACATATCATGTCTGTGGCTCTTAAGAAGAACTTCTAACTTTGTTCATTTTGCACTGGTTATAAATCTATGCAGGCTCTTCCATACGTTCGTCTTATAGGGGAATCATGGCCAATGACCAAAGAGCGTGCCTATTTTGAAGCGACAACGTTGCAAGAACAGGCTCGCTTGTGCCCAGACCATGTTCCCGAGGTTTACCATTTCGACAGGAAAATGTGTCTGATCGGTATGCGTTACATTGAGCCACCTCATATAATCTTAAGGAAAGGATTGATTTCTGGGATTGAGTATCCATTACTTGCGGAACATATATCAGAATTTATGGCCAGGACACTGTTCTATACTTCACTACTTTATCTGACCACTACAGATCATAAAAGTGCAGGTTAGCCATTGCACTATGATGAGATTATCTTTGCTTATGTTTCTACGTACATCTTAATTATGTAATCTTAATTTCAAATATCCTTGGTGATGATTATCTTCCACGGTATGGCAGAACAATAGTAACTATGACATGTAATAATAAAAAGTTGACTCGCAATTTCAATAAGAATTTGTGGTCATGAATTAAGATGAATACTGAAATTGTCGTTTCTACTCTGTAATTCAAAATTAATCATCCTTAAATGCTTGGGCATACATTCTGATTAATATCTCATTGTTTCACAGTTGCTAAATACTGTGGCAACGTGGAGTTGTGCAGACTTACTGAGCAGGTCGTCTTTTCCGACCCCTATAAAGTGTCTGAATATAACCGTTGCACAACTCCTTACCTTGATGCTGATGCTGAGGCAGTTCGGGAGGACAACATTTTGAAACTTGAAATAGCTGAACTAAAATCAAAGTGAGTGCAATATTAGAATTTCTTATGTATTTTTTTGAAATTTTTATACCTTCTCTTTTATGGTGTAGATACGAAGGTCTTCTAAAAGTTGTTCAGCCTCTTTTCTTTTCAGATTCTGTGAGAGAGCCCAAGCTCTTATACATGGTGATCTCCATACAAGTTCAGTCATGGTTACTAAAAATTCAACTCAAGTGATTGATCCTGAATTTGGTTTCTATGGGCCAATGGGATTTGATGTTGGAGCTTTTATTGGAAACCTGATTTTAGCTTATTTTGCACAAGATGGACACGCCGATAAGGGAGCTGATCGTGAAGTATGTACTGTCCTGACATTTATTAACACCAATTTTCTTCTTTACTTCCTGGGAAAATTACACATAGACCCCTCACGTATTGTGTAATTACCAAAACTCCCCGTCACTTATTGGAAATTACCAACACACCTCTCAAAGGTTCTATTCGTAAGGTTTACAGGGCTAAATTGTAAGAATTGTTAAACACACAGGATGTAATTGTAAGAAATCCTTAATATGAGGGTGTGTGTTGGTAATTTTCAATAAGTGAGGGGGAGTTTCGGTAATTACATAATAAGCAAGGGAGTCTGTGTGTAATTTTCCTTTACTTCCACAAGTTATCAACATAATTATGGCTTTAACAGTATACTTATTCTTTCAAGGGATGAAGTAAAGACATTTCAATCATTTCAGATTTTAATACTAATATCTTCATCGTGCAACCTACATATCATTTTTGCCATCAGAATTTTTCGCGTATGAATTTGCCGCTTAGGGAATGCATGCATGTACATATTTTAATTGTCCATGAATCATATTGGGATAGTTACTGGTTGTCTAGAATAATAGTTTGCTGACGTAATATTAACGTATGCCGAAACCAGCTATATAAAGAGTGGATTTTGAAGACAATCTCAGATACTTGGACCCTCTTCTATGCAAAATTTACTGCTCTTTGGGATAAACACAAGGATGGTCCTGGCGAGGCATATCTTCCAGAAATTTATAACAACCCCGATCTCCAGGTTGCTGGTGAAGAAAAAATATATGGAAGATCTTCTCCATGATACTCTTGGATTCGGTGCTGCCAAAATGATAAGGTTAGTTGACATTTTCATCTTTTTATGAATTACAACCTCTGCATAAGACAATGCCAATTTGTCATAAACGAAGTGTAAAATATCTGCATTTCATTTGATAACACTAATTTTTCACTGGGAAATTTGTGTAGGAGATTATTTAGTTTGAATAATTACGTCTTACCTATAAGCATCCCAACACTTTTATCCCAGTGTCCAGTATCTGACTACTTGCTGATTCTACTTGTCAAAGATGTCTCGCTGTTTGACTTAGAAATGCTTAATTTAGTTCAATATACTATTTATGCAACATATGAGAAAATAATTTTATTCTTGATTGTGACTAGAGTGTCACCTAATTTCAAGAGGATGCTTTCTCTTAATTGTTTGCATTATTTAGTTATTGGGAATTCACAATAATTGCCTTGATGTTCCCTTGTTTTCCTTGGCAGGGCTTTTCAATGTCAACAATGAGTGATGTATGAGCTAGTGATTAGAAACAGAGTTAACCATCTTTATTCTCTGTATATATAGGTGTAAGTAAAAAACCTATAGATTCTTGACTTAATTCAACCAATGGCTGATTCAATATTCCAGTTGGTGCGACAATACTTAGCTTTATATAATAGGAATACTGTTGCTCATAAGCCTGGGATAGCGTTTTTATATTTGATATACCTTATTTTTTGCCATTTAGTCTCCGTTTTCATCTTGAACTTATTGAGAAACATTAAAAATTGTAATCCATGGAATTGCTTTACCTTTTCCTATTTACTAAAACAAAAGTCAGATTTTTTTTTTTCTTTTTTTGGGATGATACCGAACAAAACATGAAAGAGAAGTGCGTGAAGATTAGTAAGTATCTTTCTTACTTATGTGCATAGTGGCTTTGGCGCCATGTGTTTCATCAGCAGTTATCTTAAGGTAATTTAGCACTTGAATGAGTGATATACATTCTCTGTACTACCCTTATGTTTCCTACGCCGGCTCATTTTATGCCGCCTACTTTTGGAATTATTCAATTAGAGTTTAAGCCATTGGATTATACATGATGGCATCGTCATTCTGCTTCATGATGTATACATCTAACGGATGATAGACCCACAGAGGCACTACCCACGTCGGGTGGCATGAAATATTCTCAATATCTTTAAAGAGTTGAAAATAACAGAAGACTTCTGGTTGATTTGCAGGAGAATTGTTGGGGTGGCTCATGTTGAAGATTTTGAATCAATCAAAGAGGCTAGCAAGCGTGCAGATTGTGAGCGCAAAGCTTTGAACGTCGCCAAGACCCTTCTAAAGGAGAGGAAAAAATTTCACGGCATAAGCGAAGTTGTTTCTGCAATTGAGCAATTCGACGCATGATGAGGTCTCTATACATACACATTTACAAACTCCGCAATTTAGGGTTGTTATTTTATATCGGTTTTGAGAGCCGGTATGCAATAATATAGCCGAGTTATAACCAGTGGTTGATAATTCAGTATTTGCATCACAGATCATTATATTTTGTGATTGTCGTCTCCAGATTTTCATATATGTCAATTCTCATAGATATAAAGTTGCCTTGATGAACTTTGTAGCTTTTCTTAAAGGAGACCGTGAAGGCGGTAGCCGAGTCGGTTTAGTTTATAATTTCAAACTTGTTCGCAATATTAGTGGTGAATCCTATCGACATTTTGTTATTCAATAAAAAAAGATAACATTTATACATTTTGGTGAGATTGTGGTGACAACTCCCAAGGTAGTCATCAATCAATTTGAACACGGGTTTTCTCTAACACCGGTTTTCTCTAAAAAGAGAAAACTCAATCCTTTTTTTACCCGACCCCCCAACCCCCCACCCCAACCATCCCCTACTTATACGAGAATAATTCAAAATTATCCCTGAGGTTTCAACAAATTCTTAAAATCATTCGTGAGGTTTTCAATTTTGTTAATGTTGTCCTTTTTGAACAAATTTCATTAGTAAATTCTAATAAATAAAGGTATTATTTTCCAGATTATCAATATATCCTTATATAAGATCATTTAGAGTAACTACCTTTTCTTTTTTCTTAAATTGTCGATGAATTGAAAAGAAAAAAAAAATAGCCTATAAAAATGTGGTTCTTCTATTTATCGATTTTGCCTTCCTTACATCTCTCTCAACCCATTTCGTTTTCTTCTTCTTTAATTACATCATCTAATCTTAACTTTTTTTAATCTTTCACTCATCATAAATATCAAGAAAATACATTAGATTCATTAAAATAATTGCATTACCATAACAAAATAAATAAGTACTATCAATATTGTACTTTAAAATTTTAACCATATAGATAAAGTGTAGCAATATCACTAATGTATTTGTTGTTGAAAAAGTAGATCAGGTAATGATGTACCTTATTTTGTAATAATTTTATCAGTTTTAATTGATTGTTTTCTGTCTTTAATATTTATTAATATCATGAAAAAATCTTTCTAGATGTATCGAATTTCTTTTGCAAATAGGAAAAGGTAACTTATAAGTAAATTTGTTTTGGAATAAGGTTTTTAATTTTATCATGAAAAACTAATTTCACACCTTTTTAATTTTTCCAAAAAAAGGAAGATTGATATTATGTAAAGTATCTCTAGGACTCCATTTTTGTTGGCTTAATTAACATTAAATTAATTGAGTAAATAGTGGACGATTTGCATTAGGTGTTTCAATCTCGAACAGGATCCTATCTATGTTTGTTTTACTCAATTTTTCTAATAAAGTATTCAATCATAAAAATAATAATCAAGTAGTATATGTTAGAGTAGAAATTATATTTAGGTACAGTTTAATATCAAATTTTCTTTAGATGATGTTATTAAAGAAAAACGAAAAAGAAATTGGGACTGAGTGAGTTGTTAAGGAGGGAAAATAGATAAAGAAGAACCATATTTTTATGAGTTAACTTTTCAATTCATAAAAAATTTAAGAAAAAAGAAAAGGTGGTAACACTAAATAATCTAATACAAGGGTATTTTAGTAATCTAAAAAGGAAACATCTCTCTCTCCTCATCTCTCTATACCCTAGTCTTCTTTTTTCTTCTATTTTCCTCCGCCGGCGATGACTTGGTGAAATAGTCCTTTACTTCACCACTGTTACCACCACCATCGTCGACGGATTGGGTTGGAGCACCCTTCTTCAAGTTGTACATCACATCTTCAAATCTGATGAGACGGATATGGATCTAAAGATACATCTCCAAATCTAACGAGACGGATATGGATCTAAAGAGACAGAGACAAATCTGACGAGATGAAGACGGGTGATACTTAAGTTTTTAAATTTATATAGCGTTTTAGATATTTTAGTATTTTATTTTCTCTCTCGTATGAGAGTTTGCCTTCTCTCTCGAATGAGAGTTTTATCTCTCCTTGAATATGAGTTGCACAAGAATTTTCTTGTATTCGTTTGTGAGTTGCACAAGAACTTGATAGATGGGGTTTCAGATGTTCTTAATACATCATTTGAGTCGATATGAATTGTATTGTTCCAGGCGTTGTAAACTTTCGATTGAATGATATATAAAACCGATTTTTCTTAAAAAAAAAAGTAATCTAAAAAAGAATACATTTATTTTTTGAAATTTGCTCATGAAATTTGGTTAAAAGGACAACATTGACAAAATTAAAAAATTTAGGGATAATTTTGAGCATCTGTTGAAATTTCAAGGATGATTTTGAATTTCCCCCCTACATATATGTATATACATAAAATTAACAGAATTTCGAAATAAAGGAATCCTTTATTATTTCACCAACACTGACAGATATTGATCCATATAAATACATAGGTAACAATAGGATAATTCTACATTGGACTTGGTGTAACAAAGCATATTTAGTTTTCACCATTGATATGCTAGGGATGGTGTGATGGAAACGACCGTCCCAATCATGATGTAATGATAAAAGATAGACCGACTCTATTATATTTAGTCCACTATAAAATGACGAGACAACAATATGCCTACTTAAAAGCTTTATCCAGCTTTGTATTCCATCCAAAGCCACATAAGATCCTCTATTGCAAAATGGTGTTGCATCTCCTATTGTATTTATTCTATGCATGACAAGTGTATAAATCTTTTCCTTAAATATATAAGTGAATTGAATTTTGTACACTTGTCATGTATAGAGGTGAATGCAATAGGAGATACAACACCATTTGCAATAGAGGATCCGGACTGATCCAAAGCTGATCCACAGGCTTTCCGAGCAACTCCACAAAATAATTGTCACTATAACCACTTATCATCTTCTTGTTCAGTTCAGCCACAAACCCACTTCTAAGTCCATCACAATACTCCAAGAACCGAGCAGTAACATCATACCCTTGATCCCAACGGTCACCCAGCCCGGGGCTGACCCAGTGGCTCGGCGCGTAACCAACATTCAGCCTCACGAAATCTGCTATCGCTTCAATCAAACCACCCGGAGTCTGCCCGTTGCCATTCCACTGCCATCTTTGGGTCATCTCGTGGTATATAACGCCGGTGATTTCTCTTCTTACGTCCCCGGAGTAAGCTTGAAGGTAAAGAGGAGATTTTAGGTACATGGTTTCACATGAGTATTATGATGAGGGTGAATAAGGCTTGAAGAAAGTTATTGTAATTGTAATATTGTATCTCTCTTAGGACCTTTTTGTAATTAGTCATTAGTTGTGTTAGGGTTATCATATATATGCTGTTCTGTTATCATAAATAAAATAAAGCTTTCACCCTTCGCCTCTTTTCTCCTCATTATGGCACCATAGCAGGTTACAGCAGATCTCTAAACCACACCACCCATACATATCATCTGATTACCTCTCCTGTCAAGATGGAAAAGAAAACCATCGACACGTCGTCACCCTTTTATCTTTCGGCATCGGAAAACCCAGGGGCTATGATCACCACTTACATCTTGAACGGTGATAACTACGATATGTGGGAAAAGGCGATGACCAACGCCTTACGAGCGAAGAACAAATTGGGCTTCATCAATGGGACATTGACGAAGCCGAAGGATGATTCGGTAGAAGCGCCAAATTGGGAAGCATGCAATTCCATGATCATCTCATGGATTTTTAATACTATTGACAAGACACTACAACCAAGCATAGCCTATGAAACCACTGCACAGGCTGTTTGGGATGGATTGAAGGACCATTTTTCTGTCGGGAATGCACCCCGTATTCATGAGTTGAGGGGCGAGATCGCCACGCTGCGCCAACAAGGGATGACTGTGGCAGCGTACTTCACAAAGTTGAAGGGCATGTGGGATGAACTCCAGAATTATTCGAAGGTCTCAGTATGCACGTGCGGGGCAGCAAAAGATTTACTTAAAGAGAAGGAGGAGGAGAGACTGCACCAGTTTTTGATGGGATTGGATGATGTGGTCTTTGGAACGATTAGGTCACAGGTACTCACCATGGATCCTTTGCCTAACATTAATAAAGCATACTCGTTGATTACACGAGAAGAACTCCATAGGACCATTGTACGGGGTCAAGAGGAACGAATCGAGAACATGGCATTGGCAGCGCAAACTTTCAACAAACAGAAACCTTATTCTGCAACCATGCAGTCCAAGGGAAAGAACAAAGATGAGCGTAAATGTGCTCATTGCAACCAGCCCGGGCATGAAATTACAAACTGTTTTGAGTTGATCGGCTATCCCGAATGGTGGGGTGATAGGGCGAGAGGAAGACGTGGTCGCGGACGTGGAGTTCGGGGCAGGGGCTCCACTAATCAGAACCATCAAGGTCAGGGATGAGCCACGGCTTTTCATACATCCGGGAGTGGTGCTGAACAGGAAGTTCCACTCACGAGTCTTTCGAGTGACCAATTTCAGAAACTATTGAATCTCATTGAACGTGAAAAGTCCGACAAACTCACCTGTAATATTTTTAATGAATTTTCTTGGGTTATTGATAGTGGCGTGTCGGCTCACATGACGGGAAATTTAAATCTCCTTCATGGAGTCGAGTTGACAAAACCGGTACCTATTATTTTACCAAATGCGTCTGTTGAGAATGCAACGAAAAGAGGGCATGTTACACTTAATGAACATATAACCTTGTCAAATGTGTTATTTGTTCCTGATTTAAATTGTAATCTCATTTCCGTGCGACAATTGAACAAGGCTAGATGTTGTCTAACTATTTTTGATGATGAGTTATGCGTTATACAGGACCGACGTTCGAGGATGCTGATTGGAGTGGGTGAGCACCGAGGGGGGGTCTACTTCTTTCGTTCTACACGGCCACACACAGCTTTGAAGACCGAGAAAGTGGATTCCTTTACGACATGGCATCGACGTATGGGACACCAAGCTAGGCAACACCTTTCTTATATTTTCGATATTGGTAGAGTAGAAGTTGATAATAATAGCATCTGTGATGCATGTTTTAGAGCGAAACAGACACGTTCAAGTTTTTCATTGAATAATAAAAATGCAGCCAACTGTTTTGATATCGTTCATTGTGATATTTGGGGGCCTTATCGAAAGGCCTCGTCTTGTGGTGCACATTATTTCCTCACCATAGTCGATGATGGTAGTAGGTCGGTTTGGGTTTATTTGTTAAAAGAAAAAAGTGAAGTTATGAAATATCTAGTTGATTTTTGCAAAACCGTTCAAACTCAGTTTCAAAGTGTGGTTAAGAGAATACGGAGTGATAATGGGACCGAATTCCTTTCTCATGCTATGCAGCGGTTTTATAGTGAGCAGGGGATTATTCACGAAACTAGTTGCATTGAGACACCCCAACAAAATGGTCGAGTGGAACGTAAACATCGAAATATTCTAGAGGTGGCTCGCGCACTGCGCTTCCAATCTGGTCTACCAATCCGTTTTTGGGGTGAGTGTATCTTAACAGCTGTATATTTAATTAATCGAACTCCCACTGTCAGGTTAAATGGACGCTCACCTTATGAAATTTTATTTGGAATAAAACCCTCGTACGATCACATTAAAGTTTTCGGTTGTTTATGTTATGCGCATTATTCACCAAAACCGAAGGATAAATTTGCCTCGAGAAGTCGTAAATGCATTTTTGTGGGATACCCGTATGGCAAAAAGGCTTGGAAATTGTTTGATCTTGATCATGGTGTATTTTTCTATTCACGCGGCGTCACATTTTATGAAGATGTATTTCCTTTGAATTGTGTTAACAAAGCCGTGACTGAGAATGAAACCACCCCTATTTTGACTAAACCGAGAAGGGTTGATGATGAGGAACAAAATGTTGAGATTTCAGGGGGGGATGATGGTGAAGTGCAAGGGCCGTCTCCCGTTTCAAATCACGCGGATGAAATCCTTGAGCAACATGCACGTTCGCGACAAAACACTCGAGCTTCGGTCCGCTATAATGATTATATTGTTTACTCCGCTGCGATTAAGGAAAAATTTGATCCACCTCTCTCTTCAATCGACAAACCCCCCTCCGCGCCATCAACTCCAAAAGGCTCCTCAGGTACGCGACACCCATTAATGAATTATTTGAACTTTGATCGGTTTTCACAGGGCTATCGAGCTTAAATGGCGAGTGTCAATGCTACCACTGAGCCGACTCATTATTCTGAAGCCGTTAAGTTTCCCGAGTGGCGTGATGCCATGACTCGTGAAATTGAGGCTCTCGAGGCGAACAGGACTTGGAGTTTAGAAGCGCTACCTATCGGAAAGAGGCCCATTAATTGTAAATGGGTATTTAAAATCAAACGTAAAGCAGATGGGAGTGTCGAGCGCTACAAGGCTCGACTTGTTGCTAAGGGGTTCACTCAAGTCGAAGGGCTTGACTATCACGAAACTTTTGCTCCTGTAGCCAAGCTTGTCTCTGTTCGAGTTTTTCTCTCTGTTGCTGTGGCGCGTGGTTGGACTGTTCACCAAATGGACGTCAATAATGCATTTCTTCATGGTGATCTCGACGAGGAGGTATATATGCGACTACCTCCTAGGTTTCGACAGTCTAATAATGGGAAGTTTTGTCGCTTGCGTAAGTCAATTTATGGTCTTCGACAAGCGTCGAGGAATTGGTTTGCAAAACTTAGCTCGGCTCTCAAGGAATATGGTTTTGTCCAATCTCATGCAGATTACTCCTTATTCACCTATCAAACTGGGAGGGTCTTTATGGCATTGCTCGTCTATGTAGATGACATTCTTCTTATGGGAAATCAAGATGTTGCTTGCTCGAATTTTAAGGTTTATCTCAATCGTTGCTTCCACATTAAAGATTTGGGGCCTTTGAAATATTTTTTGGGCATCGAAGTGGCTCGATCATCGAAAAGATTGTTCTTATGTCAACGTAAGTATACGCTGGACATTTTGTCGGAAATCGGACTTCTAGGTTGCCGACCCGTCGATACACCCATGGAACATGGGCACCAACTCGGACTCGCGTCCGGTGATTTCATTAAGGATGCTGATTCGTATCGTCGTCTCGTTGGGCGCTTGATTTATTTGACTATCACGCGGCCTGATATCTCCTATGCTGTTCATGTTTTGTCTCAATTTGCTCAAGCACCTCGGCTAGAGCATCGTGACGCTGCGTTGCGCGTGGTTCGTTATTTGAAGGGACACCCCGGCCAAGGACTTCTTCTACATGTAAATAGTGACTTATGTTTACGAGCCTTTTGCGATTCTGACTGGACTAGTTGCCCCCTCACACGTCGATCAGTGACTGGATATTTCATCATGTTGGGGAATTCTCCTGTCTCTTGGAAAACTAAAAAACAACACACCGTTTCTCGATCCTCGGCCGAAGCCGAATATCGATCCATGGCCTCGGCTACAAGTGAACTTATGTGGTTGAAATCTTTATTACACTCCTTGGGAGTTCAGCACTCCAAACCTATGCGACTATATTGTGACAGTCAATCCGCACTTCACATTGCAGCGAATCCCGTGTTTCACGAGCGCACGAAACACATAGAGATTGATTGCCATTTTATTCGTGATCAGGTGCAAGCTGGTACAGTTGCCACAGCCCATATACGTTCAGAGTTCCAACCGGCTGATTTGTTCACCAAAGCCCTTGCTCGACCCCAATTCACGTTTCTACTTGGCAAGTTGGGCACATACGACGTGCATGCGCCAACTTGAGGGGGGTATTGTAATTGTAATATTGTATCTCTCTTAGGACCTTTTTGTAATTAGTCATTAGTTGTGTTAGGGTTATCATATATATGCTGTTCTGTTATCATAAATAAAATAACGCTTTCACCCTTCGCCTCTTTTCTCCTCATTAAAAGTTTTAACTAAAAGACTTGGCGTTTAAGTGACATTATATTTTATATATATAAATGGGATCTTTTCATAACAGCTTTTCTATTGTATCTTCTATCGCACGACACGGATAAGTGGCAAATTACTGAGGGGTTCTTATTTCTCTATTAGAAAATTCTGCCAGTCCAATACGTATCAAGTCTCTGTACCTTGCAGTAGAGGATGTAGTAAGAAGTTGCAATAGTAGATCTCATTTGCATTATATATACAACTTAACGCTCAAAAAGTCATTGACGAGAGTCATAAAGTGGAAAATATTTTTGAATGAGTCTGTAACTGCGACAGGTGCCGCCATGTATCTAGGCATGACACAGTTTATTATTTCGTGGGGTAACTCCCTGCAACCGAAGGATAAGGTAGTATATATTCAATGAAGATATAAAGAGGTGGTCATCTCCTAATTTCGGCATCTGCTGTCTTGCATATCATTATTTGATTCAGTTCTCATAAATTTAATTCCTTATATTTTTGTTATATACTATCATAAACAAAACATCATTTTGTGGAAATTGAATTATCAAACCCTTGGCACAGTTTAAAATCTCCTATACATACACCCTATTGACCTCACTAAGTTTTTCTTCTATATTTAAACGTTTCTTTTCTGCAGATGATGACACCACAAATCTTGAGGACGAGGGTAGATATTTGGAAGGACAAGAATAGGCCAAGTGCGTTAAAGGGAGACCGAATTACTTAAGTAAATGTTTAATCATGATGCGTAGCTAGAGAGTATCGTGATAATTTTTGTATAACTCTTATTTTGGACCTTCCATATTTTGTTAAATCTGTAACACCTCAGTATTATATAACGAATAATTTTGGGTTTGTCAAAGAAAGTCTTATGTGTCATATAAGAATAGTTTCTTTTTAGTCAGTCACACTTCGGATATGCAGCTATGGCTAATCCGTACTTCGGGGCATGACCATGGTCTTAAATATCCTCCGATACCTAGAAGTTTCCACCGAAATTTTGGATTTCCGGGGGTCTCGAAGCGAAATCTCACCTTCGATCCAATTTTTCAAAATATCTATCGAAATATCTTGATATTTTCGATATTTCACGATATTTCCCGAAATCTTGAATTCTTAATAAAAAATACTTTGTCAAATATTTTCCGAAATTCCCGAAATATCCCGAAATATCGACCATACTCAAAAAATTTCAAAATTTTGTATTCTTGCCCCTACTACGTGTACTATACATTCATTTTGGAAAGTGTGATCTTTATGTCAATTCTTGTGCAAATAAGTCATGCATTCACTAATTCACATTAGATTTTTTTCAAAAAAATTATTTATGGGATGAATATTGTCGAATATGTTGTGCCCGTTGTGGTTCAGCAGAATACAATATCAGAAGGATATTACCATCATTATATGCAGTACCACCAACATTTAATGTCATGAGATGAATACTGTCAATATTTGACTAATAATTTATACATGCAGTACGAAAGTGGAGGGAGAAGAGAGACCAATGATAGTGATTTCGATCCTCCAAGAAACTCAATGTGGTTTTAAATGATGATTTGTATTAAAATTGTGGTTTTTTTTTAATGAAGTTCCTAGGAGATTTGATTATTACTTTACTCTCAAATCATATTTATTTTATATTTTTCGCCATAGATTTTAATCATACTACTTAACAAATTCACTATACATATATTATATATACAATATTATTTATGTAAAAGATGCATAATTATGATATTTAAAGTTACACAAAGTTTCGTTGCAAATTTCCAAATTTTTCTATAAATATCCATGATTTCTTTAAAATCGATATCAAAATTTTGAATATCCCCGAAATTTCCATCGAAATTTTCGTAAATTTACTACCCCGATATCGATACCGATACAGAAATTTAATACCGTGGGCGTGACAAGTGTGTATCAGAGATTAGGCTAGTGTCTGAGCTATACTGAGATAAGATCTTCGGACTCTAGTAAAGATATGAGATTTGTACGCTGAATCGAATGGATTGGATGGAGAAAGTGTTCATAAAGTTTTGAATTTTTTGGGGTGATACTTGGTGGCTTCCAGGAGTTCAACTTCAGGACCATATCAACCACACAATGTATTAAAATATGTATGGGATCCACCAAAATATATATATACTTTTTTATGTTTTAATATATTTTGTGATTGATATAGTCGGGGAGTTGGACTTCTGAAACCACCAAGTATCACACAATTTTTTTGGTGATATTGAATAGGTTGAGATACAAATTATTAAAAGGGCAATTGGATTTTGCCATTTAGGTAACTTATGTTAGTGAATGCCCGGACACATTTGATTTGTTTACTGTCAGTCAATATAGGTTTTCGAAACGTTGCCCGCATTCGAGGAAAGAAATGTTATATAGGATTAGTCAACAATTGTAATATTCTTATTCATGTAAAGTAAAAATTTACAACATTGAGACCAGTCGAATCACTACAACACAAGAATTTGATTTTATTTAGGATTAGTCAACAATTGCATTTCGATTAAAATTAGGACACAAATATTCATAATTTTCTTTTATTTTGGATTGGCCAACAACTATATTTTATTATTATTATTATTTTTTAACGGGGAGAAGGGATATTTGGATTAAAATTAGGAGACATATTAACCTCTATAAATAAAGGATTTTCCAAACCATAATTATAATAAAGTATTGCATGTCTATTGGCCTTAATTTTTCAATCCAACAAAATTTGATCATGCCATTGTTGTAAGTCTTTTTCGATTCTTCAAATAATTAATGTTTTATTTAGAAATAAAACACAATTCACTTATGAGTTTATGCCTTTATGAAAGTCTAGTGTTTGTATGAATTGAATCTTGATAATTTATAAACAACTCAAATTGAGTCAAACCGGGTGTCCAAGAATTTTTTGATTATTCGATTCTTGGGTACACCCAGTGTGAGATCCAATTGCATACATCAACATACAGTAAAACACAATAAAATATATATATTCAATATAAAAATAAATTAAATATTTTTATTATTTTATGATTCGTATTGGTGTATGCAGTTGAGTCTCGTGCACCCAAGAAAAAATTCGAGATTAGTACATTTTTTTCTTTGTTTGATAAGAATCCGAGATTAGTACATTGAATGAGTGGGAGGCATTAATCATTTCATTCTATGGGTCGTGAACATTTTCCACATAAAAATACGACCAGATTCAATGTACTAATCCCTCATCCAATATTCTAATCAAATCATTAATACAAAAAGTCTAGGCATCGTGCTCTCAGCCTCTCATCTCATAGGACCATCAAAGGAATCCCATTCTTCCCATTTTACCCTCCTCCTTTCATATTATTCCCAATCATCACCCAAAATTTAGAGAAAATTACATATGCACCCCCTCATTTTAGTGCAAAATTACATAAAATTTTTTGATTTTTTCAAAATTACATAAAATCTCTATTATGTTAAAATATTATAACAATTACACCCATATATATTTAAAAATTCTTATAAACTTACCCTTACACATAATTAGACCACTCAAGAGGTCTCGTTGTAATTTACCAAATTTTTTTTTAAAAATTGATAATTAATTGAGGGGTGTGAATGTAATTCACCCCAAAATTTATTATATTGTTCATTTCCAAATTCCAACGTTATTCATGCCTCCATTACACTACAACTAGACCAACAGCCACTATTCGAAATCCCTTCCGCCACCCTCCTCCGCCGCCGGAATTGTTATCGCCGCCGCTGATATATGGCTTCCGACGGATTTCAACCGCTGAACGAGAAGTTATTGGTGGAGTACTTGAAGGCCACTCCATCTCTGGCCGCGAAGCTCGGGAACCAGTTCGATAAGCTGGAAATCAAAGAAATCGGCGACGGAAATCTCAACTTTGTTTACATTGTTTTATCTCCGTCAGGATCTATCGTCATCAAACAGGTAGAAATTCATTTTTCTCTTTAACGGATTCTGTAATTTTTACTTTTCCGGTGATGATTAGGTTTTGGATTAAGATAATTTGATGCTCGAAATACGTACCTGCGAACTATTTGGTTACTTGCAAGCTTTGATTTGTTGTTTTATGTATTCAATTAAGTTTTGTTTGCTAGTAAATTTTTGGTACATTTCTATGACATCCAAATGTGATCTATTCTTGTTCCGGACTCCAATTACCAGTCATAGATAAAATCTCGGCCGAAATTATTTAGGCTATGTTTGTTTGCGTATTTGAGTTAGAATTCTGAGAATTTTTCAGGAAATGCGTACTTTATAACCATTAAAATGGTTGAAATTTGTAAAATGTGTCAAAATCAATTATGATAGGTTGGTGTATGACGTGTTGAATGATTGCGATACTTATTTATATAATGATAATGTGAATAAAAAAATAAAAAAATATAAATTAAAAATTGTAAAATATGAAAAAGAAAGAGATGTAATGATTGGAGCAGATGGTTTTGATTGATGATTGTGTGGAATGATAGATAAAGTGGGTGATAGGTAGTTATATAGGGGATTGAAAAAGTTAAGTTGAATAAAGGTGAATGAATTTAGATGAAAATAGTTTGTTATATTTTTAAAGATTTTGTGATCCAGAATATTAAAAATGGAATTTGAAAACATAAACAAACAAGGCCTTATAATCTTATAGATATATATGTATGAGGACTGCCATTTTGGGTCAAACATTAGGTGTGACTGAAAATTGCTGCTTAAAAGTTTGAATTGCAAGTAATCAAGTTTGTATATGACAGCAACATGCCAAAAGTTTTAAAGGCTTACCAATTGTATTTCATATGAATGTTTAGTCTCCTAAAAGGGGTGGGGGTGAAGATCGGTCAGCGGTGTGGGCAGGAGTCAAGAGTAGGGATGATAAGCAGAAGACTGTAGTGGACGGAAAAGCAGTTTGTTTAATTTGTTTTTGCGTAAAAATACTTAAGTTGTTGGCAGGGAGGGAATTCAAAGTTTTTTACTTAAATTTGTGTTCTTTTGTAATGGTATTTCTAAATTTTATCTTGAGATCAAGAAGGTGAAGTACAGAAGTTTTAGTAACCTTTCTAGGAGAGTGGAATGGAGATTTCAGATTAAGCTATATTGACATTCTTGTTGAAATTCGAGTATTGCTCGTTTTGCTTTCTTGGAAAATAAGAATTTAGATAGTGTTAATCTGCTGTTATGATCATCAAAGTTACACCTGTAATTACAGAAGACTACAAATATTTCTACTCTATTCACATATTGTATTGTCTCATAATTAAAGACCTTAATATGCAAAACAAGAAAGGAGAATGGCCTTTTAAGAATGTGGCATGAGGAAGTTATACAGAGAAGCTATATATGAGTCTACTTGCTAAAATGTGATGATTTCTCATTTAATAAGGATTTCAAAAATGTTATTTTTCTGTTGTCACCTTCATCAAACAAAATTATAAAAATCTAGCCAAGATGCATTTGGAGAGATCTTTATAACTATATAGGTGTTCACATGTAGCGGTATTTATAATTTAAAACGATCGTGAAGTTTCTCAACAAGGATAACTTGGAAAATTTGCGAGTCCAAGGGGTTGATCTGAATTAGGAGCAAGGTGAGGGGTGCTAAATTGGACCA
Organism: Buddleja alternifolia; assembly: GCA_019426215.1. Classification (NCBI taxonomy): domain Eukaryota; kingdom Viridiplantae; phylum Streptophyta; class Magnoliopsida; order Lamiales; family Scrophulariaceae; genus Buddleja; species Buddleja alternifolia. The sequence goes on along the minus strand of CM033408.1, from coordinate 29,967,652 downwards.
AGCCCAATTGCTGACTACATAAATTAGTAAATTGAAGTGACTTTGTGTGTGAGGTTATTATATGTCGTACCTGGAGTGTAAATGAGGGTAAGATTTATGCTCTCTCCATTTTAGATTTTCATATCAATTTTTACCCAGCCATAATTAGACCATCTCGCTTCGGCAGATATTCTCAATTTCTGATAATCCGAAATCCTAAGCGTGTTAGCAACCATCTTACTGTAAAATGACTGAGGTGCTCTTATATGGTAAATTTCATGATTATTAAAACAGTCTTCTAATCGTCTTAGAAGCTTCTTACATATCATGTCTGTGCCTCTTAGGAAGAACTTCTAATTTTGTTCATTTTGCACTGGTTATAAATCTATGCAGGCTCTTCCATACATTCGTTGTATAGGGGAATCATGGCCAATGACCAAAGAGCGTGCCTATTTTGAAGCGACAACGTTGCAAGAACAGGCTCGCTTGTGCCCAGATCATGTTCCCGAGGTTTACCATTTTGACAGGAAAATGTGTCTGATCGGTATGCGTTACGTTGAGCCACCTCATATAATCTTAAGGAAAGGATTGATTTCTGGGATTGAGTATCCATTACTTGCGGAACATATATCAGAATTTATGGCGAGGACACTGTTCTATACTTCACTACTTTATCTGACCACTACAGATCATAAAAGTGCAGGTTAGCCATTGCACTATGATGAGATTATCTTTGCTTATGTTTCTACGTACATCTTAATTATGCAATCTTAATTTCAAAATATCCTTGATGACGACTATCTTCCTCGATATGGCAGAACAATAGTAACTATGACATGTAATAATAAGAAGTTGACTCGCGTTTTCAGTAGGAATTTGTGGTCATGAATTAAGATGAATATTGGAATTTTTGTTTCTACTCAGGAAGTCAATATTAATCATACCTATATGCTTGGGCAAACGTTCTGATTAATATCTCATTAATTCACAGTTGCTAAATATTGTGGCAACGTGGAGTTGTGCAGACTTACCGAACAGGTTGTCTTTTCCGACCCCTACAAAGTGTCTGAATATAACCGTTGCACAAGTCCTTACCTTGATGCTGATGCTGAGGCAGTTCGGGAGGATAACATTTTGAAACTTGAAATTGCTGAACTAAAATCAAAGTGAGTACAATGTTAGAATGTCTTATATATTTTTTTGAAATTATTATACCTTCTCTTTTATGGTGTAGATATGAAGGTCTGCTTAGAGTTGTTTGGCATCTTTTCTTTTCAGATTCTGTGAGAGAGCCCAAGCTCTTATACATGGTGATCTCCATACAGGTTCAGTCATGGTTACTAAAAATTCAACTCAAGTGATTGATCCTGAATTTGGTTTCTATGGGCCAATGGGGTTTGATATTGGAGCTTTTATTGGAAACCTGATTTTAGCTTATTTTGCACAAGATGGACACGCCGATAAGGGAGCTGATCGTAAAGTATGTACTGTCCTGACATTTATTAATACCAATTTTCTTCTTTACTTCCGGGGACCCCTCACTTATTGTGTAATAATCAAAACAACCCCCCTCACTTATTGGAAATTACCAACACACCCATCATGGGTTCTATTTGTAAGGTTTACTAGGTTAAATTGTAAGAATTGTTAAAACACATAGGGGTGTAATTGTAAGAATTGTTAAAACACATAGGGGGTGTAATTGTAAGAAATCCTTAATATCATGGTTCTATTTGTAAGGTTTACTAGGTTAAATTGTAAGAATTGTTAAAACACATAGAGGTGTAATTGTAAGAATTGTTAAAACACATAGGGGGTGTAATTGTAAGAAATCCTTAATATCGAGGGGGTGTGTTGGTAATTTCCAATAAGTGAGGGGGAGTTTTGGTAATTACACAATAAGTAAGGGGGTCTGTCTGTAATTTTCCTTTACTTCCACAGTTATCAACATAATTAAGGTTTTAACAGAACAGTTATTTTTTCAAGGGATGAAAAGACATTTCAATTATTTTAGGTTTAAATGCTAATTTCTTCATCGTGCAACTTCCATATCCTTTTTGCCATCAAAATTTTTCACGTACGAATTTGCTTCTAAGGGAATGCATGAATGCAGATGTTACAATTTCATGTTAATTGCTTATGAATCATATTGGGATAGTTACTGGTTGTCTAGAATAATAGTTTGCTGATGTAATATTAACGTATGCCTAAACCAGCCATATAAAAAGTGGATTTTGAAGACAATATCAGATACTTGGAACCTCTTCTATGCAAAGTTTACTGCTCTTTGGGATAAACACAAGGATGGTCCTGGCGAGGCATATCTTCCAGAAATTTATAACAACCCAGATCTCCAGCTGCTGGTGAAGAAAAAATATATGGAAGATCTTCTCCATGATACTCTTGGATTTGGTGCTGCCAAAATGATAAGGTTAGTTGACGTTTTCCTCTTTTTATGAATTACAACCTCTGCATAAGAAAATGCCAATTCGTCATAAACAAAGTAAAAAATATCTGCATTTCATTTGATAACACTTGTTTTTCAGTGCAAAATTTGAATAATTACGTCCTCCCTATAAGCATCTCAACACTTTTATCCCAGTGTAGAATATCTGACTACTTGCTGATTCTACCTGTCATAGATGTCTCTCTGTTTGACTTAGAAATGCTTAATTTAGTTAAATATACGATTTATGCAAGGCATTAGAAAATAATTTTATTCTTGATTGTGACTAGAGTGTCACCAAATTTCAAGAGGATGCTTTCTCTTAATTGTTTGCATTATTTAATTATTAGGAATTCACAATAATTGCCTTGATGTTCCCTTGTTTTCCTTGATAGGCCTTTTCAATGTCAACAATGAGTGACGTATGAGCTAGTGATTAGAAACAGAGTAACCATCTTTATTCTCTGTATATATAGGTGTAAAAAACCTATAGATTCTTAACTTAATTCAACCAATGGCTGATTCAATATTCCTGTTGGTGCGAAAATCCTTAGCTTTATATAATAGGAATACTGTTGTTCATAAGCCTAGGATAACGTTTTTATATTTGATATCCCTTATCTTTTGCCATTTCGTGTCCATTTTGATCTTGAACTTATTGAGAAACATGAAAAATTGTAATCCATGGAATTGCTTTACCTTTTCCTATTTACTAAAACAAGAGTCAGATTATTTTTTCCTTTTTTGGGATAATAATGAACATCATGAAAAATGAAAGAGAAGTGCGTGAAGATTAGTAAATGTCTTTCTTACTTGTAGTGGTTTTGGTGCCATGTGTTTCATCAGCAGTTATCTTAAGGTAATTTAGCACTTGAATCAGTTGATGTACATTCTCTGTACTACCCTTATGTTTTTTGCGCCCGGCTCATTTCATGCCACCTACTTTTAGTATTATTCAATTAGAGTTTAAGCCATTGGATTATGAATGAAAGCATCATCTAGCATCATCATTACGTATCATGATGTGTACATCTAACGGTTGATAGACCCACGTAGGCACTACCCACGTTGTGTGGCATGAAATATTCTCGGTATTGTTAAAGAGTAGAAAATAACAGAAGACTTTCTGGTTGATTTGCAGGAGGATTGTCGGGGTGGCTCATGTTGAAGATTTTGAATCAATCGAAGAGGCTAGCAGGAGGGCAGACTGTGAGCGCAAAGCTTTGAACGTCGCCAAGACCCTTCTAAAGGAGAGGAAAAAATTCCACAGCATAAGCGAAGTTGTTTCTGCAGTTGAGCAACTTGACGCATGATAAGCTCTCTATACATTTACGAACTCCGCATTTAGGGTTGTTTTTACATATCGGTTTTGAGAGCGGGTTTGCAATAATGTAGCCGAAGTTAATTAACCTATAACCAATCGTTGGTAATTCAGTATTTGCATCACAGATCATTAAATTTTGTTAAATTTTGTGATTGTCATCTCCAAATTTTCTTGTATGTCAATTCTCAATAGATATAAAATTATAAAGTTGCCTTAATGAGCTTTGTAGCTTTTCTTAAAGGAGACCATGAAGACGGTAGCCGAGTTGGTTTAGTTCATAATCTCGAACTTGTTTGCAATATTCATGGTCTTAAATTTTGGTCGAAATCCCAAAATTTCGGGTTTCTTTTAGGGTTTCGGAATGAAATCTCTCTTTCGATTCAATTTTACAGAATATCCGTCCGTCGAAATTTCAATTGGGACACGAAATTTTTCAAAACTTTCTCCAAAACCCAAATTTAAAAATAAGATTAAATTATTTTACAGAATATCCATCAAAAGTTTGACCAAAACTCGAAATTTCTCAAAATTTTCATAGAAAATTGAAATTTTTGAAATTTAAAATTATATTAAATTATTTATATTTGGTTTAAATATTTATGTTTAATTATGACATGTGAAAAATTAATTTTTGATATTATTTTTTTTTCTTTGGGACCACAATTATCGAGTATAAAAAGATGATGGGAGATGGAATAATGATTTTGATCCTAGAAATTTTATATGATTTTGAATAATTTATTTTATGAAAATTGTATATGTTTTGCTTTAGTATAGTGTTAAAGATCTTTATTTGTTGCTCTGCTTTCAAATCCTACTTAGTTTAAATTTTCCCTACATATTTACTCATACTAAATAACAAAACTCATTATACATACATTATTCACACTATATTATTAATGAAAAAAATACATAATAATGTGAATTAAAGACGCTCAAAGTTTCATTTAACATTTTCAATTATTTGTACAAATTTTCATGAGCTCTCTATATCGAACCGAAACTATGAATATCCTCAAAATTTTCATCGAAATTTTCGTAAATTTAATGTCACGTAATCTACAACGATACCAATATTTAATATATTGGCGATATTAGTGGTGAATCCTATAGACATTTTGTTATTCAATAAAAAAAGGGCAGACATTTAGAGTCTTAGACATATTGATGAGATTGTGGTGACAACTCCCGAGGTAGTCATCATTCAATTTGAGCACAGTCCTTTGTACTCGACCCCTCGACCCCCAACCAACCCCTACATGTACATACATACAATTAACAGAATTTTGAAATAAAAGGATCCTTTATTAGTTCGCCAACACTGACAGGTATTGATCCATATAGAGTAATACATAGGCAACAATAGAATAATTTTATAGTTGATTTGGTGTAACAGAGGATATATTTATTTTTCACAATTGATATGCTAGGGACTGCCTGATGGAAACGACCCTCCTAATCATGATGTTATAATGTAATGGTAAAAGATGGACCGACTCTATTATACTTAGTCCACTACAAAATGACCCGACAACAATATGCCTACTTAAAAGCTTTATCTAGCTTTGTATTCCGTCCAAAGCTGATCCACAGGCTTTCCCAGCAACTCCACAAAGTAATTGTCACTATAACCACTTATCATCTTCTTGTTCAGTTCAGCCACAAATCCACTTCTAAGACCATCACAATACTCCAGGAACCGAGCAGTAACATCATACCCTTGATCCCAGCGGTCACCCTGCCCGGGGCTGACCCAGTGGCTAGGCGCGTAACCAGCCTTCAGCCTCACGAAATCTGCTATCCCTTCAATCAAACCACCTGGAGTCTGCCCGTTGCCATTCCACTGCCATATATGGGTCATCTCGTGGTATATAACGCCGGTGATTTCTCTTCTTACGTCCCCGGAGTAAGATTGAATGTACCTATGGCAGGTAAGTAGAGATTTTAGGTACATCTTTTCAGATGAGTATTATGATGAGGGTGAATAAGAGTTGAAGAAAATTGTAACCAAAAGACTTGGCGTTTAAGTGGCATTATATATAAATGGGATCCTTTTTATAACAGCTATTTTTTATTGCATCTTCTATCGCAAGACACGGATAAGTGACACATTATAGACGCTTTCTTATTTCTCTATTAGAAAATTCTGCCAATCGAATGCGTATCAATCCTCCATACCTTGCAATAGAGGGTGTAATAAGAAACTACAATAGAAGATTTCATTTGCATTATATATGCCTGGACGCTCGAAAAGTCACTGACGAGAGCCATAAAATGAAAAATATTTTTGAACAAGTGATAATTTGGGAATTATTTTGTTTTAAAGTACTATTATTTAACAAGTTCAGTAAATGAGTGAAAAAGATTACATAATTACGAATAATGTGTTATTTATCCTATCAAATATACACAATTCTAAGGTAATATCTTTTATAGAGGTGGATTTGTAAACTTACGTATATTTTCTCGTTTCAAATTTTATGACTACTATTACTTTTCTGAACGTGCCCAAATTAAGTAAAATGGAATTTTAAACATGAATTTCCTACCATTAATGTTAGCATCGAGGGCACATACCTGGCACTGACGTGGATTTGGCCATTACTCGCGTACGCCACACCATCCATGTCATCAATGAACAAGCTCACACTCTGCAGAGTCTTCCTATCAGCAGGGGTGTCCTGCTGGAAGGTTCTCCAGATGAACTCCGTCGAAGCATCCATGGTTTGTTGGGTGTACGGGGACCCAATATCGCTATCGAACCGGGCCCCTCCTGACGTGCTAGCGGCAGTATTGGTGACGGTATAATCGACGGCTAGGATGCCTCTCATGGCTGATAGGATTGCCAAAGAAGAGAAGAGGAAGACTACTAAGTTGGCCATTTTTTTTTTCTCTTATGCTTTGTCTTCGTGAGTATTGTTGGGGAGAATTGCATTGCTATTTATAGATGAATGAGGTGGAATTTTTTAGCTTGGAACCAGTCAATCTACCTAAGTATACTAAATAAAATGGTTGGGCCATCACTTTTAAGTTTTAAAGTCAAGTTGCTTGACAAAAAGGATTCATTAAGGAAAAAAAAAAAAAAAAGAGTTGCCGGCCAGGAAGGCTATATTTGAGCATTTAAAAGCCTAGATAACACAATTATGTAATATTTTTGTTTTACGTATAAATATGTAAAAAATACATATATGAGTGGTTAAGATCTATAAATACATTTATAGATTTTTTATTTTTATTTTTTTGAACGAAAAAGATGTCTTGTTTATCTTTTATTGAGAATTAACAAAAACCTACTTTGTGACACTTTACTCAAAACAATCTTTTTCTTCAAATATAGAGAACAAATAACTTTACCTTCTAAAACATGTGACGAACTAATTTAAGGAAAATGCTATATATCACCCAATTTTAGGTCACTTATTTTTCACTTCCTATGTGGCATTGCCACATAGATATAATTTATATGTTTATATTTATTTAAAATTCCCCAAATTTATTGCTTTCCTCCACATTTACAAAATCTTTATTTGATTTAAATATCTTAATATTAGTAAGATTTTCCTATTATGTGCCTCAATTATCAAATCCTCATCTGAAACTCTTAACTAATGGCAGAACAAATCTACTCGGTTATTTTTCAATTTTCATGGCTATTCACCGAGACGCTATAACAATGGCGCTACAAAGAAACATTATCACCATTTCCCACCAGAAACAACACCCAATAAAGCATCCACCAAGCCCTCACAATCATAATTCACAGCCCTTTCTTTGGACAAAATTTCAATTTTAGTCCCACAGGATCTCGTCATTCTAGTTTTAGTCCCACGCTTTACAGAATTCTAAAAAACGTCTCAATAATTTAAAAAAGTTGTAATATTAGTCCTTTTTTTAAACAACATTAGTCCCATACTTTATTTTGCATTTTAAAAATTACATTTTGCCCCATGAACTATACAAGATGTATTAAACACCCCCCTAAACATATTTTTTTGCACTTACCCCCCTAAATATATTTTTATTTCACTTAATTTTTCAGGGGGTAAATGCACATTAATATTTATTTGGGGGGTGTTTATTACATCTTGTATAGTTTAGGGGGCAAAATGTAATTTTAAAATGCAAAATAAAGTATGAGACTAATATTGTTTAAAAAAGGACTAACATTATAACTTTTTCAAATTACTGGGACGTTTTTTAGAATCTCGTAAAGCGTGGGACTAAAACTAGAATGACGAGATCCTGTGGGACTAAAATTTGAATTTTGTCCCTTTCTTTGTCTAATTCTTCAATATTTGTAAGTTAATGATAAAGGACCTCTCTCAGAACAACTGAACAACAAAGTGGGGAAAGAATTCATGTATTTTCCTCTTGAATAATTTGCTACTATATTGTATGGAGATTAGAAAATAATTTACAATTTGAGAGGAGACGACAATTTGACAGTTCCTAGAGATCTGATTTGCAACAGCATAAAAGAATAATGAGCTTCGGACTCTTGAACGACAAAAGGGAAGAAGTTAATAGTTTTAGTTTAGGAAAACAAACAAATTTGCTTGGATTTAGGCGTTAATTAAGGAAAGAGAAGAAATTTTGGAAGAAAATCATGGAAAATAGCAAGATAAAAAAAATCAAATTAAAAGTTGAGTTGGACAATGACTAGGACACAACCACATAGAAAGTGGAAAAAAAAATTGACACAAATTGGGTGGTATATAGCATCACTCTTAATTTAATTTGTAATTGTCTTTTATTCATATATGAAATTTTATTTTTTAAAATATATTATTGCTTCATAAAAAAAAATTTAATTCAATCTTTCTCAACTAAAATGAAGGATAATACAACATATATATATATATATATATATTCTACTAAGATAACTTTTGGGGATAAATAAAAGTAAAATAATAAACATATTTTATGGGATGGGGAATTTATTTTATAGAGTTTTAATATTTTTCTTTGTAAAGTAAATTGACGTAGCAAGAAGCTTCATTCAAGTAAACGGAGAAAAATAAAAACTAAATGACTTTAATGATACGAGGGTTCGTCAAATTGTTGAAAAGTTGATAATGGAGTACATTGGAAAAGTCCTTATTCTTTCAAATGTGTGGGAATTGGCGCTCTGGTAGAGCTGCTCTAGTGGCGGCCACCGCCCCCTCAATTTTGAGGGGAAAAAATTTCCCTACAAATTTTAATTTTTCACATTTTACCCATTATAAATTTTTTATTTTTAACATTTTGCTCCCTTAAAAATCTAATAATTTTAAGATTTTTCTAAATTTTTACATTCGTCCCTCCGACCTCTGAATCTTGGCTCCGTCCCTGCTGAGTCCTCAATAGGTGTACAAATTGATCCAATTATACATATTACCGGTTTGTGACATAATATTACCCTCTCATAGTAACATAATTTAAACTTTAAACCAACACGGAATTTTGGATAAAGTTTTAAATGGTTGCCTTAATGAGTGATTGAAAAATTACAGTATCACATCATTGAGAGTACAATTTTTCAGTTAGAAGAAGAAAACGGTCTATTTTTTGGTGTCCAAAAGAGCACCTTATTTCTCGTGATACTAAAAATCTTGAGTTTTATTCTCGTCAATAGCGTTTGTATATTGTTCTACTTTTTTAGTGGCTACTAATTTTTTGAACTAAGTACTAATTGTTGTGTATGTTGTTCTACTTTTTTAGTAGCTACTAATTTTTTGAACTAAGTACTAATTGTTAACGTTGAATGTTGATTGATATTCATCATGTAATTTATACATATAATCGATTCTAAAAAAAAAGTAAAAAATAAAAATAGGAAGAAGTTTGCAAATTTAATATAAACCTAATGTTTGACCACTTAGGACTGGTTCTAGATTCAACAGAAAATAAAGATCAATTTAAAATTATCTAAGACTAAACATTTAATCCAAAATGAACCATAGAATACATCTTGCACTGGTCAACAAATAATGATCATAGTTCCTTTTTCTATTGTAGATTCAGTCAATTCATCTCATCAAATCAAAAAATTTACAATAAAAAATTTGACAATACAATATTATAATTTTGTATAGCTCAGTAATTAGAAAATTATTAAGGCATATGCCAAGCACCTAAACAACAAACGTTAAAATTAAATCTCTCATGACAAAAAAAAAAAAATAACATTGTCCTCGATTTCACATAAACTATTTACCACAATTTGTTAAACGATAACTATTTTTAGTCACACTACATCATTTTCTACAAGCGGCATTATATCCAACTTTTTGGACCAATTGCCACTATATTAGCCTCAGCAAAATTTATTTGTTTTATATCCTCTCGTTTTAAGTCAAGTAGATTTTTTTATACACGCGTGCCCAGATAATAGCACTTATTAAGCATCTATGAAATGAAATAAAAGATAGAGATAAATGCAGACGCCCCTCCAACTTATAGGGTGATGTGCGCTTTGCCTTCTAACCTTTTGAAAGGTGCATTCGATACCTTAACCTTTCACGAGTGTGCACTTAACTCCCTCAAACAAATTCTTGCGCCATCTAATGGAATATTTCAAGCCATATAAGGGTAGAATTGTCACACAGGGGGCAAAGTGCTACAAATTGCATAGGATATGGTAGTCTGTTTCGATCTTAAATTTCTTGCAATTTTAAAAAATTTATTTTTTGAATTAAGGTATTCTTAATTTTCCAAAAAGAAAAAAGACAATAAAAAATCCGAAACATCAAAACGAATTATAAAAAAAACACAGAAAGAAAGGAAAAAATAAAAAAAATAATTAAAATTTTGAAAATTTTAGAAAGAAGTCAAAGGAAAAAAATAGAAAATTAAGAAAAAAAATTCTACTAAATTTTTGAAAAAATTCAGAAAAATAATAAGAAAAAATAAAATATTTTTAAAATCCAGAAAATGAAAATAAAATAGAATAATAAAAAAAGAAATTTCAGGTTTTTGCTAATTTTTTATTTTTTCAATTTTAATTTTAATTTTTTTTTTGAATTTTTCTTTATTTTTTTTTATTTCCCAATTTTTGAATTTTGAGTTTCTTTTTTTCAATTTTTTTTTTCTTTTTCAGAAATTTTCGATATTTTTTCTAATTTCTTTTTCTGGATATTCCGATTCTTACTATTTTTGCTTTTTCTGATTTTTATTTATTTTTTATTCTTTTGATTTTTTTTCTGACTTAATTTTTCTTTTTGGAAAATTATGAGTATTTGAATTTAAAAAATGCAAGAAATTTAACATCAAAGCAGACAACCCCCTATACTATGCGGTTTGTAGCACTTTGCCCCCGACGATTTTACCCTTACATGCATCAGAATATTCCCTAAGATTCCGCCGAATTTGATCACAGGGGCGTAAGTACAACAATCACCAAAGGTTACGGTGTCGACTAAACCTTTCAAAAGGTTAGAAGGTAAAGTGCACAACACCTATAGGTTGGTTTAGGGGGGGGGGGGGGACGCAAAATGTGATAATTTCTCATTTCACAAGGATTTCAAAAATGTTGTTTTTTTGTTGTCAACAAAATTATAAAAATCTAGGCACGATGTATTTGGAGAGATCTTTATAACTATATAGATGTTCACATGTAGCAGTATTTATAATTTAAAACGATCGTGAAGTTTCTCAACAAGGATAACTTGGAAAATTTGCCAGTCCAAGGTGTTTACACCCAAAATGAAGTGGGCTTTTCCAGATAAGAAAAGCCCAAACTATCCTTTATTCGAAAATGGGCTTGAAATAAAATATCTTATACAGCCAAAAACTAATTCGAAAATGGGCTTAAATCAAACAAGCCCAATTAAAGTCATTGATCAACAAAATATGAAACGGACTCAATAAACCACCTAATTTGAATTAGTTTATTCTAAAAGGAATTAGGTGATAGAGCCCAAATCTGAAGACGAATCCAAAAAATAGGAAGTTACCGAGTTCAAAGACGCGCCAATAAATGAAATTTAAAAGTACGGTTGGGAAGCAGTTCTTGGCCATGATGAACGTGGGTACATGATAAAAGCAAGGCCAGGAGAAGAAAGGAAGAGGACAAGAAAAAATCATCAACTCTGCTTTTGTCTCTAGGAGTAGGCGTAATTAGGAGTAGTCAATAGCGTAGATTAGCAGTAGTAGCGTAGTTCAGTAGAATCAATATTTGGTGACTCTGTTCAAGTTTATCAAGTTGCTCGAGAAAGCTGCTTGTGTTCAATTGAAGATCAATATGGAGGTATAATGTTTATCTTTTGATCAGATTTAAATATTTGATAGATAAATCCTATATCTGGACTTGTATCTTCGATTCCCCTTTTTGCTTATTTCCTTTTTTGTTGAATAATTGCGGTCTGAACAACTAATTTAAACAACACGTCGAAGTGTTAAAGTTTGAACCACCGTCTAGCGTATTGAACTCGAACGCGGGGGTTGTTAGATAATTCTAAGTGGAGAATTATCACGGGGCTTGAATCAATCATATCGATTCCTCCCTATTCAATTTATTTTTATCCCAAAATAAATTTTTGGCGACCACAGTGGGAGCAGGTTCCTGTGAAGTTAATTTCTTGAAGAACATTTAAAGCTTATTAACCAAAACATTATCGATGTCAGACGAGTTCTCTCGTGATGAATGCACCGAGGAGTTGGATATCCAACCAGTAGCAAAAAACAAGGTCAGAGCAGATAAAATGTACGAACAGTTTGTCCGTCTCATGAAACAGACCCTAGCGGGTGCTCGAGAAGATCAAAGAAGGGAATTCAATGATCAATACAGAGCATTAGCGCAGGAGTCCGCTCGAATATTCACAACAATCGTACAAGACATTGCCGTGAGTGCTCGAGAAGGTTTAGCTAAAGAGGTCACCAGAGTCATATCCAAACTCGGTGAAATCTTTAATCAAACGTATGATGTTTTCTCGAATATGATAAACATGTTGGCATTTGTGGGTATATGAAAAAGTGTGTGAACACCACTTTTGCGTATGAAATTCGAACACCATAAGTATCGGGGATACTAAGTTGTATTGGATATTTTTATTCTACTCCGAGAGTAGATTAGTTTAGCATTTCGAATTTCTCAATTCGGAGTTGAAACGAATGAGAAATTAATTGCTAATGTTGGGTGTTTGAATGTGTATATCCCACATTGGATATAAACCATAAGTTGTATGAGTTTATATACATTTGCCTAAAGGTAAAGGGTTGGCCCTTTGGGTCATCCACTTTGGTCCTTTGTGTGAAGGGGGGAAGAGCTATGTAATTGTGTCTTGGCCCAATTTCTTAGCTCCTCACTCGGGCGGTCCGGTGGACCGGACCGGACCTCGGACCACGGACCACGGACTCGGGCTCGGGCTCGGGCCGGGGCCGGGATCGGGATCGGGTCGCGGGTCGCAGGTCGTTGGGCCTTGGGCTTTGGGCTTTGGCTGAGATGTGTGGTTGTTGGGCTTTGGACCTCTTCTTATCTTTTTTAGCCAAAGTTTAATTAATTTGATTAATTGGGCCCAGTTCTCTTTTGGGCCAAAATTAACTAATTAATTTAGGCCCATTTCCAGTTTCTTCTAGTTTCTTCTTCTAGAAACCAGCAAGGCATGTCTCCTGTTCCTTTCTCATGCAGAAGATTTCAGACGTTTCCTTACCTGTCTCCAGCCGAAATTGCCAGCCGAAAGTTGAAGTGTTTTGTTTCTTTTGGAGCCGAAACTTTTGACATTCATCAGCTGATTCTTTTTGGCTTTCTATTTTGGTTTTCAATCTGGTTTTGTTGCCTATAAAAAGGCTCTCCCAGGTTGTGTTCAAACCACACCAAAAACAGAAAATAATTCTGCATTGTCTCAAAGCATTCTACATACATAAAAATTCTGAGAGTTCTTGGGCAAATATAGTTCGTGGATTTTGTTCTTGAAGTGGTTCAATTACAAATATATAATCGTTGTATCTTGGGAAGTTAATTGCACGATCCCGTACCACCGTAGGCGGGGCAATATAGCTTTAAGGATAGAGAGTTCATCTCTCGCCTCGATTGTCATATTGTTCGTCGTATTACTATTTTCAGAAATTTTCTTACAAAGTGCACAGATTTGCAACAAGCTTAAAGCTATATCTATTTTGTTGTTAATTTTTGTGCTTGTTCGAACATTCTGGAAATGGCTCATTTCGATTCTAATGAAAATGCTGCTGCTGCTCTCGACTTTGGACTTGGACCTGGAGCTGGTCTCGGTCTTGGTCTTCCTTCTGGTTTTGCCTCGGGTTCAGGGGTTAGGTCCGGTTCAGGCTCTGGTCCGAATACACCGGTTGTAACTCCAGTTATTCCGGTAATTCAGGCTCGGACTGAAAGGCTAACTCCGATTGTACCACCGGTGAATACAAGTATCCCGGCACAGGCTGAAAGGCCAACGAAGTTCAGCGGGGTTGACTTCAAACGTTGGCAACAAAAGATGCTTTTTTATTTAACTACTTTGAACCTGGCAAGGTTCTTACGGGAAGACGCCCCGTCTGTCCCTGAAGATTCTGACGATGTTCAAATGAGAACGGCATATGATGCCTGGCAACACTGTGATTTCCTTTGCAGAAATTACGTGCTCAATAGTTTGGATGATTCACTTTATAGTGTTTATCACTCCATGAAATCGTCAAAAGACCTCTGGGAGGCATTACATAAGAAGTATAGAACTGAGGACGCTGGACTGAAAAAGTTCATGGTCGCAAAGTTCTTAGACTTCAAAATGATGGACTCTAAGTCCGTCGTAAGCCAGGTCCAAGAGCTTCAGATTATAATACATGAAGTTCATGCCGAGGGAATGGCTTTGAGTGAGAATTTTCAAGTGGGGTCTGTGATTGAAAAATTACCGCCCTCATGGAATGAATTCAAGAACTACCTAAGGCATAAACGAAAGGAGATGAGCTTAGAAGAGTTGGTTGTCAGGCTCAGAATTGAGGAAGACAACCGGGCTTCTATCAGAAGGGCTCCTGTTCCACCAATGGCTAACGTCGTTGAAGTTCCGGAAAGTTCTAACCGGAAAAGAAAGTTCCAAGGGAATTTTCAGTCCCAGAAAAATCAAGCTGGGAAAGGAAAGCCGAAACATGGTGACGGCTCTGACGGTGGTTGCTTTAATTGCGGCCGTACTGGTCATTGGGCTAAAGACTGTAGACAGCCCAAGAAAAATAATTATCAGTCACGAAAGAAAGGTTCTGGCAAGTATAAAGGCAAGAATCAGGTTCAGAACAACGTTCCGAACCAGGTGCAAAATCATGTGCACTTAGCTGTTGATGATGTCCAGGGCATCAACGAGTTAATTGACGACCTGTCAAATAAACAGGTGCCAATCGATCTAACTAATCTTGATCTGACTGTCGTCGTGTTCGAAGCCAATATGGTGGACAACTCGAGGGAGTGGTTCATAGACACTGGGGCTACTCGCCACATCTGTTCCGACAGAAATGCTTTCTCGTCCTATTCCCCAACTGAAGGACGAAGATTGTTTATGGGAAATTCAGCCACTTCACCAGTGGTTGGAATGGGGAAAGTTGTGCTGAAGATGACTTCAGGCAAAGAACTGACATTGACTGAAGTTCTTCATGTTCCGGAGATTCGAAAGAATTTGGTATCCGGTTCAGCTTTGGTCAAGAATGGGTTCAAGATTATCTTCGAAGCTGATAGGTTTTCTTTGACTAAGAGAGAAATTTACGTAGGAAAAGGTTACCTTGAGCAGGGCCTTTTCAAAATGAATGTAATGAATGTAATTCGCTCTCTTGTAATTGAAAACGGTGGAAATAAAAGGATTGAGAATTCTATTTATTTGCTTGAGTATTCTAATTTGTGGCATGTTAGACTAGGACATGTCAATTATAATACTATTCGAAGATTGGTCAACTTGAATTTATTACCAACTTTTAAAGTTGAAAATGAACATAAATGTGAAATTTGTGTTGAGGCAAAGCTAGTCAAACAACCATTTCCTTCAGTGGAAAGAAACACCGCACCTCTAGAACTTATTCACAGTGATATCTGTGATTTGAAGTTTGTGCAAACTAGAGGTGGGAAAAAGTATTTCATTACATTCATAGATGACTGCACAAAGTATTGTTATGTGTATTTACTAAGAAGTAAAGACGAAGCGCTTGGAGCGTTTACACATTACAAAACTGAAGTTGAAAATCAACTTGAGAAAAGAATAAAATCTATCCGAAGTGATAGAAGTGGAGAATACGGAGCGCCGTTTGATGAATTCTGTACCGACTTTGGAATTATTCATTAAACAACGGCACCATACTCACCTCAATCCAATGGCATTGCTGAACGCAAGAATCGCACTCTCAAAGAAATGATGAATGCGATGTTGTTAAATTCTGGATTACCGCAGAATTTGTGGGGGGACGCGATCCTCTCCGCCAACTATATCCTTAACAAGATTCCCCACAAAAGTAGGAGTGAGACTCCGTACGAACTTTGGAAAGGTCAAAAGCCTTCTTACAAGTACCTCAAAGTGTGGAGGTGTTTGGCTAAGGTAGAAATACCCAAACCCAAACAAGTTAAGATAGGGCCTAAGACTATTGATTGCATATTCATAGGTTATGCACTTAATAGTAGCGCCTATCGATTTCTGGTTCATAAATCAGAAATATCTGAGATTCATGAAGGTACTATCATGGAATCTAGAAATGCTTCATTTTTTGAGGATGTCTTTCCAAGTAAGGAAAGAAATGAGCAAGTTCCTCTTAAAAGAACATTTGATGAGTCTACGAGTAGTTCTAATCCTGGGGATGAAGAACCACGTCGTAGCAAAAGGGCAAGAGTGCCTAAATCATTTGGTCCCGATTTTGTTTCATATACATTAGAAGGGGAGCCAAATACGATTAAGGAAGCTTATGTCCGGTCCAGATGCTCAACTCTGGAAAGAGGCTATCAATAGTGAAATCGAGTCTATTTTACACAACCATACCTGGGAGTTGGTTGATCTTCCAAAGGGAAGTAAGCCTTTAGGCTGTAAATGGATTCTGAAAAGAAAGTATAAGACTGATGGAACTATTGATAAGTATAAGGCCCGTTTGGTAGTCAAAGGATACCGACAAACGGAAGGCCTTGATTTCTTCGATACTTATTCTCCGGTAACCAGAATAACATCCATAAGATTATTCATCGCTATTGCCGCATTGCAAAACCTTGAGATACATCAAATGGATGTTAAGACTGCGTTTCTGAACGGAGAATTAGATGAAGAAATATACATGGAACAACCCGAGGGGTATGTTGCTCCTGGAAAGGAGAAGAAAGTGTGTAAACTTGTAAAGTCACTTTACGGACTTAAACAAGCGCCAAAACAGTGGCATGAAAAGTTTGATAGCACGATGTTGTTAAATGGTTTCAAGATCAACGAATGTGATAAATGCGTGTATGTTAGACAAACACATAACGCATATGTCATCGTGTGTCTATATGTAGATGACATGTTGATAATGGGTAGTAATCATGAAATCATCATGAATACTAAAGGCATGTTAAAGAAGAACTTTGACATGAAGGATATGGGACTTGCAGACGTCATCTTAGGGATTAAAATCTTGAGGACTTCTGAAGGACTAGTCTTATCGCAATCTCATTACGTTGAGACGGTTTTGGAAAAATTCCTTCCTAGCGATAGTGCACCAGTCAAGACGCCAGTGGACTTGAGCGTTCATCTACGCAAGAACCATGGCGAACCCGTATCGCAGTTAGAATATGCTAGGATAATTGGGAGTGTGATGTATATCATGAACTGTACTCGCCCTGATCTAGCTTATTCTATGAGCAAGTTGAGTAGGTTCACGAGTAATCCAAGTGTAGAGCATTGGAATGCTTTAACTAGAGTTCTTAAGTATTTAAAGTATACTAAAGAATATGGATTACACTACTCCAAATATCCAGCTGTAATTGAGGGATACAGTGATGCTAATTGGATATCAGACACGAACGACTCCAAGTCCACAAGTGGGTATGTATTTACCGTTGGTGGAGGAGCGCTGTCGTGGAAATCTTCTAAGCAAACTTGCATAGCTCGTTCCACAATGGAATCAGAATTCATAGCTTTAGATAAGGCTGGTGAAGAAGCTAAGTGGCTAAGAAATTTCTTAGAAGATGTTCCCTGTTGGGAAAAACCTGTGCCTCCGATTTTGATTCATTGCGACTGTATGTCGGCAATTGGGAGGGCTCAGAGTAGTATGTATAATGGTAAGTCTAGACATATTCGTCGTAGGCATAATACCATTAAGCAGTTGATCTCTAACGGGATTATTTCCATTGATTATGTGAAATCAAAAGAGAATATTGCAGATCCTTTGACGAAAGGATTGCCTAGAGATCAAATATGCTACCTATCAAGAGGAATGGGGTTAAAGTCTACAAATTAAAATTGACACAGCGGTAACCCAACCATATTGACTGGAGATCCCAAGATCATGGTTCAATGGGACAACTAAGTTGTGAAAATTCTGGAGAGCACTTAAGAGTTTAATAAACTCTAAACCCATTGCCTAGGATAAAGAAGTGCATCCTACAAGTGTAGCAAAGGGTAAGTCTGAACTTTTAATGATTCCTATACTGTCATGAAAATGAAGTGGAGTATGGTAGGATACTCTTAAATAGGAGATCACCTATGTAAGTGTGAGGTGTAGGCCGCCTCAACATTGGGTAGAATGTAAACATTTATGAAACCAAGAGAGGGCGCCATGGCCAAAATGGGTCCAACAGTGAGAACTAAAAATTTGCTTAGAAAATTTATCATGTGAATATCATTGTCTGGTTTTACACGAACGGCTGAACAATTCAAGGCATCATGTTCATTGGGTAGCCTAGTAAATCCGATGATATCTCACTAAGAAAGGTTCAAAGCCAAAAGCTACCTCTTCTGATGTGATAAAAAGTCGTTTGAACTCTCAGTTTCATGCATTGCATTAATTTCATTCGTGTGGGGGATTGTTGGCATTTGTGGGTATATGAAAAAATGTGTGAACACCACTTTTGCGTATGAAATTCGAACACCATAAGTATCGGGGATACTAAGTTGTATTGGATATTTTTATTCTACTCCGAGAGTAGATTAGTTTAGCATTTCGAATTTCTCAATTCGGAGTTGAAACGAATGAGAAATTAATTGCTAATGTTGGGTGTTTGAATGTGTATATCCCACATTGGATATAAACCATAAGTTGTATGAGTTTATATACATTTGCCTAAAGGTAAAGGGTTGGCCCTTTGGGTCATCCACTTTGGTCCTTTGTGTGAAGGGGGGAAGAGCTATGTAATTGTGTCTTGGCCCAATTTCTTAGCTCCTCACTCGGGCGGTCCGGTGGACCGGACCGGACCTCGGACCACGGACTCGGGCTCGGGCTCGGGCTCGGGCTCGGGCCGGGGCCGGGATCGGGATCGGGTCGCGGGTCGCAGGTCGTTGGGCCTTGGGCTTTGGGCTTTGGTTGAGATGTGTGGTTGTTGGGCTTTGGACCTCTTCTTATCTTTTTGAGCCAAAGTTTAATTAATTTGATTAATTGGGCCCAGTTCTCTTTTGGGCCAAAATTAACTAATTAATTTAGGCCCATTTCTAGTTTCTTCTTCTAGAAACCAGCAAGGCATGTCTCCTGTTCCTTTCTCATGCAGAAGATTTCAGACGTTTCCTTACCTGTCTCCAGCCGAAATTGCCAGCCGAAAGTTGAAGTGTTTTGTTTCTTTTGGAGCCGAAACTTTTGACATTCATCAGCTGATTCTTTTTGGCTTTCTATTTTGGTTTTCAATCTGGTTTTGTTGCCTATAAAAAAGCTCTCCCAGGTTGTGTTCAAACCACACCAAAAACAGAAAATAATTCTGCATTGTCTCAAAGCATTCTACATACATAAAAATTCTGAGAGTTCTTGGGCAAATATAGTTCGTGGATTTTGTTCTTGAAGTGGTTCAATTACAAATATATAATCGTTGTATTTTGGAAAGTTAATTGCACGATCCCGTACCACCGTAGGCGGGGCAATATAGCTTTAAGGATAGAGAGTTCATCTCTCGCCTCGATTGTCATATTGTTCGTCGTATTACTATTTTCAGAAATTTTTTTACAAAGTGCACAGATTTGCAACAAAACACGCATGTAGCATTAGGTAATTGAGGATTGTTTTTATGTATCAGTTTTGAGAGCGAAAATGCAATAATATAGCCGAATATGTTGAAGATATTGACATATAACAAATTATTAATAATTGAGTATTTGATTTGTATCACAGATCATTGTATTTTCTAGTTGTCATCTCCAAATATTCTTATTACATATGTGAATGAATTCCCATAGATATAAAGTTGACGAATTATGTAGCTTTCCTTAAAGTAGACCGCCGAGTTGGTTTAGTTCATTACTTCACAAGGAAGTCATAATTTCGAAGTTGTTTGCGATATTAGTGGTGAATCAGTTTGACATTTTGTTATTCATTAAAGTGTCGACAGGATGTGGTGATAAATCCCAATGTAGTTATCATTCAATTCGAACATGGGGTTTCTCTAGAAAGAGAAGACCCAATCCTTTTTCTATCTCCTATGACATAATTTGTGGCGTAACACTTTATGTTACACGCACTAATGTATGACCTGTGTATGTACATGTGTCTGTAGACAACATTAACAGAATTTCAAAATGAAGGGATTTTTTATTGTTTTTCATACACAGATATAACAGAAATTCCAAATGAAGGGATTCTTTATTATTTCACCATCGCTGACACATATAGAGCAATACATATACAACAATATGTCCACTTAAAAACCATATTTAGCTTTGTACTCCCTCCAGAGCTGATCCACATTCTTTCCCAGCAACTGCACAAAGTAATTGTTACTATAACCACTTCTCATCTTCTTGTTCAGCTCAGCCACAAATCCACTTCTAAGGCTATTACAGTAATCCAAGAACCGGGCAGTAACATCGTACCCTTGATCCCACCGGTCACCCTGCCCGGGTCTGACCCAGTGGCTAGGTGCATAACCAGCTTTAAGCCTCACAAAATCTGCTATCCCTTCAATCAAACCGCCCGGGGCCTGCCCGTTTCCGTTCCACTGCCATATATGAGTCATCTCGTGGTATAGAACACCGGTGAATTCTCTTTTCACGTCCCCGGAGTAAGCCTGAATGTACCTGTGGCAGGTTTTAGTTACATTAAGATAAAAGTTGTAGAAGATTATAACTAAATGACTTGTGTTTAAGTGACATTATATCCAAAATTGCAGCTTCTAATTGCAAAACATGGATAAGTTACGCGTTACAGACACTTTCTTATTCATTATTCAAAAATTATGTCAATCGAATAGGTATCAATAATCGATTATTCATTATCCATTGCAAGAACATGGATAGTTGTAGAAGATTTTAACTAAAAGACTTGTGTTTAAGTGACATTATATCCAAAATTGCAGCTTCTAATTGCAAAACATGGATAAGTGACACGTTACAGACACTTTGTTATTCATCTATTCAAAAATTCTGTCAATCGAATAGGTATCAATAATCGGGGGGAAATTTCACTTTTGGTCTCATTGGAGTTCGGTCAAAACACTTTTAGTCCCATTGGAAATTTTTTGACAGCTGTGGTCTCATTGGGGTCGAAATGTGACACTTTTAGTCCCATTCGCCTATTTTTTGATGAAATTTACACTCGTGAGACACACACTCTGTTACTTAATTGACTCGGGATTCAAATGAAACATGTGAAAGCCAGTTAACTAACAGAATGTGTGTCTCACGAGCGTAAATTTTGTCAAAAAATAGGCGAACGGGACTAAAAGTATCACATTTTGATTCCAATGGGACCAAAAGTGTCAAAAAAAATTATGCGGGACTAAAAGTGTTTTGGCCAAACTCCAATGAGACCAAAAGTGGAATTTTCCCCAATAAGCGGTGACTTACTCATCTCATTTGTATTATATATATGGCTTAAAGCTCGAGGATTTGTATTATATATGGCTCAATGTTGGAGGAGTGAAAAGGATTACATGATTACGAATAATGTGTTTGATCTAACAAACATAAGCAATTCTGAGGTAATATCTTTTGTAGATAGGTGGATTTGTAAACTTATGTATATTTTCGCGTCTCAATAATATGACTACTATTTACATTTTTGGATGTCCCAAAATTAAGTAAAATGGTTTTTTTTCAAGAATATCCTCCCATTAACTCCAGCATGGAGTAAACATATATACCTGGCGCTGACGTGGATTTGGCCATTGCTCGCGTACGCCACACCATCCATGTCATCAATAAACAAGCTCACTCTTTGCAGAGTCTTCCTACCAGTAGGGGTGTTCTGCTGGAAGGTTCTCCAAATGAACCCCGTCGAAGCATTCATCGTTTGCAGGGTATACGGGCCCCCGATATCTCTTACGAACCGTGCCCCGCCTGACGTGCTAGCGGCGGTGTTGGTGACGGTATAATCGACGGCTAGGATACCTCTCATGGTTGATAGGATTGCCAAAGAAGAGGAAGACTACTAAGTTGGCCATCTTATTTTCTATTATGCTTTGTCTTTGTGGGTATTGTTGGGGGGAATTGCATTGCTATTTATAGATGAATGGAGGTAAAATTTTATTATTTATAGCTTGGAACCAGTCAATCTATACTATACTAAAAGTGTGAATATCTTAGTGTTTGTTCCACTTCTACCCTCAACTATGTATTGATTGAACCATGTAATTCATTACACCACTATCCTACAAAATGGATTAAAAATTATTAGGCAAAAAAATGAAACCCACAATCGGCCCATGAACTGCCAACTTGATGGCCACTATGTAATAACAATAATTGTTATTGTTAATTGTTAAAATGTCAAAAGTCTTAAGAGTCATAAAAAGGCAACCCACTATCCACTAAATTAATTATCACTACTAGGTAGTTATTAATAGCCTAAAATTTCAAGCGTTTCGGCAACCCACTATCCACTAAATTAATTATTACTACTAGGTAGTATTTAACAGCCTAAATTTTCAAGAGTTATAGTAATAGTTCTATATAAGGTTTAGCTTTGTGAAGGAGCCGACATGGAGTATTGTAAGTACTTGGGAGATGGATGCCATGAGGCTTGGCTGAGCACTCAGAGTAATATAAGTGCTTGGAAGATGAACTCTATGAGGCTTGGCCAAGGCAAAAGGAAATAATTACAGCGAGCACTCGGTATTCTTTGGTGAAAGGCGAAAGAATAGTTTGTTTTGTGGTCTATCATACTCTTTATCCGTCAACTTTATTTGGTACAATTCACACTTTCATTTTGTATGTTTTCATGTGGGATTAGTCATGCCAATACTTAACTTTGAGTCTATGACTATGACCTTTCTGTCTTGACAATGAGAACGGCTGACAATAGGAGGAAAGTGATGAAAGATAGGGATCCCGAGCTATGGTATGGAGTTCTTTGGATTAGAGAAAAAGAGTATCAAAAATTTTTTTGGAACAGGCATATTCAACATTATTTTATAGTATAGGAAAGTTTAAACTCAAACTATATAGCCTTTATCCATGAATGAGTGTGCTTTTATTGATTCGTTCAGTGCGGGTCAAGATTTTGTAATATAAATTTGTGAAAAAGTCTTCAAAATTATGAATGGAAAAGTTTATTTATTTAGTAAAAACATTCATACAATTTATATATCAAACACACGATTAAAGTTCAGATATAAGATTTGATAAATCAGAGTATGTTTATTGGTCACATTTACTCATTGGAAATTAAAAGAAAGAAATACAATATTTTCTAGATTTCCTATTCTGTCTTTCAGGGTGAATGTAATTTTTCATATTAAAAAGAAATGCACTCACACACAGAATAAATATGATCTATTAAGAGCATGTAAAACCTATGAAACACAATAGTGTAACGTTGTTTTTATTATATATAGATATATGCTAAGTGCATACATGAGTGATTGAATATGGAATAATTTTTGTATGATTTTCGTGTTGTCAATATTAAAAAGATAAAGCATTTTGATGTTATTTTATTTTGTTGCCAAATAATGTGTCATGTCTAGGGCCCATGAGTCGATGATCTGTTGGAGGCGAGCCGCATTTGTATCAAATTAATGCAAATTGAAATTGAGTTATAAATAATTGTTTAAAATGGATGTTCAATATATAGTTGCACTTGAATTCATTGACTTTATAAACATAGCAGTTCCCACATCGAGGAAAAAAATTCAAGTATAACTATTGAAGATTCGTTTTGGGTAGTTTTCCATAGCTCGATTTCATGCTACAACAAAAATTTCGGAGAGGCAAGTCGCGTCCAACAAGCCACCAGCTAGACTCGCATACCCGGCACAATCAAACTTTTTCCACAAAGTTTGACTATATACTATCTTGATTTCAGATTAATTGCTCTTATTTTCCTCCGATGTTTAGTATATTTCTAAAACAAGTTTGTTTTCTCAATTGAAATATAATATTACTGTTGGAAATCCTGATTGAGTACATGATTTTATTAGAGATTTAAGTGAATTCCACATGTTGAAACTGGAATGTCTTTGGCTCAAATTAATCTACGTTTCGAGTAGATAAATTTTGAGTATTTAATTACTTAATTCCGATTTAGGGTGAATGAGAAATTAATTAACAAAGTACGTCACTTAAAAGTTGGTTTATAATTGGAATCAATGAATCGATATGAACGTACACGATTAAATGATCAAATTCATATGATCGACGGCCGCGATCGTATGGGAAAAGGTTCATTTAGATCGAGGACTTAAGTGTTCAATTTGAAAATTTTAGGGACCAATTTGAAAGGAAATAATTGATCAAGATTCAAAGTTTTGGGGTCAATTTGAAAGTTCTGGAAAGTCAGTGGCTGAATTGCACAGCAACGGGTGCAACCGCCCACTCATGGAGCGAATCTATTGGCTGTTGAGCGGATGTACTGTGCACCCGCCCACACTGGATTCTCGCCTGCCAGGGGGCTTTTCGCCAACAGTTGCAACTTATGGGTCGAATCTGCACTTTCCGAGAAGCTGCCTTCAGGGGGCTTTTCATCCAAAAGTCACACCTTTTGGGCCCTTCTGAAATGTACGAAAAGTTGCAACTTTTGACCCAAAACTCTTCATTCTCTATAAATAGACCCCCATATTTTGAGATTAAATACACCATAATCATATTATCTTCTCATTTCTTCTCTTAAATACTATTTTGAGTATTTTGAGAATTCTTTGGATATTCCTAAATATTAATTTAATATTTGGAGAATAGTTTTGCATATTAAATGTCTAGATATGCATTTAATTCATCATAGTCCATCGAGAGAGTTTGGAACAAAGTTTGTTCGTAGAGTATCGAAGTTTGTAGTGCTACTACTTCTTTACTAAGTCGTTGAATCTTGGGAAACGATTGCCAAATCCCGTAAGCACCGTGAGCGGGGCAATTTCGTTTCAAAGATAAAGTATAGAACACTTGCCTCGACTTTGAAATCGTTATTGAAGATACTAAGCCCGAGTAGGCTCACGGATATTTTTCCAACAATTACAATCCCTCGACCGCTGCTTTTAAAGACCACTAGGGTACCAAAATAATTTTTACCTAATTAAAAAAAAAGGTTGAATATTATTTCCGGACCTTTAAGAAAAAAGGGCAAAATGCACTTTGCGCCTCGAAAATTCACCTTTTAGCATTAAACCCCCTCAAAACCCAAAAAAGCGGCTATGCCCCCTAGAAAATTTACCCCGAAATTATTATTTAAATAAATTTTAACCTAAGTTTCAATAACGTGTCAATCGGTGTGTATTTGTATGGTCATGGAAGCTTTTCTGATCTTTGCATGGAAACCTTCTTTCTCTGGAACATCTCTTTTTTTAAAATGATTAGTAGTTGCCTGAGAATTGTTGTTGAAGAACGAGCAGACAGGACTTTAGGAATTCAGGTTTTCACCTAATTCATTGGTGCCAATTTACATTTTAATGCGTAACTGGTTGACACAAGAGTTGATAAATGATATTCATGACTATACAATGCACAATGGTTGGCACGCGACTGAGTTTTAAGTGGTATGTCATCTGAATATTAAGTTTGGCAAAGTGCTACACATTTAAATTTTTTAGGGGGATAGTCTACTTTGCATGTTTTGAAAGGGTTAGTGCTAAAATGTGAAATTTGAAAGGGGTGAATTGCATTTTGTGCAAGAAAAAAACTTGGCACTAAGAGAAAATAAGCGGTGCATAAAGAAGCAAATTAATAAAATAAAGGAAAGGGTGATAGATGTCACCCTCTCCGGCAGCCGGTGCACTACACCGAGCTTCAGCCAGAAGGAGACACAGAGCACACCGCTTCTTCATACTCTACTGAAATCAATTTCAAAATCACATTCAAAAATCATGGCTGCTCACAATGGCAACATTGTGAACGATGAGGAGAACACTCAACTACTGTATGTTAAAACAACGACGACAATGACACTCGAGAAAGCCTTCTCAGCGTTGGATGACAATTAAGAGTCTCCGGCGGAAAAATGAGGATGCACCAGCTGAAAACCTACCTCAAACCGTTATGTATGGCGACTTGAGTAGGATTCAGATCATTGTTAGGAATCAACCTGCGATAAATCACCTTGACGTGCCTGCACCGCCTCCACCACCGCGTATTTACATGCAATTATTTTTAGCAAATCTCCCCGATGCCGTCGTCGCCGCTCAAGCACCGCGACCTCTCGCCACCGCTGCTCAAGCAATACGACCTCCCGCCGCCGCCGCTCAAGCACCACCACCTCGCGCCGCAGCCGCTCGAGCAATCCGACCTCTCGCCACCGCCGCTCAAGCAATACTGACCTCGCGCCGCAGCTGCTCAAGCAATACGACCTCTCGCCGCCGCTCAGAAGACTAAACAAATTTAGTGCAGAGGACTCTTAACTTTAGGAAAGTTGAAAGACAATGTGAACCTGTTGAGTATGATCTTGAAACCGTTCATTTTTTCCCCTAACCTAAGAGCCTCCCATTCTACTCATTAAAATGTAGTTATTATTCATTAGCAAGGAAAATTAAGTAATTAGGATACAGGGAGCTTTATTCAATGTGTTAGGATGAGATTTTAGTGTTTGAATTAATAAGGTGGGAATTGAAAAGTTGTTAATTCAAAAGGATAAAATGGACAATTCATAATTGGAAGAAACAACATAAAAGATCCATATTTTTAGTATAATATCAGTAGATTGTACGTGCGTTACACGTAAAACATATATTTATGGATTAAAAAATTTCTATATCCAGGTAATATATTTGGAAATACCAAAAAATCTAATACAAAAGTACTCAACTATAGTATTTCATGCAAAATAATAATACTTTAGTAATTTCAAATGGTAATGATGCTAGGTTTTCGTTCAAAAATTAATATAATATCAATATTAATATTATTGTAATTACCATAAATGAATTACTATATTATAACAATGAGTACTTAAGTAAGGGCACAATTGTCTTTTTACAATTGGAACAAACACTTTTAGGATCCACACTTTTAGTATAATACTAGTAAAATGTACGTGTGTTGCACGTCAAAAGCATATGGAATGCATAAATTTAATAACTAACAAAATGATGAATGTTTTTTTTCTTTTCCTAATGTCTTGATTAGTATTACCACTGCATTCTTTTTACGTATTCTTAAAATTATTAGTTATAAACCAAATAAATATTATTTTAGTACTTTTGATTGTTTACTTTCAAGGAACATAATTGGTAGAATAAAAACCTCGCCAAAATCAATGTATAACTTATATTCAATTGTAACACTAAAGCATTGGAAGACAATAGTTGGATAAAATGTTTAAACAAATAAAAATATCAATTTCTCAAAACCTAACTAATAGTTCAACTAAGTAAATGTTTTTTACTCAATGGAGTATAAAAATTTGAGGTTATGGTTATATTAGTCCTTTTATTTGACTGTGATTCCTCTTGTGTTCTCTTTTACTTCGTCGTCGAATTTTTTGCTTTATTCTTCTTCATATATTTCTTATCCACTTCGATCAAAAGTTGGTTGTCGACCGTTCTTTTTTGAAAACTGCGGACAACTGAATGAAGTTGGACAGAAATGATTGTCAATATTTTTAAAATACTTTTCTGTTATAAAGTGAATTTTAAGTTATTTCTAAACATTAAATTAATAAACTATTAATGACTAAAAATTTGCAAGCTAAGTAAGGATCCATGAGCCTAAAAGTTGAAACAAAGGAATTGACATGCTATAAATGTAATGCATAGATAACAAATATAAGTTTTTTTGCAGCTTTCTCCTCATTGACGTGAAGGTTGAATCTTGATTCACCAATTGGATTATATGGGATTCACAAAATAAATCCCACAAATAATTCATATCCATAAGTTTCCTCCCAAGTTATCTCCACCTAAACCCAAAAATAGAGATCATCCACCTGTTCAAAGTTTGCAAAATCCACGACTGGTTTCTGATTTAAATTTTGCTGCAAAAATACATCTAGCTTCCGTCTTGTCATATCTCTAAGTTTTTGTTGCCTTCGCTTAGAGACATCAATTTATAGTAAGAAGGTATTAGTAAAGGAAGAGACAAATAGTTAATGTATTATCAATTATCAAATTTTAGTGGTATGTGAAGGGTCTTGTAGCTTAAAAATATTTAAAAGATAATCTCTTTAGCTTGTTCGTCTTCCAATTCTATTTTCATATATAGTTCAGAAGACTAAACAAATTTAGTGCAGAGGACTCTTAACTTTAGCAAAGTTGAAAGACAATGTGAACCTGTTGAGTATGATCTTGAAACCGTTCATTTTTTCCCCTAACCCAAGATCCTCCCATTCTACTCATTAAAATGTAGTTATTATTCATTAGCAAGGAGAATCAAGTAATTAGGATACAGGGAGCGTTATTCAATGTGCTAGGATGAGATTTTAGTGTTTTAATTAATAAGGTGGGAATTGAAAAGTTGTTAATTCAAAAGGATAAAGTGGACAATTCATAATTGGAAGAAACAACATAAAAGATCCGCACTTTTAGTATAGTATCAGTAGATTGTACGTGCGTTGCACGTAAAACATATATTTATATATTAAAATATTTCTATATCCATGTAATATATTTTGAAATACCAAAAAATCTAATACAAAAGTATTCAACTATAGTATTTCATGCAAAATAATAATACTTTCCCTCTAGTAAGTTCAAATGGAAATGATGCTAGGTTTTTGTTCAAAAATTAATATAATATCAATATTAATATTATTGTAATTATCATAAACGAATTATTATATTATAACAATGAGTACTTAAGTAAGGGCACAATTGTCTTTTTACAATTGGAACAAACACTTTTAGGATTAACACTTTTAGTATAGTGTATATGTATATATATATATATAGATAGATATAGATAGATAGATATAGATATAGATATAGATATAGATATAGATATAGATAATATGAAATAATGTAACTGTTTATATAGAAGTTTTCATCCTAATCAAAATTTTCATGTCGAGTTATATATAACATAAATTCCATTCATTTTATATGTGCTCAACATTATAGAGTAAATACGAATAAATTGATTTTCGTACTATCATTTAGAGTTCGGAAACCCATGGAAACAATCAACTTGCATTTAGTTCCATTAATTGATCCCAATGATACATCTGCAAGTGGTTTACAAGTGGAAGTCCCACTCTAGCACTATGTGCAAGCGTTACTCCTGAATTTATATCTATGTAATTATATTCAAATATGTATATGTATGTGTGTGTATATATTTATAAAATGCTTTTAATCTGTATATAATAATATATGTTAAGTTTCCGGCTAGCCAATTCCTGCCTACGGCAACAATGATAGTAGTAAAAGTTTGTAGCCTCATCTTTATTGTATAAACCAAACATTTGAAATTAAGCAGAATAGTAGTGCAAAATTTGAAAATTGATTGAATATACAATATTTGGTTATTGTAATTGAATTAGAGATATCGATAAACAACATCTATATGCAAAATTAGATATAATGGTGTTATCTACTCTAAAAATATGTCTCCTTTGTTGTTTAATGAGAATTAACAAAAACCTTCGTTTTGAGATTTTACTCAAAACATCCCTTTCCTAAAAACATAGAGAAGAAGCAAGTTTACCTTCTAAAACATGTCATGATTTAATTTGATCTGGTTATTGTTTTATAACAAAAATAATTTAATTCAATTTTTCTAATTAAAACGAATGATAAAATAGCTAGATAATACAATATTTACTCATATAGTAAAATACAAACTTTTTTTGACAAATAAAAATAAAATAATTATGCCATGAGAATTTTATATTATACCCAGCTTTGGGATGTCGTAGGAGTCTTAATATATTTCTTCATAGAGTAAATTGACTTGGCATGAAGCTTCATTTAAGTGAACGGAGAAAATAAAACTTAAATGACATAAATATACGAGGGGTGGTAGAATAGTTGAAAACTTGACATGGAGTACATTAGAAAATAATAAAAATGCTTTCAACTTTATCCTTTTCTATCTCTCAACATTTCGGGGGATG
The DNA here is from genome assembly GCA_019426215.1 of Buddleja alternifolia. Lineage (NCBI taxonomy): Eukaryota > Viridiplantae > Streptophyta > Magnoliopsida > Lamiales > Scrophulariaceae > Buddleja > Buddleja alternifolia. Next base: position 29,937,380 of record CM033408.1, on the reverse strand, counting down.
TCTATAATAGGGGTGTGCAACGAGCCGAGCCAGCTCGAAAAAAGCTCGACTCGAGCTCGATAAGAAATAGGAAGAAGTTTGCGAATTTAAAATAAACCTAACGTTCGTTTGACCATTTTGAACTCATTCTAGATTCAATAAAAAAGAATGATCAATTTAAAATTATCCTAGAATAAACATTTGTTCTTAAATGAACCGTTGAATATGTCTAACACTAAAGCCAACTCAAGTCAAAAGACGAGGTCAAATAATGAACTTAGTTTCGTTTTCTTTAGCAGAGTCGGTCATTTCATCTCATCAAAATTGAAAAATGTAGCAGATGAAGCCGAGCTTAACTGGCAGAGTTGAGTCCTCAAAATACTATTGATCTTTCTTGGATTCGACCCCACCGAAAGTGTGTAGACTTTACTTTTCTCTATTGTTATAATAGTTGTTAGTTTTATAGATTGCTATAGTTCTTAATTGATTATAACTTGTCGCAATTCGATATTAATTACATGTATCTTATAACCGTTTCATTCAAAAAAAAATTGAAAAATGTACAATGACGATGATAATAGAATATTATTATAGTTTTATGTACAACGACAATATAAAAAGCATTCGCCCTGGATGCTTAAAACCTAAACAACAATTGGATCCAGTGCAAAAGAAAACCATCAAATTTTAAAATTAGAACTCTCACACGAGATGATCTATAACTTTCATGCGAGAAAAAAAATACCATAAAAAATAACCTTATTCTCGATTATAGATCCAATAGAACGTAAATTATTCACGACAATTTGTTAAATAATTGTTTCCATATTCTCGTTGCCAATTGAGGAGATTTTAAATTAGACATATCTCTGAATGAATAACACTTATCATACTACAATATCCATACATAAAATTAATAGAATTTCCAAATACAGGCACTGAAATTATTCTTCATTATTCCACCAGTACATACATATATTGACACACGTATATCATACATTAGCTATAATATCCATACACATTTATTTTATTTTATTATTTATTTATGGATATATGCCTAACTAATTACCATATTTAGCTTTGTAATCCCTCCAAAGCTGATCCACATTCTTCCCAACCAACTCCACAAAGAAAGTTTTACTATAACCATTTCTCATCTTCTTGTTCAGTTTAGCCACAAACCCACTTCTAAGATCATTGCAATACTCCAAGAACCTAGCCGTAACATCATACCCTTGATCCCACTAGTTGCCCAGCCCAGGTCTGACCCAGTGGCTCGGGGCGTAACCTGCCTTCAGCCTCACAAAATCTGCTATCCCTTCGATCAAACTGCGTGGAGCCTGCCCATTGCCTTCCCACTGCCACATATGGGTCATCTCTTGGTATATAACGCCTGTGATTTCTCCTCATGTCACCCGAATAAACTTGAATGTACCTGCACAAGGTGTTGGAGATTTTAAGTACTGCTAATATTCTACATTTATGATGATCAAGAGGATGAAAAAGGGGCAATTAGATTTTACATCTGTAATATTTTACATTTATGGAGATTTAAAGTCAAGCTTGTGAGCTACGAGCTGACTTGACTTGAACTTCCAACAGTCCTCAAGTATATACTATAATTTTTAATTCTTGATTCTCATCTAACGAGAATCGTAAAAATGAAATGGAAGGAGAATATAACAAGTCCAAGTTGTTTTTATTCTATTTGTATAAATTATAAATGAAATAATCTCTATGCCGTTCTAAAAGTTTCCAAAATTGTGCAATAGCAGATTTTAGTGAAAGTAATCTAGCCTCTCAAACTGTTAATGATATCGATACATATAAATTTGTGTGGTCTCTACTCTCACACACCTTACATTTCAACGTGTGAATGTAGTGTTTCAAACTCAATTTTGAAAAAAAATAGGACTGTTGATGAAGCCGAACACCTAAGTTACTGGTCTAGTTAGCTGGACCAATAGAAAATCCAATTCACTTAATACTCAATTTATGGACACATATAAACAAGATTATCACAAAGATAAAACTAGGGCAAAAATAATATTAAGAATCTAAGTCAAATAAGCAATATATATTCAGCTACAAAAAATCAATATTAATAGGTGAGTATATATGTCTCCTTTCCACAACATATTTCAGCGCATCATTCATATCGTACAATGAACCCAAAGGAAGAAATTCAATTGTTTTTCTTATTCTAAGTTGAACCAAGTATTTTTGTCAAATCATATTTATGTTTATGATTACACCACTTCCACTCCACTTTCATTTTTTAATAAATGTTTATCTCCACTAATAATGGTCTATCTATTGTCCACTATATATTTACCTTAGTTTCCACGACGACTATTAACAGTCCTACTGTATATTGCTAATCAATCTGATCACATAACTCTTTATCTAGTTCTCGAAACTCAACTTAATCATATTTTACTGTTATAGTAGGAATCCAGCCATCTGAAATTGAAAAATGAATCATCGTGTTTATTGTCAAATGTCGAGGAAATTTCTTCGGAATATTTCCTGTAGTTTGGTCTTGGTGTACTTTGGACACCAAGTCTCAGATGGGTAAGAGTTTGGGCAACCCCATTAAAGCAAATTTTTATGGATGATTTAAATGTAATCAGTGTATAATATTTTCTAGTCCACCCCTAGGAAAATTTCACCTAAAACCAAAGTGAAGTGGACCATGTAATGAGAACATAACGATACCATAAAATAAATGATGACTTGTCATGTGTGATCTAGCAATAATTCCGCCATGGAAAAATTCTTGATCAGGCCTGCTTTGGCACTACTTGACTAATCACATGTGATTGGTCACTCTTCAAGAAGTGTATACCAAGCACATGGCAAGTGTAATACACAAGATTACACTTGCCTTGTGAATGACTTGAGTTCCGCAAACCGGATTTGGACTGCTATCCATATGTAGAATCTCACGAATTATGCAGCTAATGAATTGCGAATAGGTAGAAGTGGGAGTCCTACTGTAGCATGCCTAGTCTAGCCCTAATTTCCAAGTGTGACTCCTCGTTCAAAAAAAATTATCACAACGCTCCCGCAAGCTAAGATCTTGTAACATAGCATTAAAATTTGAAGAACAAATTGAGAAAGGAGATACCGATATTAAATTGAAATACAAAATTCCATATGATTATATATATATATATATATATATATACAAATTTGAGCCCTTTGCACCCCATTAATTTCAAATCGCAGAAGAATTAATGTACAAAAAGTTGATAAAACAAGGAATCACGCAAACATACCAGCATCATGGTGATTGAAACGTAATCCTTCTATCGCATCTACCGTAAGCCCAACCTTCAACACTTACTAAGTCATCTTCACTACAGTTTTCAATTTATTATTGATTTTCATGTGAAAATGAAAATGTGTTTGAATCTCTGGAAATCTTGATTTCAAACAACTGGAAATAATATGTGTGCAAGAGTGGTTATTTGTGGATTAGATCACTTTCTTTATGTTGCATCACTCAGATAATATTGAGACCAAATATTATATTTAATTTATAGGAAAGATTGAAGAAGCTCAAGTATCAAAACCATAAAACCATGAAACATCCAAGAATATTTAATTAGCAAATAAAGAGTTGTAGAATTATGCGCATACCTTTAAAGAAAATGATCTTGTTCAATGCTTCAATTGCAAAAGGTACAAAACTGCACCTGGATGGTAAAATGGTCACAATTAACCAAAAGACAAACAAGCACAGTGAAACACAAAAAAGACATTACTTAAGACATCTATAGGAGTTCAAATTCTACTTGCCATTTCCATAAATTTTACTTAAACGAAATTTTTTTCTAGAAAGTAATCAGTAATCCATAACTTATGTCCTGAACTCCCCACTGTGTTTTGAGCATGATGTGTGTTTAGATAATAACAGCTGAATCGATGTTAGAATTTCTTAGGTATTCTATTAGATACAACTTTCTATTTAATGCCCAAAGATTCAAAAAGAAACGTATTATCCTCACTTTCAATTAAAAAATCCTGTACTAAGTAGCATAAGCCTCCACTCACGAAACTTCGAAAGGTTAAATTAAAGGACTGTATGGCACCATGCTTAGTGAAAAAATGACTCACCTTGCTGTTATGCGACATGGCTAGATTCCAAGTTCTAGATGGACAAGTACTGGCAAACAACATTGCTCTTCAATACCAGGACGCATCATTTGTCCATGGACAGTGAGATCATCATACTGAATAAACTAATTCTCCACATATGGTGGGATATTAAGAGCTCCTCCATATGTTTCACCAACAGATGCCTGAAATGATGGAGTCCAAAAGAAAAACACATGCCACGTTATGGAAGATGTCTCAAGCAGAACAAGAAACACTCCCTCCCAGTCAACGAAAAACTCCCTCCCAGTCAACAAAAAACAGAAGTAGAAGGGAATTTGATGAAAATCCCGAAGAAACTACCATCACCATAAACACTCTCTTTTCTTATTATTTTGTTTTTTGGGGGGGGTTATTGGGGGGAGTGGGGGTATGAAGAGAGTAATTCAAGGAGCCAACTGAACCTGCAAGTGAGGAAGTATGACGTTGTAGAGTTGTAAGAAAAATTCAGACCTCCCTGTTAACCTGGAAGAAAATGAATCGTCAATGAAAAATTAACACAAAATTAACTGCAAATATGATCCTGTCACATGTAACTAGAAGCAACAAATATCAGAATTCATATATACGAAGTTCACAAAATGCTAAAAGACTGCGGTATAGATAACTTAAGAAGAGTGAAAGAAATCCATCTTTTCATTATAGCAAGAAAGCAACAGGTTATATCAGCCCATATCACATGTCATTCCACAGAATCAGTTTAAGAGGAAATAGAACTAATAGCACCACCAGCAAATAAAAATTGTCAAAACTTAAGAGGAAATACAGACTCAACATTGATATTCAATATTCATGTTATCACTGAACCATATTCAATAAAGAAACAACCCTCACTCATGCTCATATTAGCTTGAATTTGAATTAGTTTGGACTCATACTAAGAGTGTGTTTTGCTAAGCTTATCTAAAACATCTTATAAGAAGTATAGCTAAAATAAGATGACAGAATTATAAGATTGTTGCTAATGACAATTTTGTAAGGAGATGGTCAAACTAAATCAGATTGATAAGATCTTAAAAGTAAGTTTGGATATCCCGACTTTTGAGGAGCTTATAAGATCTTATTCTAAAATTTTACCAAACACGTGAAATCTTAGCATAAGAACATCTTTAAAGGAGCTTTTAAGCTCACTCAAACACCCTCTAAGCTAGCTCAAAAATTACTAATGAAGGCTGCACTCAAGCTTGAACTCACTAACACGTGTTGGGAAATATGCTGCACCTAGAAAGCAGTCATCACAGAAGACATCAACAACGGGATCGAGGACATTAAAAAATATCATTACAGCACCATCAGATTTTTGAATATATTTACCTTCTCAAAAGACATATACAAAAATAGATCTCCTCAATATCACTTGCAATTTTGAGATCTACATATTGCTTGATGATCTCACAAAGCCAATTAACAGCATCATCCAACCCGTCAGTGTCCACTTCTATAGATAGGTGAATCTCAGAGATCATACGCTGCAGTACAAAAGACAAACAACCACCAGGTCGCGATTGGTACATCGTTGCAAAATTATTCAAGATGCCACAGCTGCTGACTTTGAACTTGTCAACCCACTTTGGAGGACTTCCCGTCCAAAGTTCATTCACCTCATAAGCAGCAATTTCAGTCTCATTACCAATCAAATTACTGGAACCACCATTGACAAATTCTGGTTCTCTGTGCTGCGGTAGAAGCTCAATTATGTCCTTTTTCAACTCATCAGGCAGTTGTTGCAACACAGAGCAATCCACTTGACTTAGAGAGGACGGCATTAGATTGTTTGGAGAAAAAGTAGCAGAAACAGAAGGAATAGGAATAGGTGGTGCTTCCTCACCAGACTGCATTCCCTCCAGGGGGGAAAAAACAGATTTAAACTTAATAAACTGATAAAATAGCACAAACAATTATCAAGTTATATCATAACTGATTTCTTTCTTCCTTCGACAATGAATTAATTAAATATTCCAAAAGATTACTTTTGCACCATAATTCCACCACCAAAATAAATTAAGATGCCAAAATATAAATGCACAAGATATTTATTTTTGAAGCATCACAGGTCCTCCAAAATAAGGAGCACTGGAAATTTAATAGGCAGCCTTATCCAGTCTTCCTGCTTTCTGGAAATTAGGGGCAGAATAGGTCACATCAGGAAGTAAATCTTACAAATTTGGATGCTAAAATTAACGGAAAATGATAGCTGGACCTATAAGCTTTCTTTACAGTAGTGTTAGTGCGAAATGGGTCACATGTCACTGATTCAACAGTTGTCAGCATAGTTCTTATTTAGGTCAGATCTCAAGAGAATTAGCCGATCAAACAAACTGAACCAAGTAAGAGTGCAATAAATACCTTAGTGTCAGTATTTGATTCAACAAGATGCACTGGACAAGATTCTATTTCCTCTACTGCCACACCTAAATTTAAAAGCAGTAGTTCCATGAAACACTTGCAGTGTTTACAAAAAACACAGTAAAACCAATTCTTAAAAATTTTACCTTCACCACTCTTAGGTGGTGCACGGCAGATGGTGTTTGTCTCAACAGTTTTGCCTTTATTTTCAGAAATGTAACCTAATAGCTTCCCACCATACATGTCATTAATTTCTGATACCACTTCAGGAGGAAGACATTCTAAAACTGCCACATCAAGATCTTGAAGAGGAGGGAGTGTTGCAGTGTGGGGAGAACCACCTTCAGAGCTCGACAAGCCACCGCCTGTTTGGACAGAGGATCCTGTTATATTGGAGCATGGTTGACCCTGAACTTCACCATCACTCGGTCTCCAAGTATCTGTAATAAAGTCAACAACCACCACTCAGAATGGAAGTAGGCTGAAACCAAGTCAGCACGAATTAAAAGTCAATCTGTAATTGGGATGACAATCGCAAGACAAATAGATCAATCATTCAGAGTGCATTGCACGAATACATAAATGATGAACCTTGAGGCCAAGACTAATTGCAAACAGCAAACCATGAAGACAAGAGAAGACCGGAGTTTGACCAAATTCTGCTGAACCTCCACTGGCTCACAGATACTTCCAGAGAAATAATTAGACACAAAATCACAGCCATCTTTCCACAAGTATGAAATAACAACATATACAACCTACATACTATAAAAATTCTGGTTAAAAATATACCGGAAAACAGTTATTAGTCAACGTTGGGTCACATAGTTTCAATCACAGGATTCTATTATCCACTTGTGTTTCAAACCATGCAATTTTGTAGAGCATCAATAAGAAGGAACAGAAACCAATTCATTCATAGACCAGAAACTAAAACTAATTTGAATCTGCGGCACTTCCCAAGAGTAATTAATAACAAAAGCCTCAATCATTTTCCAACATTCTCAACGGGCCTTAGGAGATGGTAAATCTAGGAGGTTCTGGGGGAAGAAAAATATGGTGGATTTTAGGAGGAGGATTAGAATGTGGGAAAGAGAAACTGGCCAATTAAAAGAATTCATACTACAACATAGCTTGCAGATAATCTTGTAATGTAAAGGGTTTTATATTATACCACTTAGAGATCAAATAAAAGAAAAGCAAAAGGAAAGAGAAAGAGAAATCTCAACCTGATGAATAAACTTAGATAAAATTGTACGAAATCCTAAATTCTACCTTATGAAAATAAAGGAAAATATATATGCAAGAGTCTTCAAGCCCACCTGCAACACCATGACTGGAGAGACCATTAGTTTGGTTTTGGTCTCTGACCTTTGTTGAGACAAGCCAAGAAAGGATGGAATTTCTTTTGTGACCTTCAGGGCGAAATTTCAGTTAACAGATGAAGGAAGAAGCAACCACAAAAAATTGGGAATGGTATATATTTTCTAGGAATAAACAAATTGGTAATCCTCCAAAAAAAATACATAGTTCCAAAAGTTGATCACAGCACATACCTAGTTTGATATCATCTGCACCTTCAAGTTTCGAGACCTGCAAGCCCACACCTCGAATATCCTTAACATCTGATATGCACAATATCATGTTATTCATAAGTACAAAAGCAAAATCAATACAGCAGATGTTAAGACAGATGACAAGCATACAATATATCATTTGTGGGTGCTGACATATAACGGACAACTGATGTCCTGACATCTAACTTCTGTCAAGAACTCAGTTTTTTGTATGAGAAAAAACCAAGGAACTTGAGAAGAAAGATGTGAACACAGGTAAAATTACGATGATGTGTACCAGTACAACTAACAATAAATAGAAGCACAGCAATAACAAAACAATCAGCAGTAGTAACAACAGTACCAAATAACAAAAGTAACAATAATGTGCGGAAACATTCAGACCAAAAAACTCAAAGCATTAAGTCATTTCATATGGGTGAAAAGAACTCCACTAAAGCACCAGTCGAAGTATCTGCTTTCGTTCCTGAAATGGTGATAATCCTAATACTACTATGGAAGTATCATGGTAATAAAGCACCACTTCAGTTATGCAGGAAGAGAACAATATAAAAAAAATTAAAAGAGACTTGAGAAGAGCATATTTGAGTAAAATAACCATGGCAAACAACACGTCTCTTTGTTTTTAAGCAACATGTACAGAAACAAGCAATGCAGGGTAAATGCATAATTGTGTTTATTTGAGAAGAACCAAGATAGTTATTTTGTCAAAAAAGGACCCACCTCAAACCAAGTATTCAAAGAAGCAATTAAATTTCAGGTATGCTGGAGTCCCCAAGAAGTTCAGAATAAAAGTAAGTACACGAGGTACAGAAAACAGAACATTTTGCTGACAAAAAATGAGCCTGATTCAATACCTATATGGAAATACCCAAAGAGCTGAATAGCCAACCTCTGAAGCACATCCACGTCGTCTGTGGCCATGGGAATCTGTTATCAGGAATGCTCTTAGCTTTCAGAATGATTACAAAGATTTCTCACATGAATTGAATGTAAGAACAGAGGATAGTTGTGAGCTCTATATTACAGTTATTGTATGGCTAAGATTCTCGCAGTCTCCACAGCCCATATACTTCACTGGCTCTCCAGCATCACTTCTCCTCTTCTTTATCTAGAAAGATATAAATCAATGACTTGTCTATTCTGAAATTTCATTCAGGTACGAAAGGACAGATACTGTGAGAGAATCGAATGAAAACCTTAAGAGTAAAAGATCGCCCTTGCACACCGCATCCCTGCAATCGCAGTGCAACCTCCTTGCACAGATCTGTTAGAAAATGGCGAGTCTGAAATAAGAGAAAGGGGGGGGTTAACAGTTAACTAACTTGAATATTTAAAACAAAAAAGGACGGTAATTCTATAATGAACAACTAACATCATTTGGATTTGTGAACCTCACACCCCAGTTTACTTCAGCACCAATGGACTTGCTTTCCTGCAAAAACAACGAAAATATTTACACTAGTTCAAAATCTAGAAGAAGGAAGAAGGATAAAAGTAGGGTTATGTAGCTGTGGAAAAACAATATCAGACAACAGTAATCCTGATATTGTTGGTAATGCTTCCTCAAATAGGATGTATGAAAAAGCACAAAATGATCAGAGGAAACATGTGAATATAATCTTGTGATTCATAGAAACCTAATTAAGAATGCTATGCGACATCTATCAAGATGCTAGTAAATTCTGCCAAAACTTTTAATGAATAAGTAGCACTGATACGACAGCTAAACAATGTGGAAGTTAACATGTAAAATAAAGGCCTTAAAAGTTAACAAGCAGATTGTATCAACCACTTTGATAATGTAACCAAAGAGGAATACAACTTTCCTCAGTATACGTATTCTATTTACTGTTGTACATTGCTTAAGCCTAGCTTGAAAAACGTTAGAAGAATCACAAACGTGGATTAGGGTAACCATAGTTTATTGGAGGGTATATAAAATGGTTCTAGTGAGAGTCACATTTTTTCGAATTGTCCAACAAAATGGAATTCCTGAACAGCCAAAGCGAAACATCTGGTGAACAACACAGGGAAAATGCCAAAGTGGAGTCCCATCACAAATGGACATTGTTGAAGAAAATGAATTTGGAAATCCAACTCAAACTACCCATTAACTCAAATAAATCAATGTATCTTGAAGGCGAAGTTATAAAATGATGTAAATAGAATGAATGGAAGCATAAGAAAGTGGAAAATAGGTATGAGCCGAAGCATAACGAAAAGAAATGACAATGATGGAAGTTAGAAAATTCAGGTGATGTCACAGTAAGAAAAATCATAAAAGGAGATTAGAGTAATCGTAGTTTATTGAAGTGTATATACACCGGTTACAATGAGAGCCTTTATACAAGTTTGAGTTAGACTAATCTTTCCAAAATAGATGCTAATAAACCCAATCAAGATAATGGATGTTACAATAAACATTAACTAGAAACATAAACAATGTAATGAACTTGTCTATAATCCAGACTAGATATAAAATAATCTACACGAGGGAAAACAATGAAAGATATTGGATATATTCTAACAAAGAATATGACAGTCCAATTGAACACATTTGGGATCATTTCCCATATTCTGGAGACATGTTTACCAACCAACAAAGCCTGGATATTACTGATATAAACTACATGCGGCATACAACATGACACAAAGTTGTAAGACAGCTGCTTTATTAAAACATCCAAGATCAAACATATATAGAAGCTCAAGGCTACTCCATGAGGATATGAAGCTTGAACCTTTTACTCAAAACTGACAGAGAACAAGCCAAGGTAAAGTATTATTGCTTAGTCACCTGGATGACTCCAACCAGTCGGTGGTCTACCCCTCTACTATAGTTCCACAGCATCTCTCCAGTTTTCATTCCAAAATCCTTCTGAAGGGACTCCTGTAATGTCAAAAGGTGGAAACTCAAACAGGCTAAAAAATTCTATTTAATCTGTCGAAGATAATAACAATATTTCTTCTCAACTCAAAGATATCAATGACAGCATACTTTTACAGATGAGTTCACATCCTACTGGCAACCAATAGACATAGTAATGAGGTGATGTAAGAATAACAGAAGTTCAAGAAATGGACATCATGTTCAAGTATTGTAGGGCAGACCACAAATAACCACAACCATGTTCGTGTTTTTTCTCTCAAAGCGTTCAGGTTTCCCCCCCCCCCCCCCCCCCCCTTTTTTTTTTTCTTTTTCTACCCATGGTTCCCATTTTTTCTTTCTAGGAGGAGGAGCATTTATTATATGTGTGCGCGTGCAGTTTACTTCAACTCTTAAAAGTAAATTTTATTGGATAGTGATATTTAGATCCCAAAATTATAACAAGCCCCAGAAAAGGGACAGAAGAAATATGAAAATTCTTTTGTCTGAAACTTCAAGGTAATATGATTCATCCTTGCGAGCAATCTGTACGACTGTACCTCACATTCCCCTGCGTAGAAAAACTCTGCTACCTAGGAGATGAATAGAGCGAGAGGGGAGAGAGGGAGAGAGGGGGTGAGAGAGAGAGATTGCATCAACAGTCATTTCTATTTCATGTAAATCAAAGGGGCCGCAATGAATTTAAGAGTTAATTCCCTGGAGAACCTTATAGTCCTTATCTTAATCTGGAGTTGCAATATCCTATGAAAAATGAAATCAAAAGAACACCTGAAGAAACAAAAGGATCTTTGTTCGCCAGAAGTAACCTCAGACACAAACTCAGAAGGACAAGCGAGTAAACTTTACTTCAGTCAAAGAGCACCTAGGTACAGGTACTCTTACAAAAGTTAACAGATACAATATCGATCAACTGGCTATGATAATTATGCCAGGGGGAGTTGTAACAGACAAAATCATTGCATCGAATAAAGAAGTTCGACCCCCTCAGAATGAAAAGTTACCTTGGTGATCGAACGCAAATCACCACAGGTTTTAATTTGTCTTTTCTTCAATTTTTCCTCCAAAACATGGCCAATCCCTGGAAGTGCTTTAACTGGAAGTGTACGTAAGTAACCATCAACCTGAATATCAACAATATTGGATCATCAGTATGGATAGTCTGATAGAAAAGTGCACATAAGAATTACCAATTCCTGGAAGTACCGTAAAGCTAAACTCAGCACCCTTTTGAGAAGATACTGGTAAAAATATAGTGAAAAATGTAAAGAAAACATCTTCTGAGACAATTAATAAGTAAAATGTATACCTCTTCGGTAGGAATGTAACACTGTCCATCTGGTTTTGCAGTTTTTGTAGCAAGGCGGGCCATAAGCATATTTCCTGCAATTCCTGCACTTGCAGTGCATCCTGTATTTTCTAAGATCTCCTTTCTGATTACTGAGGCTAAAAGCTTAGGGTCCTCCACTTCCGATTCAGAGACATCTAAAAATGCTTCATCACAGCTAACAGCCTGCATCAGAAACTATTATTTCAAGAACCACAAGCTGACAATATACAGCCCTGTAACTGCATTTTCAAGGCAACACCTGCACTTTGTTGCAATGTTTGTGTAATATGTCATAGAATTGATCTGCAACCTGCAAATGGCATAATCATATTGCACCAAGGACCCACGTCAGCAATGATGCATCACGACGGAAAGAAATACGGATACATAAACCATCAAAATCTTAAATCTCTTAAATCAGCTAACAACTTGATAAAGTACCTTCTCATAAGCTCCAAAATCATACGGAACAATTACAAGCTGAGGGCATCGAATCTTAGCATCTTTGACAAACATTCCTGCCTTCACTCCTGGAAGCACGCAAGGTATCAACTAAAGTGCATAAGAAAAACATGTAAAAACATAATTATAGAAGATGAGGCCAACCATGATCTCGAGCAGGATAATTGGCAGATGAAATCTCAGCAGTACCACGGGGATTATCTGAATGGCAAACAGCAACAGGTTTGTCCAGTAATTCAGGATGATTCCTGATCACCACCGAAACAAAAAAGCAGTCCTGGAAACTATTTTCAACTTAGCACTTTACTGATCAATCAATTAATAGGAATGAAGAATAGAGGGTACAAGAAATAAATAAAGCTTCAAGGACGCCTGGGTAAGCAAACTAAAATAAGAAAAGGAACAACTTAATCAGCTGAAATAAGCAAGAAAGGGAAGTCAAAATGAATTGTCAATAAAGCAAAGACTTACCATGTCAATGTGTATTATGGAAGTCTTCTGATTCACTGCAGAAGTGTTGAGACTATATCTTTTGTGCCTAAACTCATTAGACAAGCTGGGAAAACGCTTACGATACCGGTTTCTCCAAGTACCAATAAAATGCAGCCTAGAACTCTGAAAAGGGTAAAAGATAACTAAGATACTAGGAATACTCCATGAATAGGCTAAGACTATTTCAGGTATAGAAATTCAAGCAAGGAAGCACGAATTGTTTATCTGAACAGCAGATCTCGAACATTTTTTTACCAGCAAGAATTTTTTAAACTGTTTGAAGCATAAAACAGAAACCACAACTGAGAGATTATGACCAAGAATTTCAAAGTTCTCACCTTAAAATAATTTTCCACAAAATTGGGGTCTGCAAAAGTTGAATGGCGCTGCTTAGGCGGCAAACTGGTCCTCGAGCTTGATGCTTCACTAAAATTATGATTGTCCCGGCTATTACTGCAAAGTGAATCAAAAGCCTGACATGTACCGAAATCGTTCTTAAGACCAGAATTCCTCCCATCTGAAGGTGAACTTTCATTGAGTTCAACACCTTTCCCTTCACAGGAACTTTCCACACTGCAAGCCGGCTCTTCAGATATCACTTTATTACTGCACTTGTCTGCTTGCTCTGAAGATGCATACCCTTCAGATGAACTGGAATCTGCGGCCCTATTCAATGATCGATTATCATCTTCAGATAATACATGACCATGGAGAACTGGATTTGCAATTCCGGATGCTCCACTGTTTTTTGAAGTAAAAAAGGCAGATAACTTTGGTTGGTTATCACTATCAGTTGCAAGTTGATCAAGCTGATAAGGAATCCCTGGCCCCGAAATGAAAAGAAAAAGAGAAAGAACATTAAAGCGCCATGATATGTGTTGTATTTTCAACCTATATATTGTTCCTTAATATTAGAGCACAAGTCAATTGTCTTTTGAAAAGGTGAGCTAAATTAACTTAAGACATAAACATAAAGAGCATTATCCCAAATATAAATCTCTTGGATTAAAAAAAAAAAAAAACAAAGCATAGCAACGATACAGCATTGATCCAAAACTTCTGTTAACCGGCTGCTCATTTCAGAAATAAATCTTACACATAGTACTACATGAACAATTAAAAGAAACAAAAATCTCTTCAAATTAACACTTACAATATTAGAGCACAAGTCAATTGTCTTTTGAAAAGGTGAGCTAAATTAACTTAAGACATAGACATAAAGAGCATTATCCAAAATATAAATCTCTTGGATTAAAAAAAAAAAAAAAAAAAGCATAGCAACGATACAGCGTTGATCCAAAACTTCAGTTAACCGGCTGCTCATTTCAGAGATAAATCTTACACATAGTACTACATGAACAATTAAAAGAAACAAAAAATCTCTTCAAATTAACACTTACAACTCAAAAGTTTATTAGCGGCAACAGAATCCAGTACCCATATGGGTTTAACTACTGGAAGCCCACCACTGAAGGCCCTGTATCAATGACAAATAAACTTTCTTAAGCAAAAACGACATACATTAGTTCAACATCCAAACTCTTTACAAAAGTTGAAAGTGAACCTCAAATTCTTGATTTTACTGTCAGGGAGATTACTACAGATTATATGTGTAACTCGGTGCCTTGAAAAATAATTTTCAAATCGTCCTCCATGTTTCAACATGTATCCTCGAAGCTCCTGCAGAAAGATAGTGTCTGACATTTCAAAAATGCACCCCATCCTAGAAATATAACCGTGGTTTTCTTAAAAAGATACACTCAAACAAAGAAAAAAGAAAAAAGTTTATAATCTCTATCACAAAATGCTTCTGATATCCTACATGCACTAACTTAGCATTCCAGAAAGACGAAGACAATCAATATACACTAACCAGGTTGAACAGCTCTAAGCATCTTTAATGTGAAAATGGAACCCCAAAAAGGATCATAGTTCAAGATAAACCTGACTTGAAGGAACAGTATATCCATCAACAAAAATCGAGACCCCACAAAATATAGAATTCACGGAGTTGGAACCACTGTGAGAAGAACTTGAAGCAGCAGCGTCAAACTGTTCGTGTAGTTTCTGATTCTTCACAAGCATGTAACTAAACCAAATACGCATAAATCATCAAAAAAGCAGAAGCAGGGGAATAGTTTTATCGGATATTAACATTCATCAACATGAGGGAAATAGATTGAAAACCCATTAGACCTTTGGAAATACTCAATTTTTTAAAGCATCAATTAGGAAAAGGTGACATGATACTCTTTTATTAAGTAAGTAATATTTTTGAAATTACTGATTATGCTCGATACATCCTCAATTAGTGCTAAAACAAGAGCAAGAATTCAGATATTTAAGAAAGAAAATGTATATTCAAAAACGTTTATGTATATATGAAAAGGCCATATAATACTCTTATATTGAGAAGTAAATCTTAAAAATTACTGATTATACTCAATACATCCTCACTTAGTGCTAAAGCAGGAGCAGTGATGTGGTGAGAGAAATGAGTCGGGGTCAGGGGAGTCAACCCTGGCCAAAAAAAAAATTTGAGAAACGAGCTAGCTAAGGTGGAATGGATCCGACCTACAACACGACAAACCATTTCTCCTCTGATGATGACGTTTAGTGGAAATCCTAATCACTCTAAAAACTCCACTAAACGTCATCTAGGATAATTGGTTTGTCATGTTGTAGGTCGGATCCATTTCACCATAGAAATAATATTTTGGCCAGTATTGACTTCCCTGACCTGGACACATTTTCCTCAGCACATCAAGCAGAAATTCAGATATTCAAGAAACAAAAGGCATATTATCCAGAAACGTGTGTGTGAGTGTGTAATTGTGTGTGTGGGGAAAGAAACTCAATTACGGCTAAAACAAGAACGCGAACTCAGATATTAAAGAAAGAAAGCATATATAGATACATGAAAATATACGTACTGGAGCACAATCAAACCTGCCAAAATCGGAGAAGGGCGAATTGCGGGAGGCAGAGCGCGAGGAGGAGCGAGAATTGGAGCCCCAAGCCATGCCGAGAGATTTCTGAGCGGTCTTCTTCTTCTTGCTATTCCCATTCACAGCATCACCGCTTGAAGAAGTAGGGTTTGCGGAGATCGATTTCAAACTCCTTTTCGATTTCGAATCCGAATTAGAACTCATTGTTCTACAGAAATCGTTGAATTCTTGAAGAAATGACTGCTAATTAATATGATAATTCAATGAATTTTGAATTTTGAATTTTGATTGATTAGATTAACTTAGGGTTTTGTTGAGACTGAAAAAAGGTGTAAGAAACTTGTAGAGGAAAGAATTGAATTGAAGCGGCAAAATATCTCTCTCTCTCTCTCTCTATAGATGATATGGATCAAATATATCTCTATACTTCAGGCAAGATATAAAACTCAATTTAGGCCATTTAAATCATTTGATCCCAAGATTTATATTTAAAGCTATTATTTTGGATTTTTATATTTAATTTAATAATGATAGGGGCATTTTGGTTAATAGATCTAACAAATTCATGTAAATAACATGCAAGATCAAGTCAAATCTCATTATTTCCGCCCATTACAGATTTTTTCCCCCAATTAATTCTCTTCTTTCCAATTAAATAATGTAAATTCTGAGATATACGAATGACAGAAGCTCAACAAATGCCAACAGGTATTAATGATGAGATGAACTTTTTAACTGCTATTTGATCTTATATGTTAATTACATATTAATAAGTAGAAGATTACAACTTTTTTTACAAGTTCTTTTTCATTGAAAAGTTGAATTTCAAGGATTGGTTTAGTTATTAGCCCTTGGAGAAATTTCATCAAACCTTTAATCTTGGAAATCTTGTATCTTTCTTTTGCTTTTGTTTTCATTTAATTTTCTGTATTTTGTTTCGTTCACAAGTTCATAAATGTTTATCATGTGTATGTGTGTATATATATACACCATCATACAGTAGCTTATAAGTCATTATACAGTAAATACAACGGTGATATACAATATATGATTAGTGACATACAATTAGTGATTTCAAACCATTATACAGTATCTTATAACTCAGCATACAGTATCATATAAATCAATTTATAGTATTATATAACTCATTAGACAGTGAATACAATAGCTAATTAATCCATTATACAATAGTTAATAAACAAATATACAGTAAATATAAATAAGGTAAAGTACGAAAATAATGGAAATAAATAAAAATAAAAATCCGACTGAAACACAAAAACGCGAAAAAACCTAGTAAAACGATGGAATTTGGGCCCGAGAGGGTGGTGCTCAGCATATAAGTATACTGAGTTGCTTTTAAAACGACGTTTCCTTCAAGATTGAAGTAGAGTTTGGGGCCAAATTCCAAAAACAGTTTTTATTGTTTACCACTCATATGTTGGTATTGTTGCCTCCTGTGCTGGGATTTTTATTTACTTGGAGATTGATTATTTAGCGGACACCAATAATATGGTTTTTTGATATAGTAGGTAGTATTTATTTGGGTTATATGATACTGTATATTGGTTTATATTATATTGTATATTGGTTTGTAATATACTGTATAATGGTTTATAAGACTAACTGTGTTATTTATAAACACACACTGTATAATGAGTTATATAAAACTGTATATTGATTTATATGATACTGTATATTCCCATTATTTGTACTGTATAATAAATGTTCTTTTATGTCTAGTGTATGATGTGTTAACCCACAATCTATATTACAATTAGTTAGTGTATGATAAGATTATATTTGGTGTTTAATATCTTAATTGTTAGTATAATGAGTAAATATACAGAAACTTAGTGTAAAGTATACAACATGAAATGATAAAATACACAGTGTACATTGTTCAGATTGTAATAATACAACATACAGTATGCAATTATACATTATACATTATGAAATGATGCATTATACAGTATGCAATGATACATTATACAACAATTATGCAGGATGCAGTAATACATTATACAGTGTACATGAAGTTATTGTACAGTATACTGCTAGCATACACAAGAAAATCAGTAAAACAAATGTATTTAGAATGATATGTATCACGTGTTGTCCCCATCGACCTGATTCATCCAATCCCAGAGTCTTTTTTCACTTTGGCTCTGTTTTGATATTACTTGTACAATCCTTTGAATGTAAGGAGAGCATG
Organism: Buddleja alternifolia; assembly: GCA_019426215.1. NCBI lineage: Eukaryota > Viridiplantae > Streptophyta > Magnoliopsida > Lamiales > Scrophulariaceae > Buddleja > Buddleja alternifolia. The sequence continues at coordinate 29,918,983 of CM033408.1, read as the reverse complement.
TATCTGGCCATGGTCTTAATTGTCTCCTTTTTTCATACAGTAACTTTGCGACTGAGAAATTGTTGAGGTTTGTCATCATCATCGCTATCATCATCTTGAGAGTACATTTTAGTGTTAATAGGCTTTGGTGTTCTGCGAGGGGGTGCTTTAGGAGCGAATTTCACCTGAAAAAATGAAGATGGAAATTAAATACAAAATTGAAAAATTAGGTGCATCTTAGAATTAAGAAGAACAAAGAATTTTTAAGGAACAATAAATCAAAAGTAAAATCCAAACCTTTCTTGGTGAGGGTGAAGACGGATCTGGATCCATGGAATGAGCTGAATTTTTCAAATCAATGAAGTGTACGATACAATACGAACAAATCCGAAAAGAATTAGATCGATTTTTTGGAAAATATTCAAGAATTCTTCTGCAAAAATCGAAAATTAGGGTTTGATCGAGAGATTTTATAACTTGGTTGAGTTAATTTTGCCATCAAATCGAGAGACTGTAGGAGAGATTTTTGCAGTTTCAAACTGAGAGATCGTAGGGGTTCTAATTGACTATTATACCCCTTGAGCCAATTAGAACCCAATTTTTCGCCTGTTTTTGGATTTTTTTTTACTGTTGGATTTAATTGATCTAATGGTGTATATTGGGTCTTATATCTCATCTAATATAGGATATATAATAGATCTTGACCCTATATATATATATAATTATATTTCCCGGGATTGACTAATATACGTGATTGTCTGCGGTTCTCTCCCTCAAATTCTATGCCTAGGTGTTCTTTTGATAGGACGACTCTAGGTGAAGTCGGTGGATCTTTGCATTAATTGTTACACATAGACTTGATTTGGGCTGGGCTTAACTTTTGTGACCGTTATGGTGGCCCGCTAGAGTCATAATGAAAAAGTTTAGGCCCGGTTTGTTTATATTTTTGAGCGATAATTCTGAAAATTTCTCAGATAATGCGTACTGTAGAGATTCGTGTGAACATGATGTGAAGTATATTTTGTGTTGTTTATGTGTGCAAAAATAGTTGGAATTTGTAAAATTTGTCATATAAAAAATGACTGGTTGATATATGATAGATTATATATAAATTAAAAATTGTAAAATATGAAATAGAAAGAAAAATATTTTTATTATTATTGATTGATGGTTACGTGAAATATTGAATGTAGTGATTCATAGATGGTGATATAAGGAATAGGGAAAGTGAAGTTGAGAAAATGTGAATTTAGGTAAAAATAGTTTGTAGCATGGAGTTTTAGGATTTTGTGATTGGAGATATAAAAAATGGAATTCAAAAACATAAATAAACAAGACCTAGTGCGTATAAATTAAATTTGTTCGATTCAGAGATGCAATTTGACTAGGAGAGTATTTGGCTGCGCTTATAAATTCTTTAAAACACTCTAGTTGAAGATAGGTCTTATACTGTTCTGACTTGGTATGATTACACTATAATCTTGATTACTAAAAAAAATAATCACTAAAATATATATTAAAAAAATTAAAATGCTTAACTTGGTTCAATTAACAACATTTTTATACTGATCAAAATTAAAGTAAGATTGACCAATAACTTATTCTGCCCATATGATTCTTTTACACTTTGGATATTTATTGCAATTATCGCACATCATCTTGCATGCTATAACTAAAGTGCATTTCAATTATCACATTTCGTATTTCATCTTATATTTCATCTCACATACTATAACTGAAGTTCATCTCACTTGCTATAACTGAAGTGCATTTCGATGCACCAAAATGCACGTCTAATATAATTCATCCACACATAAATGTATATTTCAAGCAATATTTATACACAATAATATAAAATTTGTGTACAATACCCAATACAAAATAAAAACATTAGGATAAAAGTTTTGATTTATCTGAAAACGTCGATTGCATTACACATATTTCCATTTGATATCCCATTAGCCCCCAAACATTTTTTCTATTAAGATTTCTAGTTTCTACTTTCTAGACACAAAAAACACAAAAATGAGGCTAAAATATCAAAACACAAACTCTTTCTTTTTCTCCTACTTGAATCTAATATTTACCACTTCTTTTTCCTTTTCAACTTGACATAATATTCTGCAACTTATATATATATATATATATATATATATATCAGCATGCTGCAAAATTGTTATTAACAAACTGAATATAGAAACTTGGATAGAGAGAGTTTTATGAGCTTGATGAAACATTGTTGACCATCGCGACCGTTGACCACAAATCAGCGCCGTTGGATTCGGCCACATGCAGGGTGAGCTCCACAGGGATGAGGCACAATCCTCTGCTTCTGAGATCTTCCTTTCTTCTTTCAGTTTCCCTATTATCTCTATCATCCTGCCCAATTTCACGATAATCAAGATATCAAAAGACTAATCAAGTGACAATCAATGACCAATACATAAGGTATAAATCTAAGCCTCGAGAAAATTCTTGGATGGACTCGGTGCAACGATCCCAATTCATTGATTCCTAGCAAGACCTGATTGGCCTTTCTTTTTCTCTAAACAGTTTTTGAAATCAAATTGTTTGACTATTGAATAAAAGTTATCCTATCTATTTTAATTTATTTGTTGGCGTCTCAAGCTGTTTTTGGGCTCAGAGGCCCAAGACTAAGCTCTCAAAGGCGTCATTGTGAAAACCTCTTCCAAGAAAGTTTTCTACATATACATAATACAAGGACTCAAATGCGAGACATCTTTTTAAGCGACCATTCACTCAGTTATTATGAAAAAATATTTTATATATATATATATATATATATATATGAAATTTATGCCTAAAGAGGATTCTACGCACCAAAAAGTACAAGAAAACTTACGAGATGGTGGGATGAGGCATGTTGCAAGAATGGAGAACACAGGACCCGCACTTGATCTTGCAAAAATTTTATGTAACCTAATGCTTCATGAAGCACTGAGGCCGTATCTGTCTGCACCACGCCAAATTTATTTTACATTCGTGTTTATTATTTTCCAAATTTTGTGTAGACGATAAGATAATTCACGTACAACTGCCAATAGACAATAGATAAGTCACATAATATGAATCAAAACATTATAAGGATCGAGGTCTTGAGGTAAACTGGATACGCTACAGATTATGTAGTGTGTCACACTCACACCAATCACTTAGCATCATCTATTGCAATTTGGTGTTTCATTTCGTATTCTACGTAATATTTGCTTGTCACTTGTATATATATGAAAAACATTTTGAATTGATGATACATATGAATGCATATAACTTGAAGTGCTCATTGAGGACAGCGACAACTTCATATGCAAATTTGAGGGATTTTATTTTGTCACACTCATATAAATCTATATATATATATGTATGTATATTGGGTTCAAAATTAAACTAAGAACTCAAAATAAATGTTTAAAAAGGAAATTTGACTCCTAAATTCAGACATGAAAAATGTATAACGAAAGAAAACAAAATGAAAAAAATGCATGGGTTAACAATCATGAAGCACCTTCAAGAATATTAATCTATAGTAACCATTCTCATCAGACAAATACATTTTTCAAATGACATATGTACGTAGTTCACTTGGATGATGCGGAAGAGATGCATGGTCCAGAGTCTGGACTAAAATTTCCAGCTTGAGGGTGGAGAATGATGACTCTTGATTTTTAAGTACGTAAAACTAAAATATTTTGGACAATAAAAAGATACTAAACAAATGAGTAAGTCAATTCAATGTTGTTGTAATCATTAATTTCAATTAGATTGATGTTATATGTGACATTTGAACTCATCAATATTGGATTCACGTATTTAGTGTATACCATCACAACTTGGTACTATAATAACAATAATCGGTGATAAACAGTATCTACCATCACAACTTGGTACGACCATGTATATCAATAACGGGTATATCAATAACCGGTGATAATCAGTGAATGGTGAACATGGTGAGCTATAGCATATAATTGTTTTACAATATACCCCTAAAATAAAATTGAGAAAATTCACCTTGCCAAAGGGTGACACAAGTTGCTGCAATGCCGTGATCCTCTCCCCAAGCTTCTCTTTCTTAACAAACTAAATAAATACTCAAAATTACAAGACTATTCATAAAACTAAATTGAAAAAAAAAAAGGAATCAAAATAAGAATTTAACAATAATTTTCGACACGTGAGATCAAATTAACGAATAGCACATTAACAGGATAAATTTCATTTTTGGTCAAATATGAGTTCGCTCATTTCACCCATTTTAGATTTAGTCTTATTTGAATTTCAATTGCACTTTTAGTCTCAATCGTAAAAATAAATGAAAAAAGGCGAGTGTCATACACGCACACTAAAAAGTTCATATGAGATAACGGTGCGTATATGACACTCGCCTTTTCCCATTCATATTGTTACGGTCGAGACGAAAAGGTGCAACTTTGTGAGCCCATTGAGACCAAAAGTCTAACTGAAAATCCAATCAGACTAAATCTGAATTGAGCGAAGTCCTCCGAGGCTATAAATAAAATTTTCTCGCACATTAATTGATGATATGCAAAATTCACCTCAGATTTCTATCTTAAAATATTATTTAATGTATTTGAAAAAAAATTATACACATACTGTACTTATAAGAGACCAAATACGAAATGAAATCCAACGGTGTAAAATAACCTTTGCATGGCCGGTGACAGTAGAATTTTCTGACTTGGATTTCTTACTGTTCCCATGGCTTCCAATCGGAGCTCCGGGACAAGGCCCCGGATTCTGAATACCCGACCCGTTTCTCTTCTTCTACATCAAAAAATAAGGAAAATAAAACAAAACACTTCAATTAAAAAACAACATTATTAATATATATACACACACACACACAAATACATATATAATACTCACATTGGAGGAAGGCGATGAGCTAATCTTGGTATTACTACTAACCGAAGAAAGTGAACCCGAATCCATGCATGTAAACCCGGATTCCTGACCCGTTTTCGTGGCATAATCTCCAAAATGCACCATTTTCTGACTACTACTAGTACTAGTACTATTATTATTATTATTAGAATTGAACCCAAAACTTGTATTACACAACCATGTAACATCTGTTTCAAGGCCCGAAATTTCATCGGCGAAAAGCATGTCGGAGTAGCAACCCGGATCCAACGAGTCATCCCCGAACCCGCCATTAGCGTCCATTGTTAAGATATATATATATATCAATATATATATGTACACTACTAAAAGAAGGAAGAAAATTAAGAGATGTTTTTGGGAGTAAAAAACGGAAGCTTCTTCTTCAGATTTAAAAAAAGGATAGAAGCCACCAAACAAACTTAGCTAGTTAATCTAGTAATGGGGCTATGTTTTTTCACACACATACACACAAATACACGCACGCTGTGTATATGTATATATTTACTTATGAATGTTTGTACAAATTAATAAAGTCTGCTGCATTTTTCAAGGAGAGAGAGAGATAGACAGAGAGGGCTTTGGTAATGTCGTCGTCAGTCAAAGTTTGCAAAGCGACCCGAGAAAACCGTGCTTTATTTGTCCAAAGCAAAGTGGAAAATAACGGGTCTATAAACCCGACCCGTTTTGGATGGAGGGCGTGGCAAAATTTATTGACGGGTGCAGTGAATGTGGCCCACTCGTCCTACATGCATGGCATGGGTCATCAAGGTGACAAAATTATGCGTTTCTTATTCTTATTTAATTGGGATATTCTAGTCCGCTCTCAACTCGATCGAACTCAAATGTATTTCATAAGTTGAATGCATTACATTTTTTTAGTTCAAGCTAAGGTAGCATGTCCTGAGTTCAAAGTAGAGCCAAAAGTTATATATCATCAATAACAAGTAAGCTCGACACCTATAACACGATGATCTAGCCTAAAATCTTTTGTCTTTCAACTTGAAGTCATTTATAAAACCTCGTTGACACCATCATAGAGTTCATTATTTTACGTGGATACATTATAGGTTCATGATGATCAATTTATAATGCTTAATTCAGTGAAAATTGATATTTAATTATTTTTTATTGTGCTAGTAAGAATGCAACGACTAAGTTAAATGACCAAATTAAACTATAAGTCTTAATGAGTTTGGTTGAAAAACATACATAGCTTTTATTATGACAATTATTACGTATTTTACTCGGCCTAGTATTTTTTATAAAAGAAAACTAATTAGCCAACTATGCTCAAAATGCAGAAAGATAAAAGAATTATATACACCCAAATATATTTCATAAAATGAGTGACCAATTATATAGCAAGTTGATCCGGGTCTAAATGATCCGGGTCTAAAACCGAGGTCATATCTCCAAGCTTGGGGTCCTGGAGACCAAGTCCACCTTGAGCTCGAAGTTGTTCTGAATCCGTCCTGAAATCACAAAGTTGGTTAGTCTAGCCGAGGTCACCCCCGGCGAAGACCCTCCGACGCTCAAGTTAGTATTGAGGTCTAAGAAACACATAGTAAAGGTGTAAGGAGGGGAGAAAGTGATACCTTGTTGGGGGAAATTGTGTGGTATTTATAGAGTTTTTAGGGTGGTATGGGCTTTTGGTAAATGGGCTAGGCCACATGGGCCTTGTCCCCCCTTTATTAACTATGGAGTAAAATACTCCATATCATCTAGTCCCCTAATTTCTTAATTTTTGGAGTGAGTTTATGAGCTCCAAGAGTTGGGAAATTAATAGTGAATTTACCGTTAAATGGTTATAATCTAGTCAATTTTTGCACTTCAATTAGATGGGTGTACCACGTATTAGAATGGTAGAGCTCGCATTTTGTTGCTTATGCGGTTCTAAAAATACTTTTGGATAAAATCTTTTAATATCATAATTCTTATGTAGATAGTGATTGATCCATATTGAACCATCTTGAGAGTATTGTCGTAATTTGTCCTTAAAATTTGGATTGTCTTTAATCCCTTCTCCATTTTTGTGAAGAGGTCCTTACTTTTGAGGTCATGCATGTATGACTTTAAGCTTGACCTTTTCTAAATTTCTTTTTTGTGCATGTCGCATTAGACCTTGAATTGGGTCTTTTTCATATTATATGAAGGTCACGAATATTCTAAACCATGAACTTGCTTCTTGATATCTTCTTGAGGTCATGCATGTTCGGCCTTGGCCTCCTTCTTTTTTTCAGATCACTTTTGAGATCGTGTGTATTAGACCTTGGGGTCATGTTCATCAGGCCTCGAACGTGGATCTTCTCACGATCGCTCAAGAGATATTGTGCGTTTTAGACCTTAAGGTCAGACATGTCAGATTTTGAGTGTTAGTCTTCTTCAAATTGCTTGGGAGTCCTACAAGTCATGCCTCTTGAGGTTAGTGAATGCTAGACTCTTGGGGTCATGCATGTTAGATCTTGTGGGGTCAGTACACATTAGACTCATATTGCATTATGATATTTATGTAGATCCTTTTTTGGTCATTAATGTTAGACCTCATGAGGTCATAACATGTTAAAACATTTGATCTTTCTTTAGATCTTTTTTATGGTCATGCATGTTAGACCTCAGGTGGTCATTACATGTTAGACTCTTTGATCTTTCTTTAGCTCGTTTTAGTGGTCATACGTGTTAGACCTCATGGGGTCATTACATGTTAGACTCGCTTTGCATTATGATCTTTCTTTTGATCATTTTGGTGGTCATGCATGTTAGACCTCATGGGGTCATTACATGTTAGACTCTCTTTGCATTATGATCTTTCTTTTGATCATTTTGGTGGTCATGCATGTTAGACCTTATGGGGTCATTACATGTTAGACTCTTTTTTTTGCATTATGATCTTTCTTTAGATCATTTTGGTGGTCATGCATGTTAGACCTCATGGGGTCATTACACGTTAGACTCTCTTTGCATTATGATCTTTCTTTTGATCATTTTGGTGGTCGTGCATGTTAGACCGCATGGGGTCATTATATGTTAGACTCTCTTTGCATTATGATCTTTCTTTTGATCATTTTGGTGGTCATGCATGTTAGACCTCATGGGGTCATTACATGTTAGACTCTTTCATCTTTCTTTAGATCATTTTGGTGGTCATGCATGTTAGACCTCATGGGGTCATTACATGTTAGACTCTTTGATCTTTCTTTAGATCATTTTGGTGGTCATGCATGTTAGACCTCATGGGGTCATTACATGTTTAGACTCTCTTTGCATTATGATCTTTCTTTTGATCATTTTGGTGGTCATGCATGTTAGACCTCATGGGGTCATTACATGTTAGACTCTTTTTGCATTATGATCTTTCTTTAGATCATTTTGGTGGTCATGCATGTTTATCATATTTTTATTTGTTGCTCTTGTATACCAGGAACAAATTCGTTAAGCTTATCAACGCATGTCCAGTTGTTGAATTTATCAAAATATCGGTGAGGGTCATTGAGACAAACTCTACCTTGGTGAGATTTGCACACATCCTCCATTGTCCTTCATCTTCCGCGATCATGACCACAATTGAGAGTCATTTCATGGACTGGATCTCTATTATCTATCTGGCTTCCAAGAGCTTGTTGACCTCTACCATTGTAATATTTGGGGTCTATGCCTTCGATAGCTGTACATGATAGCTTTTCTGTTAGGTTCTATCATCATAGATGTCGGGTGGTCCCTAGCTCCCACTTTCATGACCTCAATTCTTCCACAGATCCTTAGCGGTGTACTAACTCTAAGATGATTAAATTGAGCTCCAGTCTTCTTAATGCCTCCATAAATGAGATGACTGTAGAGCCCACCTTTGTATACTAGTGTCTTTTGTTCAACAAGGTTAACTATATCAATAGTCACCACTTTGGAATCACTAGGCGGAGCTACTAAACCATGTTTATCAACCATCTCCTCTTCTTTGTGTTGAGTCTCACTTGTTTGGACCTCTTGCAATTATATGGATGACTCACCTCCAGGGTGGATTGTCTGCCTTGTCCGCGGGTTTGACTGGTCTATGGGTCTTCCCAACATTTTCATCTTGATCTCTTGATTTCGTCCTTGTTTTTTGGACCAATTCACTGACTTGGTTGGTGCTCCTGATCATTTTTTGGCTAGGACCTCATTCTCTTCGGTTTTTAGCCACAAATTACTTCAAAAAGTGTAGCTTGATTAGTATATCAACTTTTTGCGTCTCAATTGAAAATACTCATTGAGATCATGATCTTCACTGTCGTGAAAACGATAATACTTGCTAGAGACCTATTGGTTTGAAGTCTCTCTCACTTCTCTAGACCGATTCAGCATGTTGGAGCTCTCTATACTCGAAAGGGCTCCACCTCTTGTGGTCATTAATATAGTTTAGTCATTATGATTGTTGTAAACGGACCTTATTGGATATCGTTCAAGTCTCCAAATCGGGCTTCCTCTGGGCATATTGATGAGCCATTTCCTTTGGTTCTTCCCAGTTAATAGGTGCTCTTGAGATAAGCAAAGTGCCAAAAGACCTGTTCGATCCTATTGCTTTAAGTCGTTTCACCGCCAAAATAATGCATATCTCCTTATATTGCCTTGACTCGAAGGGGGTGAGCTTTGGGTTTCTCTGTATTTCTCTTTTTTGGAAAAAATGGTACTTGACTTCTCGGGCTAATCGTTAATATGAGACCATCGTACTTAGGAGGTAAAGATGTGAACCTCTCCTGGACTCATCCGCTTTAATGAATGTTTGGGTTTTTATCGCATTTGTCTTATCGTGGGACTTCCTTATGCGCTCTAAGACTATAACATGCTCATCTGGATCTTTGATCCCAAAGCGCTAGAAATAAGCTCGGGCTTCTAAAGTTGGGAAACATCGTTCCGGCCAAGGTGCATTCGTGAAAGAAGACCTCTTCTTGGGGATAATTTTGACATATCTCAAGTAAGGACCTCGAGATTTCTCCTCTCATTCTCCACTAGCTCTGGGGACTTGTTCAGTGCTATGTGTTAATGACTCGGACATCATTGCCTTTTTGTCTTCTTTCGCGCTTCTAAAAGGGATGGTCAGTTCGGCTCTTGGCCTCATTTGACCTCTCACCACTATACATCTCTTGGTGCCCACACGGGATTCCTCTAGGTCGGCTCTCCTTCTCTCATGGCCTTCTTCCTCCACTTCACTTTTGTGGGAATTTCTAATGGAAACAACAATTATGGTGGGGTGCCATTACATCTCTTGGGATTGCTCTATCAATAAGCCCACCTTGCCCTCCTTTTTTTTTTTTTTTTTTTTTTTTGGGGATAGGTCTCTGGAGTTCTACTTGTGAACAAGAACACTTGCTCGCAATCGTTCATTACCTTCTTTAGGGAATAACTGGATAAACAGGGGTATGCTCCTCCTTGGCACCATTCTAAATTAAGGTCGAGCTGGAGAGAGGTCGTGAGCTTGATTATTCTCCCTCGTGCCCAATCGACTATTGTATTTCTGAGCTTCATCTGGGGCACCTGGGTTGCAGGTACTTTGATGGTTCTCCTCAACATGGGCTCTGTGAGGTCACTCCAGACCTAAGTAGGTTCGTTATTTCTCTTCGGGATGGATGTACGTGTTGGAGATCTACTCTTTAGCGGTGGGTCGGCCCTCTCTCGCGATAGAACTCCTCTTTTGGATCGTCATCGATCAACTCCTCTACGGGAAATAATTGGTGAGGTAGGACCTGTCTTCTCATGACGGAACTACTCTTCTAACTCATCATTGGCCGACTCCTCTCCGAGAAACAATCGGCAAAGCGGGGGCATATCCTCCATTTGTATTACTCCCACTCAAGGTCAAGTTTATTGAGGGCCATAAGCTTGATTTTATCTCCGGGATGGGTTGGCTCTCGACCTGGGGGGGTCATTTCAGAATGAAAATTGATGGCAGTTCGTCCTTGGTGACTTCTCGCCTACCATATCTTCTTGAGGACCTCTTCATTTAGAGCTCTCCACCTCCATCGATCATCGTCTTTTTGGGCTCGGCTCTGGTCATTTAGACCACGGGCTCCAATCAAGGTCCTTCCTCACATGGGCTCTGGGGGGTCATTTATGGATGACCATTCGTCCTTGGTGACTTCTCGCCTACCATATCTTCTTGAGGACCTCTTCATTTAGAGCTCTCCACCTCCATCGATCATCGTCTTTTTTGGGCTCGGCTCTGGTCATTGGGACCACGGGCTCCTCAAGGTCCTTCCTCATAAGAGCTCTGGGGGTCATTTATGGATGACCGTTCGTCCTTGGTGACTTCTCGCCTACCATATCTTCTTGAGGACCTCTTCATTTAGAGCTCTCCACCTCCATCGATCATCGACTTTCGGAGTTCGGCTCTGGTCATTGGGACCACGGGTTCCTCAAGGTCCTTCCTCACAAGAGCTCTGGGGGTCATTTATGGATGACCATTCGTCCTTGGTGACTTCTCGCCTACCATATCTTCTTGGGGACCTCTTCATTTAGAGCTCTCCACCTCCATCGATCATCGTCTTTTTTGGGCTCGGCTCTGGTCATTGGGACCACGGGCTCCTCAAGGTCCTTCCTCATAAGAGCTCTGGGGGTATTTTTATGGATGACCATTCGTCCTGGTGAACTTCTCGCCTACATAATATCTTCTTTGGGGACCTCTCCTTAGAGCTCTCCACCTCATCGATCATCGTCTTTTTTGGGCTCGCTCTGGTCATTGGGACCACGGGCCTCAAGAGTCCTTCCTCATAAGAGCTCTGGGGGTCATTTATGGATGACCGTTCGTCCTTGGTGACTTCTCGCCTACCATATCTTCTTTGATGGACCTCTTCATTTAGAGCTCTCCACCTCCATCGATCATCGACTGTCGGAGTTCGGCTCTGGTCATTGGGACCACGGGTTCCTCAAGGTCCTTCCTCATAAGAGCGCTGGGGGTCATTTATGGATGAACTTTCGTCCTTGGTGACTTCTCGCCTACCATATCTTCTTGAGGACCTCTTCATTTAGAGCTCTCTACCTCCATCGATCATCGACTTTCGGAGTTCGGCTCTGGTCATTGGGACCACGGGTTCCTCAAGGTCCTTCCTCACAAGAGCTCTGGGGGTCATTTATGGATGACCGTTCGTCCTTGGTGACTTCTCGCCTACCATATCTTCTTGAGGACCTCTTCATTTAGAGCTCTCCACCTCCATCGATCATCGACTTTCGGAGTTCGGCTCTGGTCTTTCTGGGGAGGTCTACGACAACTTTATTCGTAATTTCAGGAGTTTCCCACAGACGGCGCCAAATGATCCGGGTCTAAATGATCCGGGTCTAAAACCGAGGTCATATCTCCAAGCTTGGGGTCCTGGAGACCAAGTCCACCTTGAGCTCGAAGTTGTTCTGAATCCGTCCTGAAATCACAAAGTTGGTTAGTCTAGCCGAGGTCACCCCCGGCGAAGACCCTCCGACGCTCAAGTTAGTATTGAGGTCTAAGAAACACATAGTAAAGGTGTAAGGAGGGGAGAAAGTGATACCTTGTTGGGGGAAATTGTGTGGTATTTATAGAGTTTTTAGGGTGGTATGGGCTTTTGGTAAATGGGCTAGGCCACATGGGCCTTGTCCCCCCTTTATTAACTATGGAGTAAAATACTCCATATCACAAGTATAATACATTTTTTTTATAAATTACACTTATACGTAATCGAATTCGGAGCGGACTAAATTTTTTCATATATATATATATAAGAGCGACACGTGTGGTAAAAGGACTTAGAAAGCGTGAGAAATCTGGAAGCATACAGAAGACTACAGTCTTTTCGTTATTAATTCGTCATTAAATGAGCAGACATCTTTGCTCCATGCCCTCTTTATTTCTCCAACGCAAACCTACAACTATCCACCAAACCAAATAAAACATTTGACCACATTCCCACTGTACAACTACACAGAGTGTTAAAACATAATATATATATATATATATTAGTGGATCCCACATATATTTTAACACTGCGTATGTTTGATATTTTCGAAAAATTAGACTCCTATGATCTACCAAATATCACCTGTATATTATGACCACTAATTCACAAATTTGTCCCCACTCGTTACATAAATAAGGAAAAAGACCAACATAGCAACAATATATACATGTAATGGTAAGAATTTTTTATTGTTGGAGAATGTTCAAATGAGCTATATATATTTATGGTTCTTTTCAAATGATAGATTATATTTATTTTCTGTTAGAGGGTGTTTGGCTAACCTTATGCAAAACAACTTATAAGCTCTTGTTAGAGGGTGTTTGGCTAAGTTTATGCAAAACATTTTATAAGCTTCTACATCTTATAAAATGTTTTAGAAGCTTATAAGATGTAACATCTTATAAGATGTTTAAAAAAGGTGGGAAACTTTTTTAAAAACAGCTTATAAGATCCAAACATCTTATTTTTTAGTCTTATAAGCTGTTTTTTTAAAAAAAATTATCAAACAAATTTATAGAGTTTATAAGCTCTAAAACATCTTATAAGATGTTTAGAGGAGCTTATAAGTTTAGGCAAACACCCTCTTAGAGGGTATTTGGCTAAACTTATCTCAAACATCTTATAAGCTCCTACATATTATAAAATATTTTAAAAGCTTATAAAATGTAACATCTTATAAGATGTTTAAAAAAAGGTGGGGGTGAGTTACTTTTTTAAAACAACTTATAAGATCTAAACAACTTATTTTTTAGTTTTATAAGCTGTTTTTAAAATAAATTTACCAAATAAATTTATAGAGCTTATAAGCTCTAAAACATCTGATAAAATATTTAGAGGAGTTTATAAGTTTAGTCAAACACCCTCTTAGTCTGTTACGTATGATTGTACCCTACTACAGCAAATAAATTCGTATCTAACGATATTTGAAGAGCAAATTATGTGTACAGGCGATCATTAAACTCCACATATATATATATATCAAATGATAAGGCAAATTCATAATTCGAATCATCTTTCATTAATACGAGAAAATATTATTTATTAAGTATCCTTGGAATCAAATATTTCTAAGATTTTGAAATTTTAGTTTTGAATGTTGATGTTATATGTCATTGACTAATTGTTTATTATTTTGTCACGGGCTCCTAAAAAGTTAATAATTTGGTTTGTTATAATTGTTTATTATTTTGTCACGGGTTCCTAAAAAGTTAATAGTTTGGTTTGTTAGGAACTTAGGATAGGCGTCAATTACCTAAATTCAATTAAATTTTATTTCTTACTTGTCTTTCTTATCAAAATTAAGGAAGTGATAATAAATCAAGAAGTGACATATAAGGGTTTGATTGGATGGGCACTCTTATTCTGAAAAAAAAAATTCAAAGATCTTTTTGTTTTTAAAATGTGTTTGGTTGGCACATCATGAATCTCAAAGTTTTTGTTGAAAATTCTTGCAAAAAAAGAAAAAAAAATAGATTTTTGCTATTTATAATTTAACAGTTTACTTGTTGATTAAAAGGGTCTATTCCAGCTATTTCTCAATACCGAGAATCAAATTAATTACATATTCTAATGCAAAATAACGCAAAATGTAAAATAGATCCATTTTGCCTTTTTTTTTTATATATTTATGAAAACTTTTATCTAAACATCAACCCAAACAAAATTTTCACAATAAAAAACAATCACATCAATCATAATGATTAGATGTTTTTCTTTTAAAAAAACTCATTTAATCACACTTTTAATACAACATTTCTTATCACTAAAAATAATTTCTGTTATGAAAAAAATTTATTTAAGATGGATATGTCATTCAATTAAACCCTTCAACATCACACTCTTTAGTTTTACCATTTGACTAAAACCTCATTTGCAATTCTTTGAGAAGTTTCTCGACAACAACAAATATGTAGTGCTTGGTAGATGTTGTACAGAATGAACAATGTAAATTGTTGTGATTGTATTCAAACGAGGTTTATAAACGCATTTGTCGACCAATACGTGTCAGAATTATATATTAGTTTGTCTGAAGTTGAAAAACAGATCGCAATTGTGGCTGACCGTATCTCGAGAGATTAATCTTGAGTGTTCGGATTTGAGAACATCTTGGAAAGAAAAAAAAAATCAAATAACTCAATACTCGATTCAAAATCGATCGATAAAAACTTGCTTGATTTCGATTTAATTTATAATCAAATAAAGCTCAAACATAATTTATTTTTTTCAATACAAAAGAAAGGTGTTACCCTGACGACTCTAGTCCAACAAATCCGGACCAATAAAAGCTCAAACATAATTTAAACTCCAAAAAAATTCAAAATATCCTAAAAAGGACATTGTTCGACTCGATTGCATAGCACCTCCTATTTTTTTGCCCCAACATAAACAATCCACTTAACACAATTAGATGAATTGACAACTTTCTTTTTGAGTGACTAGGTAACGAGTTATTGATAAATGAAGTCCATAGCGGTTTTTTTTTTTTTTTTTTTTGGTAACTAGGAAACCCGCGTCGCTACCTAATGGTGAGCTCTGGGTAAACTCTGCCCTCATGCAATAGCCCACAAACTACATGAGAGGGGTAAGTCGTGTTGGATATATTAGATATAAATCACATCAATACAATTAAATTCAAAATGTAAATGCGATAAAGTAAATTGAAAGTGAAACAGAAAACTTATCAATTAGGACCGAGGCGTGCAAAGCACTGTCCTAAAAAGTAGATTTTCGCCCCTCGGAGTCAATGACTCGGTGCAATAGGCCACTGACGGTCTACCCCAGGATTCAACGTCCTATCCCACCACACGTGCACACGAGTTGATGAGATTTTAGTAGAACAACTCTCAATTAGTTCTCTCCAATAGAGATGTGTACAGCTAAAGATGAAAATGTATTGATAGGAAATTTAAGGCCTTTTCTTCGCTGTCAAGGGATTTTTTTTTTTTCTCTGTTCTTCTCTAAAATGAAAGAGATGGTGGAGTATTTATACACATATTTTCACATGTGAAAGTTGACCAAAGCATAATTCATGGACGTATAAATGGCAAAACCAATTTGTAGAGATATCAAACGGCTAATTGATTTCAAGAAATTAGCTTAATTAATCAAATCCCACTACGTAAGCAATTAAATTAAACACTTTCCATTTTTCTTGTTTTTGAAATAACCAAAAATATGTTATTTTCCAACAATCCCCCACATATTTCAAAAACAAGAGTCAAGATAGGGCGGAAGAAATCGGAGAGAACATGTGAAGGTAATGCATAAGCATTGGTGCCTTTTGGGCTATGAACCAATGCATAGAGTAAACAAGTGTTAATTCACAAGAATTTGGTGAAATGCATTATTTCTATGAACCTCCTCCTTTTATGTGAATAAATTTACTTATCACTCACATTACTTTCAAACAAGTGTTGTTCAACCGCGGTTTGGCACCTTTTCGCGGCCATGCGCCATTCCCGGTTTCATGAGTGCTCTAGGGAACATGCCCAAGTTCTCATGAGAGGCGGCCCCACCTCTACACTCACATACGTGAATTCATCAAGTGTGTACCACAGTCAAACACACCACCCAATATAGGACTATGAATCCATTAAGAGCAATTGCTCAACCTCACAAGCTGCAGTCACACAACACATTATCCCACACCATAGGGATGGACACATCAATAATGGATAGTGTCTCAACAAGTTAATCGATGACTTGTTGTTACCCATATGAACCTACTTCATGAGATCACCAATCACATAGGTTGGGTTACCATCATTGTTAACTTTCACAATAGGCATCAAGCCCATCCCCCTCGATGTGTTTTCCACTATTTTTCTATTAAGTGACTTAGTCAGAAGATTGACCAAATTCATCTCTAACCTCACAAAATCTAGGGATATAATCCCATCACATAGCAACTGCTTCACAATATTATGTCTCAACAAGACATGCCTACTCTTGGTAGGTCTTATATTTTATATTTGCTAACTCGTATTGGCAATCACATTTGATCTACTCAATGAACCTTATCTCACCCTTATAAAGGATATACACCATGAGTTTTATAAACAACTTGGTCTCATCAAACGCCTTTCGTAAGGCAACAATCTGAAATACATAACCCATGAGTAATACAAGTTTATTTGGCTTATTACCAAATACCAAGGCATTGCACCTCCAATGAGGTAGAACACATGAATTTTACTTGATGATTTTGTTTCATCAAAGTCCCAGTTCACATAGTTGTATCAATGATACTTTAGACCATATATTCAAAAGTACTTGAGATATGTACATAAGACCTCCATCGCGGTGCACTCATATGATTGTGGACAAGAATCTCTCTGTATCTATTGAACTTATCCACAATACTAACATTAAGATTAGTACAAGCACACAAGTCAACATGGATTATCATACATACATCATACTCAAATTTCTCCTTAGGTGCACGCTAGTATAAAGTTTGTCCTCGTGATTTGCAATTAGATTCATTTGAAGTTTCTCCAAATCTTTTATCCCTTACAACCACAATATATAATGTCTCCAAGAGAAAAATGAGCTTCGCCTAGCACTTTCATATCAAAATAGGAATGACAAAATTCTCACTCATGGCATCAAAATCCAGACAAAGAGATAATCAATCACCCAAATGAGTTGATCAACAAATTTATTAGCATGATACATATTAGTCATTAGATGTCATAAGATAATTAAATTTACCATGCCATTTATTAAAGTCAATCTAAAGTCATCAAGGATTTAACAATTCTTACTTTTTTTCTCATTTTAAGAGCAACTCCCACATTTTAACTCAAATTATATTCTAATAAGATGCACAGATAATTTTTTTTTTCTTTCTAGAGGCCTTCAAAGCACCTTTGATAGGTATTACGAAATTTAAATGGCATTGTGGTGATATCTCCAACATATAAGTTATCTCAAATACTTTATAGCAACCCTTAGTCTCCAATACCATAATAAACTTTTGCACCCCCACATTTAAAAGATATTTAAAGTAAGCAAATAATATTCTCAAATTTCATAGGATTT
Organism: Buddleja alternifolia; assembly: GCA_019426215.1. Taxonomy (NCBI): domain Eukaryota; kingdom Viridiplantae; phylum Streptophyta; class Magnoliopsida; order Lamiales; family Scrophulariaceae; genus Buddleja; species Buddleja alternifolia. Next base: position 29,901,086 of record CM033408.1, on the reverse strand, counting down.
CTTCACAATTGCCTTCATTAGCAATAACAATATCTTCCCATAAGTTAGGTGGTCATATAATCTGTCATGTCATTTGGAAAGTTCCTTTCAACTATACAATTAAACTTATTTGAAGAAGATAGAATGACTTTATTTACGAGATAATTATTTTCACAGGCAACATAAAACGACCTTTATAAAAGGTTCACTAATTTCCACATAAATGTTTCCATTCTTTTAATTTTCTTATTATTCTGTGGAAGAAAGAATCAAATAAAATCAAAAAAATAAAGAAAAACATACACTAGCGTTCTCCACCATATATCAATAATTTTAATATACTAGTAAATCATAAGATGGGTCTTCAAAGTTTAATGAAATATCGCCTCGAGCATATATTTTGTTTGCCCAAATTCAAGGAAAGATGTTAACTGAATAGATCACATTTGTTAAACACAATTGAAAAGTGTAATTCAAACGATTCTATATCTCCACTTTCTCAAGTCAAAATCATTACAATGATCGAAACCTTGAAATGCAATATATTGGTTTCCCATATATCAATTTCCACCAGTGGTTCTAGACCCTCAAATCAAGAGTCTGGGAAACATGAGAAAATTGGACACCACACTTTAAGTGACCATTTTTTTTTTCTCGGAATAATTTATACTCATCTTGTTCCTTCACTAGATGATAAAAACTTTAACCCAATAATTCCAAGTAAAGCATACACACGTACACAAAATCAGGAGGTGAAAGAGTTTTCCACAAGATTTTTTTTTTATTATTATTATTATTATTTCACAAACAAATGCTAATTCTTTGATCACAATATCAGCATAAAATCGTGAAATCAATGTCGATCTACCTTTTAGATTGTTGGATATATTAGATATAAATCACATCAATACAACATCAATACAATTAAATTCAAAATGTAAATGCGATAAAGTAAATTGAAAGTGAAAAAGAAAACTTATCGATTAGGACCGAGGCGTGCAAAACACTGTCCTAAAAGGTAGATTTCCGCCCCTCGGAGTCAATGACTCGGTGCAATAGGCCACTGACGGTCTACCCCCAGGATTCAACGTCCTATCCCACCACACGTGCACACGAGTTGATGAGATTTTAGTAGAACAACTCTCAATTAGTTCTCTCCAATAGGGACGTGTACAACTAAAGATGAAAATGTATTTATAGGAAATTTAAGGCCTTTTCTTCACTGTCAAGGGAATTTTTTTTTTCTCTGCTCTTCTCTAAAATGAAAGAGATGGTGGAGTATTTATACACATATTTTCACATGTGAAAGTTGACCAAAGCATAATTCATGGACGTATAAATGGCAAAACCAATTTGTAGAGATATCAAACGGCTAATTGATTTCAAGAAATTAGCTTAATTAATCAAATCCCACTACTTAAGCAATTAAATTAAACACTTTCCATTTTTCTTGTTTTTGAAATAACCAAAAATATGTTATTTTCCAACAAGTCATACTAGAAAAACCCTGTGCGACGTGCTCATGTCCCCAGAGCGGTTTGAACCCTGGTTACATTGGTACGAAATACCCTACCAAACCAACTCGACCAACTCTTGAGGACATGAAGCCTATAGCTTGAAAATCCGAAAGGCCGAAATGTGAATTAGGGGCGAAACCCAAAACCCAAAACATTGTAAAGCAATTAAAAATCTCTAAATTCCAATAAAAAAAGCAGCCCATAATATAAAATAAGAAAAATGGTCTGAATTCATGAATATATTATAATTTTTAATGTTATGATGAAAAAGTCAGCAAGAGAATCACAGACAAACGATATATGAATTCATAAATGTATGAACAAAGTACGATATAAATAAATATATGAATTTCATAGTGTCAAATTATAATCATAGCAAAATAAAAAGTGTACCATCTAAAACATTTAATATTTTTATAAATTATCAAGGCATGTAGTTTTTTAATTGTATAATATTTAGTTAAAACTTTAATATGTTTATATGATCGTCAAATTTAAAGCAAGTATTATTTAAATGGTCATAGTAACAAAAAGAATGAAAAAAATTGTTTAATTATTCAGTGTTACAAAAAAGGTTTTAAATGTTGTTAAAAAGGTTTAAATATAGAAGTTATTAAGTATTAACTACTAATAATTATTATTTATATAATTTCTCACGGGCGAATCACATTTTTTGTCCTGTAATTGTGCCCGAGTACACTATAGTCCCGAATTTTATAGAAATCTCTCATTTAGTAACGTAACTTTCTAAATGTCTCGCATTTAGTCCCAACCGAATTTTCCGTCCAAAACATAGCGGTCAACTTTGTTGATCAATATTTTGATCAACTTTTTGGGGAGATTTTATGTGCGAATAACACGTAACATTGAATATAATATATGTGTGAGTGGTGCATTCGGGTATGAATTCTCCAAAAAAAACAAGAGAACAAAATGTTGACTAACGTAGCTGACTGTTAAATTTTGGATGAAATATTCCGATGAAATCAAAAGTGAGACATTTAACGAGTTATAATACATAATATGAGATTTATATAAAGTTTGGAACTAAAATTATATTTGGGCACTGTTTACCCTTAAAAATCACTAAACAAGCTTTTCGAATTAAAAACGCCCAATACAGGAGTAACCAGAAAATAATAATCAAATTGGGTTTATATTCGAGTAAAGCCCGAAAAATGAATGACGTGGGTAAAGTCGAATGGACCTAGGTTTGAAGAAATCGAAAACAAAGACAAATAGAACATTCGAAAAAGAGTATGGGCCAGCCCAATAAGGATAAGAGAAAGGATAAGCCCGAAACCAAAAAATCAACTTGATACCAGAACGCGGGCGCCAAAATCAGAAGAATTTGAAAAGGGAGTTGACAGCGGTTCCAGAAGTAGAGAAGAACGTGGAGGTTGCGAAGAAACCGACAAAAGAAGTGGAGTATATAAGCGCGAAGAGAAAGAAAGAAAAAGAAAAAGAAGAGATCATCAGAATCAACAACTTCTACATTTTCGTTCTCTTAGAATTAGCTCTAGCCTTAGGAGTAGTTTCTAGCGTAATGTAGGAGTAAATCGTAGTGTAAATTAGGAGTAACAGTAGAATAATGTAATAGTTGTGCTTGTCAAGAATTACTGGGATTCGGTTGCAAAGCTTGTATCCGCAGTTTATTTGTAATTCTCGATCGAAGAACTATCATGGAGGTATAAATTATCCTTTTTTCAAATTTAAGTATTTGATAGGTTAATTTTATCTTGACTTGAGTTTTTCGTTTATCATTCTCATATTCGAAATGAACAACTAAGAATTTAGTTAAAAACTTGAACCACCGTTTAAGCGAATCGAACGCAGTGGTTGAGAGATAGTCCTCGATCAAAGACTCTTATGGAGGTATAAATTACCCTTTTTTCAAATTTAAGTATTTGATCGATTAATTTTATCTTGACTTGAGTCTTTTGATTCACCGTTTTTCATACTCGAAATCGATAATTAAGAGTTGCGATTGGGGATCAACATGGAGGTATAATGTTTATCGCTTTATCAGATTTGAATATTTGGTAGATAAATTTATATCTGGACTTGTATCTTCCTTTCATATTCGAAAGGAACAACTAAAACCTCAATTAATGCGACTCGAACGCAGGGGTTGAAAAATAATACATTCGATCCAGAGATTCTCATGGAGGTATAAAATTATCTTTTATTCAGATTTAAGTATCGGATAGGTAATTTTTATCTTGACTTGAATATTTCCTTCACTATGTTACTATTTCATTCGAAGACGATAATTTGCGTTGAATCCAAGACTTGAGTCTTTCGATTCACTGTTTTTCATACTCGAAATCAATAATTAAGAATTGCGGTCCGAATAATAATTTTAAACAACACGATGAAGTGTTAAAGTCTAAACCACCATCTAGCGTATCAAATTCGAACGCGAGAGTTGTGAGATAATTCTGAGTAAAAAATTATCAAGAAAGTTGAGTTAATCGAATTAAATCTTTTCTATTCAATTTGTTTTTATCTACACACGTGACAATTACGGGACGAAAAACGATTTTCCCATTGGTTGACCATTTTTTTCTCAAAACCCTCTTCAAAACCCTCACACACATTTCTCACAAATCCACACCAAAAAGCAACAACAATGGCGTGGCGCGGTTCGCTCTCTAGATCTCTCATGTCCACCGCTAGGGCTTCCGGCTTCCGCTCATCGCCGCCGCTCGCTGTCCCCCGCCGCCTCAGCTCTCCTCCACTCTCCGCCCCTCGCGTCCAGCCCCGCCGCCTCTCCTTCTCCAACCCTAGGTTCTACATTTCGAATCTTATGCATTACTTTTAATTCTTTTCACCACTCTTCGATCGAGACTATGAAGTAATCCATACGTTGCATTTAACACTGTCAATTTACATCATTGTCTATGTATTATGGTTGCGGCTGAAATTATTTCACATTTTCATTTTGTCAAAAAATGGATTGTTTTGTAGTAATAAATGAAATGCAAAAGTGTGTAATCAGTTCTGTAGCTTGCTTTTAGTCACATTTTTTGATCCCATTCAAAGTCTATTAATCAATTTGGTTCTGTAGCTTCTTTAATTGTTGTCAATTTCATCTCATGACCCCCTTCAAATTTGAACTCTAGCTCAATTAGTGTCGTTTGGGCAGATGTTACGTGAGAATAGGATTGGTATATATACTTTCAATATATTGTATTGTTGGGCGAACAATTTGAGAATAAATTGGAGGAAAATGGTTCTTGATTTTGTGAAGAGATTCACTCCCAAGTTTGAACTGTCAACTATCTTTCGTCCAATTTTCACGCAAAATTTTCACCCAAATATACAATATATTGAATGCATGTACATATGTCCTTTTAGAGGACGTCAATTGCTGCCCCAACAACATTAATTGGACGACGGTTCAAATTTTGGGGAGTACTGAGACACTTCTCGCAATAATTAAAAAGGTGACTAAGTTGGCTAATTGAGTTTGAATGGGACCAGAATGGGACTAAGGGTAATTTATGGGACCAATTTGGTATTTTTGTCTAAATGAAATTATACATTGTACCTTGGTGGCTTATTGAGTTTTCATAATGTAGGACGCTAGGGGAACTTGGGTGTGCTCAATCACTGCTGCCACTGATGGGTGCAAGACTGACTTCTCACTTGGCTGTCAATGTGCGGGCGTGCTGTGAGCTCTCCCACGGTACCTTCATCCATTCTTGTCAAGATCGCTAGTAGTTTCTTTGTGAGTCTGATACTGTTGTTTTGAGGTGGTATATGCTCGTAAAGAAACTTAAAAGTTTATGTTTTAAATATCTCTTCTCTAACTGATTTAACTGATTGTGGTGACCTGTGAGATATTTTGTTAAGAGATGAAGGATTAAAACATTTAGCTTTGTCAAAATTGGTTGATAAAAAGGAATTGGGATATTTGGGATTTATAGGGAGGAATGGAAAAGATGGGTGATTTCAGCAACACGTCCCAGCAACTGAAGGCAGGACCCTCACACTGCATTGTAGGTTGATTTTTAAACCCTTTAATTTTTAGTTCGACATAGCGTAGACCTTTTGTTTTTTTTAAACTTACAGGAGAGAAGGTTACTGTTTTTTGAGATTCTTAATGCTTCGAATTAGGATCATTTCTACGCCAGGAAATATGAAAATATTAATTCCAAGTTTTGTCGGTGCATGTGAGAATTAGACGTTATTTAAGTTTATATGATGCAAATTAGACATCTGTGCAGAGTATCCTTTGATGATGTTTCATTATTTGCCTTCCATTTGGAACTCATACATTAGTGAAGAGATGAGTGGGATTACTAAATGAGGAATCTTTATGTGCATGCATTGTCCTTTTTTTTTAATAAAAAAACAATCTGTCCTTGTGCATAAAATATTTCGTGGAAAGTAGTCGATTAAGTCCTTTAGAAGTTGAAACAGTGGAAACTAGTACATTTAACCTTTTTGATGTGCACAGCAGTTAAATTAGCTTGTACCTTTTGGGCCGGCTGTTCCTACATTATCATATTAAGAATTTTTTACCTTTAACTACCCGTATATTAGGTACTCAAATATCAGAATTTAAGTTTTCATGTTGATGTGTAGGCAGGGTAATGTCCATTTTTCTCGTTCTTTTCGAATCTTCTCTCCTCCATCAGAATCTTTTTTTCGTTATGTTCCCGTGGTTGTCAGGTGTGCTCATCATCTAGTCGATAAATCATTCATTTTTTTTACCATTGAAGACTTGGGGGGTCAATTTGCTCTTATCGGTAAATTTAAAAACTTAAGAACTTATTAATTAAACTAGTATAATTGCATCAACCTGGTGCATTGTATAAGAAAATCTTGTAATCTTTGGAATCTGTGTGAGCGTGCATACTTTTACAGAATTTACGTGGTTGAACAATAATTAGACTAAGAAATAAGGGAATCAATATGTTTTCTATGTCACAGTGTCAGTATCGTATAAATGCTCAAGTGGCTATACATGCTAATGTCCCCTTGAGGTGTCAACTCACCAATCATATAACTTAGTGTCTTAGAAACTCATTCCAGATATATAAGATAATTACATTTTCAAATTGTCGTCCTTTTTTTGGCAATTCTCATCCTCATGTTTGAGACAATCACGTGAGTTTTACATTGTGGCAGGTACTTGAACATATTGTTGGATTTGCCCCAGCATGTGATCAAATATCTAAGGTGTTAGACAAAGAGTATGTCTTCCAGGAACTTTCCATGTCCGATTTTCTCTTTTAAATAGAACATATAATTCTTTTCTATAGACGGGGGTTGGATTCTGACAATTATGTTTAGAAGTTGAGACATTTGACAGTAGCTGTAGTTTTTGTGTGGTTCATACTGACCTATATGGCTGTATATCAGTTTGATTCATAACGCTCTTTCGACTTTTGCATTTATTAGAGTAATAATGTTCCGATTTGTTGTTGCTGGATATCATGAACACTTGTTGCATTTTCACATAGTGTAGTAGCTTACACTTGGCTTCAGGAATTTTAATTCTTGTTTCGCTCACCAGAATAGGCGTACTCCGGAGTAGGCGTACTTGCTATGCCGATTTGTCAGATTTGAGTCTCAAATTTATGTGATTGTTAAATCAAGGTTGATTTTAATTTCAACTTTTGCTATAACAAAGGCTTTTGCTATATCAAAAGCCATTTGCATGCTTAAAAGCTTCAGACATGCCTTAGCCTATGTTGCATACAGAGTCGCGGCATTGTGAGGCCTTTAGTTGCAAAAAACATCTATAGTCAACATTTGTCAAGGCTTTCCTATTTACATGGATATTGAGGAGTCTCCATTTCCGAGATGGATAATTCTTTGCTCCATAGCCCTGGGGCTATTTACAACTAGCCAATTAAGTCTGTGAGAATTGAAATGTCACAATATTTTTAGGGATAATTGCACTCACACCCCCTCAATGATGGAGTAATTACACAAATCTCCTCTCATTAATTGATAAATACAAACACACCTCCTCATGTTAAAGATTTCTTACAATTGCACCCCGTGTGTGAAACAATTCTTACAATTGCATCTCTGTAAACCTTACAAATAGACCTTTTTCCTCATGAAACAATTCTTACAATTGCATCTCTGTAAACCTTACAAATAGACCTTTTGAGGGGGCGTGTTTGTAATTATCAATTAGTAAGGGGAGGTTTGTGTAATTACCCCATCATTTAGGGGGTGTGAGTGTAATTATCCCTGTTTTTTATTCCCCTGTGGTTATGTTGTATTTGTTGGGTCAATCACTATGAGTTTTACCGGACCAAACCTTTGAATCGAAATCCTTCCTCTGGATCCAATTCCCTCCACCAAACAATCTTTTTATCTTTTAATGAGAACTATCGTAAAGTTCTGATTAAAGAAGGTGGTTGATCAAGGAACCACTTGCAAAGTTTGCACTATTGTTGCATCTAATTTGGACCATCAGTTCTATCATCTTACTTTTAAGGTTTTACCTCGGCAACGATCCATATTGGACTGGATGCAGTACTCTAGGTTGAAGCGTAATCTTTTGTATGGTGGTAGATGGGCAGAGGAAGTCGCTCATCCAACCAGGACTTAATAGTGAATAGTAAACAATGTAGAATAAATACCTGGGTATCGATCAAGAGCGAGAGCAACTATTTACCTAGCAAAAATAAGATCAAAGTATAAATGAGTAAGGTTGGTAAAAATTAAATGCTAATTCAAAGATATACAGGTGTCCACGAGTCTAGCTTGGCCAATTTCTCGACTCAAGCTCGAGCCAAAAATTTTAAGCTCAAGCTTGACGAGCCTGAACTTCAGCTTGAGTTTGGGTTGAGTTGAGTCGAGCTGAGCTCGAGCTCAAGAAAATTAAAAAAATATACATTTCTTATTTTTAAATATTATATAAGTATTATTAATTTTGTATTAATGTATATTATCAAATATAACCATATTATATATAATATATCATTATTTATTAACATATATACAGTATTATATATACTAATAAATAAAATAAATAAAAATTATTGTTTTATTATAGGCTCGCCAGCCTCTGAATAGGAATAAATTGATTCGAGCTCGATTCAAGCCGGCTCATGAGGCTCCCGAGCCAACTCGACTCGATGCACACCCCTAGATATGCTCAATACTAGTGAAATGTTCAATGTAGGTGTGTAGCGGTAAAAAAATAAATACTAATTCAATGATATACAGTTGATCAGTTTTATTATTCTCAGTCAATGATCCAATCATGGGAAACAAGGGCTTTGTTTGTTTCTATTTTGGGCTGAATTTTGCCCAAAAAACCCATCCCAAAACTTATTTGGACCATAACATTTTGGCCAAACATGGAATCCCATGTTTGGCCAACCCCCAAAACAGCCTGTTAGAGACAGACCCTCTCTCTCTCATATATATATATATATAAATAATGTATTATATGCATATATTATTTTTTACACTATCATGATTTTTAATCATGATAATAGTATCAAAACTCTGTGTTAAATTATATCCTTACCCAACATAATTTCCCCCTAAAACATGGCTCTGATACCACCTATGCCCAGGGACACAAATGATTCCAGAAAGAGATAGCGATTATGGAAGATTTACTGGACCTAATGCAGGGAGTAGTAAATCGAGGGACCCCCAGTTTCTCACAAAGGATACTTTTGCAAGGATCATCACAGATTCACAAACTATTTTTACAATTTAGTAATCCGTCAATGAAATTAAATCATCAAGAATTTTCATACAAACGCCCAAAACGCCAAACATCACGGCCAACACGGCAACAGTATGAATTTCATTCTCAATGATCCAATTTCAGCCAGTTTACTAACTAACCCATTAGAGTCCATACCATAATGAAAATTCCTTTTTAGAATTACTAATCCATGTTTTTTAGAAGAATCATGCGAGTTTAGATATAATTTAACACAAAAGGATTTAGCCTATAAGGCTCATCTTTTACACAAACTAAAAATAAAATTGAAAATAAACTTGAATATAAAAGAAACTTACAAGAAAACTTCTTCTTATTATTTCTTCAAACTTTAGTACAATATCTACACAAGCTCTTACTATCTTACACCGGATGGAGGCTAAAGCGAATATAGAGAGAGGGGAGAGAGAGTATGGAATGTTTACAAAAGGTTAAGGCTTCCAAAATGACTGCATTTAGGCCCTTTTTATAGAAGGATAAGGGCGGTGGATTTCAAAGGTAAATTAAACATTTTTAATACTATTTATACAGTAATTTCACTATTGAAACAATAATATTACTGTTATGAACAGTGCTTGTGAACAGTATATTCTCTGTTCATGAAAACCACTTGAATCTTATCTGCTTAGCCTGATTTTTTGGTTTTGCCTCGAGAAGATTCTTCATTGAGATTTCCCATGATTTTGTCAAAATTGTCTTCAATGATAATATCATTTGGATCTTGAGCATCTTGAAAATTAATCAATTCTTCATTATTGCCTCTGCTTGAAGAAGTCATGGAAGTATCACTTGTTGCATCTTCATTCAATTCTGCCATCAATTTTTTCTTCATATTGTTAAGATATGTTTCAATCATTTGCTCTCTGGAGCTTGTTCCAGCCTGCCTTTTTATCTGTTGAGATATTTCTGTAATGTCGATAATGGGAGGCTGCATCTTCTGCTGCTTTTTATGATAAAGATTTTTGTATATTGCTATTTTATTATCAATTTTGTGTATAGTATCTTGGCAATTTAAGGTTTTTGTTTCTGGATCCATACGAATCATTTTTCCCCAAAACATTGTATATGATACTCTCAGTGTGGATGTGATATTATCCTCATCATGTTCCACTTGGGGACTCCATTTTCAAATCCAAGGGATTGAAAATTCAATAAAGAAATGAAATGTCTCTATTTTTTCTGGTTTATGAGATTGAGAAATTTCCAAAATTTTTGGAGAATATTGTTTCCATTCTTCGAATAATCTTATAAGGATTTCTGGTAGAATTTCAGGTTTAGGACCATAAAATTTCCACCATCTAAGAAACCAATTTGGTATAGAGTGGTTATAAACCTCTCCACAGATTTTAATAAACCAAGTATGACTATGTGTCAGATTTTCATATAAAAAAACTTTTTCAAATGCTTCAACATAATCCCAATAATTATATTTAATGGGAGTATTATTAAAATAAAAAGTTTTTTCTTTGAATGGAGATATTCCCCATTCTTCAATAGATATTATCTTTTTTATAATGATTTTGGAAAATTTATAAACTTCCTTATTGCCACTATTATAGTGGTTTATTTCACATAACTCACCATTTTGTAGAATATTTTCATAATATTGTTGGAATTTATAACTTCCAAAATTATAGCTATGAGCATTAATATATCTGTCTAAAAGATTCAAGGGATTATTTTCCATTTTAAATCACTAGAATCAATAAAGAGTATAACTCTTTTTTGATCATTTTGTATATAGCCCTTATTATGAACTTGTTCTTCATCTTCTTCATTCCCCACAATTTTTTAATATGATGGGGAAGCCTGACTATGACCTTCATTTTGTCTCTTAAACTCTAGGAATTCCTGATATAAAGGATCCTGAGAATCTGAAGATAAATCAGCGGCTATAAGCACTTTTTTCCCATGTTGAGTCAGAATATTATCCTGACATCTTCCACGACCACCTCTTCCTCTATAAGAGGAGAGTCCTCTTCCATGAGTTTGCATTTCTGTCATATGATCAAAGTTTAAATTGCAAGTCTATTTAAATATTTATTAACAAATCTTTTTCTCATCCTAAATATTGTTCTAGATGGGTTTGAACACTATGCTGATATGTTATATTTTGCATAGAAAATTCAAGATCATTTCTTATAGCTTTCCAGTAATCAATACTTTTCATCAAATAATATCTTCTCTTTTGAAGTCTTTTAATACTATTATGATATCTGTAATCTTTAATATAATAAGGATCAAGAATTGAATTAGGGATGCCAATTCTTCCTAAATAGCGTTGATGAACCGGTTGTGTATAATACACACTACAATATAGGTTATGAAGATAGAGATGTGGCATTATTTCTTTACAAGAGGATATTTTTGAGTATTGCAAACCTGCAAAATTCATGATAACAAATATTCTCTAGTTAGAAAATCTAAAGGATTACTATCTTCTCCATTTTTATAAATAATTTCAAAATCAAAAGGAGCAAGATGTGTCTGCCATCTAGCAAACATTTGTTTAGAAACATCATGTTTAAAATCTTTTTGAAACATAAATTTGGCTGCTTTACAATTTGTTTTTATCACAAAATGTTGATTATATAAATCATCTTGGAATTTTAATATACATTTTACTATGGCAAGAATTTCTTTGGCTATTGTAGCATAATTCTTTTGACTATTATTCCATTTACCAGAATGAAATCTAATAAGATGTTCTTGTTTTGTTATGGGATTAATTTGTTTTAATATACCATCATAACCAATTTCAGAAGCATCAGTTTCTACAATTTTCTCCCAATTTGGGTTAGCTAACATTAAACAAGGTAGAGTTTTAACCTTTTCTTTTATTTTCTTTATATCATGAGTATGCTGTTCTGACCAAGGTTTTGGTTTCTTTTTTAATCTAATCTATCATATAAGATAGCTGTATCCTCAGCAAGATTTTTATAGTAGGCTGAAATATAATTCAAACTTCCTAAGAATCTTTGTAATTGAGTTTTATCTGTGATCTCATCAGGAAATTTAGAAGCAAAATCAATACTTCTATTTATAGGGATAATATTACCTTTTTCAATATTGTGACCAAGAAATCTAACATTTGTTTGAAATAAAGACATTTTAGGTTTAGATATTACCAAGCCATTTTGAATAATGATTTTTCTAAAAATATCTAAATGTTTAAAATGAGATTCCATATCCTTTGAGAATACCAGAATATCATCTATATATACGATAATAAATTCACTATAAGGAGTAAAGATATCATTCATTATTTCCTGAAATTCTGAATGAGCATTCTTTAGTCCAAAAGGCATAACATTCCATTCGTAATGTCCTATAAGAACATTAAAAGCAGTTTTATACCTATCAGATTTATTAATCTGAATTTGCCAATATCCTGATTTTAAATCAAATTTAGAAAATATTATGTCATTATATAATCTATCTAACAAATCTTTTTTATTAGAAATTGGGTGTCTTATCCATTTTAGGACTTTGTTAAGGGGTTTATAATTTATTACTAATCTAGGAACTCCTCTTTCCTGTTCACTATGTTTATTAACATAAAATGCAGTGCATGACCATGGAGATTGGGATGAACATATTAATTTTTTGTCAAGCAAGGATTGAATTTCTTTTTTACATAATTCTAAATATTCAGAATTCATTTGACAAGGTCTTGCTTTGGTAGGAATATTTTTCTCATCAAAATCATTATCATAAGGAAGATCAACAATATGTTTCTTTCTATCCCAAAAAGCATTAGGATAATCATTACAAATTTCTAAGCAAAATTTATTATGAAAAAGTTTGATTTTATCCTGTAATTTAGGATTTTGAAGAGTTTTTTTCAATAGTTAAAATATTAACTTCATTTTTAAGAAAATTTAATTGATTTTTCTTAGCTTTGATATGTTCATACATCCCATGTAAAACTTTTGTAAAAGGTTTTGTTATAAATTTCAAATGTATATGCTTATTTTTATAAGTACCTATAATTCCTTCTTTATTTACGGTTATAAAAGGATAAATTTTTGTGATAAAAGGTGAACCAAGTATAACTTGATTTGAAATATTTTTAACAAGTAAAAAACTTGTAGGAATACAGTTTTTATCAATACAAACAAAAATTTTTGGAAGCTTAAAACTGATATCCAGTTTTTGCCCTCCAGCATGGGATAAAGAATGAGTAGTCTTTTGAAAATATCTAGTAGGAATTAGTCCTTCCTGTATAACATTGAAATCTGCCCCGCTATCAATTAAAGCAATAAACTCTTTTGAGAAATAATTATCTATTAAAAGAGTAATTTTTACAGTCCATTTTTGAGAAATTATCTGCTCAAGAGTGTTTAGAAAATTATCATTTGGAAATTGAAAATTATTCATGTTAACTCTATGTTCCTCTTGATGAAGAGAGTTTGTTTCAGAATTAAGTTCTAATTTTGCAATTCTATTATCAAGAATTTTATTTTCTTGTTTTAAAGAATCAATTTCCTTTCTTAAATGATTCATTTCTATTATAATATCATTTAATGATGTAGGAGTTGTAACAACTTGTCTTTCTTTGAGAAGTTTATAAACTTCAGACATAGAATATGGTTCAGGAGAAGTTATTACTTCCTCTCTAATGTGTCTAGTATCACTAGAACTACTGGGAGTATTGTCTATTTGATCAATTATTTTTTATCGTAAATCAGAATCTTTAATATGTCTAAGTAATTCAAAAATATTTTGACTATCTAAAACATTTATTTCCATATCTTGAAATTGAGATAAAAGTTTATAATATTCCTCTTCTTCAATATTATTAATACAAGGTTGTCCTTGTTGACAAGGTTCACATTCTGACTCCGATGTGGATTCCGATTCAGATATGATAGATTCATTATCTAAAATTTTAATTTTCTCAGAATTACTACTATGGTCAGAATATGACCCTGTTTCTGAATTATCAGAATTTTCTGAATTTAATAATATTTTTGATATTTTCTCTTCGGTATCATCATCTATTTGAAGATTATTAATCTTCTTTTTGGTCCAACAATTTCTTGCATAATGACCTGTTCTACCACATTTTCTGCAAACAATAAATTTTCTTTTATATTTTTTATTTTCTTCTCTTTCTTCTTTTCTTTTTAATTTTTTCTCCCATTTCTTTTTAGAATATTTTCTCTTTCTTTTAGGATATTCCACATGTTTATCCTTTTTCTTTCCTTTCATATTTTTATACTTGGAAGGTAAATCCATCCCAAATTGACTGCAAAATTGTCCTAATTATTTTCTTTCTATTAGATTTTGTCTTTTTAATTGTTGGTTTAATTTAATTTCATTACAAAGATTTAATCCTTCTTGAATGTATGTACCAATTAATTTTTCTTAAGTATAATTATCATAAGGGATTGACATTAAATTACCTCTTAATGTTCTTCTTACTCTTTCAGCAAACAAATGAGGTAATCCATCTATAAATTTAGATTTCCAATGAGAACTATTACTTTCAGGTAATTCCATGACTCTACTTAGGAACGTATCTTTATACCACCTAAAATCTGTTAGTGTTTTACACTTAAGATTTTGTAATAATGTTCTAATAGTTTCACTATTATCAGAATATCTACCAGTAAAATGTTCAACAATATTGACAATTAAGGTATAAACTGAGTTTTCAACTAATTGATTATCTTCATGTTTTACAGTATTTAAAATTTCATCTCTATTATTTTGAGTTAAATAATGATCCCACCATCCTTTTAGTTGGCCTGTAAACCTTGCAATAATCATCTTTGCTACATTTTTATCTGTATTACCATTACTTTTACAAATAGTGGAATACATAAGCATTCTATGAACAACATTATATATCTGGTTTTCAGTATATCCATCAATGTTCTATTCATAAATATTTCTTCCACTATAACTATTGTTAAGAACATATTCTTGTTCTTCATGTAAAACATCCATAGGAGAAGGTCTCCTGTAATAATGTAATCTTTGACTGGGTTTTGATGCCCATTTTTCATTATTAATTTTATTAATTTGTTCTCGAATACTAAATCCTTCTTCTAAATTTTTATCTAATGTATTTATTGTTAATTTTCCTTTTAATATTTTTTCGACTTTTGATGCAAGTTTATTAATATTTTCATAAATACGAGATCCTTCTTGTAATGTTTTAGCAAAATCTTCTTCTAAAGTATTAATGGTTAATTTACTAAATTTTTCTTTTAAAAAGATTTCTAATTCTGATGCAGATTTTAATTTAAAATCTTTGATTTCAGGAGGAGGTTGTATGCTTGGAGTAGCGATATGACCAGTATCAATGATTTCAAGATACTTATCAGAATTTTTTGGTTTATCTATGAGAGTTATTATCTTAGTAACTCTATCATGTAAAGAGGCTATTTGTTCTCCTAGAACATTAAGAAATATGTTAGCATAATTTTGTTGTTCTATAAGAACATTTATGTGTTTACATGTAATTTGTAATGTATCATTTTCAAATATTTTTGAAAAAGCAAGAAAATTACAAATTTTTCCTTCTTTTTCCATTTGAAAAGCCTGACTAGGAGGATAAATATCTTTATTAATTTGACCATTTAAAAGTTTATAATTTCTTTCTATAACAGAAATATATTGTTTTACATAGGTAGACATAAACCAAGGGACAAAAGGTATTAAAGAATTTTTTTCAGAACAAGTATTATAAAATTGTTTTTGTATATAATTTTGTTCATTTTGATTAAAATTATCGAAAAACCAATTTCTAAATAATTCCCATCTGGGTAAATTAAATTCTTTCTTAATAGTTTTCCTGGCTTCAGAACCAGGACTAAAATCAATTTTATCACTAAAATCCATTAAAAAGGTGGCATACTCATTTCAGACATTGTCTCTATCTGCCTAATATTAGCCTGCTTATTATTGTATCCTTTTACAATATTTTCTTTATTAATATATAATTCATCAATTCTAGAATTTTTTAAAGATGCTTCATTTTCTTCTTTTTCATCCCTAATTTGAGAAGTAGAAGCCCTTGAAGGAGTTTCAACAGTATAATCAACAGGGGATATATAAGAATGTAAAGATTGTGATCTGGATCTGGACAATCTAGATGAAGATTCTAAAAATCTATTTGAATTATCAAATTGTAAACTTATAGTTCCTTCTGGAGTTTGTATAACATCTATGAGATTTGATTGAATTTGTTGTTGTGGAGGCATATCTTTTTCAATTATCCAATTTTCTGGAAAAGTTATTTCTTCCCATTTAATAGATCTTTTTGTGATAATATTAGATTTACTAAAATTAGTTTCTATTAATATTGTTTCATTTAAGGGTTTATCAACCTTTTTACAGTGAGGATTTAAAGTATATAAAGGTTTATAACAAATTCAATAATAAAAACATATAACTTCAGATCCTGAAATATAATTGTAACCATGAGTCTTAACATTCAAAATCAAAGCATCAAGAATATTAACATCAGATAAAGATAATTGTGAATTTGGATAGACATCAAAATAAACTGGACCATGTGCCAAACTAGATTGTATAATTCCCATTAAAGAATGTTTCCAATTTAAATTTCTACCATCTCTTAAAGCTGCTATAAAGTTTTTAGGTAAACCTTCTAAAGTAAGTGGTTTAAATGCAATTTGTACTAATCCTATATGAAGGAATTTATGAGTATTTCTATAAGGGAGTATATCCTTTTCACTAATTAATTTAATAATCATTTCTTCTTTATTCAGAGAAATAGATTGTTTCGTGGTTTTAACCAACTGTTTTAATCCTAATTTTTCAAAGGTTCCTAATTTATAAATTGTTTTTGGTTCTATTTTAGGAATAGTTCACTTATTAAGTAGATCTAGATTTTGTGGTAAATCATATTCAAGATTAATACTATTTTTTACACTATCATGATTTTTAATCATGATAATAGTATCAAAACTCTGTGTTAAATTATATCCTTACCCAACATGATTTCCCCCTAAAACACGACTCTGATACCACCTATGGCCAAGGGACACATATTACTTTTCATATATTAAATACATGTCATATTATATATATGTACTATACGTATATTATAAAAAATATATAACATATTATAGAAATATATATATATATATATGTTAGAATGAATTTTATATTATATATGTACACCAGTTACAATACATAAATATATACATATAATATTATTATATATTATAATCATTTAAAACTTATAATATAATATATTTTTTAATCATTAGCCAATTATTAACATTATTTTTTCAAACAAAAACTTACATGATTTGACTGCTACAGTGATTTTTGTTCTTTCTGAAAATAAAACCAAATACATTTTCACCAAAAAATCACCCAAATATTACTTCAAAATAACTAATTCAAACACATTCTCACCAAAATACACAGCTCTCAATAAAGTATTCCACCAAAAATTTCACCAAAAACACCCTCCAAAATAGAAACAAACACAATTCTGTTGTTCTTATCTAGTCATAAGAAGATAAAAACTTCAGATCGAAGTATAGAGCCTTTTCCTGTTCAGAAAAATAAAGAGCTTTTTTCTTTTTTATCTATTTCCTATTCGTTACATGTTTGACAAGTACAGTACAATGGATTTAACATTTAAGGCATTTCCACTGTACATACAAACTCTCCATCACCTGCCAGAAAGGGGAAAAATCCAACATGAAGACACCCACTTGGATACTCATGTTTCCATAAAAAGCCTAAAGAAAACTAGCTAAGATACCTTTCAAATATTTTTCTCCTGTTTTTATGCAATTATTGCCAACTCTTCATACCCTACCACTTTTCCACATGACTATTGTATGTATCAGAATCGAAATACATCCAATATGTTATACTTACGCAAACACTAGCTTTAACGATCTACATTCTGCATTGTGTAATTCTTGAATGGGTCGAGTCGACTAGATATAATATCTCAATCCATTCAAGATCATTTTATTGTAGGGGTGGGGGGGGGGGGGGGGTTGGTGATACTTAAATCTAATGGTAATTAATGGACCAACAATATTGCCCGTAATCTACTATGAATTACCTATATCAAAGATATAACTATAGTATGTCAAAATCAAAATACACCCATTATGCTATAATTAGACAACCACTATCCATAACATCTATATTTTGCACCAAAGATATAACTATAGTATGTCAAAATCAAAATACACCCCATTATGCTATAACTAGACAACCACTATCTATAACGTCTATATTTTGCATCGTGTAATTCTGGAACAGAACGAGTGGACGTGAAGCACCTTAGTTTCTTTAAAATCATTGGAAGAAAGGGGGTTGAGGTAGGCCTTGAATCTAGCTGCAAATGGTTGACTGGCCCTATTGCTTGTTGTCCACTATATAATCACCGATATCGAAGCTATAACTATTATATGCATCCAAATAAAAAGACACCCAATATGCTATAATTTCATAACTAATATCTTTAACACCTATTATCCGCCTCATGTAATTTTTGATCCATTTGAACGTCGAGTGAACTAGATGCAACGATCTCAACTTGATGATCCTTGATCAATTGACAATTAGAGGACCAGGAATATTGCTCGTGGTCCATTATATAAATACGCACATTGAAGCTAATCATTCATTCACATTTGATAATAGGAGGAACACTTCATCTAAATGGGTTCCATCTTCATTAAATTTATACCTAACCTAATTTGGGCTTTTGAATGAATAATACCTACCTGCAGGGACGGAGCCAGGAATGTGAATGAGGGAGGAGGGGCGAGATTGTTGTGATATAAATATATATTTTTTTTTGGCAAATAGTCGAAGGAGTGAAAGGGGGGCCGCGGTACGGTACGCTATATTTGTGAAGAAAAATATAATAAGAAACTAGGTTCAATTACAACTTTTAACATACTTTATACTCTTATATCTCTTTCATTATAGCCAAGATTTTAGGTTTGGAGGGAGGCGAACTCAAAATAAAGAGAAAAAATATGATATTTTTCGATTTTGAGGGGGGGGGGGGCGAAATACAAATATCAAAAATTTTGTAACGTAAAAAAATAATTTTTCAAAATTGAGGGGGCGACCGCACCCTTCAGCCCCCCTGGCTCCGTCCCTGCCTACCTGACATGAAAGCTTTCACAACTCAACATGTCAGCCCTTAAGGGATAAAAGACAAGTAACTATAGCAGATGTTTATCCCTGAAATAGTGACATAAGATCAGGAATTAAAGCACATAATAAATACGGAAAATTACACAACCACCCCCTAACTTATTGTGTAATTACCAAAATCTCCCCTCACTTATTGAAAATTACCAACACACCCCCTCAAGAGGTTTATTTGTAAGATTTACAGAGGGTAAAATTGTAAGAATTTTTAGACATACAGGGGTTGTAATTATAAAAAATCCTTAACATGAGGGGTTATGCTGTTAATTTCAAATAAACGAGGGGGGTTTTGGTAGTTACACAATAAGTGAGGGGTTTTTATGTAATTTTCCGTAATAAATAAATTGCAGTTCAACTGATTATTCTAAATGATGTTCAAATAATGTACTCCGCATATAAATGCACACCAAAGGTAAATATTCTTGAAAAATAGATAATAGATTTACATCGGTAATATGAATCGCCAAATTAAAGTTAGATCAGATTAGCCAAATTAAAATTAAATAGAAGATCCAAACCTGACAATTGATACAGAAATCTTTGCGGGAAAATTGCATAAGACCCCCCTGTGATATGCAAAATTTACGCCAAACCCCCTGTGTTAATTTTTTTGCGAATCACTCCCTTGTGTTATTCTTTATTCTGCATATTTCCCCTTTTTTGGTTTTTTTTGGTGTTTTTTTCCATCATAAATGTCAATCCAAATGCATTTTTGCCCCAAACATGTATACAATAGTTAAATAATTTAATTTGGGTTGGATCTAGAACATTTATGATGGAAAAAAACACAAAAAAAAAAAATCAAAAAAGGGAAAATGTGCAGAATAAAAAATAACACAAGGGAGTGATTCGCAAAAAAATTAACACAGGGGAGTTTGGCGCAAGTTTCGCATATTAAGGGGGGTCTTATGCAATTTTCCCAAATCTTTGCTAACAATCAGATAAAGAGGTAAAAAACATAAAGTAGGCAGACATCATGGCAGGCATTAAAACGAACCATGAGACTTTGATTTGATTGCAATTTGCAAATACCGATTGCAACAATATTGATCATCTTTGAAATTAAAAACATTAAGTACTCGCTCAATGAACTTTGAGATTCAATTTATGTATATTATGTGTGTGTATATATATATATGGATAATTACACTGGGTCTTGAGGTATTACCTAATAACAAAAAACATCCCCTAATTTAATAAAGGGAAAATTTCATTTTTGGTCCCCCAGTTTTACAAGAATCCGATTTTGATCCCTCAGTTACACATCTCATCAATTTGGTCCCTCAGTTATCACTTTTTAATCAATTTTGGTCCCTCAACAACTTTTGGGGTCAATTGAAATATAGGAAATTGCATTTTACACCCCAAAAACATAAATTATGATAATTTTCACCTCAAAAAAGAATAACTAACCAATTTTACCCTTTTATCATATTTTTAATTATGATATATTTACATATTTTTTAATTATGCATAAAATAAGATATGTTAAGATATATTATAAATATATATGAATATGTTTACATTTGATATGTATAAATTTAACCCCATAAACATTTATAAATGTTCTCCCATTTGAGGTCCCCAAATGTAAACTAAAGAAAGGGGTTTCCACAATTGAGGTCCCCAAAAGAAGAGAAAAGAAAGTTATTCCCAGAGAAATTAGTGTAGTTAAAAATATATCATAATTAAATATATGATAAAAAGGTGAAATTCGCTAGTTATTTTTTTTGGTGGAAATTATCATAATTCATGTTTTTGGGAGTGCAAAATGCAATTTTTGATATTTCAATTCACCCCAAAAGTTGTCTGAGGGACCAAAATTGATTAAAATGTGATAACTAAAGGACCAAATTTGATGAGATGTGTAACTGAGGGACCAAAATTGGATTTTTTGTAAAACTGGGGAACCAAAAATGAAAATGTTCTTTTAGTAAATTATATCTAACATCCAAGGTTTTCATGTATTGATGTAAAAATGGATGGAAAGTGATACAAGACTTAAATGCCCTTATTAAATATTTTTTAAAAAAGAAAAAAAAAGTTGAATTACCAAATTGCCCCTTTACATCTCTATATTTACTTTTAATACCAATTTTCAAATAAAAAAATAAACTTAAAAGAAAAATACTTATATATATGTATAGATGTATGTTTAATCTTAGAAATTGCTTGTGTGTGTGTGTGTGCACGTGACTCTGTGTGTGCGCGCGTGACAGTGTGTGTGTGTGCGTGATAGTGTGTGCGTGCGTGCATGTAATTGTGTGTGTGTGGGTGTAATTGTGTGCGTGTGTGTGTGTGACTGTGTGCGTGTGTGTGTATTGTTGTTGTGTGTGTACTGTATGGGGGAGGGGTGGGGGTGGGGTGGAGAAGATGACACCCACCCCGCTTTGTTTTTTTTTTTCTTTTTTCTTTACTTTTTTTTATTTATAAAGTAATATATTAATAAGTAATTTATTTAGAAATTTAGTTAATTATAATACAATTTCAAAATTTATTTATAAATTTCATAAATTAATTTAAAATTTTAATTTATATAAACTATTATATAACCTAAACTATTATATATTAATTTAATTAAAAAAGTAAAATGATATTTTACACATAATTTTTTTATTTTATAATTTAGAATTTAGAATTTTTTTATTTTGTTGATAATAATTTTTAATTATAAATAATTATTTATATACTTTACATACACAACATTACATATAACACTTATACTTTTATAAAATATATTACAAATAACACCAAAAGGGTATAATTGTTCGAAAAAAGTTTGGTCTTCTGGTCCAGAAAAAGTCAGGGGTATTTTTGAAAGTTCACCTAAAAATTTAACGGAATCCTATCGGAAGGTGTTCAATGTTAGACGGAATAAACGGATTGGATGTTAGATGTAATTTATTAAACTAAGAGATGTATTTCGTAATTTAGCAATACCTCATAGGTACCCAGTGTAATTATCCCTATATATATATGAAGTTATTTCCCAAAGGAAAGCACATGACAAGAACTAGTATGTTACAATTTGAGAGCCGCTATTTAAGTTTGTTTGAATTATTATCGATTTGCAAAATTTGTATTTAACATTGATCTGATTGTTAATGAAATCGAGCTCTTGAAGTGCCCGATCCATCATAACATCACAAACGAATCACAACCAGGCATTCTCTCAGTGGGGACAATGAACAGACATATAGGATAGATCCAAAAATGTCTTGTACGTTCAGTTTGGTAGTCTCAAACTCTCAATTGATTCTATAAAGGGATTTGAAGGGAAGGCCTTCTTCAAGTTAGCAGCTACAACAAAAAACATAAAAAAGGATGCAAAGTGAAGAACATAGTGATCAAGCAACACAACAACAGAATCCAGGAGAGTGGCTGACATTAAGCCTGGGGAAAAATCCATCGAAAAACTCCGAATCGCGATCAGAATCGAGGGCCAAGATTTTCTCATGCAACTTCTGCATGAGGAAATTCCACAGTTCACAAGCATTGGGGGGACACCAAAATGCTCATAAAAGAGAAAGAGGTGTAGCAAGACATTACCAATCAAATAAGATGATGAAAATGATGGTTCTGCCTGTTCTACATGCTTCAATGTTCAGATCGCTCGGGGTGCGACCGCACTCCCTCATTCAAAAATCTGGCAGAGATGGAAGCAGTGAAAGTATCTCGAGATTCAATCAGATTCATTCAAGATTCGTGGCCATCGAGGAAGCAGCAGATTTGATGTGGCCTGGTAGTTTCCGGTATAATTCACAACAAGAAGAGCAGCAATCATCAAATTCAAATAAGCTCGACTTGAGTCTCAAACTTTAATCAGTTAAATTTTTTTTGTTATTTTTATGCTTTCATGTGAAAATTGTGTATCAGTTAAGGGCCATTATTTAAAAGGTCAGTGTTAGATAATATAATATCTTTCCATATTTTTCAAGTATTTATGTTAAATTAGACTTTTTTATATTTCCTTGTATTTATCTTTTTCTTGTTTATAGTTAGGGTCTCTTGTTTATCAAGTACATGTATCTTTATAAATATGTTAAATATCTTTCCATATTTTTCAAGTATTTATGTTAATTTAGACTTCTTTATATTTCCTTGTATTTATCGTTTTCTTGTTTATAGTTAGGGTCTCTTGTTTACTAAGTACATGTATCTTTATAAATATGTTACTCAATAATACAAATTCGGTATGGGGCTTTCTCTAATCTAACATGGTATCAGAGTCATGACTTTGAGCCATGGTATCTCAATTTCTTGCTTCCGCCATTATCAAGTCGTCGTCCCTGTCCGGTGCCCCTTATCTAGTTTAATTTTTCTCTATTTAGTTTTTTTCCCCCTTTTTTACCGTCGGCGCCGCCTTTGGCCACCGACGCCTTCAGTTTTGTTAGTTGTGGCTCACCCTTTGAAAAGAGGACTTGGAGCTGCCACCTTTCTCTTTTATGCCGCCGCTCACCCTTGAAAAATGAGGATTTGGAGTCCCCGCCTTTCTCTTTTATGTCGTTGCTCACCCTCGGAAAATGAGGACTTGGAGTCGCCGCCTTTCCTTTATGCCGCCGCTCACCCTTGGAAAACAAGGACTTGGAGCCGATGTCACTGCCTTCTTCTTCTTCTAAGAGTCTCTATGACTGAATTTCTTTGGTCCAGTCTCAACGTTCAAGACCCTCACGTTTTGACTACGGGAGAGTGTTAGATAATGTAATATTTTTTCATGTTTTTCTAGTATTTATGTTAATTTAGATTTCTTTATGTTTCCTTGTATTTATCTTTTTCTTATTATAATTAGAGTTTTCTGTTCACCAAATACGTATATCTTTATAAATATGTTACTCAGTATTACAAATTTTCTATAAGTTTTCTCTAATCTAATAGACAGGAGCGATAACATTAATAATATAGTTCTTAATTTGCTGAAAGTAACTTGCAGTACTTTATTTATGCTGTAATGCTGAAACCTGAAGTACAGGTGGTCTTTACAGACATTCTAGACATCTGAGTAATACCATCAAGCCCTAAATAGTTAGAAAAAAATCGTGTGTTTGAATTCAGGCTGCTACAAATTGTGACTTTTTTTTTTTTAATAAAACTAGATAAAATTTATAAGCCTTAGAATTATGACTATCAACCTGGATTTATCAGACTAGATATTTATTGATATTCTTTCGTCCTGATTTAAAAAAAAATGATAATAATGGAAATTCATGGATGTTGGTTCGGCTAGTTCAGGGATAATTCTATGGTGGAACGAGAGCATTGCTCCCGATCCACTATCCACCACATATTTACAAGTGGTGGGTGGGTTTTACAGGGTGGTGGGTGATGAAAACCACCCCAACACTTGTAAATTTGTGATGGATAATAGATCGAGAGCAATGCTCTCGATCCACCATAGATTTTTCCGTTAGTTCAGGTGCTAACTAGTTCAGGTGCTAGCTGTACATAAAGGGTGACCCAATAATTTAAAGTTGGATTTGCTAAATCTCATCTGTTTTTTTGCATCTTTCAAAAGATATAAGGCTATAAGCAATCAAATATAAGATGTTTGTCCGTATCAACCAAAACAATCATAGACTATTAGACTGGACCATCTTATGACTAAATTAATACAGGATGCAACTTGAGTGGCTATCATATTTCACTTAAATATGCATGTGCTTATATATATCAGTATTGGCTCCACAATTGTATCTTTCACTTGAATTAATGTACATGTGCTAAGTTATTAAATGTATTCAATACATGTGAAAAAATAAAAATTGTTATGAATTAATTTTAAATTAAATTTAATAATTACAAATAAAATGTGAGAAAAGAGAAATAAAAATAGGAGGGAATGTCAAATAAAATTAAATGTGACCAAAAGAAAATTTTGGAGAGAAATAAATATTGGATAACTCTTACGCGATTTTTAGGATGACACATCAACATAATACATGAGGTGACATTATGGTGCAGCAACCCCCATTTCACATAATAATTCTCCAATTGTTCTAAGTTCCTTTTTAATTGTATAGTAGAGAACTATAGATTGATAACACTAAGCTCAACTATAACTTTTGAGTTTTGAAAATAATTGGAAATTTTGAAATAAACTTGAACGTCACATGTAATAGTCGATTCAATACATTTATTATTGAACAAGTTCGAAATAAAGATTGGAGCCTAACACTTGATGAACCCAAAGGTTACCAATTGGGCCTGTAACAAAAGAATCTCTTCGATTCATTTCATTAAACTCCGTAACCTAATGTTGGGCTTTTTTTTTTGTTGTTCAGAATTAGTACTAAATACAAAATGCCTCCTAAAATTATTCTTACTGTCACATATACCCCTAAATTTTAAAAGACACCCAAATGATCCCTCATGAAAATTCATGATTTATACCAAAATGTTCCCTTATAAAAATTCATGATTTATGCCAAATTCTCCCATTCAAGCACAATCTTACAATATTTAAATACTATATTAACTTACCATATGATTCTTCTTCTTCTTCTTTTTAAAATTAACAAATCATTTAAATCTTGTAATTTTTTAATTAAAAATTTATGAAGAATCATTATTATTAAATGAATTTTGTTTAATTAAATGTTATCAACTAACAAATTATTTAAATATTGTTATATGTAAATTTACAACTTATAAATTAACAAAGTTTTAGTTTAAATTAATAAAATTTACAAATTGTAGATTTAAACTTATAAGATTTGTATTTTCTAATATATCAGACTCCATTAGTCAATAATAAATTACTTCATTATATCAATTAACAAATTCTATTTAAATTTTGAATGAAGTTTATAAGATTTGCAATTCTTACAAATCTTATAAGTTCATTAAAAAATTAATTAACCAATTAAGTTCAATTGACGCTTTAATATTGTAAGGTTGTGTTTGTGATGGAACATTTGGCATAGCTCATGAATTTCATAAGGGACTATTTTGGTACCTTTTAACGTTTAGGGGATATATGTGACAGTAAGAGTAGTTTAGGGGGCATTTTGTACTTAGCCCTCAGAATTATTTTGGTAATAATTTGCAATAAGTGAGGGAAGTTTTTGATAATTACATAATAAATTAAGGGGTCTATATGTAATTTTTCCTAAAAAAATATGTGATATTGTATTTGTTAAACATATTCCTTAGTCGAAATGCCATAAATTGACCCCATTAAAGAGCCTTAACAATATCCAAAGGGTTGTGCATAATGCTGTAGAAGTTAAGAGTATGTGTTTTGTTCTGTCATAGCATCACCATTGTCGTTGATAACACGCCCTTTTCAAACGTATAATACGAGATCTATAAAACACGTGTACCAAGAGTATGTGTAAAATATGTTTCAGAGAGTGAGAGTTGTACGCTGCGCTATAACGTCTTTTTTCCTTATTTATGGCCCTTACCAGTTCAGCCCAAATGGCCAAATGTGGTGAACTATAGTTAGAGCTATAAAGTAAATCAAGTACTCGATAACTAAGTCGAGATCGATCGTTAAATCTCGTTTGAGTTTGGTTCGCTAAACATGACAAAAAAACTTAGCACATTTTTCTGTTCGATAAGATTGAAAAATCAGCTCAAACTCGACTGATTAGTTAAAAAATGATAAGATATATATAAACATATTAAACTACTCGAGCTCAACTTGTACTCGGGTCGATAAAGCTCTTTCAAATATCAATAAATCTAAACTCAATCACAGTTTTTAAAATTTGATACAAGCTAATAAATTTGAATAAAATCTTATTAAGTTCGACTCGATTCACTTGCGCCCTAGCTATTTCTTTAATAGTGTACTCTTTAAATGGGCCTTTAACAGAATGCTTGAAAATCCAGCCCACTCTTCAAACCAAAAGGTATAAATAACAAACCCTCCCCGTTCTCTAAACCCTACTCTATTCATTTTATTTAATTCTCACTTCAATTAGCAAACTTTTTTTTTTTTGGTAGTAAATTAGCAAACTTTTGATTACATGTGAATTCTTCCATTAGTGTGTGTATATATATATATAATTTCATTGTTCAGCACTGACATTACATTACGCTGATGGGGAAATCCATGCCACGGTACAATTGATAAGAAATATTTTTGTAGTGTTTTCTAATGTGTTATTTCTTTGCATTTTTTTTTGTGTGCGTTGAATGTATGTATTTAATTTAATTTTATTCTTTTTTACGATTTCATATGTAGACTGAAAAAACGGTTGCAGGCTGCGATCTAGGGGTCATATTTGGTGGCCCCTAGTGTTGGACTCCGGGCGATCTCCACCCCATATGTATAAATATATATGAAGGGATTCATCATCAGATATAGATGTGATGGTGACGATTATCTCGGGAGTCCAACACTGGGAGCCACTAAGTATCGCCCGTGATCTGGAGAGAGAGTGCAATTTTCCGGATGTAAGTATATGAATTTTTATTACTTTTAAGTACAATTGTTGTTTCTCAACACGGAAATTACAGATTCAGCTATATATTATGCAATTGTTGTTTCCTTAGAGTTTTTGATGAGATTTAGATAATTCGCATTAGTACCAAAATTAACAGTTCAAAATCAGCACTCCAGATAAAATATTGTAGAAAATTACCTTGTGAAAGCATCAACCAAATTTATTGTACTAGGCTTCCAATATGAAATCCATACAACTGGTCCATCCTCTTTACCACCTGAAGCAAAATCAATTCCTCAAAATGTGATAACCTTCTAAAAACAATGTCAGACAGAAGAACACTCAATTACGGAAAAATATCAACAGCAAAATAATTTGATATTCAAATAGAAAACTTGAAATTCAACTAGCAATGAAGATGCAGGATCTTCATTGTACTGACCTTGTAAAAGTATAACAACTAGTTTTAAGGCGTAGAACATAGCAACTTGAATATTAAGATTAGAGAAAATCTCGTAGGGAACTTGTATTACTGAATAACATATTTATAGAGATACGTGTGCTTGGTAAACAAAAAACACTAACTATAAACAAGGAAAAGATAAATACATGAGAGAAAACCTAAATTAACATAATTTTTTTTTTGGTTGCCTACCACAGTATCCTGGGCATTGCCGGATTGGTCGACCCGGGTCGCACACCTGGCCTGGTGGGTGAGTCTCCCAACGTGGGTAACTGCGTACACAAGGAATCGAACACGAGACCTTGCTTAAGCGGAACCGAGCTGCTTACCACTCGGACCAACCCCTGTTGGTAAATTAACATAAATTCTAGAAAGATATGGAAATATATTATATTATCTAACACTCCCCCGCAATCGAAAGGTGAGAGTCTTGAACGTTGAGACTGGACTAAAGAAATCCGATCATAGAGAATTTGAGAAGAAGACAGCGACAAAGATAAAAGGTGGCGGCAACCTTAAGAGGAGGTGGAGGTGGCGGCTCCAAGTCCTCGTTTTCCAAAGGTGAGCGGCTGCAACTAACAAAACTAAAGGCGGCGGTGGCTAAGCGTGGCAGCCCGCGGCCAAAGAGAGAAGGCGACGACATAAATAAAAAGGTGACGGCTCCATGTCTTCGTTTTTCAAGGGTGAGCCGCGGCAAGTAACAAAACTAAAGTCTCTGGCAGCCAAAGGTGGTGCGGCGGCGGCTAAGCGCGGCAGCCCACGACCATTTGAGAGAATAGAGAGAAGAGATTATTTTTAGATTTGAAGAAAAAAGGATGGTGAGAGAGAGAAGAGAAAAAGAAGAGATAAAGGTAGAAAGAAGTGATGTCGCCGGGCAAGGAGACGGCGGAGGTGGAGGAGATAATTTTTTTTTTTAAGAGAGCCGAACTGGGTCGGTGATGGTAGAGGCTAGCGGAAGCGAGGGATCGTGAGGGCTGAGAGAAGAAACCCTTTAGCCCGATACCATGTTAGATTAGAGAAAACCCCGTAGGGAACTTGTATTACTGAGTAACATATTTATAGAGATACATATACTTGGTAAATAAGAAACCCTAACTATAAAGAAGGAAAAGATAAATACAAGGGAACATAAGGAAACCTAAATTAACATAAATACTAGAAAGATATGGCAAGATATTATATTATCTAACATTAATGAGCTGAAAATGCACCTCTTGTTATGTTGTGCATCTGGCAATCAGTTCTTCACCTTGTGCTTTACCTATAACAAGTAATAGGATAACATAAAGCACATTGTCACGCCTCGACAATTTGAAGAACTTTGAGACGACCAGACATGCCATTTTGCTCGTTGACGAGAGTTTAAAGGATATTGGATTATTCTGGAGAATTCTAGAAGATTCCAAAAAGGTCTAAAAGACTCTAGAAAGTTCTAGAGTAACTCTAGAAGAATGTAGAGCATAGTTGAAAGTTCTAGAATGATGCAAACCGTGTAGAAGGTCCTAGAATATCTAGATAAGAGTACAACAATGTAGAACGTTGTAGAGTTGTATGGACATCTCTAGAATTATGTGGATAGGTTAGGAAGTTTCTAGAATGAGAATTCACTAAGAAATTCTCTTGAAGAGCTCTAGAGAGTTTCTCTCAACCATCCATTAGGGAGATGGATTAGCATAAATAAGAGTGATGGTGTCATTTGTAACCAACCAAGTGTAGAATCAAGTCATTGGGAGTAATAGTGTAATATTGGGAGTAATAGTGTAATATTCTCGTAGTGTTCTCTCAAATTCTACTATTGTGTTCTCCCCTCATATTCTAACATTCTATTGCCAAATTACCTTTTCACACATGAGCACGTGGGTGACTAACGAGGCTAACTTAGCACAGTCACACAAGAGGCGGATTGGCGGGCTAAGTGACGCACAAGACGTTAGTATCGAGGCTAAGTCCGTGACAACATAGAGCAAAATGATAACAAGGCAACACAAAATCACAAAAACTAGATCCTAAATCGGCTGATCGCAATTGAATTGGCCAATCACAAGTACATGTAAGGTAATTCGACAGTGCATAAGAGTACGTAAAACAAACATAGAGCACAGAGAGCAAAATAATAACTCAATAACACAACATCCAGATCCTAAATTGACTAATAGCAAATGAATTGGCTAAACAGTACGTAAAATATATCATCCGATCCATGCTCAAAGTCTATACAACAACGTCTATACAACAACAAGTCCATCAATATTCATTTACTCAATGTAAGTATCAATATTCACTCAATGTATGTATGATGTGTATGTAGTGTAAGTCTCAATCTCTCATTCAGTAATATGCACTAAATCGTATGGTGTAAATGTGTGTGATTAAGGATGTCTCCCAAGCAAAGCATCTCTGAATGATCTTGCTCGAGCGGTAGGGGGCAGAGGTGGTGGTGCTTGAGCGGCGGTGGCACGAGGTGGTGGTGCTTGAGTGGCGGCGGCTCGAGGTCGCGGTACTTGTGTGGCGGCGGTTAGAGGTCGTATTGCTTGAGCGGCGGAGGTGCGAGGTCGCGGCGCTTGAGCTACGGCGGCGAGAGGTCAGATTGCTTGAGCGGCGGAGGCGCGAGGTGGTGGTGCTTGAGCGGCGGCGGTGAGAGGTCGCTGTGCTTGAGCGGAGACGACGGCGGCAGGGAGATTTGCTAAAAATACTTTCATGTAAGTATGCGGTGGTGGAGGCGGTGCAGGCACGCCAAGGTGATTTATCGCAGGTTGATTCGTAACAATGATCTGAATCCTCCTCAAATCGCCATACATAACGATTTGCGGTAGGTTTTCAGTTGGTGCATCCTCATTTTTCGCCGGAGACTCTTCATCGTCATCCAACGCCAAGCAGGCATTCTCGAGTGTCATTGCCGTCGTTGTTTCAACATAAAGTAGTTGAGTGTTCTCCTCATCATTCGCAATGCCGCCATTGTTAGCGGCCTTGATTTTTAAACGTGATTTTGAAATTGATTTCAGTAGGGTATGAACAAGCGGTGTGCTCTGTGTGATCTCTTATAGTACGTATTTTTATGTATCGATAGGGCGGGAAAATAAGGTCCTTTTGGCTGAAGCTCGGTGTAGTGCACCGGCTACCGGTGTCACCCTCTCCTTTATTTTATTATTTTGCTTCTTTGTGCACCGCTCATTTCTCTTAGTGCCAAGCTTTTTTCTTGTGCAAAATGCAATTCACCCCTTTCAAATTTCACATTTTAGCACTAACCCCTTTCAAAACATGAAAAGTAGACTATGCCCCTAAAAAATTTAAATGTGTAGCACTTTGCCTAAACTTAATATTCAGATGACATTCCACTTAAAACTCAGTCGTGTGCCAACCATTGTGCATTGTAAAGTCATAAATATCATTTATCAACTCCTGTGTCAACCAGTTACGCATTAAAATGTAAATTGGCACCAATGAATTAATTGAAAACCTGAATTCCTAAAATTCCTCTTTGCTCGTTCTTCAACAACAATTCTCAGGCAACTACTAATCATTTTCAAAAAAGAGATGTTCCAGAGAAAGAAGGTTTCCATGCAAAGATTAGCAAACTTCCATGACCATACAAATACAACGTTATTGAAACTTAGGTTAAAAATTTATTTAAATAATAATTTTGAGGCAAAGTGCAACACAACTAAATTTTCTAGGGGGCATAGCCTCTTTTTTGGGTTTTGAGGGGGTTTAATGCTAAAAGGTGAATTTTCGAGGGGGCAAATTGCGTTTTGCCCTTTTTTCTTAAAGGTCCGGAAATAATATTCAACCTTTTTTTATTGGGGAAAAATTGTTTTGGTACCCTAGTTTCTCCATTAATGTCATATTGGTACCTGAGTGTTCACAAATTACTCATTTGGTACTCAACTTCTACCATAATTGTCAAATTGGTATCTTATGGATGATTTTCATCCATTTCTCCATTATATTTTTCTTTAAAGACTATTATATCCCTAACCATTATTATAAAATTATTAAAGTGTATGTATTGTAAATTAGAAGTTCCATTTATGTTTTCTAAATTGTATGGAATGGCTAGATATTTTTCCGAAATATATATTTTATGATTTTTATATGATAATTTTATTCTAAAGTAATAAATTCAAATTTTAGTTATCAATTAATTTTAACTATAATTTAATGTAGAAAAAAATAATATTATACGCTTGTTATTTTGAATTTGTATGAATCTATACTCTTTTATAATGTGGGAGGGCCTAGAGTAACTAACTTGGTATGTTTTAAATGTAAAGACAAAAATAACTCCATTCTAAATCCATAATACCAAGCGAACACCCTTTTATGCGTTCTGCAAATTTTTGTTCTTTCATGTACTGGATGGTGCGTTCTGCAAATTTTTCACGTGAGAGTCAATATGTTCCTTAAATTGGAAAGGTACAAAATGAAGACGATCCATGTTCTTCCATGCTTCGAATTACTTTCATTTTTTTTAATTCTAATAATTAATCTTTCCCAAATCCACAAAAAGGTCAAAAGATTTAATTTCTTATGTTGATTTTGCAGTTAATGAGCAATGACAAATCTAGCGTGCAAGCCACTACAAAAACGAAGTAGGCAAAGTTCATAGAAAAAAATGCATTGGGTTTTGGGGTGGCTTTTTCCAACTCAAAATGAAAGGATAACAAATTACTTTTTACATTTTGATTTGATAACAGTGTGTCACAAAATCAGGTATATATACAATCAAATTCTTTTAGCTGTTATTTTTATTGTGTATTCTAAAGTAACTTGGTGAATTATTATTGGACTCAATGCTTCAAATATGATGGACAAAATGGAGTAAATAATTTTCGAGACAATTTATTGTACATCATGCTTAATTAATTGCTAATTACTATGAATATTTTCCTTTTACGCATTTGGAGATAATTTTATCGTCTTACTAATTTTTTCTCCTCATTTTGAGCTGCAAGTGAAGAAATGGCATACAATTCTTAGGGATAAATGGTTTAATGGTTGAATGAAATAAATGAAAAACAAGTATTCATGAACTCACAATTATCATGGCTGGCTTAATGAAGTGTTGAACAATAAGCTTTTATGGGAAAGTTGCACTTTATGTTCCATAACTTTACCCGAATTCAATTTTGGTCCCACTCGTTACCAAAATCTCACATTGCGTCCCATATCTTTAAAAAAATCTCACATTTGGTCCCCTCCGTCAATTTTTAACGGAGAAGAAATGTGGGCTGCTCGTGGCCGTTAGTTAAAGGCCAATATTTCTTTTTTTTAATAAGTAATTATATATATATATATAAATAAAGAAAAAATTAAATTTTTTTCCCAATCATTCACTGTTCATCGTTTTCATAGTAAAGATGATGAACAATAATTTTTTTTTGTTATTTTTATATATAATATATTATATAATTTTATGTGTATATATATACATATTATATATGTCTATGTGTGTGTATGTGTGTGTTGGGGGGGGGGGTATTGGGTTCACTGTTCGTCGTCTTCACAGTGAAGATGATGAACAGTGATTATTTATTTATTTTTTTGTTATTT
Organism: Buddleja alternifolia; assembly: GCA_019426215.1. Classification (NCBI taxonomy): domain Eukaryota; kingdom Viridiplantae; phylum Streptophyta; class Magnoliopsida; order Lamiales; family Scrophulariaceae; genus Buddleja; species Buddleja alternifolia. The sequence goes on along the minus strand of CM033408.1, from coordinate 29,867,297 downwards.
TTATATATAAAATATTATATAATTTTGTGTCAAGTTTTTGCCAGAATTAGATATCAAAATTGATCATGAACATGTATATTGTGATGATGTCCTCTTGCAAAGCATTCTAGAATTGTTTTTCCCAATAGATATGATTTCAGTAAAGCTATTTTTAATCTCTTACATATTGATGTGTGGGGTCCATATAGGGAATCAACATACAACCAAGAAACTTATTTTCTAACTATTGTAGATGATTATTCAAGGTCTACATGGGCTTTTCTCTCTGAAGTATAAATCTGATGTTTTTTTAAAGAAATTCTTGGTGTATGAATACTCAATATTCTTCTAAAGTAAAAATCATTAGAACTGATAATGCTTGGGAGTTTTTCAGTTATGAATGTAATGCATTATTTGATTCTTTAGGGATCATACATCAAAGCTCATGCATATATACACCTCAACAAAATTAATGTGTTGTTGAGAGAAAGCACACGTATATTCTTGATGTTGCTAGGTCTTTGAAGTTTCATTCTCATGTCCCTATTAAGTATTGGGGGGATTGTGTTTTAACTGCTGTGTATATTATAAATAGAACACCTACCCCTGTGCTTGGTGGAAAAACTCTTTTTTCTGTCTTACACGGAAAACCACCAACTTATTCTCATTAAGAGTGTTTAGGTGTCTTTGTTTTGCTAAAATCCTAAATCAGCATGATAAATTTCAGCACAGGTCGAAGCCTTGTGTTTTTATGGGATACGCACCATATCAAAAGGGCTTTAAGCTATTGGACTTGAGTACTAATAATTTCTTGGTTTCCAGAGATATGATTTTTAATGAACAAGTGTTTCCTTTTGTTGTTTCCAGCAACGATATTGATAGACAAACTTTTCCCATGCATGATGGTAAACTATACTATGAAGAATTTGTTTTACTATATAGTTTTCAAGGTAATCTGCATAAGCATACTGATTTCCATCTTCCTGAGCATGGTATATCTAGTGATTCTGTTATATCCCATCTCAAGGAGTTGATTCTAATGATAATATTGATAATCATGTGCATCTTAGAAGATCAGAGAGAGTGACAAAACCACCCTACTGGGCAAAGGATTATGTGTTACCTTTTGGCTCAGTTTCTAAAATGAGTTCTCTCACTAATCATCCTTTTATCTAAGTATATGCAATATGATACTATTAATTCTAAATACAAGGCTTTCCTTACTGCTTTATCTAGTGTTTCTATACCTAATTCTTTTGATGATGCAAGAAAGGATGGAAACTGGCAGAAAGCCATGAAAATTGAGATTTATGCTTTAGAATTAAATAAAACATGGAAGATTGTAGAATTACCACCACATAAAAAACCTATAGGTTGTAGGTGGGTTTACAATGTCAAGTATAGATCTGATGGCTCCATGGATAGATATAAGGCAAGATTAGTTGCCAAGGGTTATACACAGTTAGAAGGGATTGATTATAGTGAAACTTTTTCCCTTGTGGCTAAACATGTTACTGTTAGAATCGTCATTTCTGTTGCAGCAATGAACAATTGGCCTTTATGGCAAATGGATGTTACAAATGCATTTTTGCAAGAGATGTACATGAGGAGGTTTACATGACTATTCCTCCAGGTTTCAACATCACAGGTAAAACTGGCAAATCTTAGGTATGGAAGCTTTTAAAGTCTTTATATGGTTTGAAACAAGCATCTCGACAATGGAATCATAAGTTTACTATTGCTATGCATACACATGGTTTTGAACAGTCTAAAAATGATTATTCATTGTTTATCAAATCATGGGGGAGTAGCATTGTTTTCTTACTTGTTTATGTAGATGATATCCTGATTATTGGAAATGATTCTGATTTGATCAATGAATGCAAGCAATACTTGAATTCTTCTTTTCATATGAAAGAGGTATTGAGATTGCAAGATCTAACAAGGGTATAGTTATGAATCAAAGGAAATACGCTTTGAAGCTTCTTACTGAGAGCGGTATTCTTGGTGTAAACCTTTAAGTACACCAATGGAACAAAATGTTAAATATTTTGATCATATTGATAGCAAAGAAGATCCTGTTATACCGAATGTTAATGAGTATCAAAAAATTGTGGGAAAATTGATTTACCTTTTTCTTACTAGGCCTAATATTAGCTATGTAGTTCAAGTCCTTAGTCAATTTATGCATAGTTCAAGAAAGTCACATCTTGATGCTATGTATAGAGTGTTGAGGTATTTAAAAGGTAAGCCTGGTCTTAGATTATTAATGTCTTCTACTACTGATTTTACTTTGAATGCCTTTTGTGATTCAGATTGGGCATCATGTCTTATGTCCAGGAGATCTTTGACCGGTTATGTTGTTAAGTTAGGCAATTCATTGGTGTCTTGGAAGTCAAAAAGCAAAACACAGTATCCAGGAGCTCTGTTGAAGCTGAATATAGATCTTTAGGCTTTGTTACTTGTGAAACCATGTGGCTGCTCAGTATTCTTAAAGATTTAAAGATTGAAATTCTGCTTCCAGTTCATATTTTCTCAGATAGCATATCTACAATTCAACTGGCTGCTAATCCAATTTATCATGAAAGATCCAAACACATTGAAGTGGATTGCCACTTCATTAGAGAAAAGTTGCAGCAGGGTTTAATCAAGAATATGTTTTTATCCCATCAAAGGGTCAACCTGCTGATGTTTTAAACAAAGCTTTGGGAAGAGATCAATTTGAGTATTTACTAGTCAAACTTGCTGTTCATAATCTCTCTGAACCATAAGTTTGAGGGAGAGTAAACAGCACTTTATTATGTGTGTTAGCACTTTTAGTTATTTGGTCAATATAGCCGTTGGTCTTTTATATAAATAGGCTAATGTTAGTTATCTGTACCAGATTTTTCCATTCTATTCAGTAATGTAAACTTCATATTCTCTCTATGAATGAATGAATTCCTTTTTCGTCTTTACTTGATTTCCTCTCAATTTAACATAGTCAGTGACGGAGCCATAGGCTGGTGGGTGTACCCTCCCCTCAACTTTGAGAAATTCAATTTTTCACCCTGTAATTTTTTTATTTTTAGAATTTCGCCCCTCAAAGTGTAAAAATATCAAGCTTTATCCCCTTTTTTTTATATCCGCCCCCAAACCAAAATTCTTGGCTTCGTCCCTGTCTGTAGAGGAAGGAAAAAGTAACCTCCATGGATGGAAGTTCTTTCTGTTGGAATCTGATTGAGGAAGAAGAGAGATGATTTAAAATAAAATAAAATTAAAGGTGTATATTTAAAATTGGATTTTAATCTATTTTCTAATTTTAAATACAAAAATTCTCACAGTTGTTGAATTTATTCAAAGTGATTTAATTGATAAATCATCTTATTTTAAGCCAATATATAAAATAGAAAATAAAATTACAGGCTTATGTATCATATACATTTGTAATTGATATTAATATAAAATATTAATTCTTACAATAGATGTAAATATAAGAAATTTGTCATTTATACAATTTTTGTTGACACTTTTTACATTTGTGTTTTGAAATATAATAATCAAAATTTATCGAAATCTACTATAAATTTTAAATATTTAATTATTCTTTTTTTTTTGGCAAGTAGAAAACATGATTCCATTAATATCTATAAACACTGTTAAAAATATAAAATATAGGATATCTATTTTGTTAGACATTTTTAAGATTTGTTTTGAATTTTTTAGTGTTTATATAATAAATTTTTAACATTTATTTGAACTTATAGTATAATAAATATAATATTAAGCTACACCACTTTTTTCCAATAAGAAATAATTTTAATTGAGTTTAATTCAAATATATAATTTTTATAATTTTAAACATTTTTAATGTTGTTATATGTTTTTTGGATATTTTAATTTAAAAAAAAAAATTAACATGCTTGTATCCATGTCTGCAATTTAAATTTAACAAAATTAAAGAAAAAGACACCTAAGCTTAATTGACAGTACATATGACATATGTTCCATGTCATCCAAATTAATTCATCCACATCAGCTGATTTGGCCTGAAAATTGAAAATTCCTAATTATTCTGGCTAATTAAACAAATTCAAGTGAGAATTGACCTAAAATTGTAACATTTACGAAATTATTCTCCTGATTTTGCCAATCGAGAAAAAAAAGACCAAAATTGACAAATCCCCCAAGTTAAAGGACGAATTTTGCAGTTTTGCCTAAAGAGTTCACATACGCACATCTGAATATTTTCCTTTTATATAAAGATGTTGGATCCTAAGACCATGTTACTTGCCATGTATATTACAACTCAATTAAGATCTTGTTACTTGTCTTTTATATTACAACTCAATTTGGAATAAGAATGTTACTTGCATTACAACTCAATTTGGAATAAGACTTGAGTTAAAGTTAAAGTCTTGTTGCACAAAACCCTATCTGCACATATATATATATATATATATATATATATAAACTCATCGTTCTTTGCTTCAACAAAAAACTCACATAGCTTAGCAGCAACAATGGTGGAATTATTGGATTTACCTCTTGACATCCTGGCAAAAATACTATCAAAATCACCCATCAAAATCATCCACATATTCAGGTGCCTATCCGAAACCCTACGCGATTTCACCTCCCACAATCCATACTTCACCGCGTTGCACTCCCCAAACGCCACACCAAATCTCATCATCCAATTCGGTGACTCTAAACACTTAAAAAGATACGTTCAGTTAATCGATGCAGAAATCGATACCAAACCTGCTACATCCACCACACCGAAATTACAAGCATGGCGCCTATTCAAAATTCCGAAGAAGTTGCAAATCGAAGAACAATATCCTAGTTATCATCCTAATCGCGCAGGCGCTAGGGAATTAAATAAATTTGCTCTTGTGAACGCGTGTAACGGATTGATTTATTTTGCTGTAAAATCTTTCGAACGGTGTTCTTTAGTATGCAATCCGATCACGAACGAATATATTAGGGTTCCTGACATAGACAGATTACGTGGTTGTACGTCGAGTTTATGGTTGGGATATAGTCCGAGTATTAGAAAGTATAAGGTTTTGAGGATCTATACTTACAGCAGCGGAATCATCGGAGCTCATATTCATGATGTTCGTGCTAGTAATTCTTGGAGAGACGTTGAAGATTCACCATCCGATCACATTAATTGGAATAATAGTTACGCTTTCTTAAACGGAATTGCATATTGGCTTTGTCGGGATTTCATAGTTGCCTTTGATTTTGAGAGTGAAAATTTTGGGGTAGTTGATGTTCCTCCCAGTTTAGATGGGCTACGGTTTAGGAGTATTGGAGTTATTAAAGATCGTCTATGTTTGACTGACAATAAATCAAAAGTACTGCATATATGGATGATGATGAAGAGTGGCGAGTGGGAAAAAAAATACACTTGCGATGGTTCAATCGCGAAGCCCTTTCACCTTTGCAACGCGAAGTTAAGACCGTTGCAAGAACTGAGCACTGGGGAAATATTGATGGTTTCATGTGACCGTCATCTAGTCTGCTATGATACGAATAAAAAGAGCTTCAGATCGATTAATTTGGATATGTTGAAATCAAATTTCAGCGTTGTTACTTTTGTTCCCAGCTTTGCGTCACTCGAGGATATATGTTCTTCGTAACGAGTAACTGAGAGGTAGTAATTCATTCTTCAACCATATATATGTGTGTGTCGTTTCTATGATCTTCAGTACAACCTCCTAACTTATTTGATAATTACAACAAACTCTTGGAGGTTTTATAAATTAGTAAGAACTTATCGAATCATGACAACTCGGAATATACAAATGCTAATGCTAAGTTATTAAGAATTAGGTGTTTTTCGTAATTAGGATTTTTATACGGGAGGTGTCAATGTAATCTACCTTCAAAAATACACTAAGTTATCAGGAGTCTATTGTCTCAATATGCTAAGTAATATATATACACACACATATGCATGTGTAGTCTGTTGTTTCAATGATCTTCTTGTTAAAGCATGTTTTCTTCAATTTAATCCCACTGAATTTACATCTTATAATACACTAAATAATCAAAGAATATATCTAATATGTTATAGAATTTGGATCAATGACACTTTTTGAAGTGATTGATTTCATCAACTTGTTTATATAAGATGTCTCCCACATCAAACAAGTATCAGAATAATAAGGATTTATAAAGTTTTGGATTCTTTTTTTCATTGGGAAACGGTACAAGAGTGAAGGCCAAAACCTTATTTCTATTGCTTCTTCGTTTTCTTTCCAAACAGGGTGCAACATTGTGCAGTTATAATTTTTGGTCTTATTATATCTAACTTATATTTGTTGATGTGCAGATGATCAGAAGCTGAAAATCGAAGAACTTTTGGATGGAGGGGCAGAATACATACTTTCATTTATGTTGGGAGTAAAGTTATAATTTTTTTTTATTTTTTTTTAATGCAACAGACTTCTTATGATTAATAATTGGTAGATAAGAACATGATTTTGTTTTTACCTTTCAATTGTTTCTTTGTCTTACAACGGTGAAGCAGTCATGTTATATTTTTGCTAAAATTCAATTTACGACCCAGAATTATACACATTGTAGTATCAAGTGGCTATAAACTTTACACCACTTACCTCCTTCACTATTGCATAAGGCTCTTTCTTTCTATCATGTTTATTCTACGTCGTTTGTTCCTTGGTTGGACTTATACAGATATTGCTGTGAAAAATTTAGTGCGTAAAGGACGGTGTTTACGAAGATGCAACGTGAAAATAATATGTCGAGACAAGGGTAACTTTATTTTCTTAGGACAATATTGCCCCACACTTGGTGGTTATGAAATATGGCAATTGTCTTCCTAGATATATGGACAAAGTCTACTTGTTCCGAACTCTCTTGATGGACAGGAATGAGTTAAATGCAGATCTAAGCATTTAATGTGCAGAATTATTCTTACAATATTAAAATAATATTTAAGAATATTCACAGCACTCAAATTATTACTAATTAGTTCTTAAAATAATATTTAAAAACTTCAAAAAAAATAATGATTTATTTAGCATTTTATATTTAACACTATTCTAAAATATTAAAATCAATATTTAAGAAACAAAAGAATTTTTAAAAATACTCAAAATAGTATTTAAGAGATGGAGCAAGAAATGAATATGATTATGGTGTGTTTAATTCCAAACTAGGGAGATCTATTTATAGAGAAGGTTTTGGGAAAAAAAAAAACAACTTTTACGACATCTACAGAAGGGCCCAAAAGTTGTGGCTTTTGGGCGAAAAGCTCCCCGAAACATCTTTTCGGATTGTGCATATTTGCCCCCACAAATCGCAGCTTTTGCGAACAGCAAGTCCCCAGACAGAGCTTTGATTAGGTGTAGACGGGTGCACGGAGCGGTGAAGGCGGTTGCACTGCCCCGCTGTGCAATTCAACCCCTTAATTTAGGTTTTCTTTTCAATATTAAATTATTTACTAGAATTGATTTTCTCCTATTTTAATTAAAGACGTGTTTGCTTTTTATTGGTGTAACATCAATGTCTTACACAAAAATGTTATAGAAGATCCATTCCAGTTCAGAAGCTTTATTTTTGTAATTATGTGGCGAGCTTCAATGAGGCACGCGCTGTGCCATTCCCTATTAACAACTTATTGTTCTCAAAAACTCATTCCAGATATATAAGATAAACACAGATTCAATTCTCTTGCTTTTAGCAATTGTCTTTGACATGTTTGAGACGATCACGTGAAGTTTACATTGTGGCAGGTACTTGAACATATTGTTGGTTTTACACAGCATGTGATCAAAGATCTAGGGTGTTAGACAAAGAGTACGTCTTCTCGGAAACTTTCCATCTCTGAATTTCTGTCCAAATGAGAACAGATTATTCGTTTCTATGGATGGGAGGACAATTATATTGTGACTGTAGGAAATCGAATATGGGTCATGGGTCGCCCAAGAGGGCTTGATCTTACCCATATTAATTTGAAAAAAAAATGGAGGGAGTGGATTTTTTTAGGAAATAACCACCTTAACTTAACTCCCTCTCATTATCTCCCAATATTGCTGATTGCTGATGTTTTGACATGAGAAAACTAACACGACATAGAGAGCATCAAATGAGGCTAAAAATAGAAGGCATAAAAAGTCATTTTGGTGTAAATTTGACAAGAGGAAATTCACCATTTGAAGCATTTAGATTGTGAGAAACAACCCTTTCATTTTGATTGAGTTTGTAGTCTAATTGGGGCATCAAAAAATGTCTGGAAGAGGTGTGAAACAACCAAGTGAAGATCGGATTGAAACAGAAAAACGATAAAAATAAATAAATACTTTTGATAAATTGAAAGTACTAAAAGAATAAATCTTGTTCCAAGCTAAACGCCCGATACTTTATTGATTCAAAATGAATAATGAAAATAAACCTAAAGACCCCTATTTAAACCTAACGACTCCTAATAAAAAGGAAATAACTTAATCAACAAGGAATCAAGTTAACAAAGAAACTCAATCAAACAAGAAGTCGAAATAAGGAAATAAAATAAAATGACCTAAATAAAAATATAAGGAAATAAAGCAATAAACCTAAATAACTAAATCTTCGAAAATCTGCTTCGTAACAAGATCTGCATTTAGTAAGTGTTTATTATGTAGAAATCGCATGTTGTATGTGATTAATTTTTGTCAGTGACAATTATATTGAGACATTTTAAGGTAGCTGCAGGGGCGGATCTACATTGGTTGGGGGGGGGGGGGGGGGAACAGTGCCCCCACTTAGATTTTTTTAAATATATACTTATTTTTTAGTTTAATTTATAAATTACATTAATATCCCCACTCAAATTTTTAAAGTCCCCCCTCAATTCCAATTTTCGCCCCCCCTCAATTTTGAAAAATTATTTTTTCACCTTACAAAATTTTTGATATTTGAATTTCGCTCCCACCCTCAAAATCGAAAAATATCATGTTTTTCTCCTTTATTTTGAGTTCGCCCCCTTCCCCCCCAACCCCAAAATCCTGGCTATAACTAAAGAGATATAAGAGTATAAAGTATGTCAAAAGTTGTAATTGAACCTATTCATTATATATTTCCCCCCATAAATATAGCGTACCGTACCACGGGGGCTTGCACCCCACTTTGAATTCTTCAACTATCCGGCAAAAAAAAAAGTGTATACCTATATCACAACAATCTCACCCCCCTTCATTCAAATTCATCGCTCCATCCGTGCTCGTAGACTACAGTTGTAAAATATAATTTACTAATTATTGTTGATCATTTTGTTTTAAAAATATTATTTATATTTATTTTTTATTTTGTTCGGTTAATTGTGCCCCCATTAATCCAAATTTTTAGATCCGCCACTGGGTAGCTGTGTGGTTCAAACTCGACCTGTATATTGAGTTTAATTCGTAAGGCTCTTTCGACTTTTGCATTTATCATCAAAGTAATAATGTTACCATTTGTCAATGGTAGATTTCACTAACTGCTGCCTTTTGACAAACAATGCCAGCTTACACTTGTCTTGGGGATTTCCATTCTTTTTTCCCTTGCCAGATTAGGCGTACTCGCCATGCTGATTTGTCGGATTTGAGTGTCAAATATATTTGTTCGTTAAATAAAGGTTGAATTCATTTCATCTTTAGCTATATCGAAGACTGTGTTATTAACGCTTTGTTCGTTGCTTATAAAGTTTCAGCCTTGCCGTAACCTTTCTTGCATACGAACTCTTGACATTGTAAGGGCTTCCGTTGCATTTCAATATCTTTAGTGGTTCAGCACCACTAACACGGTGATTCAGTGGTTATGTAACTTTTTATTTGAATCTAACAAGTTAGAATCTCAATGAGTGTGTGAAGCTTGCAGCTCGCCACTTTACGTGGGATGTATTATGTATTTGCCTTCTCACAAATCTGATAACCTTGCACTATAGGTATTGTCTACTTTCGTCGGACTTACATGATTTTGTTATTAAAAGACACTTCGCTAGGGAGATGAGAGCTTAGGATTTACATCCCTCTCGCCTGCCCCTTGTCTCCATCTGGTGTGAGACACTAGTTGTATACTCATCATCAACCTTCTTAGGCCATCTCCAACGTACAACACAAAAATAGTGCAAAGCTACAGTAACTTCACTCCAATGTACTGCATTATTTTTCATACAAAAAGTATATTCCTTAGAATATTCCTTTTTACACCTCATTTATACCAATTCTCTTATTTTACAAATAACACCCAACTTTAAATTTTTTGTTACGTATTCATCCAAGTATAAATATTGTGTTGCTTTATGATATTACAATTTATTACATTTTCGTAATTTAATAATAATAAATAATATTTTAATAATATATTATTCATAATTGAATTAAAATCATATATAATAAATTAAAAAAAATTACAAACATAGGACCTAATCATAACTTTTTCAAAATTTATGGACCTAATTATATAGTACTTAATTGTAACTATACAAAATTATAATACTAAACTGAAATAAATACAAATTTCGGGCCCTACCCACACTATTTTTGTGTGAAATGAACAGTATCACGCTATATATAGCGTGACACTGTTTATTTTACACAAAAATAGTGCGGGTTTTGCCTAATGTTGGAGTGGGAAAAAGTGGCAAAAGTGCAAATTGCACAAAATTAATGCAACGTTGGAGTTGCTCTTAGACAAGGAGCTTGGGAGGCGAACATGGACTCGTTTCCACAGACGGCGCTAGCATAAGCATGAGGTGGCTGATGATGAGTATGCAACTACTATATCACTTTGGATTGAGACAAGGGTCTTGAGAGACATACCAGCCCCAAACACCTCTTTCTCTAGCGAGGCACCTTTCAATGACAAAATTGTGCGACTTTTATTTAAATTGGACAATACCTCGCGCAAGGACGTCCTGTTACGAGATGGCAAGTGCAAGTGACATCAATGTGGATGTATTATGTGCTACTGGCGGTCGGTTTATAATCCAATGACAATTAAGTTTATTTCCTAGTGTGTGGATTGTGACAATCAAGTTAGAGTTTTTTGTTCTGACAACCTCTGGTGAAAGGAACATTTCATTGCGTCTATATTGTTAGAGAAATATATTGTTATAGTTAGTTCTCTTTACCAGGACAATCATTACAAGTTTCACCTCACTAGAATCTTTAAGACGTATCTCTACTTTCAGACTAGGCAACAGGTTTTCAAGACAAGGTGAAAAATGCCCCATCGGTTCAATGGCCGTTTGATGCTTTAGACACGAATGAAGATTACGTAACAAAAGTAGTTTCGAAAAGATGCCAAGCCCGGACATTTTTGAGGTATTGGAATTTTCCTATCTTAATTGTCTCTCTTTTGATTGAAACTAATCCTAAAACTAAAGTACTGAAACAGCCAATTCGTAAAGAAAGTGGTTGGCTAAGGAGCCACTTACAAAAAATTTGCACTATCATTCTTATCAGCCTTCCCTTGGCTATATAGGATCCTAAAAATCAATATCATCGCATCCAATTTGGGATCATATCACTTTTAAGGCTTTACCTCGGTAACGCATTCCATATCGGACTATATGTAAATACTCTTTGTCGAATCATAGCCATCTGTATGGTGGGAGGTGGGGTGGAGAAAACCATTCATCTCACCACGATCGAATAGTGAAAGAGTAAAAGTTTATGAATCACCGCCCCAGTATTGATAACGAGCAACTATTTACCTAGCAAAAATTAGATCAAAGAACAGATGAATAAAGTTGATAAGCAATTAGATGGACCATTGTTAAGATAATAATTTGATGAATCGAGACCAACAGAGTCTATTCACTTGGTACCCTTGAATGCAGGTGTAATGTTAAAAATTATCCTAACCTGACCCCATGGGAAACAAGACTTCTGATGTTCTTATCTTGTCATGATATTAAGAGAAATCTAAGTACAAGCCTCTTTTCTTCTTTTATATTTGTTGATAAATAAAATACAAAGGATTAAAGGCAATTTCTCTCCACACACAAATTCCCATCACATGTCAGAAAGGGGGAAAGCCAAGAAGCCCCAACATGAAAGACACCCACTTGGATGCTCATGTTTCCATAAAACACTTGAGAAAACTAGCAAAGATAGCCTTCAAATCTTTTTTCCCCTACATCTATCATAATTATTGCCAACTCTCCATACCGTACAACTTTTCCACATGACTATTATTTTTATCAAAATCTCGTGTAATTCTTGAATGTATCGACTGAGCTACATGCAATAGCTCAAACTATTCACAATGTTTGATGAATGGCGGAGGAGTGGTCCTTAAAATTTAGTGGCGATCAGTGGACCAAGAATATTACTCATGATCTATTATAGATTTGTCACATAAAAACAATAACTTACTATGTATTAAAAATTTAAAATCAAAAGACAACCAATGTTGCTACAACTAGACAACCACTAGCTTTAACATCTATATTTTGCATTGTGATATTCTTGAACAGACCGAGTGGACTAGATGAAATATCTCAATATATTCGAGATCATTGGAAGAAAGAGGAGTAGATAGCCTTAAATTTAGTGACAATGGTTGATCAGGAGTATTGACGTGGTCCATTATAGAATTACCCTCATCAAAGCAATAGCTAAGCTATAGCTAATGTATCTATCAAAACCAAAACACACCCAAGTTATAATTAGACGAACACTAGGTTTAACATCTACATTCGCATTATATATGTAATTCTTGCAAATCCAAAACACACCCAATATGTTATAATTAGACGATCACTAGGTTTAACATCTATATTTCGCATCATGTAATTCTTGAAAGGATCCAACTTACTGGATGCAACAATCTTATTTTTGCATGGTCCTTGAATCAAATGACAATTAGTGAACCAAAAGTTTTGATCATCTCCATCATAGAATTACGCACATTGAAACCAATCATTCCCTCACATTTTTAGCATAAATTAAAGGGAAAATTTTCACTAAAATCTCCATCATAGAATTACGCACATTGAAACCAATCATTCCCTCACATTTTTAGCATAAATTAAAGGGAAAATTTTCACTAAATGGTCCATTATAGAATTACGCACATTGAAACCAATCATTCCCTCACTTTTTTAGCATAAAGGGAAGATTTTTTCTAAATGGGACCATCTTCATTAAATTTATAGCTACCAAATTTGGCGTTTTCGATGAAGAAGACCTACCTGACATAAAAGTTTTCACGACTCACCATGTCACCCCCTAAGGGAAAAAGGATAAGTTACAATAGCAGATATTTATCCCTGAAATAGTAACATTAGATCAGGTGTTAAAGCAAATAATAGATAAATTGCAGTTCAAATGATTTGTTCTTGTTGATGTTCAAATCATATATTCCACATCTAAATACGCATCAAATGTACAGAGTATTAGAAAAAAATTATTAGATTTACATATGTAATATGAAATACATGACAAAGCACCAAATTAAAAAATTCGAATAGGAGAGATTCATACAGTTATTAAAAAAATATTAGATTTACATCTGTAATATGAAACACATGACGATACACCAAATTAAAATTCGAAATGGAGAAATTGATGCAAAAAATGTTAGCCTAACAATTAGATAAAAGTTATACTAAACTTGAAGTGTTGGCTCAGTGGGTAAGGACGAGTCACTTCCTATGAGAAGGTTGTGGATTGGATTCCCTCTACCAATATGAGGATAATATTGATGGACGATCTGTAAGTAACTCTGTAAACGATCTCTAATCCGGAGGCATGACCTATGGTAGGTGACTGTACTCAATTCTACCCAAAGTTTTATTTAAAAAAAATAAAACAATAAACTTGAAGTCGGCAGACATGCCAAGCATTAAAACAAATGGAATTTACTTTGGATTGTCAAACCTTTCTTTCACTTTTAAGAGCTCCACAAAAGACAATAAAAAGCTGGTATGGGTGGTTTTTAAAAATAACTTAGCAAATATATTATAAGTGTAATATATTTGAATGCGATCAAATCGGGTCTGAGTTAGAATTTTTCTAATAACGAAAAATTTTAGCCCGGTCCTGGCTCTGCTAAATTCATGTGTATTTTTAAAAATAACTTATCAATTATATGACAAGACTCTCCTTGTGAAATACACTTGAGTGTGACCAAACCGGGTCTGAGCTAGAATTTTCTCAACAATCGGAAATTTTAGTCCACTCCTGATACGTCCAAACTCATATGTATTTTTAAAAATAACTTACCAATTATATGACAAATATAATACACCCTTCTTGTGAAATACGTTTGAGTGCGACGAAATAAGGTCTGCGCTATAATTTTCCTCAACTCAATAAGCTGATAAGGAGAAATATAATAAGTGGGGAAGCTGAGGCCCGCATGACAGAGAAAGACATAAGCACATATTCTCCCTCCAAAATTCAATAATTCTTGGACGGACCAATTGTTACATTCTTGATCATCTTTGAAATTAAAATCCAAAAAAAATACTCATTCTATACACCTTTAGATTCAATTTTAGGGGACAATCCATTTTACCTTCCTTGTGATATACGTAATTCTTGGGAAAATCGCATTTTTAGTCCCGTAAATTTGCCCCGGTACACTTTTGGTCCCATAAGTTACGGGATTCTCACTTTACGTCCCATATGTTTCACAAATTCTCACTTTTGGTCCCATCCGTCTATTTTTAACGGAAAATGGCACGTGAGTGGCACGTGCCCGGTTGCCAGCTGGTTTGGGGGGGGGGGGGATTGTTCAATTTTCACTGTTTTGGGGCAAAATTTGAAATTTTGAAAAGCCGATTTGGGGCAAAATTTTGGAATTTGACAGCAGCCCATCTTCTTCTTCATTGCAGCAGTGAATTCCCGGTCATGGCAGCTGTGAATTTGCCTGGAAACGCGCGGGAGAAGGTCATGTTTTGCTGTGAAAAAATGACATTGAAAATGGCTAAAATCGAGCCCAAATTCGCCGGAAAAACACCGACGTGGGTCCCTGAGTGCAATGCCATTAAGACCGGCTGAATTGCTGCTCGAAGCCGTCCTTAAATCGGTTGAGAAGACGATTTAAAAATTTCAAATTTTGCCCCAATTGACTTTTCAAAATTTCAGATTTGCCCCCAAACAGTTTTAGTTCCTATCGGGTTCTAAGGTTGTGTCTAACTTGGTTGCACTTTAGTTTTAGGTTGGATCTAATTCGGGTCCAAATTGGTTCCTCTTTGGTTCCAACTTCTTTAACAAAAAAAATATGCTTATACAGATGAAATGGGAATGGAGATTATGAAGAAATTGCATGCATGATTTTAATTGCCTCTTATGAAACGCATGCAGAATCATTCTCTTCCTCTATACTGGATTACCGGTACATTATATATATATATATAAACATTATATATATATATATATGCATATATAATAATAATAAAAATAATAATAATAATAATAATAATAATAATAAAGCATAGTTATCACTTGAATTATACAAAAGAAGATCAGGTATCCACATGTCTGTATTATGATAAAGGCACTGATATTACTTATAGTTATATACTTATATATTATATTTGATTACTTATTTCTTTTGCAATTGAAAATAAAATATTGACTAACGGAGTTGACCGTTAAATGTTGGACGAAAAATTTATTTGGGACCAAATGCGAGAATTTTTAAGAATTACTGGACACAATATGAGAATCTCGTAATGAATGAGGCCAAAATTGAAAAAGGTCAAACATACGAGACAAAAAATGCAATTTTTCCTTTTCAGAAATGAATATAATTTTCATTTTCTGGATCACTTGAATATGAAATTTCACGCTCAAACTCAATTTTTCTAAAAAATATTCATTCTCAATTTTCTATAACACACTATTATATACAAACATTCATCATTACACTTTTTCAATCATTTTACATTATCTCTAATCATTAATTACTTTGTATTCTCACTATCAAATTAATTTTCTCTTCTACTTTATAACATTATGATTGAACATATTCATGTTGAATTTGCCCCAACATGTGACGATCAAAAATCTAAGATTTTAGGCAAATTAATGAGTACGTCTTGATCATCCATTACCATTGCACGAACAAAGAGCTGTGAAAACTACTCAATCCTTTCAAATCCAACGGTAATTAGTGGACCACACTCCAATAAGATCACAAAAGAATTCCAACCAAGCTTTCTATCAGTAGGGACAATGAACATACATGTAGGATTGATCCAAAAATGCCTTATAGTTTCACCTTTTCAGTCTCACTCGATTATATAAAACCACTTCAAAAATCAAGACAAGTTAACTTCATAAATTTACAGTAAGCAAGATAATGATGCAAAGTGAAGAAAATAGTGATCATATAACACAAGAACAAAAGCTAGGGGAGTGGTTGAATTTGAGCCGGGGAAAAAACCCATCCAAAAACTGCAACTACATGAGAAAATTCTCATGCATCGAGGGCCAGGATTTTATCATGCAACTGCATGAGGAAATTCTACCATTCACAAGCATTGGGTAGGGATGGTAGCATTAGAGCACAAAAAATAATCAAGAAACAAGAAAAACTTAGGCCTAAACATGAAGATAACAACTAGGGATGTAAGTTGAGCCGAGCCGGCTCGCGAGCCTGGCGAGCCCGCTCGACTCGAGCTCTACTCGAGCTCGAGCTTCACGAGCTCGAGCTCGAGCTCGAGCCTAAATGTATCTGCAAAAAGCTCGCGAGCTTTTTCATAATTTTATATATATATTTTTATATATTAAATATTAATTATATATTATAATTACCAGGCTCGCGAGCCCAATTCAAGCTTGAGCTCGCGAGCTCGAGGCGAGCTCGTTTTTTAACAAACGAGCTCGAGCTCGAACTCGAGCTCGTGAGCTCAGGCTCGAGCTCGAGCTCGAGCCTGGCAAATTTGCCAGGCTCGGCTCGAGCTCGGCTCGTTTACATCCCTAATAACAATACGAGAATTTTAACGTGGTTCGGCATAATTGCCTATATCCACGAGCCAACCTAGATCTACATCTTTATTTCTCAAAGTCAATCAATGAATTACAAGAGGAGTTCTCTTATTTATAATAGTTGGAGTCATCTAAAACCCTATCAAATTAGGAAACATATTTCTAATAAACTTAGGGAACAAGTCTAGATACAATAGGAAACAAATAAGCCTCCAAAATCTGCCAAAACCGAGTTCAAAATGCATAAGGAAGCTATCATATTACCGCTCAACGCCGCGATGTTCGCCTCGCACGCCTCGGCAGCCATTTTTTCTTTTACTGCCTCGAACGCCGCAACGTTCAGACTCCCGAGACGCCGCTGCATCTCTCCTCCGACGCCGCTGCATCTCTCCTCCGACGCCACATCGTTCCATCCAGGAACTCCATTTTGGCCATTTTTCGTCCCTTTTCGACCCTTTTGCGACCTCGGGTATCCCCAACCCATCTCGGTTTTATCTTGGCTCTGTTTCATTTTTCGATCCTCTTTTTGATCCGACTCCACCATATCCCTACAATCTCTCACTTGGAGACTGATCAAAAATCAAACTCAACTCGAACCACTACTTCACTTTTCCTAAGTGATCCTCAATCTAGTCAACACATCCCCAAACCCTATCGCGATAAAAAATCTCGAGATATCCCCATATCTCATCAACTCGTCTATCCTCTAGTGTCGCCCACTTGATAAACTCTCTTTGTGAACATTGTTCCCTTTCTTTGAACCCTCACCACTACCCTATTCTTTTGGTGATCATCCAACTCCTGAGTATCGTAGCATATCCATCTCGGTCCACTTGACCCTCGGATATAGGTTACTCTAAAACCCCAACATGTCATAACCCAAACCGTCTTGGTCAACCCGTCTACTGACATTTTTCCACTAACTATTTTTTCAACGGTAATCTCAGATCCCTCACATATCTGCGATCTGCCACTACATTAGCTATGTATGATCCATCCACTAACTCGGTTTTTCAATGGCTAACTCGGGCCAATGACCCATCTGCTTGAGCTTCCACTCTACGAGCTATCTCACATCTCTCTACCAATAAACCCCAACGACTCCGCGACTTTTCCAACCCGGCTTTGCATCCTGCCTCCATGACTTCCGAATCCAAGGTCAACCCCTCTCGGCACCGCTTTCTGTATTCATTGTTTCTCTCTACGTGGTCATGCCTCCACAACCCTGCCCTCTGGTTTCTTGACTATATAGTTCTACCATCTCGATTATCGATTCTGTCACTCTGACCTCTGGCTCGGTGGATTTTCTTTCTTGGCACTGCAACTACTCCCACTGGCTTTGTATCTACCCACCCAGTAACACAAATTTGCCTCTGCTGCAATGTATTTGCCTCTGCTTCTGGCACCACGATTTCCAACATTTTCTAGTTAACGTTTAATAGGATTACTCTTCTTTGGTTGACGATCTAACTGATCCCATACTCCTCTATCAACTTATCTGGCTTCACCATGACCTCAATTTGTGCTCCATGCAACGAAGTTGTCAAGCTTGATTACTGTTCCATTTCCTACCATCGTTCACACGATGAAATCCGTGTTTAACAAAAAATGCTTCCCCATAGATTTAGATTTAAGACGCGCGTTTCCTAAATGTACAACCTATGGCTCTGATACCAGTTGTTAGAGATGGGAGCATCAAAGCACGAAAAATAATCAAGAAACAAGAAAAACCTAAGCCTAAATACGAAGATAACAACACGAGAATTTTAACGTGGTTCGGTATAATTGCCTACATCCACGAGCCAACCTAGATCTACATCTTTATTTCTCAAAGTCAAACAATGAATTACAAGAGGAGTTCTCCTATTTATAATAGCTTGAGTCATCTAAAACTCTTATCAAATTAGGAAACATATTCTTAATAAACTTAGGAAATAAGTCTAGATACAATAGAAAACAAATAAGCCTCCAAAACTGCTAAAACCGAGTCCAAAATACGAAAGAAAACTGTCATCCTGCTGCCCAACATCGCGGTGTTCGCCCTGAACGCCGCAGCGATCATTTTTTCCGCTACTGCCTCGAACCCCGCGGCGTTACTCCGTGGACGCCGTGGTGTTCCATTAGACTCCTGAGACATCGCGGCATCTCTCCTCCTCTGACGGAATGCCATTTTGGCCCATTTTCGTCCTTTTTTGACCCTTTCACGACCCCGGGTCTGCCCAACCCATCTCGGCTTCATCTTGGCTCTATTTTGACTCCATTGTTTCCATCTCTCGTCCTTTTTATCTGACTCCACTATATCCCAACCTGTTTGGAGTGGATTAAGGTCTAGCGAGTACCAGACCTGTTGGAGTGGGTATGAATCCAAAAAAAATGGGAACAGGTCAGAGTTCGGGTATCAAAATTCAAGACCCAACCAGGTCCGGGACGAGTAGCGAGTCCAGCAGATACCCGCCCTAGACTCGGACTCGCCCCGGTTATTTTTTTTTTTTATATATGTCTAATTATCATTTAATATTGATAAGTATTAATTAACTGTATCCACTAAAAGTGTTATTTCACTTAAGTTTAAAAAAAAAAAAAAGGAAATGCAACAAAAAATGTGTTTGTGATATATAGACAAAAAAATATCAAAAAAGTAGAAGTTGATCGGGTCTACTAGGTAGGACCTGGACCGGGCCGGGTAATGATTGGGTCCGGGCATTAAAAATGCTTCACAGGACGCATCTCGAGTCCTGTTATGTTTGGCTCATACCCGCCCCATTTGCCATCCCTAATATAATTGGGAGACACCAAAATGCTCATAGAAGAGAAAGAGGTGTAGTAAGACATCACCAATCAGATAAGATGACGATGAAAATGATAGCTCTGCCTGTCCAAGCTTCAATGTTCAGATCGCTCGGGGTGCGACCGCACTCCCTCATTCAAAAATGGGGCAGAGATTGAAGTGAAAATATCTCGAGATTCAATCAGATTAATTCAACATTCATAGCCATCGAAGAAGCAGCAGATTTGAGGTGGCATGGTAATTTCCGGTATAATTCACAACAACAAGAGCAGCAATCATCAAATTCAAATGAGCTTGACTTGAATCTCAAACTTTAGTCAGTTAATTATTATTTTTTGGTCATTTTATGTGACTTTGGTCATCTGTGCTTCAAATTTGTGGGAAAGTAAATGTACATTTTATGTAATTTTGCCTAAAATTTATGTAACTTCATGAAGCACAGATGCTGTATTGATCTGTCTGCACCGCCAACATTAGTATCAGGTTCGTGTTAGTTATTTTCAAATTTTCTGTAGACTATATAGTATAAAATTAGAGGGGTCAAAATGGTTCTCGATCCATGGTACAACTCAACCCATTTAATTTTGGGTTAGGTTGGTCCCTTAGATTTTTTCTTTTGGGTCGGGTTAGTTCCTATCGGGTTCTAAAGTTGGGTCTAACTTGGTTCCACTTTAGGTTTAGGGTCCAAGTTGGTTCCTCTTTGGTTCCAACTTCTTTAACAAAAAAAATATACTTATACATATGAAATGGGAATGGAGATTATGAAGAAATTGCATGCATGATTTGAATTGCTGCTTATGAAACGCATGCAGATTCATTGTCTTCCTCTATACTGGATTACTGGTACATTTTATATATATATAGGATCAAGATCTAATACATACCCTATATTAAATAAGATATAAGACTCAATCTACACCATTGAATCTATTAAATCTATCAGTCCAAAAATGAAACAAAAACATGCTGGAAAATTGATTACAATTGGGATCAGGGATATTATGGTCAATTGACCTCAATATACAGTATCCACTTACCAAAAAAAAAAAGGCAAAAAATCTCCCCTAAAACATCCCTAAAATCTCTCAAAAGTTAATCACAGAAAATCTCCCAAATTTAATCGCACAAAATCTCCAAGTACTGAAATAATACGGAGAAAATAATAAATTAAGCATAAGCCATGGCCGATGAAAAGATGATTAGAGGTGTCCAAGATAATGCTGAATCATGAGTAAACACATTATCTGATTCCTCAAAAAATATTTCGTCTGTCAACTTGAATGAAAAAGCTGACAACAATTTGATTGCCTATTGTGTATCATTAGTACTGTCATTAACTATTATATATCATTAGCTATTAGCTTAAATCAAAATAGGTGTTGTATGTCATTAGCTTAAATCAACGATGGGGTAACCATTGGTGAAGAGCTGAATGGAACATAATTGAATGTTATATCACATTTAAAATATAGTAACTTGTATATTATTATACAGTCAATATAACTATGATATACAGTATGTTAATATATAACATACAATAAATATTAAAAACATGCTAAAATATTATTGAAACATGTTAAAAGAGCACATTTTATATCTCTATACATTACATACAACCTCATTATACAACATGTGCAATTAAATGATACAATGTGTTAACATATAACATGCAATTATTAATGAGATATCTTACTGTATAATTATATAGTATCTTATAAGTCATTATACAATATGTTATAACACATTATACGATATATTATAACTCATTATATGGTATGTGTTTATAACATATTAAAAATATTCAACTATACAGTATCTTATAAGTCATTATACAATATGTTATAACACATTATACAATATATTATAACTCATTATACGTATGTGTTTATAACATATTAAAAATATTCAATTATACAGTATTCTATAAGTCATTATACAGTATGTTATAACACATTATACAGTATATTATAACTCACTATACTATACAGTATGTGTTTATAATATATTAAAAATATTCAATTATACAGTATCTTAGAGTTTATGACACATTTTAATTGTATGGCTCGTTACAAACTTCAGTTAATGCTGCTTATTGCCTTTGTAGGGGGTGTATGTACAATGATTGCAGTATTTCTTGCTTATAGCTTCCGAAATTTGCACCATAATGGAGAACAAAGATACCGATTAAAATATGTGGGCACCTGCAATTTCTTGGACATATTAATCATCTTGTGGTAATGTTGGTTGAGTTGAAAATTTGTTTATATATCGTGCTTCCCATAGTGACGTAAAAACTCTGTTGACGAAATTGCAGATGATGGATTGATGATATTTGAATTGGATATGAATTTAATGTTTTTTGTATCAATCATAATTTTCTAGGATCTGAAATTGGAATGAATAATTAAAAATGGAAGAGGATTCTATTACTGCGAATAATAAGGGATTCTGTTATGATACTGCATGTTATGTGCATGGGTTTGTTGGACCTATTGACTAAAATGCCCCTATCATCATTAAATTAAATATTAAAATAGAGATAATGACTTTAATTATGGACCATGTGATCAAATCGTTTAATGACCTAGATTAAGTCTTATATCTTACCTAAAAACTATGGATGTATTTGATCCACACCCTATATATATATATATAAAATATATGTATATATGCATATATAATAATAATAATAATAATAATAATAATAAAGCATAGTTATCACTTGAATTATATAGAAGAGGTATCCAAAGGTCTTAACAGTGTTATGATAAAGGCATTGCTATTACTTATACTTATATATTATATTTGATTACTTATTTCTTTTGCAATTGCAAATGAAATATTGACTAATTGAGTTGACCGTTAAATGTTGGACGAAAAATTCATTTGGGACCAAATGTGAGAATTTTTAAAAATTAATGGACACAATATGAGAATCTCCTAATAAATGAGACCAAAATTGAAAAAGGTCAAACATACGAGACCAGAAATACAATTTTTCCATGTGAGAGATGAATATAATTTTCATTTTCTGGATTGCCTGAATATGAAATTTCACGCTCAAACTCAATTTTTCCAAAAAATATTCATTCTCATTTTCTACAACACAGAACACACTATTATATACAAACATTCATTACATTTTTTCAATCATTTTACATTATCTCTAATCATTAATTACTTTGTATCCTCACTATCAAATTAATTTTCTCTCTTACTTTATAACATTGTGATTGAACATATTCATGTTGAATTTGCCCCAACATGTGACGATCAAAAATCTAAGATGTTAGGCAAATTAATGAGTACGTCTTCCAACTTAATTTCCATCTCCGAATTTCTTTATTAAATACTAGAACATATATATAATTTTATATATATATATATATATATATATAGATGGGAGTTGGATTGTGACAATTATATGTTTAGAAGTTAAGACATTTGAAGGTAGCTGCAGTTTTTTTTGTGTTACATATATACTCGACTTGTACTATATATATAGCGTCAAGATGTAATACATACTCTCTTAGATAAGATCTAAGACCCAATATACACTATTGGATACATTAAATCCAACAGTCCAAAAAATGAGGAAGAAACAAACAGAAAAAAATGAAAAATAAGGATTAGGGGTATAATGAACAAAATGGCAAAGTTATACATCACCCATTTACCAAAAATAACAACACATGATCTCCTACAATCTCTCAAAACTGATACCCACGAAAATCTCCACTTCAATAGCACAATCTCAGCCCAAGATTATCGCAATCAATTTATAAAATCGTATTAACCTCAGATTTCGTTCTATTATCACAAAAAAAAATTCTGAAACTCTAAAATTTCTGAAAAATCGAGATTGCAAACCCAAAATCTGAAAATATTGAATTTCTATTGTTCTTCAAACAAATATTGCATAAATATTTGTTTTTTGAGTTACAATAAGTGTTGTTGTTGGTTTGCTATCTAAATAATGTAATTTTGTTTAGTTTACATGCATATTTGAGTAATATATATTGTATATTATTACATTATTTTGTTCATTCTAACTGTATAATATACAAAAACGTGATGTATAATGGTTTGTATTATAGTGTATAATAATGAATCTAATGTATATATAATTTGTTATACCATTCTATATAGTTGTATATAAAATTCACAGTGTATAATGGTTTGTATTGTAGTGTATAATAATGAATCTAATCTATAATATGTTATACCAATCTATATAGTTGTGTATTAAATTCACAGTGTATAATGATTTGTATTGTAGTGTATAATGGTTTGTATTGTAGTGTATAATAATGAATCTAATCTATAATCTGTTATACCATTCTATATAGT
The DNA here is from genome assembly GCA_019426215.1 of Buddleja alternifolia. Lineage (NCBI taxonomy): Eukaryota > Viridiplantae > Streptophyta > Magnoliopsida > Lamiales > Scrophulariaceae > Buddleja > Buddleja alternifolia. The sequence continues at coordinate 29,843,258 of CM033408.1, read as the reverse complement.
TGTGTATAAAATTCACAGTGTATAATGGTTTGTATTGTAATGTATAATGGTTTGTATTGTAGTGTATAATGGTTTGTAAGCTACTGTATAATGTGTTATAAGTTACTGTATGATGGTTTAAAATCACTAATTGTGATATTTTCTTCCCTTTCTTCCTTTCTTCTCTCTCTGTCTTCTTCTATTCTGTATGTATGTATGTATGTATGTATGTATGTATGTAATACCCACCAACATTACGAATATGACATGGCCAATGATTCCTACCATAGCTTCCACTTTCTTTTTCTTCTATTCTCTGTCTTTATATCTATACACACACATATACATATATGTGTATATGTATATGACAGTATATCATGTGCTCTCCATTACAGAGAAATTAAAGAGAAACCCATTTGTTATTTTCTTACTATGATGATTTGAAGATCTGAGTGCAATTAATGAGTTGGGATTGAATCAAATTGGGTGTTGAAGTTAACTCTCTTTGATTTGTTACTTTTTACCAGAAAATGACGAGATTGTTGAAGGCCTGCTGCATGAATTGACGATGATGATGAATCGAGCTTGATGATTAATTGAGCTTGATAATTAATAACGTAAATAAAGGGGATTTGATTTTTGTATATTGAGTTTGATGATGATTAATTGAGTTTTGTGAACTGATCGAATTGTAATTGGAAAGAAAAAGTGAATTAGACAAAAAAAAATCTGTTATGACCGTGATAAGGGGGATTTGATTTTGATCCTACATGATATTTATGTTCATTGACTAAAATACCCTTGCCATCATTAAAAAAATTATAAAAACTGAAAAATAGAGTTAAATCAGGACCTTGGGATCAAATGGTTTAAATGGTCTAGATTGAGTCTTATATCTTACCTAAAGCATAGGGATGTATTTGATCCATACCCTATTATATATATATATATATATTGAGTTTTGATTCTTAACGCTCTTTCCACTTTTGCATTTATCATCGGGAAAATCACGTGCACATCCCCTTACTTTAATACTAATTATCAAAAATCTCCCAAATTTTAGTAAATTACAACGAGACCCCTTCAAAGGGTCTATTTGCTAGGTTTATAGGGGTGATACTGTAAGAATTTTTAAATATACAAGTGTTGTAATTGTAAGAATGTCTTAATATGAGGGAGACTTACACTACAACAAAAAGTAACATTAGTGACAAAATTTGAAGTGTCAACATTAAAATTGTCACTAGATACACATAATGGGTGACAATAATTTTTGTTTTGTCACAATAAAAATTTTTAGTGACAAGAGTTTGTTTAAAGTTGTCACAATTGACAATTAGTGACACATATATAGTGACAACACAAATAAAGTGACAACTATATTTGTTGTCACCAAATTATTATTATAGGGGTGTCACTAATTGTCAATAGTGATAACAATTTTCTTGTCACTAACTATTAAAAGTGACAATTTCTATACAAATCTTATTACTATTAAACATGTAAAACTTATCTTTGTGACAAAACAAAAAATTTTGTCACTAAAAATTTATAATTAGTGATAACTTTGATATTGTCATTTGATATTTTATCATTAATATATTATTTTTTTGTAGTGTTATTATAATGTCAAAAAGGACAAAAAGTTTTCAATAATTGATGTTATGAGGAGGTCTTTAGATGATTTCTCTTTATCCCAAGAGTAATGATTTACCATTTGTCGTTGCTAGACATATGTCATGAACTGTGTGTTGCCTTTTGACTAACTATTTTAAGCTTACACTCGTCTGATTTCCATTCTGGTTGAGTGTCAAATATAGGGATAATTGCAATATTGGTCTCATATGATATAATATATTGTAATTTTGGTCTCATATATTAAGAAAATGGATGATATTTCACAAGTGATATGCACATACATGCCTTCAAGGATTTAGCATAAATTGCATAAATACGTCTGACTTTTACAACCGTCAATCCTAAATATTAATCAAAAGGTGAGTTTTTTTGCAACTTTTACGTAATATAGTCTTTTTTATTGAAAGTTATGGAAATTAAGTATTGGCCACGTGGCTAGACTAACGACTTTTTCCATATTTTAACAACCGGCGACAAACAAATGCAAAACGCACATCCCGTGGAACTAATTTTGTGTGTTCGTACATAACTGGACCAAAAATTACAATACGACTCATCGTAGGAGACTAATACCGCAATTCTCCCTCAAATATATTTGTTCTGAAGGTTGATTATATTTCAACTTTTGCTATAGTGAAGGCTATTGTTCTTAATAACGCCTTTTCCGTCTCTCATAAAGTTTTGGACTTTTTGGCCTTTATTATGTAACCTTTCTTGCATACAAAGCGTCGGCACTACACAAATATCTGTAGCAACATACGAATTATTAGTTTTTGATCCCATTGCCTAACGACTTTAGGTATTTTATGCTATACATGTTTCTTTTGTTGAGATTATAACTCAAGTGTTTTACCGGACAATGGACATGGTCTTTAAATTATTAAAAACTTCAATAAATAATAGTGCGAACTCTACTTTAGGAGAGACAATCTTGTTAATCTCCAACGGGCCGGTTCGTGCAATGCGGACATTGTTAATCTAATCTCAATGGGTTGGTGCAACATGGTTCAAGTTAATCGTCAACGCAGTCCAGTGTGGTTCGAATTAAGGCGAAAAAAGCTCCATCGGTTCATTGGTAGTTTGATGTTTAGACACGAATGAAGTTTTACGCAACTAATATAGTTCCGCAAAGTTGCCAAACCCAAAAGTTGTAAGTTATATTTAGACGTGGTTAAAGTTTTATTTTCAATTGTCATTTTTTTAAAATAAGGTGAATTAATTTTTTTAATTTTTGTGTGAAAATAGTAGGCAGGTGTGTTTGTACTTTTTATGATTGAAGATTGTGTGAATGTGAGATTTTCATTTATGATTCCATAGGATTTCACACATTTCAATTTTAGTGGCATTAGACTTAGAGTTGCAAATCCAGTCCCTAAAACTAAAAAAAGTTGCACTTTTGGTTTCAACCACTCATTTTTGTACGAAAAAAATGAGTAATTTGCACGCGCCGTTAAATAAAAAAGTACAAAAATAAAAATATAATTATGAAATATTTATAAAACATAAAATACAAAATAATTATAATAAAGTTAGGAAAATGAAAAGTAAACTGTGAAGAAGAAGACCCCAACCCCGAACCTTCACCCCAACCCCATAAACAGAAACTTTATGAAAGTGGTCTATACATTGTCTAATAACATAGTCAAATTATCTACAACGCTAAAACAATCTTAGAAAAGTACAATTTTTTGCAATGTTTTTTGGTACTTAAATAAAAATTAAGCGCAAGTGCAAGTTTTTCAGTCCTATGAGACCAAATTTGCAACTTCAAATCCAATCGGACTAAAAATGAAATGAGTGAAGTTATATCGGACCAAAAATAAAAAAAATTCGAAATAATTTACGTAGTTAAAAGTAATCATTACGTATATAGAATTGTAGATAAAATAATAGGTAATATTGTATTTGTTAAACATATTCATTAGTCTAGATGACATCAATTGACCCCATAAGAGAACGCTAACAATATTCAAAATGGTCTCAAAATTTGAATATAATTTGGTAAAATGAAAAGCGGTTAATAAACAAATTAAAATTAAATTATAAATGAGTATTCTCAATTGAAAATAATATAAACCATATATCTCTTTTTGGATCTTATATAACAATACAAATCTTCAAGTGAAAACACAAACAAACAAACCATTATATTAACTCTTTTTTAAAAAAAAAAATTAGATCAAGGGGATACCCTGAGTCGGTAAATTCGGGCCGATAATTTTTAATCATGGGCCACACAACCCCTATAAAACTTCAACTAAGGAGAGAAAAATCACAATTTGTGACGGCCTGGAATTGAGCCCAGAACAACTCATATAAAAGTAAAAACTGATACCACTAGACTAACAAGTTTTTGGGTATCGCGGGACTACTCTCTTATCTTCGTTTTTTTCTCTTTTAACAAGAACTAGTCCTCGAACTCTGTAACAGGCAGTTCTTAAAGAAAGTGGTTGGTTTAAGGAGCCACTTGCAAAGTCTCAGCCTCTCAGGTAATGTTCTTATCTACCTTACCTTGGCCATATAGCTCCCAAAAATCAACAACCTTATCTACTCAAGAAAAAAGACATGAACATCCTTAAATCTAATTTGGACCATCAGTTCTATAGTATCAGTTTTTTATTATTATTATTCAAGAAAAATCGGGTTTTTACGCCACAAATGATCTCGTATTTGTTAGATGTAATAGCTGTTTATACCGCGGGAGGTGGGTGGAGAAAATCACTCATGCAACCATGATCGAATAGTGAATGTATAAAGTGTAAGAATCACAAATTCAGTATTAATCAAGACCAATTATTTACCTAGTAAAAATCAAATAAAAAGTACAGAAGAATAAAGTCGATAATTGAGGGGTGGGGCGGAGTGTGGGGGAGGTAAATAGACCATTGTGCATGATAATTCTTGAAAGGATCAAGACAAAGAAAGCCGATCCACTCAAAGCCGATAGATGCAAGAGTACAATGGTAAACACGAGACAACTCAACTTTAATTCAGCGTTGTATTATATTGTTCTTGGTCTATGTTGTCATGTAATAAGATAAAAACTTCATATCAAAGTACATTCTTATTTCTTATTTATTGTTAATCAAAACTAAGGATTCAATTAAGGCAATTTTACTATACATACAAATTCCCATCACATGCCATAAGGCGGGAAAAGCCAAGAAGCCCCACACGAAGACCCCCTTAGATACTCATGTTTCCATAAAAAGGTCAAGAAAACTAACAAAGATACGCTTCAAATTTTATCATTTTTATCGCAATTATTGCCAGTTCTCCATACCCTACTACTTTTCGACTTTACTATCGTGGCATCAAAATCAAAACACACCCAATATATATTGTAATTATGCAACTACCGGCTTTAAAAATCTATATTTCGCATTGTGTAATTTTTGAATGGATTCGTGTCGTGTAGTTTTTGAATGGACAGGGTGAACTAGATACAACAACCAAATCTATTCGAGATCATTGGATAAAAGGGGAGGGTGAGAAGGCCTCAAATCTAGTGTCGATTGGTTGACAAAAAACATTACGCGTGGTCTATTGTAAAACTAACCACATCGAAGATATAACTATTATGTATCAAAATTGAAACACAAGCATTGTGCTGAAGTTAGACAAACAATAGTTTTAACATCTATATTTCTACCAATAAGGTCCAGCACAGTTGGTAAATAGTTGGGTTACTTAAGCATATTGTTTAGGTTTCGATCTTTGGCCGTGTATATGGAAAAGACTTTGTTGGGAGAGGCAAAACCTACTTCGGTGATTACTGCGCCTTAAATGGAGTAGTTTTCGGCGTTCGGTTGGGGGAAGCCCTTGGTATAAACCAACATCTATATTTCCTCTCACATACATTCTTGAATGAATCAAACAGACTACATGTAATAATCTAAGTCTTGTGGTCCTTGAATCAAATGAAAATTAGAAGATCAAGAGTATCACTAGTCCATTATAGAATTACTTGCATCAATATTATTGCATTCATACTCTTATAAGAGTGGGGACACTCTTTCTAAATGGGTTCCATATTCAATAAATTTATACCTACCTAATTTGGCATTTTTGATGAATAATACCTACCTAACAAGAAGGCTTCAGAACTCAAGGGGAAAAGAGAAGTTACTGTATCAGATATTTATTCCTGATCAAATAGCGACATAAGATGAGGTACTAAAATAATTAATTAATAAATTGCAGTTCAAATTATCTATATTTTAAATGACGTTCACATCATGTATTATCCACATATAAATGCACACCAAATGCAAGATTTCTTTAGAAAAATAGTAGATGTACATCTATAATATATATATACAACACTTTGTAAAACACCAAATTAAAATTAGAAATCGAGATCCAAACAGGACAAATTGATACAGAAATCACGACCGGCAATAAAACAAACCAGAGACTTTAATTTGACTGCAAATGGATTTTAATTGGATTGTCAAACTTTCTTTTACTTTTAACAGCACTAAAAAGACCATGAAAAGCTGATGTGGTTTCAACAAATAATAAGCTGATAAGGAGAAATATAATAGGTGGGGAATCTCCCTCCAAAATTATGTAATAATTCTTGAATGAACCGATTCCAATAGTTTTATCATCCATGCATTACCGTTGGATGAAAGAGGGGTGAGCATAAAAAACACCCAATCCCTTCAAATCCAACGCCCATACATTGTCCCACATCGGGGAAATGAGTTATATATAACGAATTTTCTAGGAATACTAGTGTGATTATTGAATATTCCTTTTTGAACAAAATTTCAAATCATTCAGTGAGTTCGGAGGTACTCATTGCGGGCCTAAGGGTGTGAGAACAGGAGCGTAGAACCACCCACTCCCTTCAAATCCAACACCCATACATTGTACACATCGGAAAAATGAACTGTATATAAATAATTGTCTAGGAATACAAGTGTGATTATTGGATATCCTTTCGTGGCGAGAAGGTGGGGTTTTAAAGGGGTGATTGTGAAACCCCCATCCAGTGTAACTATTGGATATTACTTTTTGAATGGAATTTCGGAGACACTCATCATGGGCCCGGAGGCGTGAGAACAAGAGTATTGCTCCTGATCGACTATATTGTTGGAATTTTCGTAATAAATGTTTGTATAAAACAAGTGTTTAATGAAGAATTAAATAGAACTTGTTTGGAACATTTATGAGGAAGTTCTTTATCCCATATAGGAAAAGTAAGTAAGTTGAAGTGGGTATATAATACATATACTTTCTTGAATACTTAAATTGATAAGCTAGAAGAGAGTGGAGGGATCACCCACGCCCGGTGCGATGCATCGCACCACACCGCGGCTGGTTTGGGTTGGGCGGGCAGGCCGGGCCGTGGCCCGTGCCGTCGGTGGTCGTGGTCTATCTTTTTGATGAAAATTCTAAATAAAGTATGGAAAAGTCACAAAGTGTGCCAAAATTTAAACCTTTTGACCGTTAAAAACGAAATGGTTTAAGTTTGGCGCCATAACTCTTCAGCTTAAACGAAAAGGTGCAATCTTTTCATTCAACAGCCTATCTGGAGCAATGTGATTCTTCAGTGATGGCTTTACGTTTTCTATATATATCTTACTCCTTAAATCCGAAATTACTACTTCATTTTACATTAATATATACAATTTTCGTTTCTTTGAATCTGCTCTATTCAAGAATATTCAAAAAGTGCTACTTGAATATTGTATTGTCTGTTTTATCTTGAGAGACTTATTTGTTGAAACCTAGCAGTAAAAGGGTACAAATGAAGTCTTAAAGATAGAGCAATCCTCGATTCGGGCAGAATCTCAGTTACTATTTCTACAACATATATATCACAAAAGAATTAGAACCAAGCATTATCTCAGTGGGGACAATGAACAGACACATAGTATAGATCCAAAAATGTCTTATATGTCCATCTTGTCAGTCTCACTTGATTATATAGTACCATTGTAAGATTTCAAGTGAAGAATTCAGCAGAATACACCACTTTTAGCAATAGAAGGCCTTCTTCAAAAAACAGGATGCAAAGTGAAGAACATAGTGATCAAGCAGCACAACAACAGAATCCAGGAGAGTGGTTAACTTTAAGCCTGGGGAAAATTCCATCCAAAAACTCCACATCGCGATCAGAATCGAGGGCCAAGATTTTCTCATGCAACTACTGCATGAGAAAATTCTACAGTTCACAAGCATTGGGGGGACACCAAAATGCTCATAAAAAAGAAAGAGGTGTACTAAGACATTATAAGATGACAATGGAAATGATGCCTCTGCCTGTCCTTCATGCTTCAATGTTCGGATCGCTCGGGGTGCAACCGCACTCCCTAGTTCATAAACCGGGCAGAGATGGAACTGCAAGCGTCGCGAGATTAAACGAGACTAATTCAAGATTCGTAGCCATTGAGGAAGCAGCAGAATTGATGCAGCCTGGTAGTTTCCTGTATAATTCACAACAACAAGAGCAGCATTCATCAACTTCAAATAACCTTGACTTGAATCTCAAACTTTAATCAGTTTATCTTTGTTATTTTATGCTTTTACCGTGATTTATGCATCAGTTAAAGAGTCATTATTCTAACGGCAGGAGCACTATAATATTATTAAATGTATAATAGTCCTTTATTTTATGTTGTAATGTCATAAAACCTGAGTATTAACATCATGCAAATATTCTACATTGTTCCACCTTGTTTGTCTTCACTCTTCACTGTTCAATTATTTTGGTTATGGTTAGTTCAGGTGCTAGCTGTACATATATAAATAGGGTGCTCTATATATATATATATATATAGGGTCAAGATCTAATACATACTCTCTTTTAGATAAGATTTAAGACCCAATATACATCATTGGATACATTAAATCCAACAGTCCAAAAAATAAGGAAGAAACAGACAGAAAAAAATGAAAAATAGGGATTAAGGGTATAATGGCCAAAATGGCAAAATTATACATCACCCATTTACCAAAAATAACGGCAGTCATCTCCTGCAATCTCTCAAAAAACTGATACCCACGAATTCAGCCATTTATTATCACAATCTCAGCCCCAAGATTAACGCAATCAATTTATAAAAATGTATTAACCTCAAATTTCGTTCTATTATCACAAAAAAAAAATTCTGAAACTCTAAAATTTCTGGAAAATCGAGATTGCAAACCCAAAATCTGAAAATGTTGAATTTCTGTTGTTCTTCGAACAAATATTGTATAAATATTTGTTTTTTGAGTTACAATGAGTGTTGTTGTTGATTTGCTGTCTAAATAATGTGATTTTGTTTAGTTTATATGCATATTTGAGTAATATATATTGTATATTATTACATTATTTTGTTCATTCTAACTGTATAATATACAAAAATGCGATGTATAATGGTTTGTATTGTAGTGTATAATAATGAATCTAATGTATAATCTGTTATCTCATTCTATATAATTGTGTATAAAATTCACAGTGTATAATGGTTTGTATTGTAGTGTATAATAATGAATCTAATCTATAATCTGTTATATATATAGTTGTGTATAAAATTCACAGTGTATAATGGTTTGTATTGTAGTGTATAATAATGAATCTAATCTATAATTTGTTATACCATTCTATATAGTTGTTTATAAAATTCACAGTGTATAATGGTTTGTATTGTAATGTATAATGATTTGTATTATAGTGTATAATGGTTTGTTATTGTAGTGTATATAATGGTCCGTTACAGAGAAATAAAGAGAAACTCATTTGTTCAAATTCACTCTATCTATTATATTAGATCAGCTGCTTAATGATGATTTGCAGACTCATAATTGATCACAGAAGAAGAATTCAGAAAAAATTGAATTGAAAACAGAAGAAGATGATGAATAGGGATTCAATTTTTGCATATCCTTCGATCTTTACAGCGCCGATCTCGAATTTTACTGGAAAACAACCGATTTGATGATGAATTGAATGGGTAAAACGATATCTTGAATCAATTTTGCTGGAAAACAACCAATTTGATGATGAATTGAATGGGTAAAAAAATATCTCTTATCAATTTTGCTGATATATGTGATTATGGAAAGAATATAATAAAATCGGTTATGGAGCGTGAAACTGGAGATTTGGTTTGATACTGTGTATTAAATTGAATCTGTTAGTTATAATTTAATGACTAAAATACCTTTTGCATAATTAAAACAAATTATTAAATCAGTTAAATGTGTTAAATGTAGACCTTGGGATCAAATTGAATCAAAGGCCTAGATTAGGTCTTATATCTTACTTAATGACAAGGGATGTATTTGATCCATATCCTATATATATATATATATATATATATATATATTATAACATTGGATTTGCTTATTCTCATCTCTTATTTGCATCTTCCAGAGAAAACAATCAAATATAAGATGTTTGTGCTTATCAACCAAAACAGATACAGACTGGACCATCATATGACTAGATTAATATATATATGATGCAATTTGAGTGGCTATCATATTTCACTTAAATATGCATGTGCTTATATATATCAGTGTTGGTTCCACAATTGTATCTTTCACTTGAATTAATGTACATGTGCTAAGTTATCAACGGCCTACAATCAAAGTTCATCTGATATTTCTAAGATCGAGAGTCAAAAAAATAGAGTCAGAATAAAGTCGAGATGGGTCGGGGCAAACCTAGGGTCGCGAAAGGATTGAAGGACATACTCGGGGCCGCTGCAACACTAAGGTGACTCACGCTGCAGCGCAGAGAAGTGGCGCCGCTGCGCGGCGAGGCAGAAGCCTCAACACTCGTGCTGCAGCGAGCAGATTGGCTCACTACAACGGGAGTCATGCACTGGGTGCGAGATCGAGGCATATTTTGACGAATTTTTCAGCAGATTTTGGCATATTTGAAACCTAATTTTGATTGAGTTTGTTTCCTATTGTAATAGGAATTTTTCCTTTAGTTAATTAGGATTGTTTGCTAATTTGTTAGGTTTTAGACTTACTCCACTATTATAAATAGTTGAATTTAGCTTATTGTTTCTAGATAAAAATAAATTGAATAAGGAAGAGCTAATTCGGTTAACTCAATCCCCGTGATAATTTTTCATTTAGAATTATCTAACAACCCCCGCGTTCGAACTCAATACGCTAGGCGGTGGTTCAGATTTTAATACTTCAATGTGTTGTTTATGTTAGAGTATATGCCCTCGAATGCCATAAAAAGGATAGATTTATAGGGCATAAATATTGTAACTAAACTATGGTTTTTCTATTAATATAAGGCAGTTGATTGTTGTTTTCTTATAGGCATTTATAAGGTGTGAATAAACAACATAAAGTCCTTGATAACAAGGCAAACCTTCTACCTCCTATGGGATAGGAGGAAAGGCACTAGAATGGTTTGACCATTGACATCTAAAAAGGTTCGCAAGTCTAAGAAATATTGATTGGGCATCAATAGTGAATAAAGACTTATATGATGTAAGTTTCGACAGAGAAAGTGTCAGTCGTACACTATGAAAACGGTAGTGGGAACTTATATCATAGACGTGTCAGTTGGACTGATATGTTCGAACACGGCTCGCATCAGTTCATCACATGGGTATTCACTCATTGACAGTCAATGATGAAACTGATAAGTAGTGATAGGTACGTGTGAACCTCTGACCTGAGAAATCGAGTTGAAAATGTATTTGTGACATCAAATCTGTCATTAGAATAGTTAGATTCAAATCACATGTTGGTGGAATCAACCTCGAAGTGTGACTTGATGGGCAAGTAGCATTGTTAACTGATTTGCAATATGGATTTTATTCTCTCATAAGTGAATGAGTAAAATATCATATGCGGTCATGAATAAGTGAGGATGAAAGTCTTTGGCCAAAGCATTTAAATACCTCGACTTATTATGAGCTTAGGCATATGGTCAAGTTATATGAGTTTGACTTTAAACCATGACTCTTATTTGACTGGGATATAAGAATAAAAGGTTTATATACACGTACGGTATTCACAGAGTAAAGGTTTGGAATGATCCTATTCATTCATTCTCAATTGGGTTACGGTGTGAGCCACGAGACTGGCTAGGTGTCACTTTAACTTCTGAACGTGATCCTTTTCTCTAACGTCGAATTTGCCAACGTCTCTAATTCGTCACGCCGAATCAAAAACGAAAAACTCCTCATTTCTTCCTCGTCAAAGATGGCGAGAGAGAGAGAGAGAGTTGGGAGACTTTTTCTTGGAGAGAAAGTTATGTAAGTTGCCTTGTGTTATTTTTCACTTTGTGATATATTTATATCATTATGAAACAATAACACTAGCATGCAAGAGCCATATTTGGGCTTTTATTTGGCCGCCCCTTAGTGGGCTCGGAAGCCTTCGGGCTTTCGTCTTGCTTGCTAATTAATTAACGGATAATTTATTTATCCAATAAATAAATTGATAATCCAATTAATTCAATTTTTACTTAATTTATAATTCAATTTCTCCAAGAAATTAATTAACTCATTAATTTAATTAATTAATTAAATTATCCAATAATTAATTAATTAATTACGGCATCCAATGTCGTGAATTTCTCTTAAGTCTTTTTCCCATGTTTTTCCTTTTGCACTTCCTTTAAGCGCGACTCTTTAGATTCGTCTCAAAAGGCAATTGGGAGGAATCCAAAGGGGTGTGATCCATACTCGAGAACGGTAATTTTTCTATACACAATTAAACACGAGGATTAGAGATGATTCGGGCTTTGGGAATTAAATTTACTTTCGCTGTGTTTTATTAGTATAATTCTCAACAGTTTAAAATTGTTATTTGGACCGCAAATTAATGAAAACAGATAAGAAAGGAAGATACAAGTTCATATATAACTTTATCTATCAAATACTTAAATCTGATGAAAACGATAAATATTATACCTCCATATTGATCCCCAATCGTGTATTACAAAGTTGTTCGAGTAGCAGCTATGATTGATATCAATTCTTGAGCACCGGGAATTAATCTACAGAATTAACTAAACTACGCTATTTCTAAGATTATGCCTACTCCTAGAGAAAAATATGAAAATATGCAGAGTTGTTCCGTCTGTCCTGTTTTTGTTATCTTGTTTTAACCTATATACTCCCACCTTTTTTTCTGGTTCAGTGCAACCTCCACGTTCTTTTCTTCAGGAAACTGTCTTCAACTGCATCCAACTGTTCTTTTCAAATTTCTTGACCTAGCGCGCCTTCCTTGAATGCAGATTTCTGGCTTTTGTGTTTTCTTCATTTCTTCAGATTTGATAAGTGGTTTTTCGTTACATCAGCCCACATCTTGTTGTTTATTTAGTGGGCCTTGTTTTACTCATTTGTGGGTCCCACTTTCTTTTCTTTTTAATTTTCCCCATCTTGGGTTGTTTGGGCTTTATGATTTGAAAGTCCAAATTATTTTATAGTGTAAACAAATGCCCCCTAATATACATGAGCATTTCGAGTTCATGTATATTAATATGCACGTCTCTTGGTTAAAGACATATTCATATTATGGCGGGTATGGAGGATCATGCCCTTCATTAAAATCACCTGAGCTTTTCATCTTCCTTATGGGTTAGCAAGTGTGTTTTTTGTGATTAGACATTTAAACTCTCTAAAGATGCATCCCTTTTCAAAAGACTCTTCGTTTCTGGCCGGTAAAAAATATACGAGACCCTTCATTTTCCCTACTAAGTAGTAAGCATGTCTTTTCGCGTTCGGGTACTTAAGCCCTATAAATATCAGATCACCTTTTTCCGACCGACTTACAGTACCCTAATATCTCTTTCCTCCCCTTTTTCGAATAGGTTGTGCTTTACACTACTCTCTTCTCGAAATCTCCATTTTCCTCGCCGGATCTTCGAATCTTCCTCTCTCTTCAAAAATCATTGTCTTTTTTGCTTAGCTTCATCCAATGGAGAATATTCATGATCTCTCTCCTTTGGTTGCTCGAGCAAGCGTCTTGGATTGTGAAGATGCCCAAGACTTGTTTCAAACCATCAAGGATTTCGAAGCTTATTATCGGGATGAGAAGATATGTACTCTCATTTCCACCCATATAGTCCCGCCATGGGCTTTCGATCGCCGTGGCCAATCGCTCAACTATGTGGGTCTCGGGCCATGATTTCAACCCGAAGTGTTCTAGCCATCCACTGAGGGTAATCCCGAATTACTCGAAATCTGGCCTGCTCTAGAGAATGACGCTCCTCTCTTTCAATGTAGAGTCAGCAATAAGTTTGGTTGGACGAATTGGAATAAATTGACCAATGGCTGGATTGGGGTCATTGATGCTTATCCCTGGTTCAAGAGGTTGAGTCAATTCCATAGTAAGTGGGAAGGCAATCGAATGATGGGGCTTATTCGAATAGCTTGTTACCCGATTCGTCCTTTCGAACAGGTGGTCACAGATGCCTTAGCTTACTCGTGGCATCCCTCTTACAACTGTTTCATCTTGCCTCGGGGTTTCCAGACAATCACTTTGGAGGATATAGCCCTGATCACTGGCCTTTCTTCAACGGGAGCCACTCTTCTACCGGTGAACCATTGCCCAATGCCCGTGCTCTTCTGGCCTCCACCGAATCTTGGCTGAAACACCGTGGCAAGAATAAAGGTGCCCTGTTCTGTTCAAGCACTTCATCAACTGTGACGACATGGTTACCTCTTTCAAAGGGGTATTATTTTTTAATTTCATTTTTTCCCTGTTGTTTATGAACGTCGGTTGTGTAGTAAACAAAACTTTTCTTAATTTGTCTGCTAATATGGTTGTCACTATAGGATCCATCGAATTAGCCTCCCTAGTGTTGGCCCATTTCTATCGCATGATGTTCAATCTTCATCGTGACCCCTCGAATGCCAATAAATTGGCTGGCCCTCTTTGGTTACTAACATGTTGGATATTCCTTTATTACCCCGAGTTGTTACACATTAGATCTATTCAAGCCGTCGAGGACATTATTTGAAATGAAATGCAGAGGTCTTTGAAAAAGACCATTGGTCCTCGATTTCAGCCTATTTCGAATTGGGCATGTTATGGGAAAGCTTGTTTGAATCTATTAATTCCTCTTGAGAAAACCTCATATCTTACAGCTTTGGCTGCCATTTATAATCCCCTCTATGTCGCTACTTGGTGTCCATTCTTCGAAATAAGGTACAACTAAATGAACTGCCATTGGTCTCATGTCGCACTGCCCAACTGGATGAGAACAATTTATTCTCTTGACCCTTCTACTGATGAGCATCCATACTGGAGGTCCGTCCTATCCTCTCGAGACCTTTTTTTTGCTGACCATATCCTCGGAGTTGAAGTTTACAATCCACATGTATTCGTTGAGTTAAAATTTATCTTGAGTGTGTTGATTTCGTCCACTCATCTCTCTATTGTTCTTTATTTTGTAGCTTTGTTCGAGACAGTTTGGTATAACCCAGTGTTTCGCTTTGCCATTCCTGGGTACCACAAATCACCCCTGGCCCGACAGGCAATTTCACATCTCGAACAATCAAAGGGCTAAGGCGGAAGCTCTAATTCGAAATCAAGCCTCCTGCCAAGTCCTTCCCTGTTTTGTACCAATTTTCTGTAGAGTCCTTCGAGTAGAGGCATGCTTTGTGGACTTCTGGAATGCTGTCTTGAGTCGTAGTTACTCGAGACAGATCATTTGAAAACAAATCACTAACTTTACCCGGCTCTGTGCTGGAACAGTAAACATTGCTCAACCCTTGAGCCTTTTATCGAATGAGGAAACTACATGTCTTCTTGAATCTCTCTCGATTCAAGTACTCTTTGATTTAAATTCTCATCTTTTTCCCGCAGAATAACAACTACATCATCCCGTACGCCCTAACTTTGGGTTGGAGGTTCGAACGGGACGATCCCCGAGTCCAGGAAGTTGTTGCACTATCTCAAGCTCTTCGAGCATCATCTACTGCATCTGAGCTCCCTGACACTCTGACTCCCGCTTCTCGAAAGAGAGGTGTAATCACCATTCGAGAGCCCTCGGCTTCCACTCTTCGAGAAGAGGCCCCTCGAACACTTGATGAAGGTGAAGACATAGACCCATACGCTCTTCAACCAAGATGTAGAAAATGTTCTCGTTTGCAAGGGTCTCCCAGAGCTTCAGGCAAACTCTTAATTTTTACTGATCCTTTACCTCACTGATTTACTTTTCATTCGAAAGTTATTCATACTTGTGTATTTTCTTTGTATAGGTTCTTCGAGTGGAGTTACTATTCTCGAAACTGGTACATCGGTCACTGAGGCTGTCATTGTGGGCACCCCCGATACCAATCTTAAGGACTCTTTGCCCGCAATCTTACTTGAAACTCAGCAAGCGTCACTCGAGAGAGACCTTGAAATGAGCAACCCCGAAGGTACATGTTTTGTTTTTATATTCCTTTGCAAAATTAGTCTAAGATTTCTTCTCGTAGTAAAGAAGTTGGTCCCTTTTTGTTGCAGTCACTCAAGAAGTTTCATTCCAAGTGGATACTGACACAGAGGTTATCATCAGTACTACTCCTGGCCCTTCGAGGGCTTCTTTGTCAGGTAGATTCTTGTAGCTCTTATATGTTACAAATCTTCGAGAGGACCTCAATATTTATATTCATGACCAATTCCTTTCAGGGCCCTCCCTTCTTGAAAACTTAGGATAGGGCCTTTTCTTTTCGAATACTTAGGCATTCCTAGCTTGCCATCCTCAATGAGGATTTCTTTTGGTACTGCGACAGGAATGTCTACTATTGTTGTAGATTCATCTATCCTCCATAACATTGGCACGAATCTTGCCCTTGGATCCCAAATTCGGCCTGCCCTTGATTATTCTCTTGCTTCCTCTTCAGTTCGAATAGAAGAAATTGAAGATGCTCCTCCTTCGACGGATCTTGATGGACCAGTTGTTGATCCCGGTCTTTTAAGTTCTACAGTTCTAGTCGTCCCATCCGAAGGTATGCGTCTGTTTATCATGTGTGTGGCACTTCGTTAGCTTCTTTAAGTTCTTTGACTAATTTCGTGGTTTTATCTTCAGGAGACGTGGCCCCGATGTCATTTTCTCAAGTTGTTTTACACTAAACCCTTCATGACATAAGGCATAGGCTTACGGATTCTCGGTTACTAGAAGAGCTCCATTTTCTTCTCGATGAGGCGTCCTCGAGGATGGTTGATCAGTGGTTACCTATGTTTCGAACGGCACTTGATGTTTTCGAGAACAGTCTCGCCAATCTTCGTGCCTTTGTTGATCAAGGCATAAATCCTGGCCTCCTGGCCATGCCCAGCAAATGGATCAACTCCATGACTAGGTTACTGTTCTGGAGAATTCTCGAGAGGATTACTTGGCTCGGATTATAATACTAGTGCCCAGATCGCTAATCTTCAACTCAAAAGGGATCGTTTGGCCAGCTCCGTCGATCAGATCGAAGAAGACTTATCAGTTTTGAATGATCAAATTACCGCGTTAACCTACGAGCTCGAAGAAGTAGTCAAACCTGCTTTACTCGAGAGGGACGTTTTCTATTCCGCCCTAGACGTATTAGCTAGCTCTTTGTATTTTATTAAGTCTTAGACATCTTCGAGTGATGTACTTATTTTATTTCTTATTCTAGTTGTAAGAAATTTTTGCCCGTTTCGGGTAATTTTTCAAATATAATGGTTTCATTTTATTTCCATATACTTGGTGTATATTTCTTCAAGTATTTTGCATTTAATCCCCTTCCATACTCTTTTCCATTTAAATACTGGAGTCTAAATGAGTTACCTGATAATTTACTCGAGATCAAAAATGCCCTTCCCACTTAGGCGATCATTTTCCATAAAAATGGTCTTTCGAGCCTTCTGGTAACATCATTTTCCAGACTAAGTCCCCCACTTCAAAGGATCTTGTCTTTACTTTTTTATTATAGCTTTTCTCTACTTTCTTCTTCTGGAGTTCGATTTGTTGTAATGCCATTACTTGAATCATTTCGTGATCTAGTTTTTCAATGGTCATATTCTTGACATACTCCTTTCGTGTGAGTTTCGATTGCTCTAAAATCCTCTTTGACTTAATATTTATTTCCATTGGGATAACAGTTTCATGACTGTAGACCAATTGAAAAGGTGTAACCCCTAGACTATCATTTTTGCTAGTCCTTAATGCCCATAAAGTATCAATTAGCAACTCATGCCAAATTTTAGGATTGTTTTGTATCATTTTCGAGATACATCCTTTAATCAATTTGTTCGAAGATTCAGCCTGTCCATTTGCTTGAGCATAATAAGGAGTTGAATTCAACAATTTTATCTTAAACTGACTCAAAAATTCGAGCATTTCCGTGCTGTTGAAAACCCTAGCCTGGTCAAAAGTTATAGACTCAGGTATCCCGAATCGAGTTATGATATATTCCTTAATAAAGTCGGCCACCTGTTTCGAATTGATATTTTCGAAAGCCTTGGCCTCAACCCACTTGGTAAAGTAATATGTGGCTACTAAAATATAATTGTGCCTCTTCGAAGAAGCTGGCTTTATCTCTCCTATGATATCCATAGCCCATTCTTGAAATGGCCACGGTTTTATAATCGAGTTAAGCTCAACTGCAGGCTGCCTTAACACTTTGCCATACTTTAAACACTGTTTGCACCCTTTTGCATAATTTATGCAATCCCGAAGGATAGTGGGCCAATGAAAACCATATCAATGTATCAACCATTTCATCTTTTGGCCAGCTTGATGGGCACCACAAATCCCCTCATGGGTTTCTGACATGATAACCAAAGCGTCCTCTAAATCGAGGCACTTCAATAGAACTCCTTGAGAATCTTTTTGATATAATTCTTTCCCATCATAAAAATAATGGTGGGCCATTAGTTTTAACTTATTCGGGAAACCTCCTTTGGTTGGATTCTTCAAGTATTCTATAATCTCGAGACGCCAATCTTCTTTTCCTTTGAAGATGTCAATTTTATTAATCTGCAACGCCCTTTGTTTGAAGAGCAGCAGGACTCTCGTCTCGAGTTGAATCGTTGACTCGAGTAAATCAGGATCAATCCTATATCCTGACGCCATTTGGGCAAATCATTGGAGATTTGATTCTTTTCCCTTGGCACATGCGTAATTTCTACTGACTCGAAGTAACTCAACAGTTGGTGCACTCGAGCATACGATGCTATTGATACTGGGCTGATACATTTAAATATTTCCTTTACTTGATTGATGATCAATTGGGAATCTCCCTTTATCTCGATATTTTCTGCACCCATATCGAGTAATATTTCTAAGCCCAAAATGAGAGCTTCATATTTTGCTCTGTTATTTGTGCAATCCCCCTCAACTTTTGCACATATTTTGATGATCAACTTCGATGGAGATATAATATATATCCCTATTCCAGCAATGTCTCGAGTACTCGAACCATCAAAATACAAAATCCAAGGGACTTTGTCAATGAAATTAATCTCGAGATTCTCGAGCAATTCATCTCTTATCGAAGGGTGATCAGCCAAGAAATCGGCTATCACTTGACCTTTTACAGCCTTTTGAGGCACATAACACAAATCAAACTGGAGTAAACTGAGACACCATTTGCTCAATCGCCCCCTCATCAAAGGTTCATTGATCATGAACTTGATCATGTCAGTTGATGAAACCACTTCAATCGAATAGGAAATTAAATAGTGCCTCAATTTGACTGACGCAAAGTATAGACTTAGACACCATTTTTTGATTGAGGTGTATCTTTTCTCGGTATCGTTTAACAGCCTACTTAAATAGAAAACTAACTGTTCATAGCCTCTATCATTCTCTTGTACCATGAGACAACCAATTGAATGATTAGCCACAGATATGTACAACCTCAACTTTTTGCCTTTTCGAAGAGGGATTAGAATTGGAGGTTGGGTTAAATAGCTCTTTATGGCTTCGAAAGCCTCTTGTTGTTCATCTCCCCAAACAAACTCATCCTCATCTTTCAAACGTAAGATAGGCGAGAATGCCTCTGTTTTTCCAGCTAAATCAGCTATAAACCTTCGCAAGAAATTAACCTATCCTAGAAAACGTTGTAGCTCTTTCTTATTCCTTGGAGGTTCAGCCTCCAAGATAGCTTTGGCTTTGTTTCGATCCACCTCAATACCTCGATTATGAATTAGGAATCCTAGAAAGTTTCCAGCTTCTACACCAAAAGCACACTTCAATGGATTCATCTTTAACTTGAAATGCCTCATTCGTTTGAAGGCTTCAGTCAATGGTTTCAAATGGTCTTGATATGTTTGGGCTTTGACCACTATATCATCTATATATATTTCGAGAGATTTACCAATCAAATCATGAAACATATAATTCATGGTCCTTTGGTATGTGGCCCCTACATTTTTTAATCCAAAGGGCATAGCTATCCATTCAAAAGTTCTTATGGAACCTGGGCACCGAAATGCCATTTTGTTTTTGTCTACTTCGGATATTTTTAGTTGATAATATCCAGAGTAGCCATCCATAAAGGACATCACTTTATGCATTGTGGCTGCATCAATTAAGACGTCAGCCATGGGCATAGGATATTCATCTTTAGGTGTGGCTTTATTCAAATCTCGAAAGTCAATACAGACCCTTACCTTTCCGTTCTTCTTAATTACCGGGACTATATTTGCCAGCCATTCTACGTATCGAGTTGGTCTTATGAAATTGGCTTCAACTAATTTTTCAATCTCATCTTTAATTGCTCCCATCAAATCTAGAGACAGTCGACGAGGTGTCTGTATTACTGGTTTAAAACCAAGTTTAATTGGCAACTCATGTCGAGCAATATTCATATCTACCCCAGGCATTTTATGATGCGCCCATGCAAAACAATCTTTAAATTGCTGTAAGATTTCGATCAGTTTTTCCTTTTCGAATTAATCTAATTTTGAACTTATATAAGTTATTCTTGGATCTTCTATCGTTCCAAGATTGACTTCCTCTAGAGGGTCTTGGATATCTTTCCTGATATCCTCATCGGGTTTCATAACCCCTTGTTCGAACGCATCAGCCGAAAAGTTTCCTTCGGTTTCGAAACATTCACTCACATTACTATTAGCATTTGTATTAAATTCTTCGAGTAAAACATGATTTCAAGCCGACAAACTTGAAATAACTTTTTCGATTAGCAATTTCTTAAACAAACATTTGGATACATAATCATAATTAACTTTGTCCATTAATCACTAAACAAAGGAAGATTACAAAGTCCCTATTTCGACTTGGGCTAAACACTCATATACTTCGGTTGTAGACTGACCCTCATCCTTTCGAGCCTTGACACCTTTCTCTTCACCTTCTGTTTCTGCCATTTTGACGGCTGGAAACTCCAAAGCTTGGTTGTCCATTACTTCAGCTCCTCTAGCTAGGTATCTAGCATGGACAATGTGAGTATCAATAAAGTAGGAATTTTTCTCGGCTTTGATAATTTCGAACTTATGTCCATTCCAGCAAACCAACACTTGATGTAGGGTCGAAGGAATACAATAATTCTGAGATATCCAATCTCTCCCCAATAAAGCATTAAATGATGGTGAATTCGTGTTTACCACGAAGAATGCAGAGTATGAACTCTGAGTCCCAACCTTTACTCGACAAGGTAAGACCCCGGATACTTGAGTAGCTTGCCCAGAAAAACCATATACTGAAACATCAGTGGTGACTAGGTCTTTCACAGTTTTTCCTAGTCTTGTTAACATTTTTTCGGGCAAAATGTTAA
The DNA here is from genome assembly GCA_019426215.1 of Buddleja alternifolia. Lineage (NCBI taxonomy): Eukaryota > Viridiplantae > Streptophyta > Magnoliopsida > Lamiales > Scrophulariaceae > Buddleja > Buddleja alternifolia. The sequence goes on along the minus strand of CM033408.1, from coordinate 29,821,965 downwards.
CAGTAGCACCATTGTCAACTAGAACTTTGCTAATTCTAATGCCTTCGATCTCCGCCTTTACAAACAAAGGTCTCATATGGTTATTATCGATCTTTTCCTTTAAGAATAAAAGATTGACTAAATTCTCATTATCTGTTTTCATCTCAAGTAACTTGCAGTTAGGAATTTCTGACTTAGAAATATTACCTGACTCAGAGATGGTCATCATCTCAAGAGATTTTTCCTCCTCGTCCATTATATCTTCTTTTGCAGCGAATGTTGCTGGCAAAACTGTTACCATATTAACATCTTTATCCTCTTCGAACCGCAGGGCTCTTTTCAGAGATGCTTCATTTGCATTCAAGTTGGCTTCATTTGCAGATTCCTCATAAGTGGAATCTCCCAACAAGATATCCAAGTTGTCGCCTGACTCAAAATCATCCAAATTTTCATCTTCTTCGAACTTTGTGTTATTTTCCATCAAGCTAGTATCCGTGAATTGATCACTTAACTGGTCAACGTCTTTCTCATATTCATGTTCCTCGGGTTTCATTCCCATTCTGGCTTTCAGCAGGCCCTTGCTCAATGCTTCTTCTTCGATTCGAAGGTTGGCTATAACAGTTTCCCGTTGCATCTCTAAAGCTACAGCAGCTCGAGAATAAGACACATGTTGCTTAATAGTCTTCTGGTAGCTATTTTTCTTTTTTTTCGACCTGCTCGCTGGATTCACCTACGCGGCTGAATGGTGAATCTCTGCCTACTGACAAAGGCTTTCCATAACCTCTGTCTCCCCTTCCTCAAAAGTGCCAATTATAGGGCTAGTAATTGTAACTGTTGTTCTCATACCTTTGTCTCTTGTTCCATTCTCTTTGGTAGGCTATAACCCAATTGGGATCATTCGGGATTACCTGCAACCTTACCAATTCGTAGTGTAGGGTATCGGCACATTGACTGCAGAGCACCTTCTGCATATGGGTAAGGTTTTCCACCACTTTCGAAGGGGTTTGATAGACGATCTCACACTTGGGGGTCTCCAGTGCCTCCTTGTATGATTTCCCATCAGCCTTTTGGACCAAAGGAGCCGATTTGATTTGCGACTCCTTTTCCTTAGGCTTCCCATCTTGACAAATTCCAGGATTCGCTTGTCTACCCAGGACAAGAATATCTTGCCTCTCTCAAATTGTTTGGAAACAAAGCGCCTGAAGATTTGGCATTGATCAGTGGTATGCATCGTGTTCATGTGCCACCTGCACATGCCCTTGAGCCCATCGTCATTGATTTTCAGGAAGGTCAAGATTTCTTCATCTATGAGTCTGTTAAAGAGCCTGTTCGCCAGCTTAGCTTCCTTCAAGACCTGTTCATTCGAAGATTCAGATATAGTGTCATGTAGGTCAATTTCCAGAGTATTAATCTCGAAATTCAAAACAGGGAAAGGATCTTCATCTATACTCGTTTTCTGACTACCAGGAAAGGTTATTTCATTCGAGTCTAATTTTGATTGTATTAAGTTTCGGAACATAATACATTCTCTTGTTTCGTGAGTAAAGGCATTATGCCATTTACAATAAAGCTTTTCTTTGGTTTCTGCCTTAATTGGGAATCGGTGTTTTCCTTTAATCCTTAATTTCTTATTGACTAGTAGCCAATCGAATATTTCTTCTGTCTTTTTTACATCAAAGGTATATTTTTTTATCTTTCTTTGACTGTAAAGAACCCATCGCTTCACACTCTTTCTGTTCGAGTGCTACACAGTGGAATGGGGGCCCTTTTATGAATTCTGCGAGGTCTACTTCGTAAGTATCCTCGAATACCCATGGTGCCGAGATTTCGAATGTGTTAAGTCCTTGATGTTTTCTTAGGCTTTCTTCTTTTAACATATTCTCATATCTTATCGCGCTCTCTGCTAAACTTCAAAAGTCAGAGAATATCATCCCGTCAAACTTTACTCTATATTCGAAAACCATATTTTGTTGTGCTAATTGAACAAATTCTGACTCAAGAATGTTTAAATGGCATTTGACTCTAGCTTTTTTAAATCGGGCTAAGAATTTTTCTATCGATTCTCCAATATTCTGCCTAATTTTAGCTAAATCACTTATAGTTATGCTTGGTTCGGTTCGAACAAAATGATTCTGGAACAGGAACTGCATTTCATCCCAAGTATGTATCGAATTAGGTGATAAATTCGTTTACCAGTTAAACGCAGACCCGGTTAAGGAACTAGGGAACAGTCTTAGTTTAAGATAATCTTGATTGGTTGCCTTTCGACATTGGCATGTGAACCGAGACAAGTGCTCTAAAGCTGACACATGGTCATCTCCAGAAAACAAAGTAAAGTAGGAATCTTAAAAGTCCTAGGGAATGGAAAATTTCTATCTACCCAATCAGGATAAGGCTTCCCAGGAATCAGATGGTGGTTCCTTCGAAAACCAGGTCCATATGTCCTTTCGATAGCCATTTCCACTTGATTTTGTAGTGGGTCTTGGATTTGTGGCCCTAAGTTTCCACCGATGAAATTGTTAGGCATGTATTGTCCCCCAGCCTACGGGATCTGAAAATTATTGGCCATAAAAGGGAAATTTTGGTTTTTCCAATAATTAGGAAAACCTTGATTTCCCTTATTAAAGGGCACATTCGAAGGCCCTATGTGAGGTTGTCCTTGAGGCGCATTTTGCACCGCACTATAATATCCTTGGGTGTAACCAACAATTGGTTCAGGGTTTCCTAAATTAACATTCAGTGGATATCCGGTGGGCATTTGTCCCTGACCATTCGGTGGTATAGGGATATTTGGCCTCACTGGCTAGGGATTAAATCGATTTGCATGCATATTTTGTGCATTAAAAGGTGTAGCATGTGTACGTTGGTTAGTATTCGTTTAACCCACTCCTATTTGCCCCCCAGTATTTGGTTGTTCTTCGAGCAGTATAGAGCTCGAAGTCTGGCCAACTTCGAATTGGCCATCTTGAGCTCGAGATTCTCGAGGATATCCTAGAGATATTTCGTTTGGGTTAATTGTTTTAGTTCGAACCCTAGGCTCAATTTCGATTAACTGGGACACCTTTTCGATCAAAACATTATGGTTGCTTATCAAAGGTTCAAGTGCTAATACTACTTGCGTATTTATCATATTCGGAAAAATATCACATGTTTGGTTAAAAATCTCACCTAATTCAGTTATTACTCGAGTAACCTCTCGAGCGAGTCCATCTCGAGCACTCACAACGATGTCTTGCACAATGGTTGTGAATATACAAGCAGACTCTTGGGCTAATGCTCGGTATTGATCATCAAACTCCTTCCTCTGATCCTCTCGAGCACCTGCCAAAGTTTGTTTCATGACTCAATCAAATTGCTCGTACATTTTGTCCGCTCTAACCTTATGTTTCGAAATTGGTTGAGTGTCAATATCATCACCCAAATCGTTTCTAAACAATTCTTCTGAAATTATTCAAGCGTTTTGTTTAAAAATGAGAAGTGTCAGTTATCAAAACCGTCTCCCACTGTGGTCGCCAAAAATTTATTCCTGAATAAAAACAAATTGAATAAGGAAGAACTATTTCGGTTAACTCAATCCCCGTGATAATTCTCCACTTAGAATTATCTAACAACCCCCGCGTTCGAACTCGATACGCTAGACGGTGGTTCAGACTTTAACACTTCGATGTGTTGTTTAAAATTGTTATTCGGACCTCAATTAATGAAAACAGATAAGAAAGGAAGATACAAGTCCAGATATAACATTATCTATCAAATACTTAAATCTGATGAAAACGATAAATATTATACCTCCATATTGATCCCCAATCATGTATTACAAAGTTGTTCGAGCAACAACTATGATTGATATCAATTCTTAATCATCATGAATTAATCTACGGAATTAACTAAACTACGCTATTTCTAAGAGTACGTCTACTCCTAGAGAAAAAGATAAAAATATGCAGAGTTGTTATGTCTGTCCTGTCGTTGTTCTCTTGTTTTCGCTTATATATATACTCCCACCTTTTTTTTGGTTCAGTGCAACCTCCAAGTTCTTTTCTTCAGGGAACTGCCTTCAACTGCATCCAACTGTTCTTTTCAAATTTCTCGACCTGGCGCGCCTTCCTCGAATGCATATTTCTGGCTTTTGGGTTTTCTTTATCTTTTCGGATTTGATAAGTGGTTTTTCGTTACATCAGCCTACATCTTGTTGTTTATTTAGTGGGCCTTGTCTTACTCATTTGTGGGTCCCACTTTCTTTTCTTTTTAATTTCCTCCATCTTGGGTTGTTTGGGCTTTATGATTCGAAAGCCCAAATTATTTTATAGTGTAAACACTTATACTTGTTTGAGTCACTCGATTCACTCTGAGAAATAAAGATATAAAGATGTAGTCTAGTATTGGCTCGTGGAGGTGGACAATATACAAAACCATTTTAAAATTCCTTGTGTCATCGTTCATGCTTCTTATTATTTCGTGTTTATTTTCCTCATGCTCTGATGCTATCATCCACACCTTTATCTTCTACATTTCATGACTATAATCTAGTTGCCATTTGTGTTCAGATAGAACGATTTGGATTTGAGAGAAGGATTTCAATGCCGAGTCCATATTAATCGGATTTGAAATCCACCATAACGACATAAGAAGGGTGATTCTAAGACAGATTGGGTCCATTGGAGCTGGTCTGTCTAACAATGTTAGATGCAGGGATAAAAAGTAATATACACCAAAATTACTTGCATCAAATGGTGCTTGATGGACCGGCTCCATTGGAATCGATCCATCCTAGAATTTCCCACATGAGAAGTAGCTCGGAATGAACGATTTGGAAGCCATTGTAGTATAAAGGTGTATGCAAACAAACTCAATGGAATTTATTGTTACGAAAATGAAATCCTTAGCTCCAAATCCATCGATTCAAACACAACCTTGTGAGAAATATAATATAACTATATCCAATGCACCAAATTCATCAGCTGATAAAGTATTATTTTCTACCCATAGAACTAATTATACCGACACAACGCCTCCGAACTACAGAATTAAATTCATCATCTTGAACAAACTTCAGTTAAATAAACTGTACGCATACTTATAATTGGAGTAAATTTAGGTATACATATATAGATATACAGATAGTGATATAGAGGTAAATGTACCTTGTAGAGAAGTGAATCTCCGGATGCAATCGCCGCTCTCTCGACGCCTCTATATCGTCTGATTCGCCATCGATCTTGTCCTCCACCGCCTTTGCCACCGTCACTGTTTGATTCTATATTATCTGGAAAAAAACATACATCAAATGACATCAGATAATTCATTTTTCATCAATGTAAAAATTGAGATTTCGTACGTGTGTGTAGTGTACCTCTTGAAATTTTGAATTATCCATGGATATCTTGGGAACGAATTTTGAATGAACATTCAAATTTCATCTCAAGCGGGTAAAAATTTCTGAGCTCTATTAGTTTTTTTTTTTCGAAAAAAAGGGGATACCTTAAATATCTATTTCGATAAATTTGAGTTGATAGTTATAATCTTGAGCCATAAAAACTCTATTTAGCTCCATAAAGTAGGGAAGAGCTACAACTTGTGAAAACCCAAATTCGAACTCAAAACCTCTTGGGAGGTCGATACCACTAGACCAACAGGTCTTTCGTTGTGAGCTGTATTAGTTAAGACTTAAGACAGTAATCAAATATTCAAAAGAGGTTTAAGCCCAGCCCATTTAGACACTAATTATTATTTATTTGAAGAATTATAGTTTCTTTGGTATGTCGTGATTTAGGTCGGACTCAATGTTCTGAAAGTATTTCCTGATGTTAAATTTTTCAAGTTCTCGATTTTAACCTCGGCTCTATTTTGAACCCGCATCACCTATTGAATCCACGTTAATCACTAAAAGCTCGTTTGAACTCGATTCGTTAATATATCAAATCAAATTTAAATTGCCATTTGTGATTGATAGGTTTTAAAGTTCAACTTGAGCTCTAATTAGTAAAAAATGTGTAACAAAATCAAGTTACTCGAACTCGACTTAATTAAAGCTTGTTTGAGCTCGACTCAATTATCAATCAAATCAAACTCAAAAACAAATTTCGAAAGTCAATAATAATTCAAACAATTTGAACAATAACCTGTTCGGCGCGACTTGATTTGTTTACAGCATTCATTAACTTCAAATAATCTTGACTTGAATCTCAAACTTTAATCAGTTTATCTTTGTTATTTTATGCTTTTACCGTGATTTATGCATCAGTTAAAGAGTCATAATTCAAAGGGCAGGAGCACTATAATATTATTAAATGTAAAATATATAGTTCTTTATTTTATGCTGTAATGGCATAAAACCTGAATAATACCATCATGCAAATATTCTACATTGTTCCACCTGGGTGAGTCACGCTGCGGCGAGGCAGAAGCCCCAACACTCGTGCTGCAGCGAGCCGATTGGCTCGCTATAGCACAAGTCCATGCACTGGGTGCGAGTTCGAGGCGTGTTTTGACGAGTTTTTTGGCAGAGTTTGGCATATTTGAGACCTAATTTTGATTGAGTTTGTTTCGTATTGTGATAGGAATTTTTCCTTTAGTTAATTAGGATTGTTTGTTAATTTGTTAGGTTTTAGACTTACAGAACTCCACTATTATAAATAGTTGAATTTAACTTATACTTGTTTGATTCACTCGATTCACTCTGAGAAATAAAGATATAAAGATGTAGCCTAGTGTTGGCTCATGGAGGTAGGCAATTTACCGAAACCATGTTAAAATTCCTTGTGTCATCGTTCATGCTTCTTATTATTTTGTTTTTATTTTCCTCATGCTCTGATGCTATCATCCACACCTTTATTTCTACATTTCATGACTATAATCTAGTTGCCATTTGTGTTCAGATATAACGATTTGGATTTAAGAGAAGGATTTCAATGACAAGTCCATATTAATCGGAATTGAAATCCACCATAACGACATAAGAAATGTGATTTTAAGACAGGTCGGGTCCATTGGAGCTGGTTTGTCTAACACTGTACGATGTAGGGATAAACAGTAATATACACCAAAATTACTTGCATCAAATGTTGTTTGATGGACCGGCTCCATTGGAATCATTCTATCCTAGAATTTCACACACACTACAAAAAAAAAAAAAATGACAAAATGTCAAGTGACAATGTAAATGTTGTCACTAATTGTAAAGTATTAGTGACAAGATTTTTTGTTTTTATCACAAGAATAGGTTTTACATGTTTAATAGTGATAAGATTTGCAAAGAAGTTCTCACTCTTGGTATCTAGTGACAAGAAATTTATTGTCACTATTGACAATTAGTGATACACTTTTAGTGATAACATAGTAACAACAATTATAGTGACAGCTTTAAAAAAACTTTTATCACTAAAAATACTTTTTGTGACAAAGTAAAAATTATTATCACTCATTATATATATCTAGTGACAATTTTAACATTGTCACTTACAATTTTGTCACTAATATTACTTTTTGGGGAAAATCGCATTTTTAGTCCCGTAAGTTTGCCCCAGTACACTTTTGGTCCCATAAGTTACGGGATTCTCACTTTACGTCCCATATGTTTCACAAATTCTCACTTTTGGTCCCATCCGTCTATTTTTAACGAAAAATGGCACGTGCACGGTTGCCAGCTGGTTTGGGGGGGGGGGGATTGTTCAATTTTCACTGTTTTGGGGCAAAATTTGAAATTTTGAAAAGCCGATTTGGGGCAAAATAATTTGACAGCAGCCCATCTTCTTCTTCATTGCAGCAGTGAATTCCCGGTCATGGCAGCTATGAATTTGCCTGGAAACGCGCAGGAGAAGGTCATGTTTTGCTCTGAAAAAATATCTTTGAAAATGGCTGAAATCGAGCCCAAATTCGCCGAAAAAACACCGACGTGGGTCCCTGAGTGCAATGCCATTAACACCGGCTGAATTGCTGCTCGAAGCCGTCCTTAAATCGGTTGAGAAGACGATTTAAAAATTTCAGATTTTGCCCCAATTGACTTTTCAAAATTTCAGATTTGCCCCCAAACAGTGAAAATTGAACAATTCTCCCCCGCAAACCAGCTGGCAACCGGCGCACGTGCCACTCACGTGCCATTTTCCGTTAAAAATAGACGGATGAGACCAAAAGTGAGAATTTGTGAAACATATGGGACGTAAAGTGAGAATCCCGTAACTTATGGGACCAAAAGTGTACTGGGGCAAAGTTATGGGACTAAAAATGCGATTTTCCCTTACTTTTTGTTGTAGTGACATAAGAAGTAGCTCGGAATGAACGATTTTGAATCCAATGTAGTATAAAGGTGTACGAAAACAAACTCAATGAAATTTATCGTTACGAATATGAAATCCTTAGCTCCAAATTCATCAATTCAAACACAACCTTGTGAGAAATATAATATTAAGTATATATATATATGCAATGCACCAGATTCATCAGCTGATAAACTATTATTTTCTACCCATAGAACTAATTAGAACTACAGAATTAAATTCATCATCTTGATTAAACTTCAGTTAAATAAATTGTACGCATGCATACTTAAATTGGAGTAAATATATATATATATAGTGATATAGAGGCAAATGTACCTTGTAGCGAAGTGAATCTCCGGATGCAATCGTCGCTCTCTCGACGCGGCTATGTCGTCCGATTCGCTGTCGATCTTGTCCTCCGCCGCCTTTGCCACCGTCACTGTTTGATTCTATATTATCTGGAAAAAAACATACACCAAATAATATCAGATAATTCATTTTTCATCAATGTAAAAATCGAGATTTCGTACGTGTGTGTAGTGTACCTCTTGAAATTTTGAATTAGCAGGGACGGGGCCAGGAATCTTACTGAAGGGGCGAGATTGTTGTGATTAAGGTATTAAATATCGATATCGGTATCGATATCGGGGTATTAAATTTACGGAAATTTCGATGAAAATTTCGGGGATATTTAAAATTTCGATTTCGATTTTAAAGAAATCATGGAAATTTATAGAAATATTTGAAAATTTACAACGAAATTTTGTGGAACTTTATATATCATAATAATGCATCTTTTACATAAATAATATTGTATATATAATATATGTATAGAGAATTTTGTCAAGTAATATGATTAAAATCTATGGCGAAAAATATAAAATAAATATAATTTGAGAGTAAAGTAATAACCAAATCTCCTAGAGACTTTATTGAAACAAAATACCACAATTTTAATATAAATCATCATTTAAAACCACATTGAGTTTCTCGGAGTATCAAAATCGCTATCACTGATCTCTCTTCTCCCTCCATTTTCATACTGCATGTACAAATTGTTAGTTAAATGTTGACAATATTCATCCCATGACATTGTTTTATTGTCATGGGATGAATATTTTTTATTGTCATGGGATGAATATTTATCCATTTTCATACTCCTTTTGATTGTTTTATTGATTTTGATTTATTTTTTATTGGTTTCTTTTTTTAAGTTTATGTTTATTTAATTATTATTTTTAAATTAAATAAACCGAACGCATGCTAATAATTAATTCTAAAAGAAAAGAGCAAACATTTAATTATTTTTTAATCCTTAGATAAATTCATAATCTTTTAAACATTTAAATAATTAAATTTAATTCATAATGAGTTATCATTGGTGTAATTTATTTTATATATATAGCTCTGTATTCCATTTAATAAATATTTAAGTTATTCAATTAATTAATTTCAACTAATTATGAATTAATTATTTGATATCAACCATTAACCAATAAAAAAATAATTATAACTGATAACTAATCAAACTAAAAATGCACTAATTGAAATTTAAAATTTAAAAATAATAAGGCCGAAATTTCGGGAAATTTTAGAAATTTTGGAAAATTTCGGAAGATGTTTTACAAAGTAACTTATTAGAAAATCGAGATATCGGGAAATATCGGAAATATCGATAAATATCGGGAAATATCAAAAATATCAAAAATATCGGGAAATTTCGGTAGATATTCTGCAAAATTGGATCGAAGGTGAAATTTTGCTTCGGGACCCCCGAAAATCCGAAACTTCGGTCGAAATTTCGAGATATTCCAGGATATTTAAGACCATGGTTGTGATATAGCTATACAATTTTTTTTTGCCAGGTAGACTACGGTACGCTATATTTATGAGGGAAAATATAATAAGGAACTAGGTTCAATTACAACTTTTGACATACTTTATACCCTTATATTTCTTTAGTTACAACCAAGATTTTGGGTTTGAGAGGGCGAACTTAAAGAAAAGGGAGAAAATGTGATATTTTTTTATTTTGAAGGGGGGCGAAATTCAAATATCAAAAAATTTCTAAAATAAAAAAAATAATTTTTCAAAATTGAGGTGGGGGGCGCGAGCTCACCCTCCAACGCGACCCCTTGGCTCTATCCCTGCATGGATGAATCTTGGGAACGAATTTGAATGAACATTCAAATTTCATCTCGGGCGGCTAAAAATTTGTGAACTCTATTAGTTAAGATAGTAATCAAAAATTCAACCATTAACCCACTAACCACGCTATAAATATCAGCTGATTGAGATTTAAATGTTTATCTAATTATTTGCTAAAAGACACCGATGGCAATTATTATTTACTTAAAGAATTCTAATTTCTTGGTTTGTGGTGATTTTGGTCGGACCCAACATTCCGAATGATTTCCCGACATTACATTTATTGAGGCTCCCGACTTTAACCTCAGTTCTCAGTTTGTCGTGATTTGGGTTGGACCCAACATTCCGAACGATTTCCCGACATTACATTTTTTGAGGCTCCGAACTTTAACCTCGGATCTATTTTGATCACGCGTCACCTATCGAATAGACTTCGATCACTAAAAGCTCGTTTGAGCTAGATTCGTTAATATATTAAATCATACTTATATTAAATCATACTTGAATAAACTTTTGTGGTTGATAAGTTTTAAACTTTGACTCAAACTCTCCTCGATTAGTTAAAAATTCTAAAATATGTGCAAAAAAATCAAGCTATTTGAATTTGACTTGATGAAAGCTCGTTTGAGCTCGACTCGATCAACAAACAAATGAAGCTCAGACATAGATTTTGAAGCTCAAAGATAATTTAAACAACTTGAACAATAACTTATTCGACACGACTTGAGTCGTTTAAGGCCTAATTAAGATATTTGGACCCGCGTGCAATTAGTTAGAAATTAAATCAATTAATTACAATACTAAGGCTAATCATAAATTTTAAAATTTTAAAAATAATTCAATTAAAACTTGAATATTATATATATATATATTATTTTAATTCTAGACGAAGGGGGATACTCTGATCCGACAAACTCGGATCGATAATTTTTTAATCATGGTTCACACATACCTTATACACTCCAAATAAGGACAGAAAAATCACAAATTGTGACAGTTTGAAATTGAATACATGACCTCCCATATGAAAGTGAAAACTGATACCCCTAGTCTAACAAGCTTCGAGTGAATATTTTATACTTTAGTTGACTTAATTCATTTACGTCCCTATCTCATGCTAAATTCGGGCCTTATTGTCGAACAGGCTTTAAATAGATATTGAAGCCCAACAAAACGGGCCTAAAAGTTTTCTATTGGGTCTGTGATAATGGAATCTTTTGGGCAATTGGGCTCATTTCACAAAACCCAGTATCCTGATGTTGGGCTCTTTGGTAATTGTTGGTAATAATATTGTTTAATTTGGAACGTTAAATAAACAGTTTTAATTGTTAATCACTTGTTTATCTTTGATGTTGCAATGTCTAAAATATGGTCGAATTGGCTAGCTATTGAAAAAATGATTCTACTAAAATGAATTTTGTAAGAATTGATTTTATAATAATTAATTGTATAAAATTGCGGTTACCAAAAGCTTCAAGTCTAGCTTTCAAGTTCCCAAATGCTCTTTGTACGTATATCACAATTGAGAACTAAAAGGGAATACGAGAGTGTCTAACTGTCGGATCATATTCATCCCTAAAAAAAATATGTGCGTGTGTAATGTCATAATAATTTAGAAGGCACCAAATCCAGAAGCTCATAGAACTTTTAGTCGTGATATGATTACAACTATTGATTTAGACTGAACTTCACCTGATTCTCATCACATATATGATTGTAATGGTCTCAAGATTTGAACTCCAATTGAGAACTGAAAGCGTTTATGAGAGCTTCTAACTGTTGGACCATATTCATCCCTAAAAAATAAGTGTTATTGTGACGTCACAAATTAAAATTTTGTGGGCTAGTGCTAGTAACTAATAACATTTTTTAAGAAAATCTCATTTTAATTTAGAAGTCAACAAATTTAGAAGCTCAAAAAACTTCAAGACGTGATATAATTACAACTATTGTTGTAGATTGAGCCTCACATGAATTTCATCACATATGTGATTATAATTAATGTCTTGAGACTCAAACTTCAAAAAACTCCTCAAAGTGATCAGTGACTTAAATCTTTTGTACAAGGCATACCAAAATAAGAATCCTCATAGGAAATATTTAGTAAAAAGAAAAATCCTAAAAAGAAATTGGTTGCTTCAAACACAAGAATAGAAAATGTGATAATTGGATTATATATTGATTTAGTGAAAAATTAGTAAGTAATTAAGTTTAGGGTGTATCAAATAATTGTATAAAAAAAAAACTATAGTAATAATAATAATAATAATAATAATAAAGAAACAGAGCAGAATACATGCAGGCTTTACAGCTCTATGTAGCATAACCCCATTGATAATAGTGATCCTTCTTCTTTAGTCTCCTGTCATGTTAGACACCAGACAGCCCAACATGCATTAGACAAAATAAAACAATTTCATTTTTCTATCATGCTTTTTAAGAGTCTCCTTTAACACTTTTTCTAGGTCAAAAAGATGCAAAAGAAAGAACCAATTCTTAATGTCTTTATACACTATTTGGTAGATATACCCATGGTGATTGAATGCATGACGTGTGTTTTATTTTTTCAAAAAGTAAGTAAACAAGGGATGTAAACGGAATTTTTGGACATTCATTTTACATACCGTTAAATATATCTTCATCAGATGTAGCATAAAGATAGAATAGATCAGAATTATTTCTCGACAATCTCACCAACTTAATTAATTAGGAAAAAAAAAGAGGAAGAAACTATACGTATTTACTATGTCCAAAGAGGTCGGAAGGGCAATAAAAGCATCACCAACTTAATTAATTAGGAAAAAAAAGAGAAAGAAATTATACGTACTTACTATGTCCAAAGAGGTCGGAAGGGCAATAAAAGCATTATTGTGGAACTCAGAGACATATTCCATCAAATATAGAAATAACACAAAAGAAATATTGTACTAAAAAATCACACTAGATTTAATTCTCAGGAAAGATTGGAGGCGTCACAACGGTCGCACTTAAAATTCAATCTTCTCGACAGAATTAACTAGACAAATTTAATAGCACAATATAACACTACAACTATAACAAATAATGGCTACTTGAAAAATAACACCAAATATAACGAGGTTTGGCTAATTTAGCCTACGTCCTCGGACCCCACAAAAATATTTCACTAAAGGACTAAAGTGAAACAAATTATAGAGGAAAGAAAACAAAATGCCTTAAAGACTTGGGCAAATGTTGGGATGGTTTCTAAATTAAAGAGGCGGTCTCATTTTATAGGATAAAGAGACCACCCTTTACAATATGTTTCCAATGTGGGACAATTGCTCTTCTTTTGAAAGAGTCATCTTCAACAAATCTCCACCTTGGCGAATTTCAAAATCTTCAATCTCCTCGTCAAACGGGGTCACCAAAATCAATCTTCAAACTTTGACAATGTTGATCAGTAGTATGGATCTTCCCGATTCTGACTCCACCTTCTTCGAGTATCTCTCTTATGAAATGATACCGAACATCAATGTGCTTCGTCCTTGCATGATAAACTTGGTTCTTTGCTAAATTGATAGCACTTTGACTATCACAATGTATTTTGACAAATTTCTGTCCAATCCCCAGTTCACCAAGCAACCCTTGAAGCCAAATTGCTTCCTTTACAGCCTCTGAAATTGTCATATACTCTGCTTCCATAGTAGACAGAGCAACCGTTGACTGTAAGGTAGATTTCCAACTGACCGGTGTTTTAGCAAGAGTAAATACGTAGCCTGTAGTTGATCTACGCATATCTAAATCACCAGCATAGTCTGAATCGCAATATCCGACTATATACTGACTATGTTCCCGCTCAAATATCAAACCAACATCAGCTGTGTCATGGATGTATCGCAAAATCCATTTCATAGCTTGCCAAAGTTCCTTTCCAGGATCATGAATATACCTTCTCACAACCCCTACTGCTTGGGAAATAGCGGGCCTCGTACACACCATAGCATACATCAAGCTACCAATAGCATATGCATACGGTACTTTTGACATGTATTCCCGTTCTGCATCAGATTTCAGTGACAAAACAGCGTTAAGCTTAAAATGAGGAGCAAGCGGAGTACTAACTAGTTTTGACTTTTCATCAAGGCCAAAACGCCTCAACATCCTATCCAGATATTGTTTCTGAGTCAAACAAAGCCTCCACAATTTTCTATCTTTGATAATCTCCATGCCGAGAATCTTCTTCGCCTCACCTAGATCCTTCATCTCAAACTCCCTTTTCAAATGAGTCTTCAACTTCTCAATTTCTATTAGACTCGGGGAGGCAATCAACATATCATCAACATACAGAAGAAGATATATGAAGGATCCATCTTGTAGCTTGTGCAAATACACACAATGATATATTTGCTTCTTGTGTACCCAATTCCCATCATAAACTTATCAAATCTCTTATACCACTGCCTCGGAGATTGCTTCAATCCGTACAACGATTTCTGAAGTTTACAAACCAAATTTTCATTTTCAGCAAGTTTGAATCCCTCTGGCTGAGTCATATAGATGTTCTCTTCCAAGTCTCCATGTAAAAATGCAGTTTTTACATCCAACTGAACTAGTTCAAAATCCAACTGTTCTACCAAAGCCAACAAAATTCTAATGGGGGAGTGTTTTACAACTGGAGAAAACACCTCATTATAATCAATGCTCTCCTTCTGAGCGTAACCTTTGGCCATCAATCTGGCTTTGTAGCGAATATCACCTTGGCTAGGAAATCCTTCTTTCTTTGCGAATACCTATTTGCATTCAATTGCCTTCTTTCCCTTCGGGAGACTGGTCAGTTCCCATGTTTGATTCTTATGAAAGGACTGCATTTCTTCACTCATGGCAATCCTCCACTTATCTTTCTCTGGTCCTTTGACTGCTTCAATAAGTGGTAGGAAAATCATCAGCAGCAATTGCAAATGCACAAGCCACCATATCATCAAAACGAGCAGGTTTTCTAATTGTTCTCTTTGGCTTGTTTATTGCAATTGATTCAAGTTGTTGTGGAAGTTCTTAGGGTTGAACCTCCTCTTCTTCAAAATCTCCTTCTACTATAGGAGAATGATCAAGAGTTTCTTGATTTGTTGAGACAATAAATTTTTCAAAATCCACCTGTTTGGGAGTACCATCCTGTTGTTCTGCATTCACCTTTTCCAACACGGTAGATTCATCAAAGGTGACATCCATGCTAAAGATTATTTTCTTTATCTCTGGACACTAAAGGCGATACCCTTTTATACCAGAGGCGATCCCCATGAACACCGTTTTCTTTGCTCTAGGATCCAACTTTGATTTCGTAACATGATAATATGCAGTGGAACCAAACACATGTAAGGAATCATAATATGCAGCAGGCTTTCCAAATCATTTCTCCATTGGTGTTTTTCCATCAATAGCAGTAGATGGTAGACGATTAACGAGATGGCACACATATGTCACAGCCTCAGCCCAAAATTCTTTACCCAACCCAGCATTGGATAACAAACACCTAACTTTCTCCAGCAAAGTCCGGTTCATGCGTTCTGCCATCCCGTTCTGTTGTGGTGTATGTGTGACAGTGAAGTGTCTGACAATGCTTTCATCCTCACAAAATTTCTGAAATGGACCACTCCTAAATTCTCCACCATTGTTTGTACAGACACGTTTGACCTTTTTATCAGTGTGAGTTTCCACCATCTTTTTCCATTTGAGGAATACCTCAAACACTGCATCCTTTGTCTTCATAGTATACACCCAAACTCTCCGGGAAAAATCATCAACAAAGGTTACAAAATAGTGCTTCCCTCCCAAAGAACTCGTTTTTGAGGGACCCCATACACCCGAATGAACATAATCCAAAATACCCTCAGTATTATGGATTGCTATTCCAAATTTAACCCTTGTTTGTTTCCCATGGACACAATGTTCACAAAACTCCAATTTGAAGTATTTCACTCCGTTCAACAATCCTTGATTTATGAGGAGATTCAAGGATTTTCCACCTGCATGTCACAAGCGCATATGCCATAGCCTAACTGCTTTTGAATTCCGATCATCAACAGTAACTACTGCTACTGCACCTACAACTGTACCACCCATGTAGTGATACGTATTGTTGTTCTTTCGAATTCCCTTCATTACCACGAGTGCACCAGAGATGATCTTCATCACCCCATCCTTAGCTCTTACTTCAAAACCTTTCGATTCTAAAGTTCCAACGGAAATATAGTTTTTCCTCACTTCTGGTGCATACTGAACACCCATTAGGGTTATGATTGATCCAGCTTGATTCTTCAAGTGAACTGAACCAATCCCAAGTGTAGTAAGAGAAGCTTCATTTGTTGTGAAGACAACGTTATTTTGTTCTTTGAAATCAAAGAACCAATCCAAATGTGGTGTCATATGATGACTACATACTGAATCCAGCATCCATACTTCATAATCACCGATGGATGATGTCGTCAATGAGAAATTCGATTCAGCATCATCACACGCAGTTACATTCGATTCCGCTATGGCTTTAGAATTGCCCTTAGTTGTTAACTTTGGGCAATCTCTCTTCTAGTGTCCCGTTTCTCGATAATAGGCACACTCATCTTTGCTTAGTTTATGCCTGGACTTGGATCTCCCTTTCTTTCCTTTGTTTTTATTTTGTGAACGACCTCTGACGAACAAAACTTCTGCATCTCCGCCTGAACTAACTTGTTTGTCCTTCTTTCTCAGTTCATAACTGTATAGGGCAGCACAAACTTCGCTAAGAGATACAGCAGCCTTCCCGTGAAGTAGAGTGGTTTCAAGAAACTCAAACTCCTCAGGAAGGGATCCCAACAACATCAGAGCCAAATCCTCGTCTTTAAAAGTCTCATCCAAATTTATCAAATCGGAAACCAGTTGATTAAAACTGGTAGTGTGACTATTCA
The DNA here is from genome assembly GCA_019426215.1 of Buddleja alternifolia. NCBI lineage: Eukaryota > Viridiplantae > Streptophyta > Magnoliopsida > Lamiales > Scrophulariaceae > Buddleja > Buddleja alternifolia. Next base: position 29,804,681 of record CM033408.1, on the reverse strand, counting down.
TAGTGGAACCCGAAACAAATGTGAAGCGAAAGAGCCGCTTCTTCAAATGGAGCTTATTCTGACAACTTTTATTCAGAAATTTCTCCTCCAATGCCATCCACAATTTATATGCAGAGTTTTCCTTTGAAAATGCATATTTTTGCTCTCCGGATAGACACGAACGAATTATTCCACATGTCAACCGATTCATCATATTCCATTCTTTTTCCTCCATATCATTTGGTTTTTTTCTTCAATAGCTAAGTATAGACCCTATTGAAAGAGAGTGTCTACAACTTTGCTTTGCCACATACCAAAATGGCTTGTGCTATCAAAAGACTCCACTGTCAATCGCGTATTCGCCATAGTGGTTCTCGCCCAAATGGACGACGACGACGCTTTTGAGCTGCCTTTCATTTTTGGTTACAAATTATTCTTCAATAGCTCTCCAAATGCGAAAGCCAAATAGCCAGGGGAAACTTTTCTGATGTGGAAGATTAGATTAAACTGCGACCACAGAGCATACTCAGAATACCCAAGCTCTGATACCACTTGTTGTGGAACTCAGAGACATATTCCACCAAATATAAAAATAGCGAGAGAAATATTGTACTAGAAAATCACACTAGATTTAATTCACAGGAAAGATTGGAGGCGTCACAACGGTCGCACTTAAAACTCAATCTCCTCGACAAAATTAACTAGACAAATTTAATAGCACAATATAACACTACAACTATAACAAACAATGGCTACTTAATAACACAAAATAAAGAACACCAAATATAACGAGGTTCGGCTAATTTAGCCTATGTCCTCGGACCCCACAAAAATATTTCACTAAAAGACTAAAGTGAAATTATTACAAACTATAGAGGAGAAAAAACAAAATGCCTTAAAGACTTGGGCAAATGTTGGGATGGTTTCTAAACTAAAGAGGTAGTCTCCTTTTATAGGATAAAGAGACCACCCTTTACAATATGTTTCCAATGTGGGACAATTGCTCTTCTTTTGAAAGAGTCATCTTCAACAAGCATCGTGATACTAGAGGAAGAGGAAGTAGAGCATTTGTGAAATAACCCTAGATGTCAAAAGCTAATTAGGTAAATGCATCACCAGCTTACGCTCTAGCCCGTAGCATAGAACACGTGGAATCACATGTGAATCAACTAGAATCATCTTGCAGCACCAAATACTCATGGTGATCGATTGCGAAGAATGAAAAAGAATCCACATTGAGAATTCAAATAGAATATGAAACTATAAGCTCCCAAGCAGTGGGGGCCTTGACCGCGCGTCTCTTGAAGAATGAGCCGCCAATTCATAACCAGTGGTGAATCGACTGGTCTTGATCGAGTCCAAGTATAAGTCACAAAGTGAATTATCATTACATAACAAATATAGTTTATTCATTATATGAATTATACTGGGAATGGGCCACGATCCAAACAAGGTAGTCAAAAAACAAATATTTGTGACAGTATTCTATTGGCTTACATTTTTTTTCTTTATAAAATGAAACAAATGTATAATCACATCATAATTTTCAAGAACGAAACCAAAAAAAAAAAAAACTAATCAAACAAAATGTTTTGAGATTATTTTTTTGTTTTGCTGATGGGACTTGTATGGATAAATTAAACAATATTCATAAATTCATAATCAAACATTAAAAAATTGCAAAGTTGCAAATGAAAAGAGATGGTGGGAACTTTGGACAACAACAAAAATACAAACGGCGGAACATGTTATAATGCTGACCAAATGATGTCCAGCCCATTGTCTTCTTTGAGTCTTCTATGAGTCAGATCTAATTTATAAATTTAAATGTTATTCATAAAAAAATAATTTATATTTGTTATGTAACTGATCATTCATTTAATAAACAAATGACACTTAAATCTGGTTAAACCATGTTCAAACTGGAATTTTATGTAAGTATTTTATTCTCTTTTAACAAATTTCTTTATTGTGGAAGATGATTTAGTCGCATTTCAGTTAACATATTAAATTTAAATTTAAATTAACTCTTAATTTGGAATTATTTGTTGGCTTGGCTTCCCATAGCGTAGAATACATACTTGTGTCTTTATAGTTGATATTTGGTTGAAAACTATTATATTGGATATTAATAATATGTACCATATATAATTAGTTCACTAAAAAAAAAATTTAAATCCATGGTATGTATCTATAATTATCATCAGTCATCACCATTGACGCTTTCATTGATTTATCTTTGCTTAATTGAAAAGTATAATTAAGAAGTTAAAAGATGCAGTAAGATCGGGTGTGAATTTCATTTTGATCACTCTCGTGTGCATACATACATGAAGCAAACTATACCAAAAACATCTTATTTGTGATTCTTTTGAAATCATAAAATAGATTGCAAGGCATTAAATGGAGTCTCAAGTCCGTAACGAGAAAGTTTAAAATTCAATGGATACCACTAAGGAACTTCCAACTGGTTGTTAAGTTGCTCATTCCATACAAGAAACGGGATTCACACAAGGAGTATGCATCATAAAAGCGACTATTTGATGAATCATTACTATTCATTCTTTTGATGATTTTATAATTTGGAACTAGTTTTGAGATCATGGTCTCGAAGACACTTTCTGATTGTTATAGCCAATGCAGGGACGGATCCAGGATTGAAGTATTGGGGGGTCGGGTTTCCATTTAAAGTAATAATTTTTTTACAATATATTTGTGTAGATATTCAGATTTATTTTAGTTTTAATACATAAGAAATATAAAAATTATCAAGTGAAGGAAAATAGATTTCAATAAAATTTATTATTGAAAACACTTCTTGAAAAAGTTTGTCGAAGTTGTACTGTACATGACGTTTTTTCATATTATAAAATTTATCTATAATAGATGGTGCCAATTTTTTGTCTCATTTTATTTGGAGTAAATGACATTATCTATTCTTAGATACAAGCAATTAATTGAAAAATAATATTTTGAGAATCACAAATCAATGAGCAATTAATTAAATAAAGAAAATAACATTAGATTGAAAAACAAGATAAATCAATTTTAACAATATTATAATGACAAATTTTAAAAGAATATAAAATAACAACTATCAACAATAATAATCACTTTATGCGATAGCAAAATTTTTAACAATATTATAGTGATACTTTTTTAAGTAACTACTATCAATATTAATTTAATCATTTTATGCATATCTCTAAATAATTGAATGACGGTTAACTTGTTCATGTTTATAGATTTGTTAATGTCTTGTATATTTTTTCTTATCATTAATGCTTTTTTATAATTTTTACGGAAATATTTTCATTTTAATTATAATAAAAATTATTTCTAATAAGTATAGAAGAGGAATTCAAAAAAGAAAAGAAAATAGAATTGTTGACTCACCATTCAAACTTACTTTCAGCTCAAAAGACAAGTAAGAGGGGGAAATAAATAATTGAGTTTGAATTGTTAGCTGCCTTTTTAGGTGGAAAACAAGTATTTGGATAAAAAAAAGAAAATAGAAGAAGGGATGACAGGGAATCGAACCCCTCCACTCTAAAAGTCGCCCATATTACAGGGAACTAAAAAGAAGCTCCCTGCCAACTATGCTACAACAAAACTAAAAGTTTTATACCTATGGGGCCATATCATAAAAATATACCTATCCTCCTGCAAAAATTTGAAGTCTCGGCCTGGGCCCCCCTAAATCCGTCCCTGAGCCAATGAGCAATTGTGTCATGTAATCATATATGTTCCGATGAATTAACTTTTATCCAATGCAGTAAAAAGATGTTATAAAGATAAATAATTGCCAATTACAACTAAAAAAATTGATTTTGTTTATAATAAGACTGCTCATTGAAATTTTATTATAATGATGTCAAACAATCATCATGCCCGATCAGATCGATCCAGCCATATTTGTTTATTCATGTTAAAGTAGTTGCATAACAATAATTTGTCCTTTTCATTGCAAATTGAAAAGTGATGTTTTAAAAACAATTTATTATTTTTTTTAAAAAAATCCCTTGGTTAAATTATTGCTACTTTATAAAGGTAAGCGCGTTATTTGGGCCCCAAAACACGGGTGCTTTTGGCAGTAAGCATTCAATAAACCTGGATTAAGACATGTTTTAAGAGGTCTCTTGTGGTGGTGAACAAATCTTTAGTCCCTCTTACAATATTTTATTTCATTAGATTACATATATATATATATATATATATATATATAGGATAATGACATTTTTAATTCGACGATTTATGTGAGAGTAGTCTTTTAAATAAAAAATTAACATTATCTTCCCTAATATTCAATTTCACTTAAGTCTTTTTTTTGACATTTTTATTCGTAAATTGTTTCAGAATAAATGTTCACGTATAAGAGTGAAATGTCTAAACTAGATTTAAGTGAAACAAATTTTGAACATTAGGGATGATAATGCTTATTTGATCACTTGAGTGATTATTCTGATACAAATAGTCCACTTTGAGATTAAAAGTGTCAGTAGCCATATATATATATATATATATATGTATGTATGTATGTATATGTATTTATTCTCGTGATATGCTTTGAACTTGTTTATATATGTGTTGATGCTGGCCGACAATTAGTAAGTAACGATTAATATGATTCACATTATAGCATTGACTCTCTTTTTATGAAGGTCGTATTTAAGTATGTTTTGTATTAGATTTGCTTTAATTAAGGAACAGAATTTATTTGCACAATTTAAGAAAACGAAAAAAAAAATGCTTGCTCAATTCGAGAAATATATGCGCTCAAAATTTCTTTTAATGTAAAAGGAAAAAAAATGTCGAATTAGAATTTAGAATATATGAGAATTATGAGCTCCCACAACAACACTAACTCACTATTATTATTTTTTTATATGATAGAATTCACATAAAATCTATCAATGTCAAAATTTTGACTCCAAAACTTTAGTTAAAGATTCATGGTCCATGGAGACTTCAAGAGTATATATATGTGCCACTAAAATTTTAGATTATTTTTTCCCGTTAGTTGTGACTTGTGAAGTGTAATATATACTACTATACATTGTACATATTTTGCTCCGTATCGACAATTTTAAAATTATATTGTGTCCTAACAAATATTATATTGAACACGACACAACTTCAACATGTGTTTGACATGTCATTTGGCATGTCTATAAACTGATAATAAAAGAAAACTTACTAGTAAGGCAAATATAGTGTCTTACATGACTATTTGAACATGATTTTTCTTCTATATTTTATAAAGTCTAAAGTTATAAAATATTTTAAACAATAAAATTGCTCAAAAAATAATTGAAAAACTGGTAATGCTCATTAATATATATACTTATATATATGTGTGTGTATATATATATATATATATATATATATTTCCTTTCTCTTTACATTTCTTTAATATACTTGTATTTTTCTTCCAAAAACACTATAATTTACAAATCATAATATAGTTATAATTTCATCTCCTAATACCCGCATCTATGTCTTTAAACAAGGAACCAATTTATATATATTCTATTTTTTTTTTAATTATCGTATCTCATGTTCATATAATATCATTTTTATATTGTGATCCGTACTCATGCATCATAGATATAGATGCTAACTATCTATCAGAATTATTCAATTACAGTTAACCATTCATTGATAAATTGTGTGATAGATCTAGGAATATCTCACTAGAAAAACAAATAAATAAGATCTTGGAAATTTTACCAATCATAGATATGCATGATTACAAATTTACAACTACTATCGTGAATGTTATTCTTCTTTTGTTGTTATTATAAATCATTTTGTATCTGATTATCAATCAACAATCATGAACTTTGTTAATCATAAAAACTTGATAATGAATAAAGAGAAATGAGAATTTAATCTGGGATTTATTTTTAACTCATTCTAAGCATTTGTATATACACAATATAAACCGTCTTTTGTTGTCAGACTCAAGGCTAAATTTTCATTATTTGTGGGAGTATGATATATGAAAAAAAAATTGTACACAAAAACTTCCAATTGCGGATATGACTTTAATATCAAAGAGAATCTCTAGTAAGGGAGGGCATTACATGGCCCCGTTTTGTAACTATTAGCCCGGGTATGTCGGGTTAGCGAACTTTTCTTTTTGGGTACCCCCTCTCTTAGAATTTAAAAAAAAAAAAAAAGAGAGAGAATCTCTAGTATGATCACTAAAATAGGCATTATTCATCAAAATGTAGATCCTATATTTCCATGAGTTTGATTTTTACCTTCACTATTTTCCGGTATAGCTTGATTCGTTCCTAACACTTCGTCCTGGAAGTCCTTTTCCACTGCATAGTTGTTACTCTCAAGCTGTCTTATAGATATCACACTTGCTGGACATGCACCGGGTGTTTAAATGTATTACACGTGTTTCTCATTATTTTATAATAAGTAAATATAAATAAACTTACATGACAATTTTCGTATATTCAGTAACATGGTGCATACATATCACCAAAAAAAAAAAAAAAAAAAAAAAGTAACATGGTGCATACTAGGGGTGTTCACGAGCCGAGCTCAAGCTGAGCCTGGTGATTTTTCAGGCTCGAGCTCGAGCCTGGTGATTTCCACTCGGGCTCGAGCTCGAGCTCGATCGAGCCGCATATGTTGAGCTCGAGCTCGATTATTTCCACCTGAGCTCGAGCTCGCGAGTATATCTTTTTTTTAGTAAATTATATTATTACATTAATATAAATATTATAATATATATTAAAATATATTAATTAAAAATATATATTAAAGGGGGCTTGCGAGCTCCCGAACACTTACAAACGAGCTCGAGCTCGGCTCGATCGCCGGCTCGAGCTCGTGAGGCTCGGCTCGAGCTCGAGTGGAGCTTTTTTCGAGCCGGCTCGCCGAGCTCACGAGGCGGCTCGACTCGGTGAACACCCCTAGTGCATACACATGCACGGAGTCTCTCATAGAATGTCCCTTTGTAGTCTAATAACAATAATTGATTTGTAGAGGAAATCATTATAGACACAAAATTATTCCCCTCATACTAAAGTACCAAACTGCCAATTCACAAAATTTAATACTAATATTAGTACATAATTTCAATTAGCTCCACAATTATAAAAGAGATTGAGAAACCAATAATTTCAGCTGCTTAAATAGACTTTAAATGTGAAAAAAGATTAATGCATCCAATTTTATTTATTGAAGCATATTAAAGTATTAATTACCCGATGAACCTGAAAACAAAATTACTGAAATTATGTGACAGCAATTTAACCATTTTTGCTATTATTCCCTTCTTGGCTGTTATTTCGTATGGAAAATTATTTACAGCCAAGGTAGAAATAAAATTCGCGCAATTCTTATCTGGCAATTAGTTGTCTTTTACAATTACCCCAAAAACAAAATAGTTGTTTTTAACCAAATTAATAATAATAATAATAATAATAATAATAATAGGTGTCATTTATCAATTGAGGTTGGCTAGAGTTTAACGAGCTATGTTCGCTTAAGTATAAAGTTGAGTCATGCAGAAAAATTCTTAGATTGTGTTTGCCTTTATAATTAATCTTGAGTCTTCGATTCGAGAAATTATGAGAAACCAAAAATTATTTGTCTATCATTTTCTGCTGTGACAAAGAGTGTTGTTGTACGGCGACCTAACTCATCTCTGTTTTATTACTTCTTTGATTTTTGTAAGAAAATGCATGTAATAAATACAATTGATAGGTTTTGCGTGATTAATGCCTACCATAACAAAATAAAATTTTATCATATACGAATTGCCTGTAATAAAATGGTGAAGAGCGAGCGTAACATATATAAAATATTTTTCGGTGACAAACTACAGATTCGTATAATCTTTTGATTTTGTCCTATTCAATTAATTATTAGTACCATGATTAAAAATAACTAATTATGTCAATAAAAAATATTTTATTTATGTTCTGTAAATTTAAGATTTTGTTCTCTCCTTTTTAATTCATATATATATATATACACACACATCGTAGGCAAATGTATAACAAGTATCAATTTTTTTTGGTAATTAACAGATATAAAATAAAGATATGAACACTTGTTGTACGTCTAGACACAGTACACATCTACCACATGTAGTATCTAATTATTACTACACCAATTCTATTTTTATGTATAAACATTGAAAATATTAAATAAAATAGATAGGCTACGTTGGACTCCATTGTATTTTGAGGGTTTATATATTCACAATGAAAAAAAATTAATTAGAGAGACTCGTCATATTTTGGAGCTTGCGAAATGGCTTGATTTGACGATATTTACACTTTACGTTGTTTCTAGGGCAAAATACGTAATACACATCTGAAGTATTACATGTGCCGTATACATGTTCATGAAGTACTAAATGCACCAAAATAGTCCCTGCTGTTACTGGTTAAACTGTAGAAAAATTTACTCAGTTAAAAACTTGATCAAATTTATGCATTTACCCGCGACACGTGGACTAGCTTGTATAACTCGGCTAGACCCATCAACAACAAGTCCAAAAAACCAAAAATGCCCTAAGTAGGCAAAAACGTCTACCGCCCAACAAAACAATTTTGTAAAATAAAAGAATCCTAAGGAACACTTTTAATAAATAAAGTGAAAAGTGGTAAACAGTAAAAAAACTTTTTTATTTTTTTCTTTTTCATCCGTTTTTACTCTAAAAAAAGTAAAAAACCCCAAATTGCTAACCCTAAAACTCTCAAAACATCCCAATTCTCAAAATCACTCCAAGTCATCTCCCAAGACGTCTGGAATTTAGAATTTTGAAAAATCGCTGCTTAAATCGAAGAATTTTGGACCAAAATTAGTTTAGTTCTTTGTGAAATTTTTGGTTTAGGGGTTAATAGTTGATAAATGATGTAAAAGGACATTTCAAAATTATCAAAATTCTAGCTTCGAGACGTCTTGGGAGATGGCTTAGAGTGATTAACATGTAATTTTTTTAGAGAAATGAGGTATTTTGAGAGATTTAGGGTTACTAGTTTGAGATTTATTTTAGAGTAAAAACGACCGAAAAAGAGAAAATAAAAAGGCTTTTTACGCTTTACTTTTTTTCGCTTCATTTACTTAGGATTTTTCCTTTTTACAAAAGCCTTTTTGTTGGGTGGTAAAATTTCCGCATACTTAAGGATAGTTTTGGTTTTTCGAATTTGTTGCTTATGTGTCCAACTTAGGTATACAAGCTAAGCAACGTGTCATGAGTAAATGCGTAAATTCAGCCAAATTTTTTAAGGAGTAAATTTTTTTACTATTTGACCATTAATGACATAGATTATTTTAGTACATTTAATACTTCAGAGACTATTTTGACATGTTTGCTACTTCAGGGATCTGTATGCGATACTTCATTGGTGTATTATGTATTTTGCTCTATTGCTTTTATTGGTAAAGAGAAGAATATTGCTTTTTCAACCCTAGGAGCGTGAAGTCACTCGCCCCACCCTTCACGTATACACTCGCCACTATCAGAAAGCAGCCGCACACAACCTTCACTCCCACCAGTCGCTTTCACTTCTCTCACTCTACTTTCTCTCTCTAAAATAAATAACGCCACTTTTCCTCACTCCTCAATCCGCCATTTTTTTTTCTCTAACTAAAACCCACCGTACTTTCTCTCTCTTCAACACCACAATTGTCAATTGTGTTGTCATACATATAGATATACATATAATATATTATATATATATAGCTATCTGATGAATGATAAAACTCTCATGAAATATGACGGCGCCTATATCATCTAGTCCTTATATATATTAATTTACATACATACTTATATATATATATACATACCGATTGTTTTAGTAAAAATGGAGAAGAAACAGGGATTTTTCACGGCATTGAAGGAGGAAATGGTGCGCGGTTTATCTCCATCAAGGTCACGTGCGAAGAGTCCGGGTCGGGTCGGGTCGGGTCTGCTCAGGAGGAAGAAGGTTAATCACGAGCCGTCGATTGCGAGATCGGGCAGTCTGACGCCGTTGATGGAGGGCCCGGATCCGGATGGGGGTGAAATTGGGGAGTCGAAGCGGGTCGGGTCGGGTCTCGGGCAGTGGGTCGTCGGGCAGCTGACCCGCAACCCTTCGGTGAGTGTTAACGAGGATGAGGTTGCGAACAGGAGGTCTGATCTGAGGCTGCTGCTTGGGGTGATGGGTGCGCCGCTTGCGCCGGTGCACGTTAGCACCACTGACCCTTTGCCTCATCTCAGTATTAAGAACACCCCCATTGTATGTCTTGCTCTCTATCTATACGTATAGAATTTGGTTATATATATACACACTAATGGTTATGTCATGTGTTTGCTTGCTACTTACTTCTGTTTCTTTTGTTGTTATTGAAGCTGATGTTGATGGCTATCTGATTAGAATTGAGTTTTTTTTTTTGGGGGTAAAATGCATAAAATCCCCCGGTGTTATATCGAAAATGGAAAAGGAACCATATGTTAATGAAATAAACTAAACACTAAAGAGTTATTAAAATGTCGGCGCAAAATTCATGTGGCGTCAAATAACACTATCTACTTTTTATTATATTGTATGAAGAGGGGTATAACTGTCAATGAGCATGTCAGTAAAGATGAAAAGTATGAAAAAACGTTGGATCTTCTAACGGAACGAGAATTTTGCATAGACTTTTTAGTAACATAAGGAGTGTTTAGCATATTTCGTTAAAACATGGTCTGTTTTTGCTTGTTCAATATAACACTGATGGATTTTATGCAGTATACCCTTTTTTTTCCATGTACATCCATAGGGGTTAATTTCTTTTATTTTTTTTGCGTCCCCGTGGTATGAAATCAGTGATACATATCATTACTCTTAGTTTAAAATTGTTTTAATTTAGAGCTGTATACCACCGGTGATTCTTCACCATGTTATCACCTATCTTCCATATGGTAACAAATGGATTTGTTATGGTAAATATAAATTAAGAAAATCCAGTTAAATGCGTTAATTGCATGTATTTATTACCAAAATTAAAAGAAGTGATAAAACGGTAAAAAATAATTGTGGTATATAGCATCAATGGTTGTTTTATTCTTGTAATTCGTCGGGAAAATTGCAATATTGGCAACATATATTATAGATAGTTTCTATTTTAGTCCTAGTGATTCCAATTTCCGAATATGCAAAAATAGTCCTGTAGTTTTTTGTTTTTTTTTTGTTGCAATTTTGGTTAAAAACCGTATGGAATTTCACATCTGTCATACATGCACCCATTAAGGGTTTTGTAAAATTTTAGCAAATTATGATTCCAATTGCTGAACTTGCTAAAATAATTCCTTGGGATTCTTTTTGTTGCAATCTTGGTCACATCTGTAAAAACCGTATAAAATTTCATGCTTGGCATACGTGCACCCATTAAGGGTTTTGTGAAATTTTCGCAACTTATGCTTGCACGTGATCAAACTAATAATTCTCATCCGTATTTTGACGGTTGTGACTAGAAATGCAAAAGAATATGTCATACGAGACTAATTTTAGAAGTTTATAAATTGTAGGTTTAAAATTGCAACATGGCCTGTCCTATGTGACTAATACTCTAATTGTCCTTCCCCGTCGTCTCGTGATGAAAAATAACACATTAAATAGTCAACTATAAAGAGTTGATGATGAGTCTGTATAAAAAGGAGCCAAAATCTTTTACTCTAATGCTTAAAAGCATGGAAAAAATTGGTATATTATTATGTTATCATTTTCTTTACATTCAAACTATTATTCATTAGCTTTCATTAGCTTTCATTAGCTTTAGACTTATCAGCTGTCACAATTTTGTAGGAAACTTCTTCAGCTCAGTACATATTGCAACAATACACTGCTGCTTCAGGTGGGCAAAAAGTTATGAATTCCATTAAGAAAGCTTATGCCATGGGGAAATTGAAAATGGTAGCTTCAGAGTTTGAAACTGCGAAAAAAGTAGTGAAGAACAGAAATGCTGCTAGAGCTGCTGAGTCTGGCGGTTTTGTGCTGTGGCAAATGAATCCTGATATGTGGTATGTGGAGCTTGCAGTTGGTGGAAGCAAAGTCCGTGCTGGCTGCAATGGCAAGACAGTGTGGAGGCACACGCCATGGCTCGGTGCTCACACTGCAAAGGGTCCGGTTAGGCCTTTGCGTCGTGCCCTTCAGGTTAAATTGCATGCAAAGATTTATGCTTTTGCTATGTTTAGTACTGGGATATCTTCCCCTAGTCTTGTGATCTATTGTGGCTAAGATAGAGATGGAGACATAATTTTTAGTTTCGGAAGCAAGATTTTATCTTAGCCAAACTACAAAACTCGTTGTGTAACTATAGGGGATGACCAGTTTTGTCGAGTAAATTGTGACATTGGCAATTTAAAGACAATAATTTTTTTATTTTCTTGATTTAAAGACAATTTCCACCGGAAAAAAAAAGTGTGGATGTGATTGTGAGTTCAAAGACAATTTTTCGTATCTTATTGTGAGTTTCTGTGATTGACCATGCAGGGACTTGATCCTAGAACTACTGCCAGCATGTTTGCAGATGCAATTTGTATTGGGGAGAAGAATATCAACGGTGAAGATTGCTTCATTCTGAAGCTTGCTGCTGACCATCAGACATTAAAGGCAAGAAGCGAAGGGCCGGCTGAAATCATAAGGCACGTCCTTTTTGGCTACTTCAGCCAAAAAACGGGACTACTTATTTACATCGAGGATTCACATCTTACCCGTATTCAATCCAACGGTGTGGATGCTGTATACTGGGAGACTACCATTAACTCCTTCCTAGATGATTATCGACCCGTTGAAGGAATCATGATCGCTCATTCTGGACGTTCCGTTGTGACTCTTTTCCGGTTTGGTGAGATGGCAATGAGCCACACGAAAACACGGATGGAAGAAGCTTGGACAATTGAAGAGGTTGCGTTCAACGTTCCGGGTCTGTCAAATGACTGTTTTATCCCTCCGGCTGATTTGAAATCCGATTCTATCAGTGAAGCTTGTGAACTCCCTCGAGACGAGAGGGGTAAGTCAGCAATGTCCGTTACAAATCATCGAGCAAAAGTTGCGGCCCTCGAGAACACTCATGATAGCACCGCCAGTGATAATACGTTGTCTGGAAAGTGGAAATCTGGCCAAGTAGGAATCGTTGGTACTAGACTAAGTCCGTGATACTTGGCTAATGTTCATATGGGTAGGCTGTTTCTAATTTACTAACATAGTCGAAATAAAGAACTAGGCTCGGTTTATGGAGGAGTTGTATTAGTATTGGCAACAGATTGATGATCAAAATGGAGGTTAGATTTTAGTTTTACCTCCAGGGATGGAGGAAGGTGGTGAAGCTCTAGTATTTAGTATTGGCAAAACCATATACTTCTTCTTGTCATTTATATTTTACTTACTCCTTTTACCTGCCTAAATGTACAAGGCTTGGCAGTTGGAAGGGGAATAATAGTGGTAAATGGTTTGAATTTTAGTGTTGTTTCAGTTCTTTTAGTATTAGTAAGTTCTTGTATGTCATTTCTTTCCACTTTTCTTATTTCTTTTTGGTTACTTGTTTGCTTGCCTTGGGAAGGAGAATGGAATTCTCTTCGTTCTTTTAGGAGTACTCGGGTTTGGACGTTCAGGACTACTGCAATCATCCATTTTACGTGTGGTGCACCACTGGGCCCATTATGTATTAATGGTCGCGATTATATTGGGTACAAAAAAATTAATTTCTCATTTGAATGATGGCTCCTCTTAATTGAAAATGTCATCTTTTGATTCTATCTAAGGTTAGGTATAGCTCTCTTAAGGTCAAAACATCACCCAATCTATCATATCAATGACTGAAATTGGACCGATTTTATTGCGCTTGATTCACTATAGTCTATAGAATTATCTGTTTATATATTCTATACAACCTCCCACAAATATTGTCAGAAGATGTAAACGGGAAAAACATTGTAGGAACATTGTCAGAAGATGTAAACGGGAAAAACATTGTAGGAACATTGAACTTGATCTGATCAAAATTATTCTTCTAGGCTAGTTGGAAAATCCCTTTCATAATATATTAGTTGGCTGCTTTTTCCCACTGCTCATTGCAACTTTTGGAATAATCCCTGGTTGGAATTGGTAGAAACTAGTCTGCCTCATTACATGCAAAAAGCGTGTTTTGAGAAGCATCATTGCACGAAGGCACGAGTTTGCTGGTGAGTTTGCCCAAACCCATGTGATTTCATCATTATCATTCTTATCTTTCTTTTTCTCCTTTATTGATTGATTGTCTTCGTATAGTTGCCTACTTTTCTATATTTGCACTCCACTGGGTATTTTTCACTTTGTCATGTACGGGGCCCACGAGGTGAGAGCCCACGGTCGGACGCGTCACAATAAGTTCTGTTGGCATAGTTCTATTGACGAAGTTGAGATCTCAAAAGATATTAGAGATTTTCGATTTTGTCTCTCGCACACAATATATGTAAGCTTGTTTTTACTTTTTTAGTAATTGTCGTCTGATTATCTGATTGTAATAATTGTTTATTTCTTGTAAATTATTAGTATTCAATATTCATGATATTATCATGTAACCACAACATTAAACAAAAATAATAAGCTCTGCTAGCAATTTCTTTTCGTTCGAAAAATGATTAATTCTAATTACTAAATGAGTCCAATTTATTTAATTATAAACTCTTTCAAATTCTCTCTACAACACATAAAATTTTACAATTTCTGTTTAAATTCTCTATTCTGAATGGTGTTTTATCTCTAATTTGTATGTATGCCACTTTTATATAAGAAAATCCTTATCCTTAAATATATAAATGTGTGAATTTAATACACAACATGTATACAAACAAGTGAAATAGAAGATGGAAGATAGTTTAGTAAAAGTCCCTTGAATTGGCTGAGATGGTAAAGTATATATTTTCTATTAAGTAATCTTGGGTTCAAATTTTTTTTGAGATATGAGTCCGTCGTACAAAGTTTACCTAGTGTGGCTTAACCTTCTCATGTGATTTACGAGTTGTTGCGTGAGAGCGAGTTTAATAAGAAAAGAATATGTCCGTCTTTTCACCTAAAACTTGTCAATTAAATGGAATCAGTATGTGGCCATGTGGGGAAGCTTCCACTTTATGATGGTGTGCCATAAAGGTCAAAATTCCCCATTGACGAGGGAAAATATTAGTAGTCCTTTTAGGGCAAGGTACACTCATTTATTCATTTGTACTACTAATTATGACTAGAGAGGTTGATTGGTGAGTAAATTGACAAATCCAACCTTCCACCAAATTAATACCTTATTCATGAGTAAAACTGACTCATTGGGTTAATCAATAGTCATTCTATAGTAAATTGAGTGTCATATATCAATCCATTTTTCATTGGCACATTGTGTTACGTTTGACGATTTTCATCATACAACCTCTATTGTGTCGATGGTTATTACATCTCATCCAACATGTAATTGCCTCTTAATCATAGACAAAAAGTGGTCTTAAGGTGATAGATCATATATCACGAGTTTGTGTAGTACATAGAGTAAGTGAATTTATACTTATTTAGTGATTGATTCGTATATACAATCCAGTCAAATTGGACGAATCATGCGATACTAGTCCGCATAGATTTTTGTCATGCCAAAGTCAATTATATGGAGAGTGACTATTTGTGAAATGCATGATTGGTATAAACTCCAAAAAAAGACTAATTATATACCAAAAGTTAGTGAAAATTACTAAAAACTCCCGCTAAAATAAATTTTGATATCCAAAAAATCTATAATTTTTTTTTTCAATCTTAAAAAATCATTCTACAAACTTTTTCATTCAAGAAATAAAACCTAAAAGTTAAGTTTAAAAACATTTTTAACTAAATTACCCTTCACTTCTTAAGTTAAGAATTGATATATTGATTTATTTTAATCAAGATTTTTTTGTTTTGAATTTTTCAAACCGATAATATGTATAATACAAATTTTTATTTTTTTAATATTAAATATTATAGATATTTTTATATCATTTATTTTTGAATTAAACATGGTAAGCATCTAAAATGACCATTTTTTTATACTTTTTAAGAAGATTAAAAAAATCTGAAAAATTAAAATTAAAATCATAATTAATATCGGTTATTAATGAATGAGTCCTAAATAAATCAATTTATATACAACAGTACAATTGATTAATTCTTAATGTAAAAGGCTAAGGGTAATTAAGTTCATAAATTTATTAACCCTAAATATTGAGATTTTTTAAATTGAAAATAATTTGTCTTCGATTTTTTAAGTAAAAATTTATTTTGAAGGATTTGTTAGTAATTCTCCCTAGATATTATTATACCATGTGATTAGATTGGTAGGTCGAAAACCGTTGTGTAAACATTTATTAGATTTCAAACTCAATGTGGAAAGTGAACTATATTTTGTATATGTAAATCATATACTCTTTGAAGACTATGAATCACAAAACAAATCAAAGTATTATTATGCAATTAATTTGGTGGGGGCAATATTTATATCGATGTAGACCAATATTATTGGTATCGTAATGTCAATCGGTTTAGAAAAAAGAAGAATGTGAATGCCTTGTGAAAGAGGTAGCTTGACGAAATGAGAAGCGCATACCTATCTTAATTGCTTCTCTTATGTAATTCATTTCAAAATATTGTATTATTTTTTAGGAAAAATTACTAAAAAAAACCCTTAAAATAAATTTTTATATCCAGAAGGCCCATGAAAATATTTCTTAATCCAGAAAACCCATTCCAACAACTTTTCATCCCCAAAAACCCAAAAGTTAAGATTAAAATCTTTTTGGACTAAATTACCCTTATCGACTTAAGTTAAGAATCAATCAATCGATTTTTACTTTCAAAACCTTTTATTTTGGAATCTTCAGATTGATAAATTATATAAAGATGAACTTTTTATTATTATTAACTATTTTATATATTTATTATATAATTTATTTTTTAATTTAACATGGCAATTATCTAAAAATACGCTTTTTTAATTTTTTAAAAGATTATAAAAATCTGAAAAATTAAAATTAAAATCATAATTGATATTAACTATCAATACAAAAGTTCTAAATAAATAATTTTTTCTACAAAAGAATAATTTTTTAATTCTTCAATTAGAAGATTAAGGGCAATAAAGTCCATAATTTTATTAACCCTAAATGTTGGGTCTTTTTGAATGAAAATTTGATGAAATGAGTTTTTTGGATATAAAAGTTTATTTTAAGGGATTTTTAGTAATTTTTTCTATTTTTTATTCTACTTCACTAACAGAAGACAAATATATAATTCACGTCAACTCTACGTCTTTACCCACATACAAAAATTGTGTGTTTGTGTTAAAAATGCCGGTAGAGAAAATTTGAATAGGATACAGTAGTAGTGGCATATTAATGAGAGGTGCAATAATTACACAGAACTATTTTGAGCTTGGCATGATTAACAATCAAATCAATCTCAAATTTTTAAAACACGATTAAATAGTTCAAACAAACTTAAACAAGACCTAATACGACTCGATTCAATTAGTTACAATCCTTGTTGAGGTCCTAACTTAAAATTCACGAAATTCGGGCATTCAATAAGTGCTTTAAAAAATGTCAATTTTTTGTTGAAAATATAAGTCGAGGACTTCTAACAAAAGTGCGGGCAATGAAAGTCTAAAATTCACTAATCTGCAATTATCAAAGTGGATTTTTAAAATATGACTTGTTTTAAGAGTTTTTCAAAATCAACTATCAAGCAAATAAACTTTTCAAAATGGACTTCAATCTCTAATAGTTTTCTCAGAATGAGTTTACAAACACTCTCTGAATAAATTGTTGGGTATTCCAAGGCGATAAAAAGCAAATCGGGGCTAGCCCGAGTCCGTATCCGGAGGGAAAAAACTGAATAAAAGAAAATAAATAAGAATTAAGCATTAAATTAACTAAGACAATCTCATTCAGAATTAATCACTCCTCTCAAAATCTTAATACTAAAGTTAATTTCCCCAAAAAATCCAAGTCAATTGTATAAAATGTCCAGAATCTTGCGGAAAAATCTATGTTAGACCAAGTCCAATAGTCCTACTGTTTATATCTCATACAGTAAAGTATATTGTGTACGGTTCCCAAAAACAATTATACCAGAGAGATGGACACAAAATTAATACTTAGACCATTGGACTCAATCAGACATAAAATTACCCCAATCCAACTGGCTCTGTATGCAACCAATATTATATATATCAGGGTCGGGAACCAGAAGTAAAGGCCCAAAATGGAATCTAAAGTAGAAAACAGAGCAAAGCCCATAACAAAACAAAGCTACCAGAGATCTCATTGAATTTGCTCCACTCTGCAATATAACTAGCCCCAAGCTTGAACAAGAAAATTAAATTTGTCAAGAAATTTTTTAAATAAGACTAATTCAGATTAAATTAAAGGGAGGGATGGGATGGGGGATGAAGATCTAGTGACTAAATTTAAAGTGACAATATTAAAATTGTCGCAAAAGGCTTGTCATTAATTGTCAATAGTGTTGACAATTTTCTTATCATTATTAATTATTAAAAGTGACAACCTCTATACAAATTTTGTCACTATTAAACATGCAAAACTTAATCTTGTGACAAAACGAAAATTCTTGTCACTAAAAATTTACAATTAGTGACAACTTTGATATTGTTACTTGACATTTTGTAAATAATGTCTTAAGTTTTTGTAGTAAACAATAAAATTTGAAAAGAAATAATAATAACATTTTTATATTATGTGTTATAGACCATGTGATCATACTTAACCCACTTCACCAAATTATTAAGGTGTTATTATGCGAGTTGCATAGTGCATTACACTTAATTTATAAAATATGACTTCACCAAAACCGGTTGACCGTCAACAATTTCTATAGAATGCTATTCAATTTTATAATAGTATAGATGGTAATAAATTTGAAGTCAGTTGGTTTGATGAAGAATTAGAGCAGAACTTTAAAGGAACAGTAGCATAATGATATATTAACAAATCCTATTTACACTACCGCTTACTACGTTACACGGTGTATGTTGTATAATAATATATCTTGTGATTAATGTTATAAGATATACATGTGTGGTTGGAATAAGAATCGAGAAACGTTTATTTTCAAATAAAGAAAATTGGAAATTTTGTCTCCAAATCCTTACCACATGTATATAAACTTGTCATACAAATATGCATGTAATAAGGAGTGAGACACGATTGCATAACATATGATTTCGAGTGCATATTATATAGGGATAATTACATTCACACCCCCTCAATGATGGGGTAATTACATAAACATCCCTTCACTAATTGATAATAACACACACACACCCCTTCATGTTAAAGATTTTTTACAATTGCACCTTTTGTGTGTAACAATTCTTATAATTGCACCCTTGCAAACCTTACAAATAGATCCCCTGAGGGGTGTGTT
Organism: Buddleja alternifolia; assembly: GCA_019426215.1. Lineage (NCBI taxonomy): Eukaryota > Viridiplantae > Streptophyta > Magnoliopsida > Lamiales > Scrophulariaceae > Buddleja > Buddleja alternifolia. The sequence continues at coordinate 29,785,266 of CM033408.1, read as the reverse complement.
TGTAATTATCAATAAGTGAGGAGAGGTCAGGGAATGTAATTACCCCATCATTGAGGGGGTGTGAGCGTAATTATCCCTATAACTTCATTAACCACATGAAGTTATATGAAGCTTTGATAATTGCTTCTAGTGCATCATAAACCACAAGATAAAGTAAGGGTCGGCGATGAAAATCACTTCTAGTACTTGATTTTGTGGTGTTAGATGCACGGGAAGGAGTACCAAAGAATTATCCTTTATTTTCCTACATGATAGTGAGGAATTCCAACCGAACTTAGAAGGGCTCACTGCCTGCTCACTAAAAAAAAAGTTTTGTAAGACTCAGTAAGACAATACATGTACGATGAATATTATGTAAAACTAAAGAATTAATCAACGTGGTCGTTTTATTTATCTTCTAAGTATGAGTATGTGAATTTTTTTGAAATGATGCGAGAAATACAAATGAATTCGAATAATATATAAGACTTCCAAACTTTTTAAAGTGATCCGTTGAGCCTTCCTTGGAAGGTCTATTTATAGACAAAGTTGTTGAATTGTTGGGACTTCAAAGTTTGCTATTTTAATCCGTAATGTTGTGTCACCCAATCAGTACAACAAATTTGCCTATATAAATACAGAAGAAGACCCAAGAAATAACTTTGAAGAGCTTAGAAGTCTTATTTCTAAATTACTTTGTATTCCTTGTATCATTCGTGGATTTTTTAAATAAATAATATAATTTTTAATATTATTTATATAAGTAATACACAAAAAAAGAATCAGAATCTAGCACAACACACCTTTTGGAAAGGCGTACCCACATTTCTCCTTCTTTTTTTTTTCATTTTGCTTGAAAGGCGTACCTCACAATTTTTTTTTTATTCCTGTTACTAGGTACTCCATTCCGAATGGCGTATCTAGTGACAATAATAAAAAAAAACTTTTAATTCAACAATACAAAAATTCTCCTCTCTTTCTCTCTCTCTCTCTCTCCCGATCCCTCTCCTCCATTTTTGTTAAACTCACAAAAATTCAACAAAGTCCACAAAAATTCTCATTTCTTCCTAATTTCTCCTCATTTTTCCAATTTTGAGGTAATTATTTACTTTAATTTAATTTCTAGATTTATGCTTATCAATTTAGATATAATTTTTATGATTTATTTAGAATTTGTGGTGATAGTTTAATTTAGTATTCATCCCTAAAATTATTTTCGAATTTTAGGGTAGCAGTTAGAATTTTAGGGTTTATTTTCGAATTTTAGTGTAGAAGGTAGAATTCTAGGGTTTATGTTTGAATTTTAGGGTACAATTTAGTATAATTTTGAATTTTAGGATATTATTTTCGAATTTTTATAGTAAAATTTTGGTTAAAATTTCGAGTTAAAAAGTTTGATATAATTTGAGGGTAGAATTTTGAATTTTTATGTTTTGTTTTTAGGTATAATTTCGAATTTTGTGTTAATTATTGAATTAGTTTGATTTTTTGGTATAATTTTTAGGTACTAGTTTGAATTTATTTGGTATACTAGAATTTGTATGTATAATTTTTAGTTATAATTTAGTATTTAGTGTTAATTCTTGAATACACATATAATGTTTAGGTATTGGTCCGATTTTTTTGGTAAAACTTTTAGCCATAATTTTGAATTTTTAGATATAATTTAGAATTTAATGTTAAGTCTTGAATTTTAAAATAATTTTTAGAATTTAGTTGTACTTCTTATTATTTAGAATTTGAGGTGGTCGTTTAATTTATTATAAATTCGAATTTATTGTTGTTTTGGTTTGAATTTGATATAATTTTTGAGTTTATTTTTGAATTTTAGGGACTATTTAGTTTTTTAATTATGTACAATTTTGAGACAATGTTTTAGGTATTATGTTGAATTACTTGGTATAACTTTTAGCTACAATTTCTTATTTTTAGGTATAATTTCGAATTTAGTTTTAATTATTGAACTTTGATAAAATTTTAGACAAATTAGGGTTGATTATTGAACTTTGATATAATTTGGGTATAAATTTGAATTTTTAGTGTTTAGAATAGTGGATAATACTCTAATTAATTCATTGTATTCTAATTATACTTGTTATATTTTATAAATGCAGGATGACAAATTTGTACGATTGTCAGTTATCAATGATCTAAAACCCGAACCAAACAGCGAACCGAAAAAGTGACTGGGTCACGAGTACCCCCGTTTCAACCGCTGGGTCAACTGCGGTCAAACCGGTGAAGTCATAATTATGCAATAAATAATAATTAATATAATACTAAATATATAAACTATAAAAATATGAAAAAAAATATGTATTTCCTATGTAATAAAACCATTTTCACTGTCTCCAAAAAATATATATTTCCCATATTTCATTAGCCAATATATTATGAACAAACAATATGAATCGAACAATAGAGATCAATTATGCATATAAAACTCCAAAAATATAAACGACAACACCATAAGACATCAAATTTTCAACAAAACAAGTCAAGTAATAGTTCCAACTTAAAATTAAAATATCCAAACTATTGAAAAAGCAAACATACACACTAGTTCTTTGACCAAAATCTCGAAAATTAAGATAATTTGTTCAATAATACAACTGAAAAGAAGTAAAAACATAATTTTGCAACTTACCTAAGCTTGGCACACTGTAGGAATCCATTCATACATAATCTATTTGGAACATAAATCGAAAACTCAAAACTAATTTGCGAAAAAAATAAGTAAAAAAGGCAAGAAAGGCTGCGTGGATAAACGAGAAAGAGGAGAAAGATATCTTCACAATCTCTGGAGATAGCAGTTTTCGGTTCGGATGGAGGAAAAAATTTGAAGCTATGTGAAGGTTTCTGTTCTGCGCTAGGTTTCTGCATCTGCGTGAAGACTGAAGAGGAGCTGGAATTAAACTAATTTCTTAATTTGGGGGAAAAATAGGTCAGTCCCGTGAAACCGCCCGGTTTGGTTGACCCAGTAACGGGTCGAACGGTTAACCGGCGGTTTGGACGATTTTGGGCCAAAACCGCCAATTTTAAGCTAAAAATGGTTTTACGAGATACCCAGACCGGTTCTGAGTGGTCCGACTGGCCGGTCTGGGTTTTAAAACCTTGTCAGATATATGGGCCTGTAGATCCTAGTGTGTTGACGGATCAGACAAGCCATAGGTCCGAGTGTGTTTTTTCAGGGGATTGTACAGAATTGCGATCCAAACGAGCATATCGTAAGTATTTTAATATGGTCAAATATCATGTTCCACATGCTCGAGTCCTACAAAAACTCCATCAAATGGGTAACACATTTACCTGTTAGGCAAGTTTATTTTAATACGGTAAAACCCCCATTTACCTATTAGGCAAGTTTGGAAATGATGTGGGACTTGTGAATACACTCATTGAGAGGTGGTGCCCGGAGACTAACACATTTCAGCTCAGAAGTGGAGAGGCTACTATTTCTCTCCAAGACGTGGCTATACTATGTGGTCTACCAGTCGATGGTAGGGCTTTAGTTATTCATGAATTTCATGAATTTACGAATTATGCAGCCTTTGGTTCACGAGCTTTTAGGTTTCGAAATCCAACGACGTGATTGAATTTTCTAACACGATATTGTGGTTGATGTGTTAACTTCGTTAATAATTTCTAACAACGTCAACCACAATATCGGAACGACATCTCCGCTGGTGTCGGGTAACATGACGCCAAGCAGTATAAAAGCCCAACATCGTGCTATTTGATCAACCATATGATCAGGGACTCGTCTGTGATTTTTTCCTCATCTGATTTCACGTATTGACATACCATTTTCACTTTTAAACACATACCCTCTTATGATAAATCACGCCGTTGAATTTCGAAACCTAAAAGCTCGTGAACCAACGCTGCATAATCCCCATATCCATGAAACTCATGATGAACAACTAAACCCCTACCATCGACGGTAAATCACATAGTATAGCTACGTCTTGCAGAGTAATAGTAGCCTCTCCACTTTTGAGGTGAAATGTGTTAGTCTCCGGGCGCCACCTCTCAACGAGTGCATTCACAAGTCCCATATCATTTTTGAACTTGTCAAACTTGCCTAACAGGTAAATGAGGTAAAACCCCATTTGATGGAGTTTTTATAAGACTCGAACATGTGTAACATAATATTTGACCATATTAAAATAATTAAAATTCGCTCGTCTGGATCGCAATTCTGTACCATCCCCTGAAAATACACACTCAAACATATAGCTTGTCTGATCCTTCAACACACTAGGATTTACAGGCCCATATATTTGACGATCGTACAAATTTGTCATCCTGCACTTATAAAATATAGCAAGTATAATTAGAATACAATGAATTAATTAGATTATTACCCACTATTCTAAACACTAAAAATTCAAATTTATACCCAAATTATATCAAAGTTCAATAATCAACACTAAATAAATTCGAAAGTATGCCTAAAAATTAAACACAAAAATTCAAAATTATAGCTAAATGTTATACCAAAAGTTCGAAACAACATCTACAAATTTGTCTAAAATTATATCAAAGTTCAATAATCAAAACTAAATTCAAAATTATACCTAAAAATAAGAGATTCTAGCTAAAAGTTATACCATACAATTCGACATAATACCTAAAACATTGTCTCAAAATTGTACATAGAAAACTAATAGTCCCTAAAATTAAAAAATAAACCCTAAAATTATATCAAACTCAAACCAAAACGACAATAAATTCGAATTTATACTAAATTAAACAACAACCTCAAATTCTAAATAATAAGTACAACTAAATCCTAAAAATTATTTCAAAATTCAAGACTTAACACTAAATTCAAAATTATATCTAAAAATTCAAAATTATGGCTAAAAGTTTTACCAAAAAAATCGAATTAATACCTAAACATTATGTGTATTCAAGAATTAATACTAAATACTAAATTATAACTTAAAATTATACTTACAAATTCTAGTATACCATATAATTCAAACTAGTACCTAAAAATTATACCAAAAAAATTAAACTAATACCTAAAAAATTGTATAATATTCAATAATTAACACAAAATTCGAAATTATACCTAAAACAAACCATAAAAATTCTAAAATTCTACCCTCAAATTATATCAAACTTTTTAACTCGAAATTTTAACTAAAGTTTTACTATAAAAATTCGAAAATAATACCCTAAAATTCAAAATTCTACCATAAAATTCGAAATTTTACTAAATTCTACCCTAAAATTCAAACATAAACCCTAAAATTCTACCTTCTACACTAGAATTCGAAAATAAACCCTAAAATTCTAACTTCTACCCTAAAATTCAAAAATAATTTTAGGGTTAATTACTAAATTAAACAACCACTACAAATTCTAAGTAAATTATAAAAATTATATCTAAATTCATAAGCATAAAACTAGAAATTAAATTAAAGTAGATAATTACCTCAAAATTGAAAAAAAAGAGGAAAAATTAGGAAAATAGGAGAAGAAAGAAGAATTTTTGTGGATTTTTGTTGAATTTTTGTGAGTTTAACAAAAATGTAGGAGAGGGAGAGAGAGAGAGAGAGTGAGAGAGAGAGAGAGATGAGAGAGAGTGAGAGTGAGAGTCCGTGAGAGAGAGAGGAAGAAAGGAGAAGTTTTGTATTGTTGAATTAAAAGTTTTTATTATTATTATTATTATTGTGCAGGACTAAAAAAAAAATTGCGGCAGAATAAAAAAAACAAAAAAGAGAAATGTGGGTACGCCTTTTCCCAAAGGCGTGTTGTGCTAGATTCTGATTTTTTTTTTGTGTATTATTTATATAAATAATATTAAAAACTATATTATTTATTTAAAAAATCCATATAAAGTTATAAACTAACGTACTATACAAGCCTGGAATATACAAGAATATGGGCTATTGCATAAAATACAAAATTATATATTAACAATATGGGTACACTGACATATTGCAGCCCGAAAATCAAGATAATGGCATGTACATGTAAATCAATTCATACCCTTAGGAGCACAACCACTAGCTATTCGAACTCCTTTTACTTGTAGTTATAGTCGTAGACTTGTATCTACTACCTCCAAATATTGGAAGCCTCCTTCATATCCATTTGTTGTGTGGAAAAAGAAAATACTCAATCCATTTAAGATCGTTGAAATCAGAGGTGGGTATGTAAACCATTTATCCCTACAATCTAGGGGTTGTCTACTTGTCTTGGTCAAAATGGTCCATTTGTAAGATATATTGGTTATACTTAATGATCATTACAATCTGAACCAAACTTCAATAGATTGATTTCATAAACTTGAGAAATTCGAAGAATTCTTAAATGCATCCGGTGTTCCAAACACTGAAGGTTGTAGATCATGCCACATCAGCATTGGAATACTCCACTACTGGTGTGGCATAATCCACACTCTTTAGTGCACAACACCGGATGTATTAGAAGAATTTTCTGCAAAATGTACGTTGCGCTTCGAGGTAGTAAGAGACGCGACTCTTTGGCCGTGTCTGACCACCTTTTCTTCTTTCCTTGTTCTCTAAATTGTCTGAAAGACAACCTAGTTTCACCATTGTATGGTTCTCAATAATGATCTAAAGGTTCTGTTGTTTATACCATATTCATACTCCTAACCCTTGGCACAAACCTAGAAAGATTTGGGTTGTGCAATAGCAATGAAGTCCAAGGTTGACCAAATTTAGCTATTCCACAAAAGAGAAAGGAGTTTGTGTTTTTAGGAGTTCTCGTGATTCAAAGTTCCGATACAATCACAATTATTTATGTAGTGGAACTTAAGTAAAGTATAACATACTTAAATAATTGTGATTGCATCGCAACTTAAAGTCATGATACTCCATAACAGTCGCCTGTAAACTTAGCCACAGTGGGAAGAGTCTTACTTGGGCTCTTGGGACTAGCGAAGTCTTGATAGATCTCGACCCTCTATGTACGGGCTCGTCGTGTGGGCCCAAATACATAAAGGGTGATGATCTCCCAAAACTCATAAGCCTGGATTAAAAAAGTTTCTATGAATACAAGGTTGTCGATTATATGGTTTATGGTTATATTGATGCAAATTGATATTGGAGTTCAAATATATCAATGAAGCTCCATTATTGAGTGCAAACATCTTGTATGCAATAGTGGAGTTAGTCAATTTTGAAGCTCCAGTGTCAATTCCTTTTATTCACACTTTTTGTTTGGTAAATATTGAAAATGATAGAGAAAATTACTATAAATTCCACTAATTTTGTATTAAAAAATTCATAAAATATTTTTCAATTAAAAATACTAATCACACCAATTTCTGATTATAAAAATCAACAATTAGGATTATAATTTTTTGGGACTAAAATACCTTTCATTAATTGGGTTAAGAGTTAATAAAGTGGTTCTTTATGAAACTTTTTATGGGTTTTTCAAATCGAAAAGGAGCACAAAAAGAATTTTAATTTTTAAATATTACAATATATTTATCTATTTCTTTTTCAATTTAACAAAGTAATTAACTTAAAAATTCGTTTTTTTAGTTGTTTTTAGAAGACCAAGAAACTGAAAATTTAACACTTTAATTGTGATTAATACATATTACAATTCAATAATTCCAAATAAGAGGTTGCTATAAGAATGAAAAAAATTAGTTAATTCTTAATCTAAAACGGTACTTTAATTAAGTTCAAAATGTATTAACCAACTGTTGGATTTTCTCAAAAGAATTTTCTTGTACTCGTTTGTTAGTTCTTAGTCATCTAGAAGAAACGTAATATTAGGTGCTTCAATTGCTATTGTTACATCGTTAAAGACATTCTAAGTTATATTGTTCTTGACATTGTAAATTTTTTATTGAATAAAATAAAATAATAGTTATTCCATAAAATAAAAGAATCAGAAGAACAATGTTAGATTGAAAAATATACCATACATCTTTATATATAAACTTTATTTTATAATTATCCTTAAGAGAACACGAATTAAGGGCATGACTAGAATAATCTGAATCTCATAGATCCCTATATTAGGCCCAATTACACTCTTCTTAATGGGCCAACCTATGGAACTACATAAATCCTATGACAGTTGTCCTCTTGTTATAAAATCCGACCGGTCAGAAAAGTTTCACGTGACCTGTTTTTCTCGAAAACCTCAATTCCTATCCAAATGCTAAATAATTAATAATTGAAGTAATTGGAAATTTCAGTTTGGATCTATCTCCACGGAAAAATCTATGTTAAACCTACTCAAATGATTCTAGTCTCTCATCTTTTTCATACAATAACGTATATTCTTCGATCTCCACACATATTTATATATAAAAAAATAGAATAAAATTTATATTTAAATTATTAAACTCGATCTGACATAAAATTATTTAATGACCGAATGATATCAAGTAAAATCTTTTAATGTAAATTTTGTTGCATCTCTTGTTACCAGATCAAGATTAAATGACACATATTCAATAAAAATTATACAATTATTATAAGTATCATCCACCAAATACATTGTAAATTTTTAAATAGAAGACTCACTTGGGACTCAATTTATCTTCTGAACTAATAATATGCATACTTATTACATGGTAAGTCTCATTAATTTCATTTGGTATTTCATCCGAGCATAATCAAATCAAGTTTGAGTTTGACTTTTTTATAATTAGAAATTTTACCTCGAATTTAACGGAATTCAAATATGATTCGTGAATTAAGAGATGTAATTTTGTAATTATAAAGATTTTTAAATAATATTTAAATTCAATTTACTAAAATTTGCGCTAAAGAATTTCCTAAATAAAAACATAGTTATGTTTAACATAGTTGACATTATTTTGAGCATGGGAATTCAAGCCCGCTTCGAATTCGGCTCGACCCAATTATATTTTATAAACTGGGTACTTTATTAATTTTATGAAATACACTTGAGAGTGCGATAAGGAGGGACTAGGTAGTGGGTTAGAATTTTCGTTTGGACACACATGATGTATCTGTTTATTCTAGCATAGATCTAATCTGGACGCATCTAAGTGTACAAAATGAAATATTTTATAAAATACATATGAGATAGCCTATCCAAAAGCGGACTGGAGATCAGGGCTGGATAACGGGAACATCGGCGTGGAGTGCACATAGAACAAGCACGTTGTGAACCGGTTCATGTTAGAAACACAAAGACTCACCTTCACTATAATGCGCCTTTCTGCTATTGCACTTTCCGTGAAATTCTATGATGAATCGAGACCGTAGGTTCTGATCCATAAATTATTATTGAATCGGGAGTAATTTAGTAATTATCTCTAATAAAAAATCTAATAATAATTTGTGAATTGAACCAATGAAACCAGATTATTGCTATGCACTTTCCTAACTTATGGTACTAACGGAAATTTTTTTAAATGAATAAGGAGTGTAGCTCTCTATTTGTTTTAGATGCCACATATGAAGGGCATCTTAAACCATTGGCGCACAGTAGAGAGAGGAATACACTATATAATAAGTGCTGAGAATGTACCTGAGCAGCGGCTGGCTGATGGAGACGGAGAAATAGCCTGCGCCGGAGCTCCAGTGGGAGGAGCCGGAGGACTCAACAACGACAGAGCCGGTGATGCCGGCGTGGTCAGCGATGGCGCCGGAACCGCCGCTGGTGGAGAAGCAAGCAGTGCTGGTGTAGGCGGTGAAGGAGCTTGAGGCGGCGGCGAGCTCACTCGAGGAGGAGTTGGTGTGGTGTTGCTGGTGGTGGCGTTGGAGAGGTTGCAGGAAGCGGAGTAGCGGCGGGGGTGGGCGGAGCAGGAGTTGAAGTCGGAGAACTTGCCGGAGATTGTCCGCCGACGCCGGCGACGATAATGCAGATCAAAGCTGTGAATACAAGCTGTTTCCGAGGCATTAATAGATAATCAGCTATGAAAACCTGCGCGCTATATATCTGTCGGCTGAATTGACCTGTTCACCAAGAGAAAATGAAAGGGATGAGGGTGAAGGTTAAGATGGAGAGGATGAGGAAAGATACACATATATATGCGTGTACATATATAATAATTTAGGGGTGTCGAATGAATGGATCGGGTTTGTTTTGGGTTGGACCCATGGTGGGTCCAAATTGTGGGTATAATATGGGTTGGGTTTGAGTTGGATTCAATTGGGTCTTATATAAGAAAATATTTGCATTATACTTGGACCTATAGTGGACCCAATAGAGACCCAGAGTGGTTCCAATGTTCACCCAAAATAGAACCAAAGCAAAATAGAGTTTAACATTTGATGTTCAGATTTTCCCCATCGCCCAGATTCATAGAACGCATTTGACGTCCCTCTGGAGTCGGGTATTTCTGATACGGCTCATTTCCCTCCTTGGCTCTCTCTTGTTCCAGATATCCCACCCTCGGGATACGTTTCTCAACATTTCCTTTAGGAAAATATCGTAATTACCCTGATCTCTACATTTTCTTCTAGAGTAATATCGTAATTACCTCTGAGTTCCATGTTTTTTGTCATGGGTGTCCCTTTTGGTGGCGTGGACACCAGGTCATTGCTCATTATTTGCCCCTAGCCCCTGTACACATGCTATTTTAGATTGTAATGCAGCTGTGACAGCTACGTCAACAATCTCTTTCAGCTTATCTAATATCAAGTCTAGATTGATCATACTATTTGGGTGGGTGGGGGGGGGGGGGGGGGAGGGCGCTTCCTTCTCGTTAACCTGCTCATCAGGTGAGTTTTCCATCATGGTGCCTTGCATTTCCCTCTCCAATCGCCTTACTACAAGAGCTGGCGTTTTTAGAGCATTCCGATTTGACTTAGGTAGGGCAGGTAGGTAATTACGATATTGCCCTTGGGATACGTTTCTCAACATTTCCTTTAGGAAAATATCATAATTACCCTGATCTCTTCATTTTCTTCTGGAGTAATATCGTAATTACCTCCGAGTTCCATGTTTTTTATCATGGGTGTCCCTTTTGGTGGCGTGGACACCAGGTCATTGCTCATTATTTGCCCCTAGCCCCTATATACATGCTATTTTAGATTGTAATGCAGCTGTGACAGCTACGTCAACAATCTCTTTCAGCTTATCTAATATCAAGTCTAGATTGACCATACTCTTTGGGGGGGGGGGGGGAGGGCGCTTCCTTCTCGTTAACCTGCTCATCAGGTGAGTTTTCCATCATGGTGCCTTGCATTTCCCTCTCCAATCGCCTTACTGCAAGAGCTGGCATTTTTAGAGCATTCCGATTTGACCTAGGTAGGGCAGGTAGGTAATTACGATATTGCCCTCGGGATACGTTTCTCAACATTTCCTTTAGGAAAATATCATAATTACCCTGATCTCTACATTTTCTTCTGGAGTAATATCGTAATTACCTCGGAGTTCCATGTTTTTTGTCATGGGTGTCCCTTTTGGTGGCGTGGACACCAGGTCATTGCTCATTATTTGCCTCTAGCCCCTGTATACATGCTATTTTAGATTGTAATGCAGTTGTGACAGCTACGTCAACAATCTCTTTCAGCTTATCTAATATCAAGTCTAGATTGACTATACTCTTTGGGGGGGGGGGGCGCTTCCTTCCCGTTAACCTGCTCATCAGGTGAGTTTTCCATCATGGCGCCTTGCATTTCCCTCTCCAATCGCCTTACTGCAAGAGCTGGCGTTTTTGGAGCATTCCGATTTGACCTAGGTAGGGTAGGCAGTGTCTTTTTTCCAACATTTCCTTCCAGATTTTGCATTTTCTCCATATCTTGACCTGTTATTCCAACGTAAACGAAAAATGATACATAAAATAAAGGGATTACCTCACATCTTCAACTCAATTCCCACAGACGGCGCCAATTGTGGTGTGTGAGTTTCACACTAATAAGAATAATGCTATATATGATATAAGACACGAATGATAGATCAATAAGCGCGAGATTTTCGTGGTTCGGTCCAAATAAGACCTACTTCCATTGGTAAAAGTAGTCGATCCTTTATTCATCCATTGGAGTTGATATTTATACAAGCTTTTGGTGAGTGGGCTTAAATGGGTAAGTCAACTATACTAAAAATACACTTGGTAATAAGAATAAATTAAGATCTCTTGTTGGGCTATATCCAATCAAATATAAATGGTAAATATTTAAAAATATTAGCCTTGATATACACAGGTTTAGTTATGGTAAGTCTTCTGATTGATTAGATCTTGTCCCCAATCTTGTGTTTTATGTCGTGCCTTTCCTGTACAGGTAGGGCCATCAAACCTCCAGTTATGCAACTCCAGGTAGGGGTGATCGCAGTTCGGTTTTGCGGTTTTATTTATTAATTTCAAACAGAATTGCCAAGTGCGGTTTGGAGAAAATATAATTTGAAATTGCAGTTTTGTAAATCAAAACCAACTATGCGATTTTGAGCGGTTTGGTGTGGTTCGGTGCGGTTTAACGATTTTTTAAGTTATTTTACATTTTAAAACTAAATAAGCAAACACTGTTTATCATATTTTTTGTTCAACTAATTAATAAAAATATAGTAATAATTCATAATTAAGAAAATACGTGTCCAGGAAATATTTATTAAGATTAAACTCCATGAATCAATAAAAAAAAACACTAGGGTCATTATATATTATTATATAAGAATATCATACATTTATATAAATATATTATACATTTAGAACAGGAAAAAGTTCTAGTATATCACTATAAAAATCTATTTTACACTAAGTATAAATATAATATGTACATATAAATAACCACTCATGTATAAGAAAATGTCTTAATCTAACTTATATGAAAAGTAGGAAAAATTTTGTTTATAAACAAATAATACAAACAATGACATGTTGTAATTATTTTTTTAATAAAATTTGTTCACTCGAGGAGGAGTTGGTGGCGGTGGTGTTGCTGGTGGTGGCGTTGGAGAGGTTGCAGGAAGCGGAGTAGCGGTGGGGGTGGGCGGAGCGGGAGTTGAAGTCGGAGAACTTGCCGGAGATTGTCCGGCGACGCCGGCGACGATAATGCAGATCAAAGCTGTGAATACAAGCTGTTTCCGAGGCATTATTAGATAATCAGCTATGAAAACCTGCGCGCTATATATCTGTCGGCTTAATTGACCTGTTCACCAAGAGAAAATGGAAGGGATGAGGGTGAAGGTTAAGATGGAGAGGCTTAGGGAAGATACACATATATATGCGTGTACATATATAATAATTTAGGGTGAAGGTTAATTTTCCCCATCGCCCAGATTCATAGAACGCATTTGACGTCCCTCTGGCGTCAGGTATTTCTGATACGGCTCATTTCCCTCCTTGGCTCTCTCTTGTTCCAGATATCCCACCCTCGGGATACGTTTCTCAACATTTCCTTTAGGAAAATATCGTAATTACCCTGATCTCTACATTTTCTTCTAGAGTAATATCGTAATTACCTCCGAGTTCCATGTTTTTTGTCATGGGTGTCCCTTTTGGTGGCGTGGACACCAGGTCATTGCTCATTATTTGCCCCTAGCCCCTGTATACATGCTATTTTAGATTGCAATGCAGTTGTGACAGCTACGTCGACAATCTTTTTCAGCTTATCTAATATCACTAGATTGACCATACTCTTTTTTTTTGGGGGGGGGGGGGGGGGGGCTTCCTTCCCGTTAACTTGCTCATCAGGTGAGTTTTCCATCATGGCGCCTTGCATTTCCCTCTCCAATCGCCTTACTGCAAGAGTTGGCGTTTTTAGAGCATTCCGATTTGACCTAGGTAGGGCAGGCAGTGTCTTTTTTCCAACATTTCCTTCCAAATTTCGCATTTTCTCCATATCTTAACCTGTTATTCCAACGTAAACGAAAAATGATACATAAAATAAAGGGATTACCTCACGTCTTCGACTCAAAATTCTCACAGATGGCGCCAATTGTGGTGTGTGATGTGATTACCATTAGACAATTAAACTTATTTTATTAGACAAAATTACCATTTATTCTATTGTTCATTTTGATGTGATTACATCAAACTTAAGAATTCAATCTTGAACGTGGTCAATTAAATTTTCTTCTCATAAGTCTAACTCGTGTCCACGAATTGCATGTGAAAAAAATCTCATTAGCAAAATTATTAGTTCATTTATATGTATTGTCAATAATATTTTTTCTATTTCATCTTTTATGGTCAAACTTGAGTTATGAAATTTGGTAATTTGACGTGAAGCACACAATATTCGCCTCTTTTTGTTCCACTTATTCATATTGTTAACTGAAACACACAAATTTTCTATCTCAATCATGGTTTAAATTATCAATAGGTATTTGCTTATATATGTACAGGGACGGATCCAGGAATTTGTTATTGGGGGGGCCGAAGTATCATTAACAAAAAAAAAATTAATATTTAATTATAAGTATATAGTCAAACTTATTTTTGCTATTTTTATATTTGATAACTGTACTCCATCCCTATTTTTATATTTTGCATTGGACTTAAATACTCTTTCATTGTGAAAGCAATTAAACTTATTTTATTAAACAAAACTACCATTTATTCTATTGTTCATTTTGATGTGATAATATATTTATTTCGTATATTTATTTCGTATAGCCCCATAATATATTGATATGCCACAATTAAGATGAAACAAAACAAATCAATATCATCATCGAAATCGCAATTTTAAATCATAAACCAAATAACTTTCATTATCCTTTGGGCTCTATCATTCGTTTAGTTATGTAAATTATTTTTTTTACTAATTGCATAATACAAATTGCACATAATATATTGATGATTGATGAACAATATAAAATACATCAAATGAAGAGTAAATTATATTGTAAAAATGCACGACATTTTGGTCAATTACTTGAAGCAAAAGTAGAATAGGAGTGCCACTATCGATTTTGGAGCGTGAATCACATTTTCACGTGTCCATCTGTCAAATAGACAAACAAAAAATCAGTGGAGCCAGCTCAAATTTCTTCTCAACTCCAACTACCCAAGTAACAGAATCTCCATTTCTGAAGCTGAAATGAGCTGGTGGTGGGCTGGAGCTATCGGCGCTGCAAAGGTTAGTAATACACAATCACAATCACAATCATTTCATATATATATATATATATATATAAATTTATGTATATACTACCGATCAAGTCAAGATTATCTATAATTTGATCCGTAATTGATTGAAAAACAGAAAAAATCCGAAGAAGATGATCGCAATCATTCTATTACTTATAGATTTATGTTTATACTACCGTTTAGGTCAAGAGTTTGCATAATTTGATCCCTAATTGATTGAACAACAGAAAAAATCGGAGCGTGGCCTTAGTAATCACAATCATTCTATCACATATAGATTTATGTTTGTACTACCGATTAAGTCAAGTATTTGCATAATTTGATCCCTAATTGATTGAAAAACAGAAAAAATTCGAAGAAGATGAGGCACCACCAAAACACCAGAGTGTCGCCTTGATAATAGGAGTAACCGGAATCGTCGGAAACAGCCTGGCGGAGATCCTGCCTCTCGCCGACACCACCGCCACCAACTCCTCCTCGAGTGAGCTCGCCGCCGCCTCAAGCTCCTTCACCGTCTACACCAGCACTGCTTGCTTCTCCACCAGCGGCGGTTCCGGCGCCATCGCTGACCACGCCGGCATCACCGGCTCCGTCGTTGTTGAGTCCTCCGGCTCCTCCCACCGGAGCTCCGGTGCAGGCTATTTCTCCGTCTCCATCAGCCGCTGATCAGGTACATTCTCAGCACTTATTATATAGTGTATTCCTCTCTTTACTGTGCGTCGGTGGTTTAAGATGCCTTTCATATGTGGCATTGGGCAATTTTATTGTGAATTAGAAGTGTATTCCTTTTTCTATTGATTTTTTTTTTTTGTGTATTATTTATATAAATAATATTAAAAACTATATTATTTATTTAAAATTTCTAATTATAAAAAAGTCAAACTCAAACTTGATTTGATTAAGGATGAAATACCAAATGAAATTAATGAGACTTACCATGTAATAAGTATGCATATTATTAGTTTAGAAGATAAATTGAGTCCCAAGTGAGTCTTCTATTTAAAAATTTACAATGTATTTGGTGGATGATACTTATAATAATTGTTCAATTTTTATTGAATATGTGTCATTTAATCTAGATCTGGTAACAAGAGATGCAACAAAATTTACATTAAAAGATTTTACTTGATATCATTCGGTCATTAAATAATTTTATATCAGATCGAGTTTAAAAGATTTTGTTCATTAAGGAGTCGTCCTTTTTGCAGATATTGTAAATGATTAAACAAAATGAGTAATACCTTGTTCCTTAATAAAAGTAATCTTTTAAAAAATAGATTTTCAATGAAGTATTGGCTCCAAATTAATTTTCTTTTTTCAGCAACTTTCATGAAAAGTTGAATTAAAATGTATACAAACTTTTTTTGGACCAAGAAAATAGTGTTTTTATTTTTTTAGAAAAGAAAATATATATAAACAAAACCTTAACACGTCAATACACACACATATGGAAATTGATATTCGCACTCCCAAAAATGATAACTGCACTCCTTCCCTATTTTTATATTTTGCAATGGACTTAAATACCTTTTCATTTTGCAAGCAATTAAACTTATTTTATTAGACAAAACTACCATTTATTCTATTGTTCATTTTGATGTGATTACATCAAACTTAAGAATTCAATCATCCTTTTAAATTCTTAAGTTTGATGTTGAACGTGGTCAATTAAATTTTCTTCTCATAAGTCTAATTCGTGTACACGAATTGCGTGTGAAAAAAATCTCATTAGCAAAATTATTAGTTCATTTATATGTATTGTCAATAATATTTTTTCTATTTCATCTTTTATGGTCAAACTTGAGTTATGAAATTTGGTAATTTGACGTGAAGCACACAATATTCGCCTCTTTTTCTTCCACTTATTCATATTGTTAACTGAAACACACAAATTTTCTATCTCAATCATGGTTTAAATTATCAATAGGTATTTGCTTATATACGTACAGAGACGGATCCAGGAATTTGTTGGTGGGGGGGGGGGGGGCGAAGTACCATTAACAAAAAAAAATTTAATATTTAATTATAAGTATATAGTCAAACTTATTTTTGCTTTAATAGATAAGTGTAATAACAACAACCAAGTGCAAAAAAAAAAAAAAAACGGAAACTAACTTGCAATTAAAATAGTAAAAAGTGGGGCTTTTAAAAACAAAAAAGTAACTGAAGATATATATATTTTGCTAGATTTTTACTCTTTTTTTTACTGGAATTTTCTAAGCATTCGATAATATATTTATTTCGTATAGCCCCATAATATATTGATATGTCACAATTAAGTTGAAACAAAACAAATCAATATCATCATGGAAATCGCGATTTTAAACCATAAACCAAATAACTTTCATTATTCTTTGGGCTCTATCATTCGTTTAGTTATGTAAATGATTTTTTTTACTAATTGCATAATACAAATTGCACATAATATATTGATGATTGATGAACAATATAAAATACATCAAATGAAGAGTAAATTATATTGTAAAAATGCACGATATTTTGGTCAATTACTTGAAGCAAAAGTAGAATAGGAGTGCCACTATCGATTTTGGAGCGTGAATCACATTTTCACGTGTCCATCTGTCAAATAGACAAACAAAAAATCAGTGGAGCCAGCTCAAATTTCTTCTCAACTCCAACTACCCAAGTAACAGAATCTCCATTTCTGAAGCTGAAATGAGCTGGTGGTGGGCTGGAGCTATCGGCGCTGCAAAGGTTAGTAATACACAATCACAATCACAATCATTTCATATATATATGTATATATAAATTTATGTATATACTACCGATCAAGTCAAGATTATCTATAATTTGATCCGTAATTGATTGAAAAACAGAAAAAATCCGAAGAAGATGATCGCAATCATTCTATTACTTATAGATTTATGTTTATACTACCGTTTAGGTCAAGAGTTTGCATAATTTGATCCCTAATTGATTGAACAACAGAAAAAATCGGAGCGTGGCCTTAGTAATCACAATCATTCTATTACATACAGATTTATGTTTGTACTACCGATTAAGTCAAGTATTTGCATAATTTGATCCCTAATTGATTGAAAAACAGAAAAAATTCGAAGAAGATGAGGCACCACCAAAACACCAGAGTGTCGCCTTGATAATAGGAGTAACCGGAATCGTCGGAAACAGCCTGGCGGAGATCCTGCCTCTCGCCGACACCACCGCCACCAACTCCTCCTCGAGTGAGCTCGCCGCCGCCTCAAGCTCCTTCACCGTCTACACCAGCACTGCTTGCTTCTCCACCAACGGCGGTTCCGGCGCCATCGCTGACCACGCCGGCATCACCGACTCCGTCGTTGTTGAGTCCTCCGGCTCCTCCCACCGGAGCTCCGGTGCAGGCTATTTCTCCGTCTCCATCAGCCGCTGATCAGGTACATTCTCAGCACTTATAATATAGTGTATTCCTCTCTCTACTGTGCGTCGGTGGTTTAAGATGCCCTTCATATGTGGCATTGGGCAATTTTATTGTGAATTAGAAGTATATTCCTTTTTCTATTGATTTTTTTTTTGTGTATTATTTATATAAATAATATTAAAAACTATATTATTTATTTAAAATTTCTAATTATAAAAAAGTCAAACTCAAACTTGATTTGATTAAGGATGAAATACCAAATGAAATTAATGAGACTTACCATGTAATAAGTATGCATATTATTAGTTTAGAAGATAAATTGAGTCCCAAGTGAGTCTTCTATTTAAAAATTTACAATGTATTTGGTGGATGATACTTATAATAATTGTTCAATTTTTATTGAATATGTGTCATTTAATCTAGATCTGGTAACAAGAGATGCAACAAAATTTATATTAAAAGATTTTACTTGATATCACTCGGTCATTAAATAATTTTATATCAGATCGAGTTTAATAATTTGAATATAAATTTTATTTTAATTTTTTTATACAAATATGTGTGGAGATCGCAGAATATACGTTATTGTATGAAAGAGATAATTGTACGAAAGAGATGGATACTCGAATCATTTGAGTATGTTTTGAGTAGGTTTAACATAGATTTTTCCGTGGAGATAGATCCAAACTGAAATTTCCAATTACTTCAATTATTAATTCTTTAGCATTTGGATAGGAATTGAGGTTTTCGAGAAAAACAGGTCACGTGAAACTTTTCTGACCGGTCGGATTTTATAACAAGAGGACAACTGTCATAGGATTTATGTAGTTCCATAGGTTGGCCCATTAAGAAGAGTGTAATTGGGCCTTATATAGGGATCTATGAGATTCAGATTATTCTAGTCATGCCCTTAATTCGTGTTCTCTTAAGGATAATTATAAAATAAAGTTTATATAAAAAGATGTATGGTATATTTTTCAATCTAACATTGTTCTTCTGATTCTTTTATTTTATGGAATAACCATTATTTTATTTTATTCAATAAAAAATTTACAATGTCAAGAGTAATATAACTTAGAATGTCTCTAACGATGTAACAATAGCAATTGAAGCACCTAATATTACGTTTCTTCAAGATGACTAAGAACTAACAAACGAGTACAAGAAATTCTTTTGAGAAAATCCAACAGTTGGTTAATACATTTTGAACTTAATTAAAGTGCCGTTTTAGATTAAGAATTAACTAATTTTTTTCATTTCATATAGCAACCTCTTATTTGCAATTATTGAATTGTAATTTGTATTAATCACAATTAAAGTGTTAAATTGTCAGTTTCTTGGTCTTCTAAAACCAATTAAAAAAACTAATTTTTAAGTTAATTACTTTGTTAAATTGAAAAAGAAATAGATAAATATATTATAATATTTAAAAATTAAAATTCTTTTTGTGCTCCTTTTCGATTTGAAAAACCCATAAAAAGTTTCATAAAGAACCACTTTATTAATTCTTAACCCAATTAATGAAAGGTATTTTAGTCCCAAAAAATTATAATCCTAATTGTTGATTTTTATAATCAGAAATTGGTGTGATTAGTATTTTTAATTGAAAAATATTTTATGAATTTTTTAATACAAAATTAGTGGAATTTATAGTAATTTTCTCTATCATTTTCAATATTTACCAAACAAAAAGTGTGAATAAAAGGAATTGACACTGGAGCTTCAAAATTGACTAACTCCACTATTGCATGCAAGATGTTTGCACTCAATAATGGAGCTTCATTGATATATTTGAACTCCAATATCAATTTGCATCAATATAACCATAAACCATATAATCAACAACCTTGTACTCATAGAACTTTTTTAATCCAGGCTTATGAGTTTTGGGAGATCATCACCCTTTATGTATTTGGGCCCACACGACGAGCCCGTACATAGAGGGTCGAGATCTCTCAAGACTTCGCTAGTCCCAAGAGCCCAAATAAGACTCTTCCCACTGGGGCTAAGTTTACAGGCGACTGTTATGGAGTATCATGACTTTAAGTTGCGATGCAATCACAATTATTTAAGTATGTTATACTTCATTTAAGTTCCATTACATAAATAATTGTGATTGTATCGGAACTTTGAATCACGAGAACTCCTAAAAACACAAACTCCTTTCTCTTTTGTGGAATAGCTAAATTTGGTCACCTTGGACTTCATTGCTATTGCACAACCCAAATCTTTCTAGGTTTGTGCCAAGGGTTAGGAGTATGAATATGGTATAGACAACATAACCTTTAGATAATTATTGAGAACCATTCAATGGTGAAACTAGTTTGTCTTTTAGACAATTTAGAGAACAAGGAAAGAAGAAAAGGTGGTTAGACACGGCCAAAGAGTCGCGTCTCTTACTACCTCGAAGCGCAACGTGCATTTTGCAGAAAATTCTTCTAATGCATCCAGTGTTATGCACTAAAGAGTGTGGATTATGCCACATCAGTAGTGGAGTATTCCAATGCTGATGTGGCATGATCTACACCCTTCAGTGTTTGGAACACCGGGTGCATTTAAGAATTCTTCGAATTTCTCAAGTTTATGAAATCAATCTATTCAAGATTGGTTCAGATTGTAATGATCATTAAGCTATAACTAATATATCTTACAAATGGACCATTTTGACCAACACAAGTAGACAACCCTTAGATTGTAGGGATAAATGGTTTACATACCCACCTCTAGTTTCAACGATCTTAAATGGATTGAGTATTTTCTTTTTCCACACAACAAATGGATATGAAGGAGGCTTCCAATATTTGGAGGTAGTAGATACAAGTCTACGACTGTAACTACAAGTAAAAGGAGTTCGAATAGCTAGTGGTTGTGCTCCTAAGGGTATGAATTGATTTACATGTACATGCCATTATCTTGATTTTCGGGCTGCAATATGTCAGTGTACCCATATTGTTAATATATAATTTTGTATTTTATGCAATAGCTAGCCCATATTCTTGTATATTCCAGGCTTGTATAGTACGTTAGTTTATAACTTTATATGGATTGTTTAAATAAATAATATAGTTTTTAATATTATTTATATAAATAATACACAAAAAAAAATCAGTAGAGAGAGGAATACACTTCCAATTCACAATAAAATTGCCCAATGCCACATATGAAGGGCATTTTAAACCACCGGCGCACAGTAGAGGGAGGAATACACTATATAATAAGTGTTGAGAATGTACCTGATCAGCGGCTGATGGAGACGGAGAAATAGCCTGCGCCGGAGCTCCGGTGGGAGGAGCCGGAGGACTCAACAACGACGGAGCCGGTGATGCCGGCGTGGTCAGCGATGGCGCCAGAACCGCCGCTGGTGGAGAAGCAAGCAGTGCTGGTGTAGACGGTGAAGGAGCTTGAGGCGGCGGCGAGCTCACTCGAGGAGGAGTTGGTGGCGGTGGTGTTGTTGGTGGTGGCGTTGGAGAGGTTGCAGGAAGCGGAGTAGCGGTGGGGGTGGGCGGAGCGGGAGTTGAAGTCGGAGAACTTGCCGGAGATTGTCCGGCGACGATAATGCAGATCAAAGCTGTGAATACAAGCTGTTTCCGAGGCATTATTAGATAATCAGCTATGAAAACCTGCGCGCTATATATTTGTCGGCTTAATTGACCTGTTCACCAAGAGAAAATGAAAGGGATGAGGGTGAAGGTTAAGATGGAGAGGCTTAGGGAAGATACACATATATATGCGTGTACATATATAATAATTTAGGGGTGTCGAATGAGTGGATCGGGTCGGTTTTGGGTTGGACCCATGGTGGGTCCAAATTGTGGGTACAATATGGATTGGGTTTGGGTTGGATTCAATTGGGTGTTATATAAGAAAATGTTTGCTTTATAGTTGGACCTAGAGTGAACTCAATAAGGACCCAGAGTGGTTCCAATGTTCACCCAAAATAGAACCAAAGCAAAATAGAGTTTAACATTTGACGTTCAGATTTTCCCCATCGCCCAGATTCATAGAACGCATTTGACGTCCTTCTCGCGTCAGGTATTTCTGATACGGCTCATTTCCCTCCTTGGCTCTCTCTTGTTCCAGATATCCCACCCTCGGGATACGTTTCTCAACATTTCCTTCAGGAAAATATCGTAATTACCCTGATCTCTACATTTCCTTCTGGAGTAATATCGTAATTACCTCCGAGTTCCATGTTTTTTGTCATGGGTGTCCCTTTTGGTGGCGTGGACACCAGGTCATTGCTCATTATTTACCCCTAGCCCCTGTATACATGCTATTTTAGATTGCAATGCAGTTGTGACAGCTACGTCGACAATCTTTTTCAGCTTATCTAATATCACTAGATTGACCATACTCTTTTGGAGGGGGGGGGGGGGCTTCCTTCCCGTTAACTTGCTCATCAGGTGAGTTTTCCATCATGGCGCCTTGCATTTCCCTCTCCAATCGCCTTACTGCAAGAGTTGGCGTTTTTAGAGCATTCCGATTTGACCTAGGTAGGGCAGGCAGTGTCTTTTTTCCAACATTTCCTTCCAAATTTCGCATTTTCTCCATATCTTAACCTGTTATTCCAACGTAAACGAAAAATGATACATAAAATAAAGGGATTACCTCACGTCTTCGACTCAAAATTCTCACAGACGGCGCCAATTGTGGTGTGTGAGTTTCACACTAATAAGAATAATGCTATATATGATATAAGACACGAATGATAGATAAATAAGCGCGAGATTTTTGTGGTTCGGTCCAAATAAGACCTACTTCCATTGGTAAAAGTAGTCGATTCTTTATTCATCCATTGGAGTTGATATTTATACCAAGGATTAAAATTTTGTTTCGATGATATGTTTTGAGTTCTTAAATATAAGAAACGTATCGAAAGCGTTTCGGAAACGTCATGGAAAACTTGAAAAATGTTAGAAACAAGATAGAAATCGTGAAAAAAAAAAAAGCAAAGAAGTGTTGCTTTCTCTTTTCACTAACAAAAACAATAGTTGTGTAAAAAATTTATACATTTACATCAATAATCGATCAAATTACACTAATAAATAAAGTGGTAACTTTTGATTCAAGTTTAACATTCACAAAACATATAACCGACGAAATTTTAGTAACTTAAATTGTGAAATAAAAAATTCTAAAAGGTATTGTCGTGAAAAAAAATGAAAAGTGGTAATGTTTGATTCAAGTTTAGTATTCACAGAGCATATAATTGATAAAATTTTAGTAACTTAAATTGTGAAATAAATTTTTTTAAAAGTGTTGTCGTGAAAAAAATAAAAAGTTAATATGGATGATACCATAGATTCAAACTCATCTACAAATTATATGAAAAATTACTCTTTATTTCTTCTTCTTTTACCTTTTTCCCTAACATTGAGAGATTTGAGAGCTCTATTATATTTGTAATAGAGCAAATCTTTTTGAAAACGAATTACCAAACTCTCAATATTTTCATGGTTTCCATGAAAATCTTTTTGAAACTCTCAATGTTTCCATGAAAATCTTTTTGAAACTCTCAATGTGTTTTCAATAGAGCAAATCTTTTTTAAAAGAAATTACCAAACTCTCAATATTTCTATCATGGAAACCATAGAAACATTGAAAGTTTCCATGAAAACATTGGAAACATTAAGAATTTCCTAGGAAACAATGTAATTTCGAAACTACACAATGATTTCTTTTCTGTAAGTTGAAAAAGATAAACCTTTCGGACGTTTTGGTGGAAAAGAAAAGAAATTTTGAACCATGATTTATACAAGCTTTTGGTGAGTGGGCTTAAATGGGTAAGTCAACTATACTAAAAATACACTTGGTAATAAGAATAAATTAAAATCTCTTTTTGGGCTATATCCAATCAAATATAAATGGTAAATATTTAAAAATATTAGCCTTGATATACACAGGTCTGGTTATGGTAAGTCTTCTTATTGATTAGATCTTGTCCCCAATCTTGCTTTTTATGTCGTACCTTTCTTGTGCAGGTAGAGCCATCAAACCTCCAGTTATGCAACTCCAGGTAGGGGTGATCACAGTTCGGTTTTGCGGTTTTATTTATTAATTTCAAACAGAATTGCCAAGTGCGGTTTGGAGAAAATATAATTTGAAATTGCGGTTTTGTAAATCAAAACCGACTGTGCAGTTTGGTGTGGTTCGGTGCTGTTTAACGGTTTTTCAAGTTATTTTACATTTTAAAACTAAATAAGCAAAAACTGTTTATCATATTTTTTGTTAAACTAATTAATAAAAATATAGTAATAATTCATAACTAAGAAAATACTTGTCCAGGAAACAATTATTAAGATTAAACTCCATGAATCACTAAAAAAAACACTAGGTCATTACATATTATTATATAAGAATATCATACATTTATATAAATATATCATACATTTAGAACAGGAAAAAATTCTAGTATATCACTATAAAAATCTGTTTTACACTAAGTATAAATATAATATGTACATATTTTACTATATATATATATAAATATATCAAATAAACAACCACTCATGTATAAGAAAATGTCTTAATCTAACTTATATGAAAAGTAGGAGAAATTTTGTTTATAAACAAGTAATACAAACAATGACATGTTGTAATTATTTTTTTTAATAAAATTTGTGCACTAAAATCTACAAAAGGATATTGTAAAGTGTATTATAAAACAATATGCAAATCGACATTGCTATTACAAATAATTGTGATAGTTAAATAGAACAAATGTCATAAATCTAATCTGTAATACTTTTTTTCGTCAAAACTCTTCAAGTTTCTATTATATAATAAAAAATATATCAATAAAATATCATAAGATATTATCACTTTAAAAGTCTCAAACACAAATATTGATTGAACATATTATTAATCATATAAAAGATATAAACATATCAATTCAATAATAAATATTAAATAAAACTACAAATATGAATAGTATTACGAGTAAAACCTATCAAAGGTTCAAATTAAAAAAGAAAAAGAAAATACATACATACATATATATATATATATTATGTATGTAGGCGGTGCGGTTCAGTTTTTCTAACACTAATCTTGAAACCAAACCGCATAAGGTGGTGCGGTTTTTATTTAAATTTTAAACCACGATTTGCTTAGAAAATTGACAAAAACGGTGTTGTTAGGTGCAGTACGGGCGATTTTTCAAAATTAATGCTCACCCCTAACTCCAGGTACGATATCTTCTTAAAAGGCTCCAAGTTCATGACGATATTGGGCTCGGCCTCAATAAGCTTTGGATTCTATTGCTTGACTCAGTATCAAAATTCCACCCACATCAGAGATATTTCAAATCAATCATAAAATTTTATGCATAATTTAGTTATCCAACGAATTTGATTAGTATTTTTCGAACTATACCGTATAATCCTAAATTCAAATTCTATTACTATGGTGAGGCTATCCACATCAAATCATGTATTTTAAAATTGTGATGTATTTTAAAATTGTGTTTTATCCATATTATATTTGATACATATACATTATGTATGTTATTTGTACATGTTAAAAGAAAAATTTGTTCACATGTCATGCAAATGAAAACGAAATAAAAAATAAAATTACATTTGAAATATGGAAGAGCCCATGTGGAGGGTATTTGAGTAAAATCAACCGGATAAAGTTGAAAAGGGATCACAAGCGGCGGGGGTCGGGTTTCTATACACCAAGTAAAAGACCACTTTGCCCCTCCTTTTGTTCAAAAGTCTTATCTTCGCTTTCACTCACTCTCGCTCTTCACATTCTTACTGAATTATATATATATACAATTATACATACACCTTTACATATACCGCTGGAGAAAATGGCGATGTCCTTTGGTGTCGTCCCTAGTTTCACGGCGGGCGAAGCGGCGTCGTTCGTCAAGTTATCTTCCGTCGCCGTGAGGCTTGTTCCCGCTAACATGCGCACTGGGCGGACGGTGACGATCACGGCGGCGGAGACGAAGAAGCGGGAGCCGAGGGGGATAATGAAGCCTCGCCGTGTTTCACCGGAGATGCAAGCGTTCGTCGGCGGCTTGCCGGAGATCCCCCGCACTCAAGCTCTCAAAGAGATTTGGGCTTACATCAAGCAACACAATCTTCAGGTATATATATATATATATATATTATGAATACTCGTACTATTGTGAAACCCTAATTTTTTCGTATTTGTGTGCGTGTACTGTTTCCTTTTCCTCCACAGTTTAGTCAGGGTAATTTTATGCCAGACCACAGAGTTCAATAGTTTGAGAGTGAATTTCTCTCAAAGACAATCGTGTGTGGGGACTACACACACCTAGGACCATTGGATTCGATCTAGCATAGAGTTTCCCGTTGTTTATATATGTGAAACATATTGCTAGACGTTTTTAATTTCCCCTAAATTTTGATCGTTATGATGAGATGTATTTTGTAGTTTATTTGCAAAAATATGGTGTATGTATTGGCTAGTTATGATGTCTATAGAGTGAAATGTTGGGCTCTGGTTACTCTGCTAAGTGCTAACTTCTTCTTGTTTGTGTCTTGCCAGAGGTTTATGTATTGATTTTTCAATTGATATCAACGTATGCGATTATATTAGATGATTGGTGATTAATTTGGGTGTAATGCCTTAATGCTTGTTTTGAGTGCATCTTATATGAATGCATTTCTTTTAAATCTTTCGAGATCGTTGTCTCTGTATTTCATGGAGGGAGTTTTCTTTGTCGGATGGCTAACATTTACTAAATTAGTGCTCTCCTTTCTAGATATTTATCTGTTCTATGATCTATACGAGTAGGTTTTGCTAATTATCACTTCCATTTTGTTTTGCTAAACCAAAGTATCACTAATTCTATGATAATAGTTACCAGCATTTGAAGCAGTAGTAGACGTATTGCAAGTTGCAACAAGCCCTATCCAGCATCCCTTTTTTATTTAGAACTTATATTGTTCTAGCCACATGTCTGTTCAGGGATTGAAAGTTTGTGCGGAAGTTGCTCGGCAACCTTTGATTGCTATGGAGGCTATTTAATTTTGCTTGCAACTCTATGAGGTTTAAAAGCATCCATATAGAACGACCCATGATTAGATTTGTAATCTGTTTTCAGTTTTCAAATTTCTGTTGCTGGCTCGAACTTCATTTTCATACATAGTTATGTCAGTGATAGAATAAAATGCAGGAAGAAGTATAATAATTAACTTCAACATTGTACAATCTCTTGAATTTCAAACTTTAAGTCAAACTTCTTACCTTTGAAATTGCCTATGATTGCCGTTTTGTACAGAAGTTTTGATTACTAGAAAGCATGGATAGCGTTGAGTTTCCATGGATAAGAGAAGGCCGTCAACTTGATCTCTGACCAAGTTTTGAGCATTTCTTTATGAAATATCAACCTTGACTTAAAAAATCTACGGAGTTATCATACATACATTTTTGCATATATCGACATATACTGGACGAGAAAGATTTAGTATATATCAAAACGTTATTTATCCGTCTGATTTTGGCGTGCATTAGCTGTATTGCTGATAAGCACATATATGTGTAACATGGAAGCTTTTTATATTTTTATATTGTATCTAATTAAAAGAATTTGATATTCACATCTACCCATCAAAAAATTGAAAAAAAGTGGACTATTTTTGATATTTCTCGTGGTTTATCCAGTGATGGTATCATAGTTTATTTCACTCAATATTGTGATCATACTTGATGATTGTTATCTTTTTCAGCAAACACCAACAAGAACTGCTTAATTATGTTATTGTGCAATTACATATGAAATATAACTTGGTAAAACTCTTTCCAGGATCCTGCAGACAAAAAGGTCATCATCTGTGATGAGAAGCTGAAGACAATTTTCGGAGGAAGGGATCACGTTGGGTTCCTTGAGATTGCTGGTCTGATTAGTCCTCACTTTCTTAAGTGAGATAACTCTCTCTCTCTCTCTCTCCATCTTGAAGGGAAAGCACTCATCTTGTAAATGAATTCGACGTTATCACTCTTTAGGAAAACACTAGCAAACACGTAGCCTCGCCTTTCCTTATTCTAAGCTCATCGTCAGAGGGTCACTCTTGATGAGTAATTTTGTCTTTTTGATCAGATTTTATAGGCCTGAAAATGCAATGCTCTATGGTTTATATTTGATTCGTCTAATCTGATCTCTGTAAGATCAATGTTGCCTTCGCTCCATGAATTATATTTCTACCAAGCTCCTTGTGAAAAACTGCAGGTTTATTGCCTTTAGAAAATTTTCAGTTTGAGTAGAAAATTAGGCGGAAATACAAGTCAAATGTTATAAGTTAATAACAACATTAATACATAGATTTTTGTTTGATGTTTAGATCTAGTACCCTATCGTCCATATCATTTCATTCTTTGATCAACCTATTTAAGTAGGGGAAATGCTCGTATATATGTTCGATGTGGTATGCATAAATGTACAAGAAATGCTTGCATATGCTCATGTGGTATACAATTATACATAAATGTACATGAAATTCTTGCATATAATTGATGTGGTATACATAAACGTACAACAAATTCTTGCATATGCTCGTTGTGGTATACTGTATACATAAACGTACAACAAATCCACGCCATTCGATGTTGACATTTTGTTCATTAAGGAGTTGTCCTTTTTGCAGATATTGTAAATGATTTAACAAAATGAATAATACCTTGTTCCTTAATAAAAGTAATCTTTTAAAAAATAGATTTTCAATGAAGTATTGACTCCAAATTAATTTTCTTTTTTCAGCAACTTTCATGAAAAGTCGAATTAAAATGTATACAAACTTTTTTTGGACCAAGAAAATAGTGTTTTTATTTTTTTAGAAAAGAAAATATATAAACAAAACCTTAACACGTCAACACACACACACACACATATATATATATATATATATATAATGGAAATTGATATTCGCACTCCCAAAAATGATAACTGCACTCCTTCCCTATTTTTATATTTTGCAATGGACTTAAATACCTTTTCATTTTGAAAGCAATTAAACTTATTTTATTAGACAAAACTACGATTTATTCTATTGTTCATTTTGATGTGATTACATCAAACTTAAGAATTCAATCATCCTTTTAAATTCTTAAGTTTGATGTTGAACGTGGTCAATTAAATTTTCTTCTCAGAAGTCTAACTCGTGTCCACGAATTGCGTGTGAAAAAAATCTCATTAGCAAAATTATTAGTTCATTTATATGTATTGTCAATAATATTTTTTCTATTTCATCTTTTATGGTCAAACTTGAGTTATGAAATTTGGTAATTTGACGTGAATATTCGCCTCTTTTTCTTCCACTTATTCATATTGTTAATTGAAACACACAAATTTTCTATCTCAATCATGGTTTAAATTATCAATAGGTATTTGCTTATATATATATATATATATATATATATATAGGGACGGATCCAGGAATTTGTTGTTGGGGGGCCCAAGTACCATTAACAAAAAAAAATCTAATATTTAATTATATATATATAGTCAAACTTATTTTTGTTTTAATAGATAAGTGTAATAACAACAACCAAGTGCAAAAAAAAAAGAAAAAAAGAAACTAACTTGCAATTAAAAAAGTAAAAAGTGGGGCTTTTAAAAACAAAAAAGCAATAAAAAGTGGGGTTGGGAATCAAACCCACACTCTCCCCACATTCTCTCAGGTCAATGTCTTATACGAAAAAATCTATGGTGTATTCGGTCCATTGAAGCCGGTGCCATCATTACCACACATTTGTGTTGGGATATGTGATTTTTATCATCCCAACACAAATGTGTGGTAATGATGACACCGACTCCAATGGTCCGGGTGTACCATAGAATTACCCATCTTATACCCATGCCTTTTACCAACTTCACCAAGTCTACTTTCAATTATACATATAAAAGGTAAATTATATATTCTTGGGGGGGTCATATCATAAAATTACATATACCCTTTAGAAAAATTTTAAAATCTCGCCCCCCCCCCCCCCCCGATAAATCCGTCCTTGTATATGTATGTATCGGTCAATATGTATTTTCGATTAACTATTTTCTTAGAGTTTATGTATAACCGACAATATTAGCTCATATCAGATGATATTCAGATAAATTGGTTTTAGCGGTCGCATTATGATATTACGAAAGAAGATTTCTGATAATATTGGATATATCTATTGTACTTTTTGATATGTCATATTGAGTATATATATATATATATATTTTGCTAGATTTTTACTCTTTTTTTTTTGGAATTTTCTAAGCATTCGATAATATATTTATTTCGTATAGCCCCATAATATATTGATATGCCACAATTAAGATGAAACAAAACAAATCAATATCATCATCGAAATCGCAATTTTAAACCATAAACCAAATAACTTTCATTATTCTTTGGGCTCTATCATTCGTTTAGTTATGTAAATGATTTTTTTTACTAATTGCATAATACACATTGCACATAATATATTGATGAACAACATAAAATACATCAAATGAAGAGTAAATTATATTGTAAAAATGCACGGCCATTTTGGTCAATTACTTGGCGCAAAAGTAGAATAGGAGTGCAACTATCGATTTTGGAGCGTGAATCACATCTTCACGTGTCCATCTGTCAAATAGACAAACAAAAAATCAGTGGAGCCAGCTCAAATTTCTTCTCAACTCCAACTACCCAAGTAACAGAATCTCCATTTCTGAAGCTGAAATGAGCTGGTGGTGGGCTGGAGCTATCGGCGCTGCAAAGGTTAGTAATACACAATCACAATCACAATCATTTCATATATACATGTATATATATATATAAAAATTTATGTATATACTACCGATCAAGTCAAGATTATCTATAATTTGATCCTTAATTGATTGAAAAACAGAAAAAATCCGAAGAAGATGATCGCAATCATTCTATTACTTATAGATTTATGTTTATACTACCGTTTAGGTCAAGAATTTGCATAATTTGATCCCTAATTGATTGAACCAGCAGACAAAATCCGAAGAAGATGATTGCAATCAGTTTATTACATATAGATTTATGTTTATACTACCGATTAGAACAAGTTTTTGCGTAATTTGATCCTTAATTGATTGAACAACAGAAAAAATCGGAGCGTGGCCTTAGTAATCACAATCATTCTATCGCATATAGATTTATGTTTGTATTACCGATTAGGTCAAGTTTTCGCATAATTTGATCCCTAATTGATTGAATAACAGACAAAATCGGAGCATGGCCTTAATAATCACAATCATTCTATTAGATACAGATTTATGTTTGTACTACCGATTAGGTAAAGTATTTGCATAATTTGATCCCTAATTGATTGAAAAACAGAAAAAATTTGAAGAAGATGAGGCACCACCGAAACACCAGAGTGTCGCCTTGATAATAGGGGTAACCGGAATCGTTGGAAACAGCCTGGCGGAGATCCTGCCTCTCGCTGACACCCCCGGCGGTCCATGGAAGGTTTACGGTGTCGCCCGACGCGCTCGGCCTACGTGGAACGAGGACGATCCGATTAACTACATCCGGTGCGACGTGTCCGATCTAGATGACGCACGGGCCAAGCTTTCATCTCTCACCGATATTACCCACGTATTTTACGTTACTTGGACTAATAGATCCACTGAGGCGGAAAATTGCGAAGCCAATGGCAAAATGTTAAGAAATGTGCTTGATGTTGTAATCCCTAATTGCCCTAATTTGAAGCACATTTCATTGCAGACTGGGAGGAAGCATTATAAAGGTCCATTTGAGTCTTACGGGAAGATAGAACCCCATGATCCTCCGTTTACGGAAGATTTACCCCGTTTGAATTACATGAATTTTTATTATACACTTGAGGATATTTTGTTCGAGGAAGTGGAGAAGAAGGAGGGTTTGACATGGTCAATTCATCGGCCGGGAACTATATTCGGGTTCTCTCCGTATAGTATGATGAATTTGGTGGGCACCCTTTGTGTTTACGCTGCTATTTGTAAGCACGAAGGTTCGGTTTTGAGATTTCCGGGGTGTAAGGCTGCGTGGGAAGGGTACTCTGATTGCTCAGATGCGGATTTGATTGCTGAGCATCATATATGGGTAGCGGTGGATCCCTATGCTAAGAATGAGGCGTTTAATGTTAGTAATGGTGATGTGTTTAAATGGAAGCATTTTTGGAAGGTTTTGGCTGAGCAGTTTGGAGTGGAATGTGGGGAGTATGAGGAGGGGCAGAAGCTGACATTGAAGGAGATGATGAAGGATAAAGGCCCTGTTTGGGAGGAAATTGTGAAGGATAATGAGTTGATGACGAGTAAATTGGAGGATGTGGGGAATTGGTGGTTTGGTGATGTTATACTTGGTAAAGAGTGTTATTTGGATAGTATGAATAAGAGCAAGGAGCATGGCTTTCTGGGGTTTAGGAACTCGAAGAATTCGTTCATTTCTTGGATTGATAAGGTAAAAGCTTGCAAAATTGTTCCTTCATTTAATTGATTGATCATTGTCCAGTTTTTTTTTTTTTTTTTCACATCTTTCCGTTTTTCGATTGGCATATGTGATAATGTGTTAAATATCTTGAATAATATTTGTGTGTAAGTAAAGGAAGAACATAAAAACGTGAAGCATTTAAATTGTGATCATTCTCAAGTTCATTACAGATTGGACAAATATTGATTATGTCCTGTTTTTCTGTGTTCTTCTGCTTGGGTAGATGATTTTTGATTTGATAATGAGATTATTTACATGTTCATTTTATTATGGAGTTATTTGTAGTCTATAATGATGTCTAGTATGATCACACCATCAACAGAAGTATAAGCACTTATGTTGTAAGCGTCTAAGCGAATTGATTCGTGCTGAAGAGAAAGAAATAGTTGTTCAAACTTGGTTTGAGTTTTTTAGGGAGTCGGAAATTGTGTTGAAGTTGGTTGAGTGTTAAAACTAGTCAAGTTCAAACGAGGTTTAGGTTGAACCGAGCTAGAATAGCATGAACTTCGACGTAATTTTCATACTAATTTAGAGATAATTAGTTCTTGAGTTATTCACAAAATGCAATATAGGTTTTGAAGATGGGACCAACTAAATTGTACTCTATTCATGTCAAAGTTGTAGGTCTGCGGTTGACTAATAATTGCAAATCATTAAGAAAAAAGATTTATTTCAATTTTTTTCTAAAATTGTACTCTATTTGACTGGTTTTCTTGTTTTTGTTAATTATTTCAATCTAATTGAATAATATTAAATAATATAACACATGTGAAGATTCATAATAATATTAAGGTTTGCTTTAAATTAATTCGAGATCAACTCATCTAAACTGTATAGCTGCGGTTGATACTTGTTATTGCAAATCATTAAGAAAAAAGAACTCCTTGTATAATTAAGAAAAATATATAGAGAACATTATTTATATTCATCCCAAGTGACCATGGACAGATTTATTTATAGCTAGAATATACTACATCAGTAATATATATATATATATATATATATTACGTTAGAGATATATATAGAGTAGGATTTCAATTACGGTAATGGTGAGTGAAATTATCGGGGTCGGGTTTATCATCAACTCCATCAATATTCCTTAACCAGAAGGTACAATCAAACGAGGCTGCGTCGTTGGGGATATCTTCCATAACCCATTCTTGGCCTTTCGGGAAATATATTCCGGTTCGCGGGTGGGGCATCCAGCAGCTCTGTGGATCCTCCGGTTGTCGCTGCTCGTCCGCCACCGGCCCCTCCAAGATGTTGTCGGCGTTTTTGTGGTGGTTCGGTTTTGCAAACCTGCTCATGCAACGTCCAATTTCCAATCCTTGCCTGAAAAAGTTAATAGATAAAATACGATCTTTCAAGATTTTTTTTTTCCGTAAACAATCTTTCAAGAATCGGGTTATACCATTATTTACTTAAGTTAGCTTGGAGAACAAAAGTAGGGATTAGGTTTCGTTTCCCACATATGAATGCGAAAAACACCAGAAATTTTAGTTGGTATCGAATTCAGTCTGACCCAAGTGAGTTACTTGGAGATGAATCACACTTGTTGTGAGATTGGTGTATATACAAGAATGGCTAATCATAGAGTAAGTTTTATGGTTCTCATCAGTGTTCTGAAAACCGGGTCACGGGTCACCATTTAAACCGGGGTCGAACCGATGACGTCATAATTATGCAATAAATAATAATTAATATACTATTAAATACATAAAATATGAAAATATGAAGAAAAAAAATATGTATTTCCTATATATATATATGAAAATATGAAAAAAAAAATATATGTATTTCCTATATTTGGGGGGGCTAATTTTAGATTTTTAGATTTTAAAGGGGTCAATTTAAGATTTTAAAAGGTTGAATTTCAATTATTTTCAGAACCGCCCGGTTTTACCAGTTTTGACCGATTCTGACCGGTTGAACCGCGGTTTTGAGCCCTGAACGGTTTTTTCGCATAACCGGATCGGTTTGATGGCCGGTTCCGGTTTTAACCGGTCGAACCGGCCGGTCCGGTCCGGTTTTCGTAACATTGGTTCTCATGTGATTAATTGAGTGTAGCCAATTCGTTCAGGATTGGGATTTTCGTAAGACTAGCTGCTTGATTAGTATTGGTGGGGGCAACTAATGATTTGGTGTTCTTAGAAAGCTTCGGGTTCTCAAATCTCAGGAAATAGTTACTGTCATCCACGATATTTATCTGGGTGATTGTTATCTCAGGTTCTGAACTTATGAATTATATGAACTAATTGGAAGGGATGGTTAGGGTCAAGACTAGATTTTAATGCCAACTGCAGTAAGAATTATATTTGGTAAACTCAAGACCAAGCATAGCTTAAATGTGAGTGATATTTAGGGAGTTTCGAGATTATAATTATCCAAGACACTCAAAATCATTCGTTTATGCGTGTGTGCGTGTCTCTCTCTATCTATAGGACCCACTTACGTGAACAACAGTGACTGCCTCGAGACTCATAGCCCATTAGATCCTTAGTATCATGACGATTATTGAATATACTAAAAAAAACACGAAATGAGAAATGAATGAAAGTAGAATGCACAGTAGCATACATGGAGATCAATGGCTTTCTAAGCAACATTTTTGTGTTCTTGATTGCAGTTCTAGCCATGCCTCTAGCTCCGTCAAATGTATGCGACTCTAGTTTTAGATTTATGTGTGTAAATCTATAAACATAACTTCATAAGTATACAGTTAATGAACTATATAGATAGATAGATAGATAGATAGATAGATATGATTAATTATGAGCTACATATATAGTTAGATGAAGAATAAATTTTAATGCCATCTGCTATTTGAATGAAATGGACACATATAAAACAGAAAGCAAACCTTTTTTTTTTCACTTAATCTGTTGTTGAGAATCCATAGTTGAAGGATTCCCATAAAAAAAGCTACGTACTATAATTAGTGTTCTTTTTGACGTACTAGACTATTATCATGATTTTTATCATTCAGAATATATTATTTATTCTTGATGCGATATTGATTAGATATATTATTCATGATTTAAGTTAAACACTTGTCGATGTTCAATTTTGTTTCAGTTATATATGTGGATATTATTTGGATATGCAATTTTCTTCTAATTTTATTTATGAAATTCTTTGTTTATATGTGTAAGAAAGTTATTTTTCATTTAAAAATGTAATATTTTTTTAGAGGGATAAGTACATTTTAGTTGTAAGACATATTTGATTAAATCTTTTGAGGGGGTTCTCCAATAGTTTAAACTACAATAACAACTTTTTTTTTAATTGTAAATAGAAATAACTTTCTACAAAATTCTTAATGAAAGAAGCCAAAATAAGTAAAAAGGTTTTTTTTGTTTTAACACCCGTTCACGTAAAGGATTATTTAATTATCCTTAATTGTATATTGTTACAAGATACTGTCCTTAATCGTACTATGCTTACAAGGATAAGTAATTACTATGATAAATAACAAATTATTCTTTTCAATGTAAGACACTCTTTTTTTTATTTTTCATTTGGAAATCCAGGGTAAATCTCCGCCGGTCACCCAGCAGAGCAAATTTGTCCATACACAATAGCCTGCAAACCACGTATGGAGGTAAGCCGCCCTAGGTTACCCATAGGCGACGGGCTCGATAAGCGCAGGGCCCCCCAGGGGAGGACGGAGGAGTAAACTCCCCAATTAAATCACTCCTTTAGTACCATTTTTGGTCCCAATTAGATAAGAGATTAATGGGTTATTAAAATGACAAATACGGGTATTTCTCTTTATCAAAAAAAGAAAAGAAAGAAAAATACTATATACCATTATATTTATATCACCGACTTTTCATCTCTCCTTGATTTAGAAAATATGGATGTCTTAATTCCATTAAATCAATTAATCATTTAATTGCAACAAGTAATTTCTTACCAAAACTAGTAAAAAAAATATGGGTTTTCTAAGTGTTAGCAAACCTACCAATGTTGCAAAATCATTAGAAAACAAACTACTACAAAGATTCAACAAAAAATAAGAGGCTTATTTGTTTGTCATAAAATCTCAAGTTACAATGGGTAGCTGACATGCTCTAGTAGCTAGAAATTTTTAATAATTTTCCAGTGAATAATTGAGTACAATAAAATTAGTTTAACTACTATAAAAAATGAAATAAAAAAGTCAGTTACATATAGATAGAGTGGGAATTCAATTAGCATAATAGCGGTCCGAATTATCCGGGTCGGGTTTATCGTCAACTCCATCAGTATTCCTCAACCAGAAAGTACAATCAAAGGATGCTGCATCGCTAGGGATATCCTCCATAACCCTTTCTTGACCTTTCGGAAAATATATCCCGGTTCGCGGGTGGGGGATCCAACAGCTCGACGAATCCTCCAACTGTCGTCCTCCGGCCGGCGGCGCCTCCAAGACTTTATTTATGTTTTTGTGATTATTGGATCTTGCCAACTTGCTCATGCAACGTCCGACTACCAATCCCCGCCTGTAAAAAATTTAAAAGATGTCTTTATGTCTTTTTATTTTATATGCTTGTTTTAAACATATCAAAACAAGATTAAGTTTCCGTAAAATTGATTTTTTTTTTCAAAAATCATCTTTTTGTTAATAGTAATATGATATAATACTACTAATGTTTTCAAGGCAAACTATATATATATATGATATTTGACAAATGTATAACGCGAGAATGAATGGAAATTAAGGGTTAAAGTTTGCATGGTTCATGTGGGGATTCCGGTATTAGTGCAATTACAATCGTCTACCTACGATTTGTATATATGATATATAGATGATTAATGTGGTTTTTCATGATCTCGAGTCAACAAACCCTAAAAATTACATGCAACTGGTTGAGGATTAGAATAGATGGATTCTTAAGAACTCTAGAGACTTTAAATTCTAATATAATCACAATCACCTGCTTATGGTGGACGTACAGAAGTTGTTTTTTAATTCTCTCCGGGGCGGAGACTAGAACTTTGTGCAACTACATCAAGAATTTAGGTGGTAAATTAAATATATATATATATATATATATAATGCATGAAATATACAAAAAAAAAAAATGTATGCAAACACACCCATAAAAGTTAACCACTTAATAATCACATGAGTAAGCAGGAAAATAAAGTGGGAAAATTAATCAAAATAGAGTTTGAAGAAGCATACATGAAGAATGGCCTTAAATGCAACATCTTTGTTTTCTTGATTAATCCAGTTCTGAGTCTTCTGACCTATAGTTATGAGCTATATATATGCACACACGCACACATATACATATTATATATACATACAATATTACAATATAATAAGGAGAAATAATCTCTTGTAAAAGTTTTTAAAATGAAATATGACATTTCCATGCTTCACTAGATGATACTTTATTTCTTACTTTATTTTTATCCTATTTTTTTTATTTTTGATAATTACTTTATTTTTGATCATATGTAAGTAATGTCCATAAAATTGCATGAAACAGACAAAACGCGTAAGATTTTTTTTTTCAATAATCTGCTTCTTTCGAATAATCTGAGCTTAGGGAGATTCCCACAAAAAAAAAAAGCTAAGGCGTGTTGTACTCTTTTGTGTACCAAAACATAATCTTGACTTTATTCTTTTTCAAAAACAATGAATCTTGATTTTATTCATTCATGAAGAATATTTTTATTCTTGATGCACTAAATATAATTTGACAGCTTAAAGACGTGTGTGTCTGACATTTAATTTGGTTGAATTTTTGCGCAATTACCTTGTTGAATTAACATTGAAAATACATATTATATATATATAATATATATGTATGTATGTATATAAATATTGCTCCTTTCATATTTGAGTTTCTCTATTTATTTCTTGTACAAGTGTTATTTTTCATTATAATAATGTGAATTAATCAATTTTTTTTTAATCGTGGTCGGTGTTCTGAAAGGAATCATAATAACAATACTTAAATATAATAGTAACCACCAAAATATGACTTTATATAATACCTCTCGAGATGCTTTATATTAATTAGTGTTATCAAAATAACCTTCAAATAAGTGTGGAAAGAAAATAATCTAAGTCAAAGCTATTTCACAACATTTTCCTTGCATTCTTTTGCGCTTTATGGATTTTAATTAGTTGACCATATCATCACAGCAATACAAATTTTCAATGTGCGTGAACATACCATTTTTTTAGAATATGTTCTCGAGATCGAATGTCTAGAATTAATCTTTCGTACTGTTAAAGCATTGTCGAGGCCTCTCCTAATAAAATTTTCTGTATAAACAAGCGAACGAAAATGATTTATAATCTGTCAATCTTATATATTCTCCATTTTTGGTTTGTTTGTTTTTGGCTTCAATTTGGACTAGGCAATCAATCATAAAAACATCAACTTTGCAAGAAAAATCGTTTATGAAGCATAGCCACACCTAATTTGATTAATTCAATTAATTATCATTTATCGCTATATAATTCTATTGTCTCGTTGTTAACGTGATTCGAACAAGAAATACTATGGTGCGGGATCAAAGTTGTGTGTCACGTGATGGCTCAAGCACATTTTGTAAAGATCAATAATAATTCAAATAAGCTTGAAGAGCAACTTGTTCGGTATACTCAGAATTATTCGTGTATATATACAAGTTAGATCTCACATGCATGAATAATGGTTATTACTGCCTCAAGACTACAGCTCGAGAGATAAGAATCACGAACCTTATGCTAAAGAAACACAAAATGTAAAATGAATGGAATAGAATTCAGAGAAGCATACTGCATGGGGATCGATCAATGGCTTAATCTAAAAGCAACATATTTGAATTTTTTATTCCAGTTCTAGCCATTGCTCTAGCTCTGTCAAATGTATAGTTAATGAACTATATATATGGATACAATTATTTTATTTTTTTTGGTACAAAAGGTGAGACGGGAAGTCTAATTCCTATGGCTGGGTCGTGCAAAGAGAAGCCCTCCCCAAAGTGGTGTCTCCAGTAGGATTCGAACCTTTGTCGCCCCTGGGGTCAAAAGCCGCTTACTACTTGGCCCAACTATCTTAGGTATATCATAGCTCATAATTTTATCTTTATCTATAAATATAGAATTATGAGCTATGATATATATATAAATGCAGAATAAATTCTAATGTCATCTGGTGAAGGTTTTTGAATGAAATGGACATGTATAAAACAGAAAGCAATCCCTTTTACTTTACACTTAATTTGTGGTTGAGAACTCTTATATAGTTCAAGGATTCCCATAAAATTAAAGCTAAGTACCATAATTAATGTACTTTTAATTGTACCGTTAATTTTATCTTGATTGCAATCATGCAGAATATATATATATATTTTTATTTATTTTTATTCTTGATGCAATATATTAGAACTATTCATGATTTAAAACGCTTGTCGATGTTCAATTGTGTTAGTACAATATAGTGTGTTATAATTATTTGGATATGCATTTTTTTCTAACTTTATTTATGGAATTCTTTGTTTATATGTGTACGGTAGTGAGTTTCACTAAAAATTCTAGATAGTTGTTTTAGAAGATAAGTACATTTAAATTGTAAGACATCTTTAAAGGGACTTTCCAATAGTTTAAGCTACAATAACAACTTCAATCGTTTTTTTGTTCCCATATCTCTATAGTAATTTTGTGGAATTTTTCGTTGAATAAAATCTTAGACCGGTGGAAAGCCGCAGCGATTATGCTTAATCAACAAAGGGAGTCTAACCCCGATAATATGTATATTCGTGAAAACTCGTTAAGACAAATAGCTCAGTTGTCAAAATAGCATCAAAGTAAGAAATATATGTCATAACTGTTACTTTATCAAACACTATAAACCGATCACCATCAGCTCTACAAATAGATGTACTCTTAACTTGACGACTCTAAATTCTCAATAAAGTTTGAATTCATAACACTCAAGTTGTCCATCGTGCTTTGTGATAGTAGAAAAATGGGAGTTCAACCTCAATCACGCCCTTTGTATAGACTTATTTCACGTGACCTCAAATGGGCCAAAATGTGGTCCGAGTTAAACTTAAATAAGAATACTGATTGTGTGTTAGCAAAATAGCAAATCCACCATTAATATATACTGCAAAATCATTTAAAAAAGTACTACAAATTAACGAAAATATTACTTCATTTTATTATTAAATCTCAAGCTAAGTGACAATTGAAATCTGACATCAATAACTATTAGCTAGAAGCTGCTACTACTACTACTAAAAAAAAAAAAAAAACCCATAAATTATTTATAGCGTGAGATTTTAATTAGCATAATGATGGGTCAAATTATCCGGGTCGGGTTTATCATCAACCTCATCGGTGTTCCTCAACCAAAAAGTACAATCAAATGATGCTGCATGGCTAGGGATATCTTCCATAACCCTTTCTTGACCTTTCGGAAAATACATTCCGGTTCGTGGGTGGGGCATCCAGGAACCCGACGGACCCTCCGGTTGCCGCTCTCCGGCCAGCGGCGCCTCCAAGATTTTATTGATGTTTTTATGATGATTGTGTCTTACCAACTTTCTCATGCAACGTCCAACTACCATTTCCCGCCTGAAAAAAATTGAAAGATATCTTTATGTCTTTATATGCTTGTTTTGAACATTTTCAAATAAGATCATGTTCCTTAAAATTGATTTTTTTTTTCTCAAAAACAATTTTTTTGTTATTAGTAATGATATAATTCCACTAAATTTCTCGAGGCAAACTATATGTATGTGTGTGTGTATATATATATATATAATATTCAACAAATGTATATATAACATGTGAATGCATGGGAAGGGCTAAAGGTTGGATGGTTCATACTGGGACTCCGAGTATCGGTGCAAAAATATAGATGATTGTGTCATGATTTGAAGTTGGAAATCTAAAAATTACATGCAAATGACTGAGAATGAGAGTAGGCAGATTCTTAATTATGAACTCTCGAGACTTTAAATCCTAATATAATCATAATCACCAGCTTATGATGGATGGTAGAAGCTTTTTTTAATTCTATCTAGGGTGAGTACGTACTAGAATTTTGTGCAACTACATCAAGAATATAGTTGGTAAACCCAAAACAGAATGTGGCTTATATATATATATATATATATATGTGTGTGTGTGTGTGTGTGTGTGTACAGACATATATGTAATGCATGAAATATACACAAAAAAAAAATGTATGCAAACATACCCATATAACCACTTAATAATTGCAAAATAAGGAGGAAAATAAAGCTAAGTGAGACAATTAATCAAAATAGAGTTTGAAGAAGCATACATGAAGAATGGCCTTATAAGCAACATCTTTGTATTATTGATTCTAGTTCTGACCTATACTTATGACTTATAAGCTAATACGCACACACACATATAGTGACTATGTGTGTGTAATATTACAATACAATAACGAGAGGAATAGATTCTAGAGTCATCTCTTGTGAAAGTTTTAAAATCAAATGGAGACATTCCATGCTTCACATGATATTTTATTTCTTACTTTAATTTATTTTTTAAAATCAAATGGACATTCCATCTCTTTTGGTTTCAATAATCGAGTTCTGTCGCATAATCTGAGCTTAAGGCGGATTCCCACCAAAAAACTAAGGCATGTACGTACTCTTGTGTACCAAAACATAACCTTGATTATATTCATTCATGTAGAATATATTTATTCTTAACGCACTATATATAATTTAACAAACATAAAAACGTGCGTGTCGACATTAATTTAATTTGTTAGAATTTTTGCATAATTAACTTGTATCATAAATATTGGAACTACACACACACACACACACACACATATATATATATATAGTGCTCCTTTCATATTTGAATTTCTCTATTCATTTTATGTACAATCGTTATTTTCATTCAAATTTTGAGATGAATTAATTTTGGCCGAAAAATATTAGCAGGTTGTATTTGTGCATCAACTTTGCAAGAAATAAGGGGAAAATAAACCTTGTACTACTAAACTATTCACTTTGTCGTGTTTAAGTGCCTAAACTATCAAACATAACAAAATGGTCCATCGACTCGACTTTTTATGGCTTGCGTGACTTGATCTTTGAGGGACTATTTTGTAACGTTTGATAGTCCAGGGTTCTAAATGCGACAAAGTGAATAATTCAGGGGTACAAAGTGTAATTTGCCCAAAATTTTATTCTCTGTCTAACATAATAATGTGAACTAATCAATTAATATTTTTAATCAGGGTCAGTGTTCTGAAAGGAATCATAATAGCAATACTAATTATAATAATAACAACAAAAAATATGACTTTATATAATATTTCAAGATGCTTTACATTAACTAATGGTATCAAAACAACCTTCATATAAGTTTGGAAAGAAAATATTCTCATTCAAAGCTATTTTACAACATTTTCCTTGCATTCTTTAGCGCTTTATAGATTTTAATCAGTTGGCCATATCATCACAGTAAGACAAATTTTCAACGTGCGTGAACATTGCCATTTTTTGTTGTTGTGTTTTTAAATGTATTCTCTGTTGGCATTTGTGGGTATATGAAAAAGTGTGTGAACACCATTTTTGCGTATGAAATTCGAACATCATAAGTATCGGGGATACTAAGTTATATTGGATATTTTTATTCTACTCCGAGAGTAGATTAGTTTAGCATTTCGAATTTCTCAATTCGGAGTTGAAACGAATGAGAAATTAATTGCTAATGTTGGGTGTTTGAATATGTATATCCCACATTGGATAT
Source organism: Buddleja alternifolia (assembly GCA_019426215.1). NCBI lineage: Eukaryota > Viridiplantae > Streptophyta > Magnoliopsida > Lamiales > Scrophulariaceae > Buddleja > Buddleja alternifolia. The sequence goes on along the minus strand of CM033408.1, from coordinate 29,741,710 downwards.
AAACCATAAGTTGTATGAGTTTATATACATTTGCCTAAAGGTAAAGGGTTGGCCCTTTGGGTCATCCACTTTGGTCCTTTGTGTGAAGGGGGGAAGAGCTATGTAATTGTGTCTTGGCCCAATTTCTTAGCTCCTCACTCGGGCGGTCCGGTGGACCGGACCACGGGCTCGGGCCTGGATCGGGTCGCGGGTCGTTGGGCCTTGGGCTTTGGCTAAGATGTGTGGTTGTTGGGCTTTGGACCTCTTCTTATCTTTTTGAGCCAAAGTTTAATTAACTAAAATTAACTGTAACTAATTAATTTAGGTCCATTTCCAGTATCTTCTAGTTTCTTCTTCTAGAAACCAGCAAGGCATGTCTCCTGTTCCTTTCTCATGCTGAGGATTTCAGACGTTTCCTTACCTGTCTCCAGCCGAAAGTTGAAGTGTTTTGTTTCTTTTGGAGCCGAAACTTTTGACATTCATCAGCTGATTCTTTTTGGCTTTCTATTTTGGTTTTCAATTTGATTTTGTTGCCTATAAAAACCACACCAAAAAACAGAAAATAATTCTGCATTGTCTCAAAACATTCTACATACATAAAAATTCTGAGAGTTCTTGGGCAAATATAGTTTGTGGGTTTTGTTCTTGAAGTGGTTCAATTACAAATATATAATCGTTGTATCTTGGGAAGTTAATTGCACGATCCTGTACCATCGTAGGCGGGGCAATATAGCTTTAAGGATAAAGAGTTCATCTCTCGCCTCGATTGTCATATTGTTCGTCGTATCACTATTTTCAGAGATTTTCTTACAAAGTGCACAGAATTTGCAACATTCTCAAGATCGAAGGTCTCAAATTAATCTCTCTAGTACTGTCAAGGCATTTGAGCTAAAATTTCTCGAAAAAGATGAGAATAAGAAATACTTGGTAATTATAATTGTTGAGATTGGTTCACCATACCAAAAAGTTTATAGTCCAAATTAACTTAGATTTTGGCTTCTCAACCGTTGGGTCAAACCAAGCTTAAAAGTGTCGAGGGACTAGACGTGCTAACTTGTCTATTCTAAGGTACCAAAACTGCGGGTTTGCACAAAAAAATTGTTTCCAATTGATGTAGTTAACGATTATGTGATGAGAATGTATGTCATTGTGTCAAACAACTAACCAAGTGTAAGACGTGATACAAAAATGGTCGGTGCTAAATGTTAGATCACATCGTGTTCCAATGATACTAGAAGTGCAATTTGCCTATCGATTTGCAAATGTTGTTAATTTCGCACACACCCAACCAAATGAAAACTGATGTATTGGGACGACTCCACGTGCTAAGAGATAGTAAACGGTGGTTAAGATGGGAAAATTTTATATGCACCGGGTCTTGTCTACATCAAACGGTTCGAAAACTGTGAAATTAACATAATAATTACGTCATTGTTGATGTGGCATCATCTGAATAGTATTGGTGTTCAAGATGAATTAATTCGTCGTGATAAGAGATAGTTGATGGTGATTAACATGAAAAATTCTTATATTCGGGACTTTAAATCAACCTGTTTCTTCTCACATTCAAGTTGGAATATAAATTGGAGATTTACCTCAATTCTGATTTCATCGAATATAAATTGTTAGAAGTTAGAACAACATTGATGAGTGTAAATATGAGATTAAAGGTAAAAGTCCAAAATGCCCCTGAATAATAATAATTTACAAAATGACCTAAGATTCATGTGGCACATATTATGGGTCGGGTTATTTGTACGACCTGACCTAATGACCCAACAATCTGAACCATAGATTACAGGACACGTGATCATGAATATATATAGTGACCACCTATGCCTATAATCTATAAAATACCCATGTTCATTTAGATGAGACCAACATTTCATACTCTATGAAACACTCTCAAATTCACCCCACATTTCACATCGTATTTACTCCGTTTGTACCAGCTTACACAAAATAGCCTCATATATTTTATTCGAATTACGCTAAGACTTGATCCTATTAAATTAGATACATAGACAGCTTGATCAAAGCAAGTCCAATCTAAAATATTATTCACGGTTCTAGTTTGACCCACCTAGGTCGTAGATTAATTAGATTCATCCAACAAAATTGAGCTAAATCAAACATAAACCTTAGCATTTTGATCAATAGATTTACATAAACCAAAAAAAATAGAGCTCGAGCTCAAGTTGATTCACTAAGCTCGTAAGCCGTCTCGACTCACCTTCATCAAGTACAAACCAAAACATTTCTCTTCGAATCTCACCTCAAATTTCCTAAAGCGAAAAATTACGCTTTTCGTCCCATAACTTAGTCCTAGTTCAATTTTGGTCTCATTCGTCACGCATTTGTTATATTTAATCCTATAACTTTCAAAGTATTATTTAGTCCCAACAGAACTTTTCATCCAAAATTTAACAGTCAACTCCGTTAGTCAACCTTTTGAGCAATTTTTTCGGGGAGATTTAGTGCGTGAGTGATACATGATATTAAATAGAAATATCATGATAATGAATAAAATAAGTGTGTGAGTGCATTCATGCACGAATTCTACCCCAAAAAATCATTCAAAAGATTGACTAACAGATTTGACCGTCAAATTTTGGATGAAAACTTCGGTTGAGACTAAATGTGAGACATTTTGAAAGTTATAGTATTAATTATGAAATATTCGTAACGAATGAGATCAAAATTGAACTAGAAAAAAGTTATTAGACGAAAAATACAATTTTCCCTTTTCCTAAACTAACCTTGTTGAGTTGACCAAATTTTCCCCCACTGACCAACAAAAGCCTAGAAGGTAGAGGGGTGATTCTATATCACGCGCATTATCGCGCGTGGCAACTAAACACCCTCCAAACTTGTCTAAAACCTCTCCTAAACCCCGCAAAGGAATTCTCACACCTCCCCTGCATCCATGGCCGCCGCCGCGTTAACCAAAAACAACTGCCTCATAACACACCGCCGCCGCCACCTCCTCCACAGTTTCCGGAAAAGAAGCACCAAACACACCGTGCCCGACCCGACAACTGCAGCTCCGAAACCTATTACAAATCATTTCGCGCATCAATTTCAACAATCCAAATGGTATTCCAATTTCCCCAATTCCATTTTACAAAAGACCAAAGAGATAAATCTTTCATCGTTTTCACCTAAATTCGGGTTAGTGAGCTGGTACTTGGGCTTGGTCAAGACCCGACCCGTCGCCACCAAGAGCATCACATCCGCTGTCATTTACACCGCCGCTGATTTATCCTCTCAGGTAAACCCAAATTCGAGGAAATATAATGCAAGAATAGATTTTATTTTTATTTTTATTTTTTGTTATCTGTTTTTAATTCTTTCGTGGAAGAAATTTGATATAGGACATGTGTAATTTAGAACGAATAGGGCTGAAAGATGTGTCAAGCTACTCGATCGACTCGAGATCAATCGCTAAAAGCTCGTTTGAGCTTGTTGGTTAACATATCAAACCGAGCTTGAACAACTTTTTGCGTTAGGTAAATTTTGAAGCTCGGCTCAGTGTGTAAAAGAATCAAGCTAATGGAGCTCGACCCGTATTCGGCTCGATTAAAGCTCGTTTGAGCACGACTCGATGAACAATCAAATCAAGCTCAAACACAACTTTTAAAACTTGATAATTATTCAAACAAGCTTGAACAACAACTTGTTTGGCTTGACTGAATTCATTTACTATTCTAAGAACGAATAAACAGTTTAAAGGAAATGATCATCTTGGCTCTTTTTTCTTAAGACAGTATTGCTGCACATTGTGCTTATGGAATGTGACAATCGTCTCGTAAAATACATCTCCCAAAAATTAGCGATTGAAATTCTGGTTTGAACTCTCTTTTGGATGAAGGACTAGAAGATAGGAAAATATGGATGGTATGAATTGAGTGAAGAATTCGAAATGTAGGGGGTTATATATAGAGTTGGAAAGTTGTGTCTCCAAAAGACACAACTAGTCAAATAGGTGCCTAGTCGTATTAGACACAACCCTTGGTGCAAATAGGTGTCTAGTCATCATTATTAGATGCAACCATTTGTGCATGTGACCACGTCCCTACAGTCGTGGCCGCTGACCGTATAGATGTGATCATTTGATCTGTTCGTTAGCTCGATTTATTTCTCATCCACTCCAAATTGCATTTGAGTAATTAATTTTAAATCAATTTTCCAACAAAATTATAACTCATATTAATCAATTTATTGGTACAGACGATTGTGAGGGAAAATTCAGAGGGCTATGATTTGGAGAGGACTTTGAGAATGGCTGGATATGGGATGCTGATAATAGGGCCTTCATTGCATTATTGGTTCAATTTCGTTTCTAGGGTTTTCCCGAAGCGCGACTTTTTGTCAACTTTGAAGAAAATGGCTTTGGGGCAGACGGTATATGGGCCTATAGTTACTACTATATTCTTCTCTGCCAATGCTGCTTTACAAGGTACGATTATTTCAATCGCTTTTTCTGAAAGTTTACCTTTTTTCCTCTTTAAACAAGTGAAAATGAGTGCATAAAATCCTTTTTACAAATGGTTTTACTTGAGTTCATGTTGTGTGAGCTAATATACCAGATATTGGGATCAGATTGAGATGTATTCAAAAATATATAACAAGATAGGTTGGTTTAATGGTTAAGTGTCTAATTTTCCACTTGATCACGAGTTCGAACCTCACTGAAGACGTAGAGTTCGCCACTTTATAGTTGCCACTTTATATGGTGCATTATGGGTTGATGTTGAGATCAAATTGAGCTATTCTCACCATGAAGTTTTGTGAAAGGAACATTCTGTAGGGAGGGGCGGGTATGGCAGGACTCTGGACGTGTCCAGGTTAGCTCTTTTAATACTCAGGACCTGGCCCGCCCCGGCTAATACTCTTCAAATGGCTACTGGTGTTGATACCATTTACTGACTTGGGATTAAAGCAGTTGTTTTAAGTGCTAGTATATTAGGGAATTTAGGGACTCCCAACTCCCGATATAATCACGATCGCCCACGTGGGGCCGCCACATGGACGGTTGGATTATACAGGAACTCTGAGTCTTTCTATGAGCCATGTTTCATCTTGCTACAAAAAGCAGAAATGGCATTGTTCTTTGTAACCCTCTTATCAAGAGATCTGAAAACAACTCCAATTCCTAATGAGACATACTCTTTGTTCTTATTCTCAGGTGAGAGTCGTTCTGAGATCATTGCTAGATTAAAACGAGACTTGCTCCCTACGATGATTAGTGGCATTATGTACTGGCCAGTATGTGATTTTGTGACATTCAAATTCTTTCCTGTTCATTTACAGGTGAGAGAATTCTCTAATTTACCCCTCTTCTCTATCTCCGTCTTCTGCCGCTTTTAGCCAAATGGGCTTTATCGACAAATGGAAAGTTCACAAATGTTATACATTGAAGGATATAAGCTAATGGTTTTCTTGGTTTTGAATTTGGCAGCCCCTTGTGAGCAACTCGTTTTCATACCTTTGGACGATTTACGTTACTTATATGGCAAGCCTGGAAAAAGTTAGCGTGACTTGAGCATATATTTGTCCATTAAATTCATGTCAATGCCAATATATCTTGCAAGAAACAATTTTTTGTGGCCAAAGCAGAAGCAAGAGGGCTCAGAATTCCTCGATGTTTAAGCAAAGCGGTTATTTTCTTGATTTTTCCAAGTCCTCTGCGGAAACTATTGGTCTAGATTGAGAAGTTGCTGATTTATTTCACATCTTTTGTTTCATTGCGTGTATTCTTATGATACTAGGTTAATCGCTTGCTCTCTCTGTTCTTTGTCTTTAGGGTAGCAGGTGATGGACACATTCTTTTACTCCATTATATGCATTATTTACAGAGTTTTTGATAATGTAACTAAGTTTTTTCAGTCATACTCGAGTTCTCGAGTTCGTGTATGATATCGAAATTAGCTTCACCAGTTGCTTCATGGAACTTGGTCATATCTTCATGTTGTATCGGAATGGTAAATCGCAGCTAAACTTGATTGTGCGTTTCAGCTCCAAACTTGGCAACAACACAATTACGATAGCGGAGTTGCTGACGGTTAGAGAGGACCGGGAACATCCCGGTGGTGGTGGACTACATTCACAAGACTAGGGGTGGCAAATGGTGGGTCAGGTCCATGATGGGTCCAAGTTCATGGGTCCAATATGGGTTGGGTCCGGGTTGGGTTGGGTTGGGTTGGGTCCAACTAAGTTTTATATAAGGACTCAGGGTGGACCCAATTTGGACCCAATCAAGACCCAAAATGGATCCAACTTAGACCCAAAGTAGACCCAAAATGGAATCAAGTCAGATAGAGTTTAACACACATACATACTTTCTACACACATAATACATTTTTTACACACACAACACATATTTTCACACAGTACACATATTTTTACACACACACTACACATTTTTCACACATTACACATATTTTCACACACACTACACATATTTTCACACACTACACATTTTCACACACACTACACATATTTTACACACACTACACATATTTTCACACACACTACACATATTTTCACACATATATCACACATTCTACACACACTATACATATTTTCATACACACTACACATATTTTCACACAGTACACATATTTCCACACACGTACCACACATTTTTCATACACTACACACATTTTCACACACAGTACACATTTTCACACACAGTACACATTTTTTCACACACTACACACATTTTCACACACACTACACATATTTTCACACACGACACATATTTTCACACACAAATCACACATTTTACGCACACTACACGATTTTTCACACACACTACACATATTTTCACACACTCATCACACATTTTTCACACACTACCCACATTTTCACACACACCACACATATTTTCACACTACACACATTTTCACACACACCACACATATTTTCACATAGTATACATATTTTCACACACACATCACACATTTTTCACACACTACACACATTTTCACACACTACACACATTTTACACACACTACACATATTTTCACACACCCATCACACATTTTTCACACACTACACACATTTTCACACACACTACACATATTTTCACACACACCACACATTTTTCACACACACTATACATATTTTCACACACACTACACATTTTCACACACACACCACACATTTTCACACACACTACACACATTTTTACACACACTACACACATTTTCACGCACTACACATATTTTCACCAACTACACATTTTCACACACTACACATATTTTCACATACCCATCACACATTTTCACGCACTACACATATTTTGTATAATATGTGAAAATATATGTAGAGTGTGAAAATATGTATAATGTATGTGAAAATATGTGGCGTGTGTGAATTTATGTGTAGTGAGTGTAAAATATGTGTAATGTGTCAAAATATGTGTAGTGTGAAAATGTGTGTAGTGTGTGTAAAATATGAGATCTGTGTGTGAAAATATGTGTAGTGTGTGTAAAATGTGTGAAAATATAGTGTGTGAAAATGTGTGTAAAATGTGTAATGTGTGAAAATATGTGTAGTGTGTGTAAAAATATGTGTAGTGTGTGTAAAATATGTGAAAATATATGTAGTGTGTGAAAAAGTGTGTAGTGTGTGTGAAAATATGTGTATTGTGTGAAAATATGTGTAGTATGTGTAAATATGTATATTATTGATATTAGAATTAAAAAATAATTTTTACATGTTGAACTCAATTTGGACCCATTTAGGACCCAAAATAGACCCAATAGGACCTAAGTTACCCATAAAGGACCCAAGTTGGACCCAAATTTTTTTTGGACCCAATAGAACCCAACCTAAGTCTACCCAGTAAAAACTTCCTTGGACCCAATTCAACCCAAAACCTATTGGGTTGGGTTGGACCCATGGGTCCAAAACCATTTTGCCACCCCTACACAAGACTGATCGTAAGTTATGACGCCCCTCTATTAGAGGAAATTCTTCTATGCTAGACCTTTCTCTTTTGGGTACAACTTTCTATGCTAGACTGGGATCGACCATTGGGGGTGCTATTGTAAAAAATACACTAATCATCCCAGTCCGACTATCTATTATGAATCGGGACCATTAGTCCCAGTCTAGCATAAAAGTTGCATTACAGAGATGTTATGGGTAATTCTATGAGAGACGAGTGTAATGGTCCGAGTGTGTGATCTGTGTCTATTTCTTTTACACAACTGTGGAGGGGGACCACACATATATATACTAGGACCATTGGATTTGATCTAACGTAGATTTTTCTAAGGCGTGATGGACATGCAAGCTTTATCATTAAAATGAAAATAAACGCCAAACACCTTAATACACATCATGTATCCTCTCGAAAGCCAAAAAGGGTAGCCTTGAAAATACACCCCCAAAACATGTCAGGACTTGAAACTCATATGCAAACTCGACCTTACATTCCCGAACTGACATTGCGCACCTCCAACAATATAATTGGAGCACACACGCAATACATCTGACAATTAAGTGAGGTCAAGTGTTCGAATCCCCCCCCCCCCCCCCCCCCCCAATTCCGCTGGTGAAATTAAAAAAAAAAAAACTCAGCTAGCTGAACAAGTGAAGCTAGACTGATATTCAAACTCGAATGAACCAGCTACCTTATTGCCTCTGTTCACTGACTTAGCATTAGAAGTAAAATGTAGGACTCGTATCAGCAAAAACCAGAATTACCACCTTCTCAACTGCCATGAAACCTTCTCGGGGCCACATGTCGTTGGACACGAGAAGTACCTCCGAACCCACCTAGTGCACCTGAAATTATCTATAAACTACCTGCTCAAAAGGATGTTCAATTATTACATTTGATAACAAAGGGATATCCAAAGGCCAAAGCTCGATGTGGACAGAGAGGCATCACATCATTTACGAGATTTAAGACTAAAACTATGGAAGTTAATACAAAACCAACCGATGTTTCCGTGTTTGCTGTCAAAATCTAACGGTATTGGCTGCAAAGTTGCCAAACAATGGTTTCCTACCAAAACCCTCGAACGGTTCACCACACAAGTTTCGGTATTTCAGAGTCCCCGGTATTTAGCAGCAAGAAGTACAAAGCAATTTCTACTACTAAAATTTCTCAAAAAATATTATAAAAAGTGATGGGAATAAATCCAGTAAATCCCCGATAACAACTGCCAACTTCTTTTCCCATTTCTCCGTATAATACAACTAATAAAGAAGACAATATGCTTCTTTACATTACACAGTTTATTGTCATAAGCAAACAATATCGAAAAATAATCTCAAACTCTAAGGACTATGAGACGCTAAATGTGTAAAAATTGCTCGTATACACCTTCCTTTCCTAACAACTAATATAGTTAACATCTATAGGCAGAAAGTAACTCGTTACCTGCATTTTCAACAGTCAGAATTAATTGTCTATGGTTGATGTTCAAACGAGTTGTGTGATAAAAAGTTCACTCGGTTCACCTTGTCCAGTGAGATGCTTCCGCATTGTGCTAGTTTACGGTATGTCATAATGACATATCTTCTCAAGTTGTGTAGACCAATCTTCCCCAAGTAGCCGAGGGTTTGACTCCATTGCGACCTGAAAATCCAGCATACTTGCATACGTCCTGTTGAATCCATTTACTGTTTGATCCATACACCGTGATCCAGAAATACCCAAACAAGGCTCGATTAATTTCTTCAAAAATACATCCAAACTGTTATTTATTACGTTAACACCATCCATTGAAATCCCAATTCCCTCCATCGCCAACTTCTTCTCCAAACGACTCCTTAAAGTCCTCGTATTGGGCAATTCCCCACTATTTTGACAAGTTTCACTAAAATTAGAAACCGAATGAAGAGATTTTTTCTGAGTGCTACCCATTTTGAGAGAAACACCAAACGGGGCCTTAATAGGAAGGCTCGGGCTTCTGGCAAATTGTTCAACCTCTTCCCCATCTTCCCAATGGGAATGCAATCCCGAAGCACTCGGATGTTCTTGAGTTCTAACTGTTTCCTCGATGGTAATACTCGGGCTTTTACCAAGTGGGCCCAGAGGGCTCGGGCGATCACGAGCCTTACGATCCCTATTGATAGGAGATCGACATTTTCGAGGTGATTGAGGGAATGCATCTCCATAAAGAGATTGCAAACAATTCCTTTGGTATCCATTTGTGACTTTCAAACCGACTTTTTGAGATTTTTGAGGCGGGTTTTTAGCTTGACTAGCGTTCTGCAAGATAGCTCGAATAAGGCGATTATGAAGAGAGATATTCTCTCTACCAACTGTTTGTATGCAGATCCTATCGAAATCGGCTTTGCTCAGCTTTGAACTTAAGAATCTCTTCAGATGATCAAAGTACTTTTCTGCTCTTTGTTGCCCAATCTTTTGATAAATAAGATCTTTCAGCTCGAGAATGTCGATTCGAGTAAAATGATGGCTGCCCATCATTTAAGTTTGAACTGTTTAACATACAAAAACATCAGATCCACAATAAATAATCCAATAAAAAAGCATATAAAAAATACCAATTTCATCATCAAAATTCCCTTCATCATATATAATATATATAAGTACCAATCCATATGTACAATCTACTCAACAATTGAAAATACTGAATCCAATTATGGGGTCAGCTCAATTAAGTTCAACTATAAAACAAGATTCAACTTTTATTTATCGTAATATTATATTATAATTTCTCAACATTGACAAAAAAAAAAAAAGACTTAATTTTTCATAATCAAACAGTACAGAGACAACATATGACGAATTTTGATGAATTGTCAACTTCAAAAAATCTATAGCAATATATATATATATATATATTCAGAAATCACAGTAATTGGGGGTAATCAATCCAAACCCATTTGACATTAGGATGAAAAAACAACAAAACCCAGAAACTATACCAAAGATCGAAAGCTATAGATACACGATATATAACAAATTGCTGAATCATAATCCGAACCCAGTTCGCGCATACCAAAACCCATAAATTGAATTGAATTTTCAACGCAAAATTAGAGTGAGAAAGTTAGAGAGAGAAAAAAATTCACCTGGGTTTCGAAGTGTAGGGTTGAGCGATCGAATTTGTGTTTTTTTTATTTTTTTCTTGATTGTGTTTGCTTCCTGAAATTGCCTGTTGATCGACGGCCTATCTGTGTTTATTTTTCTGAATACAATTTTCGAGTCTAAAAATCTAAATTGAGAGAAAAAAATAAAACGAAGCCAAACACGAAATAATTAAGTAAGCTTTAGCCAGTTCTAACATCCGGTTAGAATAGTACACGAATGCACTTTTAAGTACCTAGATGTAGTGTTTAGCTAAGGCCGTGTTTGGTTACGTGATTTCGTCACTTGTTTTTTTTATTTTATTTTTAGAAAAATGATACTACACCGGGTAATTTTATGTCAGACTGCGTGCAATGATCTGAGTGTGAATTACGTGTATATCTCTCTCACACAAGTGTGCATAGGGACCGCGCACAATACATCTTACTTTTACTTTGTAAAAAAGATAGATACTAGAACCATTGAACTCGATTTAAAATAGATTTTTCCATACTGCATCCCCTAGATTTCTCCATTTTAGCACATAACCTCAAACTCTAAGACTTTTGCCAGTCTTAGGTACATTTAGTGTAGCACGATGACTTCTAATGACATTTTTCAGAGCAAATTTTTGTTAAGAAACATTGTTTATCAATCAACGAATGTGTCTTTCCCATATTTCCCTCTAAAAGCAAAAGAAGGACTGTAATATTTTAATATTGATGATAATGCGAACGTAAGACAAACGACAACATTTTTGTAATAAACAATATCAATATCAATACGAAACTTGAAATAAGTGGTTGAAAATTACAATAATGAAGACTGTTGTATGATTATATCTATGTCTTGATGTAGTAATTGAAATCTAGAGTCTCAGGTGTCATGGTTGCGGCCGACGAAGAACATTTTAGCAAAGTCCTTCTGAAACATCATTTCTGATATAGTATTACTATTGATGTAAGTTGAGGGGCAAAGCGCATTTAAATTATTCTTGGACTAAAATGGTGAAATGTTTTTGGGATTGACGTGCTATTTACCTTTTTCTTCTTTTTCCCTAAACCCAAACGCGCCTTATGGCGCTAACCTTTTAAGCCGGAAGTTGCAAATCGTAGACAAATTATCCATGAAAAACGACATGGATGAGCTTTCCGAAATGAGCCCCATATTTGCTAATGTTTTCAGTTATAATTTACTTTTATTTCTTTATATTATAAATGTAAAAGCAATTAGTTTAGGGTGGTTCTGAGTCAACATTAATATGAATTGATCATGTTGTTTTAGTTATGTTAATTAATTTGTCGCTCATTATGTATAATTGTAGCAGTTCCACAAGCAACCATGGAACATCATCATGAATTCTTCCTTTTTGCAAGAATTTGACGGTGGAGGTGTATATGAGCCCGCTCAACCTAACTGAGTTGTTCAATTCGCGCCAATCCAACTCGAAAACCACGGCTTTGAAATTTTTAAGTAATTGTGACAGTTTGTTAATATTGCAACATACCACTTTTTTGATCAAATTATGGTTTTTATGATTATAATCCGTCTAACCAGTCACCCCGTAGATGAATTACAGGTATGGTATAGCACATGTATGAAGATTAACAAGCTTTGAAAATATATATATACATACTTTGTTCATACAAGCAGTCTGGATTTGGTTCAGGTTAATGAAGGGATGTTTTTATTTGACTTGAATGAAATTTTCATTTATCTATCAAAGAGGGAAAAAAAAAATACATTTATCTATATATGATGAGTTTATATATTTGTTTTCTTCATGATTTTGTTAGATTATTTGGGAGCTATTCAATCCTTGCAGATTTACAAAGTATAATAATAGTAACACTTACATGATTTTGTCTCTACCACCTGATCGACTCGATCCCGTTCACTTGATTTATTTAAATTTGTTACAAGTTCTTCACTTTCTTATTTGTTAGTTGCAAATACAATTAAATTTTGAGGTAATTCAAATTTTAATAACCCACAAACCTAAATAAATTGAGCTCTGACCAACCTAAACTGTCGGGGCTGCAAAGGTAGTAGCATGATTTCAGTTTGATATCTTGTCAACTAGCACATAGTTTGACTAAAATTTTATCATAAACTGCCAAACTCGACCGATTATACCCCTACTCGATAGAATACATTATTCCAAGTAGCGTTTATGGAGCCCGGAACTCTTGATCTCGAGACAAACTGGAGAAGCTATAATCAAAGTAAAGATTGATTATATACATGGAAGCAGCAATCAGAAACATACAAAACTAATTTTGTACTCCTTTAGTTTATCATTTAGGGGTGGGGTGGGGTGGGAATCGAAATTATAGAACAAAAGCATTACTCCCCAGTTGAGACCTTTGCTTCCTCATCTACACTCTCCAGAGGCGCGATTGTCCGAAATGGCGGGGGTTCACCAAACTTCAATATATATGCAGTTTCGTAAGCAGGGCGCAACGGTAATATCACTTGAGCATCAAGATAAGCATCACAGGAGAAACACCAAACTGAAAGATCACTGTTTCAAGTTGATATAAGCAGAGGGGCATGTTAATCAGAGTATAAAAGGCACAAACGAAACACGAAACAAGAAAAAATGACACCCAAAACGAAAAAGAAAGAGAAGCCCAAAAGAACCTGTAGCTCAGAGCCAGACTATGATGTTTGTGTTGATAATGCTCAAGCATGTGCTTGTTCACGAAACGGCTGCAGAGGACGTCTTTGCAACATAAACATAGCCAGTTCTCCTCTGGATGATCACACCTTCATATAGTTGTTACGGTTAGATTGATCTTTTGAGGGTAAAAAAGTGTGTGGTAAAGCATTTTGCTTTCATAATTATAAGAGTTTTTGGTTGATGATAATTGATAATTGATACTATAATCTAATTCGTGGATCTAGATTGCTATGTGGACCTCGCAAAAACGAACAAATTCAAGAAAACCTTTCGAATTCAAGGATCCAAATAATGGACAAGTCAAGAAACAGATGACAACTTAGATCATGATATAAGTGTTCCTCCACAGATACCAGAGTCAAATCCGGTTATTCAGAGATGTCGGCCTCATTGCATAATCAGAAGGCTTTTAGAAATGTCGCGATAATCGAAAGAGTTTTAGAAACTTTACGCTAAAAACATAACACATTTAACGCAACAATACTCCAAAAAATAACTCCGAATGGACGATAAGGTCGATACAGACATGATACTGACACAACTGATGGCGTATCGGGCATGTTTCAACGAAGATGATGTGTTTTATTATATTCTCCAAAATTAAGAATTATAAAAAATTTAACAAAATATAAACTATCTTAAAAACTAGATGAAAAATTCAGTTGTTATATAAACATGTGCTAATTTTTCTGTCAACATCAGTGTACAAACCAAATTGACTTTCACATGAGCGTATTTCCTTTATGCTCGCAACAATAATTTTATAAATTTATTACCCTTACATAACATGCACACATTATTTATATATTCATATATAGAATTTATATTAGACCGTCCTAAAAAAAACTAAAGTGACGTCCAATATCATATTAGATTTAAAATAAAAATGGGAAAATTACACACCGACTCCCTCACGTATTGTGTAAATTAAAAAAAATAAAACTCACTTATTGGAAATTTCATCATAGACCCTCTCAAAAGGTCTATTTGTCAGGTTTACAGGCGGTAAATTATAAAAAAATTTAAATACATTTAATTTTAAAAAATGTCTTAACATATAGGTGATTTTTATGTAATTTCCAATAAGTGGGGGTCTATATGTAATTTTTTCCAAAAAGAACAAAAAACCGTTGATGAGGCAATCAAACGGTGTTATATGTATCGACTCGAATAATCTCGATCCTCCATAGAATTATACCAATTAAGAATGATTACGTATACATAATACGATCATTAATCATCTCAAAATAATTCATTTCGATAGCTGCAATTTAACGATTATGAAGAGTAAATGCGATTTAGGGTTTCAGAAAGCGTATACCTTCTGCAAGGAGTGTTGGGGGTTGGGATGTGGATCAGATCCGACGACAACGAATCAAGGTGGTCGCAGTGGGTTCGGGCCTCGACCCAACCCGATTCGGACCCGTCTAACATCAACTCATCGTCTTCTCCTATGACGGCCAGAGACGACGACGACGAAGCTCTTTTCACCATTGATCCGACTTTTGGAATACAGAAGATTAAGCAGTAGAAACGTATTTTTTAGACGCTTGCTTATTTATAATGGATGTTAGTGTATATGGTTACGTGTCGAAATACATGTGGGCAATTGATTGGAGAAATCTATGCTAGATGAACAGTGTGTTTAAATCTAGTGTATTGTGTGCAAGGGTGTTCACAAATTGGCCGAATCGATAAAAAATCGAAAGTTCGGTTCGAACTGAAACTTCACAGAAAATCTCGGTTCGATTTTCGTTTTTTTTAGCAAAAATACGTTTTCAATTCGGTTTTGGTTTTCCGGTTCGATTAATCGAACCTGCTCTGGGTCGTATTTCGGATACAACTTGGACCAGTTGAGGTATGGATTGAAACGAGCTGCCTACGTACCTACGGAGGATCAAGTTTAACGTAGTTCCAATAAACAGATTATCTCAGGCATATACCTCGTATTTATATATGGGTCTCATTCTAATTCTAGATTGACGTTATGGTTCGTTTCATGTGGAAGAAAAGAGGATAAGAGAATATTGTGTGTCCTGGTGAGTGAATAGTGTATTTATAGGTGACACCATGTAGGGAAAGGAGTCTGACAAGTGCCTCGTTAGGATGAGAACATGTGTCATCATCTCGGTCCGCCGGGTCAGGTCCATTATTAATATTACAGATTTGGGCCTTCGCTCAGAATTGGGCCGTATGTTTTATTTCTGGCCTGGGTCTTTTTTATAAGTTTCATCTCTTTATACTAAATGGGCTTTCATGGTGATGATTAGGATATGTCCAATTTTTGGCATATCATCTAGTCCCCCACTTCGTAGTGTATATGGCGAAATTGAGGTATAGTGAGATTGTTATATATACTAGGAAGTAAGTGTAGATGTCATCGTGAGATGTTATTATTTCTACTCAGTATGTCTGATAATGAGGGTACTGTGGGTAGTGTAAATAGTCAATTAAATAACGAAGTGTTGATGAATAATGAAAACGATGTAAATTTGAATGTCAACCTCTTTGCGAATAGAAGGAATGTAGCTTCTTGGGTTTTTAAATCATCTAATTTATCTGAGGGTATGATAGATGGTCTTAGGGAAAAGTATCATATTCCTGAAGAGTATAAAATCATCATTCCCGGTCCCAATGACAGACTATATTGTCCATCTTCGCACTATAGGTGTTTTCATGTAGCTCATTTGATGGCGGGTCTTAGGTTCCCTCTCCATCATACTTATATCGATATTCTGAACCGTCTTAGGTAAGTCCTACTCAGTTGTTGCCCAACTCTTATAGGTTGATCGCCACATTCGTGGTCGTTATGCTTGGTTTCAATAAAGCTTTAAGCTTCGCTCATTTTTGGAGTTTGTATCGAATTTGTAATGGGTCAAAAAGTTATGGTAAAGGATTTTACTACATATCACCTCGTAAGAATTGTAGGATGTTAGATGTTACTACGTCTTCGTATGGTGATTGGAAAGATAAGTACTTCTTTATAGCTAAACCGAATTTCGAATCATGGGGGTGCCTTGTCGTTGGTTTCTTACGATGCCTAGATCGTCGGGTGTGGGCGATCTATCCTGGTTCAAGACTTGGTTCAAGACTGAGGACATAGTGCGAGAATCCGTGTTGGTTCGTTGTGGATTGAGCTATGCTTTTATTACTCCCTTCTTAGGGTCTATTGGTAAGTGTTATGTTTTCCTTGTGTGAATATTTATTTCCTTTCTGTTCGTGTTAATTCTTAGCTATGGATAATGAACGTGAAGCCGACATGTTGAAGCCGCTCGTACTGCTAAAATAAAGAAAGATACAAAGAATAAAGGGAAGGGTAAGGCATCTAAGGGTAAGGCCACATCTCGGCCCAACGCGAGGGATTCTACTCCTCGGATTGATAGCATATTACCGCCTCGGGTGCCCGTCCCTGTTTCCACCGAAGTAAGCACTGCAGCTGGTGGTAACGCTCCTATAACTCATGCACCCCCTACTCCTCGGGTGATCTCGCAAAGATCAAGAGTTTGGAGATTGCAGACAAGGGAACGAGGGGTTGATAACATTGTCCCTCTGGTGGGTTCAAAGAGACGCGCTACCGAGGAGTTGAGGAAGGATAGCTCATCCAATTGGCCTTTTGCCATTCCTGATGAAAGTTATCAACTTTTAGGTCGCCAGGAGGTGTTGCTACTTCGAGATCGTTTAGAGTGCATTGAAAAGAGAAGTTCGGTTGGTCGAGAGGAGGTGGATCATAATCGTACCATTTTGAAGCCAGACTGGAGAGTTTAGACGAATTCAAGTTTAACAGATCATCTCAAGGGTCATAAATCCTCTGAGCTTTATCACTGCATATTGTTACCTCGTGATAAAGCTTCATTAATGAATGTCCCCCACCCCGAGGTGGAAGATGTGGGCGGTTATTGTTTGATGAAGGTGAGTGGTTATTCCTTTTGCATATATTGCTATGTATTGTTCTTCAAATACTCGTTTCTGAAATATGCTCATCTCTTTGTTTTACGCTTCGTTGCACATGCATCAACTTGCCCTTTCTAACTCATATTGGAAGGACGAGAAACAGAAATTGCAGGAACGGTTTTCGAAGTACAAGGTGAAAGTAGAGGCTGGAATTAGTGATGCCAAAAAGACCGTGAAGAAACTTCGTGGAGAGCGAGATGAGGCGATAAAGGCTCTCAATTCTGAGAAGAGTAGAGTGTCAGCTAGAGTTGCAGAGCTCGAAGAGAAATTGAAGAAGTCTGAAGTGAACGCACAATCGGCTTTCAATGACGGTTGAGAGGCAGGTAAGCAAGAATTTGTTGTTTTGCCTGAGTATTATAAACTTATGAGCCAACAAAGGCTCGTGGGAGCTCATGATTTCCAAGTCTCCATAACTTTTAGAAAACTCATGGTATCGAAGGTTGCCGACAATATGGTCGATGGATTCAACAAAGCAATTAATTACCTGATTCAAGAGAAGTATTTGCCCCGCAACTTCGATAAAGAAGCGTTTGAGCAATTTGCCTTCCAACCTATGCTTCGTTCATCTGTCTCGGACGCACCAGCTCGTTAGAAATTTATCAACTATCCAGAGTTTTTATATTTAGCTGAAAGTGAAGATGATGGGGAGGAAGGTGAACAGGTCGAAGAAGGGGTCTGTGAGGAAGAAACAAATGAGGGTGGGGCAAATAATGAAAGTCCTAGAGTTGCTGATGAGGGAGGTGCATGATCTAGTGTTCATCAATGCAGTCTCAACTTTTTGACGAAGTGATCTCGTTTGCACAACTTTTATTTGATCATAGGATTTTAGTTATGCTCCTTTTTGATAGGCGCATGTGTCTTTGTGAACTGCTTATGATTTAGTCAAGTATTTGATGGGGTGTTTTTGTTGAATACAGGGTGGATATTTTTATTTAAGCAATGGGTCGTTATTATTAATCGTATTGATCTTTGAGTGTTGGATTGTGGTTATTTCTATTTGAACATTGTTATACGCACGGATTTTTCTAAGTAATATATCAAATTTTTTAAGCGTACTGAGTATTGTTGTACACACGGACTAAACAATGAATATTGTAATTGAATATGCGTGTTCCTTGATTATAACATTCCTTTGTATCGATGATAGATATTATGTATTTTTTACGACAGTGGTTTCCACTGGGATTGGAGTGTTTAATTGTGAATTCGATACTATTTAGACGTGAAAATCCTGAGATACAATTTTAAGGTCTTGTTGTTCATGATATGCATTTGTGATAGAGTCAAATCGATCATATGGTGTAAGGTCGTTCATCTTTTTATCATATACTCAAGTCATTCCTCTTTTTATCATCGATGAAGAAAGCGAAGAACTCAAAGTTACACGTTAATGATAAAGTATTCTTGAACCAAATAATTATAAAATAGTTTATTATGTCTTTAGATGATTTAATTCCTAGAGTCACTTAATTTAGTTGGACTCAATAATTTAGTAGACTCTTCGTTTCGATTCGACTCGACCCATTAGTTTAAGAGGCTAGAAATCGATTCGGCGTCAAAGGAGCTTCTACGGGTCCCATTCAACTAATTTGTTGACTTTAATTTAGTTTGACCCAATATGTAAAATACGAATTTATAACTACGTAAAATCCTATATCCAAGAAGTCATATCAAAAAAAGAAAATTCAATATTGTTAAAAATATTTAAATAATGTACATAGATATATATCTATATATATTGCCCTTCATGCGGTTGTACAAACTGCTGCCTTCACAGATTGGGCTCATGATGTGGTGGCAGCCGAAGCTTTGGCTGTTGCTAAGGCTTTCTCTTTCCTTGATGAGGCGGGCTTCCATCAAGTTATTTTTTAAAGTGATTCATTGGTCGCGGTGATTTGATCCTTCAATATAACAACCCTCCCAATTGGACTGCTAAAGTAGACATTGAAGCGACAAATTTTTTTGTGATCTCGTTGACCTAATTGGTGTTTATGTAATATTTCTAAATTTAAAAATTCACTGCAGATTTGCTACCCAAATAGGCATTTCATAGGGTTTGGAGTAGAACCATTCCTCAAAATAACATTTCTCTTGACATCATTTATGAGGAATTTTTGGTTCCATCTTTTATAACTTGGACGATTTTGTTTATGAATGAATTACATTTTCGTAAAAAAAAATAAAAAATATTGCCCCTCCCGTATAGGGGTGTAAACGAGCCGAATCGAACCGAATGAGATGTTGTTCAAACTTGTTTGAAATATAACTGTGCTTTAAAATTTGTGTTTGAGCTTGTTTGATTATTAATCAAGTCGAGCTCAAACGAGCTTTAATCGAGCCGAACACGAGTCGGGCTCGAGTAGTTTGATTTTTTTATACATGTTTTTGTTATTTTTTACTAATCGAGCCGAACTTCATAACTTATCAAACACAAAAAGTTGTTCGGGCTTGATTTGATAGGTTAATAAATCGAGCTCAAACGAGCTTTTAGCAATCCAATCAAATATCGAGTAATTTAGTTCGTCTTTCACCCCTACAGTCCCGTACCAATATCATAGTTTCATTTCGGCCCAACATAAAATTCAGATGGATATTTAATAATTTGAGTTATTTATCACTAATTCACTATCAAATGGGAAAATATTATTAAGCACAACCTAAAAGTCCAAAACACCCTTGAACCCCCCCCCCCCCCCCAACAAAAAAAACGACCACCCAAAGCGGAAAATTCCAAAGTCAAGATTAGGGTTTTGAAGCAGCTACACATATAAATACACAAGTCACCACCTCTTTACAAACTCTCCAATTTCATATACGATTACAGCTTCTGCACAAATTCATCGGCGGCAGCAGAAGAAGAAAATGGGACACTCCAACATCTGGAACTCTCACCCTAAGACCTACGGCCCCGGATCCCGCACCTGGTACCTACATACATACATCAATCTATATCTATATCTATATATATATTTCAATTTTCTATGTCGTTGTAATTCTCGTTGATTTCTGCTTTGATTTTTGGTTATATTCGTGTATGAATGTGTTTTTCTCTCCGTTTAATCTGTAGCTAAAAGATTCATTGCCTTTTAACACTGTGTATTGTCTATATTTTGATATAATTGTTGATATCAATCCGTTGCGTACTGCTATTTTGTTAAGTAATTGTTTGTATTCGGATCATAGTGAACGTAGAATAGTACATTAGATGAGTTGAATAATTTTCGAGTTATAATGGTTCTTAGGACTGAAAATCATTGAAATTGGAGGTTTCAGAATTTTATCCTGTGTGCATATACTATGTGTATTCCTGAATTCAATTAGCTTATGCTACGGTGAGGGTAATTTGAGACATTTACAAGTGCTTGTTCGCCGTTCTGTTATTGATAATTTCATTTCCGATATTGCTCTGTATAGCTGCTTCGTTTCGTTTATGACTTACATATTGTATTGGAATAGTTATTGATGTAGCAAAATTGACCTAAATCAGTTATGATTAGCGCTATTCATCTTTATTTTCTCTTAGAGACGAGAGTACCTTCATTTCGTGATACGAGCTGTATAACTAATACATTACTTGCCGGCGGCTCATAGTTGATTTTCAAGTGGTTACTTGAGCTGGTAAAGCAGTTACAATCGCACTTCCATTCAGTCAGCAAGTCAATCTTATCAGCCGACCAGCCTAATACTTAAGGACCAAGTTTCCTTTCTTCCTTATTTGTGTGGGAGTTGATAAGTAAGCATGTTAGATGTACTTATTAACAAGCATATAGTTCTTAGTTAAATTGAAGTCTTGTAAGTTGTATCATATAAGTTTATGTAAGAGGAAATTTTCAGTTCCGTTTCTCCTTGTGCTCTAGTTAAGGCTGTGTTTATCAATTGAGATAAAAGAAGTGCCTCTAATAACTAGTTGTTTAATGCAATTTAAAATCATAGTAGATGTTATCTTTATTTACGGTTGTTGTCATCATAGGTGCATATTACGAATGATAATTGTTACATTTGTTTGGAGTTATGGCTCCCGCTCGATTGTTTCTCATTCACTTTCTAACCTCTTGGAGTTAAATTTGACAGTCGCGTGTGTGGGAATCCCCACGGGTTGATCAGAAAGTATGGACTGATGTGCTGCAGACAGTGCTTTCGCAGCAACGCCAAGGAAATTGGCTTTATCAAAGTAATTTCCTGTGTTTTCTGAGTATATATACACACACGCAAAACTCCGTGTTCCTATATGTAATTGTTATTAAAGATTAGTTTAGTTAACGATAATCTGCATATCAAAATGTGTTATCTACTGGGCCTTATGCCAGTGTCGTCAGTTTTCATATCTGTTGCTAGTTTGGTATGATGATTGTTTTTCGTTTTTTCACTTTGCAGTATCGCTAAACTGTTGGTGCTGCTATGCCTCAACTTACTGGAGCGGTTGTTTCCTTAGTCGGAGGCTTTTGAAACTCCATACTTGTTAGTGCACTTTTTTCAGAAACGAGTGTAATGAGATTGACTATTTTAGTCTATGGTTTATCATTGAACCTGAATTGATATGTGAACAAATTTTGTTTCCTTATTATCTCATGTTACTATCTTGGTCATTCTATTTCTCACATAATTGTTGGTATTGTTGTCTTTCATTTTTTTTTACCCCGAAAAATTTCTATTCGTTCATGTCGGGTGAGTTTTGATATTCCCAGGCTTTGCCTTGGAATATTCTCGATCAACACCAATTCGGTATCTGCTTGAACATATATTGCATGGATGTTAGCAGATGTTTACGAAACTATTATGGTGATAAAAAAACAGTCAAGAGCTCAAATTTCTCAGTAATTTGATGTACTAGGATAACATAAGCTTGTCTTAACCAAAAGTTCTTTTATAGTAATCAAAGGATTGTTTTTTGCTAGTTTTATGATTATTTCTTGGTTCTCTTTCTTTCTCACCCTTCAATTGCTTTTCCTTTTTTATCCTGTCTTTCTTAGTAGTGTATTGATTAGTATTATTTGTCATTATTATTAAGTTTCAACTTCAAATACAATTGAGACATGGGGATATGTAATTACGCTCGTATAATGTGTAATTACTCCAAAAATTCCTCACCTTTTGGAAATTATTATTGAAAGACAACTTCATGTAAGGCATTTTTTATAATACACCCTGTGTATGTGGAATTTTTTATAATTTAACCACTGAAAACATTACAAATAGGCCTTTGAGGGGTGTTGGTAATTTTCAATCAATGAGGAGGTTTTGGTAATTATACCTGTCAAATATAAAAAAACTCACATATTGCGGGTTAGTTTCCCAAATGTAGTTTTTTTCTAGTTTTTCTTACACCAAACATGGGTTTTTATCCCAACCACGCATAGTCGAGTTGTTGATATTTTACAAATAAATCGATCACATATTTTTTTTACAAATATTGGGTCTTGTTGACACCAAACAGTCTTGAATAATGACATCAAAATAATAATTGTGTCACTGCTTCATTTTTGTTTTGTTTGGATTGAAAGATTTGAAAGCCACATATTTCAATTCATAAATACATTCATTGCACTTGTTTGGGTGATTGTTCTAATTTATTCTTTCAATTATTATGGTAAATATCAAATGCACACAATTCAGAGTCATTTCAAATACAGTCACCAAATCCTAATAATCATAAATTCGAACACAACCTTTAGTGTTGGTGACCAAATTCATATAAGAAGTCACCAAATCCTAATAATCATAAATTCAAACACAACCTTTAGTGTTGGTGACCAAATTCATATAAGAATCTTTTCCGGGTCACACACATATGCGGAAAATTATAGAATGTATGAGTTCAATGGAGTCAATCTATCAAATACTATTGGATGCAGATAATTTTAATGTATTTTACCGTTTTATCCCTGTATCCAACAGTGTTTGACGGACCGACTTCAATGGACCCGATTTGTCCTAAAATCACCCTCGTGTGCCCTACCAAACACTTAGTGCAAGTTTGAAGCTCCATTCCTAGATATCACATGAGAGATGACAGTGTTATTTTCACGTGAGTGGTGGTACAATTTTCCTTATTTTTCTCCTTTCCCTTCTTAAAAAGAGAGCACACACAAGAGTTCCTACCCAACAACTCCCCTTTTGGAAAAACTAAGGTTATAAAAATCCGTGTCCTCGTGAAGGCGGTAAATAAAATGACTCACCATTTTGGCCTTTACAAAATTTGGAAATTTCTTATGGATATTTGATTTGGACGAAGTATGACAAGCATAATTAGGTACTTTTTTGTAATATTTTTCATTAATTGTGTAAGTGTAAATCACTCATTTCGTCAATTGCTTGGGTCCGATAAAATCAAGTTCTGACCTGAAATTTTCACAACTTCACAATGTGAACAGCATAGAAATTGATTTAATTTTTTTTAATTTTAGACTTAAATGTTTGACAGACCGGAAGGGTGATTGTAAGATGATATAAGTTATAAGAGAAATTTTAATAAGGAGTAAAAACCATTACCCATTCGAAATTTGCGGATTTTTACACTTTTTTAAATATTTTTTTAATATATTTTTTTATCTGAGCTCCACGAATTTTACATTTTTATATACATTAGCATATTCCGGCTGAATATTCCGTCGGATTTTCGGCCCGTGGAATTTTTTTTATTTTTTTTTACACTTTTTAATCTGAACTTTTTTTTTTTTACAATTTTTTATCTCACCCCCATCGCATGTGTTAAATATCCACAAAGTTCGGGTGGATAATAGTCTTTACCCCTTTTAATAATTTTTAAAATACAAAGGACAAATATATATATATTCATTCTAAGAAACAGGGATGTGGGTGTAGTTAACTCTGGAAAAAAAATGGAATCCCAACTCCTTGTTGGAGTATTAACAAATTCCTTTATTTTGATCGCATAAATTACAAAATTATCATTATTAGTATTTCATATGCTTTAATATTTTTCTTTTATATGAACACTTCAAAAACTCGTTGTAAAATATAATACAACATCATATAAACTCCAAAACATTTTATAAGGTTTTTATAATTAACAAGATATTATATAAGCTTAACCAAACACCCTCTAATTATATAATTTTAATAAGAAAATTTAGAGATGAAGATAAGTAAAGTTGGCAAGATAAGATGTTAGTTAAAGTGCTATCATTAGTATGCTTTTGAGTTATTGATGAGTCTGAGTGGGGCTAAGGGCTAAACTAATTACTCATATAACAAACAATGACTAAAATGATGGATGTATTACTTTCCAACTTACTTCCCACTTAAGAGTGTACTTGAAGTCACATGACTTGTAATTTTCTAACCACCATTATTAATGTTATGTTAATTAATCCTTTCGCGATAAATTCTTAGATGTACCGGGTCTTGAACAACAAATCGTTTGAATGAATAAACATCATTTGGAACATAATTTCATATTAATGTGACAATATTCAAAACGTTTAATATAAACAAAACCCGATGTATATAAGATGCCCAACTCTTAATTCTTGGATGTTCTCAGTGTTTCGAATTTCAAAACGATTGTAGTTATTTATATGGACAACTCTTACTTAAGATCCACTGTGATGATTATGATCAATTTTAAAATTTTCTATGGATCAACTCAAGAAATGGTCTATCTCATTTGTTTTTTGTTTGATTACACTTTTCAACAAATGTTTTTAATTCTTAGATGTATCAGGTCTTCAGCATCAAACCATTTGGATAGTTACACATTGTCTGGGACCTAATCACCATGTTATAATAGGGATATTTTAAGACCGTTTAATATAGACAAAACCTGATGTATATAAGAATTTTTCTTTGATAGCTGAATTCTTAATTCTTGAGAGCTAGTTCTAAGTTTTTCAAAGCTCGAGATGCTTGCAATTATTTGTACGGATAGTTCTAACTTGAGATACATCGTACGTAGATAGATGATTATGATCAATTTCGAACTTTTGTTAGAATCGCTCTATTCAAGAAATGGTCATTCTATTTGGTTTTTAATTTAATTGACTTTTCAAAAAATGATAAAAAAAAGTGATTAATCTGAAAACTGGTACGATTAAACAAATTATTGTTAAGGGCAACTCTAAACAAATTATTGTTGTTGAGTCATTAATCTAAAACTGGTACGATTAATTTGTCATTGTTATAACTTATATATTCTGGTAGCCAATTATTTTGATTTATTTATTTTGGAAATTAGTCAGTTAAATTATGTGCCAGAGTATCCTAAGTTTGTAGCAGTAATTTTTATCTATAGCCAACAAACTTGCCTTTAGAAAAAGTTAAAAATAAATAAATAACCAAATTATTCCAGACGTGCATTACCATGCTTGCATGTCCTACTTGCAGAATTTTGCCCAAATATATATCGTAATATGGCAACTATTTTTGTATGTTTTGGTGAAAAAAAAAAATACATTTTTGTATGTAATTATCGAGACATTTATTTAATTATCGATAAGGACAAAAGATTGACAGAGGTTTGTCTTACAAAAGATTTGCTTGTCCATGGAGATAAATTTCCATCATTTAAATTAAACAAATACATTTGGTCTTTGAATTTTGTTGAGTTAAATTGCTAAGCAAAATATTTTTCTCATTTTAAATAATAATGATTTCTGCAATTGCAATCCCTTTCTCTTTTCTTTTTTTTCGTGAAAATTCAAAGATGCGAAATATATGCAGATTTGCAGCTTTCATATTCTTATATATATATATATATATATATATATATATAATATAAACTTAATTAATTTTTAATGTTTCAGTTAATTGAGAGTAGACATTAGGCTCACACATACAACCTGAATATATGATGTGACACTGAACTTGAAAAGTTAGCACGTAGTTGAGTATTCGTTCATAGTAATTATTTTGCATTTGAAAAAAAATAAAAAAATCAGTGCATGATACAAAAATGGAAAGATTGTTGGAGCCTACAATTAAATAATGCACTCTACTTTCTTTCTTTCTTTTTTTTTTCTTAATAAATTGAGACTGCATACAAATTTATTCCAAGCTAAAAGAAAAGTTTAATGACAAAAAATACTTTCTTTTGGGTTATAATTTTTTACTTTTTGCCAACTAGTGGTAAAACCTAGAAATCAAGAGTTTTTTCTCGAATAATATTTGATAAAAGGAATGAAAATTGACACTTTTTATTAATTGTTTACGAAAGACAATGACTAATAGAGCGTGTTTTGCAATACGAGAAGCGTTACATTTTCCACCACTCATCCCATGGCACTGATGTGGTGTGGCCATGGTTTTGAAAATCGGACTGGACCGGCCGATCCGACCGGTTAAAATCGGAACTGGCCATCAAACCGGTCCGGTTATGCGAAAAACCCGTTCGGGGGTCAAAACCGATCAGAACCGGTCAGAACCGCGATTCAACCGGTCAAAATCGGTTGAACCGGACAATTTTGAAAATTTTGAAATTCAACATTTTAAACTCTAAAAATATGAAATTGACCCCTTTAAAATCTAAAAATATGCAATTGGCCCCCAAAAGTATAGGAAATACATATATTTTTTTTTTCATATTGTCATATATATATAGGAAATACATATTTTTTTTCTTCATATTTTCATATTTTATATATTTAATAGTATATTAATTATTATTTATTGCATAATTATGACGTCACCGGTTCGACCCCGGTTGACCCGACGGTTGAACCAGTGACCCGGTCACTTTTCCGGTTCGTTGTTCGGTCCGATTTTCATAACACTGGGTGTGGCCTCTTTCTGCATCCATCGGATTTCAAAAATTCACACACAGGAGCACTCTGAGTGTTAGGGTGAGTTTGGCCCAACTTTTGCACAATTGATTATGTAATAATTAATTCTTGCAGAATTGATTATGACAAAAGCTAGGATTTCAAGCTTTTCTAAAACGTGATTTTATAACACAAAAATGTGCAAAATAGATTATAGGAAAATGGGTCAAACAGTTATCAAAATAAAGTTTGAACTCCAAACGCAAATTTTAACTTTTCAACCATTGGGTGAAACGCACCCTTAGTAAGACCGTACTATACAACGGTTTTGTCGAGGCATAATCTATAACTCGAAACCAATTATTAAGCATAACAAAAGAATCTCTACATGTAGTGATTCTTGAAACGCATACCAATTACATTTTTTGTTTGAAATTGTGCCTGAATTAATTCCAAAATTTAATCCGTTAAGCTAGTGAGTGTATTACTAACTAGATTCGTGATGCTCTCATTATATCCATTAATTAAACCTATAGCTAGATTAATTAAGTTTTGTTTAGGTAATTCATAGGTTTAGCTGTTCCCTATACGTTTTAGGCTCTAAGCATCACACTAGTGGCTTAGAGTAGTTATCTTGACTCTTTGGAGGGTATTGCCCTAATAAAACTCGTTCTTTGTATATTTTACACTTGTTAGATTACGGATTCCAATTTGTAGTCGTAAAGAGGGAAATTCTAGAATAGATCGTGTCGGTCTATTCAACACCATTGGATGTAAGTATATTGAGTGATTTTCACTATCTTATCCCTATATTCAGGTGTATGGTGTAACGGCCCTATTGGACCCGATTTGGCATAGAATCACCCTTGTTTAGATATAAACAAATCGAATCAATAGCAAGATTCGTCAAAAAATATCTCTTAAATGGCTTTTCAATTTTTCAATTTAGTCTATTTGGGTTTTTAGTTGTTTTATTTCTTACCGAATAATAATTTTGATGTCTTATATAAGTGTTTCCTTATCAAAATATATATATATATATACATATATATATATATATATATAAAAGAGTTTTTCATCTTGTGATTAAGACTTTTGGTCCTTGAGGCTTATTTAAGATGGTTGTATTTGATTCATTGATTGTGTTATTACTTGTGTTGAAGTTATTGTATTGTTGTCAACGTTATGAACTGGCTGGGTTACAACCTACAAATCATAAGTAAGCATGTGAAAATATTATCAAATACGTGAGTGTACTATACATGAAAATATATAGATCGATTACAACTTACAAATTAAATGTATTTGATCGAAACCTAAGTAATCACGAAACACATAATTCTTTTTCCCGATAATTTCAAAAACAAATAAATTGAAGTTATCGTATACCTAATAAAAACTAAATAAATTACACTTAGATACAAACAAATCAGGTTCGAACTGAAAATTTCATTTTAAGACCAACCACGTTAACTTCCACTAATGACTAGTTATTATATAACATAGAAAGACGGTCATGGGTCATGTCCCATTAACATAAACAAATACTTACAAATTAAATAACAATTTCTTCACCATAAAAAAATCATTAGAAAATCAAACCAAATGCTCTAAACATCATTAGAATATGATACTTAACTAATTGAAAGACTAGACATTTGATTAAGGTTGCCGTAACGTCTCTCTAAAGTTTCACTAAACCCCATACCCCCCCCCCCAAAAACACCTCCAAGTGAATGTACGAAGAACTCTGTGCACCCAAATCTCACCTCCCACACACCAACTCTCTCTCCAAAATCTCGCCGGAAAAATCACACATTTTTTCTTCAGATTTCTCTCTCTAAGATAAATACAGTACAATGTACTAGAGTTAACTTCATTTGAAGTAATTTTGAAGACCCATTATGATTTCTTGAGTTGTATTGAGATTTCTTGATCTTAATTTCAGCTTCAGATGTTGATTCAAGAATGGGTTCTTAAGGGTGTGTTTTTTCCCAATGAAAATCACAATGTGAGGTGAATTTTCACGTTTAGTGTGTGTATTTGTGTGTGAGTGTGTTCTTGATTGTGATGAGTGAGGTGAATTTTCACATTTAGTGTGTGTATTTGTGTGTGTGTGTAAGAGATTGTGATGAGTGAGGTGAATTCTCACATTTAGCGTGTGTATTTGTGTGTTTGTGTGTGTGTGTGTTCTTGATTGTGATGAGTGAGGTGAATTTTCACATTTAGTGTGTGTTCTTGATTGTGATGAGTGAGGTGAATTCTCACATTTAGTGTGTGTATTTGTGTGTGTGTGTGTGTTCTTGATTGTGATGATGGTAGCTGCAATTTCTAACACAGCTTCAACAACTGACCCCCAAAACCCCAAAATCACCCCCCCACAAGATGAACATTCTAGAAGAACGCCATTGTTGCCCTCTGAAAAGGATAACAACAATGGGGTTTCGAAAAATCAAAGAAAACCCAAATCAAAAATTGTAAATTCAAGATATATGATGTCCCCTTCATCTTCCACTTCCCCTTCAAATTCATCTTCATCTTCCGCTTCTTCTAGAAGGTTCCCGTCCCCTTTAATTTCTCGAAATTCGACTCCGGCGTCGAATGCGCCTTCTTTAGGCCTTAAACGGGCTGTTTCCGCTGACCGGGGGCGGCCGGCCGTGGCGAGACCGTTAATTACCGATCTCGAGTCGAAGCATTGTAATGCTAATGAAGTTTCAGCTGCAACGAAGCTTCTTGTGACGTCTACTCGTAGATTATCGGTTTCATTTCAAGGAGAAGCATTTACATTGCCTATTAGCAAGACTAAGGTTACCCCTCCTTCACCTAATTTGAGTAATGTGAGGAAAGGAACGCCGGAGAGGCGGAGAAGTGGTACTCCGGTTAGAGGGAAGGTTGATGGAGGTGGAGATCAGGTGGAGAATGCTAGGCCATCCGATCAGCATCGGTGGCCGGCTAGGAATCGGTTGGTTAATCCATTGTCTGGGGGTTTGAATTGCAATTGTGGGGAGAAGAACGGGATTATATCATTGCAACAAGCTATGATTGATGAGAGGAGGCCTTCTCTTGATGGAAGGTCGAGTCTTGGTTTCGGTTTACGCAGTAATTCTGAGCTTATAAATGGAAATTCAGTTAATCATAATGAGTTATTGATGCCGTCTGATCTAACTACATCTGATTCGGATAGTGTTTCTTCCGGTAGTACTTCAGAAGTTCAAGAATGTGATCGGGGTTCAAATGGGCTAAACGGGCCTCGTGGCATTGCTGGTTCGGCCCGATTTTGGAAAGAAACCAATAGTAGGTTGAGGCGGATGATTGATCCTGGTTCACCTCAATCACCGGGGTCCAAACTAATTGTGCCTCCAAAATTGAAAAGATATTCAAGTGACGGCCCGTTATCATCATTAGGGACAATGTCCTCTCCTATTCGTGGGGGTATTGGACAGGCATCACCTAGCAAGGTTATGACACCTCCATCACGGGCCTATAGCCCGGCTCGGATAAGAAATGCTGTCAGCACTATTAGTAATAGTTTTGTTGAGACGCCTTCAGTTCTTAGTTTTGCTGTTGATATTCGGAGGGGGAAAATTGGGGAGAATCGAATTGTTGATGCACATTTGTTGAGACTTCTTTACAACAGGCATTTGCAGTGGCGGTTTGTAAATGCGAGGAGTGAAGGTGTTATGTTGGTGCAGGAACATAGTGTGGAGGTGCGCTTGTTTTATTGTTTGCTTATTGTTTGACCATATGCAATGGTAATTGAAATAAGGTTTTGTTACTTTTTTTATGGATCATTCGCTATGTTTCGATTCATTGTTGGAAATATAGGAAGATCGATAAAACTAAAAGGATTAATTGAGTTGACATGTGAAAATGAGAAAATATGTTTAGTTTACTTGCTTCAATCTGTAGTAACATGTCTGAAAACGCGATAACAGAAATTAAATGAAATGGAACCGAGCTTCTGCCTTTGAGCGCTATATTATCATTACTGTATCATAAGATATGAGTGAAAGAGTTAGCATCTTCAACTTGAATTATGCTCCCTATTCCTTTTATTATGTCCTTGGAGATAATATGTAGCCAACGTCTCCAAATGCATGGAAATATAGCGTATGCGTTGTTGTCTATGTACATAAATGTGATACTTTAGTTCAAATCTTTGACAGTGATAAATTGTTACGAGGAAGAAATAATTAGAGATGTAAATGGATATATTCAATAATTAATTTGTTACACGATCTTAGTGGATAAAGCAAATAGACATTATTACGATACTTGCTAAAGAAAACGAAAAAAAAGGTGTAGAATGAAAATTCTAGTGTTATAGCCCATGAGATGGCACACTTCATGTTGGTTTTTGAGGTTAACTGAAGTACCGAAATAGTTGTTAGCGGGCCCAAAGTGCCGGAGTCTTGCTTGCGGGCTCACAACTTGCAATATTATGTTAATTGTTAATCTGTCAAGTTGTGTTACGATCCTCATTTTAACTTCTCGTTACATCTTCCGTATAAAATTTAGTACTCTATATCACTTTCTGATTGTTATTGATGCAAATATGTACTGTATATAATATTACAATTTTACCTTGATGAATTTCATGAACTAAATCGTCGTTTATACCAGAAAAATCTCTGGAATGCCTGGATTACAACCTCGGATCTACGTGATACTGTCACCAAAAAAAGACACAGATTGCAGTTACTAAGGCAAAAGTTGAAACTTGCTACCATCCTAAAAGGACAAGTAAGCTCTATTATTTCATCAATCATCAATCATCAATCATTGTTTATAATAAGGGAAAAAAAGAAAGAATCTAATGCTTTAAAACTAAATCAACA
Organism: Buddleja alternifolia; assembly: GCA_019426215.1. Lineage (NCBI taxonomy): Eukaryota > Viridiplantae > Streptophyta > Magnoliopsida > Lamiales > Scrophulariaceae > Buddleja > Buddleja alternifolia. The sequence goes on along the minus strand of CM033408.1, from coordinate 29,709,487 downwards.
AGCTGAAAATCTCTTAGGTTGTGTTTGGATTGATGGATTTAGGAGTTAAGGATTTCAAAAATCCATAATATCAAATTCCCTGCACTTATTTGGATAATTTTCGATACTATGGATTTTAAATAATTTAGTAGCCATTTTAATTAGTTTTGTATTCATTATAGTTATGATATATTTGAGATCAACTTAATACTGGTGTCATTTGAAATCTTTAGCTGCAAATCCTTCAAGCCAAATGCAACCTTGAGTAATTGGGAGATTCGTCTCATATAACTCGATCTCCTCATGCAGACTCTCCTTTCATCCTAATGAATGAATGCTTTTGCACTCAAATCTTTATAATCTATTATCAGTTGGTTATGATAAGACATTACTAATTTGCGATTTCTATAGTCTTTGAGCCAATGACTGTTAAAATAAAGAAACAAATCAAGAATAAATCAGGGAAACAGACACAAGGATTCACATCGTTCACCTAAATCAGACTATTTAGGACGTTCAAGTCATACCACAACAGTCTATTTTTGTTGTCTACTATTCCAATTTCCGTGTTTGATGACTATAAATGTTTTTTCATGTAGATGATGTTTTTAGAAGATTGGGCTTCTTTGGATAAAGACCACTCGATTTCTTTGCTTGGAGCCATCGAAGCTTTAAAGGCCAGCACTCTTCGTCTTCCAGTTGGTGGAGGAGCAATGGTACGTGTTTCAATTGTATAAAAGATAATTCACCTCGAGGTTTGAGTAAATCCATCATTATTTTCAATTTCGACAGGCTGAAGTCCGAAGTTTGAAGGATGCTATTGGTTCGTCTTTCGATGTTATGCAAGCATTGACATCCTCGATTTTTTCACTTCTTCCAACGGTAAAAATCTCATGCACTCTTGTTTTACCGCATGTTTCCCCGTATGGCTTCTTTTGTTAATTTCACAGTGTAAACTGCAAGTAAAATCAAGCAAGCATTTGAACAAGTGATTTTTATTATTTCTTAGGGAGTCCCGATACTTCAAGTCTTAGTATTATCACAACCATACATGTATGGTGGAACCCACATCGGTCTAAATGAGATACATGGACACCCCCTCACTCATTGGGTAATTACCACGAGACCCCTGAGGTTTTGCAAATTACCAAGACACCCTGTTAGATCTAGATAATTTGGAAAACAGGAATGAAATTGTAATATGCTTTTACCCCTTTTACTGATGGGGGTGAAATTGTAATCAATTTTTATTGACTAGGGAAGTTATGATAATGTGTTTCGTAATTACGGTGTCATAATGCAGGGGTGTCTATGTAATTTACCATTAATTTACGATAGGCTTACGTATTTCCTTTTTCTTTTCAGATCGAGGAAGTGAATACTTTAGTCACTGAACTTGCAAAAGTTACCACCAAAGAGCAAGCTTTACTTGAACAATGCACAGATTTTGTTTCCATGTTAGCAGCCATGCAGGTATTTCCCGGCCCGCCTCCTCCTACGTTCCCAAACTATACTTCTTCCATAATATCATTATTCATAATCGTTTCCTCTAACAGGTTAAAGATAGTAGTCTGAGAACGCATATAATACAACATAACCGTTAATCATCATCTTGACAAATCAACTTTGGATGCTAACACCCTAATACAGAACCTCATGGAGGCCTCGTTTGGCGTTTTTTGCTAAAACACGTCGGTTTGCCCCCCCTGTTTTTCTCCAGGTATATTAATATTACAGGGAAATGGTCTTTTATTCTCACTACTTAGCTGTATACACACACTTTTTCCGGGGGTTTTCTTCTACTTTTCCCTTTCTCGGGGAGAATGGAAAACCGATGTATATGAGGACTAGTATTCTAACTGCTGTTCTTGTTTGAATCCTATTTTTGTATTAATATGCCAGTTATATATGAAGTAGTTGCAGTAGTTCGAGTGTTGTGTTTGTATCTTTTTACTCTTGCGTTGGTGGATAATATCCCGGTTTTGGAACATGATCATAGATTTTGGAGGCATGGATGCGTGCATTTGTGATATGGAATAACAAGATGAAACACGAAATTAAAATTAACGATGGGGAGTAGTTTTTTTTCCCTTCTTTTTGCCCTTGCTTATTGAAAAATACGGACCGAATGGTTGAGGTTCGGATACTGAAAAGAACCACAAAATCTCGCTCTTGGGTCCTTTTCATCTTGTATTTCATCTTTTAGATGTGCGTTAAGTGTATAAAATATACTGTTGATTGGATTATATACACGTGGTGCACATACGTAAATGAAATGTAATATGAAACATATGATCCCAAGTGACATTTGGGTGCTTGTATTCACAAGTGACGTGGATGGTTTTTTGGTTTTCTCGATGCTTGTTTCACTTTTTTTCAATTGTAATTAGGGTTGGAAGGCGAATTAAGCTACTTGATATCTACGAGATCAACCAAATAAAAGTTCATCTGAGCTTTGGTTAGTTAATAAACAAAACAAACTTGAACATCTTTTTATATTGGATAAGTTTTGAAGTCCGGTTCGAGGTGGACTTGATTTGTAAGAAATGATAAAATATGCTCCAAAAGTTAAGCCACTTTACTTAAAGTTATATTCGGTTTGATTAAAGTTCATTGAAGTTTGGTTTGCTAACAATTCAACGATGCTCAAACACAAATTTTGAAATTTAATAATGATTTGAACATGGTTGATGTAATAGAGAATGAAATGCATTTGAATAACATACAGACCATCCTTTCTAGGAGATTTTGAGATTTCGAGTCTTGACACAATCAGAACTATGTGGTGGATTCCTGAAGTCTACTGTAATTTAAATTCATTTAGGTCATTTATATATTCACGCGCGCATGCATACACACACATATATATATGTGTGTGTATATGTAATTTATAATCATTTAAGTCATTCAAGTTTTTTCCAGGAAGACTTAGGCAATGTTTGGTTATGTTTATATACCATGTTTGGTCCAAAATTCTCACCAAATTATGTTTGGTTCACAAAATATTTGGTAAAAAATACATTATTTTTTTGGTAAAAAAAAAACATAATAATTATTTTTCATCTTTCTACACCTATTTTGTCCTTACACTCTTTTCTATGCGCTCTCTCTCTTCTCTCTAACAGATAAAAGTTTCATGATTTGACTGCTACAGTAATTTTTGTTCCCTCTGAAAACAAAATCAAATATTATCTCACCAAAAAAAATACATCCAAAAATCAACTCCCAAAATAAAAACAAACATAATCTCATCAAACACGCACGTGTTCTCATAAATTTCTCACCAAAATACCATCCCCAAACATAACCAAACATAGCCTCAATCTTTCTCTATATCACGAATCATGTTAAGTCATTTTTCCTACATTTTTCTTCTTTTTATTTCCGTGTTATATGTAATGTCAAGTCTAATTATGATGGGCGTACTTGTGCTAGAATATTATTTCTTTTATCATTTAATGCAACTTCGAGTGTACTCTCGATTGAAATTTGCCCATTATCAATATTTATTTTATGAATTTATTTATAAAAAATGATCGCACGATTTCTCTTGTTGAGATGTACGATTACAATTTATTTGTATTAAAATTTCGTCTTCTTGCGTTAGGTATAAGATCATTACATTTTCTTACACAAATATCATCTTTGTGAATAATGTTTTTATTTGGGATGAATTACATGCACACCCCTCACATTAGTATTAATTACCAAACTCTCCTTAATTTTCAGTAAATTACAATAAGATCTCCTCTAAATATTTATTTGTAAAATTTACAGGGGTAAATTGTAAACAATTTTAAACACATAGGGGTGTAATTATAAAAATTCCCTTAACATGAGGAGAACTTTATGTAATTTCAAAAAAATCTAATAATTTTCGATTATTAACGCTAAAGTGAAGGGATGTGCATGTAATTTTCTCTTTTAAGTATATGCATCAATCTAGTTTAATGATAGCTTGATGTTTGTGTTGTCTATCTATAGGGTTAGCTCACTTGTACAAGACGTAAGAAATTAGAGGTAGAGCCAGGGGCCTAGTAGGGGCACTTGTCCCCTTAACCTTTGAAAAATTATAAGTTTATTAATTTTTTCTAATTTTTGCCCTTCAAAAACCTAAAAATATCATGTTTTCTCCCATTTTTTCGTATTCATCCCCCAAATGTAAAATCCTAACTCCGTCCGCGTAAGGACTTTTAACAGTTTTAGATAAACATTGTAAGTTGAATATTCTGTTCGACATATAACGTCACTTTGGACCCAAAAGTTTAATCCATGCAAACAAGACTATCAGTATATGATGACTAATATGCTTTCGTGTTTGTACTATTTTTTTATTTCCTTTTTGTTATGATTAGTAAACGTACATGAGAGGGTCGACTTGTCGCGGTAAAATGTTTAGATTGAGCTGATAAACAAGCTCGAAGCATATGGTAGTGAGATGGTAAGTTTCCGAATTTCGAAATAATGACAATCATAATTGTGTTTGGATTCATATAAAAATTAACCATGCTTAGATGAACAATCAATTTCATTACCAAAACTCAATGTCTCAAAACTCTTTAAAAATCAATAGCAAAATGACCGAAATCATTTGTTCACGGTTTACTAAAATCGTTGTATTAGATAGTATCACCAGCACAGTGATCTACTGGTACTTAAGTTTCTAATTTTTCACCTAAATATCATGTGTTCGACCTCAAGACTCAATACGTAGAATTAGCCACTTTATGAGAGAGTACTATGAAACTAATGATAATTGACTTATAATATTTGATCCGATAGAGATCAACTACGGCTTATTTATGTTAGCGTTAGTGGACTGCAGTGGTCGACTTACTATGTATATATATATCCCAATAATCTTTGATTTGACACCAATAATTTTCCACACCGGTTAAATTTTTTTAATTGGATGAATCATTACGAGTTTTCATCTAACTTCTCCTCTTTAATTACCAAAAAGTAAATCTAAAGAAAAGGATAGTGCAACTTGAAAGAAATGGGATCCTTTTCATGCACTTCTCCCACCATTGCTCTTTACTTGCCTCTTTGACTACTCCAAAAGGCAGGTAAACCCAAGGATGTAGGAATGTTATCCATTCATTTGCTTTATATATATATATATATATATATATATATATATATCTTTACAAGTGCTCCACTTGCATTTATCATTTCTTTCCTATTAAATGGGATTAAAGCTTGACCACCCTTTTCTTACTCGAGCCCGTTTATCTATCTGTTCGTACGACAGCAACACACCACATACGAAAATTAACAATGACCTAACTAAAGTCCCATCCAAATTCTTTTATCGGAATTCTTGAATATACTATTAAAATGTTTGATCATGATCTTGTGCTATTTTTATTTTTCAACTCATATTGGGCATGCTTAATTTATTTTTAGAAAAATGATTTGATGTATCGTATTTCTAAAATAAGGGCAGCAAAGGAATTTTACGAATAAGAAACTAGGTGCATGACCTAATAATTAATGGGCTTCTAATAATAAAGAAAATTCACTTATTACTGGATTAACCATATCCAATGTCCATAACTCATTGTATTCACCTATGTATACATTTCATATTTTTTTAGAGGTTCATTAGTCATATTCTATTATCAATCCACTTTGCTCTATCATATTTAGGGGTTGAATCTTTCGTATCGGAGATCAGACCCGACCTTTTTTTTAATCTTGTTCTCCAGGATATTTGGGCAGATTGCTATTGATATTTTCCCTGACCGCTTATTCGAGCCACATTACTATTGAAGAGAGTGTATAAGCATAAACACGAGACATCTAATAATAATAAATAAAAAAAAACACGAGACATGTATAAATTGCCAAACTGAGGTAATATTTGTACGCGAGAAAAAGGTAGAGTGATTTTAAGAAATCTCGAGAGTTTAAAATCCAAGAAATAATTACAATCAGATAATACGAAAAATCGTGATTATTTTTTAATTTATGTTATATATCCAAAAAGCATTTAATAATGTGGCGAAAACTCACTGCCCATATGGAAAAGGCAGTTAAGAATATTTTGGTGGTTAATAGATTAGAACAAGAATCTTTCAGTGTGATTCTTTGTCAGGGTATTATGACCTCATCAATAATTGTTAAGATTCGTATATATATTTAAGTTTGGAGCTTCGGGCATAAAGTAGAGGTGTGGAGGAAAAGCTGGTCATAGAAATATCTAAAAGTCTTCAATGCACATGACACATCCAATTGGGCTTGCATATGCCACGCATTTTGAGTGTACTACTTTTATTTATTTATTAATAAAGGGTGATTCTAAAAATCATACCGACTACAATGGAGTCGATGTTTCAAATACATTAGATGCAAGATAGGGGGAAATTTCATGCTACCCATTTGGGTACGTGCACAAGTAAATTTTAAATCGTTGAATCTGTACATGATGATGTCACTTGTAAAAAAATATCTAAACCACCTGCAATTAATGGTGTTAAATGGACTTATTCCAATGCGCTCGGTCCATCTTAGAATTTTCCTTAATGAAAGGCTAGGCGGGTATAAGGTTAAAAATATCAAGTTACTCGATACTCGATTTGAAAGATGGATCGTTTAAAATTTGTTTGAACTCAATTTGCTAAGATAACAAATCAAGTTTAATGCATTTTTTACTTGATGGGGCTTGAAGTTTGACTCGATTATTAAAATTTGATAAAGTATGTGCAGAAAAATCAAGTTACTTGAGTTCCCGTTCGATTAAAGCTTGTTTGAGTTGGTCGATTAACAATCACATCAAGCTAAATAATAAAATCATAAGCTCGATCATAATTTGTACAAGATTAAACAATTTCTTATTTGGCTTGACTCACTTCGTTTGCAACTCTAGTCTAGTAAATCCGGCGACAATAGCTACCCAATAAAAGAAACCTAACAGCCACATAATATTTTTTTGTCAAAAATCGCTAAAATATATGACTCGATTTAATCACCGCAGCAGCCACCAACATATTAGAAATTTGTTGATGGGAAGTTACATGCTAGACTATCTATTCAAATTATATGTGCCCTACCTAATCTTGTTTAAATGATCAGGTTGGTTGAAAAGGATCTCTATCACATAATGGTGAAATATGAATGAGAGATTGACAAGTATAAAAAAATGTTAATGATAATTCGCTTACATTTAGTCGAATACATTTATCAATGCGTTACTGATGTGACATAATTATGTGAATTATTGATTCTATATTTTGTTATTGACTAATACTATTTCTTATCACATTTGATGCGGGCAAAATATCGACAACAAGATTTTAAATTATTTTCTATAGTCAATACACTATGATTTATGTCATCCCCATACTACAAAACAAATGCGAGGGAGCAAATTTTATTAATAAAACTCCCGATGCTCGAGTCATGAAAATCTCTATAATGATCAATCAAAATTTGAATTCAAAATGCTCAAAGAAATTTGTGTAGTACATTTTCCATCATTTTTACAAGAGAGATTCACTAATTATTTACAATTGGCCGTATATGGAGGAATTAAGTCACCACTACAAGAGAAACGTGAAAATGTAAAGTAACAATTTAAAAAATGTGAAAATATATGAAAATTTATATTGAATAACAATGATTTTTTATTTTTTGAATAATCAAACAAACTATTCAAGATCTATACCTAAAAAACTCATTTTGAGTTTGGTTCACTACGTATACGTAATGAACCAAGTTTGGACAGTTTTTTCTGTTCCTAAAATTTGAAGTTGAATTTGATTAGCTAAAATTTGAGTAGAATATGTAAAAATATGTATATTACCATCGAGGGTGGTGGTCAAGTGGTTTCAAACTTACTCCCAAGTGGTTTGATATTGCCGAGATCATGAGTTCTAATCTTGACTGGAGCAGCCGTCTTCTGGAATTATACTTGCCTTTGGTGGTGCTACTCTGACGGGGCCAATGTTTGCGCCGATTGTTCAGTTGGTCTGATATGTTCGCTAGTGAACACGAGAGCCCGAATATTGAGTAGCGAGGAGTGCTTTGGTCACCATCACTAACACCCTCTTTTTAGTTTCATCAAAAAAAATATATATAAAAATATCAAATTATTCGAGCTCAGTTCGTATTCTATGCGACCAAAGCTCGTTCGAGCTCGCTGCGACTAACAATCGAACCAAACTCCAAACGCATTTCATGTTTAATGAAAATTCTAAAAACCCATTCAATATTTTGTTCTGGTCGACTCGATTTATTTATCGGCATTGAAAATTTTTACATTTTCAAATTAAGTGCAAAAGAGAACTAAAATTACATAAAAAAAGGGAACAAACAAATAATCACAATTTTGCTCTAAAAGAACAGCCGCAAAAGCTTCGTTTCATCTCCATTGTAGTTTTCCTTCAAATCCGATTGACACAGAAATCCGCTCTCCAACGTCGTCGTTTCGGACTCATCCGACGGCGACGCCGGTCGCCGCTTCGCCCTACCTCCGGCGGCCGTCATTCTCGGCGGCGATTCCGAGGCCGCCGTTCCGAGATTCAGGCCGTTCGCCTCTCGATCGACATCAAATCGATTCCTCTTGAGTCTCGCGATGTTCGAAACCCTAGATCCGCACAAATCATCGTTGTTATTAGCTGCTTCCAGACCGTCGTCGAACGCCGGCGAGGCGCGGAGAGCTCCGCCGCGAAGCACCGTCTCCACCGCCGATTGGCAGGCGTGCCAATTTCCAGTCGACAACAGTCCGACGGCTCCGTTCACCGGATTTATCGTCCTTCCGCACGCTTCGAATAGCAAAGACTGAAACAGAGCTGCGAATCGAGGAATTATCAGGTTACAGTAATTAGGATCGAAAAATGAACTAAGTTATTCGATATCGCTAAAATTTTGAAGCTCAATTTGCAATTCAAATAAAATTGAACAACAATCTCGCTCTGCTCGACTGAACTCGTTTACACCACTAAAAGTAATCGGAAACAAAATTGAAACAATTGAAGTTGAAGGTTACGATGATGAATGATATATATAGCTTAAACACAAATTTCGAAGCTCGATTACAATTCAAGTAAGCTTGAACAACAACTCACTCTGTTTGATTTGACTCGTTTACACGCCTAAAAGTAATTGGAGACAAAATCGAAACAATTGAAATTGAAGGTTACGATGATGTGAATGATATATACCAGGTCTTTGCGATTCAGGAACGGAAGAAAGGAATGAGATGAGTCCGGCGCGGCCGAAGAACTTGGCGACGAAAACGGTGGCGTTTGATTGAGCTTGAGGGGAATCTATGCCTTGTAAGCTTTGCCTGAGAATGCAGTTTTCATTGCAGCCTTTGCGGAGAATTCTGCAGCCGTTGCAACTCATATTTGTTTCAGGTACGTACATACAAAGATTTGATTTGATTATGAAATGTGTTGATATGCAGATTTGTTTTCTTTATGGTGATGAGTTAATAGATACACAAGAGCTTATATGTATATGTATGTATGTATGTTTGTGTGTTTATGAGAGAGAGAGAGAGAGAGAGAGAGAGTTTTTTCGTTTGAAGGGGGAAGACGATGAGGAATATATAGAGGGGAACTGTGGTCCATCATGCATGAGAATATGTGATGTGGAGAAAAGTAGAAAAATGAGTGGAGTAAAGTAGCTAGGGTTAGTGAGGGAAAATTGTAGCAGCTTCGGTTGATTTTAAGCGTAATGCACTCATTTCATGAATATATTTGGGTGTGGTCGAGTCTAGAACGGGTTAAAATTTGCATGCTAGGGAGGGGTTATCATAATTAGCTCCAAGACTCTTACAATGAAACACAATCTCAATTATTTATGTGATCGACTTTACGTAAAGTTTCATTATAAAATGAATAATTTTGATTATATTGAATTTAATGCGCTGAGGCTCTCTAAACCACTTGTTAAGAAGTACTCTATGGGATTTCTCAGGAGAATCGTAACTATCGATGTAATTCGAATCCACATACATTATATATGTATTATACACGAACACTTATAATTATATTATACATAAATAATTATAACTATGTGTGACTTAATGCCCCCATACTACCTCGAACGATCGTTAGCGAGCACTCTCCTCGTTCCATCGAGTCATTCTTAAAAAGTTAGAGATCCTTTATTACTCAGGGTTTTGTGACAATCGCAATTATTTTTATATATATATATATATATATATATATATATATATATATGATAGGATCTTTTATATTGCTTACCATGTACAAATACTGGTGATTAATTGTATCGAAGTTTTGGGATTCCTAATTATTATCCATTTATTTTTTATTTTTTATTTTTTATTTTTTATTTTTTTGTATTGCTATAGGTCAAGGGTAACTAGGGTTTTGGATATCATTTCTAATGTTTGTTAAATTAATGATTGGAAGGGAGGGGGCGTTCCGAAGGTGTTGGGCAAGGGAGAGCGGCTCCGTATCTCCGCGAAAGGCTATATATATATGGGGGGTTTCTTCTTCCTGCTCCTTTGGATTCACTACCCCTTTCAATTTGTGGGTATTTTTTTTGTACAAATATTTTAAACTATTCACTTTCATTTTAATATTTCATCCTATTCTACATTACCTTTTGATCCTTGAAATTTTTCGTTATGATATAGTGTTTAATTTATATTTCATAATATAAATTCGCGGGAAAATTACACTTTTCGTCCCTGAAGTTGAAGCCAAAAACACATTTGGTCCCTCATGTTTCAGCCTCAACACATTTGGTCCCTCAACTTACAAATTTCGAACAAATGTGGTCCCTGCCGTCAATTTACCGTTAGAACTAACGGAATCCGCACTGTTCACATCTTCCCCATCTAAAATCGTTTCAAACTTTAAATATTTCTCAAAAGTCCATTTTAACATCTTATATGGTTAGAATACTTCTCCATGTAAGTTTTGTCCCAAAATACGCTGATCTTTGACCCGAACCGCACAAATCCAAAAAAATCCGTTTTTGAATCAGCCTATTTGACAAAACTTACATGGATGGATTCTAACGATTCTAACCATATAAGATTCGTTAAAAATGGACTCATTTTAAAGTTTGAAATCCATTATGTGGTTGTGAAATATGTGTGTTTTTGGCTACAACTTCAGGGACAAAAATTGTAATTTTCCCATAAATTCGCATTATATAGATATATAATTACATAAATTATATATATATACACATTATGTATATATTTAAAAGAACATTTTATATACTTCTTGTATATTGATCTTTCGGAGAAACCTTTCTTCCATTATGTGGTTGTGGTGTATATATGATGAAAAAATAAAAGAAATAATTATTTGAGATAAAATATGTGAGTGCTTCAAAAACTAATTTGTAAATTTATTAGGAGATGCATAGAGCTAAATTAAATTGCCAAATAGAAGTTTTACAACCAATATTAAGTAAGAGTTTTAAAACTATGTAAACTTTTGTTATTTACATACTCAAGTGGGTGGTGAGCATTATCGTGCATACATTTTTTCCCTACGTCAATTATACTATTATTGGGATAATTGCATCAACCTCCCCTGAAATATGGACAATTGGCATCCACACCTCTCACGTTTGGTATATTGGCATGGACCTTCCTTCCTTCAACTTTTCAATTAAATTTATTTATTAAAGACTAAAATGCCCTTTATCTTTAGAGCTAAAATATTGAATTAAACTTAATAGTTTGTCATTACAAAAAAAAAAAATATTAGTGACAAAATATCAAGTGGCAATGTCAAAGTTGTCACTAATTATAAATTTTTAGTTACAAGAATTTTTGTTCTGTCACAAAGATAGGTTTTACATGTTTAATAGTGACAAGATTTGTATAGAAATTGTCACTTTTAATAGTTAATGACAAGAAAATTGTTGTCACTATTGAAAATTAGTGACAACTTGGTGACAACTTTATTTGTGTTGTCACTATATATGTGTCACTAATTGTCAATAGTGACAACTTTAAAGAAACTCTCGTCGCTAAAAATTCTTATTGTGACAAAGCAAAAATTATTGTCACTCATTATGTGTATCTAATGACAATTTTAATATTGTCACTTCGAATTTTGTCACTAACATTACATTTTGTTGTAGTGTGTTGGAATATTTTTTTTACAAAGTATCATTAAATGACATTGTAATAAAATATAAACATACTCATAAAAAATTATCAAAAAATCAGAGATATATTTCTAAAACTCTTAAACCATAAATTAATAATAATAAAAAAAAATCGGATAGTTTTATTCTTAAGTTGAAACTTAAAAACCGTAGAATGAAAAATTAACTTATGAATATTGTTTAAATAAACTACAAATTAATGAAAAATTATAACTCAACAAATAGCGCGCGCACACACACACACATATATATTTATATAAATATATGTGTGTGTGTGTGTGTGTATTAATAAATTTCACTTAACCGAATGAAAAGAAAAGCCCAAATATCACCATAAATCTTCAATTCCGAATATGAAATTATACTAAATACAATATAAAAAAGTACTTGACATATTGATTCAATATTGCAATAGAAATAAAAATGGATGTAACAAATAAAAATAGCACAATTAAAACAGAAAATATTTGTCCATGACAAATTATTCACGAAATTAGGAAAGATTTTTTGATATTTCAAAAAAGAAATTCATTTTAAATATTTAATTACAAATTAATTTGACAATATTTTGACAAATTTTCATTCAATTAAACATTTTTAGCTAAAATGTTAAGGTTATAATAGTCTTTTAGTTTTAAACTTTAGGAAAAAGTTGAAGAAAGGAGGTCCTTGTCAATATATCAAACGTGAGGAGTGTGGATACCAAATACTTATAGTTTGGGGAGGTCAATGCAATTTTCCCTACTATTATTTGTGCGTAACATCTAATTAGTGATTATTAATAATTAGAATTTGAGGTCATAAATAGAACCCCTTCTTATCCATTCATCATGTTGGATTAAATAACAATGGTTTTTCACAAAGATTCCACTGTATCAATTCACTTGCGGTCTGCCACACACACACACACACACACACACACATATATATATATATATAAAGTAAATTAACTTTTGCATTGTGGGCATCCATATTATCACGCAAGAAAAACAATTACCGGAAAATAATGTATGAATTCCACAATAATAATTCATGATTTGCCCTTTGAACACCATATAAAGTCCTCATTTTGTGACACATGTTTAGGTAAGATTCCTTGTCCTTATAGTATAGTGCTAGATACTTATGACTCATCCTTCACTTCATCAATTTTAAAGAAGACCTCCCACTTACTTTTCTAGTTAATATTATATGCACATTTCTTGGGAGACAAGGGAAAGCCAATAGAGAAACTTATAAGAAATTAATTATGCATGCTAATATTACATTTTTGGTCCGACATGGTTGAACATCTTTGATCCCGAATTTTATGAACTCTGTAATTTTCTATAGTTAAAAAGTTGTTGCACATTTGTCTACGTCAGATTTTGGATAGAATTAATCATGCGAGTGTTATAAAACTACTAATTATACTGATGTGATGAGAAAAACGCATATAAAACCCATTACCCGAGAACTTGAATGCAAACCATTTTCTCTTCTCTTGCTCGAGAATGCATCAATATTCAAAAGGTGAAAGATTCTTAGCCTTTTGAAGTTATAATGGCCTAATTATAAATTTGCTTTGCAAGCATTAATTATGAATTATAAATGTCATAATTAAATAATCAATTTAACTCTTGCGTCTTTGGAAAAGCCCCAAGCTCATTGGATTGGATAGACCTGGCATTATCGGCTATACTCCAACACCTAAAATTAAATGTGAATTTTGGTAAGTATGAAGAAAGAATTCACATTGTTTACCCTCTAATTTACATAAAGGGCGTTTTGCTCTTAATTACATAATCGATCTTATATTATCTCTTCTCTCAAATAAATTTCTTAATATTATTGTATGTATTTTAATTTATTGTATGCATTCTTTTTAATGTCTATATGTACTTATATAGCTATATAAACGTACAAAAGATTATATGTAAAGACTGTCTAATGTGACCATAAATGGATCCAAACAAGCTTTTATGTAAGTTACATTCATATACATATACAAATGATGTTTTGTGGGAATGGGATTCCAATTACCCATAAGCCATAATAGACTTTGCTATATAGATTATAGTTTATTAGTACTAACTCTTTTTTGAGTGATTGGTTTTTAGGGTTTTGGGGACTTCGTTGCGTTCACAAATTTACAATATCATATATGTTTAGTAGACCGACTCTACATGGATCATATATATCGCATGAACAATTGCGATGTTTGGATACCTGAGGTTGTGTTGGGATCGAAGAATTTGAAAGCTATAAATTTCAAATCCATTTATAAATTTATTATGTTTGTTTGAATAATTTCAATTTACGTAGGATTTCAAATCTTTGACGCTCAATTTTAGATTCAATCATTATAGCGAGTTCCAAATACACGTATTTTGAAGTTAGTTGACGTTTTTCCTTCAAATCATCTCCTCAAATCTAAATCACTGCATCATCCAACACACGACCTAACTCTCTCTTCTTATATATTCACAATCACAATTATATAGTAAAACCTCATCTATGGGATGTCATTCTGAGTAGATGGTTGATCATGAGTTTATTTTATGTCCACCCACTTTGGTGACACTCAAGTGTGTATGCACTATTAGATCTGTATATGATGATGTTATAGAGTGAAATGATGACATCATCATTTATGATCCAACAACTCACAACCCATTTGGATGACATGGAACGAACCGGCTGAATGACAAGTGTCTTATATACCCAATCACTCATTATATATTCACTAATATAACATTTCATTAAATGAATAACTACGATTATTCGAAAACTCCAAATCTCACAAACTCATGGTCCTTTTTTATTGCCAACCTTTTCATACAAAATGTGACAAATGGATTTTGATCTCCAAACATATGTGAGTGGACCACTTATAATGAGTAAGTATTGATCCACAAATGTCTTCGGTAAAACTTGGAGAGAGGCACTTTTGACCTCTTGGAGTCTTGGTTGCAAGAATGTTGCCCTTCCATGAAATAGAGAGACAATTAATGTTTCACACTCTCTATAGAGCCACAACTTATAAATTCTAATTTTTAATGTGAGATTGATGATGCAATGATATTTATAACATGTTGATGAACAGGTTGTATATCATGATGTTTATATATGATCAAAAAACTTTAATCTTAATCTTGATCACATATATGCTATAACTATTAAGAAAGGTTTGATCATTAAAATTGATTCTTACCAAATTTAGTTTTCGATTCTTTCTGCGGTACAATTATTGTACTTGCAATTGTTTGAAAAAAATTTATGACAAAAAGGTTTTTGATAACTGGAAAGTTCAATAAAGAATATAAATATATCCCCACAAAATGGGACACATTTCATTCTCATAATGCAGTGATGAAAATGATTCATCCTCATAATGCAATGATGAAAATGACTTCAAACATTTCTAGCTAGTCTCCAACTTGACCAAAAAAAAAGTCTTAAATTTTTTTATATGAACTCACACAATAATGTAATTTTCATGCTATTCATTTGATACTTTCTTAAATGTATTTGTGAATCACTGAACGTGAAAATAATAAAGTCAAAGTTATAATGACGATACTATAATGTCTAACATACCACTTGAACTTATTTTGGCGGGGCTCAAAATAACACATACCTCTAGTATGTGTGTCACTTGCACAGTGGTCTAGTAACGAGCTTTCTTACTCTTTTTTTTTTTGTAAGTCACGAATTTTAACCTCATCGAAGACGTAAAAATCGTCATATTAGGGAGGGGCCATGGCCAACTTGTAATGTTTGATACAGTAGAGACTAAAACTTATTCACTAGTGTATTGGGACTGCAATAATCAAGTTTGATTAAATATCCCAGCAAGCTTTTGAGAAAAGAATATCTCATGGAGATCAGAGATAGTCATTGCGAATTTTGCCAGATCTAGCATTTTTGAAATAGAAATACCACATTACACGGGTATGAATCATAGCCAATTCGATGCATGGTAAATCTTTGGACCACAAAGGTTTCCTCCAAAAACGGGTCACAGAAGCTTGTGGCTCAGAATCCCGAAACAATTGAAACCACGAATGTCGTTCGACCAACATACAATCCTTCAATTCACGGATAATTATAAATTATATCAAACCTTTCAAGTCCCACAATCCCTAAGAATCGCTAACACAAGTATTGACATAAAGCTAATATATGAATATATCGTACAATAAGATTTTGAAAAATAATTTGCTAATACTATTCTTATTATAAATCTTCGCACGATTGAAACTATAAGACAAGAAAACTAAAGTTTAATTCACTCCATTGGTTTTTAATTCAGTTTTACTGATCCGAATAAAACACACAGAAATCTCACAACACTTGAATGCTAAGACATAAATACAAGCCTCTGTAGCATTGCTCCAAATTAGACCACCCAGATTCAATAATATACACTCACAGTAACACTTCTAGATATAAATTAGAGAATAATATCTAAGAACCAGATTTTTTTTTCCCTTCAAATTCTGTTTGCGGAAATAACTCGCGGAAATTGCAAATTACACGATCATTCCGTTCCCGAGATATTCAGTTTCCGTTCCTACATGGAATAGATAGACATTTTACCTGTTTACATATTTCCCTTCTCTCCGGCTAGGCAAAGAGCTGAGCAAACCTAGCTGCCAGCTTTGCGCTCTTGTAGTCGTCTCTGAGCTGAATAAACCTGAGTTTACAACCAAATTTAAATTGTTATCACAAAAATAAACGATGAGTAAAATGTGGAAGGCGAAATAAAAGGAATTCATCAGTTAGTTCTCATTGTTCACAAATTGAATTTTGGTCATCTTCTCCAACAAAAAAAGTAAAAATAGCACATACACACAAAAAACGCATGTGTGTGTAGTTTTTCTGAAACACACGACATATTTAAACTATATTTAGTTTAAGATAAAAGTGAGATTAGTCATACCTTTGTGCATCTTTTCGGATGCTTGGAGTTCCCTCGAATAGAGTTGACAGACTTTCAGGAGCAACAATAAAGACATTGGCCATGCTGGAGAGAAGAAAATACGCCCATTGAACAATAGAAAAATATTGAAATTTATTTTGCTTGTTTAATTCTGTTGGATAAGAAAATATGAGTTTTACAACATAAATTTACTTACATTCCCAGCAACTCAAACTTCTCGTCTACGGTGGGAGCATTAAAACTTCGAACAAATTCACCATACTCTGTTATATCACGCTTAAGCCGCAGCCCTCCACTGCAGACATTATATACAATCAAAATATGAGGCAGTTTAGACTAGCTAAGCATCAAAGAGGTAATCAGAAAGGGGATATGTTATTTCAAGTCTGATGGACTCATGAACCATCTTTTAACTCAGTTTCCTGTTAAATTTCTCTCTCAGTTTTTAAAGCAGTAAACATCTTTTCGAGATGCACAGACGGCCTCTATTCTCCAAAGATAAAAAAATGTCAATAGTGAAACATGGGTATTATCGATCGTGCCTCCATTATTTTCATTAAACATCTTTTCGAGATGCACAGACGGCCTCTATTGACTTTTTTGATTATTCCTATAAGAAGTCAAGCAGGGACATTCTTTTGTAGGGTGGAGGGAGTATATGCTAGTACTAAATATGATAAGAGAGAGGTAAAGGAATAAAATTGCTTTACATTCATGCTAGGGGTCTTGAAGAGCTTATCATCTTAAGTAAAGAATGCAGCTCTGCATTAGCAATCTAAACGTATATCAAAGATTACCTCGGATTAAAAGTGAACTTCTGCCAATGATTCAACAGTCCCTTATGCAAGCGATTTCCCTGTAACAATCCACCCATTTAAGTTACCAGTTCAAAATCCCATTTTGTTACTAAGGATGTTCATCAATACTTGAAATTTCCATTTCAATCACGTGGATCGAATGTCAAATTGGTCCACAAAACTTCAAATATGGACAGCTTGGATTTGCTATTCAACAGTGATTGAAAGTTTTGCACGCAATTCAAAAAATCAAACATAACCTTCACTTTGATCCACACATTCACACTCTATGAACATGTACATCCATGCGAATGGAAATACAGACAAACAAAAGGAGAAACATCAAAATAAGCTACACTGCTTAAAAGAAAATCTCTATACCAGCTCAGTTAGGAATGCTTGTTTGTTAAGACCTTCGAGAGCTGTGAAAGCAGCCTCAAGCACACGGGAAAGATAAGCAACAACCCTGATATTAGAAAGAGATGTGTGAAATGTAATATTACGAGGTGTTCAAATGTAGTGGCATTGAATATCTGACGATGAAAGAGGAAGATAAAGAATGAAAAGGTCCAGATTGGAAATCTAGTTATGCTGTTAACATGATGATTCATAAATCATGCCTTCAAAGAACAAAATGATTGATTCATTAAATTTAACAATCTCTAATTAAATTGCACAGACTCAACATGACTGAAATTTCACACCTAGTGCAGGCATTTGTTGGTCGGTGATCAGGGCCGATGCCATCGTCAGGCGATCGATAATCTGTTGCTTTTTGTTCAGCTGATAGTAGCCGCTCAACCTTCAAGAATTTCAAGGATCACTTGCACAAAGTCTTAAGTAAATGAAAGAGACTAGTGAAAAATGCCAGAGTTTCAAGTAAATTGGTGACATCAAAGACCAAACTGGTAACCAGGGCGAAAATGTCTTATACAAGAACTCAAACATCAGGAAGAAATTTTAATTACAAACCTCAGCCATCACTGTTTCAATGCACTGCTGAAGCCCCTTGTAAGCAGCTCCTTCTGCACTGGACATTGCTGTGGCCATCTCTTCACAGGAAGCAGCATGTGCACCATCCACAGGTAGTAAAAGTCGAGAAATAGAGTTCCCAAAGTACTGCAGAATAAGAGTTTATTCCTTATGAAATCTATCACACTTCGATGAACAGCATCAGCGAATATAACTAAAACAGCAAAATGTCGTACTTGCTGAACAATAGCCACGCTACTTCCACAACGCTGTACAGCAACCATAAAAGATTTGAAACTGCTTTCGCCAGCTGCAGCAGCAGCTTCTGCCTACATATTAACAATTAATGTATCATATCGAGCGCTTAATGACCAAGATATTTAAGTGGATAGAAGTTTATCTTGCTTCAATTTTTCCAGCAGACTTATAACTCGCTTAACATACAAATATATATATATATATATATATATAATAGTAGGAAAACGATGATCGGGTGATTACAGCTGAAGCAGCTGCAGCTGCAACTCTTCGACTGACACTAGTTCCCAGAAGAAACCGTTCCCTTAATCCTGCAGCTTCAGTCAGACCTTCTCGAGCTCTTTCCAGGCCTTCTGTTATATATAAACTGACCTGAAGAAGGTCAAGGGATTAAAATGGGACTAATACAATTGTTACTATGAGTACCTTAAAGAAGAGAACTGCTCAGAATTCGGAAAGAGAATGCTAAACTCACCTGGTCCAAAAGGCACGTGAAAACGGCCCGTATATTAGCTGCAAGTGCGGCAGGCTGCAGAATGACAAGAGAATAGTCAATTCAGAATCTATGAACAATAGTTACCTACTCGAACTAACGAGTAATAGAAGAAATCATGACAAATGTGATGTGTACAGCTTATCAATTTTCTTCCTTTTTTGGCAGTTGGTAAAACTGAAGCAAACAGAACATGAGTTTTAATCAGGATACTGAACCTATGAAAAGTAACTGCATACAATATAAAAATTCATATTATCACTCGAGCAGAAACTTAGGCTGCGTATGGTTATGTTTTCAGAACAGCATTTTCATTTTTTGGATCACCAGAAAATGAAAATGCACACTTGAAGGTAAATTCTACAGAAAATAGTCAAATTTTAAATCTACACATTCCCCTATACAACAACCAATCATTTCACCCTTTCAATCAATTCACAATCTTTCATCATTAATTACACTATCCCACTTTTCAACTAATTCTCTTTCTTACTTTATCATTATTTATAATAACTAAATATATATGTATATGTGTGTGTGTGTATATATATATATATATACACACACATATATGTATATATATACACACACACACATTCATAATTAATTCAATCACTTCATATATCAAATCCCAATAAAATTCAACTTTATGTCACATCAAACACCACTTCCAACTATTTTCTAAAAACACATCCAAACAAACAATAAAAGTCAATATTTTCACACGAATTTCTATAATACACATTTTCCAAAAAAAATTCAGAATTTAACTCAGAAAACATAACCATACAGAGCCTCAATTTTTGAATGGTTTGTTTCCTGTCTTGTCTATTCTCTCTTCTCTTTTTGTCCGATTGAGAAATAAAACGCAAGCTAACAAAAAGAGAGTACGAAGCGGGAGGCGAAAGAAAAAGATATATGGCCTCTCAGCGAGCTAAGGTGATAATAAATCATTCCAACAAGGAAAGGTATTGCTTAAAGCTATCATCAGTATTCAGTAATAGGGGTGTTCGTGGTGCGGTTTCGGTTTTTTTTTACTAATTTGAAACCGAATTGCCAAGTGCGGTTTTCTGGTAGAGAAATCTCAAATTGCCACTTTGAAAAATAAAACCAAGGGTGCGGTTTGGAGCGGTTTTAGGCGGTTTGGTGCGGTTTACGTTTTTTATCTAACTAAAAATAAATATTTCAGGATATTTGCATAAAAGTGTCATTTTTTAAACATTACCTAACTAAACCTAATAATAATATTTCACAAAGATAAAAGTTATGCTTAACAAAAATTATTTATCCAAAAACTACATAACATAATCAAAACTTCGCAAAAACTTAAAATATTGAACTAAGTCGTCCTACTAAACAGTCCATACATAATAATGAAATAGCCTACAAGACTTAAACGAAAACAATACGAAAGTTGGTCTACAAGGCTAAAATAAAATAAGAGAAATACAAATTTTTCGGTACTTTTAACTTACAAAACAACCTATTAATAGTTAATATTTAATATTTATAATATAAAAATAAATATATATAAAAAAATGAAAAAGCTCGCTAGCCTTTTGAAAGCCTTAGAAGTCACAGACTCGAATCTTTTAGAATGAAACTTGTTTTCTTGTTCTAATATTAATCATTTTTAGTTTCATGATTAAGAATTTAAGATGAATATGAATTCACTTTTTTAATATAATTTAATTTTTACCTATAATTTTTATTTTGAATTAATATAAAATTTTAATTTTATCTGCTGTCTCCAATTGAAGATGAAATTTAAATTTATATATTCGTCTCTAAACTCACCTCAAATTTATAAGGTTGAGACGAGATATGTGTTATACGTGCATTATAAGTTATCGAGAAATTATCTCTATCAAATTATAATTCAATTAGAACATATCATCTATAACACAATATTCAAAAATCAATTAAATAACATTTTGAAGTGCCTATTTTAATTTGTCTAAAGTTCAAAAAGATATTATATTTGTAGTATATAAATTTGTATATCTAAGATTTCATTTATTTCCCCAAGTCCATGCTTCAACAAAATATGGACACGCATCTTGGGTGAACACTTCAATAATTTTTATATACTTTTTATTGGTCCATATTAGATAGAAACTCATTCTATTTAATTATTTATTTAATCTATCATGTATTTAGAGTTTAGGGTTTAGAGTTCATGGTTTAGGGGTTAGAGCTTAGGGTTTAGGGGTTAGGGCTTAAGGTATCAATCTATAGAGGTGTTCATCAGTTCGGTTCATGTTATTTGGATATATCTAATCTAGTATTACTTTAATCCTAATTCAAAATGAATAATTAGTTATAGCAAATGAAATTTAATTCTCAATATCAATTTCAATATGATTAAATAACAAATTCATAATTTTCATGTAAAATAATGAATAAATGTTTAGAAAATAAAAATAAATATGTATATAAATATACATATGTATAAATATAAATAAATATATATATAAAATAATGGCGGTTTTGCGGTTCGGTTTGGTGCGGTTTTGGTCCAAAACCATCACCAAACCAACTTTGCGGTGCGGTTTTCATTAAAAATCGAAACCACGGTTTGCGTAACGATTTGACGAAAACGGTTTGGTGCGGTTCGGGCGGTTTCAGAAAATTGTTGCCCAGCCCTATTCAGTAATGTTAAATCCCCACATACTTATCATGCATCTGCTTGCGTACTAGCGGAAATACACAAGATATAGAGAAACAAGAAGCCCCAGCAGAAGATTGAGGCTTTTATATCACCACAATCAGTCAAAAAACAAACAAAGAAGAAAAGAAAGTTAGAGCTCTATAACTCCATTCACAATATGAGGGTGACCTGTATACCAGAATAGCTAGAATTGGACTCCAACACTAGCTCAGCTCAATGTATTACCGAATTCTTCAGGTCAGATAAAAGTAGTTCGGAAATGATTTGATTGGTAGAACTCATGGTCACAACTCCATTAATTTTACACTCAGATTGTCATTGTAATCGTTGTCTTGAAGGACACACAGAAACCAGATATACCTGTGATGAAAACAAAGTGCATCTGGATATAGCTTCTTCATTCCAGCGTACAAACTCGGTCACCACAGTGACTGATATTTGCTGCTGAGAAGATGATATGGACGCTCCTTTTGAACGCCCAATTGTCCCTGATTCAGAGGGCTGGCTTTCGGCGCGCAGTTCCTCCATCTACATCATATGCACACATGTTTCAATGAGAGAATTTATGAAGGCAAGTCAGCATGTTTACAGTAGGTCAGTAACAGCTACCAGGCTACAGTGCATGAGAGGAGAGAGACATGGAAATCAACAGTTTGAGACACACCTTTGCTTTATACAGTTGCCTAAGAGAAGCCTGTTCGTACTCTATGTATATATCTTTGTGGGAAAGAAAAAGAGACTCCGTTAAGCCTGAACAACAGATTAAAAAGATTACATATATGTCAGTCTACACCAATTCTGCAAATAGCACATATTCCCATTCAGCAAAATGTCAAGTATTCTTAAGAAAGTTGACCCTTTAAACCACATGACTACAAAGATGCCAACCAGCAGTTAACATTTCCACTTAGAGATTTTTCGTGATGGATTTTTTCTAGTCTGGTTTTTGTGTTTGCTTTGCTTGGGAAAAGGTACAGAGTGTCAGTTTCTTCCTTCATTTTTTGGTTTTGGGCACCCTCCTGACTTGGTTCCTGGAGAGACTAATTTGTGTGGGGATTGAGAACTTTCCTTGGCTTTGATATACACTTCTGAGTATCGCTCTTTCAACTAGTTTTGTCAATAATGAGACTTTGACTTTATGAAAATATATAGTGTGTAGGAAAGTTAACAAGATCAATCATTAATTAGACATTACCAAGCAAATAAACTGAATCTTCTGTATCACCAGGAGAACAATTTATTCGTGCATTAAATATACTGATAAAGCATCAGATTGCAGTAAATATTACAAAGTCTTTCAATGACTCCATGTGACATAACTAAGTATAAACAAATTCCATATTTGTACCTTCAACATCCAAGTCACCACACCCAACATCGCGTAGATCTCTAGCAAGGTCCTGTGTCTTCTCATATGCCACTGCTAGCATTCTGAGATACTGAGGGTAATACATGAATGTAGGTTTAATATCACTCAATATTGGTTCATAAGAGCATTCAGAAGCCACAGATGGAACTCACTAGTATAAGTCCGCCTTCTTCCATGGTAGGTGGATTAAGTAGAGATGGTTTTACCAATAGCTTCTCAAGAAGTTTAGGAACTCGGTCTTCCAAAACACGCTACATGTGAAAACAATATCATAAATCATGGAAAGGCCTGAAAGACCAGGAGGTCGGATATTTGAGAAGTAAACGAATTTCTAAATGGTCTTATTGACCTACCAAAGGAAATAAATGGTTTTATCGACTTCATTCTATCGCAAAAGCATGAGCAGTACTTGCAACAAGATAATGGCTTGGATGCTTCGAATAAAGGCATAAGAAAACCAGATTTAGACTTCTCTACTGGTTTGTTAGAAGAAAATAAGGGCATATATTAGTTAACAGCATACTCCTTTCTAGAAAAATTGGAGTGATTGGTTATTTCAGTGCTTAATTAGGCGTTCTGATGTACTTTTGCCAAAAAAAAAAGGCAATTTGATAATTTCAGAGATTGTAGTGCTGTTTACTCCTGTCAGAACCTATTTTGGTTATTCAAATATCACGCCAATAATTCAACATTGCAGCTCAACAGCCCAAATATCTTAATAGGTCCTGCATCAGGTTTCCTTCAGTACAAATGATAGGTCCGAGGGAACAATTCTAAAAATATCCACCGCAGTGTTATTAAGACACTTAAGAAGCATGACAGTAGAGTGGGAAAGCTGAAGACCTATCAAATGCAAGAACAGACAGTCACCCATGAATACCTGAACCAATATTGACATGACATCATTCGGGGAAGGAAATACTGCTGTTATTGTTGCTGATTCTTTCCGTACAGTATCTGCAAGCCAGTCATGCTGAATCAGAGGAAGCATTTTAAAGCCTACACCATTCATCAGATCAGTGGAGTCACACACCAACCTGTAATTTCTTTGTACAACGAAGAGAGCCCACGTGCAACGTTGCTAGGACTAGGCTGAGAACCGGAGTCACCAAGAACCAATTTGACATCTTCATTGACGACTTCCAAATCAAACATTGGACGTAATCCCACATAGTGTTGCATAGCACTGGTACCCCTGTTGAACTGAATTCCAGAACTAATATGTGAGAGGACAGTAAAAGTTTCCACAAATATGACCAATATTTTCTTTTTCATTATTTCTATGCACAAAGCCATTCGCATATATTTAAGAAATATGCTGAGAGGAAAGTATTATGAAACATAAACCTATTAACATGATTAAAAATAAATATAAATAGTTGGTCAGTCCATTGCCCCCTTGCCACCTCAAAAATCATCAAAAGGATAAAAGAAAGGGGAAAATAGATTGATCTTATTTGTACAATAAATAATTTCGAACAAAGGCCCGCTCAAATTTTTTTATTTGTGAACATGGTTATAGTTCCTTGACATGAACTCTGAGTAAATTAGTTCCTTGATATGAACTCTGAGTAAATTTATCCGGCAAAGACGTACTCCTGGCCAGAGTTTAAATAGGGGTTCTTGACGGGGCGTTGCAAAAATGCCCGGGGCATTGGAGGGAGGCACAACTCACGTGGGGCGTACGCCCAATGAGGTGGGGCATATGTTCCGGGAGTCTGGGCGCAATTTTTTGCGCTCCACAGCTTGGGCGTACGCTCAAGTTGTTTGACCCTGAATGTAATGATTTTGGGCCCTTATTACTTAATTCTAACTTTTAAACCAAAGTCCACCAACTTTTGGACGAAAACATGTTAATGAATTGGAGGATATCGATGTTGTTAATGAAGTGGAAGATTTAGAATTGGGAGCTGACCATGAAGATAATGATCTTAATGATGAGAGTTTTCATAGTGATTGAGTAAATTAGTGATCATCAATTACTATTTTAAATCTCAATTTTGCATAGTGCTAGAATTTGAAACAATTATTTGTTTATCACTATTGTTTTGGCAAGAGTTACACTTGAACTTTTAGTAGCATGGTTGAATATATTACTTTTTTGAACTCTCTCTATCTTAATTTTTTTACTTAATTTTTTCCTTCAATTTTTGTAATTTTTTTGCTAATTTAAATCAATTTTTAACATTATTTATATTTTTAAAATAAAAAACCAAAGTTCGTTGGGCATACGCCCTGCCCTGCGCCCTTTAACACACTGTTCTTGGCAGCTAAAAAATAATCCAATTACCTGTGACAAAATTTTTGCACATTCTGCCATTGTAGACAATTCCCGCTTTTGTGATGCTGAGTCAAATCTTGACAACAATCTGTTTTCCAGTTCTAGCAGGAGCATTTGTAAACAAAACTGATTGTTATTTGATTAAACAAGCGATTATCAAATTAGATACAGAAACACAGACGAAATACAATTGATAAACGTGAGCAGCTTATCCAAATTAAATTCCTCTATGACGAGAATTTTTTTACAGCTTCTTATATGTTGTATCGGGCATCCACCTACATATCCAAAAAGTGAATTACAGATTCCTTCTATGAACTCATACAAGAAAAGTAACTCTAAGCAAGATTTCATATTTGAAACCAGAGAACACAAAAATTTACATAAGGAAAATCACTGTGATTTATAAATCAGATTTAAATCCAAACAGAGTTGTGGATAGGATACTTGGAACTTTGTTAGGTTCAAAGCAAAGGCGTAACACAAGGATAATGGCTCACTCGCGTAAGAAAAAATACAACAGGACATTGAATTGGAAAACACACCTTATTTTCTTTAAGGTTTTATAAACTATTGTTGTGATATGCCTGCTGGTGCATTGAGATCTAGCTTAGTTAAAATTAACAGAGTTTTAATCTAGTGCTTTTCTTTCTACAAAAGAAATAATCATGATAGACCAAAATACTTGGCTCTTCATAAAGGTAGCCCATAAAACATCCTCCCGAAATACAGTCCAAAAATAAATCAGTTCTTAAGGTTTGTAGGTTTAATCATGAATGTAAAATAATAAACAAGGCATATCATACCATTGCAATATTCTTGGAGGTTAGCAACTGCAACTTCCAATCCTCTGCTTGCTGTTGCATTCCCCACAACTGATGAGACAGCATGTCTTCCAATATCTTCCTCCGCAAATGATCCTAAAATCAAGCTTGTTAGTGAACTTCTCATACGTTTGTAATCAAAGAATAACCTAGAAGTTTCTTCAGCTCGGCAATATGAGGTTAAATACCAGGAATCTACAATTCTAAAATGTCAACAAGAAAAGGAAATCTTACTCAATTTCTGTGCAATTGAAGCTGCCTCGGCCACCCGACTATCATCAGAAAATAGAGGTGAAAGTTCCATTAGGTCACCGGGACTACTATTAAACTCCATCAAGTACTGCAGGATAAAATTCACTTAGCGCTACTCAAGTGGCATTCTGTATAGTCATCTGATGCATGCACTTTTATGAGTACTCTTTGAATCGATTTATCAAAAGTTTACCTTAATGAGATCTATTGTCTGACTGGCAGTTTCTCTCTGGGCATCTGCACTCTGACAAATTAAATATATAATTATAAATCGACTAAGGATGAGTTCAATGAATAAATCAGACAATGGAGTAAGTTATATAGCAACATGAGGAACAGTAACGAAGTAATAGATCAGCTTTACACAGAATAAACTACTTCCATATTCCAGAAACAATAAGCGAAAGGATAAACAACGAAAACCAAAACATTCAGGAAATTGGTATGTTTACGCAAGCTTTACCTGCAGATGGTCCCCTATCTTAGCAGCAGTTTGGCCAACACTTGATATGCGTGAATCCAACCTTGCAAAACTGTCAAACAAGCCATCAACACCTTTTTCCAGCTGCATGTCATATGGAAAGAAACAACGATTAGTAGGGTGCACTTGCCACCATAAATTCAAATGCAAGCTAGACAGCGAAAAGATTATCCAAGTGTCAATCTACAAAACGACCATTACAGTATATTAAAAAGATCAGTTCGGGTGTCGTCACAAAATTGGAGTTTGCCAGTCTTTGTTGTCAACTGGAAGCAGTTCAGAGAGTGTCTAAGAAGACTCAGAATCTGACAAAAGGCGTGGTTCTGGGAGCATGATTTGTGGTTGCTTACTCCTAGTAATTAAATTGAAGACAAAATTGGTTGTATCTACATAGCTCATGCTAACTAACCTCAGAAAGTGTCTTCCGGTGCTTAGAGTCTTGGGTAGAAACTTCTTTTTTGAGATTGTAGAGTTTCCCATCAATCTTTGAGCAGGCATGAACATTAGAAGGTGATCCAGCGGGTATTATAAAACCAAAAAAATCAAAAAATTGTGTGTTCACCTGTTTCCTAAGATCAGTCAACTGCGTACACGAATTCTTAAACAAAGATAAGAGAGCATCTACTTCAGGAAACAATGGGCTTGATAGCCCTTGCGCTAATTTTGCAGCATCAGATGGAGTTCGCAAATGACCATTTGGCAAAGCATCATTTGCACCATGGCCTTCAGAAGTATCTGTTTCCTCTTCCAAATAAGAAGGCAGCAGCTCATTAACTAATTTTCCAAACAACGCGTCAAATGAAAAGTCACCCTACGTGATACAAATAAGAACATGGCAGCAATAGTTAGTAGTAGCGATAAAATTCAATCAGAGGTGTGCACACACGCACCCAGATTCTAAGATAAGCATTAGAAGCATCACCTTAAAGTCGTCAATGTCTAGAACAAGCGGACTGGAGTCAGTTGATGGAGATTTAGAAAATCTACCAGGCCTCATCCCATCTTTAGTCTCTTTCATCTAAGTTAAGGTTGACATATGAGAAACCATGAACTATAACATGGGCATCAAAAACTAACGAACAGAAGGCCAATCAGAATCCATCCTAATCAAGTCCAAAATGTAGTAGCTATAGCACTACAATTTGTGGTGGACTAAGGATAAGCTTGTATCTTCCAATCAGAGTAAGCAGTAAGTTCACACTTCAAGAGAATGTTCGACAAGAAGAGATGCAACTCTTTAATAATGGAATTGCAAACGATATTGACTTGTTTAAAGTTAGGTTCCATATCTTTAGTAAAGTCAGGAATGCACAGGATGCTAAACAGAAACTAAACAATGCCCACTAAACATTGCACAATCTAATAATTTCCACCATCACATAGTGCGGATGCATGTTCAGACTGAATTTATTATCTTGCGAATGAATGTGGCAATTAGCATCAAAACATCACACATAAATGAGGGCAGGGTCTAGACATAAAAATCCTAGATCCATATAATAACGTCAGAGTACAGACATTAACCAATTGTGCTTCGAGTTCAAATCTACAACAGAATTAATAGACTGAATCCAATCAGCACCCCTAATTGCCTGATCTATCAATCCATTACATAATTGCAGTCCTGTTGCAGCTTATAACTGCACATATCATCAGTCAATCACTCATTATATTCAACCAAGATAAGTAGATACCAAAAACGACACCGAAAAAAGATTCCAGTCTTGAACATGGAGAATCTCAACCTACAACGTTACAACATACGTGTATATATGCCACGTAAGTGGGCAAGGAGATAAATAGTCACTCAAGCAAATTGTTTTGGCTCAACACTTACGCAAGCAAACAAACATTATCTATCAAAATGCAGTAAGTTATTGATTCTTTTCTATTTTCTACTCGACTTCTTGTCGTTATCATTAACGTCCAAGGAAGAATCATGCCATAATTATTACATACTACAAAAATCCTCCAGAAAATTCACCAATTACCGCCTACATGAATGTCAACACAAATTAAATCATAAAAATTAATTAACGGAACTCTCTATTTCAATAATCAGTGAATGATATCGGCATTCATAAAAGCTTGCAAATAACAAAATTATACTCTAACAAAACTTGCATCCATATAAAACCACCACAGCTCTACAATCATCCTATACGGACCAAAAACAGAAACTAAACTGAACTGAAAATTTTCCAAAAAAGCACCATAACGCAGAAATTATTCAAATTACCAGCAAAACTATTGAATTCTTCGTAGAACTTTAAACTCTACAATTCCAAATGTGGCAGAGAATGATCGATAAAATAAAATTGCAATTTGCAAACGCATCAATCAAACAAAATAATAAAAGTGGAAACAGAAAACTCACCTCGGTATAAACGAGTACCAGAAATGGCGATGTTGAAACGGCGGAGCTTCGCAGATAGATACAAAAACCAGATTAGCATATACGTATAACTGTATCGAGGAGAGAGAGAGAGAGAGACGAAGCTTTGTACAGATCGCAGAATAATGGAATGAGTCATAATGAGAATAAGGGTAAATGGCACTTCAGCTCCCAAATTTTGCTGTTTTATCACATTACCCCTCAAAAGTAAGTTAATAACATTTTAACCCCTGAACTTACATATATTATAGCATCATGGCCACTAATTGTGTTTTATTCTATGTCTAATTTTAACTGAAAAGCTCTTCGTCAGTCTTTGTCGTGTCATTTGAGAGTTGAGACTCGTTTTTAATTGTACATCAAGAAATAGATATTGTGCTCTTTATTATTGTAATCACTACCGCTTTGTTACTTTTTCATATTGTAATTGGTATTGTTTTGCAATAGAAAAATATTTAACTTGTTTTCACCATTAGCTAATATAAACGTGTTACAAAGTCTTTCATCTGATTTTTAACAAGATATATACGAAAAGGTGCGGACTATAGCCGACAGGCAATAGAGAGTGTTTTGGGCAGAAGTTTGATCTAAAAATATCTATAAAGACATAATGCTACATATAAGACTATAAATAAAGGGGGCAAATTACTTTTAAGTTAATGGTAATATTCATGTTTGTAGACCGTGATTCGGCTAACTTTATTCTTTTATTTCTCCTTATGCAATATTATTTACCAAAAAAAAAAACGGAAATATTAAAATATTGAAATCTGAGGGGTGAGGTGTCATTTACCCTCATAAATCTATAGCAAGCATTGATGAATTTTCACTAAAGATGAAAAATAGACAATTAAAAATTAAAATGTACACCTATTAATACCGTAGTCAAGTATGTAATATTTACATTTGGACCCTGCATTTTAGGCAGAATTGTTATTTAGGTGCCAAACAATTTATATATATGTCAATTGGGTAAACGTATTTTCAATAATGTTCGAAAACATCCAATTCCCCATCCAAGTGAAGGGCATTTTTATATAATGTGATTTATGTAATGAAGTACAAATTTTATATAGATACAGATAAAACTTGTGAGAACATGTCGAAAGCCTTAAAAATATTAATAATAAGGAAGAATTTTTCACCAAAAAGATATTAAGGAAGAAAAACTTCCCCGAACCCTTGCTAAATGATTTTACAATATAGTTTGGCAATCTTTCGAACAATGGTGTGACGCCATACAGTTTGACATTATCTCTTCATCAAATATAAAAAATAAATATGAAATCACATGTTAAAGTATGAATAATGATCCTATATATAGACCATTTAATTACTTTTATTAGTTTTCGAACTTTTCAAATTAAATTGTGTCTCATTACCCGCTTAATAATTGTGGAAAAAATCTAACCTAAATTAAATTCCGCAATGAAACATTCAAAGAACAGGTATGACCAAATATATATAGACCATTCAATTACTTTCTCATTTTCCAGTTCTTTCAAATTGTGTATGAATCGAACTAGCTTGCTAATTGTAGAAAAATTATTGTCAAACTCTACTAATAATCATGGTCTTAAATATCCTCCGATACCTCGAAATTTCAGATTTTCGGGGGTCTCGAAGCGAAATCTCACATTCGATCCAATTTTACAGAATATCTATCGAAATTTCCCGATATTTTTGATATTTCCCGATATTTTCGATATTTTCCGAAATCTTGAATTCTTAATAAAAAATACTTTGTCAAATATCCACAGAAATTTCCCAAAATTCCCGAAATTCTCGAAATATTCCGAAATATCCTGAAATGTCCCGAAATATCGACCATACTCAAAAATTTCAAAATTTTGTATTTTTGCCCCTACTACGAGTACTATACATTCATTTTGGAAAGTGTGATCTTTATGTCAATTCTTGTGCAAATAAGTCATGTACTCACTAATTCACATTAGATTTTTTTCAAAAAATATATTTATGGGATGAATATTGTCGAATATGTTGTGCCCGTTGTGGTTCAGCAGAATACAACATTAGAAGGATATTACCATCATTATATGCAGTACTTTTACCATTCAATGTCATGGGATGAATACTGTCAACATTTGACTAATAATTTGTACATGCAGTACGAAAGTGGAGGGAGAAGAAAGACCAATGATAGTGATTTCGATCCTCCAAGAAACTCAATGTGGTTTTAAATGATAATTTGTATTAAAATTGTGGTTTTTTGTTTTAATGAAGTTCCTATGAGAATTGATTATTACTTTATTCTCAAATCATATTTATTTTGTATTTTCGCCACAGATTTTAATCATACTACTTAACAAAATTCACTATACATATATTATATATACAATATTATATATGTAAAAGATGCATAATTATGATATTTAAAGTTACACAAAGTTTCGTTGCAAATATTTCTATAAATATCCATGATTTCTTTAAAATCGATATCGAAATTTCCATTGAAATTTCCGTAAATTTACTACCCCGATACCGATACCGAAATTTAATACCTTGCTAATAATAAAGGGTTATTATCGACTACAATAGAGGATGTTTACTTTTTTAGTTTTATCTCACGGCGAGTTATGTGGTTTCTTAATATATAAAAAATTATGATTGGACCAACCGACCAACTATATTGCATCACATCTTACGTCAAATTGTCCAATAACAACCAAATGAAACAATATCTATCTAATAATTGACTAGTCTCACAAAGTTTACATCAATTCAGTAGTTCACTTGTCATATGATCGATTTGAATTTTGTCCGAATTTGGTCTGATCTACAGTTTCATGTTTGATATCATTTTGACAATAACAGATAATAATGAAAGATTTTTACACCACATCTGTAACATAAAATAGACTTAGGTAAGTTTAGCCCAACTTCTACATAATTTATTACAAGAGATTTTATGACAAAAATCTGAACTTTCAACTTTGTCAAAACGTGATTTTATAACGCAAAAAGGTCATCGGAGATTATACAAAAAGGAGGTAAAAACACTCGTCAAAATCGCATTTGCAATGCAAACACAGATTTTGGTTTTCAGCTGTTGGACCAAACAGGCTCTCAGTGCCGTGCAATAGCAGAGAGATGATCTTCTGTTGCAAACTCCGTTACTGCAGTATAGAGTCTAGAGATACAACTAACTCCTCTACACTACTTTGCTATATTCTTGATTAAGTAAAGGACAACTTAAGCTAATGCAACTGAAATAGCAAAAAGAAGCCCCAAAAGAAAAACAAGACTAAGAAACGGAATGCCTCCCTCTCATTGTCGGCGTACCCTTCAGTTCATCGATGTTAGTCGACCCGAGACTCTCCGATGAATCCGAGCCACTATTATCGTCCCGACCCTTTTCTTTTCTCGACCATATTGTCGACAAAATTTTCTTTGACATTATCAGACCTTTCATTTTACTAATGGCAGCCTTATCAGTATTGTTAATCCTATTTTCTCCACTTTTTCTAACTCCACTCCCCAATCTCAAGCCAGCAATCTCTCCTCTAAGGGCTCTAAGTTCTTGGGATGAAGCCACACCATCCCAATCTTCATCATTATTAGTATTTGTTGATCTTGAGCTCCCACAGTTGAGATTTTTAATTGCTTTTGGCAGATCAGGTGTGCTACTGCCAGATGAAGCAGCGGCTCGAGCTTGCTCGAAAAAGAGCACCTGCACGACAACACGTAAAGGGAGTCTCTCGTTTTGCACGGCGTGCATGCATGCTTCGGGTGAGAGCTTCTTGCAGTCCATCAGTTTACAGATTCTCTTCCTCTCACTCTTGCTTATCCCGGGATGTGCCTGAACCAAAAACACTAGATCAGTATCATTTATGCAGGTAGGCTGTCAATCAAGCTGAAATTGTTTAGGCTCATTATCAGCTTGATGCTAAACGAGCTTTTGTGTTCGAGGCTTGTGCTTCGCTTGATGAACTTCAAGCGGAACCTGAGCAAGCTTGAATTTAGGACTTTCATTATTTTTATTTTTTAGAATAATTAATAAGATAAGTCTACCAAATAAAGGAAAATTAACAATGTAAAAGAATTTCAGAGTCATCACAATTAGAATATATCTGTACAAAATATTCCTTAAATTGACTCAGAAAGTCAAAACATCAATTGTTTCTCTATGTAGTTTATTCAATCTCTATATTGTTTATCTATTGGAGAACATTTAGAATTAAAATATAATTGACTTATTTATTTATCTCTTTTACTAATTGCCATATTACCCTTATAATCATGGGTTTTTGTTTATAAATTATGAGTGATGTTTATATAATTACATTTGTTGGTATATTATTTTTACCATTTGCACACACACACACACACACACA
This sequence comes from Buddleja alternifolia, assembly GCA_019426215.1. Taxonomy (NCBI): domain Eukaryota; kingdom Viridiplantae; phylum Streptophyta; class Magnoliopsida; order Lamiales; family Scrophulariaceae; genus Buddleja; species Buddleja alternifolia. The sequence continues at coordinate 29,675,325 of CM033408.1, read as the reverse complement.
CATATATTATTTATTTATACGGACCCAAGCTCAACTCAAGTCGAGTTTACCTCGGCTCACGTTCAGTTTGAATTTGAATCCAAACTCTAAGCTCTAACTCAAGCTTGAAAATTTTCAAACTGAGCTTCGGGCCGGCTACATACAGGGGCAAATGTGGCACTTCCAACAACATTTTTTTAAAAAGAAACTGCAAAGCAAACTTGAAAGAGGATCTTACCTTGAGAAATGTATCGATGGCCCGATATAGACCATCATGCCTCGGTCGTGAAAAGCTAGAAACCATCTCTGCCATGCCGAGGAACATTGATAGTGGTAAATTAGGGTCTTTCCCAATCTCAGCAAGGTAACCATCGATTAGCTTTGCCACCATCAGCTTTGAAGCTTGAGACAAAATCCCGGGCCTTCTAATCTCCTGAAATTCACCCTCATGCTCCATTTCAATCTCAGTCGTCCGATCTTGTGTCGTGAATTCTTCAAGCATTTTCTTGACTATAAGTGGATCATATGCCGTTGATCCTTCCCCATCATGGGGCCGAATTAATAGATCAGTAACTGAAGCCTCCTCCAATTGCTGTCCTATTCTTTTTACCAGCTCCATTGTTACCCTTTCTCCTGAATCAACAGAGAGGGCTCCTTTCAACAACTTCAGTAAGAAACTACACGAAATGCTGCCTTTTTCTGCAGGCAAAAGGTATACAATTGTATCCAATATCGAACGAAACTTTAAGACATCGTTATGTTGGATTTTTACACTCTTGCCTGAAGGTGGTAACTTTTTGTGAGCATAATCTTTTAAAGCTTCTCCAATCACTTCATTAGAAACTAACCCTTTATTTTTCAAGGTGACAATAACCCGTTTATAAAAATCTATCCCCAGCTCGCTCAAGTCCTCAACCCACCAATCATTTGGCACAGTTCGATTTCTGACAGAGTTCCAGTTGGCATCATCGCCATTTTCCTCTGGAATCTTTTTCCTGTTATAAGTGTAGGACCAATCGACTTTCGACACGTCAACTGACGCTTTAGAAGCAATAGCATCGATGCAGCGTGGGGTTATCTTCAGTTCCTCAGACAATTGTAATAAGTTTTTTGTTGTCTGAAGAACTATAACAGAGTCCTTCCAGCTTCTGAAAATACTAGAGTTGAGGAAAACATCAATCTTGTATATGAGGTTGCCTTTTTCAACTGTTTCGTGCATTTCGAGATACTCAGCTGCACAACGGGCTGCAACGAGGTTGTAAGCATTTAGGTTAACTGTCATTCCATAACAGAACTTGGCACATATTTCGAAGGCAGTGGGGCCACCGGGAATATCGTGGATGTGGACTTCGTCACCTTTCCCTTCATTTGATGATGAAACTAATTTCTGTAAACGTGCGCTTTTGGAGAGAAGCGGAAACTGCGGAAGAATACATTTTAGCAGCAAATTTAGTATAATTCGGCTCTTCTTTATTAGTCTCAATAACATGTACAAATCTATAGAAACTGGTTGCTGCGTTTAAAATCGTAGGCAAGGATTACTCTCTAACTCGGCGTCCAAAGACAATCACAACTTTGAGATCCACGTATGGTCCACCATACATGGACTGTCGTGACCGGGGACTCCTTTTGCAAGGTTCAACAGTACATACACACACACACACAAATACATAGACCAATCGAGAAATGTGATTGTGTGTACATGAACTACAACATAAAATAATATTAGTGACAAAATATGAAGTCACAATGCCAAAATTGTAACTACATACATATCATAATGAGTGACAATAATCATTGTTTTGTTACAATAATGGTTTTCAGCGACAATAACTTAGCGACAGCAGAATATATATAGAGTCACTAATTTTATGTGTGATAACATATATACAATTCTTATCACTATGAAACGTTTGAAAACTATTTCTGTGACAAAATAACAATTCTTGACACTCAATATATTTAATTAGTGACAATTTTGACATTTTCACTTTAACATCGTTCCTTTTTTCTCTGTGGTGATAGTGCAAGATCACCGTACCTTGTGAAGATAAAACTTTACATCGGCTACATGAACTGTAATATCTGTTGACAACTCAGTAGCAACACATCTGCAGATGAAAATTTCGGGTTTTAGTGTTGACATTCTTGAGCTGTAATAAATGTTAACCAAAGTGATTGAGGGATGTTGATCGACAATGGCATATGAGGTTTATAATAACTTGGGATTGAAAACAAGACCATATCAATAAAGTAAATTTCTATCAGTTGAAGACTTCTTTTCCAGTAGCTATGCTTGAACTTAACCTCGTACAAGACTTTCTTTCCAGCCTTACGCTTTCCCATTCTCGGGAAAAGACACTACAAAAATCAAATAAAAGATGATTACTAAAGATCTAACCTTATGTTTCCATCAGTCTGAAAGCAATCAGATTTGGATCCAAGCTTCATAAACTTCATCCTCCCAACTAAAAGATCTACGTTTTCGCCTCCGACACTTCAAAACAATGCCTCCACACTAATCAACTGAAAACAGCAAAATGAACTCCAACGAGGCAACTTTCAGACATTCCCCAATGGAAAAAGACCTGAAAATAGCGAAAAACGGAAAGGGCTCAACCAATGTTTCTGAATTTAGCCAATGTTCTTGAACTATCAAAGTAATGGGATCTCAAAGAATAGATTTTTCAGAGAGAATAGAGAATGAGGTTTAGACAAACTTTTTAGTTTCTTAAAGACAATGGTTCAGTTGAATAAGAAGAGGGTGTTTCGGTGCGGGTCCAACAGAGTCACTGCTAGACAACATTAAATGCAGGGGCAAGATAGTAAAACACACCTAAAGTACATATATCCAATGGTAATAGATGGACCGGCTCCATTGGACCCGGTCCATCTTAGAATTTTCCGGGTGTTTCCTTGGTCATCGGCAAAGCCCACGAGGACTCCGTGGAAGCCTAGTCAGCACAGGAGACATTAACAACAGACTACAACACTAAACTATTCCCCAAAAACCAGATTGATGGAGATGCCACTTAGAACTCAATCTGACTCCACCCTACTTAATCTTTCTTTATCACTCTCATTCTATTTCTTTACACTGTTTCTCTCTGTTCTTTAATTGCATTCTTTAACCAAAACAAATGAAATACTAACATAAAGATTCACTAAAGAAAAGTAAAGTACCCTAGTGCTTTTAATAGCTTCAAGTTCCAAATTTTATATTATAATGGATTCATCAGAAAATACATCAAACATGTGCATTATAATTATTAGTTTTCACCTGCAAAGGGAAACAGCATATTGGTAACAGTTTAAAGAATCACTCAATATAGAGTTTTCAGTGCATTATTGACAGAATCTGAGGAATATAAAAAGGAAAAAAAAAATTATTTTTTTTTTTGTTTCGTCCTTGGACCAGAAGGCCCAAAATTAATCCCTCGAGGTACGTTTAGGCGCAATTGCGGGGACCTCTCCTAAGTAGATTTTCTGCATATACAAGCGCCAAGGGGGCTGGTGGGGGCACCCGCCCCCTCAACTTTGAAAAATTAAATTTTTTACCCTACAAATATTTTAAATTTAAATTTTGCCCCCTAAAGTCTAAAAAATTCAGCTTTGTCCCTTTTATTTTGCATTCGCTCCCCAAACCTATATTCCTGGCTCCGTCATTGTACACAAGGATTCGAACCCAAAACACACCCGGGAGAATTTTTCATTAAAATAAGAACATACGAGCATCAGCATGTGCTACGCAGGATCACAGAAACTAAGTGGAAAATTCAATAATTTAATACAAGATTTTAGTCAACGACAGAACCCAAAAGGCACTCTCCATGTTAAAACCCAAGAATTACTATTTTACATCTAACAGCTTGTAAACACAAGAAAGTAGAAACCCACCTCAAACTTTGTACACCGACACGGAAAATGTGAAGAAATCTACTTGATTATGGTGATATATATATATATATATATATATTAAATTATTCTTAGGGAGGAAGAAAAAATAAAAGGCAGACAAAACGCGCATGCATAATTTGACAAATCTATGCAAAAAAGAAATCATTTTGCACAAATTACAAAGAAATACTCACTCAAAAGCCAATGTGTGATTACCATTTTTGCTAGAATGAGCTAAGAAACTTCCTCTTCTATGAATTTCCATTTTTCCTCATTCTTCGCAAAGACAAAAGTAAAGGTGAAATTCCCACTGCAATTTCTTCGTTACTTTTACTGTTAATTTAATATTTTGTGCTTCTCTCCTTTTCTTTTAATTTTTTAATTTTTTTGTATTTATGATTAAAAGTACATTTTTTTTTTCTTCATAGGAGCCAGATTAACATAAGCAATGTGGTACAAGAAACACAGGTAATGGGTCGGGTGTTTATCTCTCCCACGTAATGAAAGTATATTGTGTGCAGTTTTTATATATATTTATGTGGAAAAAATAAACACATAATATATAGTCGAATCATAAAACACACGTTTATGTGAAAAAATTAAATATAAAATACACACGATTGAATTCGATCAGATATACAGTACCATGAAAACTGTAGTGGTTGAGTTGTGAATTTTCTCATTGACAATCTGTGTGCCATGGGAGCCAAATAAGAAAACCATAAGAAATGTAGTGGTCAAATAATCCAGTTTTTCTTTTTTATTTTTAGTTATAAGTTATAACTTTTCAATTCCAATTTAATGTTTCATATTTATGACTTTCGACATGATCTCAAGTGTAACAGTCCAATGATATCTCAGATTTATTTAAACTTACAAATGTAAGCAATTTAATAATTTTATTAGTCCCACCACTTTAGTATGATAAAGAATGTTCATTTTTCCATCTTTGTTTGTCCTAGAAATATTATTTGATACCCTATAGAATAATTAATTCTCATGCTATTAATTATGAAAAAAAAAAATTAAAAATTAAAGTTATCAAAACATGGTTTCGAACGAGAAACACACACAAATGGAATGATACAAAAACATGTTCAAAGAGTCATGCAAATCTTGTTTGCTCCAAACATTAATATCTTTTTATTATCTAAATCTTTTGAAAAGAAAAAATAAATACTAGACACTTATTATACATTCCACTATACAATTTATGTCCATCAAATCTAAGTATGTAATGGACCAGTTACTAGTGTGTTTTACATGTAAAAGGTTGGGTTTTTTTCTATAAAAAAATGTAAAACTTTCGATCGGATTGTTACGTGGATTTTGACCGAGATAGTCAACCAATTTCATATTTTATTTTTGCATGGCCTACACGTATGTTATATTTTTATTTCAATTTATAAATGATGTAAACTTTAGTATATACATATAATATGTATATAAGTTGAATACGAAATGAAAGCAAATTGGAAATAGAAGATCCGATGTGGGCATCAATGTGCCATTCGAATTTAATTCATTTTAGAAATTGCATATCTTCCAAATTGAAAGAAAAATGAAAAACTTTTTATTTAATAATTGAAAAAAAATGAAAAACTAAAAGAGGGGATATATTAATTAAAATCTTAGCTTGGAGACACGTGCTAGACGTGGAAAATATGTCTTCCAAAGTGCCTAACTTTGACAAACCACATGTTATTGGTACTTTCATGCATTGCCAAACTCATTTGATATTAGTATAGACTTACTAGAATGATTCTTGGACAATCTTCTAACATGGATTTTATGAAGATAATTGTGATTTACAAGTACGATCCAATCTACTAACACATCTAGTATGGAATCCACATATGTGACGAGATACAATTTTTTGATACTAGATATATCAAGTATAAGTATTAAAATAAGAAAATTTTTCCTTTTTTCCATTAGAAATTATTTAGAAAGATAAAATTTAGCATGCAACTAATCACCTTTCAGAAAAACCTTTTGGCCTCGAAGCCAAGAGAATAAATAAAATAAGTCATTAAATGATTCGACTTTGAGGTTATGTCTGTATCACTCTCAATCGATGCATAATTGATCTCATAGAATCAATTATAACAAAAACTTGAATTTTTATCTTTGTCTAAACGTAATTTTTCATCAGAATTATATAAAAAGCGATCCAAACGTTCATCCAAATCAAATATACAGTTCAAACGTACATTTTGATTTCTCAATCAGAGCCCTAATCAACCAACACAAAGCACGTGATCATGAACGCTATACGTCCCCTAATGTAAACAAGTAAATCATATCAATACAAGATACTTCTTTAACAAGATGCTTAATTGTGTTAATTAATCAATTAAAGATGCCCTAATCATCACTAATCCATGGTGTTTAATAATGGCACGTTGTTAGGGTGGTTGGTCACATGAAAAAAACTAAATGGTCACACTCCAAAATAGAAGATCATGGCCGTACAAATAAGATGGAGAGTGAGGACCACTTAACCGGTGATTACTTTTATTCTAAAATTTTGCTCATCTTTTTTTGTTTATTTATTTGTTTTCCTTCTAATATTTTAATATAAAAGAAAGGTTTAAAAATATTTGCAAACACAAAGTATATACTATAATTTCCTTAATTTTGACCTTGTCCTATATTGAACTAGAGTTAGATTTAACCTAAAATTATATGAAAAGAAAAGAAAATAACAAATTTACTCCTTTTGAAGGAGAATTAACAATTTCGAATGTAGACATTCTTAAAAGGACACTAAGAAAGAAGCAAAAGCAAAAACCAGAAAGATAAAGATCTTTGTTTTTCAAATGTATTTGACATTGTAGAAGAAAAATTGATATATACATATAGTTAACAAATATCTATCACTATTATATTTATACAAATATAAATTTTAGCTTAAGTTAACATTTCTCACAATTACATTTGGAGAATTATTACACCCATTTATTCCAGAAGTAGAAAATGGAATCTTTATCTCTTATTAATATCCAATACCTTTTAGGGACAAGATAAGTCATTGTTAGAATTTAGAAATTTGAAATGTTTGTAAAGAAAAGATCATTTATTTGGTGAAATTCACGCAAAATTCATTATATATAAATATTAAAATGGAATCACCACTTGAAATATTAACTCCATAAAAATCCCTTGACAAAATTTATTTATAACAGAGTATTTATTTTTGAACTTAGCACATAAGGTTAGCATAATGAAACAGATCCACTTTGCACCATTAAATCATAATGAAATTAGTAATTTTCATCAACCGATACCTACCATTTGAATGGCTATATATAATTTGGAAAGACAATTTGTAGCAACTAATCCAACATAAAACCATTTTGGGGCTAGATCATTAAATAATCAACCACTTAACGAAAAATATTTATATACATAAAGTGTTGAACACCAAACAATGCACATCATATCATATTGATACATAGTCAATACTGATATAACATGATTTACAACATTCAATATATACAATACTAAGTGTATATAAACAATTTCTCCATTTAACTTAATAGGTATTTGATGACAAAGGCTAGTGAGTCCCCCAAAATTTAATTTTCATGCCGCTCACTAATTATCATTCTTTTTTTTTTCTTTTTCTCTTAATTGTTATTCTACATATTCCTCGTCTACTTTATCTCTCTTGTACTAACTACTTCTACCAACAATAATAGTAATAATAATGATAATTATAATATTAATACCACGCATAGTTAGCAAAATACGGAACGGGAAAAGTTCGTCATTTAATATGTACGTGTATATTATGAAATTTTATTGAAAGTTACGGTGAAAAATTCGGCTAAAAAGTACGGAAACGAAAAATAAACGGATTCGTAGACATACGAATATATAATACGGATATAAATTAATTATTCGAAAGTGAAAACACACCTTAATTATGTAGAAATTGGTAAGATTTATTGCTTGTTCTTGCTTTTAATTTATATAAATAATATTTTATATGGGTCATTAATTGACAATAATTAATATCTTGATAAATTATTAACGTTCAGAATTTTTAATTGTATAATACTCAAATAGTATTTATAAGAATTAATAATAATTTTTAAGTTTTAAATTTTAAAAAAAAATTTGCTAAAATTAGAGTATTATTCATCAAATATTATACGAGATACATAAAATACGTGTACTAAACGGTTCAACTAAAAAATACGAGTATTATTCATTACGTTCAGAATGCATACGGGAAACGGAAGTATTTTTCAATTATACATACGTACGTGTATTATACGGATATAATACGAATTTTTACTAACAGAGATACCACGGACTACTTCGACGTTGAAATCCCTAAAGGAACTGTTAATAAGTAGTAATCGAAATCAATTCCCAAATAAGTTGAGATTTTATATTCTGAACGTTCATCGTCTGTCACGGTAAAGAAAGTTGAAAATGCCCAAAAAAAATAATAACTTTTTGTTATATTTTAAGCTAAAAATTAATTATTGCGAGTCAATTGTTACATTATTTCTTCAACCCTCCGTCTGGTTCTTGAATTCAGCGAAAGAAAGGTTTTGTTTCAAATGATAATACTTCGTAAATTTATTTCTTTTTTATCCTTTTTCATTTCCCTTTTCCTTTTCCTAACTGAAATCCAAGATCCAAACACAGCCTAAATCAGCAATTTCAATTTTCATATTTCAAGTGTAATTTACCTGTATCCCGATGCATATAACTTCATATAAGGAGGAGGACGCGACCTGAAATCATGGAACTTTATAAAAGAAGAAAAAAATGAACAGAAATAAATAGCACATCAAGGAACTCGGGGCAAATGAAGATGAAAATATCTATTCAGCACAATCAAAAAGGCATGAGCCAATTTAGTAGAAGTAGTAGTAGTATTACAAGCTTTGATTAGCTATATAAAGTTTACAAATCCCTCCATCCCCCAATATTATCAGCAAATACAAACCGGACGCAACTCCAGAATTTTCTCACGTTCTATCTTCTGTAGCAACATTTCTCCGCATTAAACTATAAGATATACTTGTAAACTAAAATTAAGAACACAATTTAAATTGTACCTTCACTGAGTGAGTAACTTTGAGTCACATGCGACAATCTTAACAGATTCAACAGTTTCCTGGCCTTCCTCGCTTTTAAGTTGAGCATTTTGTAGGATGAAGGTCCAAACGTTGTCACAGAATCTGTACGTGTGGAGATGTCCCTGAAACAAACAAGGTCACGGGACAAACAAAATATTCAAATTCATTTAAATAATCTAGGCATATCAATTACTAAAACAGCTTATAGAAATCCTAACCAAAATAACTAGTATGAAAAAAGTGTATAAGGATGAGAAACAAGCAGGTATAAAATCATAAAAAATAAGGTTTGAACAGATAATTTTATTTTTTAACTGAAATATTCTGTAAAAAGCACATAATTAAAAGAAAAAAAAATTGCAGATGCAAGAACAAAAAGGAACAGTAACACTAGATAATTAAAAAAGCAGGAAAAGAAAACATTGATTCAATAAACCACCAAAATATTGATAACATAAATTTGGCACTGACTTACATATATATAATAATGACACAGAAAATTTTGATACTTCTTTCTGTTCCAATTCTAATGGATTTGACTATCAAACAAAATTCTCGTATTTTTGAAAAATTCTTCCGAAGATTTGTACGTCTGCTGCATAAATATTCAAACTAAACAAAGCCCACCTAAGCCCAATCCACTATGTTTCAAATAGAAAGTTTCAAATGATAAGTTTCACTCAGGACTTTTTCTCTTGAGAGAAAACTCAAGATTCAAAAACTAATCTTATTCAAAGTATATTCATCCTTAATCCAAGAGGAAGACGTAATCAGGATCTAACATGAAACAGCAAAAACAAGAGTGTCTCCTAGGTATAAAAGCAAGCAAGATTTGTAGATTTTACTACTGTTTTACATATATCTCCATGAAACTTATCCTTTGCTCTAGTGTAACTTAACATCTGTTTGCTTTTATATGCTTGTTATTGGTGACAACGTAAGGATATTTATATCACCAGCAGAGAGACACTTGCCTATTCAGTCTTGTTTGTTCGTCCAACTCTAAGCCATCAAGAGCACCAGGAACAACTTAACCGTATCCACAATTTGAGTCTGAACTTTGCTTGTCAACTCAAGAAGTTCTTAAACTCCATTATCGAAAGTGATAACAAAATTTGGTCATGATACCAGTCTTCTTGACAAAAATGACTGATAGATAGTGCAACATTCATTTTGAGGGGGACCTGCTACGGAGGGTTATGTGATAACATAGTACTTTCTTTACTTCTTTTCAGATTTTAAAAGCATGCTGCTCAATTTCAGATCTCATTCTCACCGATTATTTTTGACAACATAATCTTTGATTTATTTCTCATCAGCCATTATGGTCCCATAGACCCTTCTCTAATTATAGGGAGAAAAATGGAAAATTAGAAACATAAAATCCAAAGAAAAACAAAGAACTGATTCATTGCGTCAAACAACAGATGCCCTGACAGCAGAAACAAAACACATGCACAAGCATAAAGTTTCTCTACTCCGTTAGCCAACTTCAATTGCAATTCATTTGCAACAAATGTATAGACAGAGATATGCATAAGTCGTAAACTTGTCCCCTGGGCCTTACCTTAATGGAAACCTTGCTCTTCACCTCACCTTCTAGAGCTTCAGTCATTGACTGCAATCAACGGAAGCAAACATCAAACATAATTTTACTCAAGTGGAGTGCTTGCGTGCAGCCAACACTAACGGATGAGAGGGAACAGATAAACAAGCATGCAACATAAATCAACTAAAACTTTTTAGTGTATTCTTGTATGTTAGCTATTCAATCCTTGTATACTAATTTGAAGCCTGACAACAACAAAGTGTCCGTAATCCAGGAAAACTCTCCATCAAATACAATCAACACTGTGTCAGGATCTGGATCCTGGACTGACTGGATTTACTTTGTTCGGTTTTTGAAGATGTACGTAACAAAATTTGTACATAAAATGTAAGATAGACATTTGTACCACGTCTATAAGAATAACAATTAATCTGTTGGAAATGATATAGCTACAAAAGATCGAGTCTACTATTATATCTCAACTTTCTTCACTAACTCCTAGATTCAAACTGATGTTAACGTTTAGTTCTAATTCATCATTCCAACTACCAATTCACAATTCTTCAACTTCAGCTAATTTTACAGTACAATCACTTAACAGCTAACGTTAAACATCACGCAAAGCTGATCCTTCCAAAACTGTTCCTTACGCAGCTCCTGAGTATGCTAGTTACCAGAAACAATGAAAGAGATCTTCCGAAATATAGACATTTGTTTCATTCCTTCTTTAACGACACTCAATGACATTTACCGCGTTTATAACAATAATAATTAATCTATTAGAAATGAAATAGCTAAAACATCGAGTCTACTACTATATCACAACTTTCTTCATTAAATTCCTAGATACAAACTAATGTTAACATTTAGTTCTCTTTCAGCACTCGACTACCAATTTCTTCGATTTCAGCTAATTTTACAATACGATCACTTAACAGCTAATGTTAAACATCACGCAAAGCTGATCCTTCCAAGACTGCTACTTACGTAGCCCCCGGTTACGCTAGTTATCAGAAACAATAATTAAAAACAGTTAACCTTGTCGAATTGAATAAGAACTTGAATCGCAAGTTCGGGGCTAAGAATTCCACCGGAAACCATCTGATCTAGCGTTTCTGTCAAGCACATACCGATCGTCGATCGCCTGTACAGCTCAAAAGTCGCCATAACTTCTCCGTTAACAGATTACTACCCTACAACTACGAAAAATGCATCAAAAGGTAAATAAACTATAGCAATCAACATTCAGCACTTGAAATGAATCTAAAATCAGAGAGAACAAAGATTTAACCATTAAGGAACATAAAATTTACCAGCTCGTTTGATCGATTTGTCCTTCTTGATTCGGAATTCAGAAATTTAAAGCGGTTTTCTGTGTGCGTAGTAGAGAGAGAGAGAGATGTGGAGAGAGAATGAGAGGGAGAAGAATTGTGGCCTTTTATACCCTATAATTTATAGATGGGGGATTATATAGACGAGTGTTGGAACGGCGATAAGGCATCCAAAAAGACGATATTACCCTTTGAGATTGTGAAATTCCCACGATTGTAAAGTCTAAGCAGGGGTAGATATGGGTTTTTATCTTTTTTAAATGCCAAAGTATCCAAGTCTAAATTCTATGTCAGATTGGGTCCAACAGGATCAATACACCATATACCATTTGATGCAGGGATAAAATAATAAAAATCACTCAATACATTTGCATTCAATGGTGTTATATAGAATGACTCCATTGAACCCGGTCTAGTCTAGAATTTTCGTCCAAGTCTCTTCAAAATTCCATTGTAAACTTATAGTAAATTGTATAGTTTTGATGTTTAGGGCTCGATTGGATAGACGTTTATTTTTAATTTCTCATTTTTCATAGATAAAGTAATATAATTTTTTTATATGGGAATAGAGATATGAAAGAGTAATTGTGTTTGAAGGAGTTTTTTTTTATAGGAAAAAGTGTAATGATTAAGTGTGATGCGATATGTTTTTTTTGTAAGAAAAAATCTTTTTTTGTGGAAAATTGGTATTGATGAGTTTTGTTTTTGTAAGATTGTATAACATATTTAAGCTAAACTCATCAATTAAGACATAAAAAAATATGCATAGTGGATCTTATTTCGTAACCTACATCATTTCAAATAAAGATATGTGATTATTTTGATGACTATATCAAGATATTGATGGATAAAGTACTTTTAATTATTGGGTGAACTATCTAATCATAAATAGTAAAAATTCTGACTTTATGAGAAAAATTTGATATAAATGCCAAAGAATCTATTTTTCAAAGAAATTTGAGATTTTTTTCTTAGAAATTGTGTGTAGTAATTTTTTAGGATATTTTTGTGAAATGTCAAATAAATGCATTTTTGATGAAAAAAATTTCTAAAAAATCGAGAAATGGGAAATAGAGTCCCATCCAATCGGGCCTTAATGTTTGGGCCTTAACTAGACATGTAAATAAATTGTTTTGAGATGAGGAAGGTATTGTTCTAGTTGATTTAAAACTATACTCAATTTAGAGATTGTATTTGAGTTTAATTTGAAGAGTAATCAAAATAGTCTGAACGTGCTTTAAGACTGCAATGCCTTAATCTTTTACTCATGTTTGATCTGTTTTTGACTAAACGGGTTGAGTTTCACCTCTCCTCGAACAAAACGAAAAATGTTCAAGTTTGTTTTGTTATGTTAAATGAACCAAATTCAGATGAGCATTACTACTTGATACTCAATTTAAGATCGATCGCTAAAAATTCGTTTAGGCTCTATTCATTTAACATCACAAACAAGCGTTGACACAGTTCTATGTTCGTTAAAGTTTGAAATTCAATTCAAGCTCAACTCGATTAGTTAAAATTAATAAAATATATGTAAAAATATCAAAATACTCAAATTCGTCTCATGTCCAATTCAAGTAAAACTTGTTTGAGCGAACTTTGTTAATAATCAAGCTAACTTAAACACAAGTTTTTAAGTTCAACAAAAATTCAAATAAGTGTAAATAATACATTATCTGGATTGACTTGATGCAGTTACACCCCTCAGAGCATTTACGATCGAGTTATAATCTAATATCTGATTTTTTTGCATTGATATTTTACAATGGACATGGAGTTGACCCGTCTTCTACTAATATAATTATAAGGAAAATCTTCAGCCTTTTTGATTGTTATTATTTTTATTTTTATTTTTATTTTTATTTCGAAATCTATTCTATTTCAAGAATTACCATACTCATCTTGGACTACTAGTCTACTATATCTACTACACATGGTAAAAGAATGGGCCTACTGGGCTAACCTCAATTACTCTAGTCCCAGTGAACATCATTTTCAAATTAAATATTCTTCATTAATATCTCAGTTAGTAGTTAGTACATAAAAGTTTTCAAAACCAACAACGTCCAACACAGTTGATAGATAACTGGGTTCTCTTGGTATAAATCAAAAAAACGAAAAAGATTTCAAAATATTTAATATTTAATTGTCCAGGTTTTACTATAAAAATAGAAAATGGTATACTATTAGGTGGACTATTCAACTTACATGCACATCAATTATATATTTAAGAGATTATGATATTTATTTGATGTGCAATTCAAATAGAATATAAAAATAAAGGAAGATCAAAAGAGAGTAAAATGAGCCAAATATAGTTTTCGGGACCTAATTGCCTAATTGGGTGCAGATGAGCCAAGCCTAACCAATTGCTTGGTTTTGACTTTTGAGCATGATGAGCTTGGGTAAATGAGCTCGAGCTCGATCTCATTTGAGCTCAAGTTGGGCTGAGCTTGGCCGAGCTCGAGTCCGAATATACACATATTAGTTTTATATTAATATGTATATAAATATAATAATGATACATATTAAATATTAAATATATCATTATATATACAATATACAATATATACAATATATTCACTGGTTGCGAGCCAGTGAATATGTATAACTGGCTCGAGCTCGAAAAAATTCGATCTCGAATCGCGCTCTAATCGAGCTGACTCGCGAGATTTGCGAGCTGGTTTGACATAATGCCCACCCCTAGAATCAATATAGTCGTCTATATATTTTGTCACGTAAATAGATAATAAGTGATTGATTCTTAGGAAGTTCTTGATTTGGAGTAAGATGATTAAACCACCATTTTAAAATAGAATGTTTTTAAAGTGTGAAGTTTCAAGTTGCCAACCAAATTGAAACATCCTAGACATGACAAATTTCACCTAAGTAATCGTGTGATAAAAATAAGATGATATAAAATAAAATGATGATATATCACTTTATAGTATAACAAGTCAGCAGCTCATAGCTCCAAATATTACTTGAATTATTAGATCTCTCATAAGACGAATGGATCACAAACTACTGCCATAAAATAATTAAACTTCAAATTTACCTTAGTGCTAATGAAAAATGATTTAGAAGTCAATAAGTCAAATTTCCTTTTCATCTGACCACTAAAAGTTTATGGGTGAAACTTTAGTTGGCTAGTGGCTATCCCAACAAAAGATACCTAACTATTGCGAAATATTTCTTTCCCCAAGGCTCGTTAAAATATATAGCTCAATTGGTCATTCATAGACTCATAGTACTTTCACCAAATACACTAGAAATAAATGATAGTCTGCATTGGATATCAAGCATTTATAACGATCACCTTCAATTCATAATGCATTCATATAAAATGTGGGTTCTACGTCTTTCTAAGTTTGAACTTGTGACATTCAATTGAAAATACTTAATTCTAGTCCGTGATTAGCATTCATAATTACTATTGTACAATGGTTTATCATCTAGTATATACGAGCAAAAAGAAGTACTATCATCTTGCATATATTCTATAACACAAATAAATGTCAAGTGTATAAACTTTATTTCAATTTTGTATTTTGAAAAATCTTTTACGCAATTTGTAAGACTCTTAATCAAGTTAAACGACTGAGTAAAAGGCTCGTGCCCGACTTGATAATAACCATTTTTTTGTTACAGGACTTGGAGTTACCTAGATTTCTTTTTTTTTTTTGCTAAAAGTTACCTAGAATATTCTACCTAATTTAATCTAATTCAATTTCTTTTAACCAATTATTTTTTGTTACTCACTAGCACAAAATAAAAACATAAAAGTTAAAATGACATAATAATTGTCTACATCCACGGGAGAGGAGGAGATAGAGTTTCACTATTAACACAGAGGTAAATGTACAAAGTATGTCAAAAGTTATCGTTAACCTAATCCCTTGATTTTTTTCTACTATTTAGAACATCTTTTGATCTTCGGCCTTCTGTTTAACTTTTTGTATCTTCATAGCCCGGTGGTGGCGGCAGGGTCAAATCGAAGTCTTTGAGGACAACTGTGCCGCCGCCGTCGGAGGTCATGCCACTTTTGTCTCCAGCGTTGGAGGAATTAGTTGTGCAACCTTTACCCCTGCCTCCGATCACGTGCTTCTTGGGGCGATGCATGGTTTTATGGCCGCCGAGAGCTTGCGGCGATGCGAAAACTTTGCCACATATATTGCACTCAAACGTAACATTTAGCGGCGGCGACGGCAGAGGCGGCGTATGAGAAGAGCTTTCATCTCTCTTGACATCAACAGCGGCGGAGGTGGTGGCGGGATCGTCAACGGTGGCAATATTATTAGGGTTTTCAATTTTCTCCTCTTCCGTTGCAACGACGTCGTTGGAAGGCTGGAATCAGCGAGAGAGCATCATAAGATCACAATCGGTGATATGATCTTCTTCTTCATCGTCTGATTGATCGTCATTATCATATTCCGCTGATCGCTTCGATCGCTTAGGTATAGTACTACTACGTTCGGTGGAACCATGATGATCAGGCTGATCAACGTCGTCGAAGCGACGGCGGAGAGTGGATTGCGCCACCGCTGGAGGAGATGGCAGCTGCTGCGCACTCAAATCTTCAGTAGACATGATATAATCGTAGTGAAAGGAAAAAAGAATGCAAGAGTAGTATACTGAATAATGAATATAATATGGAAAAAATGATTTTGTTGATGATATATGGAAAATTCTAGCTCAGACCCGACTTGGTCGCACCTAACTGTATTTCATAAGGGAAGTGTATTATATTTGCGATATAATTGATAAGTTACATGATATATATATATATATATATATATATATATATAAGTGAAAGATGAAGAATATAATTGTATTGGCTTTAGGATTAAGTAGCTGAAAATATTGGGATTTTTTAAATAAATAACATAGTTTTTAATAATTTTTTAAAAAATAATATACAAAATATTAAAAATTCAGAAATAGAACGATACGCCAATTGGAATGGCGTATCCACCTGGTTACGCCATTACCAATGGCGTATCGTCTAATAAATTTTTTTTTTTTGCCGTTGAGTCTGGATACGCCATTTAGAATGGCGTATCCAGACATGTGTGTCAGGTTATGCCATTAAGAATGGCGTAACCTGACACACTCTTTTGACCGAGAACTCTCTTTCTCTCTTCCCCTCTCTTTCTCCCTTCTTTTCTTCTCTCTTTCTCCCTTCTTTTCTTCTCTCTTTCTCTCTTCCCCTCTTCTCCTCTCCTTCTGCAAACTCCTCACACCATTCACTTACCCTCTTCTCCTCTCATACTCTTTCCAATTGAAGGTAAATTTATATTTGAATATAATTTATAATTTTATATTTTTCTAATTCCTATTGTAATTATTGCTTAATTTAGTAATATTTCCTAATTTATTTCGAAATTTTAGGGTTTTATTTTAGAATTTTAGGGTTTATTTTCCTATATGTACTAATTTTAGAGTTTATGTTTCAATATTAATGTGTGTTGTTGTATGTTTCGAATTTTATCGGTTAATTTGCACGATATTGAATTTTTATGGTGTTATTTTTGAAATTTAGTAGTAGTAGAATTTTAGTTTATTATTGAAAATTTGTGATTGTTGCTTAATTGGTTAGTTGTTGTGATTTTTTTTTCCAATTTTAGGAGTCATTGGTTAATTGTAGTGTAGAAGGTGTAATTTTAGGGTTTATGTTTCAATTTTGATGTGTTGAATTTCGAATTTTATGGTATTATTTTTGAATTTTAGTAGTAAAATTTGATTTTATTGTTGAAAATTTGTGATTGTTGCTTAATTTGGTAATTATCCTTATTATTATTTTTATAACTTTTAGGATTCATTCGTTAATTGTAGTATAGAAGGTGTAATTTTAGGGTTTATGTTTCAATTTTGATGTGTTGAATTTCGAATTTTATGGTATTATTTTTTTAAATTTTAGGATTCATTTGTTAATTGTAGTGTAGAAGGTGTAATTTTACGGTTTATGTTTCAATTTTGATGTGTTGAATTTTAAAATTTATGGTATTATTTTTTGGAATTTTAGGATTCTTTGGTTAATTGTAGTGTAGAAGGTGTAATTTTAGGGTTTATGTTTCAATTTTGATGTGTTGAATTTCAAAATTTATGGTATTATTTTTTTGAATTTTAGGATTCTTTGGTTAATTGTAGTGTAGAAGGTGTAATTTTAGGGTTTATGTTTCAATTTTGATGTGTTGAATTTCGAATTTTATGGTATTATTTTTTTGAATTTTAGGATTCTTTGGTTAATTGTAATGTAGAAGGTGTAATATTAGGGTATATGTTTCAATTTTGATGTGTTGAATTTCGAATTTTAAAATATTATTTTTGAATTTTAGAAAAAATTTTGATGTCATTGTTCAATTTTTGTAATAGAAGTTAGGACTACTCCCTATTTAGAATAGCGGATGATAATCTAACTAATTCTTTGTATTCTAATTGTGTTTATTATATTTTATAAATGCAGGATGGCAAATTGGTACAATCGTAATATATATGGGCCTGCAGATCTTAGTGTGTTGTCGGATCAGGCAAGTAATAGGTCTGAGTTGGTATTTTCTGGGAACGATGAAAAAGTACGATCTAGATGAGCAGATGGAAATTATTTTAAAATGTTCAAAGCTAACGGATTTGTTCTACCACATCATCGAGTCTTACGAAAACTCCATCAAATGGGGTTTTGCCGCTTTTACCTGTTAACGCGGTGTGGCCAACTTAGATTGGATATGGGACTGATGAATGCACTCATTGAGAGGTGGCGTCCGGAGACGAATACGTTTCACCTCAGAAGTGGAGAGGCTACTGTTACTCTCCAAGATATAGCAATATTATGGGGCGTACCAATTGATGGTAAGGCGTTAGTTATTCATCATCCCTTTAATGGGTTTAATGATTATGCGGCGTTAGTGCATCAACTTTTAGGTTTACAAATTACACGAGGTGATTGTAAATCCGCGGGTATGCGCTTAAAAATGAAAAGTTTATGTGCATTCATAAAATTGAACGCAGCATCAATTGATGATGGGTCCCCTGAGCATATGGTTGATCAGATAGCACGATGTTGGGCTTTTGCATTGCTTGGCGTCATGCTACCTGACAGCACCGGAGAAGGGATTTCGATTTTGTGGTTAAAATTTTTTGAAAATATTGACGAGGTTTACTCATATAGTTGGGGGAGTGGTGTGTTGGCGTACTTGTACCGTCAATTATATCATGCCTCCCTGAGGACTTCGAAAGGAGTGTCTGGCCCTTTAACATTGTTACAGGTATAATTTTTTTTTTGTTGTTGTTATATCTTTATGTAAAATAATAAATATTTAATAAATGAATGTATTTTTGTTTTTAACAGTTGTGGGCATGGTCACGAATATTGGTTGTGAGGCCAGCCCGTTTGCCACAGGAAATGGGACAAATTGATCTCTTAGGCATTGCGCGAACGCCTTATGGAAAATGAAAACTTATTTAATTAAGATTTTTAATTCAAAAACAACTATTTTTTTTAATTATTTGCATTATTGATATTGTAGGTGGTTTCGTCCCGTGAAAAACGAAACGACAACCACTGGCGTTGTAGTGGCAGCTAGAGAAGCATTAGATCAGATGGCCTATCATCATGTGAGTAAAAAAATTTCTTCGGGTTGTTATATTATAAAATTATAAAATCCTTGCGATTTATAAATGGTGGTGTTAAATGTTTTTATTTCAGTTTGTATGGGACTTATACAACTTCAATGAGCCCGATATTGCTGAGTTGTCACCTGAGTGTCTGGCCCCTAATGTGTGGAGAGCATCAGTTCCGATGGTATTCCTCAATATTGTGGAGTATCACCGTCCTGAGCGTGTGCTTCAACAGCTTCAATTCCGACAAACGGTTCCACACTTATATACGCACCCACATTTCAATAGGGTTGACCGTGTTGGGAGGGACAATGAGGATTTGTCCACTTTTAATAGGACATTCATCGATATATGGAATGACCGATTAAATCATATTGTGGGAGGTGACGAGGGTACGGGCGCAACAGATGATTACGGGTCCTGGTATGATAGGACCACGCGTCGTTATATATCAAGGATGTTGGATAGGTCTAATGAAGGCTTCCAAACAGGGTCGGCGCCTCTGTTGCATGATGTGGTTAGTATATATAATTGTTTTAGGTTAACATTACATTACATTTCGCCTATATATATGTTTTGATTTGTCTTATGTTTTTTGTTTATCTATTACAGAATAGGCAAATTCAAGAATTGCAAAAACTTGTCCAAGATTACCCTGAATCGTGCACTTCTGCCCAATTGAGTCAGGGTCTTAACCAGATTTTAGGCCGGGTCACATTTAGCCGCCGTGATGATTCAGCATCGGGTGTTAATTTTGATCAGGGAGAAGCTGGACCCTCGAGTCAAGTACCTCTCACCACCACTTTGGGACCATCCTCTGCGACTTTTACTACTCCCTGTTATACGGGGGATTACTTTCCCCAGATGGCTGCTCCTACTCCCGAGTATCAGGGACATTATTCAGTCCAAGATGAGGGGCCTTCATCATCAACTTGGGCAACGCCCGAAAATTTGTGGGATCAATATATGGAGGACCCTCACACAAACCTCAGTCTAGACCTGTCGAACAATCCACCTCCCGTAAACAGGAATCCACCTCCAGCCTCTTTGCAATTTGACACGTCCGCAGTTCCATTTAGCTTTGACATGAACAGAACAGAAAACGAAACGGGGCAACTTAGACGTTCAACTAGGGAGAGGCGTACACCATTTTGTGGCACGGGGGGCATCGCGTTCGGGATTAATAGTAGATAGTCATTTTCATTTGTAGTTTATAATTTTTTGATTTTCTTTTTCGAATATAATTTGTAGCAATTTGTAATATTTCTGTATATTTATATTTATATTATATTTTTCAATTGAAAGACCAAAAATAAAAATAGACCAATGAACTATAGGAACATAATTATTTTATTTGAAGGCGAAAAACATACGAAAGTAAGACGACTTTGAAGTAATATGAAATAAAAGCTAATATGTAATCTAGTTATTCTCCTCATCAGACATTTCAATATCTGACCGATACTGAGGACCTACAGAAACAAGCCAAATGCGAGCAAAAAAATTGCAACAAATACGGTCAAAATAAATATCTCATTATCCAACACATACATATCAATGCTCGATTGCAATACATAACTACCAATCCATCTCATTGGGAATTCGAGTAGTCACATTTCTGCCTACTCGTTGCTGTATCTTCGACAGAGGGTCATGGACCAACTCAAAATTAGGTACATCCCAAAAATGAGCCTCATGCAAAAGGAAAAATTTTGCTTGATATGTTTGTAAATACTCACTTGCCCTATAATACTTTTCAACCAACGGGATCGACCTTTTGTGCAAATTGACACATAACGCAATCGCATGTGAGCATGGAATTTTGTGTGTGGTCCTCTCTTCCACAAGAACAATATTTTCTCTTTATGTCAACGGCATACTTTAGAGAACGATATCCGAGCTGCGCTTTGGTGTAAACTTGACCAGTTTCATCAAGATGATCAAAGTGCCTGACAGTGTGTGTCTCGGATGCTTTCTGTGATTCCGAGTACATATTGTAAGCATACTCTGTCAGCCCCGAATTCCCGCCCATTGTCAAGGATTCTCGGTGTCGCTTATAAAAATAATCGACACAGCGATGAAATGTGCATTCCACAATCGCAGTGGGCGATAGATGACGAACACCTTTCAAAACACCATTTAAGCTCTCTCCCATATTTGTTGTCATAATGCCTTCGCGCACCCCTCCATCGTGTGCAAGTGTCCACTTTTCAAATGGAATTCTGCTAAGATAAATGAAAGCCTCTTCCTCCTTTTGTCGGATATCCTGCATGATTTTATCGAACTTTGAAATACTATGTGTCATGCCTGCCTGATAACATAAAGTCTTCAAAACTTTATTGTTGAAATGAGTATTAAAGTTTGAAGACACATGTCGTAGGTAATATCGATGAGCTCCATGAGGGGGGCAAAAGGCTGGTACAAGCTCAGAAGCATGCCGTATACCATGGTGACGATCAGAAATAAGGCACACACCTTCGTTCCTTCGAATAAAATGTTTGCTCACCAATTGCAGAAACCACAACCACGAGTCGTTCGACTCATTATCAACAATTGCAAATGTAAGAGGCAAAATCTGATTATTTCCATCAAGAGTCGTTGCGATCAATAATTTACCCTTGTAGCGTGTATATAGATGTGTCCCATCAACGCAAATAACTCTCCGGCAATGTGGGAATCCATCTATACACGACTTGAATGCCCAAAACACATACATAAACATTTTTGGATTTTGATAGATGCTTTTGTGTTTCCATTCAACAACCGTGCCCGGATTCCACTTCTGTATAGCTCCCAAGAACTTAGGTAACAGTGGAACGGAATTCTCCCAAGTCCCGTATACAATCTCATTTGCACGTTGCAAGCTGTGCCAAGCCTTGCCATACGAAATCTGGCATTTCCATTTTTCATTTACCATTTGAACTATTCGTGCAACCTTAATTGACGGACCAATTTGAACTTGTCCCAGAAGTTCGTTGGCAATCATATTCATGTCCAAATTATGGTGGTTTTTGTCCACATTTTCAAACATACACTCATGTGGCCCTTTATATTTTGATATCATCCAATAATGTGTTTTCTGGCTAAAATGAGCTCGAAGTCTAAACTTGCATCCTTCTCTTTCGTTTTTGTGTTTGCATACAACAACATAAGTAGTCGGGTTACTGAGTTGCACCGTAAACTCTCGTTTATCATGTGTTACGTGGTAGTCTTTCACCGCTCTTTGCAAACTTTCTTTGTTCTCAAATGTTAATCCCAAACCAAGATTGCCTATCTGATAATCATAAGTCATATCCCCAACTTCACGTGGCCGATTTAATGAGTCTCCTTGTAATTCTTCATGTGATGTAGAGTAGAATGGGAGCACAGGATGAAGCCGTGGTTGATTCTCTGTTCGAGGAACATCTTCCTCAACATTTTTCTCATAATTCGGATCGTTGTTGATATGTGCCTCTAAGTCCGAGTCTGAAAGCCCATCAAGCGAATTTCGACAAGCACTGTCATTCTCATCCTCAAACTGATCGTTTGGAGGTGGTATCGAACTGCTCGCCCCTCCATGATGAGAAAAATGAGCACTATAGTTGCCTTCGTCAAAATGCCCAAACTCGTGATGACTGTGAGTAGACAGACCTACATGTACAAAAAATTGAAATTAAATTAAGGTTTGTTATAATACATATTCATATAATGCAATTATAAAGAATAAAATAAAATAGGACACAAAAATTATGCAAATGTATAGACGATTCATTATTACCCTCATCTTCATCATCCATTGCATAACTCCCTGAGCCATGAGCGGCCAAAGGGAAATTTGGCACATTTTCAACACCTCCAAAAGCATTACCCGATGTAGAACATCCTAAAAAGGTAATCATAATAAAGAAAAACTATCAAAAAGTGATACAATTAAAACTTCTCATAAAAAAAAATTAACACAATTATAACATTTATTTAAAAGTATGATGATACAAAGCAAATATAAAAATAAAAATTACCTGCATAGATATCGTCATTCGGATAACTACTGACATTTAAATCTGGTAAGAATGGTTGAGCACAAAATGGTGAGAATTGGGTTGGCTGATACGACGTCATCTGTGTTAACAGCGATGTGTATCGACCCTGAGATTGTATTGGCTCTTTTTGAATATAAAGATCCATTGTACTAACCCCAGTATAAGGATCCAATAAAAAACTTAAATCACCATCATTTTTTACCTCCATAGCTCTCTGCCTGAGCAAATTTCTATCCTCAAAGAAGTACTTCGAAAAAGCTTTCAACGAGAATTCATTCGGATTAATTCCTGTACTCTCATATACCTTATTCACCAATTCAACAAATATGATCGAACGAGATATTCTCATGTACGTTGTTGCTGGAACACTATAACTCAACATATAGTTCGCATCTTCAATTATTTGTCCATCCAAAAATATGCAAACATCAACTAAGTTCTGCCTAGACATTTCTGCAAAATATACATTATTAATTCATAGCGCGAAAACAAAAATTAAACCTTGTAAAAAAACCTAAAAATATCATTCATAAACACTAAATTCAATATTACATCTCAAAATTATGAGCACAAAATTATACATTTTACCTAAAATATTATATCAAAGTTCAAATCCTAAAAACAACTACATTGAAAATCTAAGTACAAAATAAAAACTACATAATTAAATCAAAGTACCTACCCTAAAACCAACTACATTTAAAATCTAAATACAAAATAAAAACTACATAATTAAATCAAAGTTCATATCCTAAAAACAACTACATTCCAAAGCTAAGTACATAATAAAAACTATATAATTAATTTAAAGTTCATACCCTAAACATTAATTTCGATATTATACCTAACATAATTTACACCTAAAATTAGAATGCAATAAATATATAAACCATAAACTCAAAGATTAACATTTAAACTAATATTTATGTTATAACTTGATTCAAAATTAAAATTAAAAATTGTGAATATTTAAACTATAGGAAGGAAATACTACACTAACTCAAAAAATGTATTTAACTGAATAATAATATAGAATTAAAAAAATTACCTTGTGATCTACGGATATAATGCAATTGAGAGAGAGGAAGAATGAAGATGGAGGAAGAATGAAGCAGCAAAGCAGTAGACGGAGAGAAGAGGAAGAAGAAGAGAGAAGAAAAGAAGGGAGGGGAGAAAGAGAAAAAATGGTGAGGTTACGCCATTGTAAATGGCGTAACCTGACACACATGTCTGGATATGCCATTTACAATGGCGTATCCAGACTCAACGGCAAAAAAAAAATTAATTTGAACGAAATTACAAAAAAAAAAAAATTATTAGACGATACGCCAATTGGAATGGCGTAACAAGGTGGATACGCCATTCCAATTGGTGTATCGTTCTATTTCTGAATTTTTAATATTTTGTATATTATTTTTTAAAAAATTATTAAAAACTATGTTATTTATTTAAAAAATCCAAAATATTGGGAGTAAGATTCCTATAATTATCTGTAAGAAAATCAATACGAAACTCCAAGGAAAATGTAATTGAGTAACTCAATAAGACTCCAATTACCCTTTGAGATTAATTTCACATTCTTTTGTAAGATTATATTCCAGATATGGATAATATAATTAACAGGGGTTAGATTGGGTTCTTATAATTTGTTTAATGCCAAATTATCCGAGTTTCTTCAAATTAAGATCCATTAATTCTGATATAATTTTGAAATTTAAAATTTTGTTACTTAATCTGTTTGGGTCAAATATTATTATCATTTGTCATGTGATCGGTCGAATCAAATTCGAATAATCATTTTTATGAATTATTTTTTATGGGCCTTTATATGGCAAGAAAATTTACTGGGCGTGAAAATAGATTATGTTGAGTCGAAGATTAATTTGTTCAAGTACGTACGTTTGACGTTTTACTGAATTTGGAGAATTTTGTGAGCTTGATTACGACCAAAATGAGCTTGCACATTTTTTATCTTGTCGAATTAGACCAACTTGGTCTTTTTACTCGATTCGATTAGTTTTAGAAGTCAATAAGTCAAATTTCCTTTTTCTTCTTACCACTAAAAGGTTGGTGGTGAAATTCGCAGTGGCTATCCCAATAAAAGAAAAAAAAACTAATCGTTACAAATTATTTCTTTCCCCAAAATTTGATGAGACATATAGCTCAATTGGTCATAGTAGTAGTCACTCCAACACACTAAAAACTAATTATAGTTCACATTGGATCGAGCTTTATGATGACCAGCTTTAGTTCAAAATTCCTCTATATAAAATGTGAGTTCTATGTTCTCAGTGAAATCTGAACTCCTAACATTCAAGCAAAAATATTTAATTGTACTCCCTAATTTGCATTTCATATATATTTCTACTGTAAAATGGTTTATCTCATCTATAGTATACGAACACAAAGAAGTATCATCTTGTATATATATTCTATAGCGTGCACGTAAATATTAAGTGTATAAAATTCATTTCAATTTTGTATTTTTAAAAAAAAAATTATCCAATTTGTAAGACTAGTACTATTCAAGTTAAATGACTTAGTAGAAGGCTCCTACTTGATTTGATAATATTAAATTTTGGTTACAGAACTTGGACTTACCTTGAATATTTTTTTCTAAATTGGACTTACCTAGAATATTTTACCTAATGTAATCTAATTCAATTTCTTTTAACCAATTATGTTCTGTTATGTACAAAATAAAAGCATAAAAGATAAAACAACACAACAATTTACGTGGTTCGGCAATGCTGCCTACATCCACGGGAGGGGAGGGGATTTCACAACAAACAAAAGAGGTACAAAATACAAAGTATGTCAAACGTTACTCTTCGTCTTTTAATTTTAGGCCTTCTGACTTAAATTACGGCCTAAAACTTTCTATATCTTCATCCTCCGGAGGTGGCGGTAGGTTCAAATCGAAGTCTCTGGGGATAGTTGCGCCACCGCCGTCGGAGGTCACACCACTTTTGTCACCTTCACTGCCGTTGGAGGTTGTGGTTCTCCTACCTCTGATCACGCCTTCATAGTGCTTCCTTTTGTGGCCGCCCAACGCTTGACCGGTCGGAAAAGTCTTATGGCAGACGGAGCACTCGTGAACCCTACCACCACCGTCGGAGGCGGCGGCGGTTGGATTCTTGGGGCGGTGCATGGTTTTGTGGCCGCCGAGAGCATGAAACGATGTGAAAACCTTTTC
This sequence comes from Buddleja alternifolia, assembly GCA_019426215.1. Classification (NCBI taxonomy): domain Eukaryota; kingdom Viridiplantae; phylum Streptophyta; class Magnoliopsida; order Lamiales; family Scrophulariaceae; genus Buddleja; species Buddleja alternifolia. The sequence goes on along the minus strand of CM033408.1, from coordinate 29,648,635 downwards.
ACACACATTGCACTTATATTCTTTTCCGGCCTGATCAAATTCTTGCTGTATCTTGACATCGGCGGCGGCGGCGGCGGATTTTGGATTCTTGGGGCGGTGCGTGGTTTTGTGGCCGCCGAGAGCTTGAGGCAATGAGAACACCTTGTCACATATATTGCACGTATACGTAACGTTTCGAGGAGGCGACGACGATGGCGGAGGCGTATGAGGAGAGTTTTCATCTTTCTTGACGGCGGAGGTGGTGGCGGAATCCAGATGTTTGTTGTCGTCTACGGTGGCAATATTATTAGGGTTTTTAATTTTCTCCTCTTCCGTTGCGACGATGTCGTTGTAAGGATCGGGCTGGAATCGGATGTGGCTGCGAGAGAGCATCATAAGATCACAATCGGTGATATGATCTTCTTCTTCATATGATTGATCATCACAATCAAATTCCGGTGATCGCTTGGATCGCTTAGATTTAGTAGTACTATTCCATTGGATAGAACCATGATGATCAGTCGCAACGTAGTTGTCGAAGCGACGACGGAGAGTGGGTGGCGCCACCACTGCCGGAATAGGCATCTGCTCCGCAGTCAAATCTTTAGTAGACATGTTATTCATAGGGAAAAAGAAATGCCAGAGAACAGAATAATGGGTGGTATGAGTGACTGAATATTTTTCTAAGGACTTGCAGAAGGATATGGGAAATATATATGGCAAATGTAATAAACTCTCCTTGAAAAATACACTTGAGTGCGGCCAAGAGTCGGGTCTAGGCTAGGATTTTCCATGAATTAGAAGTGTAGTGGATTTAGGATAGGAAACGAAAGATATGGGGACTAAGGTCTAAGATTCCTATAATTATAATATCTCTAAGAAAATAAATACGAAACTCCAAGGAAAATATAATTAAAATGTAATTGAGTACCTGAATAAGACTCCAATTACCCTTTGAGATTAATTTCTCTATTTTGTGAGATTCCATCTGGATTATATTAACTTTTACCAGGGTTAGATTTGGGTTTTAACAATTTGTTGAATGCCAAATTACAGTCTCTTCAAAATTCCATTCTAATACTATTTTGAATATGTATAATTTTGGTATGTTTGGGTCAAATGTTATTATCATTTGTCATGTGATCGGTCGAATGTGGTCGAATCAAATATGAACAATCGTTCTTATAAACTTGTTCTTAATAGTCATTATATGGCAACAAAATTTACTAGGCATGTAAACAAATTATGTTAAGCAGAACAAGATATTGTTCAAGTGTACTCGAAATTTAATTTGATTGAATTTGGAGAATTTTGTTTGAGTTTAATACTATTTTATAAAGAGGAAAATTGCATTTTTCATATGCCAAAGGAGAGTGATCATCATATTGGTACAATAACGGGGGACATTTTTATTTTTTCTACAGAAAAGGTCAATTTTTGGCAAATTTGGTACAAATCGGCTGAAAAATGTCTGTGTGGCACACAAATTTGGAGATTTTCGTATTTGAGGGTAAATTGACTGTGTGGCATCCGAAATTGGATGAAGGGAAAATGTCAAATTAAATTACCCTCAACTCCTATGTAAAGATAAAATTGCAAAAAAAAATTAGAAAAATATTGAATTTGTATATTTTAAATTTATTTTTAATTTGCAAAAAAATATTAAAAAATCACTTAAAAAATATCAAAAAATTAAAGAAATTTACAAATTTAGAAAATATTTAAAATTATATCTCACACTCATAAAATATTATTCTTGATGTTGAAAAAATAAAAAATGGTAAAAAATAATAAATTCAAAAAGAATTGAAAACATTTTTTTCTGGAAAATGATGTAAAAGTCATAATATAATAAGAAAAATTTTAAAAATATTAAAATTATGAAAAATTAAAAAAATCATAAAAAAAATGAGAATCAAGAGAAAAAAATTAGAAAAAAAAATTGAAAAAGAAAACAAAATTAGAAAAAAAAATTTTGAAAAGAATAAGAAAAAAATTAGTAAAATGCTGAACATAATATTACAATTTTTTTAATTTAATTTAATTTAATTTATTTTCAATAAGTGAGGGGAGGTTTTGGTAGTTACACAATAAATGAGACGGAGCTATGTCTAATTTTTTCATTTTTTTATGTTAATTTTTTTTTATTAGTAAGAATTATTATTTCGAATTCTTGCATAAATATTACTTGCGGAAAAATTCTAGACCAGTCCCTGCTCGACCATAAACAATCGAATAAAACATTCTGCATATTTTTATTTTAAAGGATAATTTTGTGTTTTCTTGAAAATAAATTGATTCTTAATTTCGTAATTCTTGAAAATAAAATGATTTTTAAACGCTTATTCTTGCAAAGTGCAAATATTCTACTTTTTTACTTGTATAAGTTGTGTTTGGAAATAAGTCAGCAACGCCATTGTTTGATTCATTCTGAGTTAGGCAAAATTACATTTTTTGTTCTGTAATTATAGGATGTTGGCACTTTCGGTCATGTAACTTTAATAAATACATATTTAATCCTAAAATTGAAATACCATATTTCAATCTTAGTCCTTCTTTTCGCACAATTAGTCCTTATTGGCTCATTTAGTCATATGTGTCCAATTTATTCCACACATTTAGTACTATTCCGGTCGAATATCAAATTACTATTCGGAACTTAGCAAGTGCGTCTCACATTTAGTTTTTTATGAAGAAAAATCGGTCTTATAAATCATTCAATCGAAAGTTTACAATGCCTGGAACAATACAATTCATATCGACTCAAACGATGTAGTAAAAACACTTGAAACACCAACTATCAAGTTCTTGAAAATAACAAATCTTAAGAACTCACATATACAAAAAAATTTTTGTGCAATTCCTATTCAAGGAGAGAAGAAACTCTCATTCGAGAGAGAAAGAAAACTCCCATACGAGAGAGAAAATAAAATACTAAACAAAAATCTAAAACGTTATATAAAAACTTATGTATTACCCGTCTTCATCTCGTCAGATCTGTCTCTGTCTTTTTAGATCCATATCTGTCTCGTCAGATTTGAAGATGTGATGTACAATTTTAAGAAGGGTGCTTCAACCCAATCTGCCAACGGTGGTGATGGTAATAGTAATAGTGGTGAAGTGGACAACTGTTTCACCAAGCTATCGCCGACGAAGAAAAATAGAAGAAAAAAGATTAAGGCTAGGGTTTAGAGAGATGGGGAGGAGAAGGATTAAAGGGAAACTTAAAATGTCTCACATTTAGTTTAACACACCATTTTTCAGCTGGAAGGCTTTTTCTTGAGTTTAACAACTCAATTAGTTAATTTTCATGTAAATTCAAGTCGATTTTGTAAACATTATTAAGTAATTTCAATTGGGTTTTGTCCAATTTGGCCTTTTCTCATATGGACCATAATTAATTTACAAAAATTTGATATCAACTGCAGATTCGGTGACAAGATTTTTTTTTTAAAACCGCATTCTGTGCTTTTGCTAAGTTTCGACCATTAATTTGATCGAATATTTTTTTAATTTTTGAAATTGAATCGAGTAGGATTAAATGTATGAAATAAATTGGACAAATAAGACTTCATTCGGGGTTAAATGTGTAATCATTTAAATTATAGGACCAAAACTGTGATCACCCTATAATTACAGGACAGGACGAAAAATGAATTTTACCTACTTATATACTTTTTCAGAAGCATGATTGTCTTCAAACAATTAATCACTAAACAATCATTAAATCAATAAATTCAAAATAAATAAATCATTAAACAATAGTTAAATCAATGAATACAAGAATTTAATTACTATACTATCCTACACATGAACCCTAAATATGTCAACTAATTAATATCTCGTTAACACCATTAATTTCCTAGAAAAGAAAATACTTAACCTATATATATATATTCTATTTTAATCCTGCCTCCGACAAAGCAATTTCTATTTCTTCATCACAGTAAAGATCCGGCGATGGCGGCCCCAGCCGCAGGTTTAAATCCAAGTTTCCGGCGACAGGTACAGTCAGATGAGTGGCTGCGCCGCCGTCGGAGTTCACACCACTTTTCTCGACCCCATGACTGCCGTTGGATGAAGTTGTGCAACCCTTATCTCCATCCTTGCCGTTGATCACGCCTTCCTTAAAATGCTTGCTTTTGTGGCCGCCCAACGCTTGACCGGAGGGAAAAGTCTTATGGCAGACGGAGCACTCATGAGCCCTATTGGAGATGGTTGCACCGCCGTTGGAGGCGGCGGCTGTTGGATGCTTGGGGCGGTGCATGGTTTTATGGCCGCCTAGGGCTTGAAATGATGTGAAAACCTTGTTGCACACATTGCACGGATGATATGACTCTATTTCGGCAGGCGGCGGCAGAGGTGTGTCCGGAGATTCTCGATGTTGGTTGACGTTAAGAGCGGCGGAGGTGGTGGCGAGACTGGCCGCCGCCACGGTGGAGGGATCCGTGGAGTAGAATGAGGGTTTTACTTCCGATTGTATTTTCTGTTGAAAATCTTGATTGAATAACTTAAACATGATTTTAACTTTCTTGTCCTCATCAACGGTGGCTGCTGCCACAGGGGAGGGATCTCGGGAGTCATGAACGGTGGATGCAGCCACATTGGAGGGATCTCCGGAGTAAAACGAGGGTTGTACTTCCAATTGTATTTTCTGTGCCACGGTGTTGGGATCTCCGGAGTCATCAACTACCACAGTGGAGGAATCTCTGGAGTAAAACGAGGGTTCTACTTCCGGTTGTACTTTTTGTTGAAAATTTTGATTGAGTAAATTGTGATTAATCACGATTTTAACTCTCTTGTCCTCATCAACGGTGGCTGCTGCCACTGTGGAGGGTTCTCGGGAGTCATCAACGGTGGGTGCTGCCACGGTGGAGGGATTTCCGGAGTAAAACGAGGGTTTTATTTCCGGTTGTACTTCCTTGTTATCAACGGTGGCTGGATTAGTCTCTGAGGCGGTAGGGTTTTTCTCCTCTTCCATTGCGGCCGTGGACTGACTGGTGGAGGCGAAGACGTCGTCGCGGTAGTATCCGCCGCCGCTGAGAGAGAGCACTATAAGGCAGTGTGCGACATCGTTTTCATCCGAATCATAATCACGTTGCGCTTGCTTCGATCGCTTAGCTGTAGTACTCCATCCGGATAAACCTTGAGACAAAAGGTTGTCAAAGCGACGGCGGCGAGTGGGTGGCGCCGCCGCTGCCGGAGCAGGCAGCGGCGGAGTCAATTTTGCAGTACACATGATATTGATCAGAAGTGAAAGAAATTGAGTGGGAGGCAACAGATAGAGAGAGCTAGTTAGGAATGATTTTTGTGAGGATATATATATTATACGTAGAAGGGTTTGTGAAAGATGAAGGCTTATACTGCATTTAGAATAAGTCGCGAAATATATGGGGAATAAAATTCCTATAACTATAATCCTAATCCTAATACATGTCAAAAACAAATACAAAACATCCAGGGAAATAGGGACTGAATAAGAGTCCTGTTAGAAGATGGGTAGCCAGGACAATCGGCATACTTTGTGGTTAAGAAAGGGTTGATTAGTTTCGAACTTGGTTTGGTCGATCTCATGTGTAATTAATTTAAGTTGTACTCAATTGTAAAATAAATATAATTTACTCACTTTAGGGATTCCATCGCTCAGACAAAGACAGGGCTAGAGTTACCTGCTATTCAGAATTTTAATCCAGGTCTGATTTAGCCAGTCGTAGGAACCTTTGGCGAGGAGCAAGGGTCAAACAAATCTAGCTAGGATGTTAGGGGTGTTACAAGCCGAGCTTGCCTAAATTGTTCATCTCGAGCTCAGCGAGCTAGTATAAATGAGTTCGAGCACATGTCGAGCCGAGCTCGAGTAAAAAAAAAATTTATATATATATAATTATCATAAACATAAGTTTATCATTACATATGTAAAATATGATATATTATAAAACATATTATTATATAGATTGATATATAAAATAATAATTTTTTTATAGAGGCTTGTAATATTGGGAATGAGGATAATTGGATCGAGCTCGACTCGTTAAGCTAGGTACGATATCTGTTCAAGCTGGCTCGACTCCATACCCACCCCTAAACAGTTCACAAGTATAATTCTACATTGTAACAAACTGTAATTGCAAATTTAATCTACTCATGCTTGTTAACTACATCGAGTTCAATCAAATTAAATCCAATCGGATCACGACTTGAATTTCCATAGATTTTGTGACGTTGTTGATAATACAATGGGCAGTGATCTTAATTAAAGGAAAATATCTGATCAGGATATTCATAGATCTAGTCAAAGTGTTTTAAACATAAATTATGGGGAATAATTTCCAGAACATATATGATCGTGTTTACACTTCTGATATATTATTGACAAATGACAAGTAGCACTAGCATATATATGGCAATTATATTTATATATACATTACAAGCATATATATGGCAATGGTGTGTGAATTAATGCTAATTCTTTTCCCCTCAAGATCTTCCTTTTGTTTCCCCTTTTGTGCCTCATATGTGCTTTTGTAAATACTAGTAAATGCCGCACACTTGTTTGCGTGTGCAAAATAGAAAAAAATTTAAAAAAATTCTTTTAGTTAAAGTCAATTTGATAATTATTTTTTGTACCAAAATCAAATAAATAAAACATAAAAAAGATAGTGGAAAAAAAAGGTATGGGAGAGAAAAGAAAAATAAATGTGATATATAAAGATAATGTGAGAGAAAATAGGAGAGAGAATAAAATTTAGAAGGGAAATGGTAGTTATTTGGGACACTTATCAAATTTTGGGTGGATGAAGGTTTCACCAAAATTTGACAGTCCAAAGTAGTTACTCTAGGTTTCTCCCACTTTATATAATAGTATATATAAAATGAGAAATTCTATTCATTCTTTTTTCTTTTTTACTTTTATAACATAGACAAATTCTAATTTAATTACAGCATAACTAAAACCAGTCATATTGAAATAAGTAATATTTTCCATGCATGTAATAAATATACAATTCAAGAAAAACGACCAATTATAAATATATAGGATAGTACTTTTCATGCGACTAAGTATCAATATCCATCATGTATGCCATATAAAGATATAAGTATAAAACCCGGAATTAACATTATAACTATATTAATACAGTGATGAATTATAGGAGTGAAATAAATTTGAACAAATGATTAGGAGTTAAGACACATTTTGCATAAAAAATGTTTTGTTTTAAAATTAAATATCTAAATAAATGTGATATGTACTAATTAATTGTTTACCCATTTAAATATATATAAATATTTATTAACTACCAAGTCCACTCTTTTTCTTTTGCCTAGAAATGAGTCATTGATACCGAGAAAAGGCTCTTCCTTCTGTGGTTCGGGTTTGTTTTTCCTTAGGGATTAGCAGGTATAAAAGAGTCTCCTCTTTGTCTATCTCTCCGAGTTTCAACTACACTTTTAAGCCTCCTTTAAAGATGCCCCTAATAGTAGGATGTTCTCCAATTCACATGTCTTACTCAAAATCGATAGGTTGGTAGAGCGGGGGAATTGCATGATATCACCAACGGAGGACTTTGAAAGCCCCTCGTGGGAGGTGAGGCGTGTAGAAGGTCTCGTTATGTTAACAAGACGGTACAACGGTACATAATCAAACTCCAACCTAGCGTCACACGTTCTCCAAATCCCCTTCTTTTAGTCGGGTCGGTAGCAAACAATCCAACTTTATGATCTCAATAGCCACATAAATACTATATCAATCGCAACATAATTACTATATACTTCGTGACACCATTCATACCCTTTTTTTTTTTTTGATAGTTATTCATACCCTTTGATTTAAGAGAAAATAATAATATAATTTTCCGGATTTAGAACCACTTACATTTTTTCGAATATGATATGGTCAAGTATTGTGTAAATTAATGATAGAAAATTACTTAAAATCACATGGAGTGAAATAATATGGATCTTTAGCTATCTGTGTTCAAAGAAATAACAAAGTATGCTTGAACAGAGTAAGTTATCCGACCTTAATTCTGAGCACATTACAAAGCTCGATTTTCTTCAAGTGCATCCCGTAATAATCAAGGAGAACATGATTATATAAAAATCATTCCACAGTTCGCCACAGAAACACTACCGGAAACATTACATAAATCCAACTATTCGTGTTCATGTAGCAGGATTGGGTAGCATTTTAGGCTTTGGCTTGACTTCTACTTCATTTACACTCCGGACATATATTGCATCTGGCTCATGCCTGCAAAATGATAGAAACACATAAATAGGAGAGAGAGAAAGAGAGAGAGAAAGAGAGAGAGAGAGAGAGAGAGAGGCTTAAATATCGAAGGGATTTCTTACGGTTTATCTCCCTCTTCATATGTATAACTTGATGCAACAGCCAACAATCTACCGTCTCTGCTGAAGGATAGAGCTGCAATACTACTTGGGTACTTCGTGTACTTCATAATGACCAAATTGCAGTAGATGAGAGGAAAAACCTCAGCTTAATATCACATGTTTTAAACAAGATGTTAGAAATTAAAACTCAGGTTCAAGTGTATTTTACCTGATACAACCTCTTCTTATTGTTTCCGTCCCATACATTAACATAACCATCACAACCTCCAGTAGCAAAAGTGCCATATCTGCACTCAACATTTTCATTAGAAACAGTGAGAACAAGAGAACAAACCACTGACACCAATAATCTCGATAGTCGATTCTAGTGCTTAAAGTAGCTTAAACCAAACTCCTTTATCAAGAATGCATAAAAAAGGATTTAGTATTATATTGGAAAGGGTTAATCACTAACTACCCCTCCTATGTAGTGTAATTACAGTGGAGTCCGCTTATTTTGAACACATAACATATAGTCCCCTTCCATAAAAAACACTAATGGAATTAGCTAACATCATCAAAAAGTATTTTCTAAATTTCATATTTTGCCCTTGAGGGGTAATTTTTCATATTAAAGAGGATGTAATTATAATTTTCAATTTGGTCTGATTTCGTAAAGACTTATTAACATCTATACAAATTCGATTATATGCCAATTCAATTATCTTTTAAAAAAGTAAAACATATACCGAGTTTCAATTTGTTTTAGGAGCAATATCACAATTCAATGCCGATATATCTAAATTAGTAAGTTTCCAAAAATATAACGTTTGACTAACAAAGGGGGTAAATGTGAGGGTTTATAGTAAGAGGGGGGGAAATGTAAGGTTTTATTATAAAAGGGGTGTTTGTTATGGGCCACAAATAAGTGGACTAGACTGTAATTACACTAAATAAAAAGGGTAATTAGTGTAATTAACCCTATTGGAAAATGAACCTCTATATTTTTAGGTGGTGATTTTCTTAATCAGGTATTCATTCTGCTATTCGCTGTTTCTTCTGGTTTCTATTATTTCATAAGCCGGGAGAATTGACTACCAATATATCATACTGAAGCTTATGTCCTGTTCCTGTCATGTGGAAAGACATTGGCACCTCTTTCTTTACATTCTTCTACACATAGGAGTTGTTACTTCCTTCTTCCATTAGCTTGTCAGCTAAGTTGGACTTTTATAGGTCAGATCTAGATATGTAGGAGCAGAAGATCAAAGGTTCAGAAAATCTTACATGGGGTGGAATGCAATGGCATTCACAGGGTAGACAATATCCCTTCCTGATTCTGATTTCCGATGACATTTAAATGCATACCTGCACATAAGAACATCAACGAGAGGCAAATGGTTTGAACTTCAAAAGGAAGAATATTGCGACAGTCGAAAAATTCTATAACAAAAATAGGTTTCGACACGAATGCATCTTCCCAGGTTAATTTCATGATAAAAAGAAGATTACAAAAAGACCAAAAAAGAAGTTCTTATATCCATAACAATATTTTCCTATCCAAAATTATCATTCCACCAACTTTCCATTTGAAAAACCCAGTTGTTAACATTTATAATAGCAAATTATTTAATGATATTTGGATTCAATTATCCTTAACTCCTTATATTAAGGATTAATGAACTCAGGTGTTATAGAATCTTTTTTTTTTTTTGAATAATAGTGTTTACATGTTATTTTAAAATTATTGGGGAATGATACGAGGTAGAGATCAATAGACATTTTTAGAGAGATGTTAACCAAAAGTTAATTTGTCGTGTATTTTGAGGAAATATCTTAGTACAGTATAAGCATCTTTTAAGGGATCAGGTGGCAGTGAGTTATTACATCTATATCCACCAAATACGCTACAACTTAATACATACTTTTTGGATTGACCAGTCTCAGAAAGATCAAAAAACTCCATTGCGACCCGACCTTCGACAGAACTAAGAGCATAACCTGCAAATTATAGTTGCAATTAGGAACAAAAAGCAAACTTATGAAAAAGTAAATCCCTTAATTGACTATTTTCTTGTGAAGTTAAAGAAAATCTTAGTTGTGGCTAAACTAATTTTTCGCTAGCAAAAAGTATATATTTGATACTTCACTTGTCCAAAATATAGCAGGATAACTTTTGTCAGTGTCTAAGAGCAGCAAAGGTTGACAAACACTACCGCTAGGGGTATTTAATAACTGTAATTAGTAACTTGAACTGAGACATGCAAGCAAAGCAAGAGGTTCAGACCATGCAACCCCTAGACAGATGACAAGATGAGAAAGCAGCACCTGTCCCATTAGGATAACATCGGACACATCTTGTTTGGTATTTCAGAGAAGATTCCCTCTTTTGTTCGGGTTGAGACATGTTTCGAAGATCATAGACATTTACATGTCTTCCAGCAGTTGCAACAACCACACGATTGCCAACGAGAGACAAAGAATATACACGCTCAGGTTGAGTGTATGTTCCAACAAGAGAGCGCTCCTGACCATTTGCACCTCTGGGGTCCCAACACTTTATGGTTTTATCCCAACTACCAGTAATAACTTGACCTAAAACAAAATAATCAAAGAATTCAAGAAATGAAACTACAAAACTTCATGTTTATACTACTCTGGATCACACTGACGAGAGATGATATTCAAGTGTCAATTCAAAAAATTGTCACCGACAGTAGATTGCTGGTAGATTCTCATCCGCAGCAAACATTATCATGTTGTAAACAAGAAATGTTCACTTGATAAAAGGAGTAGTTTATAAACGGAAATTCCATAGCGACATAATTTGACTTTTGAACAGGTTGAGCAGCAAACTCTAAATATGAGAAGTAGAATAACAGTATATAATGTCAGAGGCAAACTCTCTTATTCAACCATAGGAGCAACAAGCAAGTTCAAGATTTATAATCCACATGCTAAACATTCTGCGAACGAAATCGATGTTATCCAGTAAGAGCAGTCAAGTCAATTTTCCGAGCACAAGTTCCTGATTAGGAGCAAAAATCCAGAACCAACACATGGCCTTTTGAATATAGAAAGGGGAGAAAAATGATGATTAAGATGAGTCCGCACAAAATATTAAACTATTTAGATCTGTATTATAGCTCGTTCAATTTCGTGAGTGAAATATTACAATATCATGAAGAGTCTGTTGTCACCGGATAGCAAAAAAGAAACCTATGTTGACAATCGTGTAAAACTTCAACAATATACAGCAATCAATAAATTAAAAAAGGCAATCATACCTGAAAGTGAATTATATGAGACCGCATGAAATCACCAAAACTTATGATATTCTAAACATCTTTCTAGGAATCAAATGTGTTACATGAAGAGAAATAGACATAAAGAATTTGGAATTCAACTACTGTATCGGAAGTACTGGTTAGGAAAACAAATTCAGATTATGTCCCAAAAATACTGACTCAATAAGAGTAAATGGGAGGTAAGGACAAAGTTGTAATCTGTCCATGTAGCAATGTCTGATAAGTACACACAAAGCTTACTCTGTCACATATTGTCACTAATACTATCTTACAGTTGTTAAATTGTTCAAAGAAAAATTAAGACCACCATCTTGAGGATTCTCTGGTAATGTCCTACTGGTTCAGCGAAAACAATAGCAGCAGAAGATGTCCACACGTAATAATAACGAGGCAATTATATGAAAGACCAACCAGTTGCATACGAGTATTCAACACAACGAACAGGTGCATCATGCCTCCCCAAAATATCCTCCCTGTTGTTGTTGAACACAAGCCTGGAACATAAACACCACCACTTTCTATAAGTTGAGACCCAATCACATATGTATCGAATTATGATCATTTGTTACATACATATAAAATTAGGCACAATCTCATCTAACCACATCAAAATCACATCAACCGCAATAATTTGCACAAGCAAAAGTCAATTAAGACCAAAAATTATTCCGCCAAACTAATACAAAATCGTTAGCTCGAAGCAAAGCACCATGATTGTATTTCATTTAAATTCAAACACAAATTGGAAAATAACCTTCTAACAGTGTGATCAGCACTAGCACTAAACCCGGAGGTATCATCATGGAAGCAGCAATCTAGCACGGCACCTCCGTGCATGAACTCTCCCCTAATCGCATCGGCGCTCGCATCGTACAATCGAACACTCTACTCAAAAAACAAAACAAAAAAATTACAAATTAAGAAAATCTAACAATTCTTTTACTTAATCGAAACTTACAATTTGAGTTTAGTATAGTAAAGTAATAACCTTGTCCCAGGAGGATACGAGGAGGTGGTCACTGTGGTTGGAGAATCGGAGATTGGAAACGCCGTCCGTCGGAGGACTCGATAGCTCTCTCCCGCCGGATGGTGGTGGTGGCGCCGTCGTCATGGTTCACCGTGAATCACTGTGAGTTGTGGGTGAGGTGATTAGGGTTTCAGCTAAGAGACTTGGGAGATTTGATGGGGGGAAATGAAGTTGTGTTTGAAGATTGGGGATTTTTAGGGGGAGAGATTTTCGCCGCTATCGGAAATTCAAATTCAAAACTTAGTTCCGTTTTCATACCAATTTATATTACCTATACACGCATGAAATTATTCGAGATTAATTACTAAAAACTTGTTTGAGTTAAGATTTATTTTAATCGCAAATCAATTTAAATTAAAGTTCGTCACAGTTCAAATAATTAAACAAAGTTCAAACTCAAACAAACAAGAAGAACACCTTAGTATTACTCGCGGGTAGGTTTAGCGGTTTCGGGTCCTGGTGGGTTCGGGTGTTTCATTATGAGGTTCTGAATCCCAAAAATTTATGCGGTTCTGGTTTCAGATCCTCAAGAACTGGCCCGTTGCCATCCCCAGAACCGGAACCGGAACCAAGAGACTCGCGGGTATCCGCGAATTTGGAATCGGAACCGTGCTCGCGGGCACGCACGAGTTTAGAACCGGAACTACGAAACCTTTTTTATTTTTTTTAGGCTAGAATTTTGCCTTTTTTCTATGTTTTTTACTATGTTTCTATCCCCAAATCCAACACAACAGTTTGGTCATTCAATGTTTTTAATCAGATATTGCAGAGCGCAAAGTAATTTTAAGTTAAATTGAGCTGCTAACAAGAAAACTAGTATTTATGTTTATTCCTTAAATCTGTTAATGACCACAAACCACAATACATTTCTTTTATCTATATATATACTAAGTATACTCATACATACATAGGTGAACATTTGAGGAATAAAAATTAGAAGCATACTTATCACACTTTAAAACTAATTTTGCCAACCCTTGAATTTCCTGCGTTGGGTCTTGGGGATATCTTTTAATTTTATTTTTATTTTTTAAAGGAAGAAAAAAAAAAGTAAGCGGTTCCGGGTCGGTTCCGAAACCAAATCGGAATCGCCAGGACTCGTATAAGCTGGAATTGAAACCGGTTAGAGCTGGGGAACCGGAACCGTCGGGGCAGTTCCGGGTCCAACTCGAATCCATTGTCATCACTACATCTTATCCAAATTTTGGTTTAGTGGTATCCACTTCCTACTTTACGTGAGAGAACCTGAATTCAAATTCACGATATCACAAGTTATCGTTCTCCCATTTTTTATAGAGTTAGATAGAGTGTTTATGGTTCAAGATTAAAATTATCAATCTGAGTTTATCGGGTTAGATATTTAGGTTATCTCCCTTCATATTGTATTAAGAAAAATGAAGAACACCATGCTCGGCTCAATTCTAATTGTTTGCAATCCTAATATGACATTTGTAACTATTGAAAACAGATGATATTATAGAAATTACTCATAACTTTTTCTTCCTTTTGATAAAAAAAACAAAAAACAAAATTCAACTCATTTACAAGTAATTCATATTCCGGGTTCTTCGGGCTGAGTCTAATGGAGCTCAAACTCAGCTCACAAATTAATCAGGTTTAATTTATAGCTCAATTCTGTCCTGCTCAAATTCAATTACACTCGGTTCAAATATGAACGTGCCGAATAATCAGACTTCGGATAGGCCTGACATGATTGACAGTTCTACAATTAACTGTCCATCTATGATGGACGGACACTCTAAAAAATTATCCAATCCAATGTCAGACACTCTCTGTATCTGTGTCCAGCTATTGAGAGAAAATTAAAAATACACATGAATATTCGTGTCTTAGCCGTATTTGTGTACTAATTTTTTTAAAATTCACATATCCGTGTCAATTGTCGTGTCAGTAAACGTGTCCTGTATCCATATCTGTGCATCATAGCTGCCCATATAGCCCGGCCCACTTTCGTACTACAAATCCACACAAAAATAACTTCAGCCCAACTAAAGTGAGAAAATCTACCCATTAACAAGCAAATATGAAATATCTTCTATAACTAATTACACTACTATTAATAAATAAAATCATTTTCTTGATTTTTGGCTTTCATTTTGAGAGATTCCAATTACAATGGCGTCCTCTTCTCTCCTTCTCTCTCCTCTCTCATCCACAACCGCCATCGATAATCGTGAACTGAGCAGCAGTTTTGCTGCTTCTACGCTTTTGAGTAACCCTAAGGTGTTGTTCGGAGCTCAATCCAGAAAAAGCGCGTTTCGAAGATGCGGATTCAAGTCTCCTGTAGCTCGGAAGTCGCTCGACCACATACCGAAGCAGTTTCGAGAAGAAAATCTCAAGGATGGATGTGAGTGAGACTATTATTTCAGCTGTTTTGAATATATTTTTATTTGTGAGGCTTGTATTTTGTTGTTTTTTCGCTGTTAGTTTTAATTTCTTTGTTGTTAATATGACATTTGGGGAGTCTGTATTTTGTTCTTTATAGTTCCTGTGAGTGTAGTTGTTTATTTGTAATCTATAATTATTGAAAAATTGTGTGTGTTTGTGTGTGTGTTAAATTTCTTGGAGCGTGTAGGGCTGTAAATGAGTTAAATCGAGTCGAACAATAACTTGTTTAAATTATTATGGAGCTTCAAAGTTTGTGTTAGAACTTGGTTTGATTGTTAATCGAGCCAAGCTTCAACGAGCTTTAATCCAGCCAAACACGAGTCGAGCCCGAGTAGTTTGATCTGTTTTCAACATATATTATCATTTTTTTACTAATCAAGTCGAGCTCGAGCCAAGCTTCAAACTTATCAAACACACAAATGGTTGTTCGTGTTTGATTTGATATGTTAACAAACCGAGCTCAAAAACGAGCTATTAGTGAAAGCTCGAGTCTGAGTATTGAGTAATTTGATTAATTTTTCAGCCCTAAGCGTGCCTACCTGCTTGTAAATAGTTGTCTAAGTGTGTATTTGTTATGTAAAAAGGATTGCCTAGTGATGTTTATAAGAATCAACTGAGATTGTTTTTTTTTTGTTTTTTTTGCCGTTTTTTATTTCTCTGTATATATTTGGGGAATGAGGGGATAAGGTTCATTTACTTCGTTTTATCCTTAAAATTTATAATACGGGAATTCATTCGAAATTCTTATACTACTTGTTATAGTTTACTTAGGGTTATTTTTCTTGTAACTGATCTATCATCTCTTTTGTAGTGATGGACAATTACAAGAACGCACCGCAGTATCTTTATGGCCTTTCGCCTTCACAGATGGATATGTTCATGACCGAAGATAACCCTGTCCGCAGACAGTCAGAAAAAGTGACAGAGGTATGTCTCCTCTTGCGTGTTCATTATATCTACGCCCCGAATGTTAACAACTTTTGCCTAATCTATTATCTGATAAATGGCAGATAAGTTATTTTTGTTGGATTGTATGAACTTTATATTCTCTTTTTCTCCAAAAGAACATTAATTAGCTGTTTTATTCAGGATAGCATTTCATCGGCCTGTAATTACTTGAATAATGGTGGAATGTGGAGTATGTCGGGGATGAATGAAAGAGGGCCCTCTAAGTATAGCATGAGTGTTAGCATGTACCGTGGAGGAGGAGCAAGAGGATCTGGAAGGCCTAGAACTGCTCCACCTGATTTGCCATCTTTGCTTTTAGATGCTCGGATTGTCTATCTCGGGATGCCCGTATAACAGCTTTCTCTTTATTGGCTTAAAGCTTAGCTTTGTTTAAATTTTTTCTTCTTTTTCCAATTTTTCTTATCCATCTTGATTTATTCTAGCCATTTGTTACAGATTGTGCCTGCTGTGACTGAGCTTCTTGTTGCTCAATTTATGTGGTTGGATTATGACAGCCCAACAAAGCCAATATATCTATACATCAACTCATCTGGCACCCAGGTAATCATATAACAGAGCGATTGGACTTGATTGTGTAATATAAGAATTGGAGTACGAGTTTCGCCAGATCATTTATGTTGTGTAATTTTGTTAAGACCAATCCTTATTCATTTTTTTGTTTGGATAGAATGAGAAGATGGAGACTGTTGGATCTGAAACAGAGGCATATGCAGTTGCTGACACTATGGCTGTAAGTTCATGATTGTATAACATTGACTTGAACGCTTAACTTAACAATTGTTGGAAAATGAGAAGCAAATATTATCTAGAAAATCTAAGGCTATGTTTGGATTAATCTTTATTGACATTGTTGTCTTGAGAACTATACTTGAGAGAACATGTGAAGAGAAAAAATGTGTTTATTTTTCTTTTGCAAATGGTTGATGTGATGTTTTTCTCAGAAAAATTTGTGTTTGGTTTCATTTTTTGATAGGACATTTTCCTCTAGAGATGTCATCTTTATCTACATGTCATTTGCAAGCTTACTGTTGTCATGTCAAGGTTTTACGTTATATTTTGTTTTCATATTAATGTCGGGACTGGAAATCTTCATCTTAAGATAATGATTGGTATATGTCAACATATATGTTTCTTATTGATGTATTGATTGGAATATGTAAATGATATTACATATATATATATATACATGTATATGTGTACCGTTATATATGTATGTATATGTATAGTAATGATTTGCCTTTGTGAAAATAATTTGGGAGAATAAGGGGATGCATTTTGGGAGAATAAACACGTACCTTCTTTTGTTTCATTTCTTGAAAATGATTTGGAAATGAAAACATTCCCAGAAAAGAAACCAAATATAGCTTAATATTCTGAACAATCATCACAAGAAAGAATGATTTGCACTAAATTATGAGGTAGAATTGTTGAGTTTTTACGCCTCTTTTTATATTGATTTAATTTTTTGAGTCATCTGACCTTTTTATCCAACCTTTTTCTTAAAATATATATTGTTCTGTCAATAGTATTGCAAAGCAGATGTGTATACTGTAAATTGTGGAATGGCATATGGTCAAGCAGCAATGCTTCTATCTCTTGGAGCAAAAGGCTATCGTGCATTACAGCCAAACTCGTCCAGTAAGATCTTACTCTTCCTGTTAATTTTTTGACCTTTCAAATGCACTTCTTGATATTATTGGCAATAAGAGATATTGTAACCAGGAAATAAATATTTGATTTTTCCATTTTTTCACATAATATCTTACCTTTGAAAGATTCTTATCATTTTAAGGTACGACAACAATCTATTCTAGGAAATGGGTTTGTGTTGCTCTTTCCTTTTTTTCATGGATTTTATAATTCTTGCAGCAAAACTGTATCTTCCTAAAGTTAACAGATCAAGTGGAGCTGTCATTGATATGTGGATTAAGGTCTCTCTCTCTCTCTATATATATATATATATATATGTGTGTGTGTGTGTGTGTGTGCGCGCGCGCGCACGTGTGTGCCTGCATTTATCAAAAATAATTTCGGAGCCTGAATTTTACCATTAATATCAAATTGAGATGCAAGTTGCTAGAAATGCTCCATCTGATACCGAATATTTGTACGAATTCCTTGATCAATTTGACATTAACAAGGGAACTCTAATATTAAGATGATTTCTATCAGCATAGTTTTGATCGTGTTTTCCTTTTGCCCCAGGCAAAAGAACTAGACGCAAACACGGACTATTACCTGGAACTCTTGGCAAAAGGAATCGGAAAGCCAAAGGAAGAGCTTGAGAAGGACATCCAACGTCCAAAGTACTTCCAAGCACAAGAGGCCATTAACTATGGCATTGCCGACAAGATCATTGATTCTCAGGATGCCGCCTTTGAGAAACGGGTAAATATTTTATAATTAAATCTTTGTGCGTGTAAACATTTTATAGGACAAATCACATAGATACCCCTGTGAGCGTGAGACCCTTACAAAAGACGTTCCTGAGGTTTGAGAAATTACAACTCCTCCAATGTCACCCTCTATCTGTTAAAGCAAATTATAATTTCACTCATTGTTTTTCGAGTTCTCAACTTCTGACAAGGGGTGTCTGACAAGGAGTGTCTAGACTAGGTAATTTGCAAACCTCAGGGGCTCGTGGTAATTGTCGGATAAGTGAAAGGGTGTGCATGTAATTATCCCTATTTTATGATAAAATATTTGATATCTCCATTTTCTAACAAACATTGTCCTTGCTTGTCAGAATTACGAGGAGTTGCTGGCTCAGTCGAAAGCAATGAGAAGAGCTGGAGCTAGTCCACAATCAGCTCCTTCTGGCTTTAGGTAGAGACTCAAAAATGTTCACGGGTACGCTTGACGTTTCTGGATGGTAGCATGATCAAAGGTCACGATGGGTTGGTGTGGAAGATATAATGCTTTCATATTTTGGCAAAGATTATACAAAATTTCAGTCAAATACTTGAGATACTCTGTATATGGGCTAGTAGAAGGCGTAGTGCCTTGAATATGTCTACGTTTTCCTCATTAATGTATAATACTTCAGAGTATGTTAACTGTAAACTATTGATGAGATTTGTGAAATATACAGGAACTATGTTGTCTAGGAGGTAGCTGTTTCGCTCTACCCCTATGTTTCAACCAATACATGCTACAAGAACTACGATGTGGATTCAAGTTACTATTGCTTCAGGATTGGGAA
This sequence comes from Buddleja alternifolia, assembly GCA_019426215.1. Taxonomy (NCBI): domain Eukaryota; kingdom Viridiplantae; phylum Streptophyta; class Magnoliopsida; order Lamiales; family Scrophulariaceae; genus Buddleja; species Buddleja alternifolia. The sequence goes on along the minus strand of CM033408.1, from coordinate 29,629,413 downwards.
TTTCAAAACCTTCTAAGAATGGTTTGATTCACGTCTAAAATATCTGAGATATAATCCCATTTTTGTCAACAAAAGGGCAGGACATCTTTATCGTAACTTGAACCCTGGTCTCAAGATAGGGAATTGTTTCCATAGATTCGATATCGAACAAAAATGGATATAGATTTTGATATCAGTAGTATATTTATTATGCGCTGAAGTGACATAATTTGAATTCTTACGTGTATCTAACAATCGGTGCATACTAGAATTTTCCGTCAAGATGACCTTAGGATCTTCAATGCCAAGAGAGGAAACATGGAAGTTGTAAATCTTACAATCATTTTCAAGAACATTCTCACGCTGAGTTGCTTCTAATCACTTGTTTAATTAATATTCTAAGCATGTTACAAAGCTCGATTTTCTTCAAGTGCATCCCATAATAATCAACAAGAAAATGATTAGATAACAACCATTTGTGTAACCATCCAACTCTTGTGTTCATGTAGCCGGATTGGGTAGCACTTTTGGCTTTGGCTTGACTTCTACTTCGTTTACGCTTCGGACGAATATGGCATCTGGCTCATGACTGAAAAATGATATAAAAAACAAAAATATGAGAGAGACAGAGAGAGGGGTGAGACAGAGAGAGGCTGAAAAATCGAAGGGATTCTTACGGTTTATCTCCCTCTTCATATGTATAACTTGACGCCACGGCCAACAGTCTACCGTCTCTGCTGAAGGACAGAGCTGCAACACTTGTTGGGTACTTCGTGTACTTCACAATTATCAAATCACAATTAATAAGAGGAAAAAATTCAGCTTAAATTAAATGTTTTAAAACATGATGTTTAGAAATCAAAACTCGGGTCCAAGTGTATTTTACCTGATACAACCTCTTCTTATTGTTTCCGTCCCATACGTTAACATAACCATCACAACCTCCGGTAGCAAAAGTACCATATCTACATTTGACGTTTTCATTAGAAACAGTGGAAAAGAATCTTAATTCAAGTGCTTAAAGTAGCTTATGCCAAACTCTTTTCTCTGCTGAATTTTCCAATTAGGTCTCCATTGTGCTATTTGCTGTTTTCTATCTTTTACAAGCCGAGAGAATCGGCAACCACTATATCATATTGAAGCTTATTTCCTTTTCATGCATTATTGTGTGGGAAAAAATCGGGTCCGGTATTTTTACATTCTTCACCTACGAATTGTTACTTCATGTGAGATCTAGAGATGTCGGAACAAAAGATCTAAACGGTACAGGATATCTTACATGGGATGAAATGCAATGGCATTCACAGGGTAGACAATATCCCTTCCTGCTTCTGATTTCCGATGACATTTAAATGCATACCTGCACATAAGAACACCAACAAGAGGGCAAATGTTTTAACCTTCAAAAGGAAAAAATATGTGACAGTTGAAAATTTCTATAATAAACATAGGTTTCAGCACATATGCGTTTCTCCAGGTTATTTGCATGATAAAAGGAAAATTACTAAAACCCACTAAAAGAACTTTTATTATCCAAAAAAATATTTCCCTATCTGAAAATACCATTCCACTAACTTCTCATTTGAAAAACCAAACCGGCCAACCCTTAACTTTTATACTAACATTAATATCTAATGATTTTCGAATTAAATTATCCTTAACCCCTCATATTAAGAGTTGATGAATTCAGGTGTTTTAGAGATTATTTTTCTTTGATTTATAGTGTTTACATGTTATTCTAAAATTGATTGGGAATGACACGAGGTGGAGATCAATAGACATTTTCAGAGAGATGTTAACCAAAAGTTTACTTGTCCTGTATTTCCAGGAAATGTTTTGGTTCAGTATAAGCATATCTTTTGGTTCAGTATAAGCATATCTTTTAAGGAATCAGGTGACTATGAGCTATTACATCTACACCCTCCAAATATGGTGCGACTTAACGCTTACTTCTTGGATTGACCAGCCTCAGAGAGATCAAAAAACTCCATTGCAACCCGACCTTCCACAGAACTAAGAGCATAACCTGCAATTATAATTACAATGAGAAACGAAAAGCAAATTTAAGAAAAAAGTAACTCCCCATAATGGATCTTAGTTGTGGCCAAGCTAATTTTTCGCTCGGCAGTTAAAGTAAAACAGTATATATTGATACTTCAGTTGTCCAAAATATAGCAGGATACAATTGTCAACGTCTAAGAGCAGCAAAGGATGACAAACACTAGAATAGGAGAATAGATAAGTTAATCCCTGTAACCACTAGGGACAATCTTTCATTAACAATTAATTAGTAACTTCGGCTGAAACATGGAAGCAGATGAAGAGGAAATTTATACCATACAACCCTTAGATAGATGGTAAAGTTAGAAAGCAGCACCTGTCCCATTAGGATAACATCGGACACATCTTGTTTGGTATTTCAGAGAAGATTCCCTCCGTTGTTCGGGTTGAGACATGTTTCGAAGATCATAGACATTTACATGTCTTCCAGCAGTTGCAACCACCACACGATTGCCAACAAGAGACAAAGAATATACGCGCTCAGGTTGAGCATATGTTCCAACAAGAGAGCGCTCCTGACCATTTGCACCTCTGGGGTCCCAACATTTTATGGTTTTGTCCCAACTACCGGTAATAACTTGGCCTAAAACAAAATAATCAAAGAATTCAAGAAATAGAACTACAAAACTTCATGTTTACAATTTACACTACTCTGGATCACACTGACGAGAGATGATATTTAAGTGTCAATTCACAAAATTGTCACTGAGAGTAGATTACTGGTAGATTCTCATGCTCAGCAAACATTATCATGTTGTAAACAAGAAATGTTCACTTGATAAAAGGAGTAGTTCATAAATAGAAATTCCATAGTGACATAATTTGATTTTTGAACAGGTTGACAGCAGCAAACTCGAAATATGAGGCGTAGAATAACAGTATATAATGTCATAGGCAAACTCTCTTATTTAACCATAGGAGCAACAGGCAAGTTCAAGATTTCTAAATCGCATGCTAAACATTCTGTGAACGAGATCAATGTTATCCAGTAATAGCCGTCAATTTTCCGAGCACAAGTCCCTGATGAGGAACAAAAATCCAGAACCAACACATGGCCTTCTGAATGTTGAAACAGGAGAAAAATGATGATCAAGATGATTTCGCACAAAATATTGAACTATTTAGTCTGTATTATAGCTCGTTCAATTTTGTGAGTGAAACATTACAATATCATGAAGAGTGTATTGTCACCAGGTAGCAAAAAATGTTGATAACCGCGCAAAACTTCAACAATTATACAACAATGAATAATTTTAAAAAAGGCAATCATACCTGAAAGTGACTTATATGGGACTGCATGAAATTACCAAAACTTCTGATATTCTAAACATCTTTCTAGGAATCAGAAGTATTACATGAAGAGAAATAGACATAAAGAATTTCAAATTCAAGTACCGTATCGGAAGTACTGGTTAGGAAAACAAATTCAGATTATGTCCCAAACATACTGGCCCAATAAGAGTAAATGGGAGGTAAGGACAGAGCTGTAATCTGTCCATGTAACAATGTCTGACAAGTACACACAAAGCTTACTCTGTCACATATTCTCACTATTACAATCTTTAACCTGTTAAATTGTTCAAAGAAAAATTAAGACAAATGTCTTAAGAATTCTCTTGGAATGTCCTACTGTTTCACCAAAAATAATAGCAACAGAAGATGTCCACACGTAATAATAACAAGGCAATTATATATGAAATACCAACCAGTTGCATACGAGTATTCAACACAACGAACGGGTGCATCGTGCTTCCCCAAAATATCCTCCCTGTTGTTGTTGAACACAAGCCTAGAATATAAACAACACCACATTCTATAAGTGAGATTGAATCACATATGTATCGAAATATGACCATTTGTCAGACATATAAAAATTAGGCATATACTCATCTAGCCACACGGTAATCATATCTCCCTCGATATTTTTACCAAGGGAAAGTCACTGAAGACCGAAAATTCATTCCACGGAATTGATACAAAATGGTGAGCTCGTGCTAAAACATGCTTTAAAAGCTAAGCACCATGATTGTTTTCATTTATCTGAAACAAGTGCGAAGTATTAGAATTCAAATTGGAGATGACCTTCTAACAGTGTGATCAGCACTAGCACTAAACCCGGAGGTATCATCATGGAAGCAGCAATCCAGAACGGCACCTCCGTGCATGAACTCTCCCCTGAGCGCATCGGCGCTCGCATCGTACAATCGAACACTCTACTCAAAAAGCAACAAAAAAAAATTACAATAAAAAAAAAATCAATCCGAGGACTGAAAAAGGAAAAACCTCAATAGTAAAATTAACTAGCATCAATTTCTTTTCCATAATCGAAAATAACAATTTAAGTTTAGTATAGTAAAGTAATAACCTTGTCCCAGGAGGATACGAGGAGGTGGTCACTGTGGTTGGAGAACCGGAGATTGGAAATGCCGTCCGTCGGAGGACTCGAAAGCTCTCTCCCGGTGGGTGGTGGTGGTGGCGCCGCCGTCATGGTTCACCGTGAATCACTGTGAGTTGTGGGTGAGGTGATTAGGGTTTCAGCTTAGAGATTTGGGAGATTTTGAAGATTGGGGATTTGGGGGAGGAGTGGTTTTCGCCGCTATTGAAATTCAAATTCAAAACACCAACCGTCCGTGATTCTCTATTCAAACAAATTTACATATCTATACGTATATAATATATATATATATATAAATATATAATATCAAATTAGTCGAGGCCAGCCACTAAAAACTCATTTGAACTCAATTCATTTTAAATGCAAATCAAGTTAGAATAATTTTTCGTGTTTGATGAAAATTCAAAGGTGATGTAGAGCTTGGCTAGATTTTGAAAAACTAATAAAGTATTTGTAAAAATATCGAGTTACACAAGCTTGATTTCTATTCATTTCCATTAAAACTTATTTGAGCTCAATTGAATTAACATTTAAATTAATCTCAAACAAAAGTTTGATGTTCAATAATGACTGAATAAATTTAAGCAATACATTATTCGATCTGATTTGATCCTCATACAACCCCACTTTTCAACTACTTAAAAAAAAACATGAACAACTTACCAAAATTGAAATTTCCACATGTATGGAATTCCATTTTTTTTTTTTTTGTATTTTTGGTAATCACTTGTATGGAATTTAAATCTGAAAAATCAAGTAGGCGAGGTACTTTTCCTGACTAAACTAAACTAGAGGGCAACAAATATACACAACCCTCCTTGAACATATAGATCATTTTGGTCCAATGCCGTGAAGTAGTCGAGTTGAACAATAATTAAATTTTTCAAGTGCGAAATCGTTACCACATGTTCACTACAATGCCATTGGAGTTCCTTACATTGGTTCACATGAGTCATGATTACTTAAATCGAGTCTCAATTTTAAATTTTCTTGTATGAAGTAATAAGTCAGATCAATTGTATTGCTGCCTTCGTCCTAAAAATGAAATTTAGCTTGAATTCGAATGTCAATTTGATCTTCCAACTAAAATACAGTTAAGTCTAGAATTATATGGGCTGGCCAAATAAGGGATAAATTTGTAACACCACGCAAACGGGTAAATTTATGTCAGATCGAGTTCAATAATTCAAGTGTAAAATTTGTATTTATTTCTCATACACAAGTGCTTGTGGCGACCGCACAAAGTTGTAACCTTTTTACAAATCAAATTGTGGCTCTCGAAGGGCTCAAATAGTACCATCTAAAAAATAGCCTATTTTAATTATTATTTTTTTTAAAAAAAGCCTTTTTTTGCCAATTTCGTGGGCCTTACTTACATTCACGAAAGTTAAGGGTGTAAATAAATTGAATTCAGCCCAACAAAATAATACTCGAATTTGTTTGAAATTTTATGAATTTGAAAAATCATTTTTGAGCATGGTTTGATTATTATACACTTGATCGAGATTTAATCAAGTCGATCAGATAAACCTCGCATAGATTGATAGTTTACACATATTTTATAAAAAATTATTAAATTGAGCTTTCAAAATTGTTGGATAAAATGGTACAAATTGTGGTTGAGTACGAAATTCGAACGCCGTTAGTATCCGGGATACTTAAGATTATTGGATAATCTTAATCTATGTTCCGAGTAGATGAGTTTAGCATTTCGAATTTCTCTAATCGGAACGAATGAGAAATTAAGTGCTAAATTGAAGGGTTTGAATTGTGTATCTCATATTTTGATATAATTTTATTTAATATGTCATGCATATATCATGAATGACACAACACATTTTAATGGAAAATTTGTCATGAATACATCATGAATGACATATGAGCAATTCAAGGTGGTGGAGCATCTTGGATGACTAAAATTTGATCTTAGAAATGGATGGTGTGGATTGATTCTTATGGAAATGGATTTTGCCTATAAATAGCAACCATTCCAACCATTTTGAAACACACCAACTCAAAACACAACATATTTCTCTCTAAGTGTTCTTGAGTTTTATAAAATCATCTTCATCTTTTTCTTGAGATTTCAACAGTAAATTAAGTTCGTAGTTTTCTGAAATTGAAGTGGTTTAATCTTCAGAAAAAGAATATCGTTGTATCTTGGGACACTTGTTGCAAGAACTCGTACCACCAAGGCGGGGCAATTTAGTGTTAAGGATAGAGAGTTCTCTCTCGCCTCGATATAATCTTTCTTTGTTATTATCAATTTGATACGTTTGTGAAGTTTTGAAACAACAAAAATTCAGCAAACAAAGCCAATAATCATTTAGTTAAACGGCGTCAGTCTCTCAATCTTAACTGTGAGGTCAAGTGTTCGAATATTTACTACCACGCTTCATTGTAATCAAAATAAGTCGTTCAATCTCGATTTGCCACCTTAGCGATTAAGCTCAAATGATCTTTTAGCAATAGCTTTTTAAGTATTAATACCAATTTAAGTATATGACATTAACAAAAATAAAGAAAATACCAGCTACGACGTATAAACAAATATATGAGATCAAACCAAATGATTCAATTGTATAATCTGCGTCGAGCTCTTTCACACAAGTGTTTGTAGAAATCGCTAGAAACAAAAGTGTTTATGAAAATCGCTAGAGACAATAAGACAATTGAACTTGATCTATCTAATTTAGAATTTTCCAAAATATGATGCTCCCAACTTCATCAACTTATTATTACTATCATTGCACTTGTCACAGACTCACAATTCAATAGATTTCCTCCTAACTCAGCTAAAACCCTATAAATTGAATTTCATTTGAAATTAATCCACCGTATGGCTCATCTACACAGCTAAGGCTATGGTGGTTTGTAAATGCTGCAAGGTACTCTCATCATGTAATCTACCTACGCACCGATGTGAAATTTTGGATCACTGATTTTAATTTTAGGATTTAAATCATACTTGATTTAATTCGCAATATAATCTGCATTTTGCTAATTTTGAATCAGATCGTGCTTCCATTTTTATTTTAATTGCAAATTCAATTCAGTTCCTATCTATACTGGTAAATGTGGATCTGGCAGCTGGTATGGTGAATTGTGAATTGTGATTTGATTCAATTTCTCCGGCTTTGTTTGTTTATGTTTTTGAGTTCGAATTCTAAATTTTTTTTGGGGAATGCGTACTACGGCTATTCATGTGAATTTTGTTAGCATTTGTGTTATGTTAGATTAGTATTTGTGTTATGTTAGTATTTGTACAATGTCCCACATAGGAAAACCATCTCTATTTCCTTGTATTAGACCTTATATAAAGGGACCAAGCTACTTGTTTTTAACTTACCAATTCACTATCAAATAATATTCATATTCTCTTTTCTTTGCTCTTGTTATTGCTTTGTAAGGATTCATGAATTGTATGAATTCTAACAAATTTGATGTGTTTGTTTGTGTTTTTAGAATATGGTTGGAATTTGTAAAATGTGTCAAATCAATAATGATTAGTGGATGTATGATTGGTTAAATGATTGTAAATTTGAAAGACGAATTGAAAAATAAATGAATATTGATTGATAAATGTGTGAAATGATGGATATAGTGATCGATATGTAGTTATATTGGAGAATGAGAAAGTGAATTTGAAAAAAAATGTATTTGGTTGAAAATAGTTTGTAGCGTGGATTTTTAGAATTTTGTAATCCTGAATACTGAAAATAGGATTTGAAAACATAAACTAAGAAGGCCGAGTCTGGCCTTCTCTTACTGTTGGCATTGAATTGGCCTTTTTTTTTTTCCTGCTGATCAATTGAGTGTTTCGATCATTCATAGGATTTGTAATAAGGCGATGATGATATTGAATACTTTTCGCTTTTAGCTAGCATGTGAGCTAATATGTATATTTCGTGTTTGAGGCGACCAAGTTATATTGCTTTGTCAATAAAGTGCCTGTTTGTGGGGAATGTATATGCTTTCCAGAACACCAAATTTGTGTGGAATGGTTAGTTCATTTTGATGTTCCGTTCCAGACATGTACGGACCGTAAAAGTTGAAAAGAAATGATTTCGCATTTCAGGTGCGTACATACTCGGAATGGGTAATTGATGGAGAGTATGATTGGCCTCCTAAATGCAGCAGTTGTCAAGCTATGCTCACAGAAGGAACAGACTCAAACTACTCGATTGGGTTGTTTACGTATGTGTTACTGATTATATAGTAAATTTGTTTTTCAATGAAAGTTTGAGAAAATAAATAGTTTTTTGGTCTAATATCGAATGTCGAACTCTTGCTTTGAGTTATGCAGATGTTATACATACAAATTGCTTAGTTTCACACATAAAAAGTTTTCCACCACACACTGCTTCTGCTGGATACGTCTGTCCAGCCTGTTCAACTTCGGTATGTTCAGCTTGCTGAAAGTCTAGCCAGTTCGTATTATTTTGACCACTATATTTTTTAACTAAATGTAAACCCCATTGTGAACATAAAGTTCTTCAGTTGGATTTGTTAGGTTATTCAAGGTTGTAAAGATAATTTTAATACTAAATTTGCAGATATCGCCTCCAAAAAGTGTCAAAGATTCAGGATCAGGTCTTCATTCAAAACTGAAAGAAGCATTTACACAAGTAAATATCTTGTTCTTAGCTACAAGTGTATCAAAGGGCACCCTTGTTTCGTTGCATAATTTTTGTTCGTTAAACTGCTGATGGCTCATAGTTATTTTGGAGAAATTAATTGATTCATGCTGTTTATGCCTAAAGTAGTAAGTTAACTTAAATAGCCTACTAAGTGACCAAGTTATCTATCGCTGTTTGGGGCAGTTTATTATAGTTTCAAACATAATCCATGCTCGATGGCAAATTTGTGTTTTTTGGATTGTAGAATCAGTCGAGGCAGACATGTAGTTTGTCTGCAACAGAGCTGTGAGGTAGATTAACTTCAAAGGTGGATGTTATAAAATTATAGCTGACACCTGATGTTAATGCTTAAGCATCTATGTTGTTGTTACAACGTGAGAAATATTTATGCACACTTAAAAATTGTACAAACCTATTGCTAAGCCCTGGCTTTGATGATACACTTTCAAGTGTGAATTTGTTGTCCTCTTAATTCATATTTGTATCAAATGGTGAATGGTTTGCTTGCCATCATTTTGTTGTCCACTTCCTTTCAAATCCCCTTCTGTATCTATTCTTTCCTCTACCTCACATTTTACAGCTTTCTGTAAAATGTTTTTTCAGAGTGGTTTGGAGGAGAACTTGTTCGGGATCCATCCGGTTCCATTGCAAGGAGCAGAGTCCCGAAGTCCTCCACCTGCAGTTTGCCTCAGAACGTTTAATACACACCTCTGTTCCTGGAGGCAAAGAATATTAACAGTGGCAATTTTCTATCTGTTGGAAAAGATGCAGCTTCTACTGCAAGACCTGCAAATTTGAAAATTGAGGAGATAAATGGACATAGCTCAGCAACGTCATCTTTACCTAATCATGAACCAAATTTCATGAAAATACAAGTCCTTGTGTACGGCCCACGTTAAAATTTCGTAGCATTTACTTTTCACTTCCATGTCATATGTTTTGTATTTTTGAAAATGCTTGTATGAACGCTGTGTTCATACACTGAACAGTCCAGATGAAGTCATGTCAACATTCACTATCATGTACAAATAACATGGGCATGGCTTGATCTGGACCGTTCGGTGCATAATACCCGGTCCATACAAGCATTTTCTGTGTGTTTGTGTAATAACTAAGTGCTTTTCTTATCCATTTGTGTTGCCCAGCCTGGTGCCACCACGCGAAAGAGTGCAATGCAAGTCGAAAGGCAGAACTCTGAGATCTATTATGCTGAAGATGAAGATACAAACAGGAAAAAGTACTCACGAAGAGGTAAGGGAAAGTCAATTTTTCCTATTATATTCTTTTTGCTCGCTTGCCTTTCCTTCCCCTTTGGTAGCATTATTGTGACTACACGGAAAGACAAGTGAATTCATCGTTAGTGAAGTGATTAAAAAGATACAAGTGTAATTTCGTAACTAATGGTAATTGAATGTCTCGGTGGGACCCGATATGCACCCGTTCATGACCCATTTTGGATCAGAATCCAACTAGACCCAATCCAAAGTGAACCCGACTCCATTTATTTAAGAACCAACCTGACCCAACCCAAAACCACTTGGATTGGGTTGGACCCATGGGTTCAAACCCATATAGTCCAAATTTACTATTTTTGAGTTAAGTGATAAACCAGGTACTCCTATAATTGCAAATTTCTAACTGAGGTTCTATGTTCTAACTTGTGATTTTTTTATACATCAGAAATAGCTGAATCATACTTGTCAATACGAATTTCAGGTACATTTCGCCACAAGTTCCTTAGGTCATTGCTGCCTTTCTGGTCAAGTTCGTTGCCAACTCTACCAGTGACTGCACCACCACAAAAAAATACGTTACATGCAGACGATACCTCAGAAGATCGTGTAAGACATCGAAGGTCTTCAAGAACAGACCCGAGGAAACTACTCCTAGTTATAGCTATCATGTAATTTCTGAACTGTTTCTCATCTTCCCTTTTCTTTATAAGTGGAGAAAGAATATAGATTGGTATACTTTTCTTCCTTTTCCTTTTCACTTGGGTACTGTCCTAGTGCTGTTGCGTACCATCAAATCACACACACGAAGATATTATAATCCGTTTCATGGCTTGATTATATTATAATATAACAGTTCATAACCGCACTTAGGTAGTACCCAAATGGACAGGATTTCACTTTTTATGATATCTTCGATTGAGTTATTTACGAGCATTAATTTCCTTACAAGCTTTGTTTTTTTTGTGCAGGGCTTGCATGGCAACACTGGGCATTCTGTATTACAGAATCTCTCAACGTGCTCTCGGTGAAGAGCTGCTGGATGTCGAACCACAATGATCAATCCTAACACTGCTAAGTGACCTCGCATTTTGTCGAGGAAAAGGAAAATTGAAACTATCACTAAATAAAACACAAAGTACTATCATTTAAAAACGAGGAAAATATCAAAGAACCAAACATAGCCTAAAGAGTTATTTTTTGCAAAACCCGGTTTGATAATGTTCATTATTATCAGTTCTCGAGTTAATCATATCTATTCATTAAGTTCACAAAAACATTGAAACCGAAGTGTATATTGTTTTGTTTTCAATTCCTTATGAATCTTTTTGTCTTTTTTAAAATAATTCCACCCTTATGAATCAAATTAAAGATACGGGTCGGGTCGGGTGAAGGTTGAACCGATACTAACAGAGCCCATTAATGGCCCAATTTCACATTAGGCGTAGACCATAAATTAGAGCAGGCCATTTCCGCAGTGAACACGATTTAGCCAAGTGTTAGCTTCCACATGATAGGTTAGGGGCCACTTGGCCCAGAGTAACGACTAATTTCCCCTGTCTGTGGGGATAAAGAGTTTTTAGGGCTTTCCCCTCCCTCCCTGATTAAAAAAAAAAGAAGTAAGGAAATATTTCCTTATACATTATTAAGATATTAGATAAAATGAGCTATGAAAGATGCAATATAGTGCTGCAAGTATGCAATAGAATATCTCGATCGCCAAGCAGGGAGTTAAGAAAAGGAGAAGAAAAGCTTTCACGGTGATCTAATACAGTGATTTAACAGTTAAGTCTTAGTCTCTAACTTTTCGTTTAAATGTTACGAGGTCGACTTCAGTGAAAACACGAATTATACAACTTTATGTGAGTGTATTATAAACTGATGTTACCAATATTTAATCAAATACGAACTAGCATTGATCAGATTGAGTTATATGTCCTGAACTCCATAATAGCCACAAATTCCATCAAACTTAGTTTTTAAATAATCGAAAAAAACAGAGAGATTTCAACCCCCACCCGTGAAAAGAAAAAGGGGGGGAAAAATTAAAGAATAGAAAAGTTGTAAATTGAGAGCTCATTTGCACTCGTCAAAAGTTTGAACTTTGAAGTGGTACAATACTTGAACCTAGTCGTCAATTTATTTATTTTTCGTTTTTTTCTATCTCTATCCACAATTATATTTTAGTGTTTGAATATGAATGTCAACCTCTTAAAAATTGGTGAAAAAGATCCATCGCCTTCATTTTCCTCATGTCGAGTGGGAAAAACTATATAAATACATGAAGAGAATAAAGAGACATATATTTTAGAAATAAAGATATACCACTAAAAAGTAAAAACTATTATACAAAAAGAAAGCGGTTGACATTTTGCAGGGAATAAAAAGAAAAGTCAAATTTTTACTATCTTCTAGAAAATGACATATACATGTATGTAATATAGAACATATATTTTACAACTAGCATTTCCATTTAAATAATACCATATATTATTAAACTAGCAACGATATAAGGGAATCTAACATTAACTCTTAAATTGAAGCACAAATATATTGAAATGTAGTGCTTCTTCTTCTATGTTCTTATTTATACCAAAACTATGATTATTAAGTGCGATAATAATTTTTCAAAAAAAAAAAAAAAAGAATCAAATCTAACACATTAAGTTCTTAAAGAATAGTTATTTCAGTTTTGAACTATGATATAATCATTTTAATTCAAACAAAAAGGAAATAGCTAGATGAAACAAATTACAAATATGTGTTTCTTTCCAATTTTTTTTTGTTTGAACATTAAAATGAAGACATTTTCTTTTGTTATTTTTTTTTTTTGGTTGACAATTTCGTGTTTGCGCTTATACAATTTTTTATTCCAACAATAAAATTTTCCCCCTTTAACTTAGTGATTAAAAATGGAAAAGTCATACATAGTAACATAGATTCTTCCAGTGTTGGGTGTTTTCTTGATGTGAGCATGTCTGATAATTTGAAACACTTTATTGGCCAAAGTCAGCTATTATAAAACTAATTAAAGAAAATTATACTAGTACATTATTTTAAATTTATTTATAAAAAAAAACATTATTTTAAATTGCACTAATAAACTTTAAGTGGTATTCGAATATGCTACAAATTAAAGAGATAATACTATTTGCACTTCGTTTAGTAATTATTATGGGAAGAACTCGAAGTCACATTATTATTATATTATGACTTATTGAGGAAAAAAAATTACTTTGTTCTAAGCAAAGTCAACAAACCATAGGTAAACATGTATTAACATAGCTAACAATATTGCAACATTTTGATTTACCAAATGCAATATTTTAGAATTGAGTATATACAACTCTGCTAAAAGCTATAATTCTTAGTGAACGTGCTTCTCATAATTTTAAATCGTACAACCATTCAAGAGTTATCTAATTTCGTGATATTCCACCAGATCAATTGCTACATATATCCAACAATCTCTCTCACAACAATCGCCAAAATGACAAATTTTGTCACACAAGTGACAAGAATCCACTCTAGAAAATTGATCTAGGATAAAATCACTCGTTCGAAAAGGGATGGTTGGATGCTATATTTGATAGAAAATACCAATTGGCTCACCACAGAATACAAAACAACGTAACGTGACATTCGTCATACATCTAAGCACCTGATGACAACACTGTTGGTAACATAAAATACATCCTCTAAAAGTTTACTTGTGAGCAACTTAAAGCTCGACTTATTTCACCATTATATGACACGATTATCATAGAAAATGATTATATACAATCCACTCTAGAAATTGCTCTTCAGTCGAATGGAATCGGAGACCTTGTATTTGATATCAATTGTAAAATCAATTGTCTATAGTTGTACTAAAAGTTATAGTTTTTAGCATATGTAATTTTAGGGAAAAATGCATTTTTCATCCGTTATGTATAGCTCTTTTCACTTGTGGTCCTCTAAGATATGCCTCCAGCAAAAATACCCCATATATTTAAGAAATTGGCACATTTAATTTGATTTTGAAAATTTTACCAATTTGGCTGGAAAATCGCATGTGCTGGTCACATGAGGGGCCAAATTGGGAATTTATGGTTTTGGAGGGAAAATTGCTGACTTGGCATGCCACTTGGACAAGATTTTGATGATTTGACATGCCACTTGTTAAAAAATTGCACCAACGGGATTCCCGAATCCCCTTGGATGCAAAAGTAGGCAATGTGACACCCAACCACTACACCAACAAGCAACTTAACACTTTATTTGAATTTTTATGTTGCCAACTTTTACAACCAAGTTTGAATCCCGTGGGTGCAAAAAAAATTTCCATGTAAAAGTCACATGCCAAATTATCAAACGCTTGTCTAAGTGGCATGCCAAATCAACGATTTTCCATCCAAAACAAAAAATTCCCAATTTGGCCCCTCACATGACTGACACATGCGATTTTCCTGCCAAATTGGCCGAAAATTTCCAAAGTCGGACTGAATGTGCCCCTTTTTGAAACATACGGGGTACTTTTGTTAGGAGCATGTCTTAGAGGACCAAATGTGAAAATCACTATAGATAATGGACAAAAGGTACATTTTTCCAGTATTATGCAATAATTCAAATGCTACATTTGGTGTCGCTACAAAAGCAATTACTGACAAGCTAGCCCAATTCTAGTAAATCTAAAGAAAGGGGGAAGTAGGGATATTTACGAAAATTTTCTATTGGTATAATTCATGTGTGTGAATGTCAAGCTAAAGCTAAGATAATCAGGAGGGTTAAAAATTATAGAAAATAAATAAATAAATATATATATATATATATATATATATATATATATTATTGGTAGACTAAGAAAAATATATATGATCTTTCACAGTTTTATGACTGATTTTTGAGATGACAATATATTAGTTTGTTATGGTAAAAATTAATTACACAGAGTCAATCAACGGACTCGAGTTGGCTCGCGAATTCTGTGCTTCGGACAGAGCTGCTTGTGGTCTTGCATGGACTCAAGTTGGCATGGGATTTACGTTGCGGAGCTGTTCAAATGAAAACATATGGTAACGAGGCAGTTGATTGCATTTTACATAGCACGATGATTCGCCACGACTTTGATATTATCTCTTGCATCCGTCAATTTTTATACTGACCTTGGGATGTACGACTCTACCACATCTATCGAGAAGCTAATAAACATGGGATCGTCTAGCTAAATGAGGACTCAGTCAAGACATTGCTACTATCATGGTGCCTATAAATGATCTTCTTAACGAACTTGAGCAAGATAGAAATGGTGTTAAATGCCTAGATTGTTAGTAGCCCCCTTCCCGTTTTAAAAAAAAAAGTCAATCATAGGATTAATTTGCCACTTGCCCCTGTAGGAAATAGGATTGAGTAAAAATAGTAACTTGAAAGTAAATTGATGTGGACTTGAGGCGTGAGTAAAGTAAAAACTGCTCCCACTATGAATTTGCTAATGAACGGGTGTATATGACAATAATTTTTAGGATACAACAAATCACCAAATGTTTGCGAATAGCAATTTAAAATTCTCTTACAAATTTTTCATACCATTTGGAGATCTTGTTGACATTGATCTAATTTATTTTTTAACTAATATTTTTAACTTTCAATCTTATAATTTCGTGTATTTTGCTAGATATTTCAAATTTTGTTCTTCTCAAAAAGATTTTCCAGACTCGTTCATAGATATGCTGAAATTCCCCTTGAGATTTACTAGTAAACAAACAAATTTGTAAGTAAAAAATCTTGCAAAATAGTTAAATAATACCATAATTAATCACATTATCAAACGAAGATTCATTAAAAGCTGGCTTTATTTGGCTTCTTAGCTTCTGAGAAGCTGCTAATCCTGCTTACAGCTCATAAATACTGATAGATTATCATTAATTAATTTGTATACTTTTCTTTATCTTTAACTTGATAATTTCTTTTCTTCATAAATTAGTCCATTTCATTTCATCAAATAAAAAATTTATAATACTGTAATATAGTCTGCCACGGTAATTCAAATTATTGTTGCATATATATCGGAGATGCTAGAATTCTCATATGAGAGAAAATAACACATCAAATAAAACGAAAAAAAATTGAAAAAAAAAATACATGCATTAATACTTGATACATTGTTTTTTCTTTTTTAGGGTTTTGGGAATTTAGTTTTTTTTAAAAAAAATTAGAAGGGGATACCCTACATATCTAGCCCGACAAACTCGGATTGATAGTTATAATCTTGAGTCATAAAAACTCTATCTAGCTCCAAAAAGGAGGGGAGAACCACAATTTGTGACAGTCTGAATTCGAAACCAGGACCTTTCACATAAAATGAGAGGTGAATATCAGTAGACCAACAGGTCTTTGGTTGGGATTTTAGTTGCTAAGAAAGAAAAATGCATTAATATTAATACTTTCTCAAGATTAGAATTTTCGATTTGAGTAGCTGAAAACTTAATCAACAAGCGTATACTTTTATAAAATTAATTAGTTGATTAATTAATTACTTCAACCTACACTCAACTTAAGGGCAACTCCAACATGGAAAATTCTAATCCAGACCCGGCTTGATCGCATTTAAATATATTTCACAAGGAGAGTGTATTACACTTGTCATATAATTGGTAAGTTATTTTATAAAATACACTCAACTCAAGGGCAACTCCAACATGAAAAATTCTAGCCCAGACCCGACTTGATCGCATTCAAATGTATTTCACAAGGAGAGTGTATTACACTTGCCATATAATTGATAAGTTATTTTATAAAATACACTCAACTCAAGGGCAACTCCAACATGAAAATTTTTAACCCAGACCCAACTTGGCCGCACCCAAATGTATTTCACAAGGAGAGTGTATTACACTTGCCATATAATTAGTAGGTTATTTTATAAAATACACATGAGTTTGGTCGAATCGGGAGCAAATTAGAATTTCCCAACAAACATATGCTCAAGAAATTTTATATGCTCCTTACTAGCTATAAAATAATATCGTAATTAATAGTTATTTTAATGCTCAGATTCTGTTTTATATATAAAATAAGACTTCACCAATAAACTTAATTTTGATCATTTAATATATGAGTCCATATATGAAGATTAAACATAAAATTTCATTCTTTTGTACTTTGTATTTCCTCAATTACAGTACAATGATGTAATCTTTGAATAATTTGTACTAGCTTCACGTCGTTGTATTTTAATTATGTTCCCTAAAGTCTAATGCGGCGACTCGTATTAGCATCATTAACTAATTAATTAATATTTACCAGTCGCTACACACTCTGACAAATTATATGTTAAATAAAATTAAGAGGTTAGAAATAAGATCTACTTTACTTAAACAAATGTTAGTATGTTACTCTTGTACAATATTAAAAGGTTAAGAAGTGCCTTTATATTCTTCTCATTGAAAAGAAAATATGTTCACACACACACAAATATATGTATGTATACACTAGGCTAAAAACTGGATATATATATATAGGGTCAAGATCTAATACACACCCTATATTAGATAAGATATAAGACTCAATCTACACCATTGGATCTATTAAATCCAACAGTCCAAAAAGCAAGCAAAAAACAGGCGAAAATGATTTTAATTGGGTTAGGGATATAATAGTCATCTGACCTCATTATCCAGTATCCACCTACCAAAATAAACGGGAAAAAAATCTGCCCTAAAATCTCTCAAATTGAATCGCACAAAATCTCCTCTACAATCTCTCAATTTGTTGCCAAAATTAACTCAATCAAATTATAAATTGCAGAATCACAGAAAAAATCACGAAAAAGGAGAAAAAGAAAAACACAGAGACGAAATTAGAATAAACTAAACCCTTTTTAACGTCTTTTTCTTCATTTCTTCTTTTTTGCATGTTGATGAAAACTTCTTCATCCCTTTTCTTTTCTTTTTGGATGTTGTGATACTTTTCATACCTATATGTGTAAAGGTTGATGTGAATCAGGCCTGCATAATTTTATCAACAGCTGTTCTTAAAAGCATGTATAACAGTATCTTATAACTTAGTATATAGTATTATATAAACCAATATACAGTATAATATAACTCATTATACATTGAATACAATAGCTAATAAACATTGTACAATAGCTAATTAATCTATTATACAATAGCTAATAAATAAATATACAGTAAATACAATGGTAATATACATTGTGTAATTAGTAACATACAATTAGTGATTTCAAACCATTATACAGTATCTTATAAACCACTATACAGTAGATTATAACACATTATACAGTATCTTATAACTAATTATACAGTGCGTGTATAATGGTTTGAAATCGAAACAAGATTTCTAAAAATGATTGAAAAACTTATCTCTGCATTTATTAAGGAAATGTGTTCATTTTTTATAAGTTTTTGTTTACTCTTCAAATTCTTCCAATTTTTTTTTCTTTGGCAGGACATGTAAATATTTCATTTGTTTCCTACTTTTTACCTTTGGATTTTTTACGTCTTTTTCTTCATTTCTTCATTATAGCAGGTTGATGAAAACTTCTTCATCAACACACGTCTGTTCTTAAAAGCATGTATAATAAACTAAGAACACACTGTATATCACAAATGTATTTACTGTGTAATCGTGTATAAGCTACTATATAATGGTTTATAATATTGGAACTGTATGATGTAAAAACACATCCTGTATAATGGGTTATAAGATACTGTATAATGTGTTATAACATACTGTATAACTATTTATAAGATACTGTATAATGATTTGAAACCACCAATTGTTTAAGTAACAACAACAACTTCTTCCTCTTCCGCCATGGCTGTTATTGAAGAGAAATCATCATCATCATCAGTAACAACACAGAATTGACGATGATGATGATGAGTTGACGATGATGATGAATCGATCTTGATGATTAATTCTGTTTTATGATGAATAATGTAATTGTAATTGGAAATATTTATCTTATTTGAATTGATCGAATTGTTCTGTGAACAATTCTGTGAACTGATCGCGTTAATGAGATGATGAATAATGTAATTGTAATTGGAAAGATTTATTATAATTGGAAAGAAAAAATTAATTGGGGATAAAGGAATCTGTTATAGCTTAATGAGTGGGATTTGATTTTGATTCTGCATGAGTTGGTTAGATTTCATTGACTAAAATGCCCCTGCATCATTAAAAATAATTATACAAACTGAAAAAAGTAGTTAAATCTGGACCTTGGGATCAAATGGTATCAATGGTGTATATTAGGTCTTAGATCTTATTTAAAGTATAGGGATGTATTTGATCCATACCCTACATATATATATATATATATATATATATGCTTATGAACTAATATAATTTTTAAAATAAATTTGGGTTCATATTATTATTTTCATACTTGTATCTAGAAGTTTATTTCTCTTTAGCTCATCCGAGCTAAAAAAAATTATCTTCGTATACACAATTTTTGTTTTTGGATGAGCTAAGGATGAATGAGTTTGTGAATACAAATATGAAAGACATTTTGAGTTCGGATGAACGAAAGCGGAATGAATTTATGAATTTAAGTACGGGCGAAAATTTTACCTTGTAAAATTTAAAGAGTTTATTTCTAATTAACTATTTATTTCACAACTTATTCATTATTATGTAATGAACTCTTTATTCTTTTCCATATAAATTATATTGAATCCTATTTTCACTAAATAAAAGTATCTTAAGAGCTCTTAGAACTTATTAAATCAAAAAGCTATACTTAAAATGAGATCAAACATCTAATAAATTTTAGAACAATTAAGTTTTTTTGCAGCTTACGAAATATTGACAAAAAGTTCAAATAAACACATTTTTTATTTTACGTTTCATATTAAAGAAAGTTCATCTACAATGGTGGAATCAATTTAGAAGAATGAGTATCCATATAGCTAAAATTAATCATATTTATGAAATGTATCGAGATACCGTCAACACTAGTAAAAATTACCAAACACTATGTGACTTGCTTCATTCATTTGCTCGATCCTAGAACGCTGAATAAGGGATGCTGCGACGATGACATGGGCTTACCAAATTACAAGCTTACAACACGTATACTATAGAGATTTGTGCACAACAACTCAAATATTTATAATGTATACAATTTTGGTATTAAATGTCAAAATTCACCGTCATTTGAACCTTAACTGTATTTGTCAACTTAACCATCAGATGGTCGTCGTTGAGTCCACCCTTAACCCGCCTTAACATGGTTTTTGAATTTCAGGTTGTTCCCCTTATTAAGGTCTTCGATATTGTGATCGACATTGAATCCCTAACTGATCAATGATCGTCCATCAAAATTCAATCCAAATCATATTATAGACACTGATTATATATAAAAAAAAAAGTAAATATAAAATAATTTAATGTTTTTTCAAAAAGGAAAAATCTTACCCACCTTGGCCTCATCATGTACCTAAAATATTAGCCACGGGTAGATAGAACTAATAATGCAAGTGATTGTAGGACTAACCCAAACGTGCAGGCCGGTCTACAATATTCTATTATATTAAATCTGATTTCATAGGTTTCCTTTCCATATTTATATGTTACCAATAATCTAAGATTTCATTATGTTCTGTTAAAAATTGTTAGTGTGACATATTTAGTCATGCATTGTAGTTTTATTTTTAAATATTTAGTTTAATCAAGATCATGCATTATTGGCCGGCTCAATTATGGAGTTTTCACCAAACAAATGTACTTAATTACTTGTAATGAGTAGATGTTATTTTTGTTGGTTTTTAAGAGTATACCGAGTCTGAATGTTTAAGACTAATTCCTTAAATTATTGTTGAAGATTAGGGTTATCTAAGTTGCGATACTCTATCTAGATTTAGATAGGTAAAATGACAAAATTAAGGTCCACAACAAGGTTCGTCTTAAGTGGAGTTGTCCGAGAGCATAATATAGAATGTTGATAACACGCGGTGTATACTCCAATTTCACTTTTGTTTAGGTAATGTGCAAGTGGGTGACCTGAAAATGAAATAAACTCTTCGAATATTGAGTGATACAGGCTCACAAAATGCTATATACGTTTTAGGCTTATAAATCGTATGATGACATTATCACATTATCTTTTGACATGATCGTATACACATTGAAAACTCATAGATTGATCTTCTTCATAAACACAGATGACATGAAATAAGCCCAATAAAAATAACCACTAGATGAAATGGTTCAATTAGGCGTATAGCGAACTAAATATTTGACACGGGTCAGATCAGTTTTTAGAGAGTTTGAAGATTCAATCACGTCTATTTGTAGACTTAGATTCATACGACTTCCATTACGTGAATGTTTGTGACAAATTAAACATCATTGTTTTTCCCACACAAATACGTGATTTAATTCCATGTTTCGAATTTTGAATTTTAAAGAGAAAGATCTAAACACAAAAATGAAAAGAACCGAAAAATAATATCAAGAATATTATTGTTTCATGAGAGCAAATTTTTTCTTGTATTTTTTGCACTAAAACTCAAGTACCTAGTAAAGAATGATTTCTCTAGCTCCAAGCAATAACTTTATTTACCAATAATCTCTTCTTATTGCATTGACATTCCTTGCAAAACATGTTTGTTTATACATGCTTCCTCTCATATAATTGAAATTACAATTACCTTACACACTAAATCGTGTAATTACATTTACCCTCAGAGATCAACAAAATATTAACGTCGTAATGAAATTTTTGGTGAACTTTCGACTATACCCCTAACTAAGACATGTAATACTTTTTATGACCAAAAACCCCAAGGGCGTTAAAAACAATTATGCAAACAACAAGTAGTTCAACTTAATTTTAAGAACATACAAGGGGGCGAATTGTAATACTTCAGTTGTGTTTGTAACTGGAAGAACGTATAGGAGGTTATATGTAATTTCTAATTTGATGTTTGAAATAAAGAATTTACATTTAAACCCCCCTTGGGTATTTTGGTCAAAAAAAAAATACTAAATTTCAATCAGGGGTATTTCTTGGAGTTTACCAAAAGTTTTACGATATCGTTAGGTAAATATAATTACAGAACTTAGTAGGTAAATTAATTGTAATTCCAATTATAAGAGAGGAAACATATAAAAATACGCATATGTAGTAAGGGGTGTAAGTGTAATTATCCATTTTTTGATTTCCCACCAAGCCTTTAAGAAAAATATTTGTTTAAAAGGTAAAATTTATGTTAGGCGGATTGCAATGGTCTTAGTTTCTACCTTTCTTGTACGCGTCCCCACACATATTATGAAAAAGACAGACACGAAATACATAGCCAATTAGCCAGTATATTAGACTCGATCTAACGTAGAATTAACGAGAAAAAAAATACTTTCAAAAATAGAATAAAAATTAGATTTGTTTAAAAGAAATGGAGTAAAAAATTGGGATTGCAGGGAAGCTCTCCGCGTGCTGGTGATACGACGCGTGTTTGAAGCGTAAACATCGCCGGAATCTTGGGACTACCCCATCCCAAGCTTGACCGTCCCTACACACTGTTCAAGGTATCTAATTCTCTGTGTATATATAATTATATATATATATTCATATTCATCAAAGGGTCTCTGTTTTGGCGGGAGATATCTTGATTCTTTTTTCAGTGTAATTGAAGGCCATATTTCTTCAATTAGTATGTGATTTATGCGCAATCATTCGATTTCCGAACCGAATAAGGAAAGAAGAATAAGAATTTCCCCAAGTCAAATAATTTCTGTGTAATTGGAAAATTTTCTTTTTAGTGCATCGGTTAAGTTACATGATACTGGATATATGTAATGAATATAAAATTTAACAATTTATAATCAAATGACAACCATTACAACCATTTAACAACTACTATGAACGTAGAAAAAAGACACACGTGATGTTCGTGAGAGTAGAACTCATGACCACTAATAATTTTTGGCTTTAACTTTGCCAGTAAAGTAGGGCTGAAAGACGAACCAACCTACTCGATACTCGACTCGAGCTCGTTCGTTAAAAGCTCGTTTGAGCTCAGTTCGTCAACGTATCAAACCAAGCTTGAATAACTTTTTGTGTTTGATAAGTTTTGAAGCTCGGCTCGATTAATAAAAATTGATAAAAACATGTACAAAAAAGTCAAACTACTCGAGCTTGATTCGTGTTCCGCTCATTGAAAGCTCGTTTGAGCTTGGCTGGATTAACAATCAAACAAACTCAAACACAAATTTGAAAGTTCGATTGTAATTCAAACAAGTTTGAACAACAATTCGTTCGGCTCGACTCGACTCATTTACACCCACTGTAGCGTGAGACCTCAGCGTGTATTTGGAAACTAGTGTACGTTTAATTTAGCATAAAAATCTGTTTGTGTGCCTTTCCTGTGAGAAGAAAAGACCAAACCCTAAGAGGAAAAGTGGTGAAAATGACAGTTCTTGCTTACATCTTTGATGAAGATGTTTTCTATAATGGTCAATTGAATAAATTATATGTTGTATGCAATATCTTTTTCCTAAAAATCTTTGTATGTTATGGCATTTCACAGCTCATGCCAATCTGTTTCTAATTTCTTAATTTAAGAAAAAAAATAGTAATTAGGTTTTTACTACATTCACTAATGGAAGATATATTAGAATTTTAATGGCAGGATAAAATAGACTAGTATAATTTAGCGGATGGGAGGTTTGTGTAATGTTCAAAGATTGAAGGGATAAAGGGCGGTAATTAAGCTACTCCGGAGGCGAGGTAGATTAGATCTTATCGATATTTTGATGGCGGGATGAGGTTGTAATTTTGAAAGATTGAGGTGATGTAAGTGGTAATTATGATACCTTGGAGGGGAGGTAGAATAGATTTTATTGATGTTTTAATGGCGGGTGCGGTTGTAATTTTGAAATGATTGAGGCGTTAAAAGTGGTAACTACGCTACTTCGGGAAGGAGGTAGGTGTAGATGTGGATGTAGATGTAAATAATCCTATCTCTATCGGCTATAGATTCCGATGATTCTTTTTTATGTCATTTGCACTATCTATTCCTCAAGGAAACATTGGTCTAGATTTGATCTTGATCTTGTTACATACTTACAAGAGAGACGTGCAATCTTCCACAATGTGCTTCCTTAATTTCGCCAATCATTACTGATATCGAAAGATTATTTGTTCCTTAACTATGATGTTGATGATTACGATTTATGTTCATGATCATGGAACGTTTTTAGTACGTCTCGTGATTCACTAGTCCATGATGGAACATATGCTGGCAGCATGACTAGATTCATTTGGTAACCCTCTTGATTCTGATCTTAATTCATCTGATCTTTGGAGTAGGAAACAGAGGAAGTTTGATGAATCGGGTATTGACCAAATACTCGCGCAATGTCTGTTTTCGTGATTTTTTTTTAGGTTGGAATCATTGGGGACAAGACAAGAGCCAAGTTGGAAGAGATTTATGTCTGCTTGGCTGTCCAGATAGTTTTTAAGAATGTAAGAGTCACAGCCACGATCACTCTGCCTCTATTTTTATGTCATTTTCATTCCATTAATTAATCATTACATCATTGTTTAGTATTCTGAAAGAGACCTGCACGTCTAGATTGCCAGGTTTGATTCCATATCTAACCTTCCCCGTGTCTCGGCCCCCGTTTTCGGATTTATTTTTTTTTGGTTTACCCACGGGGTGTCCCGGCCAGCTTTCGCGCACCTTGACTAATCCCCACTTGAGGTTCGTGGCTGCCTTTGGCCAAACATTATTTTGACAACGTCGTGAATCGATCCTGGAAGCTCCAGCAACGACCCAAGGTTGTCCTAGTGGCAACCTTATACCACTAGGCCAAGAGGCTTGGTTGTTTTCGGAAATTATAGAGATTAATAATATTTGACTGGCAGTTAATCCTTTATGGTTTTGATCCAATGATTGGATTTGTATGATTAACTATTATGATATTTGATAATAACTTCTGTTTTAACTCAAATCTGTTTTTTAAGGTTCCGAAAGGCTGCTTAATTTGTCTTCTGTATAGGTCCCATCTTTTGTTCTTATTAAAAAATAAAATTTCGACATAGTAAGTATGTCAATGTTATCTTATTCTATAGCTAAGAGTATAAATATGTATTCTCCCTCCCCATACTTTCCAAGCATCGAGCAAAGTCGAGCTTCTCTTCGATAGTTAAAAGCCAACAAAGAGCGAATAACAAAACCAAACAAAAAATATGGAAGCAATTTCTGAAGGAGAATGGAACTCTTTCAATGGAATGTGCTCCGAGGAGGCGGATTTCATGGCACAATTGCTTGGTAATTGCTCGCTTCCAAACGAGGTACAAAACGGTTCTAACTATACCGTTTTTTCTAACTTTTGGCCTTCTCATGAGCCAAATGTGAACGTTTCTGGTGTTGATGAGAGTGAAATGTACTCTATTTCACGAGGAGGTAGTGGCTTTCTTTTCCCCTCCTCGAGCCACGAAAGCTACTATAATCCGAGTGCGTCTCAGCACGTTTTCGTGGGTAATAATAATTTGATGACGATGGATTACGGTTTGATGGAGAGTAAGAACAATGTAATGGAAGGTGATGACTTCTTGAACCAAGATGTCAGCAATGACAGTATAGTGTCTGATGAGAAACTCTCTGAGGATGTTCTTCATGGGAAAGATTTGCAACTCGGGAGAGAGCACGAAACCCCGGTTCCAGAGGAAAAAATTGGGAGCCCGACCGAGATATCGAAGAAACGACCTCGTATCCCTGGAGAAGTAAGTAAATAGAGTTTTGTCCTTTATATGTTTATTTGGATAATTACATAGATACCCCCTTACTTATTGGGTAATCACCACGTGTTCGTTGAAGTTTCACAAATTACCAAGACACCTCTATGTCAGGTCCTCGAAAAATGGTGGTGAAATTGTAATATGCACTACTGACGGAAGGCTGAAATAGTAATATATTTGTACTGGCGGGAAAAAATTACAGTAACCACTCAACTGGAGTATTTTCGTAATTAAGGTCTCACACGTAGAGTTGGTTATGTAATTTACTCTTTGTTCAATGATAATAAGCATTCTACCGTTCTTGCTAAGTGAATACATTTTTTGGTTGTCTTATTATCTTTTTATGCAATGCAGTTCCAAAGGGGCAGGAGAAGCATGAAACTCAAGAAGTGCCTGAAGATTGACGATAATGACGAAGATGATGATAATAATAACAATAGCAATGCTGCGGTTCGGGGGCAGAACTCAAGCGGCTGCTGCTCCGAAGATGATTCCAACGGTTCGCATGAAGTGAATGGAGTGACTTCGAGTTCAAGCTCAAAGGGCAGTGGCGCTCTCAACTTGAGCGGAAGGACACGAGCCAGTAGGGGCTCAGCAACCGATCCCCAGAGCCTCTATGCTAGGGTAATTATCTTCGGAGCAATTCCAATACTCCCTCTGTCCCAAAATTATAGCTCCATTTTCTACCGCAAAAAAGTCAAACTTTCTAATATACGTATTATTTGGGAAAATCGCAAAATGGTCTCATAAGATAAAGTCTATTGCAATTTTAAACTCATTGTCTCAAAAGTTGCAAAATAATCTGATAAATTTTTTATTCTTTTAAATTTTGATCCTATATGTTAAAAAAAGGGATTGAAATTTCATGCATGGCATGCAAATGCTATTAAGACTTTTATGCATGTGACCGAACTAACGTTTTCTTGTTTTCACGGATGAAACTAAGAATGTAAAAGAATACGTCCTATGGACTTACATTGCAATTTTTTGAGGCAATTGGGGACGAGCCAATTATTATCTCCTATTGGTCTTGACAATTTAACATTATTCACATTTTCAAGTACTAAATATTTGGTATATTATTCGATATTACTCGAAAAATGAGTATATTATTTCAACTCAAGTATGTCTCACTAACGACACTCTTTTTCAAAATCTTGTAGAAAAGAAGAGAACGAATAAACGAGAGATTGAAAATCTTGCAGAACCTCGTTCCCAATGGAACTAAGGTTGACATCAGCACAATGCTTGAAGAGGCTGTCCAATATGTCAAGTTTTTGCAACTTCAGATTAAGGTAAGAAATATTATTAAACGACACAACCGTTTTCTTGGTATACATCGCGGGTACATTATGATGTCATAAAATGAAATGCTGAGCAGTTTCGACTTTTCTTCTAATGCAGCTTTTGAGCTCCGATGACATGTGGATGTATGCTCCTCTTGCATACAATGGAATGGATTTAGGGCTTGATTTAAAGATTGCAACTCATAGATCACAATCCTGATGAGGAACACGAGTCGTCGATGCTGATTTTTTATTTTTTAATTATTTTTTAAAATACCTATATGTGGTTCATAATTCGAATGTGTTTTTTTTTTTCCGGAGAAAATGAAAACATAACTAAAACAAACGGCGTTATCTCTATAACGAGGACTAATTATTCTTGTTCATATATTAAAACTAATGATATGATCAGTGGATGTAAGCTGAACCTGATGAACATTGTTTTTGTATTTTCTTTTTTCATGGCCATGAGCTTAAAATTGTATGAAATAATGAAGTTGAATGATTGGGATTGTTGTTATATGAAGTGATAAATTGACTTTGATTTGTTTTATTGATGTATTGTTTTGGAATCAATGACTAATTGGCAATTTTTTTTAATGTGATGCTCTGTACCATCTTTGGTGTTTGAGTAATATTTCTTCCGTCCTGAAAGGGATGTTCCCTTTGACTTTTTTTAAGAATTATCAAAAGTCTATTGTCTCTCAAAAATATAGTTTCCATAAAATAAAAGACGACAAATAACATTACCTTTTAAAATATGTCATCATTTTAATTTAACTTATGAGTGTTGTCTATTATCCATGTATAGAACTATCTTTCCTTAAATGTGATTGCATTTTATAATAAAATGAATTAATTATATTCTTTAATTAAAATAGAGGGTAATATAGTCTATTAGGCAATAAATATATATTTTTATAGTAAGGGGATAAACATTTTGGGACAGACAAAAGTGAAATAGTGGACATCCTTTTTGGAACGGTTTGGAACGGTGGGAAACAAATTTAGTTCATTTTCAGTAAGTTAATGTAATGTATAATAAGAGGAAGAAACCCAAGGTGGTTGGACCAATTGGTAAGCGGCTTGTGACCCTTCAGAGGCGACAAATGTTCAAATCCTACTAGAGACACCACCCTGGGAAGGGCTTGCATGATCCGGCCCTAGGGATTAGACTACCCTGTCTAACCTTTTGAAACCAAAAAAAAAATAAAATAATAAGAGGAAGAAAAGTATGAGTGGATGAAAGAGAAAAATTCACTTATTTGATCGATGGAATTCTTCGATGGGACGTAAAACCATGAGGGACAAACCGTTTTCGTTCAAAGTTGGACGAAAAATTGGAAGTATAAAACTTAGATTTAGGAGTGGACACCGAGCTGAGCCGACTCTGACTCTTTATCTATTTAGTTATTGAAGTAAACAAAGCCCAAGCGAAGAACACAACATACTTTCCTTATGTAAAGTAAGTTCCAGTCCCCCTCTGAATTCACTTGGCTTTTCTTTTCATATCATTGAAGTAACCAAAGCCCAAGTGAAAATTGCATTTTAACTTCATAATTTTATGTTTAATTTCCTAGTCAATAATACTTCAAAGACGAAAACTCCATTATTGCATAGTCTAGGACCTCTAGGTCATAATGTATTTAGATCGAATGCAAGGGTAAAGTAGTCCACGACCTTAAGATCCTGATACTTCTTTGGTCTGACGTGAAATCACAAGCTCGTTGGATTTGACACCGAATACGATTCTTCGTCAGAATTACACATATTTGTCATATTTAAGCTAGAAAGCACACCTAAAATGGAATAAATAGGGGAGTATTTATGGTTCGTGGTCTATTTTCCGATCTATGAATCCTCACGAGGCATGATCTTACGAGCATCGCGTGGCCAACTCCACCGATTGGATGGGCGACCCAACCTTCGGTGGAGTCCATAGTCGAAGCATAGCTCCCTGTCGTTCGGACACAACTCAAACATTGTGCTAGACATACATCAGGACACGACTCACTTCCAACACGTGCTTTGACGCGCCATTCGGCATAATTAAACAATAAAAGAAAATATGTGACGTGGCACCAACACGATTACCATTAATTTAATTAAGCATAACCTACGTGCCAAAGTATGTGCACATACGGGGAAATCTATATTAACACCAGGTGCATTTGTCTTTGTAAATTTTACGTATCTATATAACAAAGACTTTTTATTAAGTTATTAATAATGTTGATCCTCCCTCAATCAAGAAACATGCAATCACGACGATTACAAGCTCGTAACTAAAATTACGGGGGGCAAAACCCGTCACATGCTAAAAATGTACATAACTCTAGCCAAATTTTTTCATATGTACCCCGAAACAAATTGATAAGACATCAACATGATTCTCGTTGCAGTTATAAATCCAACAGATTTGGCAAATATATATATAAATTCTAGCTTCAAAACCTTTTGTTGGAGACGGATGGTCAGTTGCACGAACCCTTGTATAGGAACAATGATTGAGCTTCATATTTTAAGCACGATCTTCATTTACGTGATTTGGGACTTCATTTTGACTGTCTAGAGGCATGTATTGTGCCATTATAGCCCTGATCTCTGAATCCATATAAGACTGAAAATGCAACCAATGAGAAAAACAAAATTAAACATAGCGTAGAGAGAGGTAAGAGCAATGAAAACGAACGTAAATTCAAAATTTCTGCTTTACAAGCAAGATTTCTGAAAAGACACATTTACGCTATGTTTGGATCAAAGGTAAAAGTTCCAAAAGCAAAGCTTTGAATGAGAAGAATAATTTCCTTATTGTTTTCCTCACTAAAATGCAACGTCCAAACATAGCCTTAAAATCGGGGAGACTAACATTGATACCCAAAAGTTTGAGTAGAAAACTTACCCGCAACCTATATTTGTACACGAGGTATGCCCCACCAGCAGCCATAGCTAATCCAATCAGAATAATCCAAACAGCACTCCAAGCAGACTTAGGTTCAGTAGTATCCTTACCTGCATAAGAAATAGAATAGAAATAGATTAAGGATAAGAGCCAGTGCACGCTAGACCGACGAGTAACAAAATAATAAATGTATATGTATATATATATTGCAGAAGAACTAACTTATGCAGGTATCATAATCCCTTATATACAAGAGGTCCCGGTTACAAGTGCAATTGTAACTGCCCCACGTATTCTTGCAGCTGCAATCGCGACATTGACATGCTTTCTTCTCCTTACATTCATCTAAATCTGCATATCACCAAAAAGAAGGAAAAAAAAAACTAATAGGTGAAACTTTGGCCTTTTCTTTGAGATATAGGATATCGTCCATCAATATATGTATCATTTTCTCTTCAAAAACTTTATCTGCCAGAATCCAGATGCCTAAAAGAAAATTTTATTGCACGATACTGGATATTTATCATTGTCCATGAAGGCATTAAACCGTCACGGATAGTCGGTATGGAGCAAATCTAAGTATTTAACTATGGAACACAATGACTTCACATATGTGTTTGAAGACATATTAAATAACAAAGGATAATAACACGAAGACCCTTCAGTTATTAAATAATACTACAAGCCCCATGAGATTTTACAAATTACCAAAACACCCCTGACAAGTCAAAAAACAGGGGTGAAATTGTAATCTGCTTTCATCTTCACCACAGTGGGTGAAAATGTAATCTATCTTACCTTGACAGGGGAAGTTATGCTAATTTGTCAGAGGCGCCTCAAGATGTTTTTTTCGTAATTAGGATCTCATGCAGGAGGTTCAATATAACTTACTCAAATATTAATGTATCATGAGTTAATGCATTTTTAACAAAGAATTTGTATTGTAATTCAGATATTGATCAAAGGCACATTGACATTAAAAAATGAGATAGATGACGAAGAGAGTTCTCTTACCTTCACAACTTTTAACTCCATCACCTTTAAATCCCGGAGGACATGTGCATTTTCCCTCCACACCGTCCTGTGGACAAAAAGTCGGAAAAAAACAAAAATCAATCTCATTTAATGTTTTGATCGGGAAGAAACTATAACACAAATTTGTAATAAAAGAAACCGACCCGACAAGCAGAGAAAATGATTCCATTTCTGTTTTCATGCCAACAGCCTCCATTGCCGACTTTGCATCGGCCCGGGCCACTTGCTGCACAATGGAAAGATTTATTTGAATTTTAGTCTAAATACAGCAACTTGAGATGTCTGTGGGAGAAAAAAATGATTTTCACAAACTTAATCTACAATAAAAAAATACTTATGTGTTCGGAAAGCTGTTTTGGTTCAATCAAAATAAGTACTTGTGTATTTCGAAAAGCTATTCCAACAAACAGCTACTTGTAATCAGCACTTTTCTTGTGATTTGCTATAAACAAAATAAATCAAAACCGTTTACATACCAATGCAAGAGCTATATCCATCTCCCTTAAACTGCACACCGTTAAATACAGGGCATTCACACACTCTTCCTCGAAATGTGTCCTGGATTTGCACATAGAGATGTTAGAAAAGTTGGAAAAGCTAAAGAGTAAAATCACTAAGCTATAATGAAAGCACCTTGCAAGCCGTAATATTAGCTGTTTTATCCTGCCAGCAGCCACCGTTGTTATTCAAACACTCATTTGTTTCTACATCTGCAGTTTTAGAAAAGGAAGCTCCAAGTTCATATACATAATTGATTTTGATCACTTTTTAAATAGGGATAATTACATGCACACCCTTCACTTATTGAGTAATTACCATGAGCCCTCTGAAGTTTTGCAAATTACCAAGACACCCCCTTATCAAATTCTGACAACTCGAAAAATAAGGGGAGAAATTGTAATGTACTTTTTACTGACGTTGGGTAAAATTTTACTTAATATGTTTTTAGGGGAAATTATAGTAATTTTTTAAACCTCGAGTGTTTTTCGTAATTAGGATCTCATGAAGGGGGTGTTTCTGTAGTTTACCCTTTTAAATATCCCTTGCTTCTGATAACTTACCGCCACTCAAACAAACAGATGGCTCGGTAGTTTCCTCGAAACCAGCACATAATGCCTTCAAAACAGCACCTTTTTCCAATTTCCCTGCAAATAGAACACATTAGAAAGAATGGTACTAATAATGCTCAATGGAAATTATATTAGTGAACAAACAAACCTCGATATTGTCGATTATTCACAACTAAGGTAGGAAGTATGGTTACATCACCACGCGATCCTTTTCCAATCTACAAACTCTTACTCGTCAGATATTTCACATGATCCCAAACAATTATAATTGCGACTTTGTTGATTCACTTCAAAATGATTTCAAGTTGCGTTTGGATGGAGTATTTGATTTGAGGAAATACATTTTAAGGTAAGTATTTTAAATCACTCCTTGAGCTGAGATCCATCGTAATGGTTAAAATCTAGCTCAAACGGGCGATAAAGGATTTAAAATCCATAGACTCTTAGGATTTTTCAAACAATCCCAATGGACTCATATTATGGATTTTCAATCTTTATCTCCCAACCCTTTCAATCCAAACACAACTTCAAGAAATTCATAATAAATAATAATACTCACTTGAGCATCCTGCTCTTCCTTCATAACCGGATTGTCTGAATCAGCATCAGGATCCCCCATGCATTTTTCAATTTTTTCCAGATCAAGCCCTGATAATAAAATTAATATATTCATTAGTGTATCTTACATAGACACCCTCTCATGAGATCCTAATTAGAAAAAACACCCCTTTGAGAAATTACCGAAATTTCCCCTGTCAATAAAAGCATACTACAATTTCACTCTCTGTCACTAAAAAAACCATAATGACAATTTCACCCCCTGTTTTTCGACTTATCAAGATCTTGTCTGGGTGTCTTAATAATTCACAAAAACCCAGGAGACTCATGATAACTACCAATAAGTGAGAGAGTTTGCATGTAATCCTCAACAAAGACGAGCATGTTTATGATTCAAAATATAATAATAAAAAAAAAAAAAAAAAAGAACCATTACCTAAGGATTTTATGACACCCCCAGCACATTCTTTGTTATATTTCTTCTCCTTCATGGGGCATCTAATTTGGAAATCAGTAACATAATCCCACCAAACCCACGGCTTTTTCGTCTCATTCGCCACTCTAAACACACATAATTGTCTCAAATTTTCCAAAACCACATCTTTTCCTTCATAACCGGCACTAAAATCTTGATCAGGATCCGGAGCACAATATCTTCCATGGTTGATGCATTGAGACTTGCATTGTTTGCTTATGGTGTATGCACGAGGGCAATACCAAGTAATATAATGAGGCGTAAATTGAGTATAACCACTTTTTTCGAGAATTTGGGCGGGACCCTTAAAATCTTTCACAAACTCCATTAATATATCACACTTGGCCCCACATTCGTCGTTGCTGTTAGACCATAGTTCATATTCAACTCGATCGTCCGGGTGGGGAACAGCTTCTCTCCAGTCAAGATTCACATTCACCATATCACCCTCATTAATTGCTTTTTTAAGTTTTTCACCAAGACTTTTCTGGATTAGTGCAGATGGGATTGTTATGTTTGAGATATATTTTGCAGATGCAACGTCCTTTTCGGGTGTGTCCATTGTGATTAATGCTTCATTGAAGTCATCAGCCACTAGAACTGCAGCTGCACCGGCTCTTTGGGCATTCCAAACCTTTAAAGCAAAAAAGCAATCTGCAGAGAGGGAGAAAGTTGATGAAAATTCATCGAATTATGTCTAGAGAGAGATGGATAACAACATAATTTTATTTCTGCATAGTCCATAGTTATTCAAAGAGAAAAAAGAAAAAACCAATTAAGCAATACACCTAAAACAATTAATCCAGAATTGAGACAAATTGTTCATTTACCACAAATGCCTCATAATGCTACTTCAACAAAGGTATCGTATACAGCTAACACATAAACCAAAAATACTTGAGATATCTTAAAGATGACATTTCCAAGCATAAGAACAGCATGGTTACTGAAATGTGACCCTGAAAAGGGGAACTAAATAGAGAACTATAAACGTAGATGAATGAAATATAATATCAAATAAAATCACTTCAACTCTGTAGATTCAATAATTAGGCAACAAAAATTTTCAGAAATCCAAGGGTGTACCTTCAACCACTTAGTAAACTTAAAACACCAAATGATGTCCAGAAAAAGGAAACGTTCGACAAAACAAATAAAAATTTCCGCATGCTAAATAACTATCCCAACAGCAAAACTTTGGATCAATCGAAAATTATATGAATAAACCACAATGGCATCTCTAGAAATCAACAAAATCACCTCAAATAAGCAGTTAACTCAAATTACAAGAAGTTTAAATTCAACCTCAAATTAGCAAATTAACTAGTTGATATAAGGATACTGCCAATAAATAACAAATTTAACCTCAAGTAAGTAAAAATATCACAAATATTTTCTTTTGTAACTAAAATTACCCAAAAATACCTCCAAGAATTACCAAATTAGAGCTAAAACTAAGGATTGTAACTAAAATAGAAAAAAGGGCATCTCCTGAAACATTTAAATAATCATAGCCTGAAATAAACTGAAAGTTCCACATATAATACACACACACACACACATATATATAAAGCTGATGTGGCATGCACTTGCCTTCTCATACACCGGATGCCCTTGCACGAGGTATTGCCTCATGAGTCTGTCCTTAAAAGGCTCCTCGCTAGGGACTCCTCGCTAGGGAGAAGGGAGCATGGGACTTATAAGTCCCTCGTGTCTCATCTGAGAGGGGCCTGATGATGTGTATGTAACCACAGTGCCACAATCGAATGGAGACAATGGACTCGAGAGGCTTATCAGCCTCATATTGCAGTCTCCCTATCGAGACGGACAAACTCATGAAGCTTTGACCAAAGCGGATAACCTCATGCAAGGCGTCCGATACGCGAGAAGGCAAGTGCACACGACTATCAAAACCATAGGGCATCTCCAGAAACATTTAAACAATCATGGCCTGAAATTAACTCAGAAAATCCACACACACACACACACACATATATATATGCCCTTACCTCCACGATCAACAAGAACAAAAATAGGCAAAGCCCCCCCAGCTTTAGCCTTGAATGAAATCCCAAAATCATCAAAACTTTTACACCCTTTTAAATTATCCTTTGGATACATCAGAGTTCCAGCCATGCTCCCCCCATACTGTGGGATCCCAAAGTTGGCAATGGCGCTGTGGTGGGTCCCCTTTATGCTCTCTGGTGACGTCACCCTCAGGCTGTTCTTCTCCACTACAAACCGACCCACCACTATTTCCGCGAAGACCATCACAAAATAGCCCAACAAAATTGCAACTTTTAATGTTTTAGAACACCCCATTTGATTGGAATTTGCAGACAAGCACAAAATATAGAGAATTTTAGTGATTTTATGTGTATATAAATATATATTAGGGTTTTTGTTCTTACTTTATATGAAGTTGTATAGAAGTGTACGTATATTTGTGCGTGTGATTTGGGTTTTCCATCGTTGACAAAAAGGACGGAAATTGGATGAGTTGATGAAGACTGCAGAAGGAAGTTACTTCGCAAAAATGGAGGAATAAAAAATTAGGGTAAAATTGCATTTTTGCCCCTGAACTATTGACTATTTATCAAGCATCCCCTAATAACTAAATATAACATTTACCCCCTAATTTATTCAAAATAAATTAAATTTCCATGTATACCCTCACTTAATAACTTTTATTTTATTTTTTTCATTACGATTTTCTATTTTCTATTTTTTTCCCCTTATTCCTCATTTACGCCTTGAGAAATAGTCTATTACTATTGAAAATCACAAATATTTCGAGCGTTAAGAATGCTTAAATTAATAAATTTCTTTCTTTTCTTCGACACATCATGACTTTTTTTAAAAAAAAGGTCATGCTTACACTTCATATTATATATGAAAGTAGTTGTTTTTTTTACCCTAATGACTAGTGAATTAGTGAGAATTCATATTGTATATTTAACCCTAAAAAATAAAAAGAGTCGTTTTTTTTTGGTAGAAAAAATAAAAGGAGTTAAATTCACATTTCTGTCAATTCTATAACTGGACTAGTGTTTTTTCGTGTCTTGAAAATAATGGTAAGCGGCATGACTGAAAAACGGATCCAACTTGATTTGAAATTATTATTAAAAATTTATTTATGGTTTTTTTTAATTCAAGATGAATCTTAAATATTTAACTCGATAAATTCTGGTTGATAGTCATTATCTTGAGTCATAAAGACCCTATCTAGCTCCATACAGGAGGAGAAAGCCACAACTAATGGCAGCCTAAATTCGAATACAAGACCTCTCACATAAAGTCGGAGGTGGAATTCTAAATCAACAAGTCTTGCGTGAATTAATTCATGCTTGATTTGTTAATATAATATACTAAGTTTGAATGATTTTTTTATATATAAGTTATAAAGTTGTACTTTAGTTAATAATAATTAAAAAAATATAAAAAATATCAACTTATTTATTCGATCAATTAAATCTCATATATGTTAAAAATTAAAGGGATAATTGCATAAGATCCCCTTGTAATAAGCGAAATTTGCGCCAAACACCCCTGTGTTAAATCTTTTGCTAATCACCCGCTTGTGTTATTTTTAATTATGCATATTCTCCCTTTTTCGGTTTTTTTGTGTTTTTTTCCATCATAAATGTTCTAAATCTAACCCAAATTAAATTATTTATCTATTATAAACATGTTTGGGGCAAAAATACATTTGGATTGACATTTATGTTGGAAAAAAATATCAAAAAAAAAAACAAAAAAGGAGAGTATGCAGCATAAAAAATAGGGCTAAATACAAAATGTCCTCCTGAACTATCCCTAATGTAGCATATACCCCCTTAAACTTTAAAAGGTACCAAAATGGTCTCTCATGAAAATTCATGAGTTATCCAAATGCTCTCATCCAAACACAACTTTACAATATTAAGCACTATATTAACTTAACCGATGATTCCTTCATTTTTTTAAATGAATTTATCAAATTAAGTTTTCAAAATTAACAAATCATTTGAATCTTGTAATTTGTTAATTCAAGAATCATGAAGAATTATTATAATTATTTAAATATTCTTTAAGTAAATCTTATCAACTAACAAATCATTTAAATCTTGTAATCTATAAATCTATAATATATAAATTAACAAAATATTTAATTTAAATTAATAAAATTAACAAATTATCAATTAACAAATTGTAGATTTAAACTACGAAAATTTGTGTTTTCAATTGTATCGTATTCAGTTATAAGTTATTTAATTGTATCAACCAACAAATCATATTTAAATCTATTTGCATTTTCTTACAAATTATATAAGTTCAATGAAAAAAGAATTAACCAAGTTTATTTGGTACTTAAATATTGTAAGATTATGTTTGGGTTGAAGTATTTGGAATTGCTTAAAAATTTCCACGAGAGACTATTTTGGTACCTTTTAAATTTTAGGGAGGTATATGTGACAGTAAGAATTGTTCAAAGGGGTATTTTGTATTTATTCCTAAAAAATAACACATGGGGTGATTCGCAAAAAAAATAAAACAGGAGTGTGTAGCACAAATTTCGCCAGAGGATCTTATGCAATAAACCCAAAATTAAATCAAGTTCGACGTAATACACGGTTCTTAGAAGTCGGGTGGAGGTCAAAGTCTTCCAATCATACATACTTTGTTGACCTCTCAATTTTTGAAAAGTAAGACTTGGAAAGTGTGAAGTGTGAACTAGCAAGATTTAAACATTTCTAAATTAGACTATTCTTCATTTTGTTAGCATGAGTTTGGTTCAATATATCCACACACTTAAAAGATACTTTAAATGTAATAACATTTGTTATGCGATTTATGCACATCTTAAATAGAATGACCAATTATAAAATAATAACAATTGTCATGTAATTAGTTGAGTACGATTAAACGGTAAGAAAAAACCTAATGACAAGATGACAACATTCGTTGAAAAGAATTATGATGGAAGAGTAGTGATACACAATTGTTATGTAATTGATGCATACTTCGAATAAAATAATCAGTTACCAAACAATAAAAATTGTCATGTGATTAGTTGAGTTCGACTAAATGGTTAAAAAACAAACCTATCAACAAGGCAGCCTTCATAAAAAAGAATTGCGATGGAAGAGTAGGTGTGATAAAAAGACGAATAATATAGTGAGAGGAGAGAACATTTCTATTTAAATTTAAGTGAGTTCGTATATGTTTTGGTTTAAGTAAAATAATCCATCAAATAAGTAAAAAATGAAAATCGCTAGAGGAAGGGGTTGAACCTTCGACCTTGTGGTTAACAGCCACACGCTCTAACCAACTGAGCTACTCCAGCTTTTGAGATCTGCGTTTTTGTTTAATTCTTATTATTTCTTAATTGCAAGAATGATGTCCCACAATAAAACTATGTATTTGTTGTTCAACCCGACTATATTACCCTTCATTTTAAATAAGGAGTATATAGTTAATTTATTTTTACTATAAAACTAGAATCGTATTTAAGGAAAGAAAATTTCATACATGGTTGGATAATAAGACAACAATTATAAATTAAACAAAAATTATCACAAGTTTTGAAAGGTAATGTTATTTCTTATTTGTTGGCTTTCGTTTTATGGAAAGGATGACTTTGAAAAATAATGAATTAATTGTTAATTCCTAATAGAAGTCAAAAGAGTCACCCTTTTTTCGGACGGAAAAATGATAATTTTTCGGATTCTTACTTGCAAAATAAGGAATTCTTATGTTTACTCTATTACCAATTAAAGAATAAGCCCAATTTGGTACACAAACATTGGTGAGGAAAAAGAAATAGAAAAATAATTTCGTTATTCCAAATATTAAAGAACGTTAAATTTGAGAAACACAACATGTACTTATAGAAAACTCACTTTCCCCTTAAAAATAAGAGAAAAATTAGACAAAATCCATAGAAAGTATTGTTTGTTATCTACAATATCCCTCATTCCCATTGTTTTCCTCTTACAACCAAATAAGCTCGGAATATTTTAATTCTTAGGCCTTATTTGTTTATGTTTTCAAATTCTATTTTTAATATCCTGATACTGGATCACAAAATCCTAAAAAATCATAACGCAAACTATTTTCATCTAAATTCACATTTTTTGAACTTAACTTTTTCAATTCCCTATATAACTATTTATCACTCACTATATCTATCATTTCACATAATCATCAATCAAAATCATTTACTCCAATCATTATCTCTCTTTCTTTTTCATACTTTACAATTTTTAATTTATATTTTATTATTTCTTTATTCATATAATCATTCTATAAATAATTAACTCAATCATTCAACACATCATATATCAACCTATCACCATTGATGTGACATATTTTACAAATTTCAATAATTTTTATAAAATATAATCAAACACAACACATATCACATTATTTTCACACGAATCTCCGTAGTACGCATTTTCTGGAAAAATTTCAGAATTCTAACTCAAAAACATAAACAAACATAGCCTTAGCATTTCACATTCCTAGTCAAATTTATTGAACCAAACATATAGTCGGAATCGGTACTAGTTTTGAAGTACAGGAAATTAAGGGTGTGCTTGGATTGAATGATTTGTATTTGAAGAATGCATTTGGAAGAATGATTTCAAATGACTCGAAAATGAAGTCGTTTGAAATCCGTCATAGTGATTGATAAAATAGCTCAAAATGAGCACAAATGGATTTGAAATCCATTACAACTTAAAACAATCCAAACAAACTCAATAAATTTGTTAATGAATTTAAATTTCATAACTTTCAATTCCCTCTATCCAAACACACCCCAAAATATTTCTCCTGCGTTATGGCCGCTGCGTGCCCCAATATTAATCATGATATAGCTGGAGTTCTTCACCTGATTGTTCACAAAAAGAGCACAATTTGTATTAGTATAAATATTACTTGAGATTATTTAGCAATAAATAAATAAAAATATCACTTGAGATTGATGGAGATACATGTCGAAAAAGTTCATAGAGTAAAAACCATCAAGATGGTATAGGAGTGAAAGAAAGAAGTGGCTAACTTCTATAGCAAATAAGTGATTCTACATGCACGTATAATCACAATTATCCGATGTATGATGAATCTCACTACTTCATGACTGTGATTCTTTCAATACTGTGAGTCCCAAGCAGAGACGGAGCCGAGGGCTGGTGGTGGTAACCGCTCCCCCACTTTTGAAAAATAATTTTTTAGCCTACAAATTTATGATATATGAGATTTTGCCCCCAAAAAACCAAGAGATATCAGGTTTCCTCCTTTTTTTATATTCGCTGCCCGGATGTAATATCCTGGCTCCGCCCTGGTCCCAAAACCTAGAAGAAATGCCTTGAAGAAATGGCGTGAGAGGAAAATGAATAAAAATAAATGATCGAAGTTAGAAACAAATGTTATATAGGTCGAATACATCTATTACAAAGCTAAGAGCAAATATATCAAAGCCTCTAAATCTCCTAGCTCAATCTCCTCTTGGAATATGTAGTTAAAGTGAATATAGTCAATAAAGCATAATCCCCTTTATTAGGTAACAGAATGGGTATTTATAGGTTTGGGTTGCATTATTTGATGTTCAACATTACATGCGGTGTCATTGAAACTATAGCCCAAGTGTCGTAGTGTGATTGG
This sequence comes from Buddleja alternifolia, assembly GCA_019426215.1. Taxonomy (NCBI): domain Eukaryota; kingdom Viridiplantae; phylum Streptophyta; class Magnoliopsida; order Lamiales; family Scrophulariaceae; genus Buddleja; species Buddleja alternifolia. The sequence continues at coordinate 29,588,376 of CM033408.1, read as the reverse complement.
AGACAACATGTTGTGGGTCGATGGAGTCGACCCTATCCTGTTGAAGTGGGTCGATCTTCCCGATCTGAGTTCATAAGGGTCGGATCCTAATAACTGCTCGATCTTAAACTTTTATCAGGGATATTTCAGTAGTGCTGGGTATAGGGTATTTTCCTCCATATATCAAAATGATCGTATCATTTGAAGTTGTCAAAAGACCAAGAAATCACATATCATTATATTAATCTTCAATTATCAACCCCCTCTTTTTCCATTGAATATGAACAAATCTTGGTGGTAGGCATTTCAATTCTGGAGAAATAAAGTTCAAGACATTATTCTATGAGAAAAAATGACGACGGTGAACCTTTTAGGTCGCGCTGCTTGTTTAATAATTGAGTCTTTGCTTTGCGGAAAGCAGGGCCCGTTGTCCTTTGAGGTCTCTGCATTGCGGAGGTAAATAACAAATAACATGTGAATATCAGAGGAGCGAAAAACAAAATAAGAAAATGTAGACCATATTTATTTCTGATGGTACACATTAATATGTAGATAAGCTTGAAAAAAGTACCCCCTCGTCCTCTTCGCTCTCTCTTCGTCTGCATTCGGGCACAAACACGTGAACGGCAACCTAAATTCAGACAGGGTTAGACAAACGTGGTCATTCTATGAAATGATCCGAGGCTTTTCAGACCAATACTCAAACAACAGACTAAACCTCTTCTCTTTCTGGTTCATCCCTTGAGATTTGTTTTCGTGGTGTGAAGTTAAAAACACTATGTAGAAATTCGTTTTCCTGTTAAAAAGAGTAGGCGTCGTAAAGTTTAACTTAAGAGAAGATTATTAGACAAAAGCCAAAAAAAAATAAAAAATCCAACCAGCATGTGTAGTACAAATCCACGTCCTAGAAAACGCTTGATAAAGTTAACCTATAAAAAGACGATAAAATCTTCAGTAACCAAGTAAACCAGAGACTTCAATAATAATAATAATAATAATAATAATAATAATAATACCTGCAATAATTGGGAAAATGAATGTAATTGCAAGCTATGTTTACCAATCTTCAGAGCAATTTCATCGAAACAACCACCCTAAAAAGATGAAGATATCATACTCTATTATCTTAAAAACGTATTTTTATTCAACAACTGCATAAATATAATATATTCTTTACCTCTAAAACTTCCAAAATATTCAGGGAAAAATTGTTCCATCCATTCAGAGTCCTAGTGGCTGCACTTTGAAGGGCACTTTGCTTCAAGAGTCTCGTGGCGTGATTGGATACAATTTCTTGTAATTCTTGTAAAGATAAATTTTCGTTTAATATGTTCTTTCCCTTCTCATTCAAACTACATTCATCATACGTATTATTATTACTAATGAATTTCTCGATTCCCACTTCACATATTAAAGCTAGAGCTTCACCAGCTGCCACGCAGACAGATTGATCATCCTCTTCAAGTAGACCGAGAAAGTAAGAAATTGCTCTGTTGAAAGGAAACAGAAGAAAAAACACTTATTCTAGTAACGATTTTACAATTAGCAATTCTACAAATATCGGACAAAAATTGGCTAAAGTAAGTTTGTTTGATAACTTTACCCCTTCCAATAATTGTGATTAAGGCTCCAGCCATTGAGGGTTGTGAGAAGAAGTGACCAAGCAGAAATAGCAGCAGACAGAACAACCGGTGAATGTTTTTTTACTACAATCTGAGATAAAAGACAACAAAAATGTGGCTTAGCATCATTAATTAAGAAATAGAGATATCACAAGAATAAATAGGATATAGTTAATATGCAATATATAACTAATATAAGACATACATTTTCACCTATATTTGAGTGTATGAAGTGCCATATCATCTGCATGGAAGATTCGGTCTCCTCCGAATCATTTGCACCAACAAAAGTGACGATAGCTAAACAGTCGATCATCTATAAACGAAATAACAGTAAAAATATTAAGGAAAATGCCATATACACAGAGTTACTAAGTATTCATACGTACAGATAACAATGATGAATCAGTCTTAGATTTCAGAGCTTTCGATATTAGGGGAAGTGACTCGTTGTAAAGTTCGTGAGCATTATCCCCACAACCTATTGTGATTGCCAACAGTCCTGTATGAAAGAAGTAGCCACTCTAAGTTGAATGCAATTTATTAAAATGAAAGAAAAATTACACGAAAAGGTTTTACATAGGAATGGGAAAATAACCAAGGGCACGAGAAGCTAAAACAATCTCTTTCGCCGACCCCTTTTTGAAAGAATTCAAGAATCGGTATAGCAAAGTAGCAAAACTGCAAAAACAAAGCATCACAATTTGAATAAAAATTCATCTCCAAGCGTACTATTTTACATAATTTATATGCAACAACCATACAGATAAAAATTATCTGTTCTCAATCTTTTGAGTGCAAAGTGCAGAATAGAATGTAGTGACTAATCGGAATAGAATGTAGTGACTTACTTTTTCTCAGCAAACGGATGGCGATAGTTGATACTGAGGCCATTGATAATCGAAGACAATGCTTCCTCTCTTGTTGAACCCCTAACTCAAAATGCACTTGATTAGCTATCAAGAATGTTTAAATAGAACGATAAATCAAAGAAAATATCGGTTGAAACGAAAAGCACCTTTTGGCAAATAAATCATCCAAAAACCGATCCATTGTATATAGTGCAGCACCTGTTGGAGTAATGTGGAAGAGATGATTATTGACATTACATGCTATAATTCTGTGCTAAAGCTATTACATTATTACATACACACACACACACACACACACATAGGCACACACAATGAAGGGGGTGGTTTTACGCCACACCGAGTCCAACAGAGCCACTACACTATACACCATCAGATGCAAAGACAAGATAGTAAAAAACAATTAAAGCAACTGCATCCAACGGTGCTAAATGGACCGGCTCCATTGGACCTGGTCTGTCTTAGAATTTCCCCAATGAAGAGGGTAGTTTTTCTTGATTTCCTTTGAAATTGAAAGTATGCTAACAACACAAGTAATGGAAGTGAAACAAACAAAGAGAATTATGCAGAAATATACAAAAGATGCCCAAAAACTAAACAAGAATATAAAATTGAAAGGAGCTTATTCAATTCTTGATTCTCCACATAATAACAGAAATCAACACAGTAATTGCTTAAAATAAAATAAAAGGAACTATGATTTCATATACACTTTTTGTACCTGAAACGTTGAATGCTTACAACTGAAAATCAAACTTTTAATTGCGGGTCAGCCGATTTTCCATTTTAATTCCATTTTGCAATATTTTTCCATGTGAAATTCATTTTTTTCCTATCAAAATAGGGTCAAGGGTTTAATACTTTAATTGGATGGTATGAGAACTTTTTATCATAAAAAAGTAAGAGAATAAGAAAAGTGATATTTTTTAGAGAGAACATATGTAACAATGATTAGGGTTTCTATGACAAATTTATTTGGATAGATCATAGATGTTTGTTTTTCTTTTGGTTTACCTTGGGGTGTTCGGGCTAGTTTTTGCGTATCTTAATTAATCTCCGTTTGCGATTCGTGGCTGCAGCTGGTCAAATATTATTTTGATAACGCCGGGAATCGATTTTGGGATCACACCAGGATCAATGTTTTGATATAATTTGTTGTAAGCATATCCTAGTCAAACTCATCAATTAGGCATAAAAACAAATTGATTTTTTTTTAATTCTACACGAAGTCTCGAGCCGATAGTTTTTAATTATATACCACACATACTTTATTAAAACTCTAAATAAAAAGAGAAAAATCACAATTTATAACAAGACTTATAAAGAAATAACCAGATGAAGCCTTTTTTAAGTTTTAATCGATTGATGTCAAATTATAAATAATAAAAGTCTACTTTACTCTTTTTTGCAATTTTTTTTAAAATTAAAAATTAGCTAATTTTTCAGAGTATGATATGTCACCCTAAGCCTAATATTTCTAAGTACATATTGACATTGATACGAGTTCAATATTTTTATTCCAAATTCAACGGAAAAGATGCCTAACCTCAATACAATCAGTGGCGTGCAAATTTCCAAATTTGGAGTAAAAAGAGCGTGTGGTGATATGTATATATATATATATACACATATACATACATATTATACAATGTGTATGAGGTGAATGTCCTTAAAAAGAGTACCTACCTACTTGTATTTGGTATAAAAGTGACTTGTCTAAGGTCATGAGTCATTTAATACTAGTCAAGGACATAAGTTATGTTTGTTAGGTAGTTTTATTTGCTAAAAGACAAGACCTTGGACACCTACCTTATACAAAGAAGTAAACTAAGGACTAATTGAAAGTCCTTTGCCAAGCAAAGGCCTACCTTGGACGTATTTTTAAGGAAAATTGCTAAGGAAAAGTTATCTACTCCTTTGTTATGCATTTGAAAACTTGATAAGTACAACTCAATGACTCATCCAAGGACATGCTCAAGGCCAAGGTAAAAGTCCTTTGTCAAAGCTATGAGCAGGGACGGAGCCAGAATTAGAAACTTGGGGGGGCAAATGAAAAAAAATTGGGCAAAGCTTAATATTTTTAGATTTTGGGGGGCAAAATGTCAAAAATGAAAATTTTAGGGGGCAAAATATCAAAAATAAAAAATTTGTAGGGCAATATTTTTTTTCTTCTCAAAGTTGGGGGGGGCGAGTGCCCTGTCATACCCGGGGCCTCACTCCGTCTCTGGCTATGAGAATGTATAAATGTGGAAGTCAAGGACTCCAAAAGTGCTAACCTTGGAATAAAAGGCTATCTACAACTACACATGTGAGCAGAGGATTAATTGGTGATATGCTAAGGACATATTCAACTACTCTACCATACCAAGGGAGTCCTAAACATGCTACGGACCGAAAATTTAGAGGAAAAATGCTAAGTACACTTTTCAAACCTTGGCACTAAGGTATGAAACATTATTTTTCTATACTTTGGTATGATATGTACATTTTACATAGAGAAAAATAAAGAAATGATAGACCTTGACAATTAAATCATGTTAAGGATGAAAAAATTATTTCAAAGTTTGATTGAAGAAAATGATTAACCTCTTAGCCAAGGACTACGAACATCTAGAGCTGGGTGCTAACTTGAATTCGCCATGGAGTACATCTAGAGCTGGGCGCTAACTTGAATTCGCCATGGAGTACACCTGAGCAATGAAATATCTATTTTCTACCTCTCTTCCTCTCCAAAAATTTACTAGAGTAAAATGGTAAATGAGAGAATTTACTTGAGGATGCTTTTATAGATGGCGACAAATTTTTTTGAATACTTTTAGAACGCAATTTTCATTCGCGCTCCAGATGAGCAGAGCAATGAACAGTAATTTCGTAATATTATTAAGAGACACGTGTCTTCACCATAATTTGACACGTTGCACCAATTTCAATTAAGCCAAGTAGCTAAAGGCTATGGTCTTCTAAGTTGGCCAGGATCTTTTGGTTTGACTCAAACTTGACTAACGATCCCAATCTCATCCGGAGTCATTTTCTGTATCTAGATTAAATCCGAAGTCTAATATAGTATAAAGAGTAGACCTCGGCTTCAGACAAGGGAGGCCTTTTTCCCAACCTCTCACTTTAATTCTATCTCGAGTTCTTATTTGTTATGTCGGATCTAATTACCACGTTCTACCAAGTAAACTTTGTTATGTGTTATTGTTTTTCCTGCACTTCTACTAGGTGACTTGAAATTTAGTAATTTACTGATACCAATCATATAACATTTCTAAAAGCACTTCTTAAAATGTTTGACAACTGAAAAGAAAAGATAATCCACATTAACCACATCCACAAAACAACTACTACTTAAACTAATCAGAATGATGCTTTGAGGAGTCCCGGAACAATCACAACCATGTAGTCAGTTCCTCCTACGAAAAGCAACTGAGTTATTTATGAAGATAATAAAGCTTCAATATTTGCAATCTGTTCTTCTTCATTCTTTGGAGTTGGACTCTTGTTGGCTTCATCATAAAGATCATGCTTCCATTTCTCAGCACGCCCCCCAGTTGGACGATTATACCCTTGCCCTTGCCTGCCATTAAACCTATCGTTTTCTCTGTATCTACTGCTGCCACTGTACCTATCTCTGGACGAAAAGTTACCATTCCATGCTTCAGTCTTATTTAAGTCCCTCTCGGGTTTTTCAGAATGTCGGGAGGTGTGCCCTCTTTCAGTTCTTCTTCCACCTTCGAAAACGGGATCTTCAGCTTTTGGCGTATCGGTTGCAGCTTTATCGTTTTTTTCTTGATCTGCAGTAATCTTTTGCTCTCTAAAAGAAGGCCGTTTACGTAAAGGAGGTTTTGAATTTGATTCCATTTTGAAGTACCCGTCGTGGCGCCAGTTGTCTTCTCTGTTATCTTTAGATTTCTCATCCTTTCTCGGGTCGTTTTGCTGCTCTTTAGGATCTCTCCACCATCCGCGTGCTTGACAAGAAAATGCAGTTTCAATGGTCAATTGTTGGTATAAGATATGCGCATCAATAATTACAGAAGTTCGTATTGATCTTGAAATAATATTTGTCAACAATAATACTGCTCATCTCGAGGCAAAAAGATAGTCTCTAATATTGTTTCTCAAAATTGATAAATAAGCAGTACATATCTCTCAATTATTAAACAACAAAAGGAGTTTCGATGAGGGTAGATAGCACAAACACAATTCATAATCTAAAATGAAGCAAACTTGACAAACCTCTGATCTTCTTTAAGTTTCAAAAAATCATTTGGCAACATTATATTACAATATATAAGTTGACTAATCAGCAGCTTGGCACTCCACTTTTTCCAAATGAAGATTGCAGAAAAAAACCCATACAAGTGAAGAAAACCATTTAGAAGGTACGCAATGAGAAACAAAAGTAATTAGCAATATTTTCAGTCTTAGGATGCTAATATTTGGACAGAAATGAAAATGACTGGCAAGAAACCGATATTTGTCTATTTATTATTATGCTTTCTTCATACTACAAATAATTCCACACTTCATCTGATAATAGTTCAACATTCTTCAGAATGCGTGCTAAATAGAAAATGGATCTGAAAAGTATTTTGCTAGAAGTGTTCCTCAAAGACATATGCGAATGCAGCAAGTTCAGCAAGAATCAAACCAATATAACATTGAGACCCGTAATCTTGTCACATTTAGATTATAATAATCCTCCAAAAAATTAAACAGGAAGAACAAAAAATTGAGAGCAAACTTAATCAGCTTAAAGCTCACCATTGTCTGTCCTGCCACCGAAGCTTCTCCCATTTTGCCCAGCACTACCACGATCATCGTGCTGTTACAAGACATGCATAGGCAGGCCTAACACGGTTATAATTTGAGGTACATGAAGTACCAGGCTGAACAGAAAACCAGATTGTCCAGGTAAAAGGGTTTGCAGATGAGTAACAACCAAATTATGCACCAGTCAAAGACTTGGTATTATATCTTCTTCTTTCAACTACACTTAGGAGGATCATGGAACTATACATAAATAAGTTCCCCATAAATTGTAAGGCCCATGAAGTTATCAAGATGAATGTGTGTTAGAAGGTTCGATTACTTTTGAAGACATCAATAATGTATTAGCAACTATCTAGTTCAACCATCAATCCCAAAAGATGGAGCATATTTATCTAGCTCCAGTAGCCGTTTGAGTAGAAAATATTATATTGCAAAAGACTAAAAGCTGAGACTAAATTTATTACATGCATGCTAGACTAAAGGCCTCGATGCATATTTCATTATTAGCTTGGTATAAACACAATTGAATAAATATTCCTACTAGTTTGATTGGTTTTTATACTATCCCGTCACACATGTCGAGAACTTCCTGAAAATCCAGGCCCCCTGGGAATGGAACTACTGTATCTATAGGATACGACCCAAATATCATACAATTTGACAGAACAACATAATGTAATTTGATGGCAGAGGAGAAAAGCTTCTCAAAAGACCTGGCACCCAAAATATTATAAAGAAAGAAAATATCAGCTCATATATGGATTAATAGCGACATCCTGTGGTTCTAGAAGAGAATGCACTGTGAAATATCATACCTGAAAGAACGACCGGGCCTGAGGTACTTTAGATGAATCAGAAGAATGCTTAGTACCTCCCTGATGTCCATTAGTTTTGTTTTCAGATGCTTTGCTAATGCTTCCAGTTTCAATCTTTGCATCTTGCGCTGATGAGGCCTCAAGAGGCAATGGATCCTGGAGCCGACGACGATGCTTATGATCCCGGTCTGATCTTTCTTTATCCAACTCAGCATTGGTATTTGGTCTTTCAGTTTCTTGTTTACCATCCCTTCTAGATCTCTTAGGGCTAGCAACATCCAAAAGGAAAACAAATCATTAATCATTGGATGTTCATTCAATTGTTCAACATGGCCAGATACTTTACGGCAAGTATTTCCTACTCCGGTCACCAGTAAAACACATTTAGCCCCATACAGCCTCATATACAAATTCATTTAGGCTGTGTTTGGATTGATGAAATTGGATTCGAGGACCAGATTTGAAGGAACAAGTCCAGACAACTCTCCAATCTTCACCACAATGATTGAAAAAATAGTTCAAAATAAGTTCCAAGGTTTTTGAAATCCATTATAACTTGACATTTTCCAAACAACCTTATGGATTTGTTCACAAATTAAAATCCATGACTTTCAAATTCTTGGATCCAAACGTATCTTTACAAGAGATATCATCGATACGTTAGACACCATATAACCAACTTTTGACATACGGCCGAATTAGTAAAAAGCGTAACGAAGTAATAATCACTCGCACATCAACTTGGACAGTGAACTAACAAAACTGGTGCTAACCTAAATTCACTGATAATTAACAGTTGGAACTTTCTTTCATCTAAATTGATGAACAAAATACAATCAATTCAAAACTATTTTACTCTGAATTCATTCCACACTCATGATTTTATTCCCCCAAATAAAGCTTCAAATATCATCAAAAAGCAAATTCAGCTCCATTTCTTTACAATTAAATGAGAGTTTCGCCATATCTACAAATAATCTAATCCAGAAAAATCAGAAATCTTGAGGAAAAAATCGAAACACCTAAAATAATATTCTGCAGACTTCGATTGTGTAAGAACAAAAGAAAAAACGCCATACAACATGGAAAATCACTCAACATTTACAGTTTTTTACCTAGGTTCCCGATCGAAACGAGAACGGTGCCGTTTTGAATCGGAGCTGCGGTCTTCTCGACGTGACATTACGGCTGATTTGAGAAGGAAATTACTCAGTCAGTCGGTTGCGCCACCACTCGGCCAGCGGCGGTGAGAGGAGTTGAGAAAATCCCTAACGCAGTTCCACGAATAGGGCTGAATGAAAGATGAAGCAGACGTTATCTTGTTTGAGCTGGGCTCGTTAACCTATCAATTTACGAACCAACATGTTCGATAAATTTGTTCGGCTCGATCTCCACCTATTAATGTAGGATTGAACATGTTCGATAAATTTGTTCGGCTCGATTTTGAATTGGCCAGTAAAAATTGATAAAAATATGTTTAAAATAATCAAATTATTCGAGGTCAACTCGTATTTGCTCATTACGGTTAAAGTTTATATGTCTAAAGTACGAATTAATTAGTAAAAATTGATGCAATTTTTTTTTAAATTTATTCGTTTCAATTAAAGCTCATTGACTCGAACACAAATTAGTTCGATAAAATTTGAATAAGTTTGGATAACAACATCGATTAATTACAATCTTAAGCAGAGCAACAAATTTGACGTGCAATTTTCGGATTGTTATTTACGTAAATGCCCCCTCAAGCGGGTCTGGGCTGAACCAAAACTATTTTTGGGCCGATTCCTGTTCGGGTTTGGGTCAGGTTCAGGTTTGCTTCCTTAAGAATTGGGCTAGAAACTAGAATGGGTGATTTTGTTCATAATTTGGGCCCATATAATTCTACTTAATTAAATCACAAAATATTATTATTACATATTAATTTATATGTAAAAACAAATAAATTGAGAAAAGAAATGCTACAGGCACAAATATAAGTCAATTTCGAAGGCTATTAAGCTTCTATTTCATCAGATATACTAATATTTGATATGTCCGAGGTGAATGTGTGACATACTTAAAGAAAACTTGAAATAAAATTGTTCCAATTACTTTCATAATTTTGTATAAACGACTAATAATTTGACTATTTTCTAAAATACAACAATATATAGGTTGGGTTGTGTTTGTATTCCAATTGAACATTATTAAAATACTATAGCAAAGCTTAATCTTTAAATTTCTGAAGATATTAGTCCAAGTTTATTTTTCATTTATTACACTGTAAGAGTCTCTTGACAACTACGATTAATTAGTTCGAGATCATTTTCCCGTCAAACGAAGAAGGAGACATTTATGCTTAAAAAAAAGGACAAAGTTTGCAAGTATTGAAAAAATATTGGGACGTTTTTTAGAATTCTGTAAAGCGTGTGACTAAAATTAGAATCGCGAAATCTTGTGGAGCTAAAATTAGCATTTTGTCGTTAATACTAACCCTATAGTTCGTGGGCACAACAACATAACCGATACAACCTACTAAATACAAATCTAGAGCTTATTTAATTTCCTATAGACATCAAATTAATGGCAATCAAAGTACGTATAAATACATTATACATCTCTTAAATGGGAAAATTATAGTCCAGACCCGGCTTGGCCGCACTCAAGTGTATTTTACAAAGAGAATGTATTACACTTGCTATATAATTAGTAAGTTATATTTAAAATTACACATGAGCTTAACTGAGCCGGGAGCGGGCTAGACTTTTCCCTCCTAAATGAGCTAAATCATTTAATTTTTAGGTTTGAATCTTGAACACCATTTGATCATGAGGTCTTCAAGATTAGCATCCATCCGAGTTCCAACACCTCCCCACACCAACATGTGGCTGAAATCTCCAAGTGATGAACCTGTCACCTCATACACTGGCTTGAACCCTAATCTCTTGTAAAACCTTACAAGCTGCAATATATCATCATTATAATAAATATAAGACAAATGTATGCCCTACATATTATAATACTTACCGTCTGAATGTATTACATGCGTCTCATAACTTTTTAATAAATGGATACAAATATATATAATTCGACACTTATCGTACATCCAATCACTCAGTGCATGCTCAACGAATGTTGTGAATATAAATCATACTTGTGACACTGAAATATAATAAAATAGAGCTACTTTGAGGTCTCCTATGAATGTGGTGTCGGAGGGAGCCAAGGAAGTATTATGAAGGAGGGTTCAAACTCATATTGGTCATGGATTGAGAAGAGGAACTAAGCTCTTTGAGAACTAATCTCCCATTGTTTTTCAATTGCTCGGTGGTAGAAGCGTCGGCTGATAACTAATAGGTTGTACGTTCAAATCTTACCTAGGGAGATTTGATTCATTTTGAATGAACTAAATCATGATAAAAGGGTTCACTTGAACTGTTAAGAGGAGGGAACATATTCTCGGTCTTTATTTCTATTTCATTGTACGCAAGACACGCCGTCATTTTTCTCTATATCTAACAACTTGGTCATAGTTCGACCTAAATTTATTCTAACCAAAGTCAATGACACAACAAACTATACTTGTCATGTAATGACTTCACTATTCCGATAGAGTAATCAATGAAAGATAAATATTATCGAATTTCTCATGGAATTAATTGTTTATGAGGAACCTAATTGAGACAAAATGCCCCGAACTTATAGTTTTGGATCATAGTTGAGAATCTTTTATTAGTAAGCCCTTCTTACAATATGTTTTTGTCAGACTTTCCCTAAAAAATCAACACTATTACTTGCACCAAAAAAAAAAATCTACACCATTACTTTCTAAAATTTACTTGTGCAATTTGATGGCACCAAAACTTGAGAAAGTTGTTGAGTTTGAATTTTTTTTTTTTAAAGTACTATACAAATTACTCTAACTCGTAAAAGGGCATTACAGTCATTTTATAATACGGTCTCTAGTAATTCATTACTCACAAAACAATAGAATTTGTAGTACGGTAACGTTGTTATTATTCAAAAATTCTAGGATGGACCGATCAAGTTCAGTGGAGCCGGACCGGCCGGTCCATCAAACGATCTTAAACAGACCGGCTCCAATGAACCCAAATTGTTTTAGTATCACCCATTATTCAATATTCTGCACTCATTTGATTCCAAAAAAAAAAAAAAAACAACAAACAATATGAAAAGAGTAAACACACACACACACACACACACACACATATATATATATATATATATATATATTACCTTGGAATGATAAAGATCAGTATCATTAATAGCAAGCAATTCAGCAGTCCTACATCCACACTCATACCCATGCCTTATAGCCACAGCCCCAATAAACAAACCAATACCAAATATTGATTTCTCCATTCCAATTGTCTCTCTTCGCAGCCTCATAGAATCCAAGTGCAAAATCTTGCCCCGAACCCAAACCCGTATCACTCCCTCGGCCCGACCCAATTCCCTCCCATTTTCCAAGCTTTTTGCAGTGATTCTGTAAAAGGGTCCAAATGTTTGCAGCTGAATGTCAAGATTTTGTGTTCTTGATGAGTCTATTATATCGGACATTGTGGGTACGGAAATTTGAAGATTATTTGTTTTTTCAAATGGGTTTTTCCGGGTCGGGTTCGGGTTGTGGTGGGATTTAGGGTAGGGTTTGTGGGTTTGAGTGAAGGTTTTGTGGGGAAGAGAGGAAGGAAGGGGATTTTTGAGAGGTTTTGTTAGCTCCATGGATTGGATTGTATTGTGGTGAGGAGTAAAAGTGGCCAAATATCAACCAATCATGGTATGAATAAATACAGGTAGTTTTAAAGTAGTTATGTTGGGTTGTAAGATGAGTCGAGCTGACTCGATTAAAGTTTGGCTCGAATTCGAGATATTTTGAGTTCGAACTTATTATTGAACTGAGCTCGAGCTTGCATTATGAATAAATTCATGGGTTTTTGAAGTTATCATGGACCAAATATACCACTACGATTTTAATTGAGTTTTGTAGGGAGCTAATCAAATTAAAAAGTGTTGAGTAAATAATTGAGTTTTTCTTTTAATATCTTTTTAATTTTTGAAAAATATTAACTAATTAAATTGTCTTTAAACACACGACCACACTTTATTATATCAACATAATCCAGAGATTATAAAAGTTTGTCCATCCAGTATGAGGGGAATTGTCCGGGAAACAAGTTACGACACAAAACATCTTCCAAAAAGGACAGATTGTATTGAAAAAAACCGGAAGTTAAGGGTTGATGCAACATGTTTAGCAAGTTTGTCAGGGATCATATTAATCTCTCAGTAACAAAAAATGAGATTAACTCCCTGGATTGTGGGTTTGAGTGAATGTTTTGGGGGAAGAGGAGAAGAAGGGGAATTTTTTGGGAGGTTTTGTTAGCTCCATGGTATTATGAATAATACATGTATTTTTGAAATTTTTATGGACCAAATATACCACTAGGATTTTAATTGAGTTTCGTGTAGGAGCTAATCAAATTAAAAACTGTTGAGTAAATAAAAAATATTTTTGTGTTCTTTACCTTTTTTTTCTTTTAATCTCTCTTTGATTTTTGAAAAGGTTAAATAATTAAATTTTCTTTACACACACAAGCACACTTTATTAAATTAGCATAATCGAGAGATTATAAAAGTTTGTCTCTCCAGAATGACAGGCATGTTATGAGATAAGACACCACACGAAACATCTTCCAAAACAAATGGGATGCATTTCAAAAAACGCGAAGTCTGTCAGCGTCGTATTAATCTCTCAATAACAAAAAATGAGATTAACTCCATGGAACCTAGTCAAAATTTGTGAGTATCTTTGGATCTATTGCACGCACGATGACTGGGCATGTCCTAACACGATCATATAGAAAAAGTGAATCAAATTCAGTAGTAAATAATAAATACTTAATGAAGTAGCATAATTTAAACCTTCTCTAATGGCCCAAATTTTAGTTACATTGTTAGTAGTTTGACCAGTATGAATAAAAATGAATCCAAGAATTTACCTGAGGAATTCTGAATTATGCCACCAATATCTGAAGGTTCTAGATTTACTAAAGAAGAACCATCAATGTTGAGTTCGTACCAAGGTGATGCTGGTGGCACCCACATGAGAACATGATCTTGTCTAAAATAGACCAATTCTGATGATTATTTACTAAATTTAGGGAATAAAAGAGCTAAAAAATGAAAAGAAAGGAAGATGATCCTTTCGGATTGTAGCATTGTTTAGTGTAATTTAAAAAGAAAACAAAATATTAACATCAACAGCGTTTGTAGTCCAACGGTTAGGATAATTGCCTTCCAAGCAATAGACCCGGGTTCGACTCCCGGCAAACGCATGCTTTTTTCCTTTTGAAAAAAATTATTTTGTGTTCTTCTCTTCTTTTCTCTTCAAAAGTTGCTCTCCTAATCTATAAATTTTGTCTCATATGTTGACAGTGATTGGGGTTAATAATCAGCAGGGGCATAAATAAATCGAGTTGAATAAGGTATTATTCAATTTATTTGAATATTTATCAAGCTTCAAATGATGTTTGATGACAAATCGAGTGGAGCTTGAACGAGTCTTAGTAGCATCGCACATGAGTTGAACTTGAACACTTTCAAATTCTCACACATATTTTAATATTTTTAACTAATTGAGTCAATCTCGAGCTCTCAACCGGAGCTTTAGATCCAAACAAATAGAAAAATATATCTGTTATGTTAGCTCAAATGAACTTTTAGCTATTAATCTCAAGTAACTTTATTTGTTTTCCAATTTTACCAAACTCAAAAGTACGAGGAAGAGCAAAAAAAAATTAGTTAAAGGAATAAAACAATAAAAAGTGTTGTATGAAAATCAATAGAGCTTATAAATGTTGTTTGTTTTTAACATCCAAGGTATATCTGAACCTTGCAGGCTATATTAGTTTCATTTTCCAATTAAAATGTACAAATTGGAAAATTCCAACTATTAAGTGAACGAATATCTCTCTATTTTCATAGTAGTTGTTAGATGATTGTAGTAGTATTTAATTGATTATAATTTATCGCAATTTGATAATGTATATTTTAGTAAATAATGTATCAAATTGGTCGCTCGGTCAAACTATATTCAATGTCCCATACGCCCCATGAACTAAATATTGTACCAAATTAGTCCCTCAGTCAAACTTATAAGCTAGCATTAAAATATTTTAGTTTAAGTACCAATTTGACTCCTCTCCACATGGACCATGAGTATTTTTATCCATAAGAGTAAATAATTTTTTTATATAGTGGCTTTTAATACCAGTAAATTACACTATAAAAAATAGTATTAGAAAGAAAATCTAAATACACATATTTACTCATATATACATCTTACCCCAAATAAATTAAATACATATTTAGATATATACTACCAAGTAAATACCTTTCACCCAAAAAAGATATTAATGCAAAAATATTTAGTAACAAATAATCATTTTGTGTGCATAAATGTCTAGATCAATGTATTCTTTCATTTGGCTATCCGCGAGCTTAGCCCAAAATTAATGAATAAACTAAGTATCTCATTTGGACATATACTACATATTTAATCTTTTATTATATAGCAAATATTTAACAAAAAAAAGAAATATTAGTAGAGAAATAATATCATATATCTTTTATTATATGTATAATATTTTTGCATTAACATTGAGTAGAAAATGAAAAAAATCGATTAAAAAAAAAAGTAAGCAAAAAACTATGTGAAAAATCAAGTGAAAACACTACTACAAAAATGGCCTATTACGACGATTTTTCGAAAACCGCTGAACGGAATGGTCTATTACAGCGGTTCATGGGTGAACCGCTGTAATAGGCTTGACGGAGAACCTATTACAGCGGTTCGCTTTCGAACCGCTATAATAGGGGTAACGAAAATTAAAAAAAAATTAAAAATCGGCTTATTATAGCAGTTCGGACAGAACCGCTGTAATGAATATTTTCAAAAAAAAAATTAATAAAAAAAAGGAAAATACCTATTAAAACGATTCACATAAGAACCGCTGTAATAGGCCGAAACCAAAAATTTAAAGTGTGGGTGTATGTATATTTGTGTATGTGTGGGTGGGTGTATGTATATTTGTATATGTGTGGGTCATGTATGTATATTTGTGTATGTGTGGGTGGGTGTATGTATATTTGTGTATGTGTGGGTCATTTATGTATATTTGTATATGTGTGGGTGAGTGTATATTTGTGTATATGTGGGTGTATGTATATTTGTGTATTTGCGAAAATCCGAGAAACTTTTTTTACTATGTCGGAATGACACGAAATTCACACAGTCATAAAGAAACGACGTTCTGAACAAGGCATTACAAACGAGAAAGTGAAATAAAAAAAAAAAAAACCTACCCTATTACAACGGTTATTACTATAACCGCTGTAATAGGGGTGAAATAATAAAAAAAAAACCTATAACCGCTGTAATAGGGGTCCTATTATAGCGGTTTTTAACCGCTGTCCTGTAATTTCTTTTTGTTTGTTCTATTTAATAAGAAAAATAATAAATGGGAAGGAAAATAAAAAATAGAGAAAAGAAAAAAAAGGGTAGTACATATAATTTTTTACACACAAGGGTAGTGAATGTTAAAAATTTAATACATGAGGGGAGGTCATTGCCAAAACACAATACCTCAGGGGAGGTGGATGCAAATAACTCCAATTAATAATTGGAAATGATAAGTTTTTTTTTTCTCCATAAATCCGCTCCAAGTATATTGAAGATGATTAATTAATTATTTTCAATCAAAGTAAAAAAATAAATATCCAAAGGTCAAGGTCTGGTCTTCTATTTCCATATGATATTTTATTTCATAATATAAATATATGCAAAGTCCTTAAAATTTCCCTACTATATATAGTTGACATATAGTTTTACATAGTCTTCTATTTCCATATATATATATATGTGATATTTTATTTCATAATATAAATATAGTCAAAGTCCATAAAATTTTCCTACCATATATAATTGACATATAGTTTTATGTACACTTAATTAGATGTATATTTATGACACAAAATACAAGACAGTATCCAACTCAAAGTCTATATTATGTAAGATTAATTGTTTCTTATCACTACATTCTCAAATTCTCAATATATAGAAACTCTATAATATAAGGGCAATGTAATATGCATGTAAATTATTGCAAAGATATCCAAAATCATTAATTAGTCAAACCAATTCCCAAATAAATTTTTTCTACAATCCCTTGATTTCCACAACTTTGCAATCAATATTAATGCAATATATATATATTTTTTAGATTATATGTAATTACCATAATTCAGGACAAATTAAATAAATTTCCATTCAGATTCTGATGCACTTCCTATATAAAAGAAAATATAGGTTTCCTTTTGCGATGACAAGAGATACAAAAGACTTAAACATATTGAATGAATATATGGCAAGTATTGTTTTTATTAAAGAAAGATTATATTGTAAGTATTTATAAATCACTAAAAAAAATTAATAATATCTTATAATATATTATAAAGATTTTACTAATCTTATTGTTTATCAGTCCTATATAAGCCGTGCATGGGTGTGGCAAAAATCGCACCTTGTGGAAGAAAATAAAGAGATTTATTCAGCAATGGCAAAACTCTTACTAAATTCTTGCTCATTCATCATTTTTATCCTAAATATCGTGCTTGGTATTAATTTCGACTTTATCCTAAATTCTTCTTTAATGTTTGAGGTCAATTTTAGTAAGAAAACAATGAATAAATTATTTCCATGTTTGCACGTGATAGATTTTTTTTATTTTTTTATTTCTTATTCATTTTTTTTCCTCACTAAAACTTTTTTTTTTCAAAAGTAGTATTAATAAATGTGAATAGAAATTTATAGTCATAGAAAAGTTAATGACTCAATCATAATTGTTTTTCTTGATCCGTTTTAGGATTCATCGATATCATGCCAAAATGGGGTTTTAAAATTAATTAGAATCAAAGTTTATTATTTTCTTTAGACATATATATATATATATATATATATATATATATGTATTAACAATATTTTTGTATGCTGTACAGGTTTTCAAGTTGATGCAGTGCCTTATGACTACAGATTCACACATGAGGCAAGATTCACATAAATTCAACCTTTTTCTGCCCATGATATATGGAGAAAATAATTTTTAAATTTTTAAATCCCATTATTTTCTTTTATATTGTTATAATAAAATTCCTATTTCTTAAAGTATTTATTGATATAGATTTTTGGCCGTGTATATTTTTAGTGTTTAGCAAAGCCTCACGAGCCTCAATACGGTGGAGGGATAGTTATAAACCCCGAACTAAACGACGGACTAAAGGGATGGACAACCTTCGGTGAAGCAATATTAGATCATGGAGAATCTCACGATGGCAACAAGTACATTGTTGCATCTAATCGAAAGCAATCTTTTCATAGTTTGACGCAGAAGTTTGATCTTGAGAAGGAAAAACTCTATACTTTCTCGGGTAAATTACGTTTTTCATCCATTATTTTGTCATATTCTTCAAGAAGAACCACAAAAATTCATGTGATAATTGCTTTTAAAATGTCAAAATGATTGGCTGTGTTTGCTATGATGAAATTATTATATGAATAACAATTTCATCATATGATTTAATTTTTTTCTCTTGCCTTCCCCCCCTCTTATTGCTATGATGAAATTATTATACAAATAATTGTTCAAAAATTAGTTGTCCCTGTATAGGGTCCACATGCTTTTGATTGTTGGTTGATCCCGAAACTTGGCAAATGTGAAATCCTAGCCACTCAAGTGTTGGGGTCTTGGTGTGGACTCGCACATGATCAATGACTAGAGATCACTAAGAGCGGACGATTTCGGGACTCGCGAAGTGCGACTTAATCTCTTTGGACTCAACGTCTTGTAAATAATAAAGCTAAAGTGAAGAACGAATCTTGAATTCTTAATTGCCAGGCCGATATATATAGTTTTTCTTACCTAAGAAAAGAATTGATCAGGGGGAGAAAAATCTAAATTACAGTAAATATACACGTAAACTTAAAAAATTACACGGACAAGAAGGGATGACTCTAAGTTTCACTTGTTTTATTTGGAAAATGTGTATATGGATCGGGTGTTTATACACCAAACAGTCATGATCAAACCATATCATGACCTCATTATGATAGTGAATGCTGCCATTGCTCGATCTTAACCGTTTGATCAATATTCAGCACCCATCTATACGGGCATTTTCCATTTTCTTATCCATACATGTGGCACAATCTTCTTGTTTTGTAAAATTGTTCTTAATGTTGTTGCAGCTTGGTTACAAGTAAGCCATGGAAATGCTGACGTGGCAGCTATTTTCAAGACTGAAAATAGCTATGAAACTGCTGGTTGGGTTACGGCACAAAAGGGTTGCTGGTCCATGCTCAAGGGTGGCTTAGTTGTCAATACTTCCGGCCCTGCACAACTTTATTTTGAGGTTTCTTTTTCTCCTTTTTCTTCAATTATTCTTAACTTAGGTTAAGTTAATTACTATATTTATTTTCTAAAATTAACAATTCATGTTCATAGACATGTAATTTCTTCTTTTTCTCTTCCGCCGCTTGGAATTATGGAATAATAAATTAAATTTCTCTGTTCTTTTTATTTTTCCTCATAAAATCTTGAGTTTTGTACATTAGTAAAATATTTTGTAGTTTAATTATATAACTTAATTATAAAAATATTTGTTGATTATACATGATCTTAAATTGATATTTCACAATATTTAATCATTGTATAATTAGGATAATTATATCTACACCCCCATTTATTGTCTACTAAAACCTCATCACTTTAAATTACCATAACTTCCCATATTAGTAAAAGAACAATCCAATTTCACCGTTAACAGGGACAGTACTGTTGATAGTTTACCAAAAGTGAGGAGTTCTAGGAATAGAATTGCACAATAAGTGAAGGAGTGTGAACGTAATTATCCGTTATATTTGTTCTCAACTTTATTGTTCACTAAATCCCCAATGCACAATTCACTCAAATGTAGAGACAAATTCACCCTTTGCATTAACAAATTGTTTTCAATTTTTTAATTGCTATCTTCACTTTTGTTTTTCCCTCCAAATTCCAGAGCAACAATACAGAAGTTGATATCTTGGCAGACAGCATTTCCTTGCAACCATTCACACACGAAGAATGGAATTCTCATCAAGATCAGAGCATTGAGAAGGTACGCAAGAGAAGAGTGAAGATCCAAGCCGTCGATCAACAAGGTCGACCCATATCCAACGCAACGGTCTCTGTCAAACTGACCCGACCCGGATTCCCATTGGGCTGCGCGATCAACCAAAACATCCTCCGCAACCCTGCGTACCAAAATTGGTTCTCGTCAAGATTCAAATACACAGTGTTCGAGAACGAACTCAAATGGTAAATCTCAAGAATCACCACTAGATCATCTTAAAAGCAATAGCAAAAACAAGTTGGAAAAATTACTTGAACCCTCTAAAATAAATTTTAATATCCGAAAAATCCATGAATGTATTTTACAATTTTGAAAACCCATTCTATGAATTTTTTAATCAAAAAATCCAAAAGCTGATGTTCAAATGTTTTGGACTAAATTACCCTTCATTTCTTACATTAAAATTTGATCAATTAACCTTTTTGTGCGGAATCGTTTTGTTCAAGATCTTTCAAAATGATAAATTGCTATGATATAAATTTTAATCCTTAATACTAAATTTAAAAACCTAAAATTTGAAATTACAATTGTACTTAATTTAAACTATCAATTTAAAAGTTTTAAATAAATAAATTTCCATACAAATGTATAACTGATTAATTCTTAATCTAGAAAGCTAAGTACAAGCAAGTCCATAAATTATTAATCCTTTCTAGCGACAAGTTGGTAGAACGAATGGCTAAAAGCAAAAAATAGTTAGTTTTTTTCTTGATATTTTCAATAAAATCTTCTCGGAAAAGTATTTTAACAATATTTTCGTTAATATTGGTAGATGCTATGCAAACAACTCTTTTTCTATCCATGTCAGCATTTCGTATAGAGGTTATTATGTCAGCAATAGTATCTCTACCCATGATGAACTATAACTATTAGTGCCCGAAAATTGAGTTTGAAAAATATTATCATGAATTTTCTGGCAGGTACTCCACGGAGAAATCTCGGGGCTCCGAAGACTACTCCGTCTCGGACGCCCTGATCCAGTTCGCCAAGTCCCGAGGCGTCTCAATCCGCGGCCACAACGTCTTCTGGGAGGACCCGAGATTCGAACCCTCGTGGGTCTCGGGCCTCTCGTCGAACGACTTGTGGGCAGCCGTCAACAAGAGAATATACTCAGTGATGAGCAGATACAGAGGGCAACTATTTCACTGGGACGTTTCGAACGAGAATCTGCATTTCAATTTCTTCGAGAGCAGGTTAGGGTTTAGGGCCTCGACCACATTTTACCAGAAGGCGAACCAGATCGACGGGCGCACGACGCCGTTTCTGAACGATTACAACACGATTGAGGAGAGCAGAGATGGGGCGTCGTCGCCGGCGAAGTATTTGCAGAAGATTAATCAGTTGAGGAGGGAGGGGTATAGGGGCCCTCTGGGGATTGGATTGGAGGGACATTTTACGTATGCGAATCTGCCGTATATTAGGTCTGCCATTGATACGCTTGCTTCTGCGAGGTTGCCTATTTGGGTTACGGAGTTGGATGTTTCAGCCGGGCCAAACCAGGTAAGGTTAATTTTATCAAGTTTTATGTGAGGTTTAGAGGGTTTTTGGAACGCGAAAAATTGTGTTTGAACTCTTAATCATAATTTTCGGTGTGTTTGATCTCGTATTCTATAATCTCGTTTAGACATTTTTTCGTTACTAAAACCAAGTTTTTGCAAAAATCAATTATCCTATAATTAATTATTCAAAAGTTCGGTCAAACTCACCGGGTGCGTTTGGCCTAGTAGTTGAAAAGCTAAAATTTGCGTTTGGAGTTCAAATGCTATTTTGATGACTGTTTGACCCCTTTTCCTATCTAATATGGACATTTTGTGTTACAAAATTACGTTTTATAAAAATTGAAAATTCTAGTTTTTATCGATCATAATCCATTTTGCAAGAATCAATTATTCTATAATCAATTAGGCAAAAATTTGGCCAAACTCACCCTTAGTATATTGATGCATGAAATTATTGTTTTTGTTGCTCACAAGTAATTATATAATTACAATCATTTATATTGTGTGATTTCCACGAAGTTTATTGTAGTTTAGTTTGTGTAATCGTGATCCCGAGATAATTATTTTCAGTCAATGTGGCAGGCTACACATGGGCAGTTCTATTCATGAATAATAGTGATCATCTTCAAATTAAAATTTCTGGGAGTTCCTAAGAAAAATCCTAAATGCTATTCCATTGTTTATCATTGAATTAATAGCTTTTAAGTGTGATTCTTAGTGTGCACTTGGCCTAGCGATTGAAAAGCTAAAATATATTTTTGGAGTTTAAATACTATTTTGATGACTATTTGACCCATTTTCTATACTCTCGTTTGGACATTTTTGCTGGAATCAATCAATTCTTTAAGAATTAATTATTTTATAATCAAATATGCAACAATTGGGCTACATTAATGACTTCATGAATATAATTGTTTAAAATTCAAAGTTTTGGAATTCCTGAGAAAAAATTTAATAGTGAGTATGACATTTGTTTCAAGTTTGTAACATTAAAACCTATGTTATATTTGTTCAGGCAGCTTACTTAGAGCAGATCCTACGAGAGCTTCACTCACACAATGCTATTCAAGGCATAATGATTTGGTCTGCATGGAGTCCTCAAGGATGCTATAGGATGTGTTTGACAGACAACAATTTCAGGAACTTGGCAACGGGCAATGTCGTCGACAAGATTAGATCTCAACTGACTCTTACAGATGGTTTACAAGGGACTACCGATTCTAATGGCTTCTTTGAAGCTTCACTCTACCACGGTGAATACGAAGCCATTGTCAGTCACCCGGAGGAAGACAAAATATCGAATTTGCAAAAATTTAATCTGGTGCCAAACAAGGAAGAAGCTCAAAACATGTTGAGTTTTAAGATTATTGTCTGAATTTGGGTTGGAGGTATGATGTTAGAACTCGTGATATCTAGGCCACATTGTTTGATGAGTAGTATGGAATAGCTATTGTGATTGGGGATATGTAACATTTGCACTTTGTTATAGGAACCGGGGGATAGTCTTGCAGAAACATACAAAAGATAGCCAAAGAATAAACATAACATAAATTGAAAGAGCTTATTCATCACTAGAAATGGGAACCGGGCCAAAGAATAAACATAACATAAATTGAAAGAGCTTATTCATCACTAGAAATGGGAACCGGGGGCATCCAGGTTAAGGGTATGCTTGCGCGATTGAACCTATTCTCCTAAATTTATGATTTTAATTTGATTTTGCAATTTTTTTGTTGGTGAAAATTGAAATTGGATTTTTGCAATCAAAAGTGGGTTATGAAATAGTACTAGTATTTTGGGTAAATATCACTGAAAGAGCCAAAGTTCCACCTTAAACTGGCAAAGGATACAAGAACCCTTTAGAAAAATGCTCTAATTATTTTATTAGCTCAAGAATGATCTAATTATTTTATTAGCTATCAATTTCTTGGATGATTTTACAAATGAACCTATCACCTATTTATACTAGGTCAACTCCTAAATGAATGGTGAAGATCAACCTAATCTAATGGCCAAAATTAACTATGTATAGATTTTATTTAAATATTTACAAAGGATATTTCCACACAGTTTCTAAAAAAAGAAAAGGATAAACAAAGCTTTCTCGTAGTTCCTCATCTTGTTCTAAAAAATGAAGAAAGACTCGAGTCACTCAACCACCATATATACACCTATGTAGTTATTATAGACGGACCTCTGAGAGTGTTACATATCTAGACATCAATGCTCATCATCACCATTAAACATATTCTTAGAACCAACAAAAAACATGATACCTCGTATTGGTATGTTGCTTGACGCAACGAAACAATTCACGAGAAGAAAAAATAAAACGTTCAACATATGAAGAGAAAAGATAATCCACAATTCAAACCACATCCAACAAAACAACTACGACTTAACTAATCAGGATGATGCTTTAAAGAGTTTCAGTACAATCACAACCAGATATTCAATTCCTCCTAAGAAAAGTAATTGAATTATTTTATTTATGAAGATAATAAAGCTTGACTTTTTTTTGCAATCTGTTTAGTCAAGATTATTTGTTCTTCAGTTATTTAGTTTTGCTGCTCCTCAGGATCTCTCCCCATCCACGTACTTGACAAGAAAATGAAATTCCAACAATCATTTTATGGTATATGATATGCACATAAATAGTTGCAGTAGTTTCTATTGATCTTGAAATCACATTTCTCAGCAATACTATTATGCTCATCTCACATTTGACTATGACTATGCAAGAACTGGAATCTCGAGTCCAAGACTGAGTCATAGACATAATCCGGGAAAATTATTTGTTTAGTCCGTTAACTTGGTCTCCCTTGAGCTTTAGTCCTTTAAGTTGACGCTATTTACACCATCAAATAATTGGGGCTTCCGAAGTACAAAGACCAAATAGCCCAAATTGTAGGAACTCGAAAAGAAGAAGATCAGGTCTACAAAAAGATAAGACAAGCCCATTAAATCTAGAAAATAGCGAAAACATGGGTTGAATTGACAAAAGTTCAAGAATCGAATCTGAAGAAATAAAATATAGTCCAAATAGCCAATCATCTGCAGAAGCGAGCTAATTCGAAAATATTTGAAAGAGCGGTTGAAGACGGTTGAAGGCAGTTCCCGAAGAAAAGGAACATGGGTTCCTCAAGGGTCAAGATATATACGGCCAAGAGGGACAGAAAAGGAGGAACATCACAAGATCATCAGAAGAAAAACTTCTACATTTTATTTCTCTTAGAATTAGCCCTAGCATTAGGAGTAGTTCATAGCGTAATGTAGGAGTAACTCTTAGCGTAATTTAGGAGTAGCCGTAATGTAATTTAGTATTAGACTCGATGAAATTTGCCTCCAAGGCATTGTATCTGCATTTGCTTGTAATCTTCACGATCGAAGAATCCATGAAGATATATATATTTAAGCTTTTAAATGTTAATTAATTGCTTGAATTTCAGTATATCTTTTTGGGATGTTGAGATATGTTTATATTTTGCATTCGAACACAATAATCAACATTTAATTAAAGGCTGAAATCACCAAATAGCGTATCGAACGCTGCTTGTATTCTATCAAATTGAAGACTTTCACGGAAGTATAAATTGTCTTTTTATCCAGATTTAAGTATCGGGGAGATGATTTGTACACTTGACTTGAGTTTTCAATCGTTGCGGTCCACTCGAAGAAGATGAAGAGAAATTCGAATACATTTAATCAACTTTTTGTTTAAGACGTAGGACCACTGGTAGCCTATTTAGACAGGGGTCGATAGATAATTCTAAGTTGAGATTATTGCGAGGCAGGGATCGTCTACTCGAAATCCCTCCTTATTCGAGTCTGTTTTTCACGCGAAACAGATTAATGGCGACCACAGTGGGAGGTAGTCGAACGCTCCTTTTATTACGGGAAACAATGGCTTCTCGAATGTACCGATAAGTCAAGGAATTCTTACGGTCCCAAATAATATCCTAGTACCATATGTAGGGGGCAAGCTGTGCCCGATGCCCATATGGGAGAAAGTATTGGGGGGAAATTCTTTGATCCCTAAATCAGATCGAAATGGTTATTGAGAGGATGTACGGGCCTGGTTTTTGAAGAAACAATAGGTAAATGCTAGGAAAATTGAAGACTCATCTGAAAGAGTTATGAAGAAATTTATACAAATCGAAATGGGTCAATCTTAGTGTTTCGAATTATGTTTTTAAATTAGTATTTATGGACAGTTTCAAACATTCGGTAAAGTACTTCGAACCGAATCTTAATCAAAAGGGTAACTCGAGAAACTGAAAGAAAGAATGTTTCTGCGATTTTCTCAGCGATCTTGGTTTACTCGAAAGGCAAATCAAAGAAGATGGCTAAGAGATACTCGAATGGAAGGTTCAAAAAGGGGCTCAGTTTCGATTTCGAGGGCTCTCACCGTTTCGACATCCAGAGATTCTGACTCAATTAAAGATACCTTGAGATTCTGACTCAGTTAGCTTTTATCTCACATATCGAGTTCGGTTGTAGCTGGGTTATTCGAATGATTTCACATATCGAGTTCGGTTGCAGCAGGGTTATTCGATTTATTAGAGTAACGTATTTATTCACTATATTTGAAAATTCGAATAACCTATATAAGTTTGAAAAATTATTGAAAATAGGATAGAATCTAAGTATGACATGTTCGAGAGTGAGAGAACTCGAAATATGACGTGCTCGAAAAAGATGTGAATTTACTCAAAATGCCATCCTGCTCGAAACTTGATGTACTCGAAAGAAAGACATCGAACATGGTCATGCTCGAAAATGTCATGTTGGAAAACCAAAAAATCCGAAAATACATCATGCGCGAATCTCATCTTGCTCGAATACTTTACAAAATTTACACGCTCGAAATAAAGCATGCTCGAAGATGAAGGCTTTGAGACTCGAATTCCAAGATATGTGCTCGAGGGCTCGAGGAACGAAATGGAACAGGTTGTCTTTCAAAAAGGGCTTGCTCAAGCAATTGCGCTCGAAAGGCTTTTGCTCGAGCACAAATCCTCGATCTGGAGGTTGCTCGAGGACGGACATTAGGACCTGCCCGTGCAGTTTGTCCTCGAGTAGCTGTGCTCGAGAGGATTCTGCTTGAGCACAGCGTCTTGAGCAGGAAGCTTTTCAAGGGGCATGAGGACTTGCTCGAGAGGCATAATCACCTGCTCGAAAGGAAGTATGGCTATGTCTTCTTTTTATTATACATATAAATATAATTATGGCATAAAGTGGTGGGCCATGTCAAACCTTTTTTCTTTTTGAGCATTATTGCTTGGACTTGAGCTAGGGATGCTCGAGAGGTTTGTTGCCTTCTTTTATTATATATATATAAATTATTATAATGACATAAAGTAGTGGGCCATGTCAAACCTTTTGAGCATTATTGCTTGGACTTGAGCTAGGGATGCTCGAGCAGGTTTGTTGTCTTCTTTTATGTCATTCATTGCTCATTTCGAACTAAAAAATGATTGCTCATTTCGAACTGAAAGACGTGTCTTTTAATATACATGAACTCGAAACGTTCATGTATATTAAGGGGGTATTTGTTTACACCATAAAATAATTGGGGCTTCCGAAGTACAAAGCCCAAATAGCCCAAATTGTAGGAACTCGAAAAGAAAAAAATCAGGTCCACAAAAAGATAAGACAAGCCCATTAAATCCAGAAAATAGAGAAAACATGGGTTGAATTGACAAAAGTCCAAGAATCGAATCTGAAGAAATAAAATATAGTCCAAATAGCCAATCATCTGCAGAAGCGCGTTAATTCGAAAATATTTGAAAGAGCGGTTGAAAACGGTTGAAGGCAGTTCCCGAAGAAAAAGAACGTGGGTTCCTCAAGGGTCAAGATATATACGGCCAAGAGGGACAGAAGAGGAGGAACATCACAAGATCATCAGAAGAAAAACTTCTACATTTTATTTCTCTTAGAATTAGCCCTAGCCTTAGGAGTAGTTCATAGAGTAATGTAGGAGTAACTCTTAGCGTAATTTAGGAGTAACCGTAATGTATTAGTATTAGACTCGATGAAATTTACCTCCAAGGCATTGTATCTGCATTTACTTGTAATCTTCACGATCGAAGAATCCATGGAGATATATATATTTAAGCTTTTAAATGTTAATTAATTGCTTGAATTTCAGTATATCTTTTTGGGCTGTTGAGATATGTTTATATTTTGCATTCGAACACAATAATCAGCATTTAATTAAAGGCTGAAATCACCAAATAGTGTATCGAACGCTGCTTGTATTCTATCAAATTGAAGACTTTCACGGATGTATAAATTGTCTTTTTATCCAGATTTAAGTATCGGAGAGATGATTTGTACACTTGACTTGAGTTTTCAATCGTTGCGGTCCACTCGAAGAAGATGAAGAAAAGTTCGAATACATTTAATCAATTTTTCGTTTAAGACGTAGGACCACCGGTAGCCTATTTAGGCAGGGGTCGATAGATAATTCTAAGTTGAGATTATCGCGAGGCAGGGATCGTCTACTCAAAATCCCTCCTTATTCGAGTCTGTTTTTCACGCGAAACAGACGCATTGCAAAATTGGTCCGTTATCTTCGGACTTTTTGTAATTTTAGTCCTTTTGTGCTTATAAAATTGGTAAATTTAGTCTGTGGCATAGTCCCCCTCAAAATGCATAGTTCCCTTCAAAATGGTATCCGGAAGACGATCTAACCCGCTAAATTTACCAATTTTATAAGTATAAAAGAATTAAAATTACAAAAAGTCCGAAGATAACAGACCAATTTTATAATGCGTCAACTTAAAAGACTAAAAGCAAGAGAGACCAAGTTAACAGACTAAAAAAATAATTTTCCCGACATAATCCCACGTGTCGATTTTTATTCCAAGGTAAATCCCTTTGTTGATTTTCCTTAATCGTTTACGTGAAGTCGTGAAAGTATGAACGAGTCCTAAACACTCACGATCCTTGAACAATTGTGTTCTTCGAGATTTGTGGTCTAACTTATAAAAATGAGTAAACACATAAAACATTCACTAGGTAATTATTTCGATTAATAGAAAAACATTTGGCACTCTGCAAAAGGGTAGTTTGACACTTTGCACCTCAAAATTATATTTTCAACACATTGCCTCTGTAAAATAGAAAAACAATTGGCACTCTGCACCCTAGAAACTTTGTTATTTTAAAACTGCATATCGTCCGCGAAATAGAGAGTACTTTCGTCCTTCGAAATCATTTTCTTTCAAAAATCACGGCAAAGTCAGTAATAAGTTTTTAAAACATTAGTAAAGAAACCCTTAGAAATCATAATGTGGTTGTGAAGACGTAATAATTTCTTTTAATCGTTTAATTTTAATTTTTGTAAGTGCCCCTAAATGTCATATTCTGCTTACATGCGTATGATTTTCAGAGGAAAATAACTTAGAAGGACCAAAATGTCATCCATATTATAGGCAAGACACATTTCTGATATAAAGAAAATCCACCGAAAAGTCTCGTAGGGTTCTAAGTGCCAAAATTTCATTTTTGGTGTGACAGAAAAGAGAAATAGTTTTTATTTGATTTCTTTGTATAACAAGAAAATAATTTTTAATTCATTGTTTTCAATAAGAAAATTCTTTTCAATGGAAAGTCTCAAAAGAGTCCAATATATATATATATACATATACATATATAGATATAGATATAGATATATTTTAGTAACACTTTGACCACCACTCTCACTCTCCCAAACATGCCCTCCCATGGCGCTCTCTACACCAAAATTGTATTTCCGCCATCACATTTTCGCGCAGCAAATTACGGTAAAAATTCGAAGGTAAGGATCTTAATCTGTTAATTTCGCTATAAATATTCTCAAATCCAGTTCATTTTGAGTGATTATTTGAACAAATTTCATGAGATACTGTACTTTGAACTGTGTTTAATTTAAAGCTGATTTTGAAATTCATTGTTTTGCCTATTTATTTAGACTAGCATCATTATAATAGGGTGAATTATAGTAGCTTGATTAATTAATTTATTGTCAGTTGACTCTCAGTTAATTCGGAACGTGAATATGTCGCCTGTTTCATTTAATTTGAATTATATATAAAGCCGCATACTTGTTTTAATGTATGTCAGTATTTTGTTTATTTGATTTACAATTTTATAATTATTTGTCAGAAAAGGATCATAGTTTATCTTTTCATACTCTGTGCTAGGGTTTTAGGAATTTTAGTTTGTATGGAGAAATTGGAATATTCAGAAAATATAGTTTAATGAATCAAATTACGTGAAGTAATTGTGAAAGAAATAAAAAAAGAGAAAAATATTTTTGAACAAATAGGGGCATTCCAAGAATCGCCTCTCGCACCCAAAGCGAGATTCATACCACTAGACCAAATGCCTGATTATTGATGCTTGATCTGTATGCTTATTGCTGATCTGTATTTGCTTTATCTTGGATTCTAGACTCTAGTTGACTTAGATTGGAACTTGAATAACTTTGAGTTTTATACCACTTTTATTGTGTATAAGGGGTGGCGCTATGTTCGGTTTTAGTTCATTGAATTATTAGCAAAGCCAAGAAAGTTCAGCAAGCAACTATCATTAGATTTACTCTATGAAATAATGAAACATTGATATATTATTAAAGAAGCAGATATTTTCAACTAAGAAATATCTAAGCATTTTCTTGGTTGCCTTTGGACTAAACTATTTTGATATTGAGTAGAAGTAAATGGATCCTAATCTCTGATATCTTTATAGCTAGTAATAGTTGTATTGACAAACTGATCCAGAGTTTTCATATCCTTGCTGGTTGACTTGGCCTGCTTCTATATGCTGCTAGCCCTTTTATTAACATTTTCCAAAAAGTTTCTACGAGTTTGATTTTGTTGCGCTAAGGATGATCCATTTTCACTAGTTGTCTTAGGGTTAGAAAAGTTGATAAATGACTAGGAGAAAAATAATGATCAAGAAAATGGATTTACTTTTTTGAATGGGGCATTCCGAGAATCGAACTCGGGACCTCTCGCACCCAAAGCGAGAATCATACCACTAGACCAAATGCCCAACTTATTATTCACATTCTGCATTCATAATGATGATTTGTGTTCTGCATTGTGCTGTTAGTATGGATATATTTTTGTGAAGATAAAAGGCAAGTGGTTGTAGTTATATGATTGATAAACATTAATTGTCTATGTACTTCTGGAGGATGGAAATATTCACTGATGGCTGCTTGTTAAGGGCTTTTCTGTAGTCTGCCTCTTTCTTTGTTGTTGTTTTATTATTTAGTTATTTGCACTTGCACCTTTAAGTCATCAATTGCCAACGCATAGTCAAACTTCAAATAGTTCAATTAGTGTTGTTCAAAAATCAAAACGAAAAGTATTTTAATATAGCAGATAACGTTGGAAAGTTACCTGGCTTTCTAATGCATTATCTTGGTAATATCCTGCTCAAGGTAAGATCATTAGCTAGTAGTTCCGCAAAATCACTCAAACCCAATTCATTTTGAGTGGTTATGTTAAGCAAGATCTATACGATACTGAAAGTTGACATGTGCTTAGCTGTGTGGTTTTATGTTCTTGACTGTTCAATTCTTTGATACTATAACTAGTTTAATTCAAACTGTTTTCAACTTAAGTATTTTGCCTATCTGTTTAGACCTAGTATATATAGGGTGAATAATACCATCTTAAGCAATTCATGTCCGCTGTCTCAGCTTCATGCATTGATTTTCAATTAATCAGAAATGATTTGTTGCCAGACCCTTGGTTTAGAATTATAGATCAAGCTGCAGATCTGATTAGTGTATGTCTACATTTTAGACGTATTTTCTTTATTTGATGTACTAACTTAAAATTATTTATCAGAAAGGATAATAGTTTATCTTGAGATATTCTTTGCTGGGGTTTTGGCAGTTGATTGTATGAAGAAATTGCCATATTAAAAGAAATAATGATTTTCTACACAGTAGAAAAACTGCTATAGAAAAATAGAAAAGAAGGAATAGAATTTATTTCTGAAAGTCAACAAACAATAAAATGAATAGGGGCATTCCGAGAATCGAACTCGGGACCTCTCGCACCCAAAGCGAGAATCATACCACTAGACCAAATGCCCAATTGTTATGCTTGATCTGTATAATTAAATGTTGATGTTGACATTTTGTATATGCTTCATGTTTAGATTTGGACTCTATATGCAGTTGGCCCAGTTTGGAACTTGAGTAATTTGGTGCTTTAAACAAGTTAGTTTTGGATAATGATTTTCAAGGGGTGTGTCTAGGTTTGATTTTTGTTAATTGGATTATTAGCACTGCCAAGAAAGTTCTGGAAACGAGTAGACTTTCTATTATTAAATAATGAAACATCAATATTTTATTAACTAACAACTATCAGCAATTTGTTGGTTGGCTTTGGACTAGACCTTTTTGATACGAGTGGAAATAGATGGAACCTAAACTTTGAAATCTTTATAACTAGTAACAATTGTATTGACACTTCCATAATTTCTCGTTAGTTGACTTGGCCTGCCTCTATATGCTGCTAGCGGTATCTCTGAGTTTGATTTGGCTGCACCATTGCAGTGATCATCTACCGCTGTTCCTAATTGACTTTGGGTTAGAAAAGTTAATCCGAAATTTAGTATGATTAAGAAAAATAATCAAGAAAATGGACTTGTTTGAATGGGGCATTCCGAGAATCAAACTCGGGACCTCTCGCACCCGAAGCGAGAATCATACCACTAGACCAAATGCCCAATTATTGTTCACATTATGATTTCTTACTGATGATCTGTGTGCTGCATTGTGCTATTAGTCTGGATATATGTTTCTGAAAATAAAAAGCAAGTGGGCTTGGTTAGATGGTTGGTATACTTTAACATTCAATTATGGATTGCTTGTTAAGGAGTTTTATGCCTCTTTCTCTTTTTTATTCTGTTAGATGTTTGCAGCCTTGTAAGTCATCAATTGCCCAAGTGTAGAATCAGACTTCAAAGCTATCAACTAGTGTTATTTAAATATTTAACCAAAAAAATAATAATAATCTTTTACTCATAATAAATATTATGTAAAAAGTATCTGGCTTTCTCATGCATGAAGTTAGTAAATGCGATTGTCTGCCAAAAGTTATTGCAACTATGATTAAAAATTTGGCTTTGGTTATGCATGACTCGGTTGACTTCTCCCATGTTACATTATCCTTGTGTCCGTCAGATATACTTAAATTAGAAAAAGAAAAAAAATGTGTTGGTTGGATCAAAGATCTCATTATTTGAGTGGGGCATTCCGAGAATCGAACTCGGGACCTCTCGCACCCAAAGCGAGAATCATACCACTAGACCAAATGCCCAATTATTGATGTTTGATCTGTATGCTTAATGCTGATTCTGCATATGCTCTAGCTTTGGATTTAGACTCTAGATGACTGAGTTTGGAACTTGAATGACTTGGTGCTTTATATAACTTTTATTGTATAATGTCTTTTTAAGGGTCACACTAGGTTTGTTTTATGTTAATTGGGTTATTAGCACAACCAAGAAATTTCAGCTAACGACGATCATTAGATTTACTCATTGAAATAATGAAACATCGATATACTATTAAACAATCAGGTATATTCAACTAACATATATCTAAGCATTTTCGTGGTTGCCTTTGGACTAGACTATTTTTATATCGAGTAGAAGTAAATGGATCCTACTCTCTGAAATCTGTATATCTAGTGATAATTGTATTGATAAACTGACCCAGAGTTTAATCTTCTTGTTAATCGACTTGGTCTGCCTCTATATGCTGTTAGTCTATTATTAACAGTTTCTAAACAAGTTTCTCTGAGTTTGATTGGTTTCACTAAGGATGATATACCACTTTTACTAATTGACTTTGGCCTAGAAAAGTTAATTAAAAAAATAGAATGATTAGGAGAAAAATACAATCAAGAAAAGGGATTTATTTGTTTGAATGGGGATTCCGAGAATCGAACTCAGGACCTCTCGCACCTGAAGCAAGAATCATACCAAATGCCCAATTTATTATACATATTCTGCTTTCTTAATGATGTTTTGAGTTCTGCATTGTGTCTGTATATATTTTTCTGAAGATAAAAGGCAATGGTCACAGTTATATGGTGATAAATATTAATTGTGAATATACTTCTGGAGGATGGGAGTAATCACTGATCACTTGCTTGTTAAGGAGTTTTCTACCTTTTTGTCTCTGTTTTTGTTGGTTACTTCATTTTTAATGGTTGTTCTAAGCAAGATTTATGTGATACTGAGCTTTGACATGTGCTTAGCTGTGTGGTTTTATTTTCTTGGCTGTTCATTTCTTTTCTACCGTCACTAGTTTAGTTCAAAACTGGTTTCTACTTCATTATTCTGTCCATCTGTTTAGACCTAGTAGTTTATACGGTGAACAATACCATCTTAAGAAATTCATCTCCATTGTCTCAGCTTCGTGCATTGATTTTCAATTAATCAGAGTATGATTTGATGTCAGTCCCTTGGATTAGAATTGTAGATCAAGCTGCAAAATGCATGTCTACATTTTAGGTCGTACTTTCTTTAGTTGATGTACGATTTTAAATTATTTGTCAGAAAGGGTAATAATTTATCTTGTGTTATTCTGTGCTGGGGTCTGGCAGCTCAGTTTGTCATGGGGGTGGGGGGGAATTTGGATGTTGGAAATAATAATTTTTTACAATGTAAGTAAACTGATTGTGGGGGAAAAAGAAGAAAATAGAATTTATTTCTGAAAGTCAACAAACAATAAAATGGATAGGGGCATTCCGGGAATCGAACTCGGGACCTCTCACACCCAAAGCGAGAATTATACCACTAGACCAAATGCCCAATTGTTATGCTTGATCTGTATACTTAAATTGCTGATGTTGACATTTGTATAATGTTTCGTGTTTGGATTTAGACTCTAAATGCAGTTTACTCAGTTTGGATCTTGATCATTGTGCTTTAAACAACCTTAGTTCTGGAAAATGATTTCTAAAGGGTGGGACTAGGTTTGATTTTTGTTAATTAGATTATTAACCCTGCCAAGAAAGTTTTGAGAAACAACAATCATTTAGACTTGCTATCATTAAATAATGAAACATCGACATGTTAACAGCAGATAGGTTTAACTAACAAATATCAGCAAGTTGCTGGTTGGATTTGGGCTAAACCATTTTCGACACGACTAGTAATAAATAGACCCTGAAATTTGTATAGCTAACAGTAATTGTATGAACTCTGCCATAACTGATCCAGATTTTTTAACTTCTTGTTAGTTGACTCGGCCTGCCTTTGTCTGCTGTTAGCCCTTATAGTAAAGTTTCTAAACAAGTTTCTCTGAATTTGAGTTGGCTGCAGCAAGGATCATTGACCGCTATTCCTAATTGACTTTTGGATTAGAGAAGCTACTCCAAAAATTACAATGATTAGGAAAAATAATCAAGAAAAAATAGTAGTCATTAAAGGGGCATTCCGAGAATCGAACTCGGGACCTCTCGCACCCAAAGCGAGAATCATACCACTAGACCAAATGCCCAATTTGTTATTCATATTCTGCTTTCTTTATGGTGATTTCTGTTCTGCGTTGTGCTATTAGTCTCGATATGTAGTCTATATATTTTTCTAGGATTAGTTAGATGGTTGGTAGACATTGATTGTGCATATACTTCTGGAGGGTGGGAATATTCAATAAAGTGTAGAATTAGCCTTCAAGTAAGTCAACCAGTTCTATTGAAAATTTTAACAAGCTATTTATTCTTTTACACGATAAACATTGTTTAATATTTATCTGGCTTTCTCATGCAAGAAGTTTGTGACATCATTGAGTGAACATTTATTCTGCCAAAAGTTAACGCCAACTAGGATTATAAATTGGTTCTAGCATGACGTAGTTGACTTCTCTCATGTTGCATCATCCTTCTTTCCCTCAGATCTGATTTAAGTTAAAAATTAAAAAAAGTTTTAGTTGGATCAAGATCTCATTATTTGACTGGGGCATTCCGAGAATCGAACTCGGGACCTCTCGCACCCAAAGCGAGAATCATACCACTAGACCAAATGCCCACTTGCTGATGAGATTTCACATTATGCTAGTAGATATCATATATTAATAATTATATATCCAACTACATCTAATCGATGTGTGAATTAAATTAACTTGATTGGTGCAATTCCACTTTTCATTATCTTGAAGGGATTTTCTCATGCTAGGATTGTTATTGCTTTGTGGCTAAGTTCAGCGATCCTAGATGAATATCAGAGTGGCATTTTACATCATCAGAAGTAGCTATAGCAAAATTTTATTCTGCTATACTTGTGTTGCACATGTTGCAAAACACTTGTTTTCTTGGCTTGTCTCACTAGAAAAAACTGTGAAGGAAGTTTTACAATATCCTATCTGCTTTTATCCGCAGTTATTCCTGAGATCTCGCGGAGATGAAGTGGGAAAGAAAGATATAGAATACACAGAGCTTGAAATTTTTTGTGGATTAAAGAGTGACAAGCTAAACCATCACCATATGGTTCTTTGTATATGGTATTTCTCACAAACTAGTCTTATTAATATTGCATGGCTTGACTCTTTTCTATTTGACTCCCAACACTTTTGAACATATGATTAGAGGGGGTGGGGTGGCTTCTACGACCAACCCACCATGATCCGAGGCACTTTAATGGATCTGAATTATTGTGGCTGGTCCATCTAAGTATTACACCTAAACCATTGTGAAGGGGAAGGTGAGTTTTGATATTATGGACTAGTATGGTATCCGGAGCAACAAATGGCTTACTGTAAAGCTTCCTTGTGAACTGTCTAATATGCCCTCAAGTTGGGTGACTACATGGGTTTAGTATCTACTGGATGCTCAATTGTTGATGCTTGATCTCTATGCTTAATGCTGATTTTATATATGCACTTCCATAACTGATGCAGATGTGTTATCTTCTTGTTAATTGACTTGATTGTCCCTATATGCTGCTAGCCCTTGCATCGACAGTTTGATTTGGTTTCACTGGGGATCATCCTCCATTTTACTAGCTGACTTTGGGTTAGAAAAGTTAATCCAAAAATTAAAATGATTAGGGGAAACGATAATCAAGAAAATGGATTTACTTGTTTGAATGGGGCATTCCGAGAATCGAACTCGGGACCTCTCGCACCCAAAGCGAGAATCATACCACTAGACCAAATGCCCAATTGTTATGCCTGATCTGTATACTTAAATGCTGATGTTGACATTTGTATATGTTTCTTGATTGGATTTGGACTCTAAATACAGTTGACTCAGTTTGGAACTAGATCATTTTGTGCTTTAAACAAGCTTAGCTGTGGAAAATGATTTTTAAAGGGTGGGACTAGGTTCGATTTTTGTTAAAAAGATTATTAGCCCTGCCAAGAAAGTTTTGAGAAACAACAATCATTTAAACTTGCTATCATTAAATAATGGAACATCTATATGTTATTAAACAGCATATAGTTTTAACTAACAAATATCAGCAATATGCTGGTTGGATTAACTAGACCTTTTCGACACTAGTAGAAATAAATGGACCGTGAAATCTGTATAGCTAACAGTAACTGTATGAACTCTGCCATAACTGTACCAGATTTTTTAACTTCTTGTTAGTTGACTAGGCCTGCCTTTATCTGCATATCCAGATTTTTCCATAACTGATCCATATTACAGTTTCTAAACAAGTTTCTCTGAATTTAACTTGGCTGCAGCAAGGATCATCGACCGCTGTTTCTAATTGACTTTTGCGTTAGAAAAGCTAATCCAAAATTACAATGATTAGGAAAAATAATCAAGAAAATAGCAGTCATTAGAGGGGCATTCCGAGAATCGAACTCGGGACCTCTCGCACCCAAAGCGAGAATCATACCACTAGACCAAATGCCCAATTTGTTATTCATATTCCGCTTTCATTATGGTGATTTCTGCTCTGCATTGTGGTATTAGTCTTGATGTGTAGTTTATATATTTTTCTAGGATTAGTTAGATGGTTGGTAAACATTTATTGTGCATATACTTCTGGAGGGTGGGAATATTCAATAAAGTGTAGAATTAGACTTCAAGTAAGTCAACTAGTTTTATTGAAAAATTTAACAAGCTATTTATTCTTTAACACGATATACATTGTTTAATATTATCTGGCTTTCTCACGCATGGAGTCAGTGACATCATTGTTGGAGTGAATGGCTATTCTGCAAAAAGTTAATTTCAACTAGGATTATAAATTGGTTTTAGCCTGTCTTGATTGACTTCTCTCATGTTGCATCATCCTTCTTTTCCTCTTAAGATAATTTAAGTTAAAAAATAAAAGTTTTAGTTGGATCAAGATCTCATTATTTGATTGGGGCATTCCGAGAATCGAACTCGGGACCTCTCGCACCCAAAGCGAGAATCATACCACTAGACCAAATGCCCACTGGCTGATGAGATTTCTCAATATACTTGTAAGTATTATTTAATTAATATTTATATATCCAACTACATCTAATCGATGCGTGAATTAAATAACTAGATTGGCGCAATTCTACTTTTTATTATCTTGAAGGTTTTTTCACATGCTAGGATTGTTATTGCTTTATGGCTAGGTTAGGCGATCCTAGATGAATTTTTAGTGGCCTTTTACATCATCAGAAGTACCTACCTTAATAGCAATAGCAGTTCGGAACCGATGGAAAGTCATACATGTACTATTTCATATCAATAATAGTCAAAAATTTATTCTGCTACACTTGTGTTGCACATGTTGCAAAACACTTGTTTTCTTGGCTTGTCTCATTAGAATAAATTATGAAGGAAGTTTTACAATATCCTATCTGCTTTTATCCTCAGTTATTCCTGAGATCTTGCAGAGATAAAGTGGGCAAGAAAAATATAGAATACCGAGAGCTTGAAATTTTTTGTGGATTAAAGAGTGACAAGCTAAACCGTTACCATAGAATTCATACCTTTGTATATGGTATTTTTCACAAACTAGTCTTATTGATATCCAACGGCTTGACCCTTTGCTATTTGACTCCAACACACTTTTGAACATAGGATTAGAGGGGGTGGGGTGGCTTCCACAACCAACCCGCCATGATCCGAGGCACTTTAAGGATCTGAACTATTGTGGCCAGTCTGTCTAAGTATCAGACCTAAACCATTGTGAAGGGTAAGGTCAGTTTTGATATTAAGGACTACTATGGTACCCGGAACATCAAAATTGCTTACTGTAATGCTTCCTTGTGAACTGTCTAACATTCCCTCAAGTTGGATCACGACATGGGATTATTATCTACTGGATGCGCAGTTGTTGATGCTTGATCTCTATGGTTAATGCTGATTTTATATATGTACTTCAATAACCGATCCAAATGTGTTATCTTCTAGTTAATTGATTGCCTGTCTCTATATGCTGCTAGCCCTTGTATCCTTAGTTTGATTTGGTTTCGCTAGGGATCATCTACCATTTTACTAATTGACTTTGGGTTGGAAAAGTTAATCCAAAAATCAAAATGATTAGGGGAAAAGATAATCAAGAAAATGGATTTACTTGTTTGAATGGGGCATTCCGAGAATCGAACTCGGGACCTCTCGCACCCAAAGCGAGAATCATACCACTAGACCAAATGCCCAGTTGCTGATGAGGTTTCACATTACACTTGTAAGTACCATTTAATAAACAGTTATATATCCAACTGCATCTGACCGATGTGTGCATAAAATTAACTCGAGCAGTGCAATTTTACTTTTTATTACTTCGAAGGGCTTTTCTCATACTAGGGCTGTTATTGCTTGGTGGTTAGGTTCGGTTTCAGAGTGATTTTTTACATCATCAAAAGTAATTACCTAAATAACATAGCAGTTTTTGAGC
Organism: Buddleja alternifolia; assembly: GCA_019426215.1. Classification (NCBI taxonomy): domain Eukaryota; kingdom Viridiplantae; phylum Streptophyta; class Magnoliopsida; order Lamiales; family Scrophulariaceae; genus Buddleja; species Buddleja alternifolia. The sequence continues at coordinate 29,548,744 of CM033408.1, read as the reverse complement.
CGAGGGAAATTCATACAATCTATTATTTCATACTAATGATAGTCAAGATTTTATTCTTCTCTACTTGTGTTGCAAATGTTGCAAAACTCTTGTTTTCTTGGCTCTAGACATTAGAATAAATTTCTCAAAAAGTTCTTACATCCTATCTGCTTTTATCCCTCAGCTATTGCTAGGATCTTGAGAATGAAGTGGAAAGAAAGATATAGAATACCGCGAGCTTGAAATTGCTTAATGTAACATTTCATAGTGATTGTCTAATATGCCCTTGTGTTGAATCGCGACATGGGATTAATATCTACTGAATGTAGAGTAAAAGTTAGTGACATTGTCTCTGAGATTCGATAATATAATTGATTTCTCTTTGTTTAATCCTTCTTGTCAACAGGCCATGTTGTTGAGATTCCTTTGGATCTGATGCCATTAGAATTGGCCGGAGATGAATCTAAAATATAGTTCTGCAAATGATTGAGGTAAAAAAGTAATATTTTTAAGGCTCTCTATAGGTTAATTATTCTGATTAGGTTTGTCTATTTCTGCAAAACATCACTTCATAATCCTTATAAGTATGTTTAATTTTTCTTTTCTTTTTTGTTGGTTGATAGTCTGGTAATGCTACACTTTGTGGATATACATTGGGTGGCTGGATGCGGGATAATTGTCTTGATATTTGCAAAAATAGGTGATCGGCAAAATTATGGGACACTTGCGAAGGAGATGGCTTAAATTTAAAGAGTCTTCTTTAGGAGCTTTTCTGAGTCCGAGACAATTATAATAATTTATGCAGGCTCCATCATACATGAATGCTTGCAATTATAACAGGGTTTGCAGTCTTCTGTCTTCAGAGCTCGTAAAAATCCGGGGCAAATGAGAGCATTTACATGATTTGGGATCGGGATCTTTCGTGCCCAAGATTACCCATCGAAAGGCCAACTTGGTGATTGTTATCTTGTTTCGTATGTAACAAAATGGCGACTTAAAGAGTGTTGTGAGGATTTAGACAACTTGTTTGGTGAAAAAAATGGGAAAGCTGAGTTGTGAAAATTAGTGTTATATCAGGTATGAAAAAGTAATGTGAACTAAAATCTTCATAAAATGGGGCATTCCGAGAATCGAACTCAGGACCTCTCGCACCCGAAGCGAGAATCATACCACTAGACCAAATGCCCTGGTTATGCGTATTCATCAAATTTTATTTTGTACTAAAATCATGACACTGAGTCATTTTACCTGTAATGTGTCAGAATTGGCATGCCAGTATCAATTTTTAATCATTAATTTTTCATAACTTCAAATACATAACAAATCAATTAAATTTTTTTACCAAACGTTGCTAGTTTTATAATTTTCTTATGAGCATGATGCTACATATAATCACATGCATCTATTGTGCAATCGTTGCTAGTTTTATAATTTTCTTATGAGCATGATGCTACATATAAGGAATTGCTTTCACTTCGGACAAAATGATTCCTAAGTAACCATTTCGCTTCATCCAATGATAATGAGCGAACCAGAATTATTGCATTCGTTCCATCCAAAAATCCAAAACTTATCCTCCCGTAATTTATCGCTCTTCATTTTATCCCCATAATTTTTCTATAACCAAAACGTAAGAGAGAAACAAAGGCGGGAGAAAAGAAAAAAAATATAGTTGCAAAAGCAAAAGAAGAAAAAAAAGGTGGGAAAGAGAACAAGTACAATACATTTCCATTGTTCTTTCTCACATAATTGGATTGAAAAATGGCGTTTGCAGGTACAACCCAGAAATGCACGGCTTGTACCAAGACGGTTTATTTGGTTGATCGGCTCGCCGCTGATAACCGGATTTATCATAAGGCTTGTTTCCGTTGCCACCATTGCAAAGGCACCCTTAAGGTACTTTGTTTTTAAGATATTATTTTTGGTTTTTGTATATGATGTTTTCGGGTCATGACTCGGGTCGAATTGATGATGTCAGTTTTGATCCATTTATGGTCTATGTTCAATAAAGAATTGGGACTCAATACATGAGGGAGCTGCATTAGTGATGATATCATGTTAAGGTCGTTAGATTGTTTCGAAGGGTAAAATAGATATATCACATTAATGTCGTTAGCTTGCTCCGAAGATAAGACAAACATACTTCATTAAGGTCGTTAGGTTGCGCCATAGGTAATACATGGATGGATGGGTATTTGCAGAGTTTATATGATATACATATACGAAACTATAGGGCACACGTGTCGTCATTGTGCTCAACATCTATCAATATAGGTTTTCGGGTCAGGTCGAGTCAGACACTACAATGATTTACTTGAAATACGCTTAGGGTATTTCGATCTTTTTCATGAGTTGGTTAAGATCAAGTTTATCACGTGACATTTAAATCGTAACACAACACTATAATTTTGTTATTTATAGAATAATTATTAAAAAATAAAAATTTCTCACTAAAACTCACGAGCAAAAATATATCCTTAATCAACTAAGTGTATTTTGCTAACATTCTCTTTATCCTTTTATTTTTCAGCTAGGCAACTTCAACTCTTTCGAGGGGGTTCTGTACTGCAGGCATCATTATGATCAGCTCTTCAAGAGAACTGGCAGCCTCGACAAAAGTTTTGAAGGTTTTAAAAACAATTTTCTTAATTTTATTATCTTTTTTATTTTTTTTATTTATTATTTTTATCTATTTTTAAATTTTCTAATTGTGGCTAAAATTCCTTTCAGGAACACCAAAAATCGTGAAACCAGAAAAGATCACAGAAAATGAGGTAAACTCCATATGATAATATTTTGTTTAGGAGAATTTATGTTGATTTTTTTGCCTTTTTAATAAGGGTTAATGATTTTAAAGAAAATTACACAGAAACCCTCTCACTTATTGCGTAATTACCAAAAAATTCCTCACTTTTTGAGAAACTGCCAGCACACCCCTCAAGGGATCTATTTGTAAGGTTTGTAGGGGATTAAAATTGCAAGAACTTTTAAATACACTTGGGGTGTAATTGTAAGATATGTCTTACGTGAGGGGGACTTTATGTAATTTTCAAAAAATGAGGGGAGTTTTGGTACTTACACAATAAGTGATGGGGGGTGTGTAATTTTCTCATGATTTTATTCACAATTGGTTATCCAGCCCTTTAATTATCTAACTTACATTTCACAGAATGCAAGCAGGGTTTCAAGTCTCTTTGGAGGTACCAGGGACAAATGTGTGGGATGTAAGAAGACAGTTTATCCTATTGAGAAGGTAAACAACATTTTTCTAACCCATATAAATATTGAAGAAAAATTGTAATTATATCTCTACTCGGAAATTATGGTTTTTTGGTAAATTCCATGGTACCATGTGAGTGCTATCGAAATGAGTTTCGTATATTAGAGTTATATCATCACTGTTCTGAACGTCGAATAGCGTTTGATAAAAGGGTCGATCATGCCCTATCCAACAAACCAACCGAGCCTTTGTATATTGGACTTGTCTCATCACTAAACAAATTTAGCTTTCGATAATTTTCTTTTTATCAGTTCGGATTCTCTATTTCAAATCACATTTCATCTCATATCCCAACTCTTTATGAATGCTAATATGAAGGAAAACACAATTTCACAGAATACGAAATGAAATGTCATTTTGAAATAGAGAATTATGTTTTTTCGTTTTCGATAGCACAATAATTTGAGAATAAAATTTTGTGTGGGAATGAAGGTTTCTGTGAATGGGAGTGCATACCACAAGAGATGCTTCAAATGTAGCCATGGAGGTTGTATCATAAGCCCATCAAACTATATAGCACATGAAGGGATCCTCTACTGCAAACACCACCATATCCAACTTGTCAAATCCAAAGGCAATTACAGCCAGCTTGAATCTGACTCTGAAAAAGAACCAATCCCAACTCCTATACAAATCTCTGCTGAATCATGAAGAATATGAACACCACAAAGATGTTTCCACCTCATCTCTCTCTCTCTCTCTCTCTCTCTCTCTCTCTATATATATATATATATATATATATATATATCCATATAATCAGTTTCTTCAATTGCATTTGTTTACTGTTTCAACTCTTGAGAAGTTTCTTTTGTGTTGATATCGGTTATTCCCTGAAGTTTACGGACCTTTTAGTTTCAATACAATCATAATCATGTATATAGTGAAATTTATCACAATAATCCATATAATGGGATTTATGTGAAATGTATATAGTGGGATTTGTTACAATCATCTATATAATGGTATCTTTGCGAAGTCCATCATACATCAAATAATTGTGATTATACTGGAATTTGGTCGCATAATTTTCTAGGAATCACTCGTTAACATCCAAGTTTAACGCTCATTCTTATTCACAATTCACCTTAAAATTTCTTGTAAGTACCAAAGAAAAAGGAAGAATAAACTTAAAATTTCATGTTCTACGGGTATTTCTCGACGGTTAACGCCCTAAAGAAAACTCACCTGTTGGAATTTCTTTTGCGTTATCATCAAACAACTTTTTTTTTTTGTTTCCCCACGGGGTGTCCGGGCCAGCTTTCCCGCACCTCAACTAATCCCCGCTCGCAATGCGTGGATGCAGCTGGCCAAACATTATTTTGACAACGTTGAGAATCGATCCTGGGAGCACACCAGGTCGACCCCAAGTTGTCCCAGAGCCTTATACCATTGGGCTAAGAGGATTGGTTATCATCAAACAACTAATCATCCACTTGAGTGACATGGAATCAATAAATCATATATTACTTACATGCTTTATAGTTTGATTAGCAATCACTCGATGCTGTACAAAAATCATATATTACTTACATGCTTTATAGTTTGACTAGCAATCACTCGATGAGTGTACAAGGAATAACTAATAACTGAGGCACAATCAATACATGGATATGTATGTGGTACTTGTGCTAAATTAATTAATGAGATTTAATTATGCTTTGGTATAAATAAATTTCGAATGTTGAAACAAAATTATCTGAAAAAATAAAAAGAAAAGCAAGCCATTAACAATGCATAGATAGTAACAAAACCCCATGCTCATAACTCCAATCCATTTCATTGTTATACAGAAAAGGAAAGAATGCTACAACAAATTCTAAAGACTAGTACTAGAATATTTATCTTTGAGCTTCTTCTACGCCATTCTTAGATCCATAAATAAATAAACACAAAGCAGTTAACATCTCTCTCCCTCTCCCTATTGTCATTTTCTTCAAGACTTCGACTTCAACTTCAACTACCCGGTAAGAGTCTGCTACAGCTAGTGCTCAGGAGCACAGAAACATATTCTACAATAACCTAGGATAACATCCAACGAAAAAACGTTCACAAATTCTACAGGCCAGCCTCTTGCTCTAAGAAGACTCGCGTTTTACAAGCTAAACAAAATTACCGTATTTATTTACAAACTACAAACTGGGCTTCAGTCACTAGCGGGTTCTAACTGGGTAATCCTTGTACCAGATTCCATCAAGCATGACCCACCTGTACATCCTACAAACAACAAAATAAACCCATGAAGCAATTATAAGCCCATTTCTACCTTAGCTGAATATTAAAAATAAAAAACTCAGATACAATCTGGAGGACTCTTAACAATTTCTGATAACAGGGCCTTTTTCTTTTTCCAAATCCATGAGGCTCACCACAAAGTTTTCTCAATAATATATTACTAAAAAAATTGCAGCTTTAGTTAGGTGTCCTTGCAATTTCAATTACAATGTTTACAAGGTTGCATAATTAGTCTCATAGAATGCATTTTTAGTCCCAACCATTAAGAGAACGGAAAAATATAGTTTGGTCACGTGTCTTGCATGTATAGCACGAAATTCGGTCCCTTTTCTTATGGATGAGACAAAAATTGCAAAAAGATGCATTCTATGGGGACTAATTCTGCAAATTTGACAATGACACTAAAACTGAGAAAGGTCAAATCCTATGGAACCAATATTGCAATATTCCCTACATTACTATATATTGATTCAAACTTAAACAACACGCAATATACAATTTTTTTCCTTGGAAATGAAAGATTACCATAAATATCTTACCATCCTAGGAGCGTTTCTTCCTTTCAGCGTCTTCGAAGCTGCTTCTGCAAAAGCTTGTGCTGCTTCAGCATCAGCTTCTGCTGCATCAGCTTCCCGTGCGGCCTCTTCGGCTTCAGCCATTGCAGCTTCTGCTTCAGCAACTGCTTGAGCTGCAGCTGCATCAGCTTCTTGTGGAGTCATACTCCTCATCTTGGCTAACTCTAAATCGATATCAGGTTTCGAGAGATTACTAACATCATCGTGGTTAATGTTAATTCTTGGAGAAACCCTATGTCTTCCTTCCAAAAGGGGTATCGATGAATTCCTACTTCTTTCAGATAATGTGGAACTTGCAGCTATTCTATACTTGCGTTTATTCTGCAAAAGACAAAAAGGATCCTAATTTAAGTCGTAATTGCACTTCTTAATAAACCACCTAAATTTCAAGCACAATATATAGTCAACTTTAGTAACTCTCAAACAAGGAAAAGGTCAATATTAAGGAGATGTAGCAATTAAAAGGGAAAACTAATTAAAAACTACCTTAATAAGTTTCCCTGTCGCAGCCAAATGCTTCAGCTTTGCAGACAATATCCTCTTAAAGTTTGGAGGTGCCCAATATTGATCCTACGGATAAAGTGAATTGTAAGATTAGAAGAAGATAGCTAATAATGAGCTCGATGAGTAGAAGAGTGTGAGTAGACAGCAATTCATATAGCACAGTGCACGTTTCACAGCATCCACCGTCAGACAGATAGCATTTTCAAGCATATATACATCTAGGACAAGCTTTCTGAACACGACCACAAAACGAGAAACAAAACAAAACCCAACACCGGGGTGGGGTGGGGGGGGGGGGGGGGGGGCCGTGTTCACGTTATAGGCTTGACTTAATAAATATACCTCTATGTAGGCAGCTATAATTGTTTTATTACAACCACCAGGCTCCCTCGAGTTGTTTATAGCCTCCATTATGAGATTGTCCAGCCTATAGTAAAGTGAAAAAACAAAAATTCTATATCAGTGATCCTCTGCAGTTGAAAACATATAATCTAAAGAGACTATTAAATTATCACTTAGTATCCTCATTAGATCTTAACGATAAGAAGTGTAAATATGCTAATGGAAGAACTTAGCTGCTATGCATAAAAAGAAGCTAACTCAATAATGTCAAGTGTGGGTGTCAGGATCTTTTGCAATACTACACATTAAGCTGGTAGATTTCACAAAGAGATCTAAATCTATCAACAAAAATACTACGTAGCTCACTATCAGAAGCTAAAGAACATGCTATCTGACTCTCATCTTAAACTTGAATCTTCTTTTCTCAAAAGTTCCGTTGAGATGATAAGAAATACGAAAGTCAAATATACAAAAATGCCCAAGAGGAAAATATCTTGTTGTCAAAAGTGAGGCCCAACTAATACATAAATGTCGAACCTCATGACAGATCTCTCTGGGCCATCATTTGGTGAAGAACCACCTGAAGCAGCAAGAAACCTCTCATCAACCATTTCTTCATCGCTTTGGCTTATGCTTGAAAAAGACATAGAGCTCTCTCCAAGCTTATGGGTAGGGTGCATCCTCTTTACCGCTAACCTGGGCCTCTCTCGAGAGCCCCACCCATTTGCCATGACACTCATGTTCCTCCATTTGTCCTAACGAACATTAAATCAACATTATTACCAAAAAAACAACTAAATTGCTCGAACTAGTAATCCAGTGGATACATTATAATACCTTAAGATCAACGTTGGATCTCAGATATAAAATTCCACTGAATTTTGGATCCTTAAGAATTGTACGCCATTTCCCAGGCCCATGCTTGATGACTCCAGCTTTTAGAGCAGCTTCTTCCTCTTGAGTCCACTTCTGCTTAGGTGCTCCCATTAATTATCAAGTATACAAAAATTTCTCGAAATGATCAACTGCACAACAAAGTTTACCAAACAATCAGCCAAGGAATGCAATTCAAGCATCTCCCATCAATTCATATAAACTCATTGGTAAGACACTCCTCCAGTAGCCAATGAAGGAAAACTTTGGCTCGACTGAACGTTCTGACGAAACTTCAGTTATGTTGTAGAAAAAAAAAGGATTCTTGCATATTCCCCCCTACTGAGAAAGCATTCATTCTTCAGCCCAGTTCCTTTTATCAAAAGACTTCAATTGGCACGCGCGAGAAATAGGCCAATTCCGCGGCTTTTTGTTCAATTTCTCGTGAAGTCAAATTCTCATCAGTACGGGTCAAAGAAATAGCCCCCAAGCCTCAGATGTCCATATAAAGGACACGACGAGCCTAAATACCCTCTTTAATTTCTATTCTAATGGATAGAATATCTTTTATGCGGAATCGAAGGAATACGAGACGATTTTTTTCCAGGAAATACCCAACGAGAAATACACACTATTCCTTCCTTTCTATCGAGTCAGAGGTAAATAACATACCAAAAGGAACGGTTATTGCTTCACCATTTGAGAAACAAAACTCCACCTGAAGAATTAATTAGATTTAAATGTCTAAGCTAATAGATCTATTTCCCTTGATTTCTTAACAGTTAAAAAGATAAATTACAAAACGAAACGAATCATAATTCATATCCGATCAGATTTACCAAAATTTGTTTAAAGTAATCGAACATTCCATAATAACGGCGCGAACGTTACATTGACAAGAACATAAAAATTCACGCCGAAACCCTAACCCTAATTACATAGCAAAGCACAAAACAATTCTCGTAATTGGGGATTTACACGCCATTGAAATCAGTTATTAAATGAGGAGAAAGATGTAGAATTACCTCAAACTTGGAGATTGGAACGTTGATTTGAATATCTGATTATCAGAATTTGAAACGCCCTCCTATTTCTAATCGTACTTCCTATACGTATATATATGTAACTGTATGGATAGGTCATATATATGTGTATTTTCTTTTTAACTTCCACCTGGATTATTATGTGAGTGAAGGTTAATTCATTAACAGTAAATTAAATTGTACTTAAATTATCAAAAAATAATAATAATAAATTGTATTTAAGTTTCAAGAAAAATGTTCTAAAACCCCCTTAAAAATATATTCTAATATTTAAGTAGTTGATACTTGATATTGATATATATTAATTTCGATCCAGAAAACCTAACACACCAACTTTTTATAGGAGAAAAATCCACATTTAAGATCAACAATATTTTAGACTAAATTACTCTTATTTTCTTGTGTTAAGAATTATTATTATTATTATTTTTATTTTTGAAAATCTTATGTTTTAGATTTTCCATATTGATTGATTTTATTTTTTTGGAACTAGTAAGCGCATTGCATTAATACCTCAAAACATTACATATACTCGAGGGCATACCCCGGGGGAACTATTTACAGACCCTTTGTTTTACACATAACAACTGACCAAATTCTATCAACTATTCCGTTTGGGCTGTTAGCATGTATCTTGTGATATCTACCATTTCTTTCTACCCAAAGGTGATAAACAATTGGTGCAAACAGAGCCCTCTTTTGGCAACTCAAATTTGACTTACCCTTACTAATGTTTAGTCCCCACTGCACAATTTCCTCCCATTTATAAACTCTACAATTAATATCCAGCTCTGCCTCAAAACTTCTTGTGCAAATCTGCATTAAAAAAAAATTATGGTTTCTATTGTCTTCCTCTTGTCCACACAGTAAGCAGTTTACATCCTCCAATTCTTTCCACACTTTAATTTGATCTTTTGTTTTTATTTTATTAAGCATAACTAACCATAGGATGAATCGATGTTTGGCCACCGGACCTTTTCCCCACACCAATTTTTTCCAGTAAACCTCATCCTTGTGTTCCAATTGGTGTTCATAGGCTTGCTGAATTGTAAACTTTCCAAACCTCCATTGGTTGTGAACATGGGCAATCGCATCAAGGAAGCAACCCCTCACACACGATAACCGTTTCCACAGCCATGAATCAGACCCCTTGGCCTCTTTTACCCAGATTGATTCATTCTTTAAGTAGTATGCATTTGATCCACATAGAGTCACTCTTAGTTGCAATGTGCCAGATTTGTTTGAATAAAGCAGCTATATTCCAAGTTCTCATTTCTCTAATTCCTAGGCCTCCTTCCTTTTTAGGTTTGCAAACCTCTGCCCAGCTGACACTAGCCTGATATCTACAAATAGTGATTGGAATAGGGAAAATCTGGCTCCAGTAAAGTTGAATCCCAAAAAGAACAGCTTTCTGAGGAGAGCTCTACCAGCAAAAATAAGAGTTTTTGCTGTCCATTCAGTAATCCTTATAAGAATTTTGTCTATCAATGGTTGACAGTTTCTGATTGTGAGTCTTGATGCTATGAGAGGGACCCCCGGGTATCTCATAGGTAACTCACCTTCCACATAACCAGTGGTAGCCAAGATCTGTTCCTTCAGTTCCTCAGATATCCCACCACAAATAACTTGACTCTTTTCAAGATTGGCCTGAAGACCTGATACTGCTGAAAAATGTTCAAACAAAGATTTTAATCTGCCAATGGACTGAACATCCCATTTGCTAAGCATCATCAAATCATCTGCAAAGCAAAGATTGATGAGTCCTACCCTTTTACACTTGGGATGAAATTTGAATACTGGATCAGTGTGAAGCCTCCTAAAGCATCTGGACAAATAGTCCATGACAATCACAAACAAATAAGGGGACATAGGGTCCCCTTGTCTCAACCCTCTTTGCCCCTTAAAAAAACCAAACATATGCCCATTCAACATGATTGAATAACTGGTGGTAGTGACACACATAATAATAAGCTCTACAAAGTCCCTTGGAAAACCATAAGCAATAAGTATGCTTTGTAGAAAATCCCAACTCACAGTCAAGGTATTAAATCTTGGTATCGATGTCGATATCGAGGTAGTAAATTTACGGAAATTTCGATGGAAATTTAGGGGATATTCAAAATTTCGGTTTCAATTTTAAAGAAATCATGAAAATTTATAAAAATATTTAGAATATTACAATGAAACTTTGTGTAACTTTAAATATCATAATTATGCATTTTTTACATTAATAATATTCCATATATATATATACATAATGAATCTTGTTGAATAGAATGACTAAAACCTACTGTAAAAAATATGAAATAATGGTTGTAAAATAATAATCAAATATCATAAGAACATCATTAAATAAAGTGTACCACAATTTTAGTAAAAATCATTATTTAAAACCACATCAAGCTTCTAATAGGATTTTTATGAGATCTTATTTAAATATTTATTGTGTTCAGACCCGAATTTTTATTAACTTATTTAAATCAGATTTGTATTTAAACTCATTGTTTATTGGTTTATATAACTGGTCGTTCATTATATTTTCTTTTAATATGAATGATTATTTGACCCTAATTTTTAGTTATAAAATATTTTAAAAAATAAAATAATATATTATTTAAATTTCGGAATTTTAAATTTCGAAAAATTTCGGGTTTCGGTCAAAATTTTGATGGATATTTAGCAGATATTATTTTAAATTTTGGGAAATTTCGAGTTTCCACAAAAATTTCTGGAAATTTCTGGTTTCGGTCGAAATTTCGAAAGATATTATACAAAATTGGATTGAAAGTTCGATTTCGATTCGGGACCTCCGGAAACCCAAAATTTCGATCGAAATTTCGAGGTTTCGGGTGAAATTTAAGACCATGCTCACAGTGTCATAGGCTTTTTTGATATCAACTTTTAACACAACCCTAGGGGAAATCCCTTTCCTGTTATATCCCCTGACCAACTCATGGCACAACATGACATTTTCAACTATTGTTCTTCCATGTATAAAGGCCCCTTGGGCTTGATATTGATTGATTATATGATATGAGTTTACTTTTTCAACTAATTTATCAATGGCGGTCGATTGGGTGTTTCCCGGGAAATTCCATGCTACCCACTTAGGTACGTGCCCAATTGAGTTTTAAATCGCTGGATCATACATGATGAGGTGATCATTTCACTTTATGATATCATGTTAAATCGCTGGATCATACATAATGAGATGATTATTTCACTTTATGATATCATGTTAAATCGCTGGATTATACATGATGAGGTGATGATTTCACTTTATGATATCATGTTAAATCGCTGGATCATACATGATGAGGTGATGATTTCACTTTATAACATCATCTTAAATCGCCTGATCATACATGATAAAATGATCATGTACAAATTCAGCGGTTGAAAACTCACTTGGACACGTACCCAAGTGAGGAGCATTGAATTGACCGTGTTTCCCATCTTTCGTATGCAGATGAATTTATCATTTTCACCCCTTGCGAAGAATTTGGCCTTAATCTCCTCAAGAACTTCTTAACCCCTTACGAGTGGATTTCGATGCAGTGTTTTAACTTACAAACAAGCGGACTTTGTGGTGGGTTCTGAAATGGCAACAGAAAAAATTCAATTGATTAGGGACATCTCTAGATTTTTTCAAAACTATCTCCCCGTCACCTATATGTGGGAACGCCTCTTCTAAAGGAAAGAATAAGAAAAAAAAATTTGATGAGCTTGCGGACAAAATCGTGTGAGAATTAGCGGATGGGAACACACTTCCTTTGTTACTGGGGCCTTACAATTAATCAAGTGTTTTAAGCTGGATGCTTATTTATTTACGGAAAATATTTGTATAGACCGGATTTTGGGCCTCACTCATGCACTTTGTGGTTAGGAAAATTCTTTTTGATGAGCTTATGGGAAAATTCTGACCCAGACCCGGCTCAATCAAACCCAAATGTATTTTTTAAAATATTTTACCAATTATATGACAAGTGTAATATACTCTCCTTGTAAAATACATTTGGATGCGATAATGTCGGGTCTGAACTATAATTTTCCGAGCTTGTTGACAAAATTGTGTATTGTGTGAGAATTAGCGGATGGGATCACACTTTCCTTTCTTATTGGGGCCTTACAATTAATCAAAAGTGTTTTATGCTGGATGCTTATTTACTTGTCAAGTTCTTGAACCTTCCACAAGCATCATTCTTCAAATCTATTGAGTTTGAAATAGATTTGAAAAAATTACCAAAACCCTCCTAAAATATATATTTATATCCAATAAACACATGATAATATTTTTCAATCTCAAAAACTCACTCTACAAAGTTTTCATTCAAAAAAATCCAAAAGTTAAGATTAAGAACTTTTTGGATTAAATTACCCTTCTTCTATTAAGTTAAGAAGTGATCAATTGATCTTTTTTATTGATTTTCTTTTGTTTTAAAATTTTCAAATTGATAAGTTGAATAATACACAATTTCTTTTTAGTATATAGTATTATAAATATGTTTATATAATTTATTTTTTATTTTACTATGGTAATTATCTAAAAATAAATTTTTAAAATATTTTTAAGAAGATTAAAAATCTAAAAAATTTAAATTTAAAATTATATTTAGTCATTTTTCAATATAAAATTTCTAAATAAATAAACCTCCTTACAAAACTACAATGGATTAAATTTTTAGTCTAGAAAGTTAAGTGCAATTAAGTCCATAAATTTATTAACCCCTAATTTTGGGCTTTTTGGAATGGAAAGTTGGTGGAATGAATTTTTTGGATTGAAAAATATTTTTATAAATTTTTTGAATATAAAAATTTATTTTAGAGGTTTTTTTCGTAATTTTCCCAATAGGTTTTTTTTGGGGGGCTCTACTAGTGAGAAGAAGTGTGCCCATTGGGCTTCTTGGGATTAAATTTGGCGTCCCCTATAAGAGGAAGGTTTGGGTATAAGAACTTTTCGGGATATGTTGAAATCATTAGCGACTCAAAGGTCAAGAATCACTTTGTGCTCAATTCATGTCTCGTAAGTATTGTTACGGACTCTTTCCAAGCGAAGCGGATCTTCTATCCCACAATGATATACCATAATTGTGAATACCGGACTAGTTTAGCCTATTTGACGTGAAGCTGTTGCATTCGAGTTTGGTTTTGCTGTCCTGATCGGAACGATCGAAGAAAGAAAGAGAATGGTGGCTCCTTTCGCCCAGGCACATCATTGCGGGATTGATAAGTGTCCATTAAAAAAAAAACTGTCAATAACAATTCAAAATAAATGGACACTTGTCAATCCCGCAGTGATGCGACACCACTGTGGTACACCATTGTATTATAGAAGATCCGTTCCGCTTCCCAAGGGCCTCCCAAGGTCTTTGGCTGAGAATTAGTAAAGTTAGAGAAGAAGTTCAACATATTTTTTTGAAAATTAGAAGTGAAAATATGTATTTTTGGCAAGATCACTGACTAAGGGAAGGACATCTCCAAGGGAAAATATCCGTGGCCCTCCCCCACCCCTTCAAAGCTTTGAGCGTATTTAATTCCATTTATTATGCCAACAATTTCAGTCTTCATTTGGAACAATTAATTATTTTGTCAAATAGACTTTATAATTGACAAACTAATAATATATAATTTAATATATGAGCCATAATATTTCTTACAATCTCTTCCTCCGATACGTAGTCGAATAAATCTCTAGCTTGACAATCCCCCAAACTCGGGTTGATACCATGATTTGAAAACTTTCTAATAGTGGCGAATTTTCCACGAAATCAGCTTGGGAAAATAGCCGTGGCCCTCCCGACCCCCTTCAAAGCTTTGAGCGTATTTGGTCTCCATTTATTATGCCAACAATTTCAGTCTTCATTTGGAGACTCCTTCGTGATTGGATTATGGTGGACGTTCGCATGCAAAGAAAAGGTATTCATTTAGCATCCAAATGTGGATGTTGCAATTAAGTGGAAATCGTACCTCATATTTTCTTTCAAAGTCGGGTGATTCTAAGACAAATCGAATCCAACAGAGCCGGTCTGTTTAGCACCATTTGATGTAGGGATAAGATGATAAAAAACATCAAAATCACCTGCATCTAATGGTGTTAGACAATGTCCCTTGAAAGTCCGTGTGCTTCATAAGTTTGGAGGTATTTTGACCTTTTTTTTTTCAAGTTTCTCCCCACCCCCCATATAACATTGTGAATGCGATTAAAGCATGGAGAGACTTGGCCTCATACAAGTATAGAAATCATATTCGAACAATTTTTTCTTATCAAAAAAAAAAAATTCGAACAATTTTCAAGCAGCAGACATGCTTTTTTTTTTTTGACTCGGGGGGGGGGGAGGGGGAATACCCAAACGAAAATTATCCCGACAAACCCAGGGTATTAGTCGTCTCTCGAGGCCAAGTAGTTTCTAGCCTATCAAGCTCGATGTACATGGTAGTTAATTGATCCGGGACATGAAGTCTCTTTAGCTCTTGATTAAATCCCGTCTTTGCCATACTATCCGCCACTTGGTTGGCTTCTCTCCAAATGTTCGAAATTCTAACTTACCAAGGGTGGTTAAGCCAATCTCGAATTCGAGATATAGTGTCGAAGAAATGGTGTGCCTCCGTAGCTCCGGAAATCGCATGTGTCGCCTCCCCACAATCCGTTTCCATAACAAGATTGTTAGCGTGATTATCCCATGCAACCTCCAACCCCGTCTCTATTGCTATAAGCTCGGCCTCCAAACAGTTGGTAGCCTCTGTACCGCCTTTGAAACCACCTGCCCAGCAGCCAAAGTGGTCCCGTAAGATGCCCCCAATCCCTGCATTGTTAACTCCGGTACGGTTACGTGCAACCCAAGCTGCATCGACGTTCATCTTGAGTTCATTTATCCTCGGCTTCGTCCAACCCACGTTCAGCGTTTCCGTAAAATCCTCCGGGTCGTGAGCATGAGCTGAATTCATCTCCCTAATCCGATTACGGATGACATCTAACGTCAAGGTGGGCAAGCTCCCTTCATCGCCATGCACCGCATCGTTATGTGCCTGCCACAGTAAGGAAATAATTTCAGTGAAAGCCATAATCCACTTCTCACACCACGCATACCTGTTAGCCGTGTTCGAGAGATTCCAGTCGACCCAGTCTTTAGTATCGAGTGAGAAGAAGGTGCGGTGGTAGCGTGGATGGACAAGGTTTTTCCACAACGCCTGGGCCCAAGAGCAGTCTCGGAGAGCATGCAGATTTGTTTCTGTAGTGTGGTCACAAAGCATGCAACTCTCTTCCTGTGAGATATGGCGAGTTTTCTTATAGCTGTTCGTTAGGAGTTTGTTGTGGCGTAAAAGCCAAAGCACAAACTTCCGGCGGTAGGTACCTTTGAGTTTCCAAATACGTCTCCAATTAATTTCATCTCCCTGGTGGGTGTCTCCTCCCGTGATACGATCATACGCACTTTTGCAAGTGTAAATCCCCTTAGTAGTGTATTTCCACACCAAGGTGTCCTTCTTAAGTCTTAACGCTTCCAAATTTATCAACTCGATATTCTTTCGAACCGGATCCGAGAGAGGAGGAATTTCATCCCACCGCCACCCATATCCCGGGCACCAGTAACTTTCCACCGTCCTTTTCAAGGTGGCGTTGTCCAGCTGGTTGGTAAGAAGATCATTGAGGACCAAGTCACCAACCCACGGGTCCATCCAGAACCTCACGTTAACCCCTGACCCAACTTTCCAATGCGAGTTATTCTGAATTAGAGGGAAGGAAGCTTGAATGCCATGCCAAGTGTGAGAGGTCCGACATCGGGAACGAGCTCTTTGGCGAAGCAGATATTTATGGCGAAGCACTTGTACCCAAAGCTTCGAATCATCCGTCAAGACCTGCCATGCAAGCTTGCCAAGATAAGCAAGGTTCACTTCTCGCATTTTACGAAGACCTAAGCCCCCATGCTCCTTATTGTGGCATAAAGTATCCCAAGAGATTAAATGAATCCTTCTGTGATCTGAAGAGCCGCCCCACACAAATTGTTTGTTCTCCTTATCAATTTCCTCACAGATGCCAGCTGGGATGAGAGAAGTCTGCATAAGGTAGGAAGGGACAGTGGATGTCACCGCCTTGACTAACGTGACTCTGCCTGCAATAGCGAGGTGATTTCGCTTCCATCCTTTGAGACGCCCTCTCACCCGATCAACCAAGAATTGATAATCTTTCTTTAAAATCCTCGAGTGGTGAAGGGGCGCTCTGAGGTACTTGCCAAGATTATGCGTGATGTTAATGTTCGCTCGATTGGCGACTCTTCTAGCTATAATATCCGGGGTGTTGTCCGAGAAGAAGATGTGGGATTTTGATCGATTGACAGCTTGGCCCGACATATCACAGTAGTCTTCCAAAACCCCATTAATAATGTCAACTTGATGAACCGTGGCTTCCCCGAAGAGGATTAGGTCGTCTGCAAACATGAGGTGAGAGAGGCGGGGACCTGATCTCGAAGTAGGAATCGTGTGCCAGAGATTTTCCTTGACGGCTTTGTTGATGAGCGCACCTAATTTCTCAATACAGAAAACGAATAAGTATGGGGAGAGTGGATCTCCTTGCCTTAGCCCTCTTTTTGGATTAAACCAATCAGTTTTCTCCCCATTCCAAAGGAGTGAGAGATGGGCTGATGAGGTACAATCCAAGATAAGACGGGTCCAAGGGGCAGGGAAATCCATCTCTTTAAGCACATTTTCTAAAAACGACCAATCTATTCTGTCGTATGCCTTCTCAAAATCAATCTTAGATATAAAGTAGCCTTTGGATCCCCTAGTTAACCTCATACTATGAATAGCTTCTTGGGTAATAATAATGTTATCTGTCGTTTGCCTCCCTTTAATGAAGCTACTCTGTGTTTGAGGTATTAGGGTGTCCATAAACAGCCTTAGTCTATTAGCCATTGTTTTCGTAACAATTTTGAGAATCACGTTACATAACAAGATAGGTCTGAATTTAGAAAGATAGGTGGCATTTTTATCTTTGGGGATGAGAACAATGTGAGATTCATTTATGTGAGGAGCAATAGTACCTGAATGGATAGCTTTCTGCACTAAGAGAGTAATTTCATCGCCGAGGATGTGCCAACATTTTTGGTAGAAAAGAGGTTGGAGCCCGTCGGGTCCTGGAGACTTGGTAGGATACATATCCCAAAGGGCCTTGCGAACCTCATCTTTAGAGACCGTAGAATGCAGGTAATCTTTGTGAGACGAGCTAAGTCGAGGGAAGTCGGCTGTCGGGCGGTAGACTGACACCCTCTCCCCCTCCCCATACAGATTACGATAGTAGTCAACTGCCATATCTTTCATAGTAGTGGGATCCGTAACCCAGCTCCCGTCATCAGTCTGAAGAGTGCTAATCTTACCGCGGTTCTGTCTAGTCGAGGCTATGGTGTGGAAGAACCTCGTATTCATATCTCCCGCTTTGAGCCAGCGGATACGGGACTTCTGTTTCCACATCAACTCTTCCTGGCGAAGGATGGTTTGATATTGGAGAGTGAGTCTAATTTCCAATTTCTGGAGCGAACGACTAAAGCAACGCCCCTGGGCCCTCTGAATGCCCCCAATACGCGCCCTCAGCTCTCTTTGTTTCTTAAAGATATTCCCAAAATGTTCGATGTTCCACATTTTCATACTACTCGTGAGTGAGTGGATCTTGTGGTGGATATCAGACTCCCCCGTGCTTATCCACTTCTCCTCTAAAAACTTGAGAAACTCCGAGTCAGTGAACCAGTCAAGCTGCATCCGGAATGGTCTTTGACTTCTATGATCCTCCCGGGACTTATGCGTACATAAAAAGAGTGGTGAGTGGTCTGAGCCAATACGCGGGAGGTGAATAACTTCTGTCGTGGGGTGGTGCTCTTTCCAACTTGAATTGCACAAAATCCTGTCTAGCCGCTCTTGAAGAGGGGATTGGCCTGCTCTAGCCCAAGTAAAGTTGGAACCGACGAAGTGCATATCAATTAGCTCGCACTGGTTAATGCAATTTAAGAAGCTACGCCCCCGGTTCGGGTCAAAAGGCGCCCCGCCTGATTTCTCGGTAACCTTGGTGATCACGTTCATGTATCCCGCGATAACCCAAGGCCCGTGGATTTTAGACGAAAGTTGAATGAGGTAGTTCCAAAGATGCTCCCGAGTCTCCGAGTGAGGACTAGCATAAACTGCGGAGAGGATCCAATTGGGCCCCCCATCTGAATGTATGATAGAAGTTATGCATTGATCATTAGCAACCACAAGCTCGAGATTAACTCTATTCGAGTCCCATAGGATCCAAATACCCCCAGAAAAGCCTCGAGTATCCACAAATTCAACTTTATCCAAAGAGCTCAGTTTAATAATTTCCTTAGCATGGTCGTCTTTCACCTTAGTTTCGTAAAGGGCGAGAATAGCAGGATTGTGATTACGAAGGAGGTCGATAAGGGTGTTCATGAAAGTGGGGTTACCGGCTCCCCTACAATTCCAAAAAATGCAATTCATCAACAACATAAAAAGATACAGAGAGTGATCATGAAACGATAACTAGGATCGTACCTCGGGGAGCTCAATGGATCCCCTCCTCCTGAGATGCTACGGTACAGACCATGTCATTGGCCTCCTCCGACTCACTGCGAAGTTCCTCCAGAACATCTTCAAAGTTTTCATCATGAATAATTGAGTTAATATTTGGCGCCTCATCTTCGGGACGAAGGTTGCATGTCCCTCGGTCCGGAAGTTCTGGTGGACGAAGACTAGACAAAAATTCATTAATACCTATGTTGTTCAGCCCGATACACGGAGGTGCGGGCTCGAGCTGGTCTACATAGTTCGAACCGAAAACAAGATCACCATGTGGATCATGGTATTTATTTTCGGGCAAATGGAAAGCTTAAGGGAGGGAGGTTTGAAAATAAGTTTATTAGATTTTTGACCTTTTTTCATAGGCTGAGACAATTTCTTCTTCGCATTAGAGCTTTGCTTTTTTGATTTAGTAACCTGTTTACTTGTTCCCCCCATTTCCGTTGGATTGGAGCTGATGGAATTGTTAATAATAGGGTAGTTTCGGCCCACTTGAAGGAGAGGTAGGGGCTTTTATCCACTAATTCCCGAGCTTGTGTTTTGGGGCCGGTTATTACCTTCTGTTTATGTGAGTCACGGCCCTGGCCCGTCATCTCAAGGCCTGCTTGGTGTGTTTCATTAATTTCCGGCTGGGCCTCGTCCAATGGGCCTTCTCCTTTTGCCTTTGTGGTTACTTGTTCCTGGGCCTTATCAACCGAATCCAATTCCCCATCCAATTCCAAAACATTAAATCTTGAGCCCATGTGGGGTTGAGCTTGGCATATGTTTTTTATTTGGCCTCTACCTTTTATGATATATTTATACCCATTAGTGGGGTTATTGTCCTTGGGAAGAAAAGATTCCACCTTTCCCTTACCTCCAGAACCTTGTCTACCTGAGTGGCCCTCTTTCTCTTCCCAATGCTCCATGTTTTCTTCCGCATGCTGCTGTCCATTATTATGTCCCTTACCAACTTTAGTGGGATTCGCGCGGGCTGGTCTTCGGGCTCTAGAGGGCGCAAGCATCCATGGCCCGAAACCTTCCTTCTCGGGTTTCTCCGCCTGAGGACTCTCTCCAGCCGCGGGAGACGCCTGGTTCGATTTCGAATTCTCCGAATCTTTGTGATTGCTACCTCTAGTGTGATCGCTCTTGTTGCACGAGTCTTGTCGGTGGCCATACGATCCACACTCAAAGCATATCATATGGAGCCCCTCGTATTCGATAGCTTGCGGGTAGTCGTTGATCAGAATAGTCGGTACTAGGGGCTTCGCAAGGTTTATTTCAATGCATACTCGGGCAAAGCGGCCTCTAAGGGAGTCTTTGGTGTGTTAATCCACTTTAACCACCGTCCCTACCTCATTTGCCATCCGAGAAAGGATATTGTAATCAAATAATTCAAGAGGAATGTCGGGGAAACGAATCCATGCCATAGTAGTGGTGATGTGTGCCGTAGCAGCCCGGAACATTGGTTTCCATTTTTGGACGGTGAGATAATGGCCAAGAATCATCCACGGGCCTCCTTTCAAGACCCGATCATATTCGTCTCTTGTATAGAAATGGACCATGTAAAATCCGTTACCAAGATCCACCGGTTCAATTTCATCCTGTAACTCCCATAGCGCACGGATCTTATTTTTCAAGGTGAGGTAACCTACGTTACGGCCTAAAACTTTAATGATAAGGGCCCTCCGATACGGCTTGCAAAGATTTCTCCATTCGTCCTTCGTGATACTGAGACGTGGTTTGGTGGTGTTGTCGGCCTGTTTTTCCTTAGGGGCCATTTGCTGATTAGGCGCAGTGAAGTCGACGTCCTCGAAATCCTCCGGTTCTCCATCCCCCATATAGAATTTGCGTTGTTGGAGGTTAGCCCACGATTGTTGGAGATTGCCAGGTTTCCATACATTATTAGCAGGAGAGTTAGGGTTAGTTTCCCCCTCAGTTTCCATGTTGACGTTCACCGAGTCTTCGATGGGGTTCTCAAATGGCGATGCGTTCTCTTCTAAAGGCCTTTTGAATTTTTTGATTGATCGTTCCTCCATCACCGCTAAGGGTGGTGGTCGCCCGGAGTGCTCATCCTCCATATTCTTTTTTGATGATAACTTTTACTTAGTGATGTAAATGATATGGCTTAAACGCAGACATGCTTTCTAATCAAGGATGTGAAACTTCTTACCTTCAAGTTCTTAGCAGTAGACATTTACTTGGTGTAATTAGGGGGTTACTAGATTAGATAGTCTTAATTTTCCTAATTTCCCTATTTCACTGTAAAGGAGCAGTACTTCTATTTTCATTGACCCATCGTTTGTATTTGAAATCAGTTATGCTACTGTTCTTTTTTTATATATAGAAGGAAGGGGCCCCCGAAGAATCCCCCACGTGGCTTTATAAAAACAATAGTTGATCTTACATAAAAATACAATTAGTTCATTTTTAATCTAAAACGCTAAGGGCAGTTGAGTCCATAAATTTATTAGCCCTAACCGGTGAAATTTTGAATGAAAAATTGGTGGAATGAATTTTTTGGACTGAAAATAGCATCACTGGCTTTTTGGAGGTAAAAGTTTATTTCAATGAGTTTTTAATATTTATCTTAAATTAACAAAAGTGTGAAAAGAATATACTTAAGAATTTAAGCATGTTAATATCTTTATATTGTCTAGAACAAAATCAAATTGATACTTATTTGATTGAAATAAGAAAATTCTATTTTGACTGTTTTTCATTTCGTTTATGTTTGTCAAATCTTAGACCAAGTTAAAAAATACTAATAATTGATTGAGCTATAAACATTTGAATATATGATAATTTGTATTGAATCCATCCAAATGCGCAAAGTTCTTAGTATATAAATCCATATTAACTTTGCAAATTAGATTTAATACGTGATTAATTGTTGGAGTTTTTTTTTTAAACATAGGTTAATTATTGAAGTTAGATATTCATATATAAGATCCACGTAATTATTTAGTTCAATGGTTGTTTTATACAACTTTTTTTATATTAATTCTAGATTGAAATGGCGTGCATATATTCTACTGCACCATATGACGATATTACCAATCAATTTTGGTTAAAAGAAAAATATTAGATACCACAAAGTACAACATAATGTAGTACCAATTAAAGACAAGAATTTTTTTAATGTTTTATGTACCAAAACGCAATAACCTATATATTGTTGATTTGCCAATGATGTCCGTGAAGTTTAACTTTATTAGCGAAGTTGAGACTGTGAGATATCAAAAGTCTTGAGTTCTACTCTGATCAACAGCGTGTGCGTCCTTTTTCTCTACTTTCATAATAGATGTTAGCAAATTGTAATATGCTATAAATTAAAATTATTTGATATTCAAGACATGTATCATGTAACCGATTCATTTAGAAAAAAATTGTTGATCTCAATATAATCTGAATTATTCTTGTTTACACTTTAGAAAAAATTAGATTGGGGCCTACGATTTGGATACGGCCCAAAAAAGAGAATAACCCCGACAATCCCGATAGAAGCAGATGGGCTCGTAAAATGGGCTTACAAATAGTGGAGCCCAGATTTCGAAAGCTAAAGCTAATTCGAAAGGAATATGGGTTAAATGTGGAGAGAGCCCAATGACATAGATGACAAGGAAGAGCCAGGCCATAAGGAGATTCAATAAAGGACAGGCGCCAACAAATAAATTCAAAAGGGAAGTTGTTGACAGTTTCAGAAGAAGTGGGGAACGTGGAGGCTGCAAAAAACCAGAGGAGGGCGAGAAGTATATGTATGCGGAAGAAAAAGAAAAAAGACACACAAAAACTCCGCAAGAAGTCTCGTTTTCATTATTTGTTCAAGTAGATTGTAGTTAAGCCAGTAGAAGTAAGAAGAGTTAGATTAAACGTAGCTTCTGTATTTTCATAGCGTAAGGTAGTTAGTGACAGTGTTTGAAGACGTTCAATTTCATCCGTATTCAAGTTGTGTATTTGAAGTGATTCAAACGAAGAATTCCCTATGGAGGTATATTTTTAAGTTTTTATCAATAACTTGAATTGCGTTGTATAGTATATCTTGATTGCAAATATCACATTACGAAACAATTTATAAGACGTAAACCACCCTTGGCATATATAAGCAGGGGTTAATAGACAATTCTAAAGTGAAAATTGTCACGGGGCTTGGATCGACTATTCGAAATTCTTCCCTAGTCTAGTTTTGTTCCAAAACACAAAACAATTCTAGAATAGTGTACTTAAATCAATTCAAACGCACCATTGTAGGAAAAACAATTTACTGCCCGTTATGCACGATTATCCGACATATGATTTTTTTTTTTTTTTTGGTGATAATCCGACATATGATTATAACAGACAAAGAAACCATGTGAAATTGCTTGGCATTTTGGTCTATTTCTTGTTTTGTACAATAATTGCCTCGAAACAACTTCCAATTGCTTTAGAATCTTTGGGCGACCAACATAAGCCTTGTTCAATGCGACAAACCCGATTACTAGTGATATATTTGGCCGGATGTTATTTGGGAAAGTCTACAATCATCACACACATTCGATCGCTTTCGTGTAAAATTAAAGTTTAAACGTGAAAGAATTATATTTGTTACGAAATTAGTGTATACTCTAAAGAAAATAACCAAGTACAAAATAAGTATAATAATATTTGTCATTATTTGAGTCCATTAAACCGAGTTTAGACTACAATTTTTCGAATTTTAGACACATCTTAATCGAAATCATCAACTACACAACAAACTACATCTATACTTGTCTTCATGTGGTTACATTCTGTAGAATGTACATCAATCATATTGTCTGTCGTCTGACCATTCTATTTACTTATGGACCCATGGGTTACGCGCCATGATCGAACAATATCGTTACATGAACACTGCCATCGACTACTTTGATCTCGTCTTTACTTTGTGAATATTATTAAACCTGAATCACTGGCCAACGTGGAATACAATGAATCAACATCAACTATACTTGTCTAGCATTGGAATTTACAATGCCATAATTAATGCAAGGGTAAAAAGCATTTTCACCTAGCGTATGTCGTTTAGAGCACTTTGCTCTCAGATCTAATATTTGGGCACTTGACTCTCCAATTTATGTAAAATGTGGCACTTCAATCCCTTTGATTGTCGCCAAAGGGATCTTTTGAAATATTCCGCCCGAGTCAGGGTGCAAAATGCACATATTATGTAATAAATGGGAAGCCGAACACAAACGACATATGATAAGTTGCAAAATGCACAATTTTTTACAAAATAGGAAGGAATATTCCAGAAGATTCCACCAAAGATTGTCAAATAAACTGAAATATCACATTTTACATAAGTTGAGAAATCGAGTGTCAAAAATTTTAGGTTGAGAGTGATATAATAAAATAGGAGATAAGCCCAATAAGAGGCGAATAATGAACCCAGGCCCAACAGAGGCCCAGAAACCGAGTTGCTAGACTAGGTCCGCGCTAAGTAACAGTACCGGGTCGGGTCGTTCCCTGACCTGACCCCACACATACGAGTCATCCGCCGTCCGTTAGTGCTACCTGTCAGCATCCTATGAGTGCCCAACAACTATTGGTACAGAGTGTGCACTATAAATGCCCCCTCATAACATTTATTAGGGGTTGGAATCTTTGGAATATTCTCTCAAGAACTAGCCTCGTATGTTCATTAACAACGAGTCTATAGACTGAGGAGTACTTTCCCTTACACTTATAAAATTGGAGACTAGATTCGTTCACCGAGTACGACTCTGCATACACTAACCAATATAGAATTACGTAGGCTTGATCCTAATTAGGTACGTAGGTAGCTTAATTATCATTGAGTGCAGCCATAATTCTTCATCGTCATACTCGTGGAGTGAATCGTGTCATTCCAGACTGAGAAACTTGGGTCCCCGGATTTGGGTTAGATCAGTTGGCGCCGTCTGTGGGAAACTACTTTGAGGTTGCTGAGACTTGTTAGCAATGAGAATTGAGGCTGGCAACGTGAAGAGTCGTTTGGTTCGGGAAGAGGAAGGATTGAACACAGATCCGCTTATGGAGGAAGGAACAAGTGCTGTTGTAACGATGACGAAGGGAGAATTGGAGAGGAGAATGAAGGAATATGCCAAGGAGGAGATGCAGAAATACCTTACTCGTACTCCGACAACACCTAATGTAGGAGAACCACGTACAGATCCTTCCGCGAGAAGAAGTTTATTTCATCAAGAGGAGAATCGAGATGGAGAGCAAGAAGGAGAGTCGTTAGATGATGATGATGTGATGAGTATTCGTCAAGATGCCGGGAGAGGAAAGACTCGTGCGATGGAGTCGCCGAGTGCACCACGACGAGCAGTGCATTATGAGGAGGATAGATGTACGAGGGTGGAAAAGATTGTGGCTCCTGTGCAAATGAGGCCAACTCCCACACTGATGGCCCGCAGTTCTCCTTTTGTCACTGAGATCATGAAGGAAGTTCCGAACAGCCTTTTCTGGATGCCCGATTTTGTAAAATTTGATGGAACGGGTGATCCTAGACCCCATATTACATCTTACGAGTTGTTGATGTCTTTGCAGGGACAATCGGATGCGATTAATGCTAGGATTTTTACCACGACTCTTGTGAGTCGGGCGCAAGACTGGTTCATGAGTCTGGCTCTCGGTTCCATAGAGTCGTACTCACACTTAAAATATAAGTTTGAAAGTCATTTTGCTAGTAACAAAAAAATGAAGAAGTCTATATCTGTGATCATGGGACTGAAACAAGGCTCAACCGAGTCTTTACGTGAATTTATACACCGTTTCAATCAAAAAGCCATGGACCTTCTGGAACTTAATAACGAATTAATGCTGAGCTTCTTAATGAGAGGCTTAAAGAAGGGAAACTTTAATGATGCACTTTCCCGCCGCCCTCCACGATCCCATGAGGAATTGATGGAATTGGCGGGAGAGTATATTAATGAGGAAGAAATGAACGAGTTAAAAGACTAGGACAATTTGCAAGTTGTGAACGACCCACGGGGTCGTAAAGAAAAGCATGAAATCATACGATATGAGGGAACGGGGTCGGGGAGAGATCATGATCGACCCCGTAGACCGAAATTTGAATATTACACCCCGTTGAACTCGACTCGTATGAGAATCCTGGTTGCTGCTTTACGTACGACTCGAATTCAACGACCCAAGCCAATGAGAAATGGTGTGAAAAAGAACATGGATAGATACCGTGAATTCTATAAAGACCATGGCCACGACACTGAAGAGTGTTTTCAGTTGAAGGATGAAATCGAACGACTTATCAAATCGGGGGTATTGAACGATTTTATTGACAGGACTTTGGCAGAAGAAGGAGTCCTAGAAGCCACTCGGACAAATGAACACTATCGACCGCGCAGTCGTTCACGAGAACGATCCCATGAAATAGCAATTGAAAGGGATCGTCAGACTCGTAATTACGAGCAGCCCAGAAATGAAGATCACAAAAGCGATAATTATCGCCCGAACAATGAACGCCCACGAGGCAACCCTCGTTATAACGAGCAAGATCACTTTCGCCGTAATGACGGTCCTCGTAATTACGAGAGAAAAGACTATCACCGTAATGACGGTTCTCGTAATCACGAGCGAAGCAATGACTATCACCGTAATGACGGTTCTCGTAATTACGAGCATAATAACGTTCATCATCGTAATAGCGGTCCTCGTACAAACGAGAGAAGAGTCGAAGGGCGGGAGGCACCGAAACAAGGTAGTCGTCGAGAGATACACATGATAGCAGGACCTAATGATGGGGACTCATCTAACGCGAGGAAAAGATATACGAGGGAGAGTCGTTCGAGCTACTACCGGGGCGAACCTGGCAGGGTTCTTTCACTTACTGAAGGATCGAGTGCGAGGAACCAAGTGATTAGCTTTGACGACAGTGATTACGACGGAATGCACGGCCCTCATAACGATCCCATGGTGATTTCGATGGATGTGGCCAATTTTGTGGTGCATAAAGTTTTGGTGGATACTGGGAGTTCTGCAGATATCATCTTTTGGGACGTTTTGAAAAAGATGGAGCTGGATGGTACTCGGCTGCGAAGTGTGAGCACTCCTTTGGTTGGGTTTACAGAATCTTCGATTATGCCTAAAGGGTCAATTGAGCTAGATGTGTCATTGGGGGTGGGGTCGAGATCGAAGACGAATCGAATTACATTTTTGGTTGTGGATGTACCTTTTGCATACAATATGATTGTGGGGCGACCCATGTTGAACACCTTTGGAGCTATTGTTTCGACTCCACACTTGAAGATGAAGTTCAAAACAAACAATGGTATTGGTGAAGTGCGTGGAAATCAACTGGAAGCTCGGCAGTGCTACACGACCTCATTAAAGGTGAATTCATCAAAGAAGAGAAAGTGCTAAGCTAGCATAATTGAAGTGTTGGATGAAGAAGCAAAGGCTCTGATTGAGAGTTTGGAAAAAAGACAGAAGCGAGTTGACGCACGAGTCGAACCCATGGTCCACAAATCAATTGAACTTATACCGGGAAACCCGGACAAAACGACAAAGATTGGAGGAGAGATGGATCCTGAAGTAGAAACGAAGCTGGTGAATTTTTTGAGAAACAACTCTGATATGTTCGCATGGAAAGCTGCGGACTTCAAAGGTATCGACCCTGCTGTTATCGTCCATCGACTCAATGTTGACCCGGAGGCACGACCTGTGAGGCAGAAGAGGAGGAATTTTGGATCGGACAGAGACTTGATAATTGAAGGAAAAGTCAAAAAACTCCTAGATGTAGGATATGTAAACGAGATCCAATTCACGGATTGGCTCGCTAATGTAGTCCTTGTACCCAAATCGGGAGGAAAATGGCTAATGTGTACTGATTTCACTGATTTGAATAAAGTTTGCCCTCGTGATCCTTATCCCTTGCCTCGTATAGACTTACTTGTAGACTCTACTGCAGGTTGTGCTCTTTTGAGCATGATGGATGCTTACCAAGGGTTTAATCAGATAATGATGGTAGAAGAGGATCGATAGAAGACCGCATTCGTTACAGCGAGAGGAGTTTATTGTTACAATGTCATGCCATTTGGTTTAAGAAACTCGGAGGCAACTTACCAACGACTCGTTAATATGATGTTTGAAGATGAAATAGGAAAAACGATGAAAGTTTATGTAGATGATATGCTTGTGAAGAGTGTGAACGAGAATGACCATTTAGCACATCTCAAGAAGTCGTTCGCAATTATGAAAGAGTACGGCATGAAGTTAAACCCAAGTAAGTGTACCTTCGGGGTACGAGGTGGAAAGTTTTTAGGATACATGGTCACCCAACGAGGAATCGAGGCTAATCCCGAGAAAATTGATGCAATTTTGAACATGCAATCTCCAACGAATGTGAAAGATGTACAAAAGTTAACAGGAAGAATGGCTAGTTTGAATCGTTTCATTTCTCGTTCGGCAGACAAGGGTCTGCACTTCTTCAAGATCTTAAGGAATGTAAAATGCTTCGAATGGACGAACGAGTGCGAGGATGCCTTTAATGATTTAAAAACGTACTTGTCGTCTCCACCTTTGTTAACAAAACCAATGTTGGGAGAACCACTGTTTTTGTACTTAGCAATTTCACTAGTAGCCCTTAGTGCTGTACTCGTACGGGAAGTCGAAGGTAACCATCGTCCCGTGTACTATGTTAGCAAGTTGATACAAGGGGCTGAGGTGAATTATTCAGAAATTGAAAAATGGGCACTTGCGCTAATGACTGCAGACAGGAAGCTTAGACCGTACTTTCAGTCTCATCATATAATTGTTCTCACAGATCAACCTTTGAAGCAAGTACTTGCAAAACCTGACGTGTCGGGGAGACTCATAAAATGGGCCATCGAGTTAGGCGAGTTTAGTATTGAATACAAGAGTTGTACTTCGACTAAAGCCCAAGTGATGGCAGATTTTCTGGTGGAGATGACGGTAAACCCCAATGTGGTGGCCTCGATTTCATCTATAGATACAATCCCCTGGTCTTTACACGTAGATGGATCATCGGTGATGAGACGAGGAGGGGCCGGAGTATGGTTTTGTTCTCCTAAAGGAAACGACTTGGAGTTTGCGATAAAACTAAACTTCGATGTTACGAATAACGAGGCAAAGTATGAGGCGTTGATTGCGGGTTTGAAAATGGCAAAGACCCTGAATATCCAAAACATGAAAGTATTCACTGATTCACAGCTAGTAGCACGACAGGTATAGGGAACCTACGAGGCAAGAGAAAAAACTATGGTTGATTATCTGCAAAAAATGAAACGACTAATGATGGAATTTGATCAGATTGAATTGTGTCAAATACCGAGGGATGAAAATCAACGAGCGGATGCATTATCCAAGTTCGCAAATCAGATCGTGGGATCCACCAGTCGGTCCGTTTCGTTACTCGTTTCAGATCATTCGGAATTAGAACCCCAGGTTCTGGTCACAAGTCTAGAAGAAGACACGAGTTGGAGAAGGCCAATCATAGAATACCTATTGCGAGGATGCTTACCGGAGGATAGATTGGAGGCACGTAGACTTTGTGGCAGGTCGGTTTGTTTCACAATTCTTAATGACGAGTTGTACAAAAGATCAAACGCTGGACCCTTGCTTCGTTGTCTCGACCCAGGTGAAGCAGAGTATGTTCTGAGAGAGATACATGAAGGAAGTTGTGGTAATCATTCGGCCGGACGGTCATTGGCTCAAAAAATCACGCGACAAGGATACTTTTGGCCAACTCTTGTTAAAGACGCACAGGAATTTGTAAAACGATGCAAACAGTGCCAATTGCACTCTAATGAAATACACCAACCAGGAAGGCCCATGGAAGTGATAAAAATCGCATATCCATTTGATCAATGGGGCATCGACATACTCGGTTGATACTTACCTAAGACTCGTTAAAAAAAACAAAAGACTCGTATAGCGTGATAAGCTGAGTGGATTTATTAATGTTTATACTCGTATGCAGGACAGTTCCCACCAGTCAAGAATCAAAAGAAATTTATTATAGTGGCCGTGGAGCACTTCACAAAATGGATTGAGGCTGAAGCGGTAGCTCGTATTATAGAAGAATCTATTATTGATTTTGTTTGGAAGAATATCATCTGCAGGTTAACAAAACAAACCAAAATGGATGATTCCATGTACACTGAATATTATATGCTATAATTATTAATCTGATGGAAGAATATCATCTGCAGGTTCGGTATTCCTAGAATCTTAATTTCTGATAACAGAACACAGTTCAATGGGAAATCTATGGTATCGTGGTGCAAAGAGTTGAAGATTCAGCAGAACTTTACGTCTGTGGGACATCCACAAGCAAATGACCTGACAGAGGTTGCAAACAGGATACTATTGCAACACTTGAAGACTAGACTCGATGGCATGAGATCTGCTTGGGCGGACGAACTTCCCGGCATCTTATGGGCATACCGAACGACTCCTATATCGTCTACCGGGGAGACACCATTTTGCCTTGTATACGGATCGGAGGCGGTCATCACAGCGGAGATTGGTATGATGACGCATAGGGTACTGGACTACAACCCGGACATAAATCAGTGTAATCGGGAGTTTGAATTGGATACTATTGATGAAGTGAGAGAACGAGCATATGCAAACATATTGAGACAAAAAAATACCATGGCAAGAGCATACAACAAGAGAGTCAGAATGAGGTCCTTTCAAGTGGGAGACTTGGTGTTAAGACGAGTAGAGGTCTCGAAACACGTAAAAAAAATTAGAAGCAAATTGGGATGGTTCGTATAAGATTACAAAGATAACGAAAGGGATGACGTACAGATTACAAGATTTTTAAGGAAAAGAGCTACCTCGTCTGTGGCATGTTGACAACTTGAGAAGGTTTTATGCATAAGGGCAGTTTATTTCAGGATTGCATTCGATGTCAACGAATCTAGTATGTAAATGATCCATGAGACGAGTATAAAGATGTATTTTAAAGATGTCACAAATATTATTAGTCAGAAGTAAAAGGAGCAGATCATTTCATAATTGCACTCGACGCAAACGAACATGATACATAAAAGATTTCAATATACGAATCTACATAACATAAACATACGAATGTTCAACATACGAATCTAGGAAAGGAAATAAAATAACATAAAATGAGAACAAAAGGAAACGGCACACTCGCCAAAACAACTTTAACCTAGAGGGTTTTCACTTTCTTGGGTCGACGACTGGGCATGATGAGCTGGAGGTTTATACCAAGGAGCCAATTCGGAAAATTCGGGAAACTCAATAGGTTCGAACTCCTCGTCTTCAACTGAGAATGAGTCCCAGAGAAGTTTGCGTTTATAACAATCTTCAAGACAATGAATGTCGAAGTCAGACTTGAAGGCATTGAGAAGTTTTCCATAATCGATACACTTGAAGAAACCATCCTTCTCATCTTTCAAAGCCCTAGAAAGGAGCATACGGTCGAAAAGGGTAAACTTCATGAAATCACGAACCCCACCAAGACGACTCTCCGCGAGCGCATTAGCATTTTCTTGGGAGGAGAGATATTCGTGTTTCCCTTTGATCCGACGAAGCTCGTATGCATCATCTTTTTCCTTCGTCATGTCATCCAGACGAGTCTCGACTTTCGCCTTCTCACTTTCGAGATGGGCAATTTCGATCTCCAAGGCCTTCAGCGCATCTTGGTGAGTGACCCGCTCGGCAGTCAATCGACGACTTATCTCCAGCAGCTCGTTCTTCACTATTGAGAACGAGTTCTTTTTAGCTGCCGTATCGGCTATGTACTTCGTGAATTTTGCCTTTTCTAACCTTAGCTCTTCTTTAAGCCCGGCGCAGCTTAAAGCCAAGTCGTGCAAGCAAGCAGAAGCCTACACGAATGTTCGCAAATATTATAATTTCGTAAAAAATCAAGGAGAAACGAGGTATAATATTCAAAGAAAGAAAGTCGAGTATTACCTTCATTATATGAGAAGCACCCATTCTTTCAACAGCAGTATAAGGCTGCTCAATCAATATAGCCTTATCACGAGGCAGATGCATGCTGCGATACATCTCTAGGGCTACATTCGTCCCTTGGGGACCAGCCAACATGGAGCTCTGAGGATAGATCCGCCAATCTGGAGCAATCGGATCTTCACTCGTATTCTCCTCGCACCTATTGGGCACCTCGTATTCTTGGTAGTCGTTGAGATTAAGGGCCTCCAATCGTTCTACCAAGCGGGCTGTAGTGGATCGTGTGCCGGAGAGAACGATGTCCTCCTCGGAGGAGGTTGTCTCCCTACGTCGTTTGGCTAAAGGAGGGCGTTGACTTACAGGAGCGATGAACGACTCCACCCTCGGACCCTCTGGACCTTTGTCTTGAATTTCTAAGTCAATCTCGACGCGGGACGAAGGGACATTTTTCCTTGTTTGAGAGCCGGTTCTGGCGACGGGGCTAATGATCCTCAGGGACTGTTGTCGGCCGGTATTCGGTGAACGAACCGGAGAAGTTTGTATAGGCAGCTCTGCTGGTAGCGCCTGGCCGAGTGAACCCTCTGCTGCAGATGACTCTTC
Source organism: Buddleja alternifolia (assembly GCA_019426215.1). Classification (NCBI taxonomy): domain Eukaryota; kingdom Viridiplantae; phylum Streptophyta; class Magnoliopsida; order Lamiales; family Scrophulariaceae; genus Buddleja; species Buddleja alternifolia. Next base: position 29,515,844 of record CM033408.1, on the reverse strand, counting down.
TTCGTCACGAAGAGCGTCCAAACGAGCTTTGCGAGTAGCCATCCCTGCCAAAAAGGATTATTCTTATACTTAATAAATTTGAAAAACACTTTAAATAAAAAAGAAACGAGGCTCACCAATATCAGTAACTCTGGGAAGGGGTGCTGAGCTCACCCCACAGGAAACGAGCATAGACTCGCGCATGAGCTTCTCAGTAACAAAAGGGAAGGACACTAGTTCTTCTAAAAAACCCCGCCCCCATGTTGGGTTTCCTATCTCTAATTCTCATTCTCTAATGCCCCATTTTCTGGGAACGAGCCAACTGTCGTCCTTGGGAGGAGAAATAAAGATGTATTTGTCCTTCCATGACCCAAACGAGTCACGAGTACGATCTTGAAAAGTGGCATCTTGACGGGGTGAAAAATAAAAGAAACCACGCTGGGTTGATATCTTACAACGGTAAAGAAAAAACATCCTATGAAAATTAGCTAAGCAAGCCGGATGCCCATAACCAGTCATTAAAACTATAAAGAGAACTATATGTCTATACGAGTTGGGCAAAAGTTGTGTTGGACTCAGTCCGTAATTTAATAAAATGTCATTAATACACGGGTGGAGGGAGAACCTAACTCCCGAAGTAAGGTGTGCAAGGTGAAATGTACGAAAACCTATGGGGGGGCTTATGCATACGATCCGAAGGTCCAGGAAAACGAATTATATAATTCGCGGGAATATAATGCTTGACCCTCAATTCGTTCTCCCTGGTAAACCTAACAGTTGACACTTGATTAAGCCAGGTTATGTGAGTATTGATCTCAGCAGGCCCCTCTAAATCTACTAGGGGCTTTGCACCTTCGTCTCTTCGAGACGACTCAGGATTTTGATTTCTATTAGACGACTCAGGGACATCGTCTGTCGGAGCATAACCTTCGACCAATTGGTCTAGAGCATCCGACCCAGCCTCTTCATCAGAAGAACTGAGGATTTCGTTGTTGTTAACAGACGCGGATGAACGAGTACGAGCCATTATAACAAGAAAGAAAATAAAAACAAAGAGTACCTACGAGTTGGAAGTTTTCGGAGGACGTACGAATCGAAGACCACTCGTTCAGCTAGACGATCGTAATTTTTATGAAAGATTCTCCCACAACAAAATTATTTCTCTAAAAAGTAAAGATGAAAGTAAAAAGTGAAAAACCATGGAGGACTATTTATAGGGAGAAGAGAGTAGGAGATGTGACGGTCTGGATTCATTACATCTAACGGTTAAAATGAAGTGACGCTTCGGATGAAAAGTAACTGATGACATTAAATGATGCGACTATTGAGGCCAGAAGATATGATGGTTGGGCGTTAACTGAGCCACACGTCTCGATATAAATTGCCAGAAAAGACACGTCTGTTGCCAAAAAAGACACGTCTCTCGAGTAATAATAATTCCTATTAATATAGGCAAATTAAGGATAAAATTATCATTTATGATAAAAATCGAAAATAAAAGAAATATAATTGAGTTAGAACTCCCACTGATAATGGTTATGAAAACGAGTACGAGAAGGCATAAATTTACGTCGTAACTAAATCACTACTTCCTCAGCATGAATTCAAGTCGTTACACGCCTAATTCTTCAAACTGAAGAAGTGGGGACTTAATGATATAATGAAATAGGAGATAAGCCCAATAAGAGGCGAATAATGAACCCAGGCCCAACAGAGGCCTAGAAACCGAGTTGCTAGACTAGGTCCGCGCTAAGTAACAGTACCGGGTCGGGTCGTTCCCTGACCCGACCCCACACATACGAGTCATCCGTCGTCCGTTAGTGCCACCTGTCAGCATCCTATGAGTGTCCAACAACCATTGGTACAGAGTGTGCACTATAAATACCCCCTCATAACATTTATTAGGGGTTGGAATCTTTGGAATATTCTCTCAAGAACTAGCCTCGTATGTTCATTAACAACGAGTCTATAGACTGAGGAGTACTTTCCCTTACACTTATAAAATTGGAGACTAGATTCGTTCACCGAGTACGACTCTGCATACACTAACCAATATAGAATTACGTAGGCTTGATCCTAATTAGGTACGTAGGTAGCTTAATTATCATTGAGTGCAGCCCATGCTTATCAAAGGCGTGCCATGGCGCCCCCTCAATGCCATGGGCCATGTCGTGGCGGTGAGGCTCAATATGGCGCCCGCCAGGGGCGCCATTACCGCCATGGCGAGCGCCGTCAAAGCGCTCGCCTTTACCGCCATATGCATGAAATTAAATGGTGAGGAAATCAAGTCAAAATAGGTCAAAATTACAAAATTGGGGGCAAAATTGGGCTGAATTTGGGATATATTACTTAACCCAAGCTTACCCAACAATCCAACACAATATTAAAGCCCTAATTCTCACCTCTCTCGGTCGCGATCTCTCTCTCTCTCTACTCTCTGGCTTCCGTCTGTCCGAACTCGCAACCCAGCTATCGCCGTCGCCGAACCCAGCTGCCGCCGTCGCCATCCCCGAACCCAGCTGCCGTTGTCGCTGCCCGTCGTAAGTTTGTTTTTGTTTTGTTTTTTTTCTTCCATTTTTATTTTTTGCTGTTTTTGCTAGCTTATAACTATATATATATAATATATATAATATGTGTAGTGTGTAGTGGTAGTGGTAGGAAATGAAATGGGTTAAAATTAAAACTTAAAAGGCACACTAAGGCAGCACCGCAGCAGTAAGTTTTTTCATTTTACCTTTCTTTTTTTTCCCCCATTTTTTAGTTATTATTTGGTACTTTGATTTATAGTTATACTATATATAATATGTTTGTGTGTTTAGTGTTGAAAATTTGAGAGTTGAAAAAAGAAAATTGGCAAGTCATTTTTAAGGCAGTGAGGTGAGCTTACTGCTAACTGCCTTACTAAGTTTTTCATCCCCCCATATTTATCTATTATTAAATTATTATTATCTATAGTTATACTCATATATAATATGTTTAGTGTTTATATTTGTGTTGAAATGTGTATATTGATGATTATATATTGATACTTGATATATTGTTGAAAATTGTAGAATGTCGAACTCGAACTCGAACCGAAAGGATCCAGCATGGCAATACGGGGAATTGCCTAATTCTAACAATACGAACAATATAAAATGCATCTTTTGTCCAATGGTTACAAAGGGAGGAATCACGAGGCTCAAGCAACACTTTGTTGGAGGTTTTAAGAATGTAAACCGTTGTGATAAATGTCCGGAGTATGTTCAAGAAGAGATAAAGACTCTTATGGAGAAAAAGAAAGTGCTAAAAGAGCAAATGAACGCAATGCCTCATTTTGATCAAGTAGCTGAAGAACGTGAAATGGACCAACGAAACTTTGATCGTACTAGTAAAGGTAAACAGGCTTCAAGCTCGTCGGTTCACTCATCATTCCCACAGCCTAAGCCGAAACCTCCAAGGCAAATCAGTCCTCTCGATATATACTATAGAAAAGATGAGGATGAGATTTGTGATGAGAGAAAGAGGAACAGTGCAGGTGCTTTTGCATACAATGAGAGTAGGAAGATTCTGAGGGATAATGCGGTGCAAAAGTTCGCTAGGTGGATGTATGATAAAGCTCTTCCATTCAATGTTGTAAACGGTGATACCATTGGCCCTTGGGTTCAAGCTATTGGCAATTTAGACCTGATATGAAGCCTCCTACATATCATGAGATGAGGGTTGTTTATTTGAAGAAAGAAATGGAGCACACAAAAAACCTCCTAAAATGCCACGAGGAAGAGCAAGCTAAATATGGTTGCACAATTATAGCTGATGGTTGGTCGGATAAAAAAAATAGGTCATTGATTAACTTCCTCGTGAATACACTTAGAGGAAGCAGGTTCATTGAATCACTTGATGTATCAAATGAGTCTCACACGGGTGAGTTTATATTCAGCTTGTTGGATAAAATGGTGCAAAAAGTTGGCGTGAATGATGTGGTTCAAGTAGTCACAGATAGCGCAAGTTCAAATGTTTTAGCAGGTGAGAAATTATTATAATTTTTTAAATTAAAGAAAGTATTAAATATTTAAGCTTTTTAAGTATAAAATATTTTATCTTATTATTTTATTTAACAGGAAAATTGTTGGAGGCTAAATATCCACACTTGTATTGGACGCCGTGTGCCGCTCATTGCTTAGACTTGATGCTCGAAGACATCTTTAAAATTCCTTTATTGAAGAAGACCATTGAGCGAGCAATCCAAATTAGTGGTTGTATTTACTCTAAACTACAATTATTGAGTATGATGAGGGAGTTCACCAATGATAAGGAAATGGTTAGGGCGGCGAAGACCCGGTTTGCTACCGCCTTTCTAACTTTGAAGCGGTTTCATGAAGAGAAAACAAATTTGAAAAAAATGTTTACCTCTGATGCATTCACCCAAAGTAAGTATGCAAAAGAGGAAAAGTGTAAGACGGCGGCTAAAGTGATACTGATGCCTACTTTTTGGACCAATGTGCTTTATGCAATTAAAATTGCCGGTCCATTAGTGAAAGTTCTTCGGTTAGTAGATGGGGAGCAGAAGCCTCCAATGGGATATATATATGAGGCAATGGATAGGGCTAAAGAAGCAATAAATGACTCTTTTGGAGGAAATGAAGAAAGGTATGCCGAGATTTTCAAGATCATTGATAGAAGATGGGCAGTCCAGCTCCACCAACCTTTACATGCAGCTGGTTACATCCTTAACCCAGAGTTCTTTTATGCAAACACAAATGAAGACCCAAAGCTTATGAGTGGTTTTTATGCTTGTGTCGAGAGATTAGTTCCAGATGTTGAGACAGCAGATAAGATTAGCGTGGAGCTATCGTCCTACATAAAAACCGAAGGACTTTTTGGAGTACCAGCAACTATTAGACAAAGAACCATAAAATCACCCGGTAATAAGCATTTTTTATATTTATTTTACAAGTTACAATGCTTTATTACCTATTTTGGACCGCCTAACATTTGGATTTCCATTTCCTTATCAAATTTAGCTGATTGGTGGTTCTCTTTTGGATCAAATTGCCCAAATATACAAAAGTTTGCCATCAAAGTACTCAGTCTCACTTGTAGCTCATCTGGATGTGAGCGAAATTGGAGTATATTTGATCTTGTAAGTATAATTTACAATTTTACAAATTAAAGTACTTATCTAGTTATATTATTAAAGTAATTTTCTAAACATAAACTTATACAGGTTCATACCAAGAAGAGAAATAAGTTGCTTCACAAAAACATGAACGACTTGGTTTTCATCAAATACAATAGAAGTCTAATTCATCGTTATGATGAGCGTAATTTGATTTATCCAATTTCTCTTGAGGAGATAGATGAATCGAACGAGTGGTTGGTGGGAGAAATGGAAGAAGATGGGAACAATTTTGTACATGGTAAGGAGGACGGTTTAACTTGGAATATGGCTTCACAAGCGGCTGGAGTGGATGAAGATGCATATGCTTTTAGATCACGACCTTCAAGAGCTCCACAAGTGTATACAAGAAAGGCATTTTCATCAAAGACAACAAAGAAAGCATCTAATCGCGGCGCATTGCATTTAATTGATGAAGAAGAAGACGATGATGGCTATGAAGGAGAGGATGATGATATCATTGGTGAGGCCCATGAGGATGAGGATGATGGTGATGATGATGAGCATGAGGATGGTGGTGGTGGTGGTAGTGGTGAGGAGGACGAGGAAGAGGAGGAGGATGTCCAGTTAGCGAGTTTAGATTTAGATGATTAGAGTATTAATTTAAACTTCTAGACTATTTCTATATTTATTGCTTTGAAATGCTTATGTGTGAAATACTTGTTATTTATATTTATGGTTATTATTGTTAAAAAAGTGGCATATTATTTATTTTATAATTATGTATAATTATTTTTTTCCTCGATAAGGCGTCGCCACGCCGCGCCATACACCATGGGACCCTTGTCGCCACGCCGCGCCATTAACAACTATGGTGCAGCCATAATTCTTCATCGTCATACTCGTGGAGTGAATCGTGTCATTCCAGGCTGAGAAACTTGGGTCTCCGGATTTGGGTTAGATCGGAGAGCAAAGTGCTTTTACTAAGCTACATTGCGGAAAATGCTTTTTACCCTTAATGCAAATATGACATTGATCAACTTGAATTTGACAAAGTCTTGGCACCACAATTTTTCATGAAATCCTCATGAGCTTCTTTTGGACGTAAACGGTGCAACTTTAATATAGGTGGAAGACAATTTGTAAATGAAATTCACAACTGGCGTGCATTATCTTCCTAAATGCAAAATTATCAATCTGATAACGTATTGACAAATTTAATAAAAAATACTAATAGTTAAGGTTCAATAACAATTTAATAATTAGGGATAATGGGAGACACCCCTCAGTTATGGGGTGATGTGCACTTTGCCCCCTCACTTATCATAAAATGTGCACTTCACCCCCTCGGGCAGTTCGGGCAGATTCGGACACCACACTTATCATAAAAATTTGACTTTTGCCCTCTGACTTATGTGTCTTTGTAGCACTTTGCCCCCGACTTATGTGTTTTTGTAGCATTTTGCCCCCTCACTTATGGGTTTTGTAGTATTTTGCCCCTGCCCGAGCTGCCCGAGGGGGTGAAGTGCACATTTTATGATAAGTGAGGGGGCAAAGTGCACATTTTAATAAATTAGGGGGCAAAATACACATCAATCCATAACTGAGGGTGTCTGCTATTATCCCTAATAATTATCACTCTTTGGAAAAAACATATTAACAATTGAAATTATATTATAATATTCTGGAACAAAATTTATTGCTTGCTTACTTCGAGAGGTCCTGGTCAAATCCACATAATAAAATAATAAAAACCTTGGAAATATCTGTTTTCTTGGAAAAAAATATGAAAAAGTTAGATAGGGACATTTTGGAAAAAGGACGAGCTGGTGGAATAAAGATCTTTAGTTAATAATCACAGTCCCAGATAATGTCCACCTTATTGAAGCTTCTTTTTCATTGGATAATGTTAGTTGACTAATGGCTGTTTTTAATCTTCTAATTTTCACACTCTATACATTAAAGAATTTAGTCCAATGTGTTTAAAAAAAAAAAATGAATTTAGTCCAAGGATAGGCAGAGACGGAGCCAAAGGGGTTGACAGGAGCACCCGCCCCTAAATTTTGAGAAAATTAAAATTTTACCCTATAAAATTTTCAAATTTGAAACTTTGTCCCCCTTCAAAACTTAAAAATATCTAGTTTTGACCCTTATTTTGTATTCACCTCCTGAATCCCAAATTCTTAAAAATATCTAATTTTGACCCTTATTTTGTATTCACCTCCTGAATCCCAAATTCTGATTTCGTCTACGAGGCTATCCATATCCTCCAGTTAGTGTTTAATCTTATATTTCAATTGATAAATGGATGCGTAATCTAAATAATTCACACCTAATTACATATTTAAAGAAATCTTAAATATATATTTAATAAAATATTTTATACAATTAACATGTATATATCATATATTTATTGTACGGAGTACAATGGAAAATTTCAAAAAAATATATGTTAGACTAATTTCAAAAATCCATGGCGTTTATCTTGATAACACAATAAGATTTATTGTGTGTGATCAAGTGTAAAAGAGATGACATAGACTAACAGACTAACATTTAGAAAGAAAAAAAAAACACATCTCGATCTGACATGGAATTCCCCAAATATTTTCACCTAAAAATCACCATGATGACAAGTGATAACTAATCATGACAGAAAAGATAAAGACAACTAATTGTGAAAAGACAAAGACAGCTCACAAACTTAAGAACAAGGCAATAATGAATATACTTCAACAAAAAGGAATTTACACAAAAATTAAAAACAAACACATTCTAATTTCTAATTGAAACCAATAATCCATTAAAATCCCAAAGAACAATTTCAAAGTCTCCAAATTATTTTAAAGGGTAAAAACAGAAATATACGGATGATAATGATGATTATAGAATTGAGAAACCCTTCAATGCAACCAAAATCAAAACGCATCAATTTTTTTCCCCTTTTGTTGTCTGCTTAACAAATCAATTTCTGTCCAGAGTTCATCAGAAGCATGCATCAAGGAGGCAACAGCAACATAGTGCAGCCAAACTGCACAAAACATGAAAAATCAAATCAAATTCTATTTCCTTATTCGACACTAATATAAAAATCTACGCTAGACCAAGTCATACTCGTGTACACATGTTAAGGTGAACTGTATGTGATCCCACACACATTTGTATAAAAGATATGAACACAAAATAATCTCTTGAAACATTGGACTCAATCAGTGGAAAAATCTATACTAGATTGAGACCAATAGTTCTAGTGTGTCTCTCTCTCACATAGCAAGGCGTAATGTGTGACGTCCCCGTGTGAGAGAGATAGACACAAAATTTACAATCAGACCATTAGTTTCGGTCTGACATAGAATTACCCTACGTCTATCATAGAATTACCCGAAATGAAATAGGAGTGAATTGTTAACTAGTAATTCACAATTTTATAAATCATCGATTTGGAAAATAAAATGAATCATGAATTACAATATTCAGTTTAACAAAAAATTTAGAGTAATTTCGAGATTCATTCAAATTAAACCTAAATCCTTGGGGATCCAATCACCGACGCTCTAGCGCATGGTAACAACCGTGCGGCCGCACCGCGTTGACTCACAGTCAAGACACCAAAACAAGCACAAAAAAAGCCCTAGATTCACCAGATCTGAATCCAACTCACATCAATCAACCAATCAAAATCGAAAGATAAACAACAAATCCAAACTCACGCATCAAAATCAATCGCAATTGAAAATTCAAACTCTTGGATCGGCGGAAGTTAAAGACGTACCATCCTTCCATGAAACCGGGGCTATTGGACTGCTGTTGCTGCTGCGGCGGCGGTTGAGCGTATTGAGGCGCGTACTGCGGCGGATACCCCTGCGGAGGGTATCCTTGCGGCGGATAACCTTGCGGCGGATACGCATCCTTCGGATATCCTTCCGGCGGGTAACCTAAACATCGGAAACCACAAATCAGAACAATAATTCATCAAAATAAGAACAATTAAACAAAACTTATGCGCGGATAAACTGTACATCGAAAACTCACAAATCATCCCAACAATTCATCAAATTAAGAACAGTTAAACAAAAATTACGCGCGGATAACGTGTACATCGAAAACTCACAAATCAGAACAAGAATTCATCGAATTAAGAACAGATTACACAAAAATTACGCAATAAAACTTGCCTTGAGGGGGAGGTACACCAACAGGGGGTTGATTCTGATTGTAGTAACTCATGATTTGTTGGAGGAATGAAAATAGAGATTTAGTGAGAGAATTTGAGAGGATATTTTTCCTTTTTAGAGAGAGAAAAAGTGAATAGACTGAGAGACAACTGTTTCTCGGGGATTTTATATATGTAGAGGATAGATTGAGTGAGGGAGTTGGAGTTTATTGTATTGGGAATAAAAAGGTGGGCTAAGTGCTAATGTACGCGTATGATGCGCGTTTTAGATTACTTTATTCCTAAGTTAAAAATCTACTCACATCTCCAATATATATAATGAAAAAAGCGTGTAGCATGTTACACTCGGCCGTGTATTTCCTACCGAGACAATTCGGGATCAATCCGTTCTGGATACATGAGCCTATCGTATAGGGTTTTTCTAGTGCGACTTAACCCCTTCATGTGATTTGCAAGTTATTTCATAAAGGCGAGATTTACCCAGAGCGCACCTTTGGGTAACGACTGCGGGTTCCTACTAAACAAAAAACAAAGTAGCATGTTACACTCCGCCTTTTGCTTTCACCCCCCCACCCCCCGGAGAAATTACATTACCGTCCCTATAATATTTTCTTTTGGTGCCACATTTTATCTAATTTTGACTTTAGTGACATTATTTCCATAATATTGCATAATAAGTCCTTTTACTTTGTCTTTCGTTAAAAATTAACAGAGTTGGCCAAATTTTCGTCCCCATATTATTAATTTTGGTACCACATTTTATCCAATTTTGACTTTACATTATTTCCAAAATATTGCATAATAAGTCCTTTTGGTTTGTCTTTCATCTTTCATTAAAAAATTGACGGAGTTGGCCAAATTTTCATTCCCGTAGTTTTCAATTTTGGTACCACATTTTATCCAGTTTTGACTTTAGTGACATTATTTCCATAATATTGCATAATAAGTCCTTTTATTTTGTCTTTCGTTAAAAATTGACGGAGTTGGCCACATGATTATCACATGCTCATTTAGTTGACTTATATTCTTTAAGTTGCATTTTAGTCCCCTTGAACCACGTATCTTGTATGAAATCCTCTTAAAATAAAAGTTTGAATCGCTTACTCCTTTCCTGAGCTATCTTGTGAATTATCACAAATGCCCCTGAAGTCTTTATTTTTTCCCTTTTTAGTTTTCCATTCTTTTGGCCATTTTTTTTAGCCTTTTCTTTTCATATCCATATCCGCCCAATTAAAGGGTGTTAAAAAGTAATACAGATATTATGGAAGGGTAATGTAATTCAGGGATAAGTGACAAACATTTCTTTAGGAGTTCAGTACACAAATTGTGTAATTTAGGGGACATATTGCTAATTTAGGGGACTTATTGCTAATTTAGGGGACAAGAAATTAGTTTCTAGGAGTTGGAAAAAATTAAGTGACTAACTTTACCTAACTATGGGATTAATATTGGAATTATTGTGAAATGGGAAAAGTCCAAATTTGTGTAAATTAAGGGATGAAGATGATACAAAAAGTGAAAGTGACCTATCTCATTGGACTAAAAATGCAATTTTGCAGCTTCGCTCTTTTTTATTTTTTAAACACCTTTTAATGTGTACGCTTAAATTATTGTGTTTAAAAAATTATTATATTTTAAATGATGTTATGTCATTTCAATATATTAGTTGGTTTTATTGCATGAACTAATATGATATAATGGAAAGAATTGACTGATATACAGAAAAGTTTGAAGAGGAGAAAAAAATTGAGAAAAAAATGTAAGAAATGTTGACATTTATCTTTTAGATGGAGCTAATTTTGTCAATACCTTAATTACACACGGAGATAGTTTAGTTGATCGTCTAACCAGCAGTGACCCTTAACTCATTTAATTTTTCGATTTGATTAACAATTCGAATTTTGAAACATTGCTTTGGAGACAAACATAAAATGATGACATTTTTTTTACATATGTGTTTTGTAGGGTATTTTTATAATTATAGACAAATTTTCTTTTTTTGAACGAATCGATTACATAATACATCTCATAAATATCAAACAATAATAATTGACAACTGACTAATAACTATTACAATCAGTTAACAATTAGTATGAAAGTAGAGAAATGCACGCGCAGATGGGAATCAAACCCAAAATCTCTTATCTTGAGTCTCAACTTTGCTAATAAATACTTAGGGCATGTTTGTTTGTATTTCCATTCTACCTTTTTCATTTTCATTTTCATTTGAAAATGAAATTATATTGTTTTTAACTGAAAATATTTTCATTCTCATTTTCATTTTAACGTTCCTTGATAAATTACATTTCACATTAATTTTCTCTTACTTTCTTTTTTTTAATCATTTTTTCTCTCCTTTGTTTTATCTTTCTTTACAACACTATTCACTTAATCATTACTTTTCAATCATTTCACATATCGCCAATCATCAATTCCAATAATTTCAAAAATACAATCAAACACACCAACTTCTCTCACACAAAAATAAAAAAACTCATTCCCCCATACAATTTTAAAAATGACGGTTGAAAGTAAAATGAAAATACATCCAAACAGAGCTTTTTAGTCTTCATCGGCTGTTTTCATCCAAACACATCCAAATGTTCGGGCCCTGTCATTGTTGTTTTCATCCATTTCCTTTGCTTTTGTTAGTCGTCGTTGTAATTTTGTTGCACATTTTATTGCCTGATCAGATTTATCAAGAGGGTGTTCTTGGACTCTCGTTACTTGCGTCAGAGGTTTTAGCCGCTGATTTGATTGATCAATAGAAGTATTTACCGTTTCCTCGTTGAAAAAGAAAAAAAAAAAAGTCTTCATCGGCTGAAGTCTGAACTGTCCAATTAAATACTCAAACATTGCTATAGCTAGAGCAACAAAATCCATCTTATATTCAGACTCAATTATAATCTTATTTAATATCGGTCCTATGATCCCCACTAATTAACACATGCTAGTAAATACAACTGCCAACTCAAAGATATTCTCTTATGAGATTCGCATTAAAGTAACAATGTGTGTATTTTTTATTAAAATTAAATAGGTTAAGCTAAATAATATCTGATATAAATTGTAAAATCACAAAAGTTTTGATTGGAAAAGAAAAAATAATAATTTTCCATGTAATATCTGGAAGCAGCCGTCCCCATCCACCAGCCAACGACAGAATTTGAAGTGGGCAACTGGCATAAAAATTAAATAAATATTTCCTTTCATGTTTCTAGGGGAGGAAAAAACATATGCAGCCAGCCCATATATTTCTTGAAAAACTTTAGGTTTTATGTATTTTCCTTGTTTTTATTTAATTTGATCGAATTCAACTAATCTCACTTGATCAATTATTTTGATATCGTTGAGTTGAATTTCGAACAATATCTCTCGAGATAATGTTATTACACAATTGTCATTATGTTACTTATAATTCTCGAAGCTCAAATGTCAAAAAATCCCTAAAATAAGATCTCGAAAACTATTCAAAATCATGAAAATATTTTTGACCGGTATTTGATGCGTTTATATAAGACATTTTCTTCCAAGTATCGTTATTTTGACTCAATATTTTCTTGTACATTATAATTTTCTTATGAGGCATTAATTTGAGATTTTCGTGGACTATTATTTCATGGAATTGTCTTCCTCTAATCGTTTATGGGAAAATTGCATTGTCCCACTCTTGAACGTACTACACGTAATATATGTTTCCACATCCATTCATGTTTAAAATATTGGTATATATTTTTTTTCATTCAATTTTTTCATTCAATTTACTGGTTAAAGTTTATAATACCCTTCAATATTTTTGAGCTAAAAGTGAATGGAAAATGAGCAAGTTGTTATTAAATAACTTTATAGTAAAACCAAATAACGAAAATAAAGAATTTTTAGAAATATCTCTAAAATCCCTAAATTAATAAAAATTTGATTTTATGAATAATTTATCACATGGAACAATTTACTATTTTATTTGTGCTATTTTGCATTTTTTTTATTTCCATGGCAATATTCAATCAATTGGTTTAGTATTTTTTTTTTATATTGTTTTTAGTATAACTTCGTATTCAAAATCGAGGATTTAGGGCGAATCTTGAGTTTTCTTTTCTTTCAATTAGCGCCAATTAATTTATAATTTATTTATACATAGTCATAAGTTAATTTTTTTATAGCATTTCTATTTCAGAACAAAAATAGCTGACAATTTCTTTTATTAATTATTTATGACTTAAGAGTTATAGAGATGTATTTTATTATAATGTCATCTAAAGATACTCTGACAATTTTTCGTTCCCCAATAAATTATTAAACATAATTTAATTTTTTTAGCTCAACAATGAAAGACATTTTAGATTTTAACCAGTAAATTTGATGAATAAGTTGCAAGACGAGAGGTTTATGCGAAGTAAGAGGTGTGAATATAAAATGTTCATAACTCAGGAAGGTTGACGTAATTATCTCAATCTTTTATTTATTTATTTATTTGGTAAATCATTCTTTTATTATTGTTGGAAGTGAAAATTTCACAACTCAAATGACAATTCTTTTTTGGGGGTACTGAAAGTGGAAGGTTGTCTAGCTGACCAAACATTATTTTTAGTATTAGGATGTTTCTTGGCTTTTTCCATCACTACGACACTACCTTTTCACGAGCTATTCATAGAGAGTTGCGTAACTCCCTAACATATTCGAATTCTTGAAAATATTCAAGAATGGTCATCTTTCTTAAATATGATTTTAATTTATTGGGAAAATTGCATAAGATCCCCCTGTGATAAGCGAAATCTATGCCAAACTATCATGTATTACGTTTTTTGTGTAGCGCCCATTGTGTTCTATTTTCTTCTGAATACTCTTCCTTTTTTTTCCATCATAAATGTCAGTCTGAATGCTTTTTTGCCCCTACATGTTTCTAAAAGATAAAATAATTTAATTTGGGTTGGATCTAGAACATTTATAATGGAAAAAAAAACAAAAAAATCAAAAAAGGGAGAGTATGCGCTACGCAAAAAAACGTAACACAGGGTAGTTTGACGCAAGTTTCGCTTATCACAGGGGATCTTATGCAATTATCCCTAATTTATTTTAGTCCAAACTTGTATTACACTCATATATTATTCGTACATATTTATAATTGAGAAATACTTTGTTTTTCGTGTGCATTCTGAATATAACGAATAATACTCATACTTGTGAGTTGAACAGTAACATATCCCGCATTAATTTTAACGAATAATACTCTATATTTGGCATTAAAATTAATAATTATAATTAAAAATTGTATTAAATTAATTATTAATTGAATATTATACTATTAATAAACACAAAATATTAAGAATTTATCAAATTATTAATTATAACTAACAAATGACTCTTACAAAATACTTTTTCAATTATATAAAAGCAAGTCTAAGCAAGTATGCCTTACAAAATAATACAAAAATAAGTCATATTTTTACTCTCGAATAATTAATTTTTATTTGTATCTGTACATGTACTAATACGTTTTTTTTCCTATTCTTGTATCATTAAGCCTATTTTTCCATAACATTCAACAAAAATTCATAAAATACTCATACGTATTAAACACGAATATTTGTTGTCCCACATTAACTAACTAGGGTTTTAATATAGAATTTAATGACTACACAACTTTAATTATATATGAAAAATTATTCTTCAAATCGCATTTGGCAACGGATAGGATTTCCTATTGCAAACCCTATTGCATTTCCTATTGCAAGGTATAGATGAACGATACGCATTCAACGAAAATTCATTAATTACATGTGTCATTTACTCAATACCCTTGCAATAGGAGATGTAATAGAATTTGCAATAGAATATCTTATTTGATTTTATGAAACTCAATTAATTATATAACAATTATTATATTTGTAGTGTATTTGTCACTCTTATCAATAGCTTAGCTCAAAAAGGATTTGAACAAGTATCCTTTTTTTTCTTCAATTCTAGACTAAGAGGATATTCTGACCCGACAAATTTGGACATATAGTTTTTAATCATGGGTTTCAAAAACCCTATAAAACTCCAAATAAGGAGAGAAAAGTCACAACTTATAATCATATACATTGAGATTAAAATGATGTTTATATACATTGAAGGTGCAGTTAAATAAGGTAGTGATGGGGTCAATACCTTGAAGTCTTTGACCTTAGATTTCGAGTGATCGTTGTGCTAAAATTTGTGGTAAGTAACATAATTAATAATGGTGGAGTTGTAAATGAATTGGGTTGACTTAAACAACTTATTCAAGCTTATTGAATTATTATCAAGCTTCAAATTTTTTGTTTGGTAAAGCGTGCAGCATGCTACACTTCGCCTTTTGCTTTCCCCCCACCAAAGTTACAGTTTCGTCCATATATTATTTTATTTTTGGTACCACAGTTTATCTAATTTTGACTTGCACATTATTTCCAAAATATTGCATAATAAGTCCTTTTCGTTTGTCTTTCATCTTTCATTAAAAATTGACGGAGTTGGCCAAATTTTCGTCCCCGTAGTTTTAAATTTTGGTACCACATTTTAATCCAATTTTGACTGTAGTGACATTATTTTCATATATTGCATAATAAGTCCTTTTACTTTGTCTTTCGTAAAAAATTGACGGAGTTACCCAAATTTTCGTCCCCATATTTTTTCAATTTTGGTGCCACATTTTATCCAATTTTGACTTTAGTGACATTATTTCCATAATATTGCATAATAAGTCCTTTTACTTTGTCTTTCGTTAAAAATTGACGGAGTTAGCCAAATTTCCGTCCTCATATTTTTCAATTTCGGTGCCACATTTTATCCAATTTTGACTTTAGTGACAATATTTCCAAAACAGTGCATAATAAGTCTTTTGGTTTGTCTTTCATCTTTCATTAAAATTTGACGGAGTTGGCCAAAATTTCGTCGCCGTAGTTTTCAATTTTGGTACCACATTTTATCCAATTTTGGCTTTAGTGACATTATTTCCAAAATAATGCATAATAAGTACTTTTATTTTGCCTTTCGTTAAAAATTAACAGAGTTGGCCACATGATTATCACATGCTCGTTTAGTTGACTTCTATTCTTTAAGTTGCATTTTAGTCCTCTAGAACTACGTATCTTGCATGAAATCCTCTTAAAATAAAAGTTTGAATCGCTTACTCCTTTTCTGAGCTAACTTGTGAATTATCACAAATGCCCTGAAATATTTATTTTTTCCCTTTTTCAGTTTTCCATTCTTTTGGCCATTTTGTAGCCTTTTCATTTCATATCCATATCCGCACAATTAAGGGGTGTTAAAAATAATAGATATTATGGAAGGGTGATGTATTTCAGGGATAAGTGACAAAAATTTCTTTAGGGGGTCGAATTCGATACACAAATTGTGTAATTTAGGGGATATATTGCTACTTTTGCCATTAGTTTCTAGTAGTTGGAAAAAATTAAGTGACTAACTTTACCTAACTATGGGGATTAATATTGGAATTATTGTGAAATGGGAAAAGTTCAAATTTGTGTAAATTAAGGGATGATACAAAAAGTGAAAGTGAACTATCTCATTGGACTAAAAATGCAATTTTGCAGCTTCGCCCTTTTTTTATTTTTCAAACACCTTTTAATGTGTATGCTTAAATTATTCTGTTTATTTTTTAAACGATGTTATGTCATCTCAATGTATTAGTTGGTTTTATTGCATGAATTAATTTGATATAATGGAAAGAAATTGACTGATATACAGAAAAATTTGAAGAGAAAAAAACTGTAAAAAATGTTGACATTTATCTTTTAGATATAGCTAATTTTGTCAATACATTAATAACACAAGTAGATAGTTTAGTTGATCGTCGAACCAGTAATCCTTAACTCACTTCACCTATGTTTGTTTACATTTTTTAAATTCATTTTCATCATCCTAAATCATAAAATCCTAAAAAAATACAATACAAAATATTTACATTCAACTCACATTTTCTCAACTTTATTTTTTCAATCTTCAATATAATTACCTATCAATCACTATATTTACACAATCATCAATCAATAATCATTTACTCCACTAATATTTTTCTCTTTCATAATTTACAATCATTTAACCTAACTATCCAAAATACGCATTTTTCGAAAAAAATTCAAAATTTTAACTCAAAACATAAACATACATGGCCTTAATTTTTCGATTTTGATTCGAATTTTGAAACATTGCTTTGGAGACGAACATAAAATGACGACACTTTCTTTACACATGCATGTGTTTTGTAGGGTAGTTTTAAATTATGAGCTGGATACATTTTCTTTTTTTAATGAATCAGTCAAATAATGTATCAAATGAATATCAAATAGTAATAATTTAATTTTAATTAATGATTTTTACAATTAATTAACAACTATTACGAAAATAGAGAAATACCCACATGCAGATGAGAATCGAACTCAAAACCTCTAATATCTTGAGTCTCAATTTCGGTAATGAAGACTAGTCTTCATCCGCCGAACTAGTCAATTAAATACCCAAATATTGGGGAAATTCTAGAATATACCGGATCCAATGAAGCCGGTATATTCAACACCATTGGATGCAAATGTATTGAATGATTTTTACTATTTTGTCCCTGTATCTAATGGTGTATGGTGTACCGGCCTTGTTGGACCTGGTCTAGCATAGAATCACCCCAAATATTGCTATAGTAGAGCAAACAGACTCCATTTTAAATTCAGACTCAATTACAATCTTATTTAATAGGAAAAATTTCACACAGACCCCCCTCATTTATTGTGTAATTACAAAAATCCCCCTCACTTATTGAAAATTACCAACAAAACCTCTCATGTAAAAAATTTCTTATAATTGCACCCCCTGTGTGTGTAACAATTCTTATAATTTTACTCCTGTAAACTTTACACCTGAGGGGGTGGTGTTGGTAATATTTAATAAAGGGAAATTTTTGTAATTATATAATAAGTGAAGGGGTCTGTGTGTAATTTTTCTTATTTAATATTGGTCCTATCAGAGGATCCCCACTAATTAACACATGCTAGTGAATGTACAAATGACAACTCAAAGATATTCCCTTATGAGATTCGTATTAAAGTTAGAATGTGTATATTTTTAATTGAAATTAAATAAGTTAAAGCTAAATAATATCTTATATAAAGTATAAAATTACAAATGTTTTGGTTAAAAAAGACAAAAAAGTAAATAAAATTAATTTTCCATGTAATATCTTGAAGCAGCCGTCGCCAGCCAGCCAGCCAGCACCCAAGAACAAAGAACTTGAAGTGAGCAACCGGCTTTAAAAATTGAATAATTCTGTCCTTTAATGTTTCTAGGAAAAACATATGTAGCAAGCACATAATTTTCTTGAAAAACTTTATTTTTTATGTATTTTCATTGTTTATATTAAATTGATTAAATTCAACTAATTTCATTTTACGAAAGATTTTGATATCGTTAAATTAGCTTTCGAAAAGTATTTCCCAAGATAATATTATTACAAATTGTCAGTATGCTATTTGTAATTCTTGGAGCTCAAATGTCAAATTTCGAAAAGTAATACATAAGAAGTTATTCGAACTCATGAAAATATTTTTGATGCATTCTAGCTAAAGTTATATCATATATGATAATATTTGACGCATCAAGATCTAAAAATTGAGAAGTAGAGATGGTTACCTCCCCAAAAAAAAAAAAAAAAAAAATTCTTCTGTATTAATTTTGACTCAATATAATCTTGTACATTAATTATACGTTTCTTATGAGGCATTAATTTGAGACTTTTTGTGTACTATTATTTGATGGAAATTGTCTTCCTCCAAACTTTTATTATTGTTGCGAGATTTTCAAAACTAAATAAAAAAAGTTCTTTGGGGGCAATTAAACAACATTCAATGTAAGTGGTCACGGTGACCAAATATTATTTCACTATCAGAAGTTTCTTGGTTCTTTCCTAAATTCCTTCACTACTTTTTCAAGAGCGATTCATAGGGAGTTGCGTAATTCCCTAATAAATTCCAATTTTTGAAAATATTCAAGAGTTATCCTCTTTATTAAATATGATTCCAATAGACTTCAATGAATCCCTCAACTTAGTTATATATGGAAAATTATTGTTACACTGCATTTCGTAGAATTCACTGAGCACTTGACGAATATTATTATAAGCAACTTACTTTGATTTTTAGTCAATCCAAGCTGAAATGAATATGTGATTGTGTTCTTTTAATCGAGTCAAACACAAGTCATATTCATGTAACTTAATTTCTTTGCACATACTTCAATATTATTAATCAAACTAAGCGCGTCTTGGACCTTATTTGTGGTGATCAACTGTGGAACTTCTGGAAATTTGAATCCCAAAAAAAAAACCTTATGATGTGTTCAATCCAACTTGATTTGCTTGATCGACTTCGAGTAACAAGTTAAACTTGAATCTTCAATTAGGTTTCAAATAACTATCCATTTCCAATCGAATATCGAATAGCCTAGCCGTTTTTAGCCCTAGGTTACATGCATGGAGTTGCCACCCACAATTGTGTTATAGTATCACACAATTTATTTTCCCACTAATTACATTTACACTAAAAGTAATTAATGAGCCACGTATTTAAGCACTTAATATAAACAAAATATTTTTACATGAAACATATTGTGCATATGGTTTTATTAAACCAAAATACTCTTCACTGAAGTGCTTGAACGAAACAAACTTCACATTACCATAAAAAAACTTAGTTAAATAAAAAAAATTCAAAAAGAAAAAACTTAACTCTTTTTTTTTAAAAAAAATTCTAGACGACGGGGATACCCTAACCCGACAAACCCGGATCGATAGTTTTTAATCATAGGCCACATAGACCCTATAAAACTCCAAATATGGAGAGAAAAATCAGAACGTGTGACTGTCTGGAATTGAACTCATGATTTCCAAATGAAAGTGGGAGCTAATATCACTAATCTAACAAGTTTCGGGTAAAAAACTTAATTCTTTTTAGCAAACATCATGGCTTCTTTAGTAGCTGATGGACTAACTTTGTGGAAATGCTTCCTATATTCATCCACCACAACTGTCTTATACTCCTCAATGGACTCCCCATCTTTTACAGGCCCAATCTCAGCTTGGGCCGGTGGGTTATAAAACAGTGCTACCGAATACCGATCCTTATCGGATTGGGTCACGACCCGGTGCAACGAGCTCTTAAGCCTTCCATTGCTCATTATTTCAATGAAATCTCCCAAATTCACTACTAATTTGTTGCATGGCCATGGCACTGTGAGCCATTGATTGTTTTTGCATACTTGGAGCCCATTTGAGGATCCACATTGCATCAAGAATGAAAGAGTGCTTATGTCGCTGTGGGGGGATATGCCCATCGTTAAGTCGGGTCTAGGGCACGGTGGGTAGCAGTTCACTCTAACATTGATATCGCTCGTTTCAGGGTCAAAATACTGTAAGAATTCTCGTCTATCGACCGATATTGCTTCAGCTAGGGCTTGCAGTAACTCATCCATAACTTCCCTTGCAGCCTTCACGTATCTTTCAATGACCGACCTGCCATTTAAGCATATAATTAAGTGTGTTTTTGAATTATTACTAACAAACTCTTATAGAAGTGTCGAAATAATTGTGCCTTGTGATTACTCGCACAAGGCCAATGTTTTAGCATTTTACATTATAAGCTTATCATATTACCGAGCTATCATCACCCTACTTGGACGATACTTATTAGTAACAGATATGATAAAAGAAGAAATATACTGAAAATAAACAAACACACAAAAATACATGTATCTATGTGGTTGGTTTAAATCTGCTTACGTCCATTATAACACAAGATATTTTTATTCAATTTCTGGTTATAGGTACACAAGGAACCATAAATTTGCCAAGCATAACGCCGCGACTCCCTGCTTAAAAACAAGGTTCGGATGGTTTCCATCTCAAACCCCGTGATCAAACGATAAAAGATGATCAACTATGTTGCACGCGATCTATTTAAAAAAAATTCTTGTTATTAGAAAAATTAATAAAAAAAATACTCATATTTTTTTTAAAAGAAAGCACTTGTATTGGCAAGGACGGAGCCAGGGGCTGGAGGGTGCGCTCGTCCCCCCTCAATTTTGAAAAATTATTTTTTTATCTTACAAAATTTTTGATATTTGAATTTCGTCCCCCCTCAAAATCGAAAAATATCACGTTTTCTCCCTTTTCTTTGAGTTCGCCCCCCCCCTCCCCTCTCCTCCCCAAAACCCAAAATCCTGTCTATAACGAAAGAGATATAAGAGTATAAAGTATATCAAAAGTTGTGATTGAACCTAGTTCCTTATTATATTTTTCTCAATAGATATAGCGTACCGTACCGCGAGGGACTTGCTATTTCACAACAATCTCGCCCCCTCAATAAAATTCCTTGCTCCATCCCTGTGTATTAGTACCTGAAATTGGATGGATTGTTAGGCCAAACATTAAGCCCATCAGTGGCGCCTTTGGGAGCTGCCTTCATGGTCAAACGATCAATCCAATCCACCGGTTGATCAGCCGATCTTGCAAGGAGCCGTCCATATCCCATGTTATCCGCATTCATGTACGTTCCAACACTGGATTTCTTCTCCTCAAATGGTAACTCGAAGAACCCTTTTACGACTCTCTTTACATCCTCCACGACTCGTGGATCCAACCCGTGGTTCTCGATTATAAACATACCCCATTCTCTGCAAACTCGGGCCAGTTTCTCGAGCTCGCTGACCCGACCCGTATTGTCCCGGAGTTTGGCCATGTCTATGGCATGAAACGAAGTGTTTGGAGGAATCGGGTGGGTTTGGGCCGGGTTGTGGATGAAATTACGGGGCAGGTTATTAAATCGAGCCAAATCTTGAACCACTGGAATCTTGATTGTTTGTTCGTTTCCGTTTTGATCGGTGAATTTGGATTCATGGCAATTCATGTTAGAGGTGTTTTCCATATTTGTATATAGTTATGAGAAATCAAAAATGTGGGGAAGCTTAATTATGGGTTTAGTATGCATGCATGATAGATATATACACATGTATACAGTATACTTTCATATAAATTATTACTATTATATCTCGGATACCTCAATTTTGGGTCAGGAGATACCACCAACTTCAATAATAACTAAATTACAATAATATTTGCAGATCACTCAAAAATAAAAAACTATTAGACAGCAGATAGTTTGGATCGGAGCAGTTTGTCACGCGGCACATGATTCATTATATGAAGTAATGAATCATATCAATCACGTTATCACCATCGCCATGGTGGTTATTATTATTATTATTATTATTATTATTATTATTATTATTATGGGTCTTTTTAATAATATTAGGAGTTGGTGGTTAGTACATCTTCGTGGCACGCTCAATGCATGTGCACAATTATTTAAATATTATAAATAAAAATAATTATTAGTTTGTAATTGAAAAATTTCCACTGTTACTTAAGTTGTCTAAATTGGGTTGACTTAAACAATATCAATGCCGCGAGCTCGAACTAGCTTCAAACTCCATTAATTTTTTATTTTTTTTGGCACATACCTGAGTAGTTTTTACTAATCAAACAGAGTTTCACAATTTAACGAACAAAAACATTGTGTTCAATTTTGATTTGTATCTTCAAACTCAACGAGTTTTTATTGGTCTCGAGTCAAATATCTAATAATTCAACCTATTTTCTAGCCTTAAATTACAAAATAGAGTTGCCATATACAACCACACAATTTATTCTCCCACTAATTAGATTTACACTAAAATAAGTAATGAGCCAAATAATTAAGCACTAAATATTACAAATAGAATATTTTACATTATAAAACACATCAAAATAAAATTACAATCGCTTATGATTTTGGTAAATCAAAGCAATTTTTTCTGAAGTGCTTGAACAAAACAAACTTCAAATTACCATACATATTAATAATTATACATTCACAAATTATTATTTTTTTCAAAAAGAATCTTTAACTTACTTTAGCAAACATTATTGCCTCTTTAGTAGCTGTTGGGCTAACTTTATAATAGTGCTTCATATATTCCCCCACCACAACCTTCTTATACTCCTTAATGGGCTC
Organism: Buddleja alternifolia; assembly: GCA_019426215.1. Taxonomy (NCBI): domain Eukaryota; kingdom Viridiplantae; phylum Streptophyta; class Magnoliopsida; order Lamiales; family Scrophulariaceae; genus Buddleja; species Buddleja alternifolia. The sequence continues at coordinate 29,492,521 of CM033408.1, read as the reverse complement.
CCCATCTTCTACCGGCCCAATCTCCATTCGGGTCGGTGGGTTATAAAACAATATTATCGAATATCGGTCCATATCCGATTGGGTTGCGGCCCGGTGCCACGTGCTCTTAAGCCTTCCATTGCTCATTATTTCAATGAAGTCTCCCAAATTGACTACTAATTTGTTGCATGGCCATGGCACTGTGATCCATTGATTGTCTTTACAAACTTGGAGTCCATTTGAGGATCCAAATTGCATCAAGAATGAGAGGGTGCTTCCATCGCTGTGGGGCGATATGCCCATCGTTAAGTCGGGCCTAGGGCACGACGGGTAGTAGTTCACTCTGACATTGATTTCGCTCGTTTCTGGATCAAAATACTGTAAGAATTCTCGTTTGTCGAGTGATATGGCCTCGGCTAGGGCTTGCAGTAGCTCATCCATGATTTCTCTAGCAGCTTTCACGTATCTCTCCATGACCGGCCTGCCATTTAACGTGTAACAATATTTTAGGTTTTCATTAACGAATGTTTATAGAAGTAGCAAAATAATTGTGTCATATGATTAGTAGCGAAAAGTCAGCACGCAACCTGGTGCTATTCAAGTGGGGTAATAAACAATTAAACTACATATATGGCGTTGTCAACATTTTATAAGTTCAACCATGCTATCATACATACAACCATAATGTACTCTGTTTGGCCAGTATATATTATGATGAAGAATCTGAAGAAAAGAAGAACTATTGAAAATAAATAAGTATACACAAAGACAAGAGTTTACGTGATTCTGCTCAATCTGTTTATTTCCACGACAAATTAGATATCTTTCTTAAATTCCTAGTGTGGTGCATATATAAAAAACATGTTCATAAATATATATAAGTGAAGACCTGAACAAGAATCAAAAATCACAAAATAAAAAAAATGCCACAAAACGACGTCGGACCCCACAACTCTCTCTCACTATAAACTTTTTGGCATGTAATCCAGGGGCCGGGTGGTTTTCATCCCAAACCCCATGATTGAACAATAAAAGAATCGTAATATATAGATCGAGTATATTGCACATGATTCATAAGAACGGGACGGAGCCAAGGGGTAGGTGGTGGCAGCTAGCCCCACCCCACCCAACTTTGTTCAAAAAAAAAATTTGTTGACCTACAAATTTAGAATATTTAAAATTTTGCCCCATAAAACTAAAAATATCCATTTTTATCCCTTTCTTTTTGTGTTCCCTCTCGAATCAAAAGTCCTAGTTTCGTCTATCAAAGTATTTTCATCTTGTTATAGGTTTGATAAGTATCGAGTATCTTCTCTTATTTTGTAGTGGAATGATTAATTGCACACTAGAGAAACGAATTTATTGGTGAAATTAATATAAAAATTACAATACAAATCAAAATTATGAAATTCATATAAAAATTAGACTAAAAATCAAAATTATGTACCCAAAAAAAATAATTGTGTTGGTACCTGAAGTTGGCTGGATTGTTTGGCCAAACCCAGAGCCCATCAGTGGAGCCTTTAGGAGCTGCTTTCATGGCCAACCGATCAATCCAATCCAACCGTTGATCAGCCGATTTCACAAAGCTCCGACCATATCCCAAGTTATCTGTACTCATGTACGTTCCCACACTGGATTTCTTCTCCTCAAATGGCAACTCAAAGAACCCTTTTACCACTTTCTTCACATCATCCACGACCCATGGATCCAACCCGTGGTTCTCGATTATAAACATGCCCCACTCTCTCGATACCCGGGCCAATTTCTCGAGCTCGATGACCCGACCCGTATTGTCACGGAGTTGGGCCATGTCTATGGGCTCAAACGAAGTGTTGGGGGGGATCGGGTGGGTTTGGGCCGGTTTGTGGATGAAAATACTAGGCAAGTTATTGAGTCGAGCCAACTCTTGAACCACCGGAACCTTGATTGTTTGTGCGGTGCCGTTTTGATCCATGAATTTGGATTCATGGTAATTGATGTTAGAGGTGTTCTCCATGTTTTGTGGTTACGAGGGAATCAATAATGTGGGAAACTTAATTTTGGTGAAGTATATATGCATGATATATACACACGTGATTATGTCCGTACAAATTATTGTTTTTATTCCCTCAAAAAAAAAATTATTGTTTTTATGTCCTTGAAAAGACACATTTGTTGTCTTGTTAGTCATTTATATTTTTCGGAGAGTTCACCGACTATTTCATGGTGCTCTTGTTTTAATTATTACTGTCAGCATATGTACTTTGTATTATAGGCTTAGCCCATTTTTACATATTCAAGACCCGTTATCTTAGCTTATGTATGGAAAATTCTAGCCCAGATTCGGTTTGGTCGCACCCAAATGTATTTTACAAGGAGAGTGTATTACACTTTGTCATATAATTAGTAAATTATTTTAAAAAATACGCATGGGTTTGGCCGAATCGGGAACGGGCTAGAATTTCCCTGTATGTGTATTGTCTCTTGTATATTGCACATTCATTAAATACAACACAACAAATATTTACACGAGTTCTAAATTTCTAATGCATGCACTACGTTCCTATAACTCTTATCAATTATTTGTACAAGATGTATTGAAGAACCTCCAAATTAGTATTGGCTTTTTCTTGGCTTTTTGAAGTGAAAGGGACTAAAGAATTGAGACCTGGTCACTCCGTGCAAATAATTTTGTGAAATGATTCACACACACACACATATATATCCCAGTATAATTATCCATATATATATATGTATATATATATTGACCAAGATAAAAACCTAAATTATATTGTTTGTGTTGTAGTCATATTAATGAAATAGAATTCTTGTTAATAACACGGTGTTTAGTGATGAAATATCTATTTTACTTTTGATATTACGAGCTCAATTAAACTTCATTAAAATGTAAATTCATTATTTTACGTGGATGTATCTCGATTAGCTAGCATGTAGCCGACTTGTGAAGTTTAATCCGGCATGGACGTAACTTGTTTGTTTTTTTTTTGGTGTCGCGAGTCAAAAATTAACTAAATATCTCATCGAGATTCGGTGAAATGAATATTCTTTTTATGATTAAATTCTTTTATTGAGGAAGCCACCCCGACCGCCCGACATATATATGATCAAATTTCTAACAATAAGAATCTTGCCACTTACTAAAGATTAGAGTTGTTATTTGATATTTTATCTTATCAACAATTGTTTTCTTACACACAATATGTTTGGCCAATAATTTATGATTAACTATGAACCCCACAACAAAAAGTTGCACATTAGTGCCGGTCATTGTCAAAGAGTTTAAAAAGTTTTGGTTATTTCTTTGCAACATTTATCAATTGATGAAAATGATATGCACAAAGCGCACGAGATAAGTCGTATTGGCGAAGACGATGCCCCAAGAGCCAAGATATGAGAGGTCTTGACTTATACTCCGATCGATAGCCTGTGAGTTTTTATCTACTTTATTAATAATTGTTAGTTGTTATGAACTAGTATTACTGCTACATATTGGTTAATAATTCATATACATGATATAATTGATACACGTAACCGATTATCTCAAAAAAAAAAAATACACAAAGATATTGCTAAAAAGTAAATATTAATCTAACTCCCTATGCTAATATATGAAGTTTGCTTTTTTGCAGTATATAAGAAATTAACTAAAGTGAAAAAAAAAATGTTGGAATTTTTTTTCTCTTTTTGGTGGAAATAGTGGGCACTCAAAATATTCCATATTCCTTAAAACAGCTAAAAGAGGGTATTGAACACTATGTTGCCGCCTCTCCGTCTCATGTTCAAGCAATCGTGTTTATTTGAGCGAAGATATAATAATATATTATTTCATTTTGTAATAAGTCTTTTTCCGTGCAAAGGCACGAAAAGAATATTAGTATAAAATACAGAAACAAAATAATTTTGAAACTTAAAAAATCTAATTGATAGAAAATTGCATAAAATAAAATAAACAAAAATGACAAAAATGCTTATTTGAATAAAAAATATAAATCCGTAGGATGTTGTTTGTTCAAGATTAAGGTGAAAATTATTTAAATAGGTAAGCTCATCTTTTAAAATTAATAGAAAATCCTCTGGACACGTTTAGGGATAGATTCCGTAGCTATCACCTCCAAGTAATGGAGTCACGGGTGATTCTTCGGGCTATCGTGAGTTCGGCTCTCGGGTGATTTTCGTCACACGTATGAGTAATTTTATGTTAGACCGAGTGCAATAATCCAAATATGAATTATATGTCTATTTCTCTTACACAAGTGTGTGTAAGGATCGCAAGCAATACATCTTACTGTATGAGAGATATAGACACTGGAACCATTGAATTTAGTTTAACATAGATTTTTCTTTGTACATGTGTGGGGATCTACAATAACATATACATGTTAATTATGATGGTGTTAATCACACCGAGAACTCAACTCCTGGGAGCTCCCAACTATGACCCTGGAGTTGCTCATATAAAAGGTCTCAAAATTTGTTAAAAGGCATAACAATTATTTGACCTTGAGCCCCCTTATACCCAAACTATGGCCCAAAATCTATTGGGTTTACAAGCCCAATAGATGGATTATAATATATTGTAGTACCTTATTTTTCATTTTAAACCGCATTTTCACCCTCCAAATCATATGAGTAAAGGTGTAAAAAGGCTCCTGAGAGTGTCCTGGTCAGAGCCCATTTAATTTTGCTAAAGGGGCTGATCCGACCTCTTTAACAACAGAGTCGGCCCTCTAGGTCGGTTGGGCCGATTCGGCCCCCCAAATGAGGAGCCAGATTGGCCCCAAGCCGCCCGTTTTAGGGCCCTTAAAAGGGCCCCTTTGCTTATATGTTTTTGTGTTTTGTTTTTCACTTTATTGTTTATATTCTTCATTTATTTTATTTATTCTAATTACAATTTATTTAGTACTTGTTAGTTCACAATATACCTCACAATATTTATAATTTATTTATTACTTGATAGTTTATAACTTTTATAGTTATTACTTGTTAGTTTACTATTTATTTGTAGTTGAAATATTACTTGTTAGTTCACAATATTGTACAGAATAAATATTGAATAGGGGATAAGACAATCAATATTAAAAAAATTAAATATCTCGACTTTAAATATACATGAAGTCATGACTCGTTAGATTTGCCATAAATTCCCTTGATGACTTTCTTTTAAGAACAATATTTGTCAAGGGAATTTATGACAAATCTACGAAGCCATGACTGCATTGTTTCCTTGATCAATCGTCGAAAATACTAGAACTTTCGGACTTCAAATTCTCAAATTGCCAAATTATATAAAGTGTATATTTGATATAATTGAGAGAACTGTAAGAGATTAATATAAATATAATAAAGTGTATAATTGATATAAATATAATAAAGTGTATGAAGTAGAGATTGATATAATTGAGAAAATTGCAAGAGATTGAATGATTTTGGTGTGAAATCAAGAGAAGAACCTTGTTGATATTTACAGGTAGAAAAAAAATCCCAAAAAAACAACAAAAAACAAATAAACTAGTGCAACGGTCGAAAAAAATTCCCGCTGTTGCGCCAAATTCACAATGGCCAGCAAATGCTGGCCGTTGTGAATTTCAAATTACAACAGTCAGCATTTGCTAACCGTTGGATAAGTGTCCAACAGTTAGATTGCCATTGCACATTTTACAGATTTTAATTTTTTTAATTATGTTTTTTATATTGTTTGTTTAAGCTAAAAATTAAATTAAATTATTTGACGAGCTGAGGTTTTTTGGCCCGTAGGCCATAATTGGTCTGGCCCTTGAAGGGTCAAACGGGCCCAGCCCTTGACCTTTTTAAATTGGTCCGTCAGGTGCCAAACTCTTAATTTTTAAGGTCTTTTTACACCTTTAAGTACGAGTATAGAACACTCTATGTTACATATGAAAAAATGTATACTATACACATTCAAAAGAGTAGTTGAGAGGTTGAGAGAGAGAAACTTATGAAGTCAAGGAAAAGAAAAAAAGAAAAAACTTCTTTCCATCACAGGACAAGAGTATCTTGTGTTGGTTAACGTAACAAAAGATATTAAATGTCATCTATATTTTATTCTAACACTCGATCTTGTTACAACACATGATATATGCTATAAATTATATACACGCGATGTTGCATGCAGAGACGGAGCCAGGAATTTGAATGAGGGGGGCAAGATTGTTGTGATATATGTATATGTTTTATATTTGTGGAGAAAAATATAATAAGAAACTAGGTTCAATTACAACTTTTGACATACTTTATACTCTTATATCTCTTTCGTTATAGTCAGGATTTTGGGTTTTGGGTTGGGTTGGTTGGGTTGGGGGGGCGAACTCAAAATAAAGGGAAAAAACATGATATTTTTCGATTTTGAGGGGGGGCAAAATCCAAATATCAAAAATTTTATAAGGTATAAAAATGATTTTTTAAAATTGACCGGGGGCGACGCCCCCCCCGGGGGGTCCATCCCTGGTTGCATGTAAAGTGTATTACTATGATAAACACTAAAATAAAATAGAATATCCGACATGCAAAAGTCTCTCATGTGTCATTTCATCATAATTTATTACTTATTTATTCATCATAATTTATTACTTATTTATGACCAACCGCATAGATAAAGTGGATAAAATAAATAGCTGCGAAAAAAGGTTAGCTACATTAATGGACTATATTTAATATATTAATTATTAATGCCCCTCCCTATAATTTAGGATAAAATAAATAAGCAAGTGATGGACAAGATCACATACCAATGTGGACCAATCTCCATTAATTTTAAATAAATAATGACATACAAGAATTGATATTACTAAATTAGTAATGTTATAAGCTTTTATAAATTATTTTAAATTTAAATCCAAATGAGCCAATGATGTCTTAGTTTAGTGGTAAGATTGAGGTCCCATGACTTAGAAGTCATGAATTCAATCTCACCAGATGTGTGAGTTATTTTTCTACTTATATATAGTAGTCCATTATTTCTAGTTGGTAGTTCATTGTTACTAATTTGTAATAAAAAATTACTAATTACGATTGTTAATTCGATATCCAATATAATGATGTAACCGTTTCATTCAAAAAAAATTTTTTAATCCAAATGCTGGAGTAATGAGTTAAAGTACCATAGCCCAACGATCTTCGAAAATCGTGATCTTATATAATTTTTTAATCATATAAATTTGGAGTTGCTTAATACTATCAAAAATATTTTTCTGCAACCCAATTTTTTTCGATGTCGCATTAGTCAACTAACTTTTAATAAAGATATGGCCTCCATATTCAACATTTGTTAAAAGTATGGGTTCGAGTTGATTGTTGAAACTTTTATAATCTTTTCTGGAGTTTGAAATTCACATTTGAAGTTGATTTAATTATTAAACAAGCAAATTTATTAGGGCTTGACAATAATTTTGTAAAATTGCTGAGATCGTACGAATCGAACCGTATCAAACCGCTTTTGTCAAATTATTATGCAAATCGCGGTTTAAATGTTTAAATAAAACCGCACCGCCAAATCAGTTTGATGGCAATTTTTGATTGAATCGCACCAAACCGAACTGCCATTATTATATATATTTTAACTTGATTTTTTATTAATTGAAAGCATTTAACTATAAAAAAAAATGAATAAGACAATAATTTCTTAATAAGTTTTTGGTTATGTTATATAATTTGTTTACATTAATATATTTTTACTATGCATAGCTTTTTTATAAGCAGAATTTCGCGGTTAAGTTAAGTTAAATAATAATAAAAAATACTATTATTTTCTTGCAAAAAATCTGAAATATATAATTATATTTTTGTTCAATTCATTTCCTTTTGTTAGTTAAAGATCATAAATTGCCCAAAACCATCCAAAAATGCTTAAAACCACACTTGGCAATTCGCCTTCAAATTAGCCAACAAAAAACTGGAATCGCACCACAAACACCCCTAAAATTTATACGTGGCTCAATAGCTTGATTTTGTATCCATATTGATTTGTTATGTTTCGCAGCCAAATTTAAATAAGATTAATCGAATAATCTCGATTTCTCAGGTGAAATGTGAAAAAACAAGCTTCAAAGTTCTAACGAGAGCGATGTCAATGTCAAGTGAAATGTGAAGGACATGATTTGGCTTTAAACTAATCATTAGACGAGCTTGTAACGTGATTTGTTTTTTGGGCTTACAATTATTTATTTGTTTATATTAATATAATTTTTCAAAATATGTATCTTCTCAATTCAATATTGTGTATTTTATTTTTTATAGTAACTTTCAAAGATTTCGTAAAGTTTTAGGTCTAGTTAGTTAATGATGAGACGAGAAAAATTTGTCATTTAATACGTAAGAATATATTATGCAATTTTATTGAAAGTTATGGTGAAAAAATTGGCTAAGAAATATAAGTACAAGAAATAAAAGGATTCATAAAGTACAAGTATAATATGAATACAAATGATTTATTCAGGACTAAAAATACGGCATTATTTTATATAATTTTGTTAGATAAATTGCTTATGCTCAGTTTTAATTTATAAAAGTAATATTTTATATGAGTCATTAATTGACATAACTAATTTTTTGATAAATTATTAACGTCCGGAGTTGTTAATTGTATAATGCTCAATTAGTATTCTAAAAAGTAATGACAATTTTTAAGTTTTAAACAATAATAAGAATTTTTTTGCCAAAATTAGAGCATTATTCGTTAAGTATTATACGAGATACGTAAAATACGTGTACTAAATAGTTAATTAGAGCATTAGTCGTTAAGTATTATATGAGATAGGTAAAGTACGTGTACTAAATGGTTCAACTCAAAATTACGAATATTATTCGTTATTTTCAGAATGCTCACGGGAAACGAAAATATTTTTCAATTACGAGTTTTAATTAATAGAGAGTTACAGACCGCATGCATCATCAGATTTTTGGAAAGGACCAGGAGTTGATTACAATATTATTATTGACATATAAAAAGAACAAATAATCAATAACTAAAAATCTTAACAAAATTTAACTTCATAATAATCACTAATTCTCCAATGAAATTCTGAAGGATAGCTTAATAGTCTGCTAATTTTGATAATTATTTATTATAAAAAAAAAGCACGAAACATTAATTTTCATAATCTCCATAATTCCAGATATTATTTCTTCCATTAATTCATCAAGTAATAACAAGTGGAATCAAAAAATGAAAAACGAAAACATATATATATATATATATAATATATATATATGTAGAGAGAGAGAGAGAAGCGAAACGGTTTCGTTTTGAGAAACACTGAATCAGCACTTCAAATTCCTAACAAAATATGTGAAAGAAAAGGAGGAAATTCAAACAGCAAATATATATATATATATATATATATATATAACGATCAAGAGATGACAGTCTTGCCGGGACGATCGGCGGCTCTGAGAGTCTTGTCGATGAGCTTCTTCGTCTTGCGGCGGCGGATCTCAACCCTAACACTCGCACTTTTATCCATCTTTACGTACGTCTTCTTCTTCGATTTCTTCAGCGATCGAACCTTAGATATTATCGATTCCATCAAATTTTCCAATTGAATCGCCATTTCTTTGTTTTGCTAGGTTTTCTGAAATTTGGGGGAAATTAATGGTGTGTATATAGAGGTGTTTGCAGTTAAGATCGAGGGGAGAGAGAGAGAGAGAGTAAACAAATGACTGCGTTTGCCACATGCCCCATACAGGCTATACGTATATATATACTCCTACGGCTATTTATGTTCTTGATGGAAGTCCAAGTTATGATATATCTATTATTAGCTTGTGATTGAATTTCTATATAGGGAAATTACACACGCCCCTCCTTTACTATGTAATTACCAAAAAAAATTATTATTTTTTGGAAACTATATAAAATCCCTCGATATTAAGACATTTCTTACAATTATATACATGTGTATCTTAAAAATTCTTACAATTTTACCATATAAACTTTATAAAGAGACCTAATTTGCGTCAAAACTGATCACGACCCTCTTCAATGGAGCGAGGTTCGAACACGATCTCGACTCTCCTAAACGTCAACGGCCTGAAAGCAAAGGACCCTCGTTAAGGTCAAGTTGGATTGATCCCAGCATAGACCATTCGACGATCAAGTCAGTACAAAACTTTAGATTGAGATTAGTAAAATACAGCTGGAGTAATAAATGACATTCCCTGAAATATTTATGAGATGAAGAATTTATAGTTGATAACATGTTGTACAGATGAAGGAAGAACACATGGCACGATCTTCATGCTCCACGTGCTATCCATCAATGGCTGAGCATCCATGTCTGTCGGGTCGACCCAAACCCGAACAAAAAAGCGTGGATCATGGACTGTTTTGAGATTATGCTTAAGTTGTGAGGGTAATTTTGTCACATAGGTTTTTTTACCTCTATCATTAAGACCCATGAGGGGTGTTTTTGTAATTTTAGCGGGATTTTTTTGGTAATTATAAAATAAGTGAGGGGTGTGTGTGTAATCTTCTCTTTTTTATATGAATTTTATTGTATAAACAATGTTGGCGTCTATTGTTGATATCATCTTATAATTTGGGAGAACGCAACTCATGACGTTCACAGAGGTACAATCACCTCACGCTAATTGTCACGTAGAGAAGTGTTTTCATTATTAAATATGTAAGGAAATAAAGTTGAAGTTTTGCTAATTATAGTTTTTGACTTAGTGATAAGTTTTTTATCCTAACAATTGGTATTAGAACGAGATTATGGTTCGAGTTTCTCATCTTGGTGGGGGAGCGAATGGATGGTTATGATTGTTGGTGTTTATTGTCGGCATTATATTTTCAACTCGTGAAAACATAATTGGTTGATGATAAACCGCTCGATGTTTGACGTTTATGGGGCCACAACTAAAGTCAAGCTTCTACTAATAACTATAACATGAGTCTGCGACTCAATTGACTCAATAATAAGTGTTTGATTCTAATAAACTATTAACAGTTCTAACAATGTTGAGTTCTGAATCTTCTTAAAAATAATGATGCCAAAGAGTTGGATTATTAATTTCATAGAATTTCTAATAATGACAATGGTACATGTCATGATGTCAATTGTCAAGTTTTGGGTTAAAATTCACTCGAGTGATTTCATAGGCATATCTAGGTAATATTTGGGAAATTATACAAAGACGAGACTCCCTCACTTACTGTATAATTATCAAAACTCTCTCTCACTTATTGAAAATTACCAACACATTCCCTCAAGGTTTATTTGTAAAATTTACAAGAGTAAAATTGTAAGAATCTTTAAACATACAAAGGGTGTAATTGTCAGATATCCTTAACACGAGGATGTGCGTTGATAATTTTCAATAAGTGATGGGTGTTTTGGTAATCACACAATAAGTGAGGGAGTCTTTGTGTAATTTTTCCTAATATTTATTTTTAAATCTTTCTCTTTTGATAAATTCTATTTATGCTTGTCTAACTTTCTAAACTTTATTTCTCCTCTTAATTGATAAAATCTTACTATATGAAATAGTGCTATGTGTTATGAATAATTATATGGATGTTCATGTATCCTCCACTACATGATATGATGAATAATCATTTCTCCTCCTCTTTATGTTATAGTGGATGATCATTGCTCTTCCACTACTTGTAAATCCATCTTTTCCATTATGTATTCAACTTTTGAAATAATTGTACCTACTATTTTGTGCCTATAAATAGGACATGAAGTTGTATTATTAAGACACACACAAGAATATCAATAAAAGAGTTCTCTACTTAATTCTCTCATTTTATTCTCTCAATTTCATAATATTTGAGTTTATTTTATAACACGTTATCAGCACGATCCGTCTCAAAGTGTTAATCATTTTGAAATTTGGCTAAAGATATACATGGGGTACTCAACGTATGATGTAAAATCCATTGAGAGATTTTCGTGAGTTATTATGAGTTTGTAAAGAAAATTGATGGACAAGATTTTTAAAATAAAGCAAGAAGAAAAGGTAAAGAAAAGGTACGTATATTTCAATATTTAACAAAAATATAAATATGCAATAATTCTGTTGATGTTTGGAAAGAAAACATATGTATATGTGCATATATTTGATTAGTATTATTCTTTTGACTAATCCTATCATGTTGAAAATATTTTAAGAAGTTGAATGATTGTTATGTTATTCATTTTATACTTTGATAATAGTATTATATTGATGAATCTTGAAAAAAAAAACTTGACTTTGTGACTCTTGATATTACGAGGAAAATTATTTTTCTTGGGCGTTAGATGTTGAAATTCATCTTGATGCAAATAACTATACTCCATTCCCTGAAGTGAATGTGTTGAGCAATATATAAATTCATATATGCAAATAACTATACTCCATTCCCTGAAGTGAATGTGTTGAGCAATATATAATTATTTTAATCATGAGTCCCGTCCAACTAGTTCTGCTACATTCCCTGAAGTGAAAGTAGCAACACATAACTATTTTAATCATTAAAGAAATCATGGACGTGGACGTGGTCGTGGATATGGTTATGGAAATCGTTGTGGTTATTCAAAGAATACATCTTTCCACCAGAAGTGGAAAAATAATGAAGAGAAACATGAAAGTGGCCAAAATAGCAAATTTGTGAAAAATTTATGCTATCGTTGTGGTAGTAAAGGTCATTGGTCATGTACCTGTCGTACACCAAAACATCTTGTTGACCTTTACCAAGAATCGCTGAAAGGTAAAGGAAAGAAGATAGAAACAAATTTTGCTTTTAAAGAAGGTGATTCTGATCATGGCCATTTTGATGACACTCATTTAGATGTTGCTGATTTCTTTGATGATCCTAATGAAAAAATTGATCACTTGATTGGAGATTGAAGTGTTCAAAAATAAATTTGTTAAATTTCAATTCTAGTACTTTATAAATAAATATTTAAGCATGTTGTTTTCTTTTTAAGAATGAATTTATTCATAAGATTATCGTTTCTTATAGTAAATAATATTGTTTGATATTGATTTATTTCTTTTTATGTTTCAATAAAGAATGAGTATTTACTCGATCAGCAACAACATCAATAATGAAAATATATGTCTCGCTGATAGTACAACTCACACCATCCTCAAAAATAAAAAATACTTCTCTTATTTAGTAATGCAAGGAGCCAATGTTAGTACTATATCGGGTAGTGCAAAATTAATTGAAGGCTCCGGCAGAGCTAATATATTGTTACCCGGAGGAACACAATTTTATATTGATGAAGCCTTATATTCTACTAAGTCTCAAAGAAATTTACTAAGCTTCAAAGATATCCGCCGAAATGGATATCATATTGAGACAACAAGTGATGGCAATATTGAATATCTTTACATCACTAATACAATATCTGGTAACAAATGTATATTGGAAAAGTTGCCAGCATTGTCTTCCGGTTTGTACAACACGCATATATCTACTATTGAAACACATGTTATCGTAAACCAGAAGTTTACAAATCAAAATAAGTTTGTTATTTGGCATGACCGGTTGGGCCATCCCGGATCAATTATGATGCGAAAGATAATTGAGAATTCATGTGGTCATCCATTGAAGAGCCAGCAGATTCTTCAATCGAATGAGTTCTCATGTGCTGCTTGTTCATAAGGAAAGTTGAATATTCGACCATCAACAACAAAAGTAGGAAGTGAATCTCTTACGTTTTTGGAACGTATTCAAGGTGATATTTATGGACCAATAAATCTGTCGTGTGGACCATTTAGATATTTTATGGTTTTAATTGACGCATCAACAAGGTGGTCACATGTATCTTTGCTATCAACTCGCAACCTGGCATTTGCGAGATTGCTTGCTCAATTAATTAGACTACGAGCACATTTTTCTGATTATCCAATTAAGAAGATACGCCTTGATAATGCGGGTGAATTTACTTCCAAAACGTTCAATGACTATTGTATGTCTATTGGAATTGATGTTGAACATCCTGTAGCACATGTTCATACACAAAACGGTCTAACAGAATCGTTTATTAAGCGTCTGCAGTTAATTGCAAGACCTTTACTTCTGAGATCAAAACTTCCTATTTCTTGTTGGGGACATGCTATTTTGCATGCAGCAGCACTTATTCGCATAAGGCCAACAAGTTATCATAAGTTCTCCCCATTACACTTGGTTTTTGGTCAGGAACCAAATATTTCCCATCTAAGAATTTTTGGATGTGCGGTATATGTTCCAATTGCTCCACCACAACGCACTAAGATGGGTCCTCAAAGGAAATTGGGAATATATGTTGGATTCAAGTCTCCATCGATAATAAAGTATCTAGAGCCATTGACTGGAGATTTATTTACGGCTCGATTTGCTGATTGTCATTTTGATGAATCAGATTTCCCAACATTAGGGGGAGAAAATAAGCAACTGGAAAAGAAAATTAGTTGGAATGAATTATCTTTATCTCATCTTGATCCTCGAACAAAACAAAGTGAACTGGAAGTTCAAAAGATAATTCACTTGCAAGGTTTAGCTAACCAACTGCCAGACGCATTTACTGACCTAAAAAAAAGTGACTAAGTCACATGTACTAGCTGTTAATGCTCCAGTAAGAATTGTTGTCCCTGAAGGTCAAAGTAATGAGTCTACTGCACGCCTGAAGCGTGGTAGACCTATCAGTTCCAAAGATAGTCATCCTCGAAAAAGAAAAGGAGCTAAGAATTAAGATGGTCTAATCGAGGATAAAATAAATCTAGAAGAGTCCCCAGTCATAACTAATATTTTGGTTCCAGAAGAACCTCAGGTACCTGAAAATTGTGAAAATAATGAGATCTCAATCGATTATGTTATGAACGGGAAACGATGGAATCGAAATGAAGTCAATGTTGATGATAAATTTGCATATAATGTAGCGCTAAATATTATGAATGATAATGAGGATCAAGAACCAAAGTCTGTTAATGAATGTCGACAAAGCAATGATTGGCCAAAATGAAAAGACGCAATGAGGGCAGAGTTAAACTCGCTTAAACAAACGAAAAGTTTTTGGACCTGTAGTCCGTGCACCTGAAGATGTAAAAGTTTTTGGACCTATAGTCCGTACACCTGAAGATGTAAAGCCAGTAGGATATAAATGGGTATTTATGCGAAAACGAAATGAAAAAAGTGAAATTGTAAGATATAAGGCACGTCTTGTTTCCAAAGGGTTTTCGCAACGACCTGACATAGATATGAGGAGACTGATTCTCCTGTGGTGGATGCAACCACTTTTCGTTATATAATAAGTCTGGCAGTGCATGAAAAACTTGATTTGCGTCTAATGGATGTTGTTACAGCCTATTTGTATGGCTCGCTTGATAATGATATATATATGAAAATCCCTGAAGGACTTAATATGCCTGAATCATATAAATCAAGTTCTCGAGAACATTATTCAATTAAATTAAGTAAGTCATTGTATGGACTGAAACAATCTGGACAAATGTGGTATAATCGTCTCAGTAAATATTTTTTGAAGGAAGGATATAAGAATGATCAAATTTGTCCTTGTATTTTCATAAAAAGATCTGGAAATGAGTTTGTTATAATTACAGTTTATGTTGACGATTTAAATATTGTTGGAACTCCTGAAGAGATTTCAAAAACTGTTAATTGCTTGAAGAAAGAATTTGGGATGAAAGATCTTGGAAGAACAAAATTTTGCCTTGGGTTGCAAATTGAATATTTAAAGAATGGAATTTTTATGTATCAAAACGCTTATATATCAAAGGTGCTAAAGCGTTTCTACATGGATAAATCACATCCATTGAGCACCCCGATGGTCGTAAGGTCACTAGATGTGAACAAAGATCCTTTTCGACCTCGAGAAAGTGATGAAGAACTACTTGGTCCTGAAGTACAATATCTAAGTGCAATCGGTGCACTAATGTATCTTGCTTGTCACACTCGACCTGATATAGCATTCGCTGTTAATCTATTAGCAAGATATAGTTCTTCTCCTACACGAAGGCATTGGAATAGGGTTACACAGGTACTCCGCTACCTTAGAGGAACACTCGATATGGGCTTGTTTTATTCAAATGTACCCAAGTCCGAATTGGTTGGATATGCAGATGCTGGATATATGTCTGATCCTCATAATGGTCGTTCACAAACGGGTTATTTATTTACATGTGGTGGCACAGCCATTTCATGGCAATCTATGAAACAAACTACATCGGCCACATCATCTAATCATGCAGAAATCTTGGCTATTCATAAGGCAAGTCGAGAATGTGTTTGGTTAAGATCCATGATTCAACACATTCGAGGGACTTGTGGTTTATCTTCTGGAAAAAATGATCCCGACGATCTTATATGAAGATAATTCCGCATGTATCGCACAATTGAAAGAAGGGTACATTAAAGGAGATAGAACAAAACATATTTCACCAAAGTTCTTTTTCACCCATGATCTTCAAAAGAATGGTGATATTAATGTTCAACAAATTCGTTCCAGTGATAATCTTGCTGATTTGTTCACCAAGGCACTTCGCACAGCAACGTTTGAAAAACTAGTCTACAATATTGGAGTACGTAGATTTAAAGATCTTGACTGATATTGTCATGAGGGGGGATAATACGCGCTGCACTCTTTTTCCCTTAACCAAGGTTTTTCCCACTGGATTTTCCTGGTAAGGTTTTTAATGAGGCAGCATCTGATGGCGTATTGATATGTACTCTTTTTCCTTCACTAGGTTTTTGTCCCATTGGGTTTTTCCTAGTAAGATTTTAACGAGGCATATTCTTAAGTGATGGACATCCAAGGGGGAGTGTTATGAATAATTATATGGATGTCCATGTATCCTCCACTACATGATATGATAGATAATCATTTCTCCTCCTCTTTATGTTATAGTGGATGATCATTGCTCTTCCACTACTTGTAAATCCATCTTTTCCATTATGTATTCAACTTTTGAAATAATTGTACCTACTATTTTGTGCCTATAAATAGGACATGAAGTTGTATTATTAAGACACACACAAAAATATCAATAAAAGAGTTCTCTACTTAATTCTCTCATTTTATTCTCTCAATTTCATAATATTTGAGTTTATTTTATAACACTATGTATTTTTTCTTCACCGTGGTTATATTCATTTATTAAATTGTGGTGAGTAGAATAAGAAAATACAAGGTTAGATCGTTTCAGTGATAAAAAATATGAACTTACATGTTATTTATACTTAAATACAAAAAGACTTAAGTACATTAGTGCGCCATGATAATTTGACTTATATTCACAATTTATTAAATAAAAATTAACTACTTAAGTCAAATTCGCCAACCATAAAATTTCATGTTCGAAAGGCATGATCCATTTGCACACTACCACAAGTATCAAACTCCACCAACTCACTATCACTCAATTTCAATGCAAAAACATAATAGAAAAAAAATAAACAAAACAAAGGAAAATTCAATAACATTCTCACCTACGTCTAAGGCACTTCAACGTTTCAAAAATTGGAAAATTCTATGTTGGACCCGTTTCATTGGTCCTGCTGTGTTAAACACCATACATTTAGGTTAGGTGGGTGGTTTTTATCACCAACCACCTACGTTTTCACCACCCACCCCAACACAAATATGTGGTGTTTAAGACACCAGGACTAACGAGGTGGGACTAACATAGAATTACAATTCAAGACTATATTTCATTTTCTATTTTATTTTTCCATTTTTTTTTTATTTTTCCATTTTTTTTCCAAAACCCCTCTCACTAATTGAAAATTACCAACACACATCTTTAAGGGTTCTACTTGTATGGTTTACAGAGTTAAAATTATAATTAAAAAAAATTAAACACACAGGGAGTGTAATTGTGCAAAATCCTTAACATGTGGGAATGTGTTGGTAATTTCCAATAAATGACGGAAAATTTTGATAATCATGCAATGAGTGAGAGGGGTCTGTGTAATTTTTTCCTTTTTTTATATCCATGTGGACTAATATTTCTACTTGACATGAAAGTGGGATAAATTTTATAGTAGTATATCTATTTGAAATATGACATGTATACTCATTCTAGAATAAGAGACGTGGTGTGTTTAAAAAATTATACAACCAAATTTCTCAAAAATTCTAGTTAGACTTGATTTACCCAAAGAATAATATTATATACCGTTGTTTATTTTCATCGGTTTTTCATTGATCCTTGATATAGCAAGATATTTATTTCTTATAGTAAACATTATTTACGATGTATTTATTGCATTCAATTCGTACCAAATTAAAAGAAGTGAAGAAACGGTGAACAACAACCGGTTGTATATAACATCACTCTTATCAAAATCACATAGGTCACAAGGCAAGTGTGTGTTGCACTTGCATTGTAACACATCATTTGTGATTCGTCACTCTTCTTGCAATGTACACTAACCGCGTGTCAACTGAAATTTTCTCAATATATGATTGATTTGGATTTGACCGAACACGATTAGAATTAGATTTCCCAAACTTGTACTTGCACCGTAACACGTCATTTTGTAATTTGTCATTCTTCTTGCAATGTACATTAATCGCGTGTCAAATGAAATTCTGGTAAAATATGATTGATTTGGATTAGATATCCGAAACATAATTAGAGACAATTATAACAGACAATAATTTAGGGGTGTTCATCGGTCGGTTTTTTAACCGAACCGAACCGAAATTTTGGACCGAAAACCGAATCGAACAGTGTCGGTTCGGTTCGGTTAAAAAACCGACCGGTTCGGTTGGTTTTTTTCGATTCGGTTAAAACCGAAACATAAATTTTTTTTATTTTTATTTTTTACTTTTGTTTGGCTATTGTTGTTCACTTTTTCTTTGGAATGCATACATTTATATATTTATAATTATGTTTAGCACGTCCAATTAAAATTGACATAATGAAATTTATAAGTGAACCGGTTCGGTTTGATTTTTCGGTATAAATAAATTAGATATAAATAAATAATTAAAATTTAATTATGACTAATTTTAATTCATTTTCCTATAAGTTGTCACTAGGAAACACATTTTTTTATAATTTTTTATCTATATTATACTATATAAAAAAATAAAAAAAATAAAATTTTTTTTCGGTTAACCGACCGAACCGAACCGAAAAACCGAAATTTGCAAAAAAAAAAACCCGAAAACTGAATCGAAATTTTCGGTTCGATTTTCGGTCCGGATCGAAATTTCGGTTCTCGGTCGATTTGATCGGTTCGATTGATTCGTGAACACCCCTAACAGACATCATCCTGATATAAGCATATGTAACACGTCCTTAGTTTTGAAAGTCGACCGCCATCATAATTACTTTATATAATAATAAAAAAAGTTATGATAAGAAGATAGATTATTAGATTTCTTTTGACTTTTACTGCCACGAATTAATATAATGGATGTGGGCGCCAAAGTTGTCAAGAAGGCAATCAAATCAATTATCACTTGGTACAAATAACAACAACAATAATAGTAATAATGAATAAAAAAATCATCTTCAAAACACCCAATACTGCCAAAAAGGAAAGGAGGTAAGAAGTTAAAGTGGAAGTATCATATTGATAACTAATTTCTTCAACATAGAAAAGAT
Source organism: Buddleja alternifolia (assembly GCA_019426215.1). Lineage (NCBI taxonomy): Eukaryota > Viridiplantae > Streptophyta > Magnoliopsida > Lamiales > Scrophulariaceae > Buddleja > Buddleja alternifolia. Next base: position 29,472,976 of record CM033408.1, on the reverse strand, counting down.
AGGGAATTTTTTCCACACGTACATGAATTGGGTATTGTTTGAGTTGAAACTCGGCCTAGAATAAAGTTGAATAATTGAAAAAAAAAAAGAAGCGATAATTTAATAAAGAAATAAGTTTTATTTAAAATAAACATATTTCACTATTCTCTCATTCGGTTTTGTAAATGATTTTTTTCACAAATAACTCTGTTTAATTTCCAGTTTATTTGATCTAAAAATCCAAGACTAATTTTTTCGATATATTATCAAGTGCAATTGCGAAAATTTCTCTCAAAGGAGCGGTATGCATAGAGGTGCCCACGAGCCAGTTCGAGCCAAATCTAGCTAAATATCTGGGCTCGAGCTCGACGAGCCTGAGAAAAATGAGCTCGAGCTCGTTCGAACTTGAGCCGAGTCGAGCTCGAGCTGAGAAAAAAAGATAAAAAAAATCCTTTAATTAATATATATATACACATATTATTAATTTTGTATTAATATATATATATATAATTAAATATAATCATAATAGATATATAATGTTTAATAAGTAATACATATATAATATTATAAGATATTATAATATATGTATGTATATATTAAAAAATAAATAAAACATTATATTATATATAAATTAAAAAATAAATAAAATAAAATATTATTTTTCATTCAGGCTCGCGAGCCTTCTAACATGCATATTTGGGATCGAGCTCGGCTCATTAGGCTCGACTTGAGCTTTTTTCGAGTTGGTTCGGCTTGTTGATCACCCCTAAGCCTTAGTTATGCACATGTAGTTCTATAAATTTCAGTGATTGAAAGAATGAAAAAGGGCTACACTAATGCAACCAATCTATTAAGCCCATATCCAGTTAAGGCCCATATTTACATGCTTTCTGATTCCTGATTAGTCCAAGAAAGGCCCATAAATTTTTGTACTTTGATTCTTTTCTATTTTCTAATAAGAAAAGCCAAAAAAAATAAAAAAATAAATAGGTTATCCTGGTCGCATACTCGAGTGTTTCTATGGCTTTAAGAATCAAACTAGTTAATTCGGACAGAAATTTCAATAAATAAATAAATATATTTAATGTGTAATTGGTCGATCCTCCTGTGAATTATATAAAATTCGATCAAATCAAAATTTCCAAAAACTTGAATTGATCAGTTGCTAACTTCAGCTCATAAGTTATGCTTGACTGGAAAAAATTGCATACCCTGTTAAATAGGATATAGATTTATATGTTTCCTTATGTATATTTTCTTTGTATATCTTTTCCTTAATTATAATTTTATTTAGGATTTTCTTGTATTCTCTCACATGTAACTATGTATACATTATTTTGCACAAATTTCCCAGCGGGGTTTTACCTCGATGGATTAGTCTTGGCCTTCGGACTTGTATATATGACTCAATATTGCCACACGTTCGATCTATTTTTATCTTAAGATCATAAGGAATGGAGAGATTTTCTACACTCAATCGTTTATGATCCAATACAAATGAAAAACCAGAACTATGGCGTATTGTCCACTGAAAAGTTTTAGTCAGAATTTGATTTGACCGAAGTTAAAGTACTCACAAGACAAATAAATTATACATATTATGTAATTAGTGTAAATTCAAAGGGGAGTGATTAATCAATTATAACAATTAACAAGTATATTACATTTGTCATTTGATTGGTAGTGTTCAATTATGTCGATTCCGGGCAAGAATTTTCCGCAATAATTATCCTCCAATGGGTGGATGGTTCGGGCCCCACTTCTAAGCATTTATTGTGAACCATGGCTGGAGGCTACTAGCTAGTAGACAGACTGCTGGAATGGCTATAATTTGGTTCCAACATTAGTTTCCAACTTTTATGGTGTGGAACATTTTGTTCCCCATTTATACTTGATTAATGTTGGCTATACAAAATGATAATTATCTCTTCGTCTTTTTCCATATAAATGTTAAGCGTATTAAAATACTTCTAGAAGTAAAATGAATTATATACACTTGGTGTGTGCAAAAATTTCTAATCTTGACCGGGTTAAGAACTCAAGTATAATTTAGAATGCAACTGAAATTATACTTCCATCTATTTGATCATTCATCGTTTGAATTACGACTGAGTTAGATCAAATTATGATCAAATCAGAATTTATAATTATCGAATTTTTTTAACCTTCCTCATATCGAGTAAAAAGGATAATCAAACATTTCACATCTTTTTACCTTTTCATATATATACAAAAATGATAGCATACTCGATGCACGTAGTTAAATATCTGGTTACTATTTTTCAAATGAAATTAATTTATTTTTACAATAAAACTACTTTGAGAGGATTTTAAGGGGCTCTCATCTTATAAATAGTGCATTAACACAAATATATATATGTAGGAACAAAATACAATCTAAAAGGGTATATGGTATTATTTAAAATACAGTCCATGTATACCAAATAAAGGGATAATTAAACTGGGAATAACAATATAAAAATAATTTTCCCTATTAATTTGACAAGTAAGCATTAATTAATTTCACGTCGAAAAGTGTGCAAAATTCTCATGGCTGCGTTTGTCTCTGCGTGTAGATATAGTCAATATGAGCCTGAAGTGTTCTTCTCATCAAGCATTCATCTTCTCCAATTCCATCACAACTTTCCTCACCTACATATACTTCATTATCCTGACATGATTAAATTCAAATTATCAATCCCATGCCATAAAAGTTGAAATTTAAATTAAAATATTTGGCAAATTATCAATTCCATGCTAAATAAAATTTTAAATCAAAATGATTTTTTTTTGCCAAAATTTGTTGGGTCGTTTAGCCCAACACACCGGGAAATAAACCCTATAGATGAGACATTATCTGTCGTCGACATGTCGTCAAGTCATAATTATATAATCACAATAGGTGCAAATTGTATGTTCTCAGTGAAGTTTAGACTCGTGACATTTAAGTGAAAAAGATAGATAATAATTACTATAGTACTAAAAGTTATGTGATAGATATACATATACCTAAATATTCGTAACGTCATACTAGAATATAAACACGCACACACATATATGTGTGTGCTCTTAAAGACACACATACCTAAATATTCGTAACGTCATACTAGAACAAATTTAGGGAAAAAATGTGTGTGCTCTTAAAGACACACATACACGCGCGCACACACATATATAGGAAAAAGTTATCATTTTTCTTGAGGTATAGACTAGTAACATATTATGTTCGGACTAGAATTTCCAATAAACACAAAAGCATATGTATTCGAGCACACACTCACCTTGAAACGAGTTTCCACTGGAGTGCTGCCGTGAAATGTCGGCTCCGGCCGGCCGAGAACATCGGATAGGGTTAGAAGTAGGAGGAAGGTAATTAACATGCAAAGAGAGGTGATCTTGGCCATGTTCTTCTTTCTGGGGTTTAAATCTATACACAAAAGTTGTGGACTTTGAATGGAAAGATACTTGGAAGGAATGAATTTATAGAGGGAGAGATTTTAAGAAGGGAAAGAAAATGATGTCATTAAATAATGAAATGGACAACATGACAATTAAACAAAAGAAAATAAAGTTCGTCCAAGTTGGCTAGAAACATCTAAAAAGGGTTAAAAAGAATTTACTGTTTAAAAATAAACTATAAAAATCATGTCTTGTCATTATAATGTGAATCTCACTATTGATGTAGCGTGACTCCTTTTATTATTATTATTATTATTATTGATTACTTTCTTTTTTCGTTCTATCAATACTTGCCAAATAATTTTATCGAGAATTACTGAATTTGTTATTTAAAAGAGTGCTACAGTCATAGTGACGCGTCTATTCAATTCAATTATTTCGGCCATTTTCGAGCTCCAAAGAGCACCTCTTCTGAAAATCTTACTTGAAGTAATTTGTTCATTTTAAAAAAAGTGGGCAAACGCATAAATAAATCTTGAATGGTAACGGAAAAAAATGTACCTCCAATTCCTAAAGAATCACTATATTTTCGTTAGGGTACGTTGAGTTGCTCAACCTTTTGACTTGGGATTAACTAATATAACTCAAAGTGGTAGAGTATCACCATGTCATAATTTGGTGTAAAACACATTTTATATATATATATATATATATATTTTAAATGCGTTGTATGGTCTCCACGTAGATTTGTGTGACAGAAATATACAAAAGTTTATAGTAGAAACATTTTGTTCATGCCATTATTAAATGAAATAGGCGATGAAACATCGTTTCAAATAGAGATATCGAATTGAATTAACATACAAGTTACTTTCACTTATAATTGCAGCTTTTCACATTTTTTTAAATATTTTTTTAACACTTTATCTCATCTCTATAAGTTGTACACTTTCTTATATATTAACATATTACAACATAATCCTCCGCCGGAATTTCAACATATGCGGCGGGGTGAAATAAAAAAGTGTTAAAAAAAAAATTTGGATAAAAAAGTGAATAAAAGTTTGTTTAAACTCCACTTGCTGAAATTCCTCCAGAATATGCTATTATATAGAAAAATGTAAAACCCGAAAGTTAAGATAAAAAAGTGTTTAAAAAAAAAAAAAGTCTGCTCGAAAAATTGTAAAATCCTACAAAGTTCGGATTGATAATAATTTTTACCCCTACCCTTATATATTAATAGTGACAACCTTCAAATAATCTCTTTTCTTTAGTGAATCAAGAAAAAAGAAAGCATGGAAGATTCTTCAATCACTCACGTACGAGACAAGACGTACCAGGTTTTGACATTTCTAATTTTGTACACGTCTTTGAAGCCATTATTTTAAATATATATATAATTTCTAGTAGACTAAACATAGATTATTTAACTTTTTGGCATTGTTCAACACCCCTTATAGTACGGATTTGAATGAAGAAAATTCAAACAAGAGCGAAATAGAACGCCTAGAACCTTACAATATATAAATATGTAATAAATAAAGCGACCCTGGCAAGTTTGCTAAAGTTCATGTAATTTTATGGCTGTAATTTAAATTTGAATACTTTAATAATAGACTATATACCATATATATATATATAATATTTATATATAGTATAATATATTAATGATATAACAGTGGTACGACGAGTCTTAGTTTAATCAAACTTAAGAAACGACTAAAACTATCCTATACACATTCCAATAAAATAATTATACACTCCATGACTCGCGTATTTTTATTTGGGTCATATATATCACGAGTCGAACTAAATCAATCGATGAACCCAGAATAAGAAATGTATTTCACAACTGCGACTACATGTAACGCTACAAATTCATTCATCTTGAAAGCTCTAAGACTATCTCACTCGGTCAAAGTTAGGTACGTTAGTTTGGAGCTATTAAGCTTGCATCGAGATTTTTATGCTCTAACAATTTTTACTAATTCAACCACGGAGGGTTATGACGAAGACCACCAAACGATCTTAACGTGGTTTTTCTAATTTTAGGTAGTTTCGTTCTTCTACAAATTCTAGTTCATTGCCGGCTCAGCACCCTAGACATCGTCGCCAATCGGGTGATACTTGGTGACTCCGGGAGTTCAACTCCCAGAGCCTATCCACCATGCAAAGTGTCAATACACAATAAAATAAATATATATATACATATATACCCCACATATGTTTTAACACTGTGTGTGATGGATATTTTCAACTCCCGGAAGCCACCAAGTATCACCCATGCCGAACCTATAATTGCTATCTATTATCTTTTGAGCCCCTAAGTAGCGCACTCCACAATGCATTCCCCATGTCATGATAATTTTAACCATGCCTCATCAAGACAAATAAGTAGAATATGAGTTGTTGGACCACAGTAATAATGATGGAATTGATTTATAAAAATAAGTGTAGTCTATAGCTATGGAATCTCAAATAAAATAAATAAATTACTATTATAAAAGAAAAGATAAAATCTGTCTTTAAATGTTGAAAAGTATTGAGAGTTGACAATTATGTGGTCATCGAAAGCACTTAATGGTGGGGTTGGTTTGAAAATAAAAAGGTAAGAATGTAGTAAGACATATCATATATGCACAAAAAACTTTTTGGTGATAAATTGGCCAACGAAGCTTCTATTCTTGGAATTTTATGTAGCAAATTCCATTTTATTAATTTATTACGTTTATGCTCGAGGTGTAAATGAATTGAATTGAATTTGACAATAAAATGCCTATATTTGTTTGCTTTTTCTATCGGATTCAAAATTTGTATCTGAGTCAAACTTAATTGTTAATTGAATCAAATTCGAACGAGGTTCAGTCGAGTTGAGACTCAATTGACCTTGAGTGGCTTCATTGTTTAGCAACCGTCCGTGAATCAAATATCAAATAGTTTGATTCATTTTTTGAAACTAGTTCCTACTTTATTTGAATCGACTATAAGACTTATGAATAATATCCGTGGATCTGATTTATCAAGAATACATAAGAAAAGCACTTCGAAACACCCAAAGTCAATTAGTCATTAGACTAAAAGGCGAAAACATGGAGAAAATGAGTACCCAAACTATTCGAATCTACTAATTACCATTAGATTTGAAGAGACTCGATGATTCTCGTCACCCATTCCCTTTCATCCAACGGTAATGAATTAATCGAGGTTATTGAAACCAACACGTCCAAAGAGTTTGTGCACTAAGAAAAATATTTGAGAGACTTAATTCATCGAGAAGGTCTCAGCCACTAGCTACGGTAAATTTAATATAATCTTTAATCCTTACTAATTAACTTAATCAAAAGGATTAGTTTACCCAACTCAACCCAACAAAATCACGGGCTCAAAATTAGACCTTATATAGCACGTATTATGTCATTGCTTATTATATGATCACACTTATATAGCACGTATTATCTATTATGTCATTGGCAAATAAAATTATCCGAAAGTCAACTTATAATCACACTAACCAGCAAAGTTTTTATATCTATAGGCATACAATCCTTACAATTCTAACGACAACTCAAAATTAGCTGAAAGACGACTCAAACTAATCGACACTTGAAAACGATTCGACCTATTAACACTTAATACAAAATTGATATTAAAGTAGTCGTTTAATCACGATTTAAAAAGATAACATAGTGAGTTTGAATACTTCTTTTCTGGTTCGATAATATTTGAAGCTAGAATCAATTAACAGAAAAATGGTAAAATATATGCAGAAAAATTCAAGCTACTCAAGATCTGCCCGTGTTCGGTTGACTAACAATCCACAAAATTTGAATCTCGATAGTAATATGAATAAGCTTGAACAATATTTTTTTTGACTCGACCGATTCGTTTACAACCTAATACTATGATAAAATATTAGTATGGGCCGAGCTGTTTAGAGGATTATTTGGGTTTTTATTAGACTTGGTCAAATAATTGGTGTGTTGCTCTGATAAAAATGGGTTAGAGACCGAGCCCATATTTATATTGGGTCCATTCTTGAATCCGTTAAACAGTTATGATATGGATGATCCGGTCCGTTTAAAGATGTTTAAATGAGGGCCCAAGTCCAACAAGAGTTTGGGTGATCTATATTAAATTAATAGAGTTCTATTAATCTAATACTCTTTTATAAAGCACCAACACCTTTAAGCAACTATTTTTGGTGTGTTTTAAAACGGAGCGACTCTATCACCCTCAATTAAGAAAAAAAATCGAATTAGTTTTTGTCCATTATTCTTTCTCTTCTATCCATCACATATTCGGTTATCTTCTCTTTTTTCTCTTACACATGTCATATTTTCTCATTCTTTCTTTTCAAATATTTTAATACTCTCTCTCCAACACATTTCTAATTACTTACAAGATTTCATACAAAGTCATAGATAAAAACTATATTTACCACATAAATCAAGCAAAAATATTCATAGTACATAATAGTAAATTCATTATTTGTAATTTGTAATTTTTTATTTATTAGACACACACAGCGAGTGTGACGACCCGATTAGTTAAAAGAATGCACGAGGATCAATATCATAAGGAAACAATCTTTTTCCAAAAAATAAATAAATTTAGACATATTCAGATTTTTTTTTTTTTTTTTGTGTGGCTCAATAGATGGATTCAGATTCATTTTCTGATAATATCGTTTTTTCAAGAGAATGTTTTTTTTTCAAAAAAATTCCAATAACAGCCTACTTTAAGTCATCATTTCATGATTTAAACCAGTAGTCGAAGAACTTACTTGGGCGGCGTTGACATGCGATCAAGGAGGTTCACGGGTGAGGGTGGTGATATTCGTTGCACTTAAGAAGAGCGCCCCGCCTAAGATTTGCCCAAGCGTAAATTAGCGTGCCACCTAAGGGGAGAAACAATTCAGGCTTGACCGAGCATAAATGTATCTGCAAAAATAGTACACAAACACAATTCCCAACCTTTTCATATAATTTCTGAATGAACAACCCCCCACAACCAACCCGAGAAGTTTTGCAAAGGTGAAGATAACAGACAAAAAAAATGTATGTTTTATTAATACTAACAATGTTTTGCCTTTCAATGTGGGGAAGAAGGATAATTGGGGGCGCATTTCACAGTATAGGGGCAGGGGGTCATAGGAGCTTCCTCAACTTAAATGGATGGGCACCACCGAACGACTTTAATCGCCCATTTGGTGGGACCCACGAGTAATCCACCGTACTATGATTACGATTGTAATAGGACTCTATAAGAATCACACCGGTATAGGAACCCCACCTATGAAACACTTGCACAAATGTTGCACATATATATTATGTACAAATGTTGCACATATATATGTTGTACAAATGTTGCACATATATGTATTGCACAAGGGCACATATACATGTTCACAAATGTTGCACAAATGAAATTAAACTATATGAAGCACCTTAAATACCAACATTCATTAAATAAAATGAGATCCTCATCACTAAAGTTGTTATCACTATTTAAAATCTAAAAAAGTTGAGGTCGAAATGTATGAAAAACCTCAACAACTAGCATAAATAAAACAGTAAAGTTTAGATTAACTTCTGCAGTCTATGAAGGACCAAATTTAAAACCTAAATAAAATCTTTTCAAAGTTATAAATATAACCAATACCTAAATTATCTACCGAACCTCTCCATCCTCACCAAAGTCCCCTTCTTTATGCTCCTCTGGATCGCGACGATCCCTCTTGTGTCTCTTGCTTTGGCTTTCGGACTCCCCTTCCATCTTCTCCACCTATCATACGTAATTCCCATTAAAAAAAAGCATGCATTAAGATTTTGACATGTACTCCTTTCGTCCCAAACTGAACTATCTGGTTTGGCCCGACACGGAGTTTTAGATTCACACTAAAAACATGGAAGTTTTGGATATCTTTACAGTATCATCCTTCGAAAATAAAAATATTTATGTATGGGGAAAAAGGTTCCCAATTTAGGAGGGAGTGTGCACTATTCAGTTTTTATTTGTAAAAAAATATTTGTCCCTTATTATAAAAGTGGGTACTTGTATTATCTAGCTATATAGCCCGTCATTTTCATCGAGAAAAATTGAATTTCTTCATTTTTTCTATAGAACAGTAATGTAATTAAGGAGAGAACGTCTCATACAAGGATAATAGACAACAATTACAAATTTAAACAAAAATCATGACACGTTTAGAGTAATTATGTTTGTTCTCTTTTGTTTTACGGAAAGGGCATATTTGGAAAAGAATGACATAATTAATTCCTAACAGAAGTCAAAAGGGACATTCTTTTTTGAACGGAGGGAATATCATTATGGAACGTTAACAATATACGAGTTGTAGATTTGGGGCAGAGAGAGAGAGAGAGCAAAAGAAGTGCAAAAGGTCAATAATGGAAATACCTGCTTTGACCTTTTGGAATCTGAGCTATGTCTATGATGTCTCTTGTTTCGGTCCCTCGACCTTCGGCTCTCTTCCAAACTATAAGAGTCGGATCCATCGCTATGATCCGTCTCATCCGTCCTATGCCTATCTCTACCCTTTCTATTTTCAAGTCCTCTCTCTTTATTTTTTCTCTCCTTGTCCTTCCTTTCTCTATCCTTCCTCTCCTTTTCCTTCTTAGCCTGCAAAAAAGACAGATTAGATACAAATAAAGTTATAAATTATAACATATGAACGAGGAAATATTAGCAAACCTTTTCATCTTTCCGTCTTCGCTCCTTCTCTTTTGCTTTTTCTTTAAGTTCAAGAATAACCTTATCAAAAATTTCCACAAAAAAGTTCTCTTCCCCGACGAACCTGTCGAGAAAAATAATTAAATAAATAAATTACATGTTATTCTTAGCAGAAAAACCCAAGATTTATATAAATTTATCATTACTTAGCAGATAAAGTGTTTACCTCTCTTCAACAAGTGGTTTGCAGTCCTCCCACTTCGAAGATGATGTTATTTCCTGTTTAATACCCAAATTTGTATTAAAAGATAATTGTAAAATTCAAAACGAGAGGTGAAATAATCAAGTGATGAAACACGTCTCTATAGTCTATACCTTTGAATTGAAAAGAAAATCGTAGACATCTTCAGCTAGACGCTTACGCTTCTTAGCTTCTTTTTCCTCTTTTTCCTTGGTGATTTCTAGTAACTCGTTAAATACAAGCTGCAATTTGTCAACTTGTAAGAAAAAAGTATAAGCATGAAAAACATAACAACAGGAGGGTTCGAGTCTCTCTCTCTCTCTCTCTCTCTCTCTCTCTCTATATATATATATATATATATATATATATTGGTTAAAACTGTTTGTGCATAGATAGGGCATTTACTATGGGACCCAGACATTTATTAACTCATGGAAAAAAAAAATACACTAGAGTTTTAGACAAAAAGCAGTAAACAAGGAGTACTATTCCTTACACTATTTAATAATATACTAACACATATATATATATATCAAAATCTTGGCTTCCTATGATCAACATAATACAGAATCATCGAATAAATGGAAATAGATAAACTAATTCTAAAAATTCATAATAACAAACACGTTTTCTTACAGCAAATTTTTTCGGGAGTATAATCTGGTCATTATCATGCATAGGAAAACTTAATACGAGGTAAACACAAAAAGCATTACCTTTAAGTTAGTATCTGATATTGGTTTTGCACTAATCTCTTTCGGAAGTGCACCCTTGAAATCTTCAAGAGTCCAACTTGTTGACAAGGATATCTACAACCACACAAAATCCATAAATTGATCAAGTAAACAAGTCCAAAAGAATTGCCAAACGGACAATAAAAATACCTTTCCGTCCTTTATGGCATCTTCTATTTTCTCCTTATCCTCCGAATACTGCAATTCAATTATCAAATCAATGCGTAAAATATATTTGAAAAAAACATAGAAGATTAATCCTTAAAGACAAAAGGAAAAATAGGGGACTTCAATTACCTGCTTCTCAAGGTCCTCTATGACATCACTGAAAAGCTCTTTTGCAGTAGAGCCGGAGGTGTTTGAAGACACAGCCAAATATGCAGGTGCATCTTTAACCTAAAAACAATGTCAAAGTTCAAACATAAAACAAGAAAAGTTGCGGGAACCAGGCCCTTTATTAAGACGATTCGGTAGTGCACACTCGCTGCACGTGCAAATAATAGAAAATTTAATAAGAAGAATTTTGAATTAAAATTAACTAAGATTACGTAAAAGGCGATAAAAGAGAAGAAGAAAATAGAAAAACAAAATAGATGAGAAATAAATTTTGAAGTGACTAAAAAAAAGAGAATATAAGAAAATATTTTCCTGTATGGACAATGTGATTGATATTAAGCACCCCACCCCATCAAAACATATGAGGTGGCACTTTAACAGTTGCACGGTGTATGAGCACCGGATTCATCTAAAAAGATTGCTCTTGTTTCACCAAAACTGATAGACCAAAACCGTTCTCTAAGCATCTCTTCAATTCTTAATATTATAAATGAAAAGAAGAAATTTAAACAAAACAAAAAAAAAAGTTTTTTGTCTAACCATGCCCAAAAAATATCAGAACAACGAACCTTTGTGCAATATTCTCGCCAATGGGAGTTGGCTGTAAGAATGCCACTAGCAACATGTTCTTCCATCAGCTTCCGAAATTCATCACGATTTTTACGTTCTGCTTTCCTCTGTTCCTCCTTTTTATTGAGAGAGAGAGAGAGAGATAAGTACATGCAAATAAGTACAAAATAAAAATTGATGACTACGATAGGAAGTTTATCAGTAAATTACTATTCGCAATTTTCTCTGTTCTTCTTCTTCCAACTCTAAATCGCGTAGGTATTCCTGAAGCATGCCAGCTCAACAATAGTAAATATATGTAGGATAATTTTCATGCTCGGATATTTTGATTGACAAATTTATAGAAATATAAAACAGAGTGTTACTTGGAAGATTTCGAGGCGTTTAATTTTGTCAACACGTGTGCATCTCTCATCAGCTTCTAAGCGGTGTTGAACTTTCCGCCATTGACTACTAGCCTGGGGGTAAATAAGGTCATAAACAAGCAGTACACAATCTGTTAGTACAGTATTGGAGGATTCGAAGAAAGATAATATATCAGGCAAATACCTTGATAAAGTCGCACGATTTCAAGAATTCCAAATATTCTGTTTGATGACGTTTTTGTTCCTCCAAAGCCTTTGCTCGTTCCTATCAATATATAACCAACACTTAAATATAAATTCTTTACATAATGCAATAGCCAATAATGATACTCTTACTAGCTAAAAGAGTGGTCAAAACACTACCCTTTTCTTAAGATCCTCTAAATGATCGTCAAAGAGGTCTTCACGATCTTTAACTCGTTCAACAGCTTGAAAACGTTCGTCTTTTTCAAACATAGATATTGCTTTACTGCAAAAAATAGTCCAATAAGAATACAAAATAGATACGGCAGCACACTCAAGAAATATTTAGAAGACAAAGACAACAACAAACCTCCATCTCGTTGATGATGTTAGATCTTTAGATTCCTGTGGACATTAAAGGCAGGGAATTTTTTTTTTAGGGAATCATAAAAATATATTATTTTTCAAGATATGTGATTAAGACGTAATTTTCAAATAAAAACAACGGATAAAGATATACATACTTCTAACATTTTCTTGAAATCTTCCCTCACTTTCTTATTTCTTGCCCGTTTCTCTTCCGCTTCCTGTTTCTTCATCTGCCCCACAAACTGAAAGACATATATGCTTTAAGTAAAAAGCAACTAGTAGCAATAATCTGACAATGAGTACTAGATTATAGGGGCATTTCATGCAAACCCCCTTATGTAATGAGTAATTACCATGAGCCCCGAGGTTTTACAAATTACCAAAACACCCCCGTCAGATTCAACTCGAAAAATAGGGGATGAAATTGTAATTTGCTTTGCTAACAGAGAGATGAAATTGTAATGTGTTTTTACTGGTAATTTACGCTATATTATGATAACAAATTTACCTCATTGAAAGTTTGCTTTCGCTCTCCAAGAGTTCTTAGCGCCCCATATCTCCGGTCATTTATTATCACTCTCATGGCCTGCTTCAATTCAATTTTAAAACGTACACAAATTTTCAAACTATCTTTAGAAACTGTCCACAAGAAGCAAATATACCTGGTCCCAGTTCCAGTCAGACCCAACATTTGCTGATTCCAAAAGAGCTTTGAAAGCATTCTTTGCCTCCTAAAGCAGAAACCCGGAAACAGAGAATCTTAATATCTCGAGCTAAATTCAAAGAGAATTAATTATGTCACGTGAAAATGACCAATCAAAAATACCTCTTTACTTTCATACACTAAAGGTTCTAATTTTTTCACTTCTGTTGTATTAATGCCTTCGTTTGCAGAACTTTCAATATTTTTATTGGCTTCCTGCAGAAAAATGAACTTTATAATTCATATAGTGCACACACACACACACCCAAAAAAAAAAGGAAAAAAAGATTATCTATAGACCCGTTATTGACACCAAAAGGTTTGGATTATGCCACATCAGCACTGACATACACTATTGAGTTGAAGTGACATAATATGGACCCTTTGCTATATCAACACCGGGTTCATACAACAATGCAACCCCCACAGCCCGAATGAAGAAGTAACTGAACAAGAACAGAATCAAAATATGTACCTCCACACCCCCTCCAGAAGTTTCCACAGGAGAAGGTACAACTTCCTTAGGTGACTCATTAGAGATTTCCCTGAAAGAGCATTAAAATAATCCAAAATTATAACCAATCACAAGACTTTATCCACGAGATCAATTAGTCAAAGAGAAAATGCAATACATTGGTGTAGTCAAACTGGTAGTAGCAGTAGGCACAGGTGTTTCCGAGTCAACCGCTGATGTGGCAGCTTCTAGTGGCGTTACTAGTCCAGTTGCATCTGATTTTAGATTAGCCACCTCATCTGATGATCCAGAAGACACTACAGGATCGGGATTAACACCAGGTGTCACTGCTACTGGGCTTGACACCATTTTTTCATCTGAGGAAGATGAATTGTTTGTATTGGGGTTTGATTCTTCGACCCCGGGAACAGGAACAGGAACAGAAACAGAAACAGAAGCAGCAGGGGGAGGAGGATATGAATTCACATCCTTTATTGTTGGTGTTTCTTCACACAAACTCGTATTAATTCGCTCACGAGCCAACTATACCACATGAAAACAAAAGAAAATTTAGAAAAAGTCGTGATAGATTTTTACTTACTTTAAAAAGATTTTTATTTGGCTCGTCATATAAGAAATACCTTGACTTCATCTGGAATTTGCCATTTCGATTTTTTGGTGATCTTATTAAAGTAATACCTGTAGCAAAAAGTACTTGAACTAGTCAGCATAATTCATATAAACAAAATGAATTTGCAATCTTTTATAAATGCAATAGTTTATTTAAATACCTTCTTCCCTCGGGCGTAATGAATTCTCTCCAGTCAGTAGTTGCATCTGCCCTCTGTAATCATTATAAGAAAAATGAATAAATCGAAGGTCTTTCTGTTAACTCAAGCTACATAAAGTTTACCCATCCAGTATTTTCCTGTTTTAGTTTCGCTTTAAAATGTAATTAATTCTGATTCACAAATTAGAAAAAGAATAATTTTGTAAAAAACAGTTGCATCAAATGAAAAATAGCCAGGGTCCATGTTATGGAGAGAAATTGTATCTAAAGCACAGGTCAACCTATGACTTACCTCGTTTGGTGTCATCAGTTCCACAGGCTTCTCCCACGAAGAAATCTTTGTCCTTTTGTTGTAATAGTATCTGCATTTCAAACATGTCGTACTTTTAACAACTGTAATGTAATAACAAAAGTAGGACACAAATCTAAATGTGGGAACTTGTTGATGATTTTCTAAATAACTTATAATATATCAACACACACACACACGAGTATATATGATACTTGTCATTTAGGTTCGATCACATCCTTATCGGGTAACAAATATCCTCCGCTAGTCTTGTGTATAACACCATATTTCTAATGCATCTTTTTTGTCATGAACATACATATACTATACTTAGAGAGAGCATTTCAATCAATTTTGAAAAGAAAATTTAACATTCTGAAGAATCACATACTTTTTACCATCACGAGAGTACTCTTTCCAATCCGGTAAAACCTTTGCAGTTCGGTCAGGGATAGTATTCTTCACCTGAAACCAACAAAGAAATAAAAAAATCAAGAATCTTATTTTAATCGTGAAATGAGGTAAATCCAGTAAATTCTCAATACACTGACCACACTAACGCTTTGTTCCTCAGTTTTCTGAGAAAGTTGTACATTCTGATTCTCATTTGGAAACGATTGTTGGACCCCAGCATTTTGCTCTCCATTCTGCTGTAAAGGTTGTACATTCTGATTCACAGTTGAAAACCATGGTTGTAAACCAGCACTTTGTTCCACAGCTTGTGGTATAGGTAAAGCTGGTTGCATGTTCTGATTCGGAATCGAAAACCATGGTTGTTGAGGTGTGGAGCCCACATACATTTGTTGTTGGGATAACGGGGGTAACTAAATCAAAAAGGGTATAAGTATTGATATATATTAATCTAACAACTTCAATAACTAGTATGGCGAAAGAAAGTTTTACATTGTAAGGTGTGTGAGACATTCTGGGCCCACCAAAGCCGGGCATGAAATTGTTCGGGATCTGAGGCTGAGCTGGAGGTTGAAGTGGTGGTACAGCAAGGGTGGGTCGCTGAGGTGGCGGGGGCTGAGGTGGCGCAGCTTGAGGATGCTGAATTTGTGGAGGATGAGGTGGCATTGATAATCCAACTGGCTGAAATTGCTGAGGATCCATCGGAACAAATGGAGGCGGCACCGGTGGTGGAATTACAGGTCGGAACTAGAAAAAAACAAGAATTATAAACAGAAATGCTAATGCAGAATTTACCAATAAAATTACGGGTTGGATCTAAAAACAAGATTTATTAACAAAAATGCTAATATAGAATTTACTAATAAAAAAAATCCAAGAAATCTTACTTGCTGATACATGGGGGGAAGAGGACTCGGAGGAGGAGGCACGTGAGCAACTATACGAGGCCGAAGAGGCTTGTTTTCCGATATCCATGTAAATACAGAACAATGTAAGAAAGAGCACAACAAATAGATAATAGCAACATGAAAAGAGTATTCACTTTAGAAGTAGAAGAAAAACGAAAAGTCACCTGTTCATCAAGCAAGAATACTAAAACAGCAAGATCGCTCGAACGGAAAAAAAAAGGAACAGATTGCCATAATTTTTTACACTCCTATTGTTAAATTTCAAATTTCCTAGAAGCGTGATATATATGCGTGTGTGTGTGTGTGTACAGTATGCCCCATTATTATGTTCAAAGTTATGAAAACACAGTTAAGCAATCCCAAAATAGGGATTAGGAGTTGACAGAGAAAACAGATAATCGTTACATGATAAATTTATGAAGCATAGACACTTGCGACATGGTGAAGTATAAGATAAAATTATGAAGTGTAGACACTTGAAACATTGTAACGTGTCCATAACTCTCCGACCACTTTGGAAACATATCCGACGCATCTCTAACTATGTCTATGTCGTTATCTGACCATAATCTTTTTTATTTATTTGTACACTTGTCAAAATCCTTTACACAACTTCTCAGTTAATGACCAAACAGGAAAGCCAGGGTAAGAATACATGAACACATTCACAACATGCATGTGTAAACAAATGTATATAGGCAAACCTTAGCCAAGTTACTGACTTAACATATTTCGAGTATCCCATAACAAAATATTAAACAAAACATCTTAAATTCGTTACCTGCATGCCCGGGAACTGCGGAGGATTATTAGCCATTCAAAGAAAATGGCTAGTTTCTGAAACAACCATGAAAAAACACTAATGTTAGTGAACTAGTTTGAAAGAGCTAACAGTCAAACAAACCAACATAAATAAGAAACAACAGAGTATTAGGAAAATGATCCGTAAACCAACATAAGTAACCTTTATCTGACCATTAACTTAATGAACTAGCAACCTTAACGTACTTTCCACGTGACATATACCGAAACATACAGTAAGATATCAATGTATCATGTTTCAAGATAAAAATTTAGATGAATATAGACAACAAAAAGAGATTCAGAATCTCAGTGATATCATCATAACTTATCAACCACGAAAGAAGTTTATGAGAGAAAACAGCGCAATGATAACAATTAAATGCCTATTTAGATCTTTGCGATCAGGTATTATAATCTCATGCTTATTGTTTTCATTCGATTTCCTTGATTTTACATAAGGAATTCGATAACTAAGACGTAAGGTGGCTTTTATTTATGTGTGACTGGTTGTAACCTAAAAACATCAGAAAGCAAAAAGATGTCACTTTTGATCCGAGAATCGCAGCAATCGAATCAAGTTTTTTATTAAAATGCTTCTTTTTTGTTTAAACCAAATCTGCATTTTTACACCAATTCATATATCCTTAAGGTCCTTAAAAATTCACAAAGGCAGCAAAAAATATTCTAGAAAACTAAGTTCTTCAAAAAAAAAAAAAAAACCATTCTTGAAGAAGAAAAAGAAAACCCTCAACAAACAACCAAAAAACTAAAATATTGAAAGAAAAAAAAATCCTTTTCCAGATAGGTTTTAATTAAATAAAAATTAATAAACCCTTAAATTTAACCTACTCTTCAACCCAATGATAAAAATTCAAAAACCCAATTCTCTATAAACTTAACAGAAATTCAAAAAAAAAAAAATCAAAAGTAAAAAAAAAAAAAAAACTTAAAATGTTTGATTGAATAATTACACTGAAACAGAAGAAAAACAGCCCTGTTTTGCGAATGCAGCCGGAGGTACACCTATACATATACCACCGCACAGCAGAAAACAATTAATGAAAAGGTTTGGCTCGGATTGAGATGAAGAGAAAAGGGTTGTAAAAATTATGATGAATGATTATGAGGGGTGTATATATATACACATATGTATATGACAGAGGTGGGGGTTTAGGGGGTGTAGGGGTGAGATGAAACTGAAATAGGGTGAGGATTATATATATATTTATATAAGCCCTGATAAAATCTGATTTACGTAAACATTCAACCTCCGTTTTGGCCTTTCTAGCATTGGATTTTGCAGATTTCTTGCGTTTTCAGCGCTGCTCTGTAATAATTTTTTTGCCGACTCTGCTTCTTCTAATTCTATTTTCTCTTCACTATTCTTCTTTTCCTTCATTTATTATTATTTCCTCTGTTTTTCCTTTTTCCTTTTTTTTTTTAAAAAAAAATTCACATTTTAGTGTTTGCTTTTTTGCTTAATATTGGGCCTTTTTTTTTTTTTTCAAAAATAACAATTGGTAGTGATGTAGCAAATATCATTATCATTTTGTCAAAGTTGTTTTGTCCCGTGGTATTGGAGAAAATTTTTATCCAGACCAGGTTTGATCGTACTTAAATATTTATAAATAATTCGCTAACAATTTTATTAGTTCAGAATTGATGATAGCTAACTTGAGTTTGAATTTATAATTATCCAGATCAAGTTCGATCACGCTCAACTGATGGGTACTTGTCCCATAATTTCGTCGAGTTCGGCTAATTTTATTGAGTTCGGTGCTGAATTCCATCGAACTCGATCTGGTGTAAAACTTCGACGTTAGGAGTTTGGATTTATGTGTTTCTTGAAATTAAAATAATATATTCCAAGTTTCCTAGTAAATTTGTCAAGTAAGCTCATAAAGACATAAAAATCTAGGGTTAATTTTTCTAAATTACAGATCTTGAACCAATAATTTCAACCATTAACACTGTAATATAAAGCTCAACCAACCCAAGTATATATACATTTATACACATTGGAATGTCCAATAACTTACAGTATACAAATTGCCCCTGGAAATATGGTGTACCTTGTACCAAAAGATGAACTGGAGAAATTCCAGGAAAAGTACACAAGTACAAGCAAACCTGTCATCTCTCAACGGGGTAATCTCGTCACTTCACCCGGGGTAAGAAGGTTACGAGGAGTCCTCATGTCGGACACAGTACACTTCCACTTAAGCTGCCAACGCCTAGCACGATTGAAATCGCAAACGACAATAGATAAACATTGGTTCTTCGAAACACAACATCAGTTCTTGCCTTATTGGAGCAAGTTCAAAGAGATTACAATGAGAGTGATTCTTAGGAAGTTAAAGGACTAAAATTCATGTGGCAATCACAACCGTCCGTGTAATGAACCCCACCTTGGTCCCTCCAGATGGACTGTTGACCTTCTAAATTAGATGCGAGCTAGAGCATCGGATGTCGTTTCCAGAACCCATCCAGTTGCCCTAAACCGGTCCTTATATAGCACGTGTCATCTATATATACAACATAAAAGTTAAGTGTTGATAAAAGGTAGTTTAGAGAAAGAAGAGACACATTCGCCTATTAATTACACGGAGGATTCTTTTGGCTCAAGTAAAAGATCAGAAAAATGCTTGAAATCTATAGATTGTCCAAATTTATGAGGTAACATAAGTTATGACAAGCTTTTCAAATATGATGATCATTAAAATTTAGTGGCAACACGACAAATATAAACGCCATCTGTTTACAGTAATAAAAGCCCTTTGATGGAAAAGGAAAGGCAAACGAAAAGACGATCATACTAACATGCGTAGCCAAGCCAGGAGGGCGTTAATGCTGAGATGATACAAAGAAGGTTCATTTAATTTTCAGATCCAAATAAGTCTAACGTGGAGAAGCATAAACCTTAACACCATAACGAGCTGTTGTTACTCCATTTGCTATCTGCACGACTGCAAGACATTAAACGACTTCAAATTAACAAATGAAATAAGTTCCTTTGTATAACAAACAAAAAGAATATAGTTTTATGGAGACATTTTTACAGCTTTTAAAGTGTTTCAAAGAATTTTATACATGCTAGTTCCTTTATACCCTAGATTGTCTCTCTACTCCTCCTTTCCGCTTCTGTACTATAGAGAGGAGAAAAAATGAAGCCACACGAGTCTCTAATATCCAATGTCCTGAGGTTTCACATATCACTATCACGATATTATGAACTTAGACAATCAGAAATTCTGTCTCTCACATATCGAACAACGAACTGAAACCGAGAGTAAAATGCATGCAACTGCAACACAGTAATAAATTATTATGTACATTATTTTGTAGAAATGATCAATGCTACAATATTACCAAATGGCTTAAAGCAATAGTGAATCGACACAAAAGGTAAAGGGTATCTCGTGTGGTCTAAAAATCCTTTACCTAATCACTTCCAAACTCAGTACAGAGAGAGCTCCTAACTCAACTATGAGATATTACATTTGAATCACTTCGAAGTATTCTCCAAGTTGTATTTTGGTTCGTCAATTCACAATTCATAACGATGGTGCAGTTCTTGAAGCAGTTATCTCAGCATTTAACAATAGTTTCTCGTAGAAACTAACTAAAAGAATCCGACAAGATTACTATAGACAAGATATTGCTCCTCATTCAATCAATAACGACGACTATCCTAAGGATGCGCTTCTCGATCACAATCAAGATATCGCATCAAATTAATCATTTAAATGTAACACTAGAAATGAAACCTACGAAAATCGTTCCATAATTCTGGCAGAATGTAAAGCTTAAGGAAATTGTATTTGTTCATAAACCATACCACAAACTCAATGCAGCTTCAGATTAACTCCTTCGATTTAGATATTCCTTCTCCTATCAGTCTCCTCAACATTCCAATGAAAGTTCCATCATCCACAAACACGAAAAACGAGTCGAACCAGAAATACCTCTAGTCTTCTCCTGCAATTCACAATCCACAAAAACTCGTCCACAATCATTACGTTCTACAATCTACACATAAATGAAAATTATGAAATAGATTTCATCCAATTGAGTAGAGTAAATGTTAATTACCAACAATTGGATTGTCAATTCTTTGAGCAGGCTCCTCGAGTTTCCTGTTAGCCCTAATTTTCTCAAGCTTTATAACAGCCTCAATTGAAGGATTCTACATGAAATTCTTGAACTAGGGCCGAAAGACGAACTAAGTTACTCCATACTCGAGATCGTTCGTTAAATGTTCGATTCATTCAATTGGGCTCGTTAGCATATCAAACTGAACAACTTTTTACGTGTTCGATAAATTTGAAGCTCGGCGGGATTATTAAAAAATGATAAAATATGTGCAAAAAAGTCAAGTTACTCGGGCTCGATTCATATTCGGCTCAATTAAAACTCGTTTGAGCTCAGTTCAATTAACAATCAAACCAAACGCAAAAACAAATTTTGAAACTCGATAATAATACGAATAAACTTGAATAATGACTTGTTTGACTTGACTCGTTTACGACCCTAACTCCTTCTTCCAATTCATTTTTCTCATCCTTTGGCTCCTGACAATACCGGTCGCCGTTGAAGAGTAATCAAAATGGCCGTAATTGTGAATTGAGGAAATTGAACGTTGATCAACACCACAACATACAGAGAAGATGATATAATCGAGCTAAAACCCAAAAAAAGAAAGAAAAAAATGTGGTGTATTTTACTTATTTTGATAGGGTTTCGTAAATTATCAGATATAAATTTCCAGAAAAAACAGAGAACAGGATTATTAACTGATAATTGGACCTGATTTGTTACGTGGCACTTTGTATTCCTGAGCCATTTATTTTATCTCATGTAGGTTGCTAAATTATTAAATATAACAAAGTGATCCCTAAACTATCAAAGGTAATAAATTAGTCCCTTGTTTATTTTTTATGGACATATTTGGTTACTTTTTAAAATTGATAAATGGTATCATACGAATGTTATTTTTGAATATTAAGTACTTTAAACTTTTTTATATAATTTATTTTGCTTTTAATTTGGTAATTAAATCATATTTTTTTAAAAAAATTAAAAAGTATATATTTTAATCTTCTTATAGTTTTGCTATTTCTTAACCATTTTTTACTCATTTTTGTGCAGAAACTATACACTAGTTTTTTATTAATTTTTAAGAAAAAGTTACTAAAACCTCCTTAACTTTATACCCAAAAAAATCTTTTATAATATTTTTCAATCCAAAAACTCATTTCACTAACTTTCCTTTCCACAAAATTCAACATTCAGGTTCATAAATTTATGGATTTAATTATCCTTAACCTTCTAAAGAAAAAAAGAATCAACTTATTTATATAGAAGTTTTATAGCGATAATTGAAACTAATTTTGATTTTAACTTTACATTTTCTTAATTTTTTAATTTTTTAATCTTCTTAAAAATTTAAAAGAATATATTTTAAATAATTTACCAAATTAAAAATAAAATAAATTATATAAAAAAGTTTAAAGTACTTAATATTCAAAAATAACATTCGTATTATACCATTTATCAATTTTAAAAAGTAGCCAAATATGTCCATAAGAAATGATGGACTAATTTGTTGCGTTTGATAGTTCATGGATCATTTTGTTACATTTGATAGTTTAGGGACCTAAATTAGACAAAGTGAATAATTCAGGGGTACAAAGTGTATTTTGCCCTTGTTACATTTTTGTCCATGTATCCAATCGTGTTAGACAGATCGGCTTCAATAGAACTCCTTTGTATTAGAATCACCGGTTTGTTCCTTTTCCATCTCTAATTTGATGTTGGACAATTAGCATTTTGCACCTTCAAATTAGACTTATTTTTTTGTTTGGCACCTTAAATTAGAATAGCGGCAGTTTGCACCCTCCATTTATCGAGCCGGAACTCGAGGGGAACTCAAGGGGTATAATTGTCAATTACTAATCATTTATTTGGTTTTCAACTTGAAAATTGTCTTTAGATATTACTTCTGCTATTAATCTCCTCAACATTCCAATGAAAGTTCCATCATCTACAAACACGAAAAACGAGTCGAACCAGAAACACCTCTAGTCTTCTCCTGCAATTCACAATCCACAAAAACTCGTACACAATCATTACGTTCTGCATATAAACGAAAATTATGAAATATATAATTACATCCAATTGAGTAGAGTAAATGTTTTTTTTTTTTTACAAAAAAAATCGGTCTTATATATCATTCAATAGAAAGTTTACAACGCTTGGAACAATATAATTCATATCAACTCAAACGATATAGTTAGAACATTTGAAATACTAACTATCAAGTTCTTGAAGATAACAAATCTTAAGAACTCACAACCGAACACAAGAAAATTCTTGTGCAACTCCTATTCAAGGAGAGATGAAACTTTCATTCGAGAGAGAAAGCAAACTCTCATACGAGAGAGAAAATAAAATATTAAAGAAAATATCTATAACGCTATATAAAAATTTATGTATCATCCGTCTTCATCTCGTCAGATTTGTCTCTGTCTCGTTAGATTCATAGTCGTCTCGTCAGATTTGAAGATGTGATGTACAAGTTGAAGAAGAATGCTCCAACCCAACCCACCGACGATGGTGGTAACAATGGTGAAGAAGACGACTGCTTCACTAAGCCATCACCGACGGAGGAAAATAGAAGAAAAAAGAAGGCTAGGGTTTAGAAAAAGATGGGGAGAGGGAGGAGTATTTGAGTAGAGTAAATGTTAATTACCAACAATTGGATTGTCAATTCTTTGAGCAGGCTCCTTGAGTTTCCTGTTAGCCCTAATTTTCTCAAGCTTTATAACAGCCTCAATTGAAGGATTCTCCATGAAATCCTTGAACTCTTTCTAGGGCCGAAAGACGAACTATGTTACTCCACACTCGAGATCATTGGCTAAATGCTCGTTTGAGTTTGGTTCGTCAGCATATCAAACCAAACTTGAACAACCTAGCTTGAACAACCTTTTGGGTGTTTGATAAATTTGAAACTTGGTTCGATTGTTAAAAACTGATAAAATATGTGTAAAAACATTAAGCTACTCGAGCTCGATTCATATTCGGCTCGATTAAAGTTCATTTGAGCTCAGTTCAATTAACAATCAAACCAAGCTCAAACACAAATTTTGAAGTTCGATAATAATACAATAAACTTGAATAATGACTTGTTTGACTTAACTCGACTCATTTACGATCCAAACTCCTTCCAATTCATTTCTCTCATGCTTGTTCTCCTGACAAGATCGGTCGCCGTTGAAGAGTAATCACAATGGCCGTAATTGTGAATTGAAGAGTGGTTTACTTCGTGCCTTTTGATGGAGAGTGGATATGTGTGAATTCAAGAAATTGAACGTTGATTCAACACCAGAAAAAACAGAGAACAGGATTATTAACTGATAATTGGATCTGATTTGTTACATGGGCAAAATACAATTTGTACCCCTGAACTATTCATTTTGTCTCATTTAGGTCCTTAAATTATCAAATGTAACAATGATTCCCTAAACTATCACGTAACAAATTAAATTAGTCTCTCATTCATTTTTTATGGACATGTTTGGTTACTTTTTTAAATTGATAAATGATATAATACAAATGTTATTTTTGAATATTAAGTACTTTAAACTTTTTTATATAATTTATTTTGCTTTTAGTTTGGTAATTAAATCATTTTTTAAAAATTTTAAAAAGTATATTTTTTAAAAAGTATATATTTTAATTTTCTTAAAATGAATCTTTTGTGTACTTATAGTTTTACTATTTCTTGACCATTTGATTACCATTTTCTACTCACTTTTATGCAGAAAGTATACACTGGTTTTCTATTAATTTTTAACGGAAATTTACTAAAATCTCTTTAACTTTATACCTAAAAAAATCTTTTATAATATTTTTCAACCAAAAAACTCATTTCACTAATTTTCCTTTCCACAAAATTCAACATTCAGATTAATAAAATTATGAATTTAATTGTCCTTAACCTTCTAAAGAAAAAAAGAATAAACTGTGGTTATATCTAAAAAATTATTTATATAAAATTTTTATAGAGATAATTGAAACTAATTTTGATTTTAACTTTACATTTTAATTTTTTTTTAATCTTCTTAAAAATTTAAAAGAATATATTTTAAATAATTATCAAATTAAAAATAAAATAAATTATATAAAAAAGTTTAAAGTACTTAATATTCAAAAATAACATTAGTATTATACCATTTATCAATTTTAAAAAGTATCCAAACATGTCCATAAAAAATGAGGGACTAATTTGTTGCGTTTGATAGTTCAGGGATCATTTTGTTACATTTAATAGTTTAGGAATCTAAATGAGACAAAGTGAATAGTTCAGAGGTACAAAGTGTATTTTGCCCTTGTTACATTTTTGTCCCTGTATCCAGTCGTGTCAGACAGATCGGCTCCACTAGACCCCGTTTGTATTAGAATCACCGGTTTGTTCCCTTTCCATCTCCAATTTGATGTTGGACAATTAGCATTTTGCACCTTCAAATTAGACTTATTTTTTTTGTTTGGCACCTTAAATTAGAATAGTGGCAGTTTGCATCATCCATTTATCGAGCCAGAACTCGAGGGGAACTCAAGGGATATCAATGTCAATTACTAATCATTTATTTGATTTTCAACTTGAAAATTGTCTTTAATGTATATATTTCTCACGGTTTGATTGCCATAGCAGGCTTTATGCAATCGATCATATTAGATAGATATATTTGTGTGAATCTTCCTACTTTGAATTTATATATTTTTTAAAGAGGAATTTATACTTTCTAACAATAAAAGTATAAAATTGTGTTTTTTCTACTATTAATCTATACTATTATATAAAATGGGAGAAATCTAGAGTAACTACTTTGGGTCTCAAAATATAAAGTGGAGAGGCCTATTATATAATAGTATAATTTATACTAGTATATAAAATAAACGTGAAGCCTTCAGCCACTCAAAATTTGACAAGTGTCCCAAATAATTTTCATTTCTCCCTCTAAATTTTATTCTTTCTCCTAATTTCTCTCACATTATCTTTATATATCACGTTTATTTTCCTTTTCTCTTCCATACCTTTTTTTTTCCTGCTATCTTCTTTATTTATTTGATTTTGGTACAAAAAATAATTATCAAATTGACTTTAATTAAAAGAATTTTTTTTTTATTTTTTTTATTTTACACACGCAATGAGTGTGCGGCATTTACTAGTGTACGCACATTTACTAGTGTAAATAAACGCCAACATGTATTATCATTTGTTTCTGCTAAGTTGAAAGTTCAATGACTTTTCTTTTGAATTACATCATTATAATCAGATCGCTATAATCTACTGGGCATTCTAGAAGTTTTTTTTGCCTTCTTTGCATCAAAATCATTTAATTATACTAGATTTACAAAACTCGTTGGTGAATAAATTAATTGAATATAAAAATACTAGATTTACTAACGAGCTTTGCATCAAAATCATTAAATAATACTAGATTTACAAAACTCGTTAGTGAATTAACAAGTATTCAATTAATTTATTTTGATGGTCATGAATGAAGCTGTATTTATAAAAAAAAAATGGTATTCAATTAATTTATTCATTATTTAAGAGCAACATAGTAAATAACCTAGACAAATTTCGATAAATGAGGGGATAGTTTTTATCCACCTAAAAAAGGTGTAAATAAATAGTGTTTGGTGAGCCAATAATCATTGGGTCAAGCGGTCTCGCCTTCCACTTGTAAGTGAGATATTAAGTGTTCGAATTGTCACCCTTATAGTTGTAATTCAAAAAAGACAAAAAAAAAAAGAAGTAGTGTTTGGTGATTTTACTCCTCAAATCTGGCTCAAATTTTTTTCAAACATGTATTTCATTGGAAAGAATCTCTCCGAAATAATAAGCGTTTTTAGATGATAGTTGGAGGGTGTAAATAGCCATTTTTGCAAGTTATGGGACAACCCATTAAGTCTATCGTTTAAGTTAAGAATACTCAAAATATCAGGACTTGTTTGATTTTATTTTCATTTGCATTACTTTTAATCAAGGTTAAAATGTTTGAATATAATTTTGTGACAATAAAAATTTGTGTTGATATAAAATATGAGATTCAAGATCGATCATATTTGAACGTAACGGAGATAAAATATAATCTGGGTCGTGTCAATTTTTTATGTGGTATCAGTGTGTTGGTTGAGAAAATACTATTTAATGCAGTATAACTTATAATCTATAAGTCATTTATTTATGTCACATTAATCAAATTACGTTGGGGTAAAAATGAAAAACTACTGAGATGAGTTTAAATTTTCAATAATTATCAAAAAAAAAAAGAGTTTATATTTTCTTTTGATTATAGGATATCACGGACCTGTGAAAGTCGGGTTTTTGACTAAACTAAGGATATTCCTCAATGTCCCGGCTATTCACGAAACGTACGACAAAAAGGTTGATGCAATATATATAGAGAGATACAGAAAATGAGTTGAGGTGTTTGTGATGTGAGAGAAAATTCTCTTCTTCTTCCTCTCTCTCTTACACACACACATATATGTGTATATATATAGAAAGATACAAAAAATGAGTCGAGTTGCAGTATATATATGTATTTCTGAGTACGAAAAATTCGAAAAACAACAAAATACAAGTATCTATCTACTGTATCAGATCTATATACGTACATATACTAAGCAGCAAAATATGCATCTATATAAGGAATCTACTATATCTATATACGTACGTATACTATGTAACAACGTGCGTAAATAGGCTCAATCTTTACCGATCAGTACTCTCCGAGGAGAACGTCCTTGTAGCTCCTCACGGCGGCGGCGGCAGCCTAAGCAGCAGTAGAGTTGACAGCAACAACAACAACAGCCTCCTTGGCGGCAATAGCTGTGGCGGCAACAGCAACCTCCTCGACTGCGGCGGCCTCCTCTTCAGCAATACTCAGAAGCTCCGCATCCTTTACAGTTGATTTCTGCTCTTTCACCACCACTAGTGTTCCTTGAAGGTTGAAATAAAGACGATTCTCGTTCGGTTCATAGAGATAACGCGCCATCGCCGTTGCTGGAGGAGCTTCCTCCGGCTGATGCGGCGCCGGAAGAGCCTCCATCGGCTGAACAGCTGCTGGATCATAGTCTGGTTCTGCCTTCATGCCGAGGAGAGTGTCGAAGATGTTCGACATTTCTACATCGATGTCATTGTTCTTCAGGCAGCTAAGAAAGAAACCAGAACCTTGATCAGACATTGTTGTTTTCCCTTTCCATATCCTCTCACAACAGAAAACACAGCAAACACAACAGAAAACACACTCACACTCAGACACTCTGAGTGACTTTGAGAATAAGCAAATGAAATGAGATCATACTGTAGACGTCAGATATTTATAGACGGACGGATTGATCGATGATGTTGGTTTAAGTAAAGGTGGGAATCGCATTTTCATTTCTCTCTCTCTGATTGATCGATCATGGTTTGACACTTGGTTTACAAATGAGACTTTTATTTCTATTTATACTAATTCACTTCCCTAATAAAGGGTGGAGATTCATTTGATTATACAGATGAGAGAGACTCTCTAAAGCACTCAAAGAATATTTCTTAGGATATTCTCTATCCTAAAAAATTATTTAATCATACCCACATAATTCTAGAGGGGCCCACACATCTCTGCAATATTCTACATACTTCAACACTATTCTAGAGCTCTATGTAAGTACATTCTTCTAGAGTCTTCTAGATTTTTCTAGAATATTCTAGATTTTTTTTGAATACTCCAATAGCCTTTAGACTCCCGTCTATGACAAAAATGACATGTCTCGATCGTTTCAAAATATTTCAAACTGTCGGGGCGTGACATAACACTCAAGCTAGATCCAATAATTCGTCGGTCAACCCTGCAGCTCCGGCGTTGGAGTTGTTTCTCCGATGACTTTGGAGCGGGAGCCCTGCCTTAAGCCGCTTTAACATACACTAAAGCGTGGACATAGTTTTCTTAATTCGCGAGCTCAAAATCTGAAGATCAAAATGGCGAGGGAGCTGTTGAATATGGATTGGTACGCTCAAAGTTGAAGAGATGGTGGTGGTAATAGATGAGATGATAGAGGGACAAGTGTGTGTATGCCAACAAAGATATGTCTGTGAAGGACCGGAGAAAGGGTGTCTTGGATATAGAAAACTAAGAAGAAACAAGAGAGGGATGGAGAGAGAGCGGGGGGCGATGGGTGAAGAAAAAGGGGATTGGGTTGGTCAATTAAGTTTTTTCACATATGCATATTTTATTTTAACAAGGAGATTTAAGAGAAAAAAAAACTATTAATTACCAGGGTCGAACCCGTGACCCTAAATGAAATATGCTGACTTAAGACATGGCGAGCCATGCTCCGTAAGACATTAATTGGTAATCATTAAAATATAATCTAAATATATTATTAAAATAAAATCTATTTTTATTAAATAAATTAAAATATATTATTTAATAGACGTTTTTAGACGCTTCCACTTTTTAAAAAAAGTTTCATTTTTTGTTCTCTCTCGCTCTCACTCCCGCTCCCACACCCGTACCCGCACCCGCTTTATGATTTTGGGTCCTTATTGACTTCTTTGAACTTTCAAGCCAAAATCCACCATCTTTTTGAGGAAACATGTTAATGAATTGAATGATTTGCAAATCGGTAGTGTCAATGAAGTGAAATGTTTAGAATTAAGAGTCGATGATGAGGATAATGATCTTAAATAAGAGTCTAGGCAAGAGTTGAACTTAAGCTCGCATGGTTGAATATTTTTTTTTGTTACTCTCTTCATCTTAATCTTTTTTCTTTAATTTTTTTCCTTCAAATTTTGTAATTTTTTGCTAATTTGAATAAATTATTAACATTATTTTATATTTTATCAAATATAAAAAATCAAAAATCGCGGGGCATATGCCCCCTTTGGAAGATATGGAACATCTCGCCCCATGCTTTCGCCTTTTAACACATTGCTATTCGGCACACTCCAAGCAGAAATTACTTGACAATGCGTCTGTTGGGCTCACAGGGATGGCAATGGATGTGGGTTGGCTC
The DNA here is from genome assembly GCA_019426215.1 of Buddleja alternifolia. Lineage (NCBI taxonomy): Eukaryota > Viridiplantae > Streptophyta > Magnoliopsida > Lamiales > Scrophulariaceae > Buddleja > Buddleja alternifolia. The sequence goes on along the minus strand of CM033408.1, from coordinate 29,442,677 downwards.
CGGAAACCGTCCTGACTGCTCCAGTTCCCCAGCTCTAACCGGTTCTGGTTCCGGATCCTGTTGGTTTTTCACATTCAGCTATACAACTAGCATTTAGGTGTTACAAGGAGTGAGATTAATTAGAATTTAGAAATAAAACAATCTGAGGTTTGTTGATGCTTCAAACTTGTTACGCAAATTAGTTGCAATCTTTACACATACGTTACATTTCGAATGTTTAATTGATTCATAGAAATTTTGGTAGGCTCAAACAAAGAATTATTGAGTTGCAAGAATTATTAAAGTGGATTGTGGAAAGGAAGAAAAAACTTGAATTATGAAATTTTAGTCTACATCCAAGCATTTTTGTATAAATTTAGTAATTGAATATAAAATTTGGTGGTCAATACACTAATGACAAATGTTTAAAAAAGGTTTTGCGGGTCCTACTTCCTAGCGGGTCTCGCGGATTCGGTTCCTAAGCGGGTCCATGCGAGTATTGCTGTTCCGATTCCTTTATTATGCGGTCCCGATTCCAATTCCAGGAACCACTTAGACTATGTGGTTTCGGTTCCGAATCCGCGAAAACTAACCTGAAACTACCCCGTTGCCATCCGCACACCGTCATCACTTGAATTTTAAAACTCAACAAAACAAATGATGATTTTATGGATATTGGTGCTATCAAATCTGATGCGGAAAAAACACCAAAGCAATTGTTTGAATTTATTTGCTTTCAATTTATTAGATGAATCCGTAATAGGGGTGCTCATCGGTCAGTTTTTTAGTCGAATCGAACCGGATTTTCGATTAATCGAAATTTTGATTTTTCAAAAATCCGAACCGAACCAGTCAGTTTTTTTTTCGGTTCGGTTAAAACAGAAAAAGATTTTTTTTTTTTTGCTATTGTTTTTTCAAAAATCTCACTGACTACTGTTTTTTGGCTATTGTTGTTCACTTTTTCTTTGAAATGCATACATTTATATATTTATAATTATGTTTAGCATAACCAACTAAAATTGACATAATGAAATTAAAAAGTGAACCGGTTGGGTTTGGTTTTTCGGTATAAATAAATTAGATATAAATAAATAATTAAAATTTAATTATGACTAATTTTAATTCATTTTCTTTATTTTCTTATAAGTTGTCACTAGAAAACACATTTTTTTATAGTTTTTGGTTTATATTATACTATATAAAAATAAAAAAAAGTTTGGTTTTTTGGTTAACCGAACCGACCGAACCTCAAAACCGAAAACCGAATTTTGACAAAAAAAAAAAAAAAAACAACCAAAAACCGAACCGTGTTTTCAGTAATGTATGTTAATGAATAATCCAAAAACCGAACCATGTTGGCAAAAAAATTCAGTAATGTATGTTAATGAATAATCCGTGTGCCCGTGACAAAATGGGCTTCAGTTCTTCGAGTAAAAAGATGGTGTTCGGTTTGGGTACAAAATTGGAATTAAAGAACAAAAAATGCAATCTGTGTGGAGTTTTGGAGTACATAATGTTGGGTATTCAATTTCAAGTTTGAAAATGTGAGTATATAGAATGGGATCTTAAGTGGCAAATGCTTACAATTTTTTTTTTCTTGGGTACAGTAGCAAAAATGTATGAAATGGAGGCACTTTCTGTTAGAGATTGCGCTCTAAAAATTCAATTATATGAAACGTTTATATTTCGTTTATGAAATTGATCTTTATTAATTTTGTTGCAATTTATGAGTATTATAAAAATCGTACTATAAGATAGACGTAGTCCAATATAATATATGATAATCCAAATGGAATTGTTGTTCTATGAAAAGACTTGAATTATATGTGTCATATATTATTTTAAATAGGTTGTAGTCGGTGATAAGAATGAGCGTCTTATCTGCTAAAGACTATAATATACTATATTTGATGATTTGTCTTAATCATGGGAATGAGGATTCCATATATAGTATATTCGTGTAAATCAATGAGATTGTAACACTGAACCGGACCAATTAAGTTATTTATTTTGGCTACTATCGAAAATAAATAATTTGAACAACAACTCTAAATCCTATGATTGTCGTGGACTAATGCATCTAGTGTATATTACTTTAATGTATTCAGAAGTAAGGTCTTCGGTGACCAATATACTTTATACATTGAGTAATTGCATGAAATGTGATTATGAAAGACATTCATAAGGAATCTATAATCTTCATGAGAGATAAGAAATATTCTCTTTAATGAATACGCAATGTTCAACTATTCTAAAACTTTGACCAAAGTATTTCAGGTGAAGTGTCACTGAAATTAAATGAAAAATGAGTTTTCGTATGAAAAGTTGACAATGGGCGAATCAGCAATTTTAGGATAAGAGGTGAAGAATAAAATAATAGTAGCATTGATTTTAGTTCTTCACGGATATTTCGATAGAAGAATTAGTTGTAATTTTCTTAAGTATGAGAACTCTTGAGTAATTTAATTAATTCTAGAGTGCAATAATACTTATTTAGTGGATTTAAATATTGTTAAGTGGTAATCAAATATTACCATGCGATGGTAATTCGATTTGACTCATTTGGAGCTAGAATTAGTTTTTCCCTAAGGTCCCTTCGCAAGCTTCGAATAGAAACTCGATTAAATACTAAAAGATCCATGGGATGGATTGATTTTTGAACTCAGATGAAAAGATGTGGGAAATATCTTTAAAGAAAGATATTTGAATTAAAGTTAAATTAAATTTGATTTAATTTAATTAATTAAAAAAAAGAGCGGGCCCCGACAGGTGGTCCGTGGCCTAAAATTTTTTAACCTTTGGCCATCTATAAATATGAGCCTATAGGAGTTCAAAAATATATCAAAAAATTTAGCAAAAGAATTCTTAAGTAATTTTTATTACTAAAAAGAATATATTTGCTAAAAGTATAAAATTCCTTTTAAGGATTTTATTTTAGTATTTTTATATTGGAGCCCACACTCCCTGAGTTTGGCGAGGCATTGCGAAGAAGGCTTTGCGGTGCACAAGCTCGAGTTCCTCCGACAAAGAGGGTTTGTCAGTTGCGGGGCTTTCACCGGCTCGTTTCGATCTTCGGCGAAAGGTTGGTTTTGAGTTTTTTATTATTGATTTTATTTCTATAGCATGCAATTAATTAGTTTGAATTAAATCGTTTAATTAGTTTTTAATTGCTAGCTATAGTTAATTAATAATTATTAATTAAATTGTTTAATTAGTTATTCATTAGCCATACTATGTATGATTTAATTTTTTTTAATGTGATGCATGTACGCATTTAGAGATAGATTCTTTAAATTAAATTCCGCTGCGTACTTTTTGGGGTTATTTTCGAAGTAATTTCCCAACACTTTCCAGGTTAACCTTGACAATATTCCTATGGTCATTTTTACATTGTCACATTCTGATACATCTGACTTCATATTTGCTTTGTTTTAGTTCGCAGTTCTATAACAAGTATAAACAAACATGATACATTGCACAAAGACGGAGTAATGGATTTTTTTTTTCCTTTCAAATAGAGTATCAAGGTAATTACTATAATTCCACTATTATGTTGTTTAATACCTATGTTTTACATTTCGTCTAAGTTTATTAATCTCTTATTACGGTCCGGTTTCTGAGATTTGTTCATTAAAGGTATTTGTTCCCTCATATAAATATGTGGATCGTGGAATTTTGTTATGAAGTAATTATGATGCATTGATTTACTGAGATTATATTTATTTCCCTGATTGTCTCACTTAATTGAACTTACATAATGTTTCCTTTAGTTTCTAGCTTTAGTCTTGAAAATGGTGGATAGTAGACTGTGCAATTAAGCCTGAAGTGTTTTTTGTGTGAGTATGGTGTTAACTAATATGCATTTTCTAAGTCATTTCGCTTCGTACTTTTAGTGACTGGCTTCTATACCCCTTATGTTTGGTAGAAGATTTGGTTTGGTTTGATATAACATTCGTAGAAGATTTGGTTTGAATTGACTCAAATGAATGTAAAAGTATGTAGTACCGTGGTTTTTAATGTTCAGTGTGTATTATTAGGATGTTACTTTTCCATATTTTTTTTAAGAAATGATTAGGTATTAGATCTGAATTTTTTTTGCTTGATGTGAGGAAACGTTTAGCATTACATTTTGACGAGTAATACTTTATGTATTCGTTACATTCAAAGAGAAATTAACGCGGGCGAGTACCACGTGCGCGGGTTGCTAGTATATATAAAAAAAATTCGATTTTCGGTTTTAGGTTCGGTTCGGTTGACCGAATCGAAGAATTTCTGTAAAAAAAAAAATCGAAAACTGAACCAAAATTTTGGGTTCGAATCTAATTTTTTGTTTTTAGTCCGGTTAGATCGGTTAATCGAATTTTCTATTTTTTTAATAGCCCTAACTCTAACAGTAACGGGTAGACAATTTGATGTCCCAAATTGTACTAAATGACATGGTTTTAGTGCAATAAACTTGCTATTTGTTTTTTCAAAAAATAGACCTCGGAGGAGAATTTGAAAATAAGAATTATTGAAAAAAAGTATCAAAATAATGACCACAAAAGAGTATCATCATAGAGGCTAAAAGCGTTTTTATCCAACAAAAATTCTGCGTGGGATATCAAATTAATTACATACTCTGTTCCCAAATGACACAATATGTAAAATAAAATTAATCTTACAACTACTTGTATCAATGAATTTAATTGAAACATGTCTGTAAAAACAATACTAAGACCATTTTCATATATTTTTGTTAAAATAAACCTTACTTAAACAAAATATCGCAAAAAAATTTAAAAAAATCACATCCCTAATTTTAACACACACACAATAAAAGTTACATTAACAATTATCATTATTTTTTTTCCTTTATAAAAAGATATTAAGAAAGACAAATGTCAATTCAACTAGGGCCTCACATGCTTCATTCCTACGGTAGAATAAGCATAAATGTAGATCTCAGATCGGGCGGCAAATCAAATCACCTTTGTATTTAAAATAATCAAAACCGCCTAACCATAGTTAGCAGATTGATTGGGCCAGGTCAGCTAATTATCCCCAGGCAAAATACACTTTACCCCTGAACTTCACGAAAAATACGTTTACTCCATTTTATTGTATGAAATTGTCGTCATTCCCTTAACCATGATTTTTTCTTTTCTTTTTCATTTTCTCCGTCATTTTTCTTTTACATCAAGATTAATTAAATTAATAATTGACAATATTCTAGCCCAAACGATAAATTAATTTGGTGACAACATGTTATATTAATATTTGAAAAGAATTCTAGTAAAGCATTGTGACAAAATTAAAATAATTCAAATAGATTTTTAATATATTTTATGTAACTTTTGATATATATATATATATATAGATATATGTGTGTTCTCTAAATTAGGGGGGTAAGGATATATAGATATATAGTTTGAGTTAATGTAAATATATATATATATATTTTAAATATAATCTGTTTGCATTACGTTTCAGATATATATTCTACTAAATTATGGTATAAAAAACACATATATGTATTAATTAGAAAATATACACAAAATATATTAAAAATATATAATTATTAATTTAATTTTGTAATGATGCATTAGTAAATTTTATCATACATTAATATAATACGTTGTCACTAAATTAATATAATATTATTGCTAAAAATATTGTGAATTATTAAATTAATTTATTAATTAAAATGTATTGGATAATTTTTATCTAATGTATGTAAGAACAGAAAATTCGTGAAAAAAATAGTGGAGAAAATAATAATAATAAAAAATAATGGTTAAGATTATGAAAGACAACTTCAAATTAGTGAAGGGGGCAATCCAAGATTTGTTGGTCTAGTGATATACACCTCCCATTTTATGTGAGAGGTCCTAAGTTCGAATCCAAACTGCCACAAGTTGTGGTTCTTCCCTCATTTATGGAGCTAGCTAGATAGAGTCCTTATGACTCACGATTATAACTATCAATCCGAATTTATCAGGCTAAATATGTTGGGTATCCCCCTCCTCTTGAATTATAAATCAACGAAGGGGGCAAATATATTTTTTTCATAGTTTAGGGGATATTTGATACAAGAGGTGTAGTTCGGGTGTAAATCTTATTTTACCCAATAATCCCTTCATCACTATCCCGCCGTCCCTTTTCATTTTAAAAAAAAATTCTTAACCATGGTTAAGTTGAGCAATCTTTGTATCTCCGCCGGTTTTCGTGCTATATATATTCATCCCTAAACTACCATTTCGTCTTCATCCAAAAGGCGTCTTGATAAACGCCGCTTTCGATTTTCTCTCTCCTCTCTCTCTCTCTCTCCTCTCTCTTTCTCTCTTTCTCTCTCTCATTGATCTCCGTTTGTTGTTGTTGTTGTTCTTCTCGATTACAAATTTTGATTTTGATTTGAATTTGAATCGAAAATGAGAGAGTGCATCTCCGTTCACATTGGACAGGCTGGTATTCAGGTCGGAAATGCCTGCTGGGAACTTTACTGCCTCGAGCACGGCATTCAGGTAAAAATTTCTTCTGATTTCATGTTAGATCTGCTTGAATTTATGTATTTTAATGTGTTTAGGTTTATTTATGTATTTTTGTTTTGAATTTATGTTTGAATTTTCGGATAAATGTTTCATTGTTTGAGAGTTTCGGTTTGTTGTAGATCTTTCTGCTTTCGTCGAGCGTAATGTTTAGGTTTATTTATGTATTTGTGTTTGAATTTATGTTTGAATTTGTGGATAAATGTTTTGTTGTTTGAGAATTTTGGTATGTGATCGCTTTATCTGCTTGTGTTGGAGCGTAATGTTTAGGTTTATTTATGTATTTGTGTTTGAATTTATGTTCGAATTTGTGGATAAATGTTTCGTTGTTTGAGGATTTGGGTATGTTATAGATCTATGTGCTTGCGTTGAAGCGTAATGTTTAGGTTTATTTATGTATTTGTGTTTAAATTTATGTTTGAATTTGTGCATAAAGTTTTGTTGTTTGAGAATTTCTGTTTATAGTTCTTTGAATTTAGAGTATGTAAATCTCCATGACTCAATTTGACGATTATGTATGAGATTATGTGTGTATTGGTTACAATTTGACGATTATGTAAATCTCCATGATTCAATTTGACTCAATTTGATGATTATGTATGTATTGGTTCCGTGGTAGATTCGTTAGATTTGTAAGTGGAAATATATTTGGTTTATTTAACGCATTTATGCTTTTGCTTTGCTGTGTTAGTATACCGATCTAGTATCGATTCGTGCTTGGATAGAAAGGTACTCACACTAATAGAAATTTATGAATCAATTAAGATAATACATAACAGAATTATGAAAAATGTTACAATATGAGGTAGATCTGAGTGATCCCGTTGAAATATGGCACAATTTTGGGAAGAACAGTTACACGTTAATTTGCTCTAATTCTCGGTGCTTCGTATGAATGTAACTCCTTTCCATTGTCGTTTGGATGTTGTAAACGAAGAGCATGGATCATCTGACATTTTTCTTCTCGTCCTCAGCCTGATGGCCAGATGCCAAGTGACAAAACTGTCGGAGGAGGTGATGATGCCTTCAACACCTTCTTCAGTGAAACTGGTGCTGGAAAGCATGTGCCACGTGCTGTCTTTGTCGATCTTGAACCCACCGTGATTGATGAAGTCAGGACTGGTACATACCGACAGCTCTTTCACCCCGAGCAGCTCATCAGTGGCAAGGAAGATGCTGCCAACAACTTTGCCCGTGGCCACTACACAAGTAATTAATCAATAAATATTTTGTGTTTAATCTGTAGAACATCAATTTGGTAGGTGTTGACAATTTTGTTTTCAAATTGTTAATGTGCAGTTGGGAAAGAGATTGTTGACCTCTGTCTGGACCGCATTAGAAAGCTTGCTGATAACTGCACTGGCCTCCAAGGCTTCCTTGTGTTCAATGCAGTGGGTGGGGGCACTGGCTCGGGTTTGGGCTCCCTCCTTTTGGAGCGTTTGTCTGTCGACTATGGCAAGAAGTCCAAACTCGGCTTCACTGTCTACCCTTCCCCACAGGTCTCCACATCAGTCGTGGAGCCTTACAATAGTGTTCTCTCTACCCATTCCCTGCTTGAACACACAGATGTCTCTATACTTCTCGACAATGAAGCTATATACGACATCTGCAGGAGGTCCCTTGATATTGAAAGGCCCACCTACACCAATCTCAACCGCCTCGTCTCTCAGGTAAAACTTCTTACATATTCTTGCTTAGAAGACTTTTGAAATTAATATAAATTGAGTTTAAGTGAAGGGTGAGACAAGAGGAGAAAAAAAGAAAGAAAAAAGAGCTAAGAAATAAAATTTGAAAAGAAAAAAAGAGAAAAATATAAGAAAAAACTTCTCTATAGTGGTTTTTATGGACCGCTTAATTGTTATGTCACCTCACGAAAACTACTGAGGTAATACTATAACAGTTACTTGGTGCATCACCTGATTCATAAAATAAAATTGCTCTTTCCCCACCAAAACCGTTCCAAATATAGTTTCTATACGTCCCTCTTCAATTTTGTAACAGTATAAATTCCAATCATGATTTTCTTGTACTAACAATTCTTCTCAATTACAGGTGATCTCTTCCTTGACCGCATCTCTGAGGTTTGACGGTGCCCTTAACGTGGATGTCACAGAATTCCAAACCAATTTAGTCCCTTACCCTAGAATTCACTTCATGCTTTCCTCCTACGCACCCGTGATCTCAGCAGAGAAAGCATACCACGAGCAGCTCTCTGTTGCTGAAATCACCAACAGCGCATTCGAGCCCTCATCCATGATGGCAAAATGTGATCCTCGCCACGGTAAATACATGGCCTGTTGTTTGATGTACCGAGGTGACGTCGTCCCCAAAGACGTAAACGCAGCTGTCGCTACAATCAAGACAAAACGTACAATCCAGTTCGTCGACTGGTGCCCCACGGGTTTCAAGTGTGGTATTAACTATCAACCGCCAACTGTCGTCCCGGGTGGTGATCTTGCCAAGGTTCAGAGAGCTGTTTGCATGATTTCGAATTCTACAAGTGTGGCTGAGGTTTTCTCACGGATTGATCATAAGTTTGATCTCATGTATGCGAAGCGTGCTTTTGTTCATTGGTATGTTGGTGAGGGTATGGAGGAAGGTGAATTCTCGGAGGCGCGAGAGGATCTTGCTGCTCTCGAGAAGGATTATGAGGAGGTTGGAGCCGAAGGAACTGAGGAGGATGGTGATGATGGGGAAGATGATTATTGAGGTGGTGAGATGATCTGAGTTGTGTTGTGATAAGTGCTGGAATTGGTATTTGCTGTTTGAATATATTACTTTTCTTGGATGTTTAATACTCTTTCTTAATTTTATGATGCTTATGGTAAATTGTTTTTGGGGTTTAATATTGTATGATGTTTGCCTGCACATGATTTCTGTTTGTGTACGAACAATGAATCAAATACGTCTCAAGCTTATTTAGGTTGGACCTAAGTTCATAGATGGATTAAGTCTAAATTCTGGTTGAAATTTTACAATGGAGAGAAATAGAATGATTTCAATAAGAATTGGTCAACACCGTATCGTCTGTTAGGTTTCAGGAAATCGCTAAGGAAATGAAAAGAAAACACATAAGAAAACAATTTTCCATTTCCCAATTATGTTAGATGAGATATTTTATTATATTTCCTAACTTTTTTTTGTATCTTCTAGTGCAAGACATGAGTGAGTGACACTTTCGCATTTATTTAGGAAATCTTGTCAATTGCAAATGTGCAACTTATGTCTTGCAATAGAAGATATAATAGGACGTCGGATTGAAATTGGAAGAACGACCTAGAAATGTTCTCTTATTGGTCTCGAACATGTGAGAATGATCTTCAAACTAAGCACCGCTTACGTCATTCCTAAGAGTTCTCTACATTTGAAATCCCAAACAGTTACAATTATTTATATGATGAAATAAACATGAGATCAACAATAAATGTAATTGGTCAAGAGTTAAAGAGGATGCATATTGATATTCGATTAGGTGGGGAATTATAATCAAGTTTCCACTGAATTATCAAATTGAGGATATATTCGAAAACATTAATGTTATTTTCTTTCCGCCGATATTAAATTAGTGATATAAAATTGGTGACATTTATTTTTTTTCCTTTTGAGAACGTATATGCGATTTTGCACATGCTCTTTTGTTGAAAATATTTTATATACATTTTTGTATAAAAAATATATTGAAATATTGGTAGAAATCTTGACAATATAGGATTGAAAATTATGTTTTAATATAAGCTTGTGAGTTGTAAGTCTCATTATGTCACAAATTCAAATAATATTAGGATGAGAAATTGTAACTTATATATATATATATATATATATATATATATATATGTTAATCTCACATTAGATTTTGAGAATGAAAGTTGGATAAAACAAAAACTAAATACCTTAATGTTTGTCGATGATGCTACAAATGATATATTAATTACGTATTTCAAAATTTGAGTGGGATACCACATATTAGACAATATAACTTACACTATTGTGTTTTGTTTTGAGTTTCCATAAGTAGCATTTTGAACATAGAGAATCCTGAAATTAAGTAAATATAGATATTGTCTTTATTACAAAAAATTAATGTCACTCACCTAATTTAATTGGGGTTCTGACCATGACCACACCATTGAATAAATTAATACTCCTATTATAAAATAAAATACTCATCACCATGTACAATTTAGTTGTCCACGTAACGTATATTTAAAGTTCTCAAAATTTATGATTACATAAATCTCAAAGATATCATCAAAGGTATCTTTTTTGACCTCCCAAAATCCACGGTGATATTATGTAATACATGCATAATATATGCCCCATTTTAAGGTATTTCACCATTATTATATGTATCTTTTTTAGAATTCTTCATATACTTTATCTTGTTTCTCTTTGTAGTTTTGACTATTATAGTGAATCATGACTAACAAAAAAGGTGCAAAATTATGAAATTCACATTCAAGCTTTTAACTTTCTTACCACATTTTAATTTTATAACACAAGTATTTTATATATAAGGAGGCAAAGATTTATTCCCTTTGGTCCATGAATTAAAGGGGTTGTTCTTATATATATATCTCATCAATTTTCTTGCTCATTTGTTAAAAGAAATTTTATTTTCTCACAACCCCCCCGCCCCCCCCCCCCCCAACTACATTTCTTTGAAACAAAGAAGTGAAGAAGATACAATGAGGGAAAAAAGTTTTGCCATTGAAGAAGGAGGTGATTTTTCTAAGTATGATGATGATGGTCGCGTAAAACGGACTGGTAATTTCTTTTGATATTTTTTAGATCTACGTTAAATATTTCTTATTTATTTCAAATCGGATGAATCATATGTTTTTTGGGGAGTATTAGGAATGTAAGAATCCTGATATAATTACAATTGTTCGTGTATGGTGAACCTCACGAGGTTCTTATCATATAGATGACAATAGTTGCTCCTGAACTCTCACTCTTTCTCTCGAGATCTTATGAGAATGACTCAATTCAGAATGTCATAGATTAAGGTCTAGTTGCAAGAATTTTTGTGTTTTATTTCCCTTGTAAATTTAATATATAGTTGAGGATTTTGCATTTATAACTCTTGAAACAAGTTCTAAATTTTCTCAAGATCTGTATGTTCATATGAAACTAGATATAGCTAATATTTACAGAAAATTACTATAGAGACCTTCTACAATATATTTTTATATCAAAAACCCTTTCCACGAAGTTTAATTAGAAAAAATCAAATAATTAAATATAACAATTTTTCTGGACTAAATTATCCCAATTCCATAGACTATAAGCTCATCATACCCGGAACCACATAGCTCCAAATTTTGATATAATCGCAACCATTTATATATAATATCACCACATTTCTTCCTCTCGAATCCTATAATCATCTACAAATAATTCAAAAGAAAACACTTATCCTGGACACACATAACGATTCTTTGTTTACCTACTAAAACATCACTAACTCTACCTAATCAACATCAAAATTCCAATTTTTTTTTTGTTCTTTTATCTAAATTGAGAAATTATTAGGCTTCTAATATTTATTTATTTATTCAAAAATTAAATTTCATGATTGAAATTAATTGGTTTGTTATTTGTTTGGGTACTCCAAATAGGAACAATGTTGACAGCAAGTGCCCATATAATAACGGCTGTAATCGGGTCGGGTGTATTATCTCTTGCATGGGCCATTGCTCAATTGGGCTGGATTGCGGGGCCCATTGCCCTCGTGGCCTTTTCTGTAATTACATGGTTTACATCAATCTTACTTGCTGATTGCTACAGAGCAACTGATGGTACCAGGAATTATACATACAGACATGTTGTAAGCTCATATTCAGGTAATATATATATACTAATTATTTCCTTTTCGTAATTGATGCGGAATCAAAATAGAGCCGAGGTTAAAATTGGGAACCTCGGGGAAAGTGATGTCGGGAAATGAGTACGGAATGCTGAATCCAATCTGACTCGCGACAAACCAAAGCTTCTCTCTCCTTTTATTATTTATAAGTTTTGTAAAAGTGATTAAATGTCTCAATTAGCTGGTATTTATAGTGTACTTAGTGGGCTGATGGGCTTGAGCCCTTTTTTTTTTGAGTAATTATTATTCGATTAAGTAATAACAGAGCCCATTTTGGACGGGCTTAATTAATAAATATAATTAGTAATTGTTGTTAATAAATCTATTACTATCTTATGTGTAATTTAACATAAATTGTTACTTATATATCCTTAATCGTTATTTGGCCACATCATATATATATATATATATATATATATATATAATTGCATACTATATATATAATTATAATATGTAATGATCATCTTTTTTTTTTTGGTTACAAGTAATGATCATCATTTCATATTAATTTAGTTTAAAAATAATAATACATTGATTGCAAACTTAATAAATTTAATGTTAAAAAGTAAAACGATTAGAATTTATTTGACTATTCCAAATTATCCTGGTAGTTATCTTATCTTCAATTTTAGACTTTTTATGACAGTATGTTTGGACTTGAATTTCAAACTATATATACAAATGAAACAAAAAGCAAAATGCGTCATAAATGCATAAAACGTATCATTTGCAGTAGAAGGATATTTCATTTGTTATAATTCAAGATCTAAAGACAACGTAAAGTAAAGACGATATTCTTAGAGTTTGATTGTTATTATTATTATTATTATTATTATTATTATTATTATTATTATTATTTTTGAATTGCAACGGTGGGAGTTTACGAGTGAGGATTCGAACACTTGACATCCCGAGAGGTAATACCAAATGGTTATTGGCTTAGGGTTTGATTATTTTGTTATTGGCTTGATCAACAATTTAGCGTGATCATGATATTCAATCCAAAATGAGTCAGTAATGAATATAGAAAAAAAAACATGCAAAATATAATTGGAGTGCTAACTAGTTTTGATATCACATTTTTTTATCCCATGAATCATCAACAACACATATTGGCTTAGTTGGTAAGGAACATGTCATTTTCTGTAAGATGGTTGTAAGTTCGATTCCCTTTGCTGATGTGAGGGCAGTGTTGGTCGGCAATCTGTAAGTACCTATGTAAATAACTTTTGGTTCTGGAAATAGTGACAAAAAATAATCCTACCCAAACTCTTTTTTTACCAAAAAGAAAAAAATATCAATCATGATATCATTCCGAGTCTTAAAATACCAACCAATCCACCCCAAGGAGTTCATAAGTGAAGTTGATACTTTTTCGAGTTTGTGCAGGAGGATTAAAAGTTCCTCTTTGTGGGATGGCTCAATATAGCATTCTTTTTGGTACAACTGTTGGATACTCAATCACTACCTCTATTAGCATGGTGTAAGTATGCTCTCTCTCTCTCTCTCTCTCTCTCTCTCTCTCTATCTATATATATATATATATATTTATTATATATGCCATTCTTATGAATTTCATGACATATGGTTTAAAGTATATAGCTGATATATATTAGAAACAACATTTGCCGATTCGATAATATATATGACCTTATCAAACATTGATATTAGGTGCAATGGTTTTCATTATACGATGTATTTGTTTTTCAATTGATAATACATGCTATAAATGTTTCATTATGTGTTAATGATTAGTAACTAATGTTATTTTTTATTTTTTTATACGATTTCACTATTTTATTAATTTTTTTTGAACATTATATGATATATATTGATTTTATATCACTCGATAAATCATGATACCAAACAACCGATGCGAAGCGATACATATTGATATTATTACTGATATAGTGATTTTGAACAATGTCTTTGATATTATTTATATACACCATATATTCTGTGTGTATCACAACATAAATAATTGTGATTGTCTCAGAACTTAAAGTCTCGAGAGCTCCTAAGAATGAACTATCTCTCTGTTTATAGATGTGTATGACAATAGGATTTTGACAATGCAATATTGATTGTAATCAGGGCTATAAAGAGATCAAATTGCTTCCACAAACAAGGGCATGAAGCTGGTTGTCATGTGTCCAACAATCCATACATAATGACATTTGGAGTGATACAAATAATTCTAAGCCAAATACCAAACTTTCACAAGCTCTCAGTGCTTTCTCTTGTTGCTGCTGTTATGTCATTTGCTTATTCCTCTATTGGACTTGCTCTCTCTATAGCCAAGATTGCAGGTAAGCATATAATATAATATATATATATAGCACATATATTTTTGTATTTATTCTTTTTGAAAATTTATTCTTCAATACTAATTGTAGCTTGTTGCGGTGAGTTTGACCTAACTCTCGGATAATTAGTCTTACAAGAATTTTATTTTAGTATAGTAATTTCTTAATTATAAAGTTAATTTTAGAAGAATTGGTTCTATAAAATAATTGTAGTTCGTCGAGAACTCCAATTTTAAGCTTTTACAACATGTTATTAGTGACTTCGAAGTTTGAATTAATAACCCAAATAATTTTATGCCTTAGATTGCCAAAATTGTCATTTCTAAAAGACAAATGTCACTTATAGTCCCTAAACTATTACGTCACTTATAGTCCCTAAACTATTACGTTTGTCTCACTTATGTCCATAAACTATTACATTTGTCTCACTTATATCCCTAAACTAAAATTTGTTACGCTACCGTCTCTAAAATAATAATTTCGTCTCACTTTAGTCATTTCTGGTGGTTTGTGACCGAATGTCAGTTTTCGGTGGTCCCTGAAGTATCAAATCTGTATCACTTTGGTCCCTAAACCCAAAAAAATAGGAAAATTTTTATGGTGTTTGCAATTTTACAATCTGCCGTTTAAGTGTTATTATTTAACTAATATAAGTTAGTATATATTTATAGGTAATATCTCATAGAAGGATAAAAAATTAATATATATTGATAATTAATTCCTAAGTTGAAGAATAAAAACAACTACCTTATTTTAATTGTTACTATTTAGCTAATATATACCAGACAGAAGAACCTCATGCGCAGCTGTACAAAATCATATGTATAAAAGTTTTTTCTCAACATAGCATGGATAAATTACTAAATTGATTTTTCTAGCATTCATTGTGAAAAACTAATTTGTTAGTAGTTTGATTGCTTTTGAAGTAACCAAAAATCATAATGCAAAGTACATGTCTGAATATATGGAGATGGCGGTTAATGAATATTTTCCTTTGTTATGGTTTGTTTTCTTTCTTTTTTTCTATTCTTAACGAATATCATTTATTGAGATCATAATTAATTTTTTCCAATAAAATATAATTTAAGTGTTATTATCTATAATAGATAATTAATTTCTTATTGTAATAATTATTTAGTTGAATATTAGTTAATAAATTTTTAGTTATCTTGTTAAAATATTTTTCTTATTATGGAAATTGAATTACTCAATTATAATTATCTTGTAATTTGTGAATTTGAGCCAGGTCTGGGATTTTTCCCCATAACCTTCTTTTTTATTATTTATTAATTAAAATTAATTAATTGAATGATTAAGCAATAGTTTAATTATTGGAGTAAAAACTAATTATTATTTTTTATCATTTTATTTAGACATTGACCATGAATATATATTAGCTAAATAATAACAATCAAAATAAGTTAGTTGTTTCTATTCTTTTATTCAGGAATTACTTATTAATATATATAATTTTTTATTCTTCTATTCGACATTACCTATAAGTATATACTAATGTATATTAAAATAATAATAATTAAAAATAAAGTATATTAAAATTGCAAAAAATAAAAAATCCTGCTTTTTTTGGGTTGAGGGACCAAAGTGATACAAATTTGATATTTCGGGGACTACTGAAAACTGACATCCGGTCACAAACCACCAGAAAGGACTAAAGTGAGACGAAATTATTACTTTAGAGACGGTAGCGTAACAAATTTTAGTTTAGGGACTTAAGTGAGACAAACGTAATAGTTTAGGGACTATAAGTGCATTTGTCCATTCTAAAATTTATCCGGACTCATTTTTTGAGGCAATCACAAATGAGATCATTATTACACTCGTGATTGTGATTATAACGTGAGTTTAAGTAATAAACCAAAAACGATGGGTTAATTAGGTTTCCAATATGCTAGTCATTCTCAAAAATTACGAAGATGCGTATTTTAGGACAATGACAAATCTGATCATTTATAAATGAATAATTGTGAGTATAATATATTCTCAATTCCCACTAACTCCTAAAAACAACTCAAATGATACTATTAAATCTCAATGATTGATATTTGAGTAAGGAAATCAAATCCTCAACCAAGTTATCTTTATTATATTTTCCCTAGCTAATATTTGATGTGCAATATATATATATATATATATATATATATTACGATAAAGGAAGAGATGTACATATATGATGGGCACTATTTTGTTTTTTGCATATATAATAGAAGGAGGACATGTTGAGAGTGGCCTTACAGGAGTACCTATTGGAAAGGATATGTCAAGTATGGACAAGTTGTGGAATACCTGTTCTGCCCTTGGAAATATTGCATTTGCCTATACTTTCGCTACTGTCCTTGTAGAGATACAGGTGAGTTATTCTTAAATTTTGCAAAATGTTTTTCTATTTTTAAATAAACAACGTTACAAAGATTCTATTGTTGTGAACTAGTAAGATTCTATGGTCATACTTAATTTAAGGGATAACGATATTTTTAGTCCCTGAAGTAGAGCATTTGTGTCAGAATAGTCCATCAAGTGAAAAAATACCACCCCTAATGTTCAAAGTTTGTTTCATTTAAGTTCTTTTTGGACATTTTTACCCTGAGATTGCTTTAGTATGTATGTTCATACATAAGGGTAAAAATGTCCAAAAAGGACTTAAGTGAAACCAAAAATAATACATTAGAGACTTAAGTGAAACAAAATTTGAACATTAGGGACGTAATGTTATACTTTTTTCACTTGAGGACTACTCTGACATAAATGGTCTACTTCAGGGACTAAAAATGTTATTATCCCTTAATTTAACTAGTACTCCCTCCACAAAAGAATTACATTTTTTTATTTTTATCCATCTCAAAAGATTTGTCCTTTTACTATTAAACTGGATATTATTATATGATAAATATTTAAATGATAAAGATTAAATTAAATTATCGTTGTTTTAAAACAGTGACCAAATTAAGCAAATAAAGTTCCGTATAAGAATATTAGACAATAATTATATTACAAATTAAAATAAACCCATACGATATTTTGGAAGGTAAATTTGTTCATTAACAATGGTCATTTTGTAGATGTATTTAAATAAAATTAGTAATTATTTCAAGGATGTAACATTTGTTATATTTATGCTGTAGGACACATTAAAATCAGGGGTTCCAGAGAACAAAGTGATGAAAAAAGCTTCTTTAATTGGAATTTCAATTTCCACAATATTTTACATGCTATGTGGGGTGTTAGGATATGCTGCATTTGGGAACAATGCACCTGGAAATTTTCTAACAGGATTTGGCTTTTACGATCCATTTTGGCTCGTTGATTTGGCTAATCTATGCATTGTCATTCATCTTATTGGAGCTTACCAGGTACAACATTAATTCTTCCACCTATGCTACAATCACTTGTACAATTTGTTTCTTCAATTTCTCTTTTATAATTACTTCTCTCACTGTTCCATAAAAAATGTCTTTCTATTTTAATTTGTCGGACAAGTCTGAATTTCTATTTTAGTTTGTCGGAAAGTACTTGTCATACTTTACGAAATCAATGTAAATATGTATTATAACCTTCGAGTTTAATTTGATCGATTGTGCCCTGGCACACATCTCAAGCATTTTTGTCATCAGTACAAATTACCTACACATATATCGTCTCATAGTGTATTTTATGTCTATATATCTTTTTCATTTAAGTATTTGTTGACATTATACGTATTAGAGATCGACACTAGAATAATTGAATTCGGTGTTAGGTTGAATTTTTACCATCTGTATAATTAAGGACTTAGATGAAAAGTTCAGTTAGCGCTCGCGCGCACACACACACACATATATATATATATATATATATATATATATATAATATTCTAGTGTAAAGAAGGGTAATTTTGAAAGAAAAAATTCAAAATGCATCATCCTTTATGGCAAAGGAGGGAAGTCAAATCGGACATTATTCGATGAAAAGAGGGACCAAAACCATATTAGAAAACCAAGGATGATATGTTGAAGTACGATTGAGTTAATTCTATGTTATATCAGGTGCAACAGAATTAACATAATCATTAAATATGATAGGAGTTGAAAGATAACATTCATTATGTGATATAATGCAAAAAATTGAGCATTATGTTGCAATCACACAATGAGATAACTCCGCCACAGTACCTTTTAATTGTTTCGACTTTACCAATGAGTCTATAAGGTCCATAATTGATTCTGAGATCTCTGTTTGAACGTCAAACTTGTCATAACCAGATTACTTCAAAAATAAAAAAAATAAAAAACTTTTTTAGCCTACGAATTTTTTATTGAAAATTTTTAGCCTCCAAAACTAAAAATATTAAGCTTTCCCCACTATTTTTTGGATTTGCATTGGCACTAAAAATCCTGACTCCGTTCTTGGACATAACCGAGCACTAACGACACTTTTTCGCAGGTATTCGGCCAACCACTATTCGGATTCATCGAGGAATGGAGTAGAAAAAAGTGGAGAGGAAGTGAATTCATAACTAGAGAATACTCTATTTGTGGCTTTTTCACCTTGAATTTGTTTAGGCTTGTTTGGAGAACTAGTTATGTGATATTCACAACACTTTTGGCCATGCTATTTCCATTCTTCAATGACGTTGTAGGACTTCTTGGAGCTATGGCATTCTGGCCTTTAACAGTTTATTTCCCAATAGAGATGTACATTGCAAGATCAAAGATACCTAAATTCTCTTTCACTTGGATTTGGATGCAAATACTTAGTGGTATTTGCTTCATCATATCACTTCTTGCTGCTGCCGGATCCATCCAAGGGCTCGTAAAAGGTCTCCAGACGTTCAAGCCGTTCCATTCCGTGTCTTAATCCATTCGTCAGCGATAGTCGTAGTGTAATTTGTTGTATAATCGTCGAGGAGATAAGTATATTGATTATCGTGATATAACTGAATTATTAGTTGTCTAAAAGTACCGTGGACTTGGTTTTAGGGTTTGAACGTTTGTTTCATTTTTATGTAATACAAAGACTTTGCTCTTATTTTTTTTTTGGTTTTCCACAGCTGTCCTAACCCTTTGGGCCAAACTAATGCTGTTCGAGCCGACTTTGCTCTAGTTAGTGATGTTATCTTATTTTGCTTGAATTAATAATTGCTGCATGATGGCTGTTTTTAGGAGTACTCTCGAGATTTCATAAGAATTTTTAAATGATTTTTAAATCTTGGTTGGACTTAATTAACAATTAATTACCCTCACGGATCATGAAAATGTTTGGATATCTTTTGTATTTATAGTTTTATCTTACTGGATAAAGTAATTAATTATACATTGACCATTATATCATTTTCAATCAAGTTACTAAATTATCAATATATATATATATATTCAAGCTACACATTTTTGCAGATTCTTCATATATATTTATGAAGAAATATAGAACTAAAGCTTGTATATTTCACAAGCAAAATCAAAAACAAAAAAACTCTTTACCCGACCCAAAACAACTGGGGTCTGTGTAGTAGACCCGATTCTCGAACCCATCGGGCCTCGGGTAGAATTGAAGGGAGCATTTATCGGATCTTTCAGGGTTTGGGCCTAGATTTAGATACTATCCACCCAATGGCAGACCTAAATTTGGAGGCTTTGGACATGACAAAAGTATATACCGTGGAATACAAATGAACACTTTGATTGGGTCTTTCATTCAAAATGGGCGTTTCAACTTTTATTTCATAATACACATATCAAGTTTATAATTGAAAAAATTATTTTATACAATTGATGTACATACATTTTATGAAAATATGTATAATATACAACACTATATATTTTGAAATAAAGAATCCAGACTAAAGATGAGAAGATGCACATAAAGTTGAGAAACAAATCAAACCACTCGATGCACAACACGACATCAATCATCAAAAATTTATTTAAATTCGATTAGCTTAAGATAACAAACAAAGTTGAACACATTTTTTGTGTTCATAGGGTTTAAAACTCAATTCAAGCTCAACACAATTAGCTAAATTGATGATTAAATATGTATAAAAAATATCAAGTTATTCGGGCTCAACTCAATTAAAATTTGTTCCGACTCAGTAACCAAAAGATCACCTCTATCTGCTGCAATTCAATTAATAATCAAACGAAGTTCAATATCATTTTAAAAATAGATAAAAATTAAAACAAAGATTGAACAGTATATTATTTGACTCTATCAAAATTCACTAACACACCTAATATATTGTGGAATATATACATGTAAAAATACTACTTTTATAAGGGTTAATTGAATAAAACCCCCCTGTTATTTTAAAAATGTTAAAAACCCCCATATGTTAACGAAATAGGCTAATCACCCCCTGTGTTCTTAAAAAGTCTGCAACAAAACCAAATTTTGTTAAAAAGATAAAAGAAAATATGTATTTTTTTGGTGAATTAACACTATCTACTTTTTATATTGTATGAAAAGTATATAAATGATAAATGAACATGTCAATAAAGGTGAAAAACATGAAAAACACGCTCGTTTTCTAGGAAAATTTTAGCACAGACCCAGTTTGGCTGCACCTAAGTGTATTTCACAAGGAGAGTGTATTACATTTGCCATATAATTGGCAAATTATTTTAAAAATACATATAGGATTGGCCGAGCCGGGAGCGGACTAGAATTTCCCCATTTTCTAATGGAATTTGGCATTTTTGCAGACGTTTTAAGAACATAGGGGATGATTAGCCTATTTCGTTAATACAGATTTTTTTTAGCATTTTCAAAATAGCACGGGGTTTATGCAATTACCCCTTTTTATAAAGAATCTAGACTAAGAAACAAAAAGAATGAAGAAGGCTTGTGAGAGAGGGTAAAAATCTTTTTGCATTTATTGCAAAAATATTTCATTGCCATATATGAATTCAATCAATTCATACAATCATGGAAATACTTAATATTACCTTCAATCAACCCCTAACAAGTTTATTTAAACTTCATTACACTTCCATTCAAATTTTACTTACTCGGAAGTATTTAAAATTATCCAACAATTTATTGATTATTATTGAACATGGTGATCTTAAGAGAGGCCAATAGCATGGTGAAGAAGACAACTCAGGGTCGAAAAAAAATCGAAATTAAAAAAATAGAAAATTTGAGCAACCGCCAAGTCACCTTCTCGAAGCGGCGCGTGGGGTTATTCAAGAAAGCCAGCGAGCTATGCATTCTCAGCGGCGCCGAGATCGCGATTATCGTCCACTCGCTCGGCAAGCGCGTCTTCTCGTTTGGACACCCGACGCCGGATTCCGTCATCGATCGCTTCCTCAATGGCGGCACTGAAGGAGGAGAGGTGGCGCAAAACTGCCAGACGGCGAAGGCGCGTGACTACAATAGGCATTATTCGGATGTTTGTCAGGAGTTGGAGGCGGAGAAGAAGCGGATGGAGGTAATGTTAGCGCATGTTTATTGTACATACTGTAGGACTCATGCTTGTATAGTCAGGGCCTATTACCTATAGTATATATATTGGTCGGAAGGGATATCGGCGGTGGACATCCTTGGTTCAGACAAAAATTTTTTTTTTGCTTGTAATAATACAATTGTATTTATTATGAAATATATAAATATCATAATGAATACACGTTCAGAAGAGTTTTTTATATCTTACGTGCTTAGAACTCTATCAGGTAATTGAGGAGGCTAAGAGGGTGGAGGGTTACGGAGGCGGTGGAGATGGCGGATTTTGGTGGGATAAGGCGGTGGACGGGATGGAATTGGAGGAGATGGAGCAGTACGCGGCGGCGATGGATGAGTTGAGGAAGAATGTGAATATGAGAGCCGACGATCTCATGCTCATACAAAGTTCCAATTCATTGCCTATAGTTGCCGGCGCCGCCGCCTTAACTTTGCCCAACGCCGCTGAAACGGCGTCGTGTACCTTGGATGAAACGGCGGCGTTTGTGAACCAGAATCAATTGAACAATGGTTTTGATTATGAGAATTGTGTTGTTCCGTATGGGTTTGGGCAAGGCCAGATTTGAATCTAATTTTGGTGGGAATTGTGAGGGGTAAGATTTAATGTTTTTTTAACTTTGTTTCTAAACTTGTTATCTTTGTTTTGAATTGTATTGATCGGTAATTCTTTTTTTTTTATAAGTATAAATTTAATCAGTAGAATTACAATCATTCGTGTCGTTGTGATGTATTTCATATAGATTCTGATGTGTCACTATAATAAACAAGTGTAATTTAGTAAATGATAAAATGAATTTGGGGATATTATGAAAATACGGTCATTATCAATATTTATTACGTGGGTGTGCTAGGCTTCAGCCCATAGCCCATATGAACACTATAAATACCAGTTAATATATGTTAATCGTTTATTATCTAATCACTCTACAAAAATTCAGTCTACCAAAAAAGGAAAAAACCCTACAAAAATTCCAATTACTGCTTTCTGATGAAAGCTAACGAACTCTCGTTTTAAGTCAACTAAAACACATTAGTTAAAACTTGTTCGTTCTTGGTAGCTTGGAAGGCTGGGGACTTGTTTGGGTCCATCTACTCTCTAAGATTAATTTATAATATTTGTCAAGTGAAAATTAGTATTTATTGTTGGTGAAGGAGGTGCAATAACTAAATTGAACTATATATTTCAATTAATTTTGACAAGATAACAAGTTATGTGATGGTTAATATTTTGTAAATAAAAATTTGTTGAGATAGTCAAGATGAGTTTGACTCGATCACTCGAATTGGTCTCTAAACTTTAAAAATAAAAAACAAAGTGGTGATAAAAATCGTGCTAAGGAATTGAAGAAGTTTGAAAATGATTCACACATTTCTTTTACGGAAAATGCCTTTATGGTTTATACATATGAGAGGATATACATACCATTTTTAGCCACACTATTGTGGACAAAAGGATTTGCGGTGGTCATTGAGTCACACCGGCATACGAGCCTCATTAGCCGATTCGAGTTGATCTCTATTTGAGCTTGAGTTTTTCCGAACTCGAACCGAGCCTAACGAGCCAAGCTCTAGCAAAAAATACATGTTTCTAGGCTCGCGAGCCTATATAAATTTTTTTTTTATTTATAAAAAATATATATAATATTAATTAATTAATATATATAATAATATAATTTGTAATAGTATATATGTATAAATATTAATGATATATTTAATAATATATATTAATACAAAATTAATAATTAATGTTATTGAAAAGTTAATAATTTTTTTTATCATAATTCCAATTATTAGGAACAATAGATCATTCAACCAAATTAAGCATCAAATTAAGCTACATAATCATAAAACCTTCTACCTTTTATTAAATCATCATCAAAACATAATAGCAGAAGGATCACAACATAATAGTACGTAGAAGACTAATATATATATATATATATCTTCTATTTCTTCATAATAACAACAAAAAAAGAACGACCCCTTATTATCACACATCTATATTAAGATTAAAATATATTTTGATTCGAATAAGAACGTTGATCAATGTAATTTTTCAAGGATCATAATTACATATAATGAACAACTAACAATCATGATACTGAACCTGATCACACCTCACATGAATCGAGTCGTTCCAAACAACTTGAGCGCAGATGATAACCATAGAAGTTTCCATCTTTTATTAAACCATCATAAACATATATATATATAGCAGAAGACTAATATATCTTCTATTTTTCCATAATAACAACACAAATATAATAATCCCTCATTGTCACACATCTAATATATAAAGATGTCTCAAGTTTCTAATAAGGACGTTGACCAATGTAATTCCCCCGAGGATCATAACTACATATAACGAAAATCGAACCGCTACTGCACTGAACCCGAGCGCACCCCAAACGAGTCGAGTCTTTCCAAACAACCTGAGTATAGTGCAAACACTCTCCTCCAACACAAGAATTGGAATCATAGTTATAAAAGGACTTTTCACCAACCCACATTCCCACAGCATCCACAGCAGATAATTCCCCGGACCCCCCAGCTAGGTTTTCCCCATAAGGTCCCCCAGAATGCTGCAAATTACAATCTGCTCTGCGTTGGTTGGCATATTGTAAGGCGTAGTTCGCAACGGTGTCGTCCCAGACGAGGGGCTGCACGCCAACTTGTGCTCGTGCATTGTTATGGGCGTCGAGGAAGTCTTGTGGGGAGTTTTGGGTTTGGGAGAAAGCTTTAGTAGCCATTGTTGAGAATAAGACTAAAGAAGAAATGAAGAGGGCAGTGTTAAAGGAATCCATTTTGTTTTTGTGGATTTGGGATAGGATTCTTGGTGTATTTATAGAGCTGGTTTGAAATGTCTCGTTTCAGATTTTGGCTTCGTTTGGTTGCCCGCATAGGATTGAATGTGATAAAATTATGCTTGATAGTTATGGTAGAAATGAAGGGATACATTGGCGAAAAACTGTTTGGTTGCATGGATAAATAAGACTGATATCCTAAGGATTTATTTTCAAATTGTTTGGTAAGCATTTTATATTAAGATGGATTCAATAGAAAAACCCTGAAATATCCTATTAATTTTTTGGAATATCAAAATTACCTATATTTGTTTTTACTTACCAGCAATGCAAGAGAGACTTGGAATACCATATTCAACATACAACCAAAAGTCATATTCTCACTTTTCAAAAATCTAGAAAATAAAATATAATTCAACCTTTTATTCTTCAAACTTCCTCTTGCTTCATTTTAGGAAGAAATCAATTTAAAAAAATATTCATTATCTTCCCATGGTACGCACAATTTTATCTTTCAAAATTGATTCTTAACCAAAGAATATGATTGGAAAATAATTCTATCTACGGTTTATATATCAAATAAAATCATCTCGAGTATCATAACAAAATCGATGAATTATAAAAAATATATTTTACTTTGCATGAACAATGGTTTAATACCAAAGAAACTAGGTTATGTATTTTTTTTTATTACAGGGGTAAACTAGTAATTACCATGTCTAAAGAGGTTTGGATATAATCTCGTGATAATGGATACCACCTACTAGGTGGTATCCAGTATCCTAGAATAAATGTGATAAAAAATCGGGCCGCCTACGATGTATCATGGGCCGAGCTTGTTGAACCAAAGTGAAAATCAGAAGTGATAATCGATATATCACCTCTATAATCCCCAACCAAACGAAGGTGTATAACTATATAATATATATTAATTTTATATTTTTGAAAAAGAAATTATACATGGGTATGCATAGGTCATAGGTGAATTAATATAAGATGAAATATTGATTTAGAACAGAAAATCTATACTTTGGAATCTCAGAGGAAAATGATTAATTATGTGGAAAAGAAATAGACGGAAGGAAATCATTTTCTTACGCAAAGCATATGATATACAAAATTTATAAAATGTAATATTTAATGAGTGATTATTGGTCAGTCCAAAAAAAAAAAAAAAGTGATCGATTATTGGAAAGTTTCACAACTTAGAGGTATGATATATTAGTATGTAATATATACGTACATGATGAATATTAATATAATGATTTTTTTTTTTGGTATATACCAGGGTTTCTCCCAGCCGGACGCCGGAGACTATTTCCCTTCGAGACGTAGAGATCACCGAAATGAGTTTTGCCTTTCCAACAAAGTCTTTTTAATATATACCGACAGGAATTGAACCCTAGACAATTAATGGTTAAGGAACCCAACTATCTACCAATTATGCGGGACCTTGTTGGTAATAATATAATGAATATGACTTGTACTAAGACTCACAAACGGAGAACGACGAATGTTTAAATGGCCAATGCTAGTCAACTTTTCACACTACTCCTTGTCTGTGGTTTACCGTAATGTCCTTGTTATAGTATAGTGACTAGTGATAATATAAAACGTATGTCATATACTTTTTTCCAGAGTTAAGGAATGTGGTAAATCAATGATAATATTTGGAGTAAAATTATCATTATATACTCAATTAAAATTTAATTTATATATGCATATCTTAATTTAATTTGAAAATGCATCAAAAATAGCTTATGAGGAATTTAATTAACATTAATCATAGAATACATTCTAGAGTATAGTCTTTTAAGTATATGAATACAATGTCACAACTTGAGTTTCAGGGCATAGACCGATTGCTCTGTCTAAATTGAGTCTTGTGAATAATGGTGATATACAGAACTTGACTAACATTCTGTTTTTCTGCATATTAATTTCTTTTATATATGACTGCAACGAAAAAATAAATTTGAGATTTTGGAATAAACAAATTATTTTAGTTTATAAGCCAATGAGGTTTGTTTTGAGAAAAAGTATAAATTTTCAGGATCTTTTTATGAATTAAATCCGGATCAATATGTCTCAGATTAATAATAATAAAAAAATACTTTTCCATATCAATTATTTGCGTAAATATTATTATTTCTTCAATATTTAGCAGTAACGTAAGAATTCCAAGTTCGTATGTGGAAATTTGGTTGCGTACCCCACTACTCTTGATTTATTATTATCACTGCCGCTGAATTAATGAGCCCCATAAATAATTGCCAACATCTTCTTCATCATCATAGTAAAAATAATACAAAATAAATAAAAAATTCTCAAAATAATACCATCGTAAAGAAATTGTGCAAATAATACAAGACGAAATCTGAAAAGTCTTCGGATGTCGTCTTCACATTTTTCCTTTTCTTTTAATTGAAAAAATCGAAGACGACATTATGCATGTCGTCTTCTATTTTTTCTTTTTCTTAGTTGAAAAAATAGAGTCGTCTTCTATTTTTTCCTTTTATTTAATGTAGAAGACGACTGCATAATGTCATATTCAACATTTTTTTTTAATTATAGCTAACTAAATTATAGTATGTCATACAAATGGAATTGAAATTTAAATTTTTTTAAAATTTTACTTTTCTCTTTTTGGTTTTAGATATTGGTTGCCAAATAATTTAATTCAAAAGCTTCGTATCATTTATAAATTATTTAGAATAAAAAGTTATGCCCGCCTAAAAATGTTACCTTCTCTAACTGTAGTTATGATGTTGCATCTCATAAGGTTGTGTTTCTTCATCACACAAGTACTATCGTTCAAATCAATCTCATATCGAGTCGATGCAGTTGTCCCACTTAATTCCCCACTATCACGAAAAACATTCAAGGATACAACTCGTAAAATAAATCGAAAGTTATTATTTGTTTTCATTTTCTGATCATAAGAACATCATTCCCTTGTCATACGTTGTGGAAAGAAAAGGTATTGTCCAAAACAACTTTTTTCTCTTTTTGGTTTGTAGTTGTATCGCATAATGCACTTCCCTCTGCACAACACTTAAGATTTTTAATCAAAATAATACAAAATAAACAAAAAAATCTCAAAATAATACCATTGTAAAGAAATTGTACAAATAATACAAGACGACATCTGAAAAGTCATCGGATGTCGTCTTCACATTTTTCCTTTTCTTTCAATTGAAAAAATAGAAGATGACATGTCAGAAAAATAGTCGTCTTCTACTTTTCCTTTTATTTAATGTAGAAGACGACATGCATCATGTCGTATTCAACATTTTTTTTAATTACAGCTAACTAAATTATTGTATGTCATACGAATGGAATTGACATTTAAGATTTTTAAAATTTTACTTTTCACTTTTTGGTTTTAGATATTGGTTGCTCAAATAATATTATTCTAACACTCCTCCGCAGTTGAAATGGTAGGAGGCCGAACGTTGAGACTGGTGCAAAAATTATCAAAGAGAGAAGACGGAAGGCCTTTGGTGAAGATGTCTGCAAACTGACGAGCAGAAGGAACATGCAACACACGAACCTCACCTAGAGCAGTTTTTTCACGCACAAAGTGTAAATTCAACTCAACATGCTTAGTACGTTGGTGATGTACCGGATTAGAAGAAAGATAGACATAACTAATATTATCATAGTAAACTATGATGGCCTTTTGAAGAGGACAATGAAGTTCAAGAAGAAGATTGCGAAGCCAAGCCGTTTCAGCAACAACATTAGCAACACCACGATATTCAACTTCGGCACTAGATCGATAAACAACTGGCTGGCGTTTGGAAGATCAAGAAATGAGATTATCACCAAGAAAAATACAGTAACCAGACGTAGAACGACGAGTGGTGGGGCTTCCAACTCAGTCGGCATCGGAATAAAAGATAAGTTGAGATGTGGAGGATGGAGAGAGAGAAAGGCCGTGGGATAAGGTACCGCGAAGATAACGAAGAACACGTTTGAGATCATGCATATGATATTCACAAGGATCGTGCAGAAAAACACAGAGCTGCTGAACAGCGAAAGAAATATTGGGACGAGTAAAAGTAAAATACTGAAGAGCTCTAGCGAGGCTACGATAGAGAGTAGGATCAGATAAGGGATCACTAGAAGATGCTAAAAGCTTTGAATGAGTGTCAGCAGGAGTAGAAGATGGATTACAAGAAGATGGGTAGACCTTGTAAGAGTTAGAGGATTAGGACGTGGTCAGTGATCGGACTATCAAGGCTGGCGAGGTTGTCGGCTAGATACTTCATCTCTTGACAATATTAGAAAATAGTGAGAGAACCTTTTTGTAGGGTATGAAAACACTCATTAACTTGTAAAGAACGAGATGGTTTATTGTTTCGAAACTTTTCTTCAATTGCAAACCATAAGTTATGAGTAGTGGAGTATTCCAAATTAATATTTTTGAGTAACTTTAAGTCCACCATTGAATAAAACCAACGTTTGATGGTAGAATCAAGAGCAAACCATGGTTCATCATTATCAGAAGAAGGTTTGGATTTTCCAGAAAGATGATAAAAAATAGAATAGCTGAGGTAAAGGTCCATAAACATGCCTCACCAAAGTTTGTAATTAGAATCTTTATCAGTTAATTTAAAATCAAACGAAGAATTAATATTTCTGACGGCTAAAGCGGGATGAAAAGCCGGTGGTTTGGGTTCAGTTATTTGGGCGGTTTGGACGTTGGTGGGGATGGCAGAAGAATTAGTTGTGGTAGACATGATAGAGGGAGAAAAAAAACGAAACACATAACGAAATAACGAGAAAATAAAGGAGAGAAGAGAATCAAAGATAATTACAGTGAGAGGTTTGAGAGCCTAGCAATGAAGAGGGAAAGCCGGCGAGATATAGGCACCAAATAATTCTTTGATGTGGCGGGATTATGGTGCTGCAGAAAGCTTTTTAGTGAAAAAATAGTG
Organism: Buddleja alternifolia; assembly: GCA_019426215.1. NCBI lineage: Eukaryota > Viridiplantae > Streptophyta > Magnoliopsida > Lamiales > Scrophulariaceae > Buddleja > Buddleja alternifolia. The sequence goes on along the minus strand of CM033408.1, from coordinate 29,412,803 downwards.
CGTTGAGGGGAGCAACGGCTTAAAGGAAGGGAAGAAGATTCCAGCGAGAGAGAGGCGGACCGGTGGCAGAGCTAAGGAGAAGAAGGGGCGGCAGCCGTGTGGTAGAGTAGGCCTAGGATTAGGTTAGGATGATACTATGTTAAGGCAAAATCCCCTTAACTTTATTATTGATAATGAAAGAGTTTATATGGAATACAAAGCAAGAATCATAAAGGAAATAAACAATTAAGAATAAGTGATAAATTATCTGACACGTCTTGAATATCAGACATAATATTTTTGAATATTATATAATACTTTATAGGTTAAAATAGGAAAATAATAATGACTTTGACCGTACGTTAAAAGGTTAAACAAACAATAATGAAATTTAAAGAAGCAAAAAACCATTTCTGCTTCACTTCTTAATATATTTTTTCTTCTCTTGCTTCACGTGAAATCTATCATTTACACTTTATTACCAAAGATTTTGGATAAGAAGGTAAATGTTGGTATCAATGAAATAACATTCTTACAACATTGCTAATGATGAAATATCACGGTTAACCTCGAATTTTTTTGAACTTATACACGATGAACCGGTGTCAGTATTGTACACTACAAGAAAACAGAGTTTCAGAGACGGAAAAATCCGTCTCTGAAACTCAATTTTCCGTCTTTGAAAATAATCAGAGACGGAAAAATTCCGTCTCTGACACCCGTCTTTAAACAGCTCGACGCTGATTGAGATGGAACTTTTCCGTCTCTAATTCTGTCGCTTTTTTCATGACTCTTTTACAAATAAACCGTCTCTATATTTAGTCTCTAATCCGTCTTTAAATTCGTCTCTAATTATATTCAGATTCGGTAACTAATCCGTCTCAAAATTTTGTGGAAGCCATCTCTAAATCCGTCTCTAAATTCATCTCTGATTCCAACTCAGTAACCGTCTCTACATCCGTCTCTGATTCCAATTTATTATCCATCTCTAAATCCATCTCTGATTTCAACTCTGTATCCATCTCTGATTCCGTCTCTGATTCCAACTCCGAATCCGTCTCTGGTCGCATTTCAATATAGGTCTCTAATTCCGTCTCTAATCTGTCTTTGCTCTTTTCTAAAACTGTCTCTAAATCCATCTCTAAATGAAGCTAAATTTTTTTTGAATATAGCGTTTTATTTACTAAATCCATATAATATCAAACCTGGTAAATAACGAATAATTCAATGAAATCAACAAATATTTACTAAACAACATCGCACTTATCAACAAAATGCAAACAATTAATTAACATCACAATCGAAGTATCTAACACAATTATTTCAATACCACATCATTTTAACAGACAACCTTATCCAATCAATTAGTCCCAACATCTATCCAAAAGTATCAAAACGACAGATAATTAACACGAGTTACTACTAATCATCAAAGTATATAACCAAAAAACATTTGACAACAAAGTTGACTCGGTGCAATTTTCATTCTCCTCTTATTCTAAGGTAAGCACCTTTTATGAAACGAATTTGCACATTGTTTGACGCGATAGCTTCATACGCTCTAATTGATGCCCTTCTATATACACCAATTGGATCATCAAAAAATTGATTAACACAATAGATATTTAGTGTATCCAACTCAGTTGCTTGCGACAACACGTACAGAATGTAGCTTAGCTCGCAATCAGAACTCGAGAAGTTGAAGATCGTGACCTCATTCAATGCCTCCAATCCCATTGCTTGCAACTTCCAGTCCTTTACGTAGTTGGATACACTAATGCCCGCGTTTTTCCATGGTGCACCCTACACATGTTAAGTCAATTACAATTTTATTTTAGAAACCCAAACAAAGAACGTGTTTAATAAACCATGTAATAACTAATAAGCGACAAACCATAAAACTTAAAATATTACCACCAAATCGACTTTAAGCTCATTCAAGCCTGTACATCTACTGATGAGCACCAATGTGACAGCAAGATTGTCAAGCAGCTTCGAACACCTGATCTCTAGGCGGTGCATATTAACAAAAAAGTACCTCGGCATAATGCGATGTAGAGACTCCACATGCGCCAACATCTAAACAAACAATTCAAAAAAAAAAAAAAAGGAAATCAAAACAACTTCTTAAAAGCATTTGCACTTATTCAAACAATGATAGATAGATATACCCTAACAAAATCAACAGGGACAAGTGCTCGTTCATTGGACAACAATTCTTTCGTCATTTTTACAACCTCTCGAAGTAGTCGGTATGTTGAGCAAGTTGATCCGATGTAGTCGATGACGGTGTACTATCCACTGTAAAGAACGAGCTAACGGCCCCAATACTTGTAAATGCCCCGGACCCTGTTCATCTTGTTTCAATAAAATAACAAGGACATCTACATTGGGGAAATGTACTTTTATATTCACATTTCCTTGGGCTCGATTAAATGCCATCTTGAATATTTTTACAGAAGGCAAATATACCTCAAATTCTGTTAGTCCTCTAAAATCACAGTTGAATAACTGCAAATCATTCAACTCGGGACACCATTTTCCAAGGCCGGCAGAAAATGTGTTATCATACAGCATGATGTGCTTCACTATGAGTCTTTTTAAATTTCGTAAATTATATCTATCTTCCCACCTAACAATGTAGTTCGGTAGATCTAATTTTAACTGAACAAGAGTTTGTGACAAAAACAGGCCGTTAGGGAGTGAAGTGGACAACCGGCGACTAAATTTCTGCTTCACTTCTTAATATATTTTTTCCTCTCTTGCTTCACGTGAAATTTATCGTTTACACTTTATTACCAAAGATTTTGGATAAGAAGGTAAATGTTGGTATCAATGAAATAACATTCTTACAACATTGCTAATGATGAAATATCATGGTTAACCTCGAATTTTTTTGAACTTATACACGATGAACCGGTGTCAGTATTGTACTTTTATTTATGTTAATGAACATACTGACTCAAATTTATTTTTAAATATTATATATATATATATATTCGTATCTCCAACATATCGTATCCTATAATTTTGAAATTTGCCGTATTTCATATCTGTGTCGTATCGTACCCGTATTCTCGTATCCGTATCCATGCATCATAGTAAAAATCTTTTTGCATTAATTGCAAAAATATTTCATTGCCATATATGAATTCAATCAACACTCTTACAATCATGGAAATAATTAATATTACGTTCAATCAACCCCTAACAAGTTTATTTAAACTTCATTACACTTCCATTCAAATTTTACTTACTCGGAAGTATTTAAAATTATCCAACAATCATATTATAATATTTAAAATGGATCCAAACCAATGAATCCATCTCTTTCCTATGTGTACTATGAGGTGGACAACTTATTCTTTTACCATTATGACACATAGATTACTTTCTTTTTTTATATTCAATGTTCTTATATAATTATTTTCTATTAATATAAAATTATGTATTCCATATATAAAATGTAACTCATATATATTTCCTTAAATATATTATCTAATTAAGTATAATTTTAAATTTATAATCATTTACTTATGAAATAGAGTTTTTTTCCAAAATATTACTCTAAGGAAAAATAATTCTCAAACTAGTACTATTTGAAAAATATTTTTCAAATTATTACTTTTAGTGCCACATATATTGCTATGTGTGCAAAACTAATTTTGTTGGAAATTTTTAATTTTACCCCCTACTTTAATGACTCACATGGATTTATTAGTTATAATATTCCTCACCATTCCTTATCTCTGTCCAAATATTCTTCTTTTTTTTTGCTATTTTTTCTTTTTCTTTTTTCTATTACGTTAATTTCTAACTACTTATAATAATTAACATAAATTATGTAAAATTTATGTTTGCATAATTTCAAACAACATATGTAGTATTGAGAAATTTTGATATTATAAAATAATAAATGAATTAATTATTTTATTTATCAAATTTCAAAGAATTAAGCACATTTTGATATTACAAAATAACAAATGAGTTAATTATTTTATTTATCAAATTTCAAAGAATTAAGCACATGTATCGGTTGTGCCACTATGATTAATTAGAATGAAGTTATAAAAAATAAATTTTCTTGATTGATTTACATACTAATAATAATGTTATATAAAAAATAAGAATATAAGTATAAAGTTCGTATTGTTGTTTTTTACATCTTATATTTTTGTTTTCTCTATTTGAATAAAATTGGAGTTTGAGGAAAATTTCCAACTTCTAACTGTCTTGTGAGTCGTAATTACTTTCTCTCTCTCTATACTCGATATCTAATTTTCTTCGAAAAATGTGTCCTCAATTCATTTTCTAGCTATCAATTTGTCAATATTATGGTTAGTCGTCCCAGTCTGATTCATTCTGGAAATGCACCACCAGTTTTCCAATTCGGTCAAGGTCAAGGAGTGATCCCGTTGTGCTGGAACTAGTTTCATAGGAGTGGTGCCAACCGTACAATCGTACCAACACACTCGTTGCGTATGCTTAATTCTTTAAAATTTTATAAATTAGAATAATTAGTTCATTTATTATTTTGTGATATAAAAATTTCACAATACTATGTGTTGTTTGAAATTATCCAAACATAAATTTTACATATGATCTTATGTTACTTATTATAAGTGGTTAGATTTTTTCTTTGGGTAAGGATAAGTAGTTAAAAAGTTTGGTTCGGTTCAGTTAAAAATCAAATTTTTTCGGTTCGATTTTGGTAGAACCGAATTTCAAGGAAAAAAAAACTGGCCAAATTTGAATTTTGACTTTCGCCCTTTTTTGTATTAGGTTGGAAAAGATTAATTTAAATTATGAAGTGGCCGAGACAATTAATCAATAATAGAAGCATATAATTCAAATGGGTTTCTTAAACTTCCACAAAAAATTGAAAACTAGATGGAAATAATTGGATTTTAATTAGGGCTAATTTTAATTTCATTTCCTTCTTTTCCTATAAGTTGTCACAAGGAAACACATTTTTTTTATAGTTTTTAGTCTATATATTTTGTTTTGTTTCAATTTTTGGTTTATATTATATTATATAAAAAAAATAGTTTTAGGTTAATCGAACCAAACCGAAATCAAATATTTCTAAAAAAGAAAAGAAAATTGAACCGAATTTTTTTATTTTTTGGTTATATTTCAATTCAAACCGAATTTTCAATTTTTCGGTTCGATTCTTGCGATGGATAATTGCACTGTACATACTCCTAATTAGTGCAATAGATAGAGGGAAGAAAAAACAGAAAGCAAAAAAAATAAAAATAAATTAGGAGAGACATTGGATAAAAAAGTGAGTGGGTAATATTATAACTTTCTTTTTAGTAATTATAACTAGTAAATCCATGTGGGCTATTAAAGTAGGGGAAAATTCCAACTAAATTAGTTTTGTACACATGACAATACATGTGGCACTAAAAGTAATAGTTTGGAAATTATTTTTCAAATAGTATTAGTTTAGGAATTATTTTTTCTAAGAGTAATATTTTGTAAAAAAATTCTATGAAATGTATATGTATGGTCAGTTACTATATTCCCTTGACCTGCATTTATTGAATGTCCTTGATTATGCTAATCACTAGCCAATCAAGTCAATTGAATGAATAATGGTCATATACGTTGAAATTTTTGTTTAATGTGCTAGATTTTGTTATACTGTTCCTAAAATACATTGTAGGCTTTCCTTCTTATCAGTTACTCCCATAATGAGTTATTTATCTTAAATCATTTCAAAATACATTTCTTTAATATTTGTATCACTGTATTTCTATAATTGTAATTCTTAAAAACTGTTCCAAATTTGTGTTATTAATTAACTCCGAGAATTATTTCTTGCATTGTAATTCTTTCCTTAATCAAATTAATCACATTAGTAAATAAGTCAAATTTGTCTTTAAATAAGTTAATTATTTTTGTATCCATTTTATTTGTCATAATTGTTCCATTGAATATTTACTAATCCAATACGTACTCCTCCGTTTTTTATTCAAATTTGAATCCAATAGCCCAATGAACCAGTTGTACTCACTATATATATATATATATATATGTATATACCTTGCAAACATGCACGGAAACCTTGGAAAGCATCCAAGTGGAAGATGAAACATGAGCAGTCATATTGATCATCTCCTGAAAGTATGAATTATGATCAGGTTGGTTAATTTGTAAATTCACATTTTCTCTTCATAAAAAAGTCCCGTGTTTGATTTATAATTTATATGTTCAATATATATAAATTTTATATGCAGCGATCGATCGTTTGAATAAAAGCTTACGACTGTTTTTTCGGTTGTCTAACCATTAAATATTTATATGTGCTCTCATATTTCATCTTCCACTTGAATAAAACGCATTAGTTAAAACTCTTGTTCATTTCTATTGGAACTGAATCAACGTTGGCAGCCTAGATAGATGAAGGATTTAGGGGGGGTGCGGGGGGCTTGTCCCCCGCGGTACGGTATACTATATTTATGGGGGAAAATATAATAAGGAACTAAAATTACCCTATTCATAAACCTAAAATTTCTGTTATCCCCTTTGTTTGAGTTGTAAAAATGTGTGATGAAGGAGAGAGAAAGTGAAAATTCGAGAATTGGTAATGGATTGAAAAAGTCAAATGACATACTAAGTATTTTTGAGTAATAGAGGGGGTTATTTTTGTCATTTTTAGGGGGTAAATTTACAAATGTTATATCTTTATAGGTAAAAGTGACAATTTTAAAATTTTGAGGGGAGGCAAATTTACAAATGTTTTAGCCTTATAGGTAGAAGTGACAATTTTAAAATTTTGAGGGGAGGGCAAAATTGCAAATGTTATAGCCTTATAGGTGGAAGTGATAATTTTAAAATTTTGAGGGAGCAAAATTGCAAATTTTACAAATTTTATAGGCCTAAGTGAAATTTTTAAAAATTTGAGGGGGAGGGGGGGGGGGGGGGGGGGGGGGGGGCACCCACCAGCCCCCCTCCCTCCGTCCCTGGTGGGGACTTGTTTGGGTCCATTTACTCTCTAAGATTAATTTATAATACCTGTAAAGCGAAAATTAGTATTTATTGTTGGTGAAGGAGGTCAATAACTAAATTGAACTATATATATGTTTCAGTTTATTTTGACAAGATAAAAATTTATGTGATGGTTAATATTTTGTAAATAAAAAATTGTTGAGATAGTCAAGATGAGTTTGACTCGATCACTCGAATTGGTCTCAACTTTAAAAGTAAAAACCAAAGTGGTGATAAAAATCGTGCTAAGGAATTGAAGAAGTTTGAAAATGATTCACACATTTCTCTTACGGAAAATGCCTGTATGGTTTATACATATGAGAGGATATACATATGTTTACACCATAAAATAATTGGGCTTTCGAAATACAGAGCCCAAATAGCCCAAATTGTAGAAATTCGAAAAGAAGGGGCTGAGTTAATAAAACCCAAGAATCGAATCTGAAGAAATAAAATATGGTCCAAATAGACAATCATCTGCAGAAGCGCGCTAATTCAAAAATATTTGAAAGAGCAGTTGAAGACGGTTGAAGGCGGTTCCCGAAGAAAAGGAACGTGGGTTTCTTCAAAGACCAATATATATACAAGTCACAGACAGAGACGAGAAGACATCGCAAGATCACCACACTTCTGCATTTTCGTTTTCTTAGGAGTAGTTCATAGCGTAATGTAGGAGTAGTTCTTAGCATAATTTAGGAGTAACCGTAATGTAATTTAGTATTAGATTCGAAGGAATTTGCCTTTTCAAGGCTTGTATCGGCATTTGATTGCCTGTAATTTTTACGAATTGAAAACTTTCATGTAGGTGTAAATTATCGTTTATTCAGATTTAAGTATCGAATAGATAGTTTATGCACTGGACTTGAGTTTTCAATTTACCCTTTTGAATTCGAACATATTCAAGTATGGAAAAAAGATAGATTCTTTCACTGTATTATTGTATTCGAAGACAATAATCAACATCTAAAATAATACATTCGATCGAGAGATTCTCACGTAGGTATAAGACTATCTTGTGTCAGATTTAAGTATCAGAGAGATAGTTTTTATCTGGACTTGAATCTTTCCTTCACTGTATTATTGTGTCATTCGAAGACGGTAATTATTTTCATCAATTGCGGTCCACTCGAAGAAGATGAAGAGAAGTTCGAATACATTTAATTAGCGTTGAATTTAAGACTTGAACCACCAAATAGCGAATCGAACGCAGGGGTTGAAAGATAATCTCAAATTATAGGTTATCGCGGGGCTTGGAACACGCAGTTGGATCCACCCTAATCTAGATTGTTTTTTTTTACGAAACAAGTTTTGGCGACCACAGTGGGAGTTAGTCGAACGCTCCTTTTATTACGGGAAACAATGGCTTCTCGAATGTACCGATAAGTTAAGGAAGTCTTACGTTCCCAAATAATATCCGAGTACCATATGCAGGGGGCAAGTTGTGCCCGATGCCCATATGGGAGGAAGTATTGGGGGAAATTCTTTGACCCCTAAGTTAGATCGAAATGATTATTGAGAGGATGTACGGGATTGGTTTTCGAAAAAACAATAGCTAAATGCCAGAAATATTGAAGACTCATCGTCTGAAAGAGTTATGAAGAAATTCGTGCAAATCAAAATGGGTCAATCTTAATGTTTCGAATTATGTTTTTAAATTTGTATTTATGAATAGTTTCAAACATTCGGTAAAATACTTCGAACCAAATCTTAATCGAAGGGGTAACTCCAAAAAAAATGAAAAAAATAATTTTTCTGCGATTTTCTCAGGAAAAAAAAACTCGAGCTAATTGCTCGAACAAACAGCTCGAGCAAAGTTGCTCGAGTAAGTTGCTCGAATAAGCAGCTCAAGCAAGAGCCTGTTCGAGCAACCTGCCAACCTGCATTTAAATTGTATTTTGGACAAAGTCCACTTAAGGTGGAATCCACTAATAATTGTAATTATATTAATTACTAACCAATCATACATTTTCTCCATAAAGAAACTACCCACACACGCACGACTATGTCAAACTTTGTGGCTGGAGGGTGCTCTCTACATGTGTATATATATATATATATATATATATATAAAGGAGAAGTAAAAGTTTACAACCCACAGTGACTTCTAGCTTATTGTTTTTTCGAGAAAAAATGATTCTCGAACACCTTAAAATTTCAAATTCTGCAAATTCGAACACCTTGATATTTCGAATTCAGCAATTTCGAATACCTTGATATTTCGAATTCAATCGAGCACATTGATATTTAGAATTCAATAATTTCGAAATATTTTGCGAATCAACAAAATACTGGGGGCAAGAAGTCTCACCGATAATTTTATGCTTATTTTTTATCTGAGTCAAAACGATGAACAATCTCGAAATCAAAATAAGCCCCTTTTCGAACCTTCAATTCAGAGTATTCGAGTTAAAGAAATCATTGAACCCATGGATAAAACTCCAGAAGCTTAGGCCTTTCGAATAAAGCTGCAACTCTCGAATTATCCTTAGCTGAGTCAAAATCTCTTGAGGTCGAAATGGTGAACACCCTTGAAATTGGGTCGAAATGGTGAACACCCTTGAAATTGGGCCCCGTTTCAACTCGAAATATCAAGGTGCTCGAAATCACTGAATTCGAAATACCAAAGTACTCAAAATGGCTAAACTCAAAATGTCACGTACTCGAAATCAGACATGTTCAAAAAATCATTTTTACTCGAAAAAGGACATGTTCGAAATATCATGTACTCAAAATTAAACATACTCGAAATAGTGGAGGTCTTGCCATTCTCGAGATTAAACATGCTCGAAATTAAATAAAGTGGTGGGCCATGTCATTTTTTTTTTCTTTTTGAGCATTATTGTTTGGAATTGAGCTAGGAATAAGCTCGAGCAGGTTTGTTGTCTTCTTTTTATTATACATATAATATATATATATATATATATATATATAGCTCGAAATTATATCCCAAACTAGATCATCTCCTGTATACACTTTGCATAAACTAAGCGATTCGAGTCTCGAGCAAAGTACCTTCCTATCCAAAGGCCAACCAATTCTGCACCCAGTCACAGATAATCTAATCAATGTTTCGGCTTCAAGCACCTCATGTGGTAAAGCATACATCTTATTTGGACAAAAATACATCTCATGTGGTAAGTCAAGATTGAGATCACTAACACCCATTTTCAAAGCTTTCATAATTGATTCATTAGCAAGAGAAGAGAAACCGAATCAGGCTTACTAACTCTCATCCACAATCTAAACTTCGCAATCTTTAGATTCAGTTCTTCGTATCTTTTCATCGTCTTCGTCACGAACTTTGGGAAGCGATCCGCAGCTTCAGATTTTGAATCCCCAATTCTGAAATTGCGCTGACCAAAATCGAGATTAGGGCTAGTTAACCATGCGTTGTACTATGATTTGGATAGCACAATCGAGCCGAAAAAGCTCGAGCTAGCTGTTCGAGCAAACTGCTCGAGCATAATTGCTCAAGCAGATTTGTCATATATTATTATTTATACATATAAATATTAATATGATGGCATAAAGGGGAGGGCCATATCAATTGTTTTTCTCTCTTGAGTCGTAATGTTGGACTTTGATCTCTCTCTCTCTCTCTCTCTCTATATATATATATATGTATATACGTTTGCATGTCCTTCGAGAATATATAAGTAGGTAGGCATGTCAAGATTTTTGTTTTTTCCCTTTTCGAGCATAATGGTTTATGTCCCTTTCGAGCATAATGGTTTGGACTTTATATATATATATATATATATATATATATATATATATATTATACACACACAACCAAATAAAGTACTACCCAACCTACAAGTTTTTGGGACTTGCGAGAAGAATGGCTTGCACTTTGCTCTATATATATATATATTCGATATATATATATATACACACACCAAATATAGTATCACCCAACCTACAAGTTTTTGGGAAATGTAATCCTGAGGCTTACCATAAATTATAAAACGAAATGATTATTGGAAGATGATGTATGAAGAGGGTATCAGAATGGTTTTCTACACAATAACGGATGAGTTTGCCATTAAAAAAGTTGGGGTGAAGAAGATGAATATTTCGAGAGGAATGAGAAATAGGTTTTTTCTCTCTCGATAGTCTTCGAGAAGGTATTCTTCGAGAAATTGAAGTAAGAGAGAGAATTTGTCTTTAACCAAAAGACGTGTCTTTTAATACACATGAACTTGAAACGTTCATGTATATTAGGGGGCATTTGTTTACACCATAAAATAATTGGGCTTTCGAAATACAGAGCCCAAATAGCCCAAATTGTAGAAATTCGAAAAGAAGGGGCTGAGTTAATAAAACCCAAGAATCGAATCTGAAGAAATAAAATATGGTCCAAATAGACAATCATCTGCAGAAGCGCGCTAATTCAAAAATATTTGAAAGAGCAGTTGAAGACGGTTGAAGGCGGTTCCCGAAGAAAAGGAACGTGGGTTTCTTCAAAGACCAATATATATACAAGTCACAGACAGAGACGAGAAGACATCGCAAGATCACCACACTTCTGCATTTTCGTTTTCTTAGGAGTAGTTCATAGCGTAATGTAGGAGTAGTTCTTAGCATAATTTAGGAGTAACCGTAATGTAATTTAGTATTAGATTCGAAGGAATTTGCCTTTTCAAGGCTTGTATCGGCATTTGATTGCCTGTAATTTTTACGAATTGAAAACTTTCATGTAGGTGTAAATTATCGTTTATTCAGATTTAAGTATCGAATAGATAGTTTATGCACTGGACTTGAGTTTTCAATTTACCCTTTTGAATTCGAACATATTCAAGTATGGAAAAAAGATAGATTCTTTCACTGTATTATTGTATTCGAAGACAATAATCAACATCTAAAATAATACATTCGATCGAGAGATTCTCACGTAGGTATAAGACTATCTTGTGTCAGATTTAAGTATCAGAGAGATAGTTTTTATCTGGACTTGAATCTTTCCTTCACTGTATTATTGTGTCATTCGAAGACGGTAATTATTTTCATCAATTGCGGTCCACTCGAAGAAGATGAAGAGAAGTTCGAATACATTTAATTAGCGTTGAATTTAAGACTTGAACCACCAAATAGCGAATCGAACGCAGGGGTTGAAAGATAATCTCAAATTATAGGTTATCGCGGGGCTTGGAACACGCAGTTGGATCCACCCTAATCTAGATTGTTTTTTTTTAGCCACACGATTGTGGACAAAAGGATTTGGGGTGGGCATCGAGTAAAGCCGGCTCGCGAGCCTCATGAGCCGATTCGAGTTGATCTCTATTTGAGCTTGAGCTTTTCCGAGCCTAACGAGCCAAGCTCGAACAAAAAACACATGTTCCTAGGCTCGCGAGCCTGTATAAAAATAATATTTTATTTATTTATAAATATATATATTATATTAATTAATTAATATATATAATCATAAAATTTGTAATAGTATATATGTGTAAATAATGATATATTTAATATTTATTATGATTATTTAATAATATATATTAATACAAAATTAATAATTAATGTTATTAAAAGGTTAATAACTTTTTAGAAAAATTACTAAAAACCCCTTAAAATAAACTTTTATAACCAAAAAACCCATAAAAATATCTTAATCCAAAAAACCCAATCCATGAACTTTTCATTCAAAAAGACCCAATATTTAGGGTTAATAAAACTATGGACTTTATTGCCCTTACCCTTCTAAATGAAGAATTAATAAATTGTTCTTTTGTGGAGAAATTTATTTATTTAGAACTTTTGTATTGATAATATTAATTATGATTTTAATTTTAATTTTTCAGATTTTTATAATCTTTTTAAAAATTAAAAAAAGCAAATTTTTAGATAATTACCATGTTAAATTAAAAATTAAATTATATAAAATAGTTAATATTAATAATAAAATTCGTCTTTCAAGTTATCAATATGAAGATTCCAAAATGAAAAGATTTTGAAGAAAAAATCGATTGGCCAATTCTTAACTTAAGGCAATAAGGGTAATTTAGTCCAAAAAGGTTTTAACCTTAACTTTTGAGTTTTTTCGAGTGAAAAGTTGGTGAAATGAGTTTTTTGGAAATAGAAATATTTTCATGGGTTTTTTGGATGCAAAAATTTATTTTAAGGAATTTTTAGTAATTTTCCCTAATTTTTTTTTTTTATCATAATTCCAATTATTAGGAACAACAGATCATTCAACCAAATTAAGCATCAAATTAAGCTACATAATCATAAAACCTTCTACCTTTTATTAAATCATCATCAAAACATAATAGCAGAAGGATCACAACATAATAGTACGTAGAAGACTAATATATATATATATATCTTCTATTTCTTCATAATAACAACAAAAAAAGAACGACCCCTTATTATCACACATCTATATTAAGATTAAAATATATTTTGATTCGAATAAGAACGTTGATCAATGTAATTTTTCAAGGATCATAATTACATATAATGAACAACTAACAATCATGATACTGAACCTGATCACACCTCACATGAATCGAGTCGTTCCAAACAACTTGAGCGCAGATGATAACCATAGAAGTTTCCATCTTTTATTAAACCATCATAAACATATATATATATATAGCAGAAGACTAATATATCTTCTATTTTTCCATAATAACAACACAAATATAATAATCCCTCATTGTCACACATCTAATATATAAAGATGTCTCAAGTTTCTAATAAGGACGTTGACCAATGTAATTCCCCCGAGGATCATAACTACATATAACGAAAATCGAACCGCTACTGCACTGAACCCGAGCGCACCCCAAACGAGTCGAGTCTTTCCAAACAACCTGAGTATAGTGCAAACACTCTCCTCCAACACAAGAATTGGAATCATAGTTATAAAAAGACTTTTCACCAACCCACAATCCCACAGCATCCACAGCAGATAATTCCCCGGACCCCCCAGCTAGGTTTTCCCCATAAGGCCCCCCAGAATGCTGCAAATTACAATCTGCGCTGCGTTGGTTGGCATATTGTAAGGCGTAGTTCGCAACGGTGTCGTTCCAGACGAGGGGCTGCACGCCAACTTGTGCTCGTGCATTGTTATGGGCGTCGAGGAAGTCTTGTGGGGAGTTTTGGGTTTGGGAGAAAGCTTTAGTAGCCATTGTTGAGAATAAGACTAAAGAAGAAATGAAGAGGGCAGTGTTAAAGGAATCCATTTTGTTTTTGTGGATTTGGGATAGGATTCTTGGTGTATTTATAGAGCTGGTTTGAAATGTCTCGTTTCAGATTTTGGCTTCGTTTGGTTGCCCGCATAGGATTGAATGTGATAAAATTATGCTTGATAGTTATGGTAGAAATGAAGGGATACATTGGCGAAAAACTGTTTGGTTGCATAGATAAATTAGACTGATATCATAAGGATTTATTTTCAAATTGTTTGGTAAGCATTTTATATTAAGATGGATTCAATAGAAAAACCCTAAAATATCCTATTAATTTTTTGGAATACCAAAATTACCCAGCAAGGCAAGAGAGACTTGGAATACCATATTCAACATTCTACCAAAAGTCATTTTCTCACTTTTCAAAAATCTAGAAAATAAAATATAATTCAACCATTTATTCTTCAAACTTCCTCTTGCTTCATTTTAGGAAGAAATCAATTTAAAAAAATATTCATTATCTTCCCATGGTAAGCACAATTTTATCTTTCAAAATTGATTCTTAACCATAGAATATGATTGGAAAATAATTCTATCTACGGTTTATAAATCAAATAAAATCATCTCAAGTATCATAACAAAATCGATGAATTATAAAAAATATATTTTACTTTGCATGAACAATGGTTTAATACCAAAGAAACTAGGTTATGCATTTTTTTTTATTACAGGGGTAAACTAGTAATTACCATGTCTAAAGAGATTTGGATATAATCTCGTGATAATGGATACCACCTACTAGGTGGTATTCAGTATCCTAGAATAGATGTGATAAAAAATCGGGCCTACTATGTATCATGGGCCGAGCTTGTTGAACCAAACTGAAAATTAGGAGTGATAATGGATATATCACCTCTATAAACCCTAACCAAACGAAGGTGTATAACTATATATAATATATATTAATTTTATATTTTTGAAAAAGAAATTATACATGGGTATGCATAGGTCATAGGTGAATTAATATATATAAGATGAAATATTGATTTAGAACAGAAAATCTATACTTTGGAATCTCAGAGGAAAATGATTAATTATGTGGAAAAGAAATAGACGGAAGGAAATCATTTTCTTACGCAAAGCATATGATATACAAAATTTATAAAATGTAATATTTAATGAGTGATTATTGGTCAGTCCAAAAAAAAAAAAGTGATCGATTATTGGAAAGTTTCACAACTTAGAGGTATGATATATTAGTACGTAATATATACGTACATGATGAATATTAATATAATGTATATATCAGGGTTTTCCCCAGCCGGACGCCGAAGACTATTTCCCTTCGAGGTGTAGAGATCACCGAAATGGGTTTTGCTCTCCCAACAAAGTTTTTTTAATATACACCGACAGGAATTGAACCCTGGACAATTAATGGTTAAGGAATCCAACTATCTACCAATTATGCTGGACCTTGTTGGTAATAATATAATGAATATGACTTGTACTAAGACTCACAAACGGAGAACGACGAATGTTTAAATGGCCAATGCTAGTCAACTTTTCACACTACTCCTTGTCTGTGGTTTACCGTAATGTCCTTGTTATAGTATAGTGACTAGTGATAAATATAAAACGTATGTCATATACTTGTTTCCAAAATTAAGGAATGTGGTAAATCAATGATAATATTTGGAGTAAAATTATCATTATATACTCAATTAAAATTTAATTTATATATGCATATCTTAATTTAATTTGAAAATGCATCAAAAATAACTTATGAGGAATTTAATTAACATTAATCATAGAATACATTCTAGAGTATAGTCTTTTAAGTATATGAATACAATGTCACAACTTGAGTTTCAGGGCATAGACCGATTGCTCTGTCTAAATTGAGTCTTGTGAATAATGGTGATATACAGAACTTGACTAACATTCTGTTTTTCTGCATATTAATTTCTTTTATATATGACTGCAACAAAAAAATAAATTTGAGATTTTGGAATAAACAAATTATTTTAGTTTATAAGCCAATGAGGTTTGTTTTGAGAAAAAGTATAAATTTTCAGGATCTTTTTATGAATTAAATCCGGATCAATATGTCTCAGATTAATAATAAAAAAAAAAAAAATACTTTTCCATATCAATTATTTGCGTAAATATTATTATTTCTTCAATATTTAGCAGTAACGTAAGAATTCCAAGTTCGTATGTGGAAATTTGGTTGCGTACCCCACTACTCTTGATTTATTATTATCACTGCCGCTGAATTAATGAGCCCCATAAATAATTGCCAACATCTTCTTCATCATCTTGTCCTGTGAGGCTGTGAAATCACGACAATAATTCCAAGTACGCCTGGAAAAAAAAAAAAAAAACTTCTTCCCTATCAAGTATGTTTTTTGATTGGAATTCTAGTGCTCTCTTTTCCTTTTCTTTTTCTTTTTCTTTATAATTTAAAGATGGATTGGGTAAAACTCATAATAACTATCCCAACAAAAATAATCTAGCCCTTTCGTCCAAGTAGCTCGGATATATAGTCTAGTTTGATCACTCTGGTCCACCAACACACTAGGAAAATATTCAATGTTGAGTTTGAACTCCATTAATTTTTTTACAGGGTGATAGTTAGGGAACATGTGAGATGTGCTCCTTTTCTCCAACCTTAATTAGCTCTCCAAAGTCTTATAACATGTGAGATGTGCTTTTTTTTGACTAGTGAAATATTCCAAACTCCCAAAATACGGTGACTTGAAAACATTAAAGATTTAGACCGTTATTGAGCACGACGGGTATTATATTCCATTTTATATCCATCTTATATTATATTATACAGATGTATTATATACATCTATTTGTGTTATGAAATAAAAAATAAACGACTATATTAGAATAAACAATTCAAAATGACTATTGATCTACTATCACTTGCTGCAAGGTTTTAGGTTTAGATCTCACCAAATATGTGTGTATTTGTTTGTTGTTGAGTGGGTTCTTGATATTGAAATCGAGTCATTTTATGAGCTTGCGGAATACTAATCTTCTTAGAAACGATGCAACTATCAAGCGCTAGAATAGTTTCGATAGATTAGATGCTGTACATGCATGAATGTTGTCATGGCGCCAATTATAGGTCGAAAACTGATAAATATTTCATGGAAATAACTAGGAGAGTGATGCTATATATATATATATATATATATATATATATATAGGGTATGGATCAAATACATCCCAATTCATTAGGTAAAATATAAGACTCAATCCACACCATTGATACCATTTGTTCCTAAGGCCTAATTTTAACACATTTTGTAGATTTTATAATTTTTTTTAATGCTGTCAGGGGCATTTTAGTCATTACATCATAACAAACACATGCAATTTTACATGCAGTATCAAATCAAATTCCCCTTTTTACGCGCCATAATCGAATTCATTATTTTCTTTCTATTTTCAGCTCGATTAGATCAGCTCGTTTAATCCCAATCAATTCTGTGTATCCAATTTCAGTTCGATCGGATCAAAGATCGTTTCATACCAATACATTTTGTTTATCCAAATTCATCGCGCGATTAGTTCTCCATTGATACGAGTCTTTTTCCCAGATTAATTCATCATCAAGATCATTTAATCATAATCGTCAATTCATCGTCATCGTCAATTCAAGAAAGCCAGCGAGCTTTGCATTCTCAGCGGCGCCGAGATCGCGATTATCGTCCACTCGCTCGGCAAGCGTGTCTTCTCGTTTGGACACCCGACGCCGGATTCCGTCATCGATCGCTTCCTCAATGGCGGCGCTGAAGGCGCAGAGGTGGCGCAAAACTGCGCGACGACGAAGGCGCGTGACTATAATAGGCATTATTCGGATGTTTGCCAGGAGTTGGAGGCGGAGAAGAAGCGGATGGAGGTAATGTTAGTGCATGCTTATTGTACATGTTTTACGACTCATGTTTGTATAGTCAGGGTCCATTATGTATAGTATATATTATGGTCATTTGTACAATTCTATTTATTATGAAATATATAAATATACGTTTAGAAGAGTTCTTATATCTTACGTGCTTAGAACTCTACCAGGTAATCGAGGAGGCTAAGAGGGTGGAGGGTTATGGAGGCGGCGGAGACGGCGGATTTTGGTGGGATAAGGCGGTGGATGGGATGGAATTGGAGGAGATGGAGCAGTACGCGGCAGCGATGGATGAGCTAAGGAAGAATGTGAATATGAGAGCCGACGATCTCATGCTCATACAAAGTTCCAATTCATTGCCTATAGCTGGCCCCGCCGCCTCCGCCGCCTTAACTTTGCCCAACACCGCTGAAACGGCGTCGTGTACCTTGGATGAAACGGCGGCGTTTGTGAACCAGAATCAATTGAACAATGGTTTTGATTATGAGAATTGTGTTGTTCCGTATGGGTTTGGGCAAGGGCAGATTTGAATCTGATTTTGGTGGGAATTGTGAGTGGTAAGATTTAATGTTTTTTTAACTTTGTTTCTAAACTTGTAATCTTTGTTTTGAATTGTATTGATCGGTAGTTCATTTTTTTTTTTATAAATATAAATTTAATCAGCAGAATTACAATCATTCGTGTCGTTTTGATGTATTTCATATAGATTCTGATGTGTCACTATAATGAACAAGTGTAATTTAGTAAATGATAAAATGAATTTGGGGATATTATGAAAATACGGTCATTATCAATATTTATTACGTGGGTGTGCTAGGCTTCAACCCATAACCCATATGAACACTATAAATACCAGTTAATATATGTGAATCGTTTATTATCTAATCACTCTACAAAAATTCAGTCTACCAAAAAAGGAAAAAACCCTACAAAAATTCCAATTACTGCTTTCTGATGAAAGCTAACGAACTCTCGTTTTAAGTCAACTAAAACACATTAGTTAAAACTTGTTCGTTCTTGGTAGCTTGGAAGGCTGGGGACTTGTTTGGGTCCATCTACTCTCTAAGATTAATTTATAATATTTGTCAAGTGAAAATTAGTGTTTAATGTTGGTGAAGGAGGTGCAGTAACTAAATTGAACTATATATTTCAGATAATTTTGACAAGATAACAATTTATGTGATGGTTAATATTTTGTAAATAAAAAATTGTTGAGCTAGTCAAGATGAGTTTGACCCGATCACTCGAATTGGTCTCTAAACTTTAAAAATAAAAAACAAAGTCGTGATAAAAGTCGTGCTAAGGAATTGAAGAAGTTTGAAAATAATTCACACATTTCTTTTACGGAAAATGCCTTTATGGTTTATACATATGAGAGGATATACATACCATTTTTAGCCACACTATTGTGGACAAAAGGATTTGCGGTGGTCATCGAGTCACGCCGGCATACGAGCCTCATTAGCCGATTCGAGTTGATCTCTATTTGAGCTTGAGGTTTTCCGAACTCGAACCGAGCCTAACGAGCCAAGCTCGAGCAAAAAATACATGTTTCTAGGCTCGCGAGCCTATATAAAAAATATATTTTATTTATTTATAAAAAATATATATAATATTAATTAATTAATATATAATAATATAATTTGTAATAGTCTATATGTATAAATATTAATGATATATTTAATAATATATATTAATACATAATTAATAATTAATGTTATTGAAAAGTTAATAATTTTTTTTTATCATAATTCCAATTATTAGGAACAATAGATTACTCAACCAAATTAATTAAGCATCAAATTAGGCTACATAATCATAAAACCTTCTACCTTTTATTAAATCATCATCACAACATAATAGTAGAAGGATCACAACATAATAGTACGTAGAAGACTAATATATATATATATATATATATATATATATCTTCTATTTCTTCATAATAACAACAAAAAAAAGAACGACCCCTTATTATCACACATCTAATATTAAGATTAAAATATATTTTGATTCGAATAAGAACGTTGATCAATGTAATTTTTCAAGGATCATAATTACATATAATGAACAACGTAACTAACAATCATGATACTGAACCCGATCACACCTCACATGAATCGAGTCGTTCCAAACAACTTGAGCGCAGATGATAACCATAGAAGTTTCCATCTTTTATTAAACCATCATAAACATATATATATAGCAGAAGACTAATATATCTTCTATTTTTCCATAATAACAACACAAATATAATAATCCCTCATTGTCACACATCTAATATATAAAGATATCTCAAGTTTCTAATAAGGACGTTGACCAATGTAATTCCCCCGAGGATCATAACTACATATAACGAAAATCGAACCGCTACTGCACTGAACCCGAGCGCACCCCAAACGAGTCGAGTCTTTCCAAACAACCTGAGTATAGTGCAAACACTCTCCTCCAACACAAGAATTGGAATCATAGTTATAAAAAGACTTTTCACCAACCCACAATCCCACAGCATCCACAGCAGATAATTCCCCGGACCCCCCAGCTAGGTTTTCCCCATAAGGCCCCCCAGAATGCTGCAAATTACAATCTGCGCTGCGTTGGTTGGCATATTGTAAGGCGTAGTTCGCAACGGTGTCGTTCCAGACGAGGGGCTGCACGCCAACTTGTGCTCGTGCATTGTTATGGGCGTCGAGGAAGTTTTGTGGGGAGTTTTGGGTTTGGGAGAAAGCTTTAGTAGCCATTGTTGAGAATAAGACTAAAGAAGAAATGAAGAGGGCAGTGTTAAAGGAATCCATTTTGTTTTTGTGGATTTGGGATAGGATTCTTGGTGTATTTATAGAGCTGGTTTGAAATGTCTCGTTTCAGATTTTGGATTTGAAGACAGTGTAGTATTTTCGTTTCAAATGGCTTCGTTTGGTTGCCCGCATAGGATTGAATGTGATAAAATTATGCTTGATAGTTATGGTAGAAATGAAGGGATACATTGGCGAAAAACTGTTTGGTTGCATGGATAAATAAGACTGATATCCTAAGAATTTATTTTCAAATTGTTTGGTAAGCATTTT
The DNA here is from genome assembly GCA_019426215.1 of Buddleja alternifolia. NCBI lineage: Eukaryota > Viridiplantae > Streptophyta > Magnoliopsida > Lamiales > Scrophulariaceae > Buddleja > Buddleja alternifolia. The sequence goes on along the minus strand of CM033408.1, from coordinate 29,391,714 downwards.
ATATTAAAATGGATTCAATATAAAAACCCTGAAATATCCTATTAATTTTTTGGAATACCAAAATTACCCATATTTGTTTTTACTTACCAGCAAGGCAAGAGAGACTTGGAATACCATAATCAACATACAACCAAAAGTCATATTCTCACTTTTCAAAAATCTAGAAAATAAAATATAATTCAACCTTTTATTCTTCAAACTTCCTCTTGCTTCATTGTAGGAAGAAATCAATTTTAAAAAATATTCATTATCTTCCCATGGTAAGCACAATTTTATCTTTCAAAATTGATTCTTAACCATAGAATATGATTGGAAAATAATTCTATCTACGTTTTATAAATAAAATAAATCCATCTCGAGTATCATAACAAAATCGATGAATTATAAAAAATATATTTTACTTTGCATGAACAATGGTTTAATACCAAAGAAACTAGGTTATGTATTTTTTTTTATTACAGGGGTAAACTAGTAATTACCATGTCTAAAGAGGTTTGGATATAATCTCGTGATATATAATGGATACCACCTACTAGGTGGAATCCAGTATCCTAGAATAGATGTGATAAAAAACCGGGCCTACTATGTATCATGGGTCGAGCTTGTTGAACCAAACTGAAATTAAGAGTGATAATGGATATATCACCTCTATAAACCCCAACCAAACGAAGGTGTATAACTATATATAATATATATTAATTTTATATTTTTGAAAAAGAAATTATACATGGGTATGCATAGGTCATAGGTGAATTAATATAAGATGAAATATTGATTTAGAACAGAAAATCTATACTTTGGAATCTCAGAGGAAAATGATTAATTATGTGGAAAAGAAATAGACGGAAGGAAATCATTTTCTTACGCAAAGCATATGATATACAAAATTTATAAAATGTAATATTTAATGAGTGATTATTGGTCAGTCCAAAAAAAAAAAAGTGATCGATTATTGGAAAGTTTCACAACTTAGAGGTATGATATATTAGTACGTAATATATACGTACATGATGAATATTAATATAACGAATTTTTTTTTTTTTTGGTATATACCAGGGTTTCCCCTAACCGGACGCCGGTGACTATTTCCCTTCGAGGCGTAGAGATCACCGAAATAAGTTTTGCCTCTCCCAACAAAGTCTTTTTCATATACACCGCCAGGAATTGAACCCTGGACAAATGCTTAAAGAACCCAACTATCTATCAGTTGTGCTGGACAATATAATGAATATGACTTGTACTAAGACTCACAAACGGAGAACGACGAATGTTTAAATGGCCAATGCTAGTCAACTTTTCACACTACTCCTTGTCTGTGGTTTACCGTAATGTCCTTGTTATAGTAGTGACTAGTGATAAATATAAAACGTATGTCATATACTTTTTTCCAAAATTAAGGAATGTGGTAAATCAATGATAATATTTGGAGTAAAATTATCATTATATACTCAATTAAAATTTAATTTATATATGCATATCTTAATTAATTGGAAAATGCATCAAAAATAACTTATGAGGAATTTAATTAACATTAATCATAGAATACATTCTAGAGTATAGTCTTTTAAGTATATGAATACAATGTCACAACTTGAGTTTCAGGGCATAGACCGATTGCTCTGTCTAAATTGAGTCTTGTGAATAATGGTGATATACAGAACTTGACTAACATTCTGTTTTTCTGCATATTAATTTCTTTTATATATGACTGCAACGAAAAAATAAATTTGAGATTTTGGAATAAACAAATTATTTTAGTTTATAAGCCAATGAGGTTTGTTTTGAGAAAAAGTATAAATTTTCAGGATCTTTTTATGAATTAAATCCGGATCAATATGTCTCAGATTAATAAAAAAAAAAAATACTTTTCCATATCAATTATTTGCGTAAATATTATTATTTCTTCAATATTTAGCAGTAACGTAAGAATTCCAAGTTCGTATGTGGAAATTTGGTTGCGTACCCCACTACTCTTGATTTATTATTATCACTGCCGCTGAATTAATGAGCCCCATAAATAATTGCCAACATCTTCTTCATCATCTTGTCCTGTGAGGCTGTGAAATCACGACAATAATTCCAAGTACGCCTGGAAAAAAAAAAAAAAAAAACTTCTTCCCTATCAAGTATGTTTTTTGATTGGAATTCTAGTGCTCTCTTTTCCTTTCCTTTTTCTTTTTCTTTATAATTTAAAGATGGATTGGGTAAAACTCATAATAACTATCCCAACAAAAATAATCTAGCCCTTTCGTCCAAGTAGCTCGGATATATAGTCTAGTTTGATCACTCTGGTCCACCAACACACTAGGAAAATATTCAATGTTGAGTTTGAACTCATTAATTTTTTTACAGGGTGATAGTTAGGGAACATGTGAGATGTGCTCCTTTTCTCCAACCTTAATTAGCTCTCCAAAGTCTTATAACATGTGAGATGTGCTTTTTTTTTGACTAGTGAAATATTCCAAACTCCCAAAATACGGTGACTTGAAAACATTAAAGATTTAGACCGTTATTGAGCACGACGGGTATTATATTCCATTTTATATCCATCTTATATTATATTATACAGATGTATTATATACATCTATTTGTGTTATGAAATAAAAAATAAACGACTATATTAGAATAAACAATTCAAAATGACTATTGATCTACTATCACTTGCTGCAAGGTTTTAGATTTAGATCTCACCAAATATGTGTGTATTTGTTTGTTGTTATAGTGGGTTCTTGATATTGAAATCGAGTCATTTTATGAGCTTGCGGAATACTAATCTTCTTAGAAACGATGCAACTATCAAGCGCTAGAATAGTTTCGATAGATTAGATGCTGTACATGCATGAATGTTGTCATGGCGCCAATTATAGGTCGAAAACTGATAAATATTTCATGGAAATAACTAGGATATATATATATATATATATAGGGTATGGATCAAATACATCCCAATTCATTAGATAAAATATAAGACCCAATCCACACCATTGATACCATTTGATCCTAAGGTCTAATTTTGACACATTTTTTAGATTTTATAATTTTTTTTAATGCTGTCAGGGGCATTTTAGTCATTACATCATAACAAACACATGCAATTTTACATGTAGTATCAAATCAAATCCCCATTTTTACGCGCCATAATCGAATTCATTATTTTCTTTCTATTTTCAGCTCGATTAGATCAGCTCGTTTAATCCCAATCAATTCTGTGTATCCAATTTCAGTTCGATCGGATCAAAGATCGTTTCATACCAATACATTTTGTTTATCCAAATTCATCGTGCGATTAGTTCTCCATTGATACGAGTCTTTTTCCCAGATTAATTCATCATCAAGATCATTTAATCATAATCGTCAATTCATCGTCATCTTCAGTTCCGTGGTTTATCATCCATTTATAAATAGGTTTTGATTTCATGTTTTATGGCTGAGATGGTTTTAGGTATTGTTAATCATCATCACATCGATTTATGCGTTCCAGCATTAAGTTGAATACATTATACAGCATCTTATATGACATTATATAGTATCTTATACATTAATATACAGTACATATAATGATATTATACAGTATCATTATTAACTCATCATACGTTTATGATAGACTAAATAATCAAACTGTATACAGTACATATAATGATGTTATACATTATCATTGTATTCAGAACTTATATTTACTGTATACAGTTGATTCTGATGACTTATAATGTATATTATTAACAGGATCAGTAGTGTATAGCAATAATGATGTTGAGAATCAAGGTGTCGGATCTTCTTCGTCGTCTAATTCTATATCATCACCGGGTGGTTCAAAATATTGGGAACCAGTGTGTGCTACTGAGTTTAAACCCTCCATTGGTAAGGCATTTGAAAGCTTGAAGTTTGCATTTGAGTTTTACAAAAGCTATGCTCGGTTATGTGGTTTTGATGTACGCAAGTGTTCCCAAAAAACTCACAAGGATGGTACGGTCATATCTAAACATTATGTATGTAGTCGTTCCGGTGTTTACAAAAACTGTGATGATGTTGGTAGGAAGAAGAAGTGTATGATTGGTCGATGTGATTGTAACGCTAAGATTGTAGTGAGGTTTAGTACTTCAGAAGGATATGTTATAAAGAATTTTGTTGAGCAGCACAATCACGAGTTGGCGACCGACGAGGGGAAACAGTTTCTGAAAGTTAATTGAAATATTGATCCGTCCCAGATTATGTTCTGCTTAAATGCATCAAAGGTGAATGTTGGCGCCGTTAAATCACATTCATTTCTGAAGGAAATTGCAAGTGGTTTTAGTAATGTTGGGTCGACTTCTACAGATTTCAAAAACGCAAAAAGGGATGTGAAGCAATATGTCGGTGAGAACGATGGGGAGATGATTGTTAAGAAATTTATGAATATGAAGCAAGCTTGTGAAGGATTTTTTTTTTGATTATGCCACAGATGATGACGGTTGTATGAGTAAGTTGTTTTGGGCTGATCCAATTGCAATAAGGAATTTTGAACTGTTTGGTGATATTTGCTCGGTCGATGCAACATTTCGATCCAACAGGTAAGCATTTTTTTAATGTATAATACATATTTTTCAATAGGATAAGAATATATGCTGTATAACACCTTGTCAGTTACTGTATAATGATTCATTCATTAACTGTATAATCCCTTATAATTTCTTTTCAGGTATCAAATGAAGTTTGTTCCTTTTACTGGTTTAGATAACCACAAGAAAATAGTTACCTTTGGTGCTTCTCTAATCGCAAAAGAAGACATTGAGTCGTACACGTGGATTTTTGAAGCTTTTACACGTGCAATGGGACGGGAACCAATCTATATTGTATCTGATCAATGTCCTGCTATGAAACAAGCTATTCCTAGTGTTTTTAAAAATGCTAGGCATCGTCTGTGCGTGTGGCATATCATGAAGAAGTTCCCAACCAAGGTGCGTGTTTTTACTCTTTTTGATTCCATATTGTGTGTCACATTTTATATTAATGTGTTATAATAGTATCTAACATATTGTAGTATGATATTGTATTTAGTGTACAGTGCATTTTAATAAGTTTTAAATCTTGATGCGGTTCGATTTTACACCAAGAAAGTCGTGCTAATTAAAAACGCGACTTTATTTGTATATGTATGAGAAATTCAACGTTCATGGAAGACGAATAATTTTTATGAAATGAATGTCAAACTTTTAATGGAAAATAGACAAGTGAAGAACTTTAAATTTCCTTTTATTGATGCTTTTATTTTTCTCCAAAGAAAATGAAGAACATAGAAATAATCTACTTTTCTTTTCTTGAATTGTCCATCTAAAATTACAACGAATGGAAATTCTCCTATATATAGGCCTAAATGGCCGAATTCTCTCCCCCCTTTTTCCTAGGAGTGGGCAGCCACTTCTCCATTTTTTGGGGGAGATGATGATTCATCTCCCCTTCTTTGAGGGACATTAGGTAGGATTTGATACAATTTGATTTTTATCCAATCTTATCCCTTCTCGAGCTATCCGAGCCTTCCACCTATTTCCTCGAGCTATCTTTCTTGATCCGAGCCTTCCACCATTTTCTCGAGCTATCTTTCATCATTTTTCTGTGGGCCCATCCTTTGAAAGACCAAATGTTACATCACCGTAATTTGCAGGCATATCAAATCTATATTGTATAATGTGTTGTAAGAGACTGTATAATGCTATTTTAGGTAGTGTATATTACTATGTATTATGCTGTATAATATGTTTTTCATTTGATTGTTTTTTCTCCAGATTTCACCACATACAGGTAAATATGCTGAAGTAGTGAGAAAGGTGAATAATTTTGTGTATAATGACGACATCACTCCACTTGAGTTTGAAGATGGTTGGAATGCTCTTATTTCAAAGTATGGGCTAAGCCATATTGACTGGCTTTCTGAAATTTACTACAACAGACATTCATGGGTATCTGCATATTATCGAGATGTTTCGATGGGTGGGTTATTGAGAACTACTTCGATTTCAGAGTTAGTTAATTCATTCTTTAACCAATTCTACGTAAAGGGTGACACAATCATTGATTCTATAGTAGATTTGAAAGTGCTATAGACAGGTAAAGGAATACGAATGCAAGATTAAATCACGAGTCTTTGATGTCTAAGCCATCAACCGAAACCCCTATGCCGATAGAGGAGGATGCTTCAGAGGTATATACACGTGCTGTTTTCTACGATGTACAAGTGGAGATCAAAAAGTCTGCGTATCAAGTGATACTTCAAAGTCTAAATGTTGTTGATGGTGTGAAATTATTTATCGTATTCGACTCCGACAACGAATCAAAGTTATATGAGGTATATCCTTTTTTATACTGTATGTTATTATTATATATGTTGTATATTATTCTTATAGTTAATATACGCTATAGTTTTGTTCACTGTATTTATGTTATAGGTAAAACATGTTGTATAGAACAATCAGGTTGCCTGTTCTTGCCGATTGTTTTTGAGGCGGGGTATTTTGTGCAGACACATTTTCTTTGCATTCAACTAAAGTCGAATACTCAATTTGCCTACCGAGTATGTTCTGAATAGATGGAGAAAAATGCATAAATTATGGCTTCCGATATAATTAATAACCAAGTCAGACAATATCGCGCGATGATTGAGAAGACTACAAATGATGTGAGTCAAATTTGGATTGACTTTCCATCATGTTTAAATCTTGCAGGTTTTAAAAAAGAAAAACTCGACTACATAAAAAATCAATTGGTGGATATGAAGTCTCATTTGAGTGTCGGTGTGGATGATAACACTAAGAATAACAAAAATGCTGTTATCGAGACACTAGTGGGACCCCAAATTGAGAACGAGCTCGGGATCAGAAATCCTCAACTGAGCCGAACTAAAGGGTGTGGTAAAAGAATTAAGAGCAGTGCGGAGATATCAAAGCATGTTCCTAAGAAGAGAAAATGTGCTACATGTAGAAAAGTTGATGGGCATAATGCGAGAACGTGCCCCTCAAAAGAAAAATAGAAGTGTTTTCTTTTTCACATTTGTTACTATACAATGAAGTAGTATTCACTGTATAATATATGATTATACTCTGTATAATGAAGTGTTAATCAATGTATAATGAATCAAGTTTTCAATGTATACTGAAACATGAGCGACCGTTCAATGAAGTGTTATTCAGTGTATGTTAAAAATGCCATAATGTATGTTGTATATTTTTTAGTGTTTTTTTTATTAAACAGTTTAATTATATACTTTAATTGAGTATTTTTTATTCTATACAATAAACATATTTATGTGATATATATGTTATGAACACTTAAGGACAAACTCAATGAACAGAACAATAACAGGATATGTGCAATGAACAAACGTTATATATTTAAACTGCTCAACTAAAAGTTATATTGCAACAAAAATTAATAACTAATAAAAAAAAAACTGTACAATGAATTTAAAAAAACCAGAATATTAACACCCAATCTAACTGTTGTAACCACATCATGTTGCTTATATCTAACCCTTCTTCCCTTTTTTCTTTTGGGCTTGTTCATGTTCCAACTCCTTTGATCGTCTGATGATGTCGTCCTTGAGTGTGTTCAGATCACAAGTAAGGATCTTTTCCAGATAAAGCCCCCTCAATCTAGTGAGTTTTGCAACTTGTGATTTCTGCATTATATAAATATTAAAGTTAGATAGACAGGAAAATAAAGATTTTCAGAAACTTTCATTCATACAATAAAAAAGTGTAAATCATTACGTTTTCTGTATCCAATTCTGGATCCCAATTCTTTAATCCTCCACCGAAGTAAGTCTCCATGTGATGCATTACAAAAACACCACAATTCGAGCTGTTTCTGTGTGTACGCCATGGCATTGGAAGCATTTCAATTTTTACCGTTGACAACGCTCGCCCAGCTGGATGATTCATATCCAGGAACTTGATAAACATGTCTCTTTGTTTTGAAACAAAGAAACTAAAAAATGTAAGGTACGGTGTATAAATATATTAATATACAGTATATTAATATATCATTATACAGTATATTCTTGTTTCAATTTACAGTGTATAATTAATGATTATACAGTCCTCTATTATACCATTATTCAGTATGCTAATATATCAATTAACAGTATATGATCACATCATTATTCAGTGTTTTAGTATACAATTGTATGGTGCATCAGTGTATAATTTAAAGTTAATTGTGTGATAATAAAGATTTAACAATGATATATTGACATCAAAAATAAATCGTTACCAAAGTGAATGGCACATGTTGGTATTTGTTTTCGAACGACACATCTGTTGCGCTGTTGTCAAGGATCTCAATAGCTGGTTGTTTCAAATTAAAGCATATCACGTAGTAGTGTCCAGCGTGAAGAATAGGAAAGACGGCCTATATATCGATGGGATGAAAGTGGTGTTAATAAATTTACATAAAATACAATAATTATAACAAACTAACGGTGTTAGCTTACCAACGTAACATCGGTTATGTTCACTCTTGGAAACACGTTCAGACGATTTTTGATGTTTTCCACGAATATTTGCTGAATCGTATCAGCATTTTTGGCTCCTTTGTTTGTCGTGAAGAAAACCTGTTATCAATTTTTTAAAAAAAATTAGTTAGCGAGCATAACATTATATTGTATGTATTAACAAAAATTAAAAAAGTATAATTTACCGTGTCGGACACGTTAAAAAAAATCTTAGCGGTGACGTTGGTGCTCTTGTCGACTCGCCATTGTTCAACAGGTATGACCAGAAGTCAATAACTCCAGATAAAAGCTCATTCCATTGAGACAATGTCTTTACATCCCAAATATAACCCATTATATCACCACTTTGGAAAACAATAGTTCTGAAAAACCATTATACAGTTGTAATTAGTTATTGTACAAAGGTTTATTGTTCATTATATAGTATGTAATAATGTAATATACAGCAATCAATATTACATTATACAGTGTATATTAAGTTATTATACAGTATACATATAGAATTCACAGGAATATAAATAGAACAATTGTATTTTAGAAATGACATGTACTTGTCCTCGGTAACTTGATTCACCCAATCCCACAGCCTTTTTTTATTTGTGCCCTGCTTTGAGCTTATCTTCACAACCCATTGAACGTATGGAGAACACATGTCTGGAGCTGGTTTTAACTATCTCCTTGTTTCTCCAATGAACTCTACAACAGCCGGTTTAATGGTAACATCTGAAGACGGCTGAGGCAATTGTTCTGTGACAATGGAGTCATCATCAGCGTATTGTTTAGCGATTGAAACCGCCTCAGCCATTACATTATCATCTGATTCGGTACGTTGCATTTTACCCGGCAGTGTTTGCTGCATCAACAAGTCAAAACTTGGCATCGAGAGTATCACTGGTTCACATGTTGCATCCTCTTTTGAGTGTTGTACTTTCGGCGGCGTTTGTTGTGGCAGTAAGTCGGAAGTTGGCCGTGTCTGTATTGGAGTACTCATCGTTGTATCGGGTGTGGATTCTTCATGTTGGATAGGTTGTTCAGTATTGAATGCACCTTTTTCGGGGGATAGAGGTTTTTCTTGTTTCTCAGGAGGATCCGCAGTGTCAGGTTCAACAAGTGTTTCGTCTTTCCCCCCCCCCCCCCCCCCCGGGTTGTCCTCGGTACAATCCTCCAATAGTACTCAACACTATTTGTTCAATTTGTTTCAATCTTGGATTTGATGGGAGTATGGAAACACATGACTGCATATATGCATTGTACTTGATTGTCGGTGAGGTCAAATACAACTCGTTCCAAATTTTGCAGCAGCCCCTGCATGAATTTTAAAAATAATTAATGTTCAACATTATTGATTATTGTATGGGTTATTTTATAGTCAATGCATAACAATTTTTAGTAGTTAATGTATAAAGCTCACAAATGTGATATATTGGTTAATGTATAATTATTAAGTACATATTGTATAATACAATATTAGTGAATGTGCACTGTTTTTTAAGTGTAAATGTATGCTAATGATTTTCAAAACATTAAAAAATGAATTACAAAAATAATAAACAAATATACAATACATAAAATTCAAGTATACAACATGTTAATATACAACATATATTTAAAAGTACAGTATGCGTTTTACAGAGATATGTATACCTCTTCAACCATATTTCATTCTTTGATTGACTCCGCTTGTTGGGACGGAGTTTCTAGCGAGGCAGGGGGTTGTTTTGGATCTTCTATTTGATGAACTACATGTTTGCCTTTCTCAACCTTCATCATCCATTGTGACATTGAGATTACTCCCGTCCCGAAAAATCCTTTTTTAATTTCCATGTTATTTTTTTCCCGTAGGGCAGCATCAGTCCAATTAAGCCATGTGGGGATTGATCGTTGGACTGTCAAATGGCCCTTGTAGTTTACCCTGTCAGCATACAATATCTGCATTATCAGAAAACAAAAAGAGTTAAAAACAACTAGTATACAGTATATTACACTACATTATACAGTAACATATTAATCAATATACAATAGAGTATTCTACATTATACAGTATATTTATAATCAATTATACAATAGATCATATACAATAATATTCAGTATACAGTGTGGGAGTATACATCACACATTTAAAATACAATATTAAATTAAAAATTATACATAGCATATTACCAAATTGGTATACTTAATGAACAATACCACATTTTTTTGTACACAACCAAAATTAGAATAGGTAATGTACACTTACAATTAGAAAAAGAAGAGGTCCCGTATACATATGAATTGCCGGATCCGCTTCCCATGAAGCTTTTGTGTTGGCCAAACTGTCCAAAACAAGTCTAAGCCAGTTGTATCTTGGCAACTCATCAAGATCTCCTCTGAAGTTCAGTATCTTCTTGTTGACAAACGGCGTTCCAAGAGTCTCTATCAAGCAATTATACAGAATCATAATGAAATTGAGCTTGAATTGGTCTGTTACTTCATTCTCATTCTCCAATTCATTCAATATCATCTGAGGCGAAACTTTAAATTGTTTGTAATTATCAAGCGCAAATTGCGTTGTCCATAGGTCCACCCTCTCTTTATTCTTGACCGTTAGGTCTATAGGCCGTTCACCGTGTGGGAAGCCTAGAACCTCCTCCACATCTTGTTCGTTAATATCAATATTGCCTACGGGCAGAGTCAATCTAAAGTTTCCTGGATTTAAAGCCTTGAGAATCTTATAACCGAGCTTGTGAGGCAGCTCCGTTATTTTGAAATCTAAGAATCAGACTTTTTAACCCATTCCTGTTGAGGTTCGGTCAGTTTTGATACAGCCTTCCCCAACACCTTCATCGAAACACGTATTTGTATATAGTCAACCATTTTTCCCCCTTTTTGGTTGATGTTCCGGTACATTAGATGTTTTTCTTCGTTTCGTCTATGTCTTAGGAGCATGTTGTTTTGCACGTCTCTTCCTAGTCGTGCGTTGGGGTTCTGAGTTTGATTCTTCGTCTAACGACAAAGTCATCATCTGAATTACGATGAATTACGTTTAGAGGCTCCGTATCTTCTATAGGGACCAGATGTAACTTACCTTCAGAGGTGGACTCAGATAATTCTTCTAAAGAAGATGTAGTAAACATATTGTTAATATTGATTAACACATTATACAGTAACAAATCAAGATATTATACATCAAATATAAACTTATTTATACATTAAACTCAATATACATTGTGTGTTTATACATCATACAATTACAATGTAATGAACCATGATACAGTACATTCTACAACATTATACAGTAACGTGTAAGGAAATATACAGTGTATACACACACATTATACAATAGCATTACACTCACTAATTTAAAAATAATCAGCATGTTTTACACAAATATGCATACAAAATCAATAAAAACACATTGATTGTCCCCAACAAACAGAGTATAGTTACAGAAAATTAAACAAAAACGTATATGTTAACAACAAAATCAACAAAATACATGAATTTATCCTTTATATGTTCGAATATGAACTGAAAATCGATTTACGCATTGGTACAAAAATGTATATTTTAAGAACAAAATCAACAAAAGACATGAAGTTATCCTCTATATGATCGAATATGAACTGAAAATTGATTTTCGCATTGGTACCTGTGACTCTCGATGGATTTTTAGACCTCATTTTCCGCTAAAAAAAAGTCAAAATTGGGTGAGATTTTAGGGTTCTTTGGTGTGCGAAATCCGAATATGTAGTTAGATTTGGAAAGATATGGCTTTAATACGAATTCAAATCGTGATTTACAGTTGAATTATGCGTGGGTTTGAATGTGAGAGATTTTAGGGAGAGTGGAGTTAATTTAGGGATGAGATTGCTGTATACTGGTGTGTATTTTACTATTATACCCCTCAGCCTATTACAATTGTGTTTTCCCGCCTGTTTCTAGTGTTATTTTGGACTGTTTGATTTAATTGATCTAATGGTGTATATTGGATTTTATATCTTATCTAAGATAGAGTATGTATTAGATCTTGACCCTATATATATATATATATATATATATATATATATATTCCATCATAATTTTTCACGCCTTATCACTTCTTTTAATTTTGGTGAAAAAAGAATGAAATAAATGCATTTGATTGGATTTTCATAATTTATATTTACCATAACAGACAGATATCACTACAATAAAATAAGCTATTAGTGACAAAAAGTCAAGTGACAATGTCAAAGTTGTCACTAATTATAAATTTTTAGTGACAAGAATTTTTATTTTGTCACAAAAGTAGATTTTACATGTTTAATAATGACAAAACTTGTATAAAAATTGTTACTCTTGATAATAAGTGACAAAGAAGTTGTTGTCACTATTCACAATTAATGACATACTTTTTGTGATAACTTAGCGACAATAATTGTAGTTGTCACTCTATTTGTATTGCCACTAAATTGTCACTAATTATCATTAGTGACAACTTTAAAAAAACTCTTTTCACTAAAAAAATTTATTATGATAATGCAAAATCTGTTGTTACTCATTATGTACATCTAGCGACAAATTTAACATTGTCACTTATATTACTTTTTGTTGTAGTGTATTTTATCATATCAAAAGATTGTTTGACAAAATGGTGAAAAATTACGGGCGAATGTGTTATATAATAATTTTTTAACTACAATGCATGTACTTTGGAAAAGACTTCATAAGCAGGGGCGGAGCTAGGAACTTTGGTTTAGGGGCCAATACAAAAAAAAAAAAAATGGGAGCAAAGCTTGATTTTTTAAACTTTTTTGGGGTGGGGGGGGGGGGGGGGGGGGGTGGTGCACTCTTTTGTCTTATAGTTGTATCGCATAATGCACTTCCCTTTGCACAACACTTACTTAGGATTTTTAATCAAAATAATACAAAATAAATAAAAAATTCTCAAAATAATACCATTGTAAAGAAATTGTGCAAATAATACAAGACGACATCTAAGAAATCGTTGCATCATTGGAATGTAGCTGCCTCGTTGGCTCGTTTTTTGCAGACTTTTAAATAAGTAGGTCCGGTAGTGGGGATGAAGGGTTTTTCTATCTGTCTCCATGTAACCCTCATGTTCGTATTTTCAAACGAAGTATCTCCTCCCATAGGGCGTGGAAGGATAAATATTTTTATATCGCCCAACCCAAATTTGAGAAATGGAGGGTACCTCGTGAGTAGCGGTGAGATTTGCATATCCCCGTAGATGTAGGTGAAATTACTTGGGGTCAACACTTCATTGACGAACACTTCCTTGATCTACATGATCCTGATAAGCTGCTGAAAAAAAAGTGTACTTGTTCAATGTCGGATAAGTCGTGCACCCATCAAGTCATCTAGCGTGGGTAAGCATCGTACTTATTTTGATTCGTACATTATTCTTACTTTTACTCTTACATTCACTGATGTTTCTGTTTTATTTCGTAGGTATGGCTGAAAAAGTTGCACGTATAGAGAAGAATCTAGCCAAGAGGACGCTGGTAGAGCTTCCCGTCCTGCTTGAGGGGCAGCTTCTACTTCAAAGGCACCACCTCGTGATCCTGCTTCGGAAAGAGGAGCGGAGACGACCATCCCTCTCAATGAGCCAGTCTTGGATGTTCCTCCCTCGAAAGAAGTATGGTCGATTCCATCTACAGTAGAACTGAGTGGGGATTCACGTACAAATCCTTCATCTCCTGTCGAAGCTGCAGTAGCTAACATGTGGAAGAAGAGGCGGTTTGACGACCCACGGTACAGTCCTGAGCTTGGTTCTCCTACCTTTAGGGAGCTTCATGGGGATTCGGTGGCTCAACTAGTGGATCGATTCGAATCCATCTGGCTTCGTGACAGGATAGAAGGCACTGGGAGTTGCAATAATCCTTTAGTTCGGCAATCCAAACCTTCGATGATTCCATCATGGCGCGTGTACAAGGATAGTTCCATCCTTGGGAAATATGGGGACATCGTAGCTGCAGAGCTAGTGCAGAACATCATCCTTCCGAAGGATATATAAAGCCACTCTTAGCGGCGTCCATCCCGCTGTCATTGAAAATGATGGGTTCGACTCGGTCGCTAAGGTAAGGGAATTGTTGAATTTGCTATCCACAATATTATTCTTTTAGCATCTGTATCTTCGTATTTGTATTTATCGTAATTATTTTATTTTTTATGGACGGCCTTATATTTTCATCAGCTCTCCCTCGGCCTGTCTTACTGGCGCAATGAAAAAATTTCACTTGAAGAGATGTATCAAGAGTATAGGCATCAAAACGAGGCTGAATTAACTTTGACTCATCAAAAAGTTGAAAAGGCTGCGGAGTATCTCAATAATGGAAAGGCTAAGATGCAGAAGGCTTTAGATGCCCGAATCTTCGAAGTCAACTCTCTAAAGGAGCAGATGAAAGAGGCGAATGAGAAGGTGAATCGTCTCCAGACTGAGCTGAGTGAAGTAAAAGAGGCTGAATATAAAAGAGGCCTCGATGAGGGGAGAGGATTTGAAGGGGCAAAAGACTTCATCAGATCCACTGCCTACGAGCACTTATCTGAGGAGAAAGAGTCCGACTTCGTCTATGATGGCTTCATTAAAGCCTTGGATTACTTAAATAAGGACGGAACTCTTCCAGAATACTTCGATGAAGAAAGCTATACAAAGCCGTTTGTGGCAGCGCCCATGCTTTGTGACTCGATCGCCGACCCTTTGCCTATCGCCGTTCCTTTACCTGATTTTGACCCACTTGGCCCAGCCTCGGATGATGATAAAGAGGATGAAGCAGCCTAGGCCTCATTCGCTGATAACGCTTGATGTTGGAGATGAAAGAAATCTGCATTGTTATTATGTTTATTAAGACAATTTGTTGTTTTGATTTTTCTGTCATTTTTATTTTATTTTTATTGATGTCGAAGTAAATCAATGAAGCGAATGATGAAGTTTTGTTTTGACAACGTTAGTGTTAGGGATGGTAGCATCAGAGCATGAAGAATAATCAAGAAGCAAGAAAATCTAAGCCTAAACATGAAGATAAAAAACACGAGGATTTTATCGTGGTTCGGCATAACTTGCCTACATCCACGAGCCAACCTAGACTACATCTTTATTTATCAATGAGTACATCAATGAATTACAAGCGGAGTTCTCATATTTATAATGGTGGAGAAGTCTAAAACCCTAACAAATTAGGAAAACAATCCTAATTAACAAAGGGAATAATTCCTAAACACAATAGGAAATAATTCTAATCATATTACGACTTAAATATGCCAAAATCCGCCAACTTGCACCCCAAGACAAGAATTCTCGCCAAAAAACGCATACAGCCGCGCACATCCGTGCCTGGGTGCCCCCTGCCTGCGCCTGGGCGCCGCCGGCAGAGCCTGGGGCCGGCCTCGTGCCTGGGCACCGCCGGCAGCGCCTCCGCTAGCGTTTGGCACTGCTCCGATCCGTTTTTCGACTCCTTCTCATCTTTTTGCGATCCCGGTCAACCCCGACCCTTCTTGGCTCTATTTTGGCTCCTCTTTTTGACCCTATTTTGAACCGACTCTTCCAAACCCATCAGTTAGTTTTGTGATGAACGAGGAGAAGTATTTACTTTCGATATCGTTCTTTAAAAGTGGGGCCTCGTGAATTAGTAGCATTAGTGTTTATAGTTTAATGAGGTAAAAATAAAATACAGCCAAAACATGTGTATTCATTTGAAGGCAAAAGATGAATACATCTTAATAAAATGTCAATCCTCGAGTACAAAAGAGGGGTGAATCGTTACTTTCTTTAATCATAAAACTTTCGTAAGTTCTGAATATTCCAAGGACGCGGCTAATGCAGCATGTGAAGTGATTTGGCTGATAGGGTTGTTGAAAGATTTGGGATCAGAGTAGACATGAAGAATCCTATTAAACATTATAATGACAGCAATTAAGTGCAATGAGCATTAATATTGCAACTAATTCAATGTTTCATGAGAGGACAAAACACATTGAGGTGGATTGGCATATGATATGCACTAAATATGTCAAGAGTCAAGACCAACCAGCAGATTTATTGACTAAGGGACTTGCAAAGGATCAACATAAATACCTTCTTGTCAAGTTTGGTATCATTGATATATTCAAAGTGAACCAAACTTGAGGGGAGTGTTAAGAAGGGTATTTCTGTAATTTACTTAACTTTCTAATTTGGGTTAGTTACACGGTTAACAGGATAGTTATAACTAATCCAGTTTATTAGATTATTAAGTCGTTGTTAGAATAGCTGTAGCTTTCTGTATATATAGTCTTCCTCTTTGTATCTTGTAATTCAATTTATTAATGAGAATTCAAGTTTCACATATTTTAACACAGATGATTTTATTTGGAAAAACTGAAAAAAAAAAAAAAAAAAAAGACAATAATTTTCAGAATCTTTAAACCTGTTTTATGAATTAAATCTGTAAAAATTAATCTGCTTCAGATTTAGAATAAAATAATAATACTTCTTCTATATAAATTATTTGATTAAATATCATTCAAAGTTTAGCAGTAAGTCATGCATGTGAATGCATGTCTCTATCCAACAACGCATGATAAAAATTCCAAGCATTTACAAATTATCACATGCACGTCTCTATCCAACGACGCATGATAAAATATTCCATGTGGAAATTATGTTTTGCTTTCGAACTAGGGCTTTCTTTTGTCTCGACTCTTGGGGATTTTATTTTATTTTTTCATTGGATGAAAGTGCTCCTTCATGTCTTATCCCTAGATCACATAATTAATCCTTCATACATGATTCACGCTCTAGCGCTCGAGCTCGCTCTCGCGACTTAAAAGAGGAAGCTTCGCTCTAGTGTGCTCTTAAAATTCTTAATTTCTGCACTAAAATTCATAGACCATATATAGCTGATATATAATGTATAGCTAGGTAGAAAAAATCGCACACAAAACAAGGGAAAACGAAATAACATATATAGAGAGATACAAAAAAATTTAAGTTGTAGCGTTGAGTTTGAACAATTTAGCTTACTGAGAAAGACAATCACATCATCTAATTACTTTCAAAATTTAAGTTAAATAATTATTTAAACATGAACTTATCATATCAAAACAATCTCTAAAGATAATTTGGTCTAACAATTTATAATAATTGTTTGATTTTATTTTATTAAATACGCTATAAGGCGCTCTCGCTCTTAACAAATTTTAAATTTTGATGCTCTCCTGTTCCCCTCTCGCATTCGCTCCCACCATCACTCTATGTGACTTAGGTTTTATCAATAGATAACCAAAATCTATATATATATATATATATATATATATATGGACCTGTATAAAATAATATAAGGCTATTATTATGCTTAAACTCTGTTAAAGCGTTTGAATACTTTCCATGAAGAATTTTTACATGGCGATAATTAGGGAACATGTGATTCTCTGCTATCTTTTTTCTAACCTTAATCAGCTCCCGATTTTCAACCTCAATTAGCTCCCGAGTTTTCTCCTAAGTCTTAAAATATCATTTAACTTTTTGACTAGTAAAATATTACGAACTCCAAAATTAAGATGACTTAATAATTAAACCAACAAATTAGCCGGTTATTGAGCACAACTATTCCATTTAGTGTTCATCTCATATTCCATTTTACGGATGCCTTATACATACATTTGACATCCATTGTGCGCGTTATGAAATAAAAAATGAAATGCTTTGTTAGAATAAGCTGTTCGAACTTACTATTGAGCTACTATGACTCGACTGAGAAGTCTTAGGTTTAAATCTCACCAAATATGTGTATATTTGTTTGTTTTTATAGTAGATTCTTTCATTTGAAGATTAGTTATGTATGAGTTTTCGGGATTCTTATTAGGAACAAGTGAAGCAGTCGAATAACAGCTGATATTAAGATTAGATGATATACATGCATGAACGTTATCATCGCACCTATTATAGGTCGAGAATTGATAAAAACGCATGGAATTGACTAAATGCTCGTTGTTTGGAAAACACCCCTTAGAAATAATTAATAAAATTATAATTTAAAAATAAGTGTCTACTATTTATTGGTATAATTATACTAAAATATTATAATAGATTCGAAGTGTTTCCTCTCCATGGCACACTATATACAAGTAAAGAAATTCTTTAATAATTTTCTGCTGTTATTATGTTTGTGAAATATTTTGCTACTATTGGTCACTGCAAAAATGTCGAAGCTCGTCTTATTCTTGAGCTTTGTTCTCATTGTTGTAACGATATCAGGTACTTAAATTTACGGGAATCTTGAAATTTTGGAAACTCTATTTTCTTTAAATTTTGACAATAAAAATTGGAAAAATAATTTATAAAAAATTTATTTGGAAACTTCAATTTTATATTCTTTAAATCAAATTAAAAGTTTTCTATAACGATATTATTTGATTTTGTTTTGCAGATAAAAATGTTATTTTAGTTGACTGAAAAATATGCGAGTTCAATGTGGGCAATGTGCCATGCGTCAAGGAAAAATATTCATGTTAAAATTATATTTTATGATATCAAAATGTGGACTCTTTTGTTATTTCTACTTAAGAATATGAAACTCCATAAACGACTTCTGATCTTCAAATTATATTTTATTTTGTATGTTATTTTCTATACACACGTAGTCATGTATATAATTAACGAACACTACTAATATAGTTATATATATAAAGGAAAATTTTATATAGATTACGTGCATATATTGAAAAACGATATGAAACGTCATTTGAAATAATGAATCTGGACTGATAAATTACATTTGTTTGGACTTTTGAATAATTGAGCAAAAATAGGCAAGTCATGTGAACAAAAGATATCACTATCCATCATTTGAGCATCTAAACTTTTATATGGACGTTGATTTTCTAAGTCAAGTAGAGATATAAGAATTCAGAAGCCGGCCACTTAGATTAAGATGAGATCTTGTCAAATCGTTCGAGTATGTATACATATATATATATATATAACAATAGTGATATTTGTTTTGGACCGATCTGAATATTTGACACTGATATGTTAACATAATAATGTAAACAATCTTCTTATGCTCTGTTCAAAAGAAGGAAACAAAAAGATATATCTCATTTAGATCTTGATTATTGACTGATCATAATTCTTATTGCGGTTTTGTTTTTGTTTTTAGCTATTTTGAAATTGAATTGCCAAATGTGATTTTTCAAAAAGGAAACTCAAATTGCTATTTTAAAAAATAAAATCAAGGGTATGATTTTAGGCGGCTTGAGGTTTTTAACTAACAACAAAAACGAGCCAAGCAAAATTAAAAACATACTTTTAAGGACATTAGTGAGAAAAATAGTAGTAATTGTTATCATTCAACTAAACTTGATAGTCAAACTTGACAAATAAAAGTTATGTTTAGCACAAACACATTAATACAAACAAACTAGATTATATAATCAAAAACTTCATAAAAAAAATATTGGACAAAGTTTACTTACCAAGCAGTTCATATATAATGAAATAGCTTATACGGTTACTAGGCTTAGATAAAAAGACTACAAAAGTTCTGTATAAATAGTCAAATATCATATATAGTAAAGCCGCCTACAAAGCTATAATAAATTTAAAAAAATTCAAATTATTTGGTACTTAAACATAAATTAACAAGTAAAACAATTTTCTCTTAATAAAAATAATTTAAGAAATATATAATAAGAATTGTTCGATTTGGTGCGGTTTGATTCAAAACCATGACCCAACTGATTTGGCATTGTGGTTGTCTTAAGAATCTAAACCGCGATTTGTGCAAGATTTTGACAAAACCAATTTGGTACGGTTCAATTCAGACAGTTTGGACGATTATACAAAATTGTTTCCCGACCCTAATTCCAATATTTAAGAGCAATAAATTACTCGACCAAATTAAGCATCAAATTAATCTAAAACCTTCAAAAAAATATTAGCTACATAATCATAAACCTTCTACTTTTTATTAAACCATCATCACAACATAATAATAGAAGATTAATATATCTTCCATTTCTTCATAATAATTAACAACACACATAATGACCCCTTATTATCACACATCTAATATTAAGATTAAAAGATATTTTGATTCTAATAAGAACGTTGATCAATGTAATTCCCTTAGGATCATAATTACGTATAATCAACAACAAACCATCAAGATACTAAACCCGATCACACCTCAGATGAATCGAATCGTTGCAAACAACTTGAGTTCATATGACAACCATATATCTTTTACTAAACCATCATAAACACATAGAGTAGAAGACGAATACATCTTCGATTTTTTCATAATAACAACAATACAAATATAGTAATCCCTTATTGTCACACATCCAATATTAAAATTAAAATACATCTCGATTCTAATAAGGACGTTCACCTATGTAATTACCCGGAGGATCATAACTACATATAACAAACACCGACTTATTACGACACTGAACTCGAGCACACCCCAAACGAGTCGAGTCACGCCAAACCACCTGAGTATAGTGCAAACACGATCCTCCAATACAAGAATTAGAATGATAATCATAATTAGACTTTTCACCAACCCACATTGTCACGGCATCCACGGCTGATAATTCCCCTCCCCCAGCTAGGTTTTCCCCATAAGGCCCCTGGGAATGCTCCAAATTACAATCTCCGTAGCGTTTGTGGGCATATCGTAAGGCGTAGTTGGCAACGGTGTCGTTCCAGCCAAGGGGCTGCACGCCAACTTCTGCTCGTGCTTTGTTATGGGCGTCGAGAAAGTCTTGTGGGGAATTTAGGGTTTGTGGGAAAGCTTTTGTAGTAGCCATTGTTGAGAATAGGATTAAGGAAGAAATGAAGAGGGAAATGTTTAAGGAATCCATTTTGTTCTTGTGGATATGGGATATGATTCCTTGGTGTATTTATAGAGTATGTTTGGAATATCACGTTTGAGATCCTTGATTACAAGATAATGTATATTTTGTATTTCCATTTTATTTATACATAATAAGTGTGTGTAATTTATGTCAATTTTATATTTTTTTTTAAAATTATATACATATTCTGAATAGGTGAAGTGGAATATAAGATAAAACATGATTTTAGAACGAAAGATTCAACCCATGGAATCCCAGAGGAAAAGGGGA
The DNA here is from genome assembly GCA_019426215.1 of Buddleja alternifolia. Taxonomy (NCBI): domain Eukaryota; kingdom Viridiplantae; phylum Streptophyta; class Magnoliopsida; order Lamiales; family Scrophulariaceae; genus Buddleja; species Buddleja alternifolia. The sequence continues at coordinate 29,370,143 of CM033408.1, read as the reverse complement.
TTAATGTGGAAAGTAATTAATTGGAAAAATTTCACTTTTGATCCCAATGAAATTCGCCCATTTCAGATTAAGTTTTATTGGAATTTCAGTTGCACCTTTGGTCTCATAGGACTGAAAAAGTTACACTTTTGGCCTTAACTGGTAAAAAATGGATGTAAAAGGTGAGCGTCATACACGTATAATCATTTTAAATATAATTTGTGTATACATATATATCTTGCTTAATTGAATTAGAAAATGCATCAAAAATAACTTATGAGGAATTAAATTAACATTAATCGTACAAGACATTCTAGAATATATATATAGACTTTCAATTGGTATGTATAGAAATGCTTATTTAAGTAATATGATTATACAATATCACAACTTGCCTTTCACGGGCATTTATAGACCGATTGCTCTGTATAAAATGAGTCTCGTGAATGATGGTGATATAACATTCTATTTTTCTGCATATTACTTTTTTTATGATCACAAAGAGAACATAAGTTTTAGTCTTTGAGATTTTGGAATAAAAATATTCTATTATTACCCGATATTTACTTGGGGAAAGAAATCTTTCACTTTTTTTAATGAATGAAATCCGGATTAATTTGTTTCAGAATAACAAAAATATAAATAAAAATTATTTCTATATAAATTATTCGCGTATACATCATTATTTCTTCATTATGCATGTTTAACTGTAAAGGGAGTGTTTGCAAACTCTTAAATTAAGTGATTATTAGATTATGGATTAAATTAATCTATTTGGGAATGTTTGCAAACTCAAATTGTGATTATGATTATCTTAAATTAAGTGATATTAATCCATAATCTACAAGCTGGTAAAGGGGTGCTTAAAAATGATTATGGTATTTTTGTAATTAAAATAATTTTATTTTAGATATATTAATCACTTTTAATCACTTTTTTTTTTGCAAACAATCATCTGCAGTTTTTTTTCACATTTCACTTCTGTTTGCAAACACTACCAACTTTTGATTTTTTTTATCAATTCTAATTATTTTTAATTATGATCACTTTTGTATAATCAATTGAGTTTGCAAACACTACCAAAGTCTTGTGAATGCCTGTCACAATCCAGCCACTAGAAAATTCCATGGCAGGTAGAAAAAAAGTTTATGCTTTTTGATGGAATACTAGTGTTTTTTTGTTTTTTTCCTTTATTTTATAATTTACTAACGGATTATGTGAAATTCCCAGTGATTATCACAACAAAAATAATTTAACCTTTAAGAAATGTTGGTTTTGTTAAAGTATGGGATATATACTGCAATTTGACGTTTTGCCTAGTTAATTAAATACGGGATGGCAAAAATAGGTCTTTAATATGTACGAGTATATTACGAATTTTTATTGAAAGTTACGGTGGAAAATCTGCTAAAAAATACGAAAACAAGAAGTAAACAGAATCGGGTGCGTATGGGTAAAATACGAATAAAAAGGAATTGATCGGGAGTAAAAATACCGCTTACTTTGTATTATCTCATTTAAATTATTAGAAAAATATTTTTTATAAGTCACCAGTTGATAATAATTAATATTTTAATAAATTATTAAAGTTTGTATATTTTAATTGTATAATATTTAATTAATAATTAAAATAATATAATATAATATAATATAAATTTTAATTTTCAAATAAAATTAATATTTTTTGCCAAATATAAAGTATTATTCATCAAGTATAATACGGGATACATAAAGTACGTGTACTAAATAGTTCAACTATAAAAATACGAGTATTATTCGTTGTCTTTTGAATGCATGCAGGAAACAAATATTTTTTAATTGTACGTACAAACATGTACTATACGAGTATAAGACAAATTTTAACAAATAAAATTTGCATTTTCGATCATTATGATTAAATTTAGTTATAGCAGTCCGGATTTTCTATTACAAACGATGTTACAATCTTCTATTGCACTTCACATATGAATGACATGTGTATAAAATATTTTTTTGAATATAAATTTAATATAGATTATATACACTTGTCGGTCAAGCATGATATGCAACACAAAATGCAACTCCATTTTACAATGGCAGATGTCGTGTGTGCAGTTAAAGTGTTTCAATCCCATGAATTTTGTTACAGGGCGATAATTATGGAACATGTGATTGTCTGCTCATTTATTTCAACCTTAATTAGCTCCATATTTTCTCCTAAGTCTTATAACATCATTTAACTTTTTGACTAGTGAAATACTCCAAATATATATATATATATATATATATATATATTACTCAACGGAGAGGTTTTCTGTACGTTTAGATCTCACCAAAAATGTATGTATTTGTTCGCTTTTATAGTAGGTTCTTTGCATTGAAATCGAGTTCTATATATGAGCGTTCGGGATTCTGACTCTTATTAAAAATGAGTCGAGCGATAAAATAATGTTGATAGTAAGGTTAAATGATGTACATGCACGAATATTGTCATGATGCCCGTTATAGATGAAAATTTGATAAATATGTATGGAAATGACTAAAATGCCCGTATTGTGGAAAACACTCCATAGAATATAAACATCATTCCCGTGATTATGAATGTAAATGAGTCGAGTCGAACAAGTTGTCAAGTTTGTTTGAATTATTAACAAGTTTCAGAATTTGTATTTGAGATTGATTTGGTTGTTAATCGAGCCGAGTTCAAAATTCAAACGAGCTTTAATCGAGCCGAACTCGAGTAACTTGATTTTTTACACATATTTCATCATTAATTTTTACTAATCGAGTTGAGGTCAAACCAGGCTTGAGGCAAGCTTCAAACTTATCAAACATACAAAAAGGTGTTCAATCTGTTGAAGTGTGGTGAAAAAATGACTCATTTCCTTTGATAATGAAGAGCACATTTGTCCCACATTGGAAACATATTGTAAAAGGTCGTCTCTTTCTCCTATAAAAGGAGACCACCTCTTTAGTTTAGAAACCATCCCAACATTTGCCCAAGTCTTTAAGGCATTTTGTTTTCTCTCTTCTATAATTTGTAATATTTTCACTTTGGTCCTTAGTGAAATATTTTTGGTGGGGTCTGAGAACGTAGGCTAAATTAGCCGAACCTCGTTCAATTTGGTGTTCTTTATTTTGTGTTATTCTTCAAGTAGTCATTGTTAGTTATAGTTGTAGTGTTATATTGTGCTATTAAATTCGTCTAGTTAATTCTGTCGAGGAGATTGGGTTTTAAGCGCGACCGTTGTGACGCCTCCAATCTTTCCTAAGAATTAAATCTAGTGTGGTTTTCTAGTACAATATTTCCCTCGCTATTTCTATATTTGGTGGAATATGACTCTGAGTTCCACAACAAGTGGTATCAGAGCTCGGGTATTCTGAGTATGCTCTGTGGTCGCAGTTTAATCTGATCTTCCACATCAGAAAAGTTTTCCCCGGCTATTTGGCTTTCGCATTTGGAGGGCTATTGAAGAATAATTTGTAACTAAAAATGGAAGTCACCTCAAAAGCATCGTCGTCGTCCATTTGGGCAAGAACCACTGTGGCGAATACACTATTGGTAGTGGAGTCTTTTGATGGCACAGGCCATTTTGGTATGTGGCAAAGCGAAGTTGTAGACGCACTCTTTCAACAAGGTCTATACTTAGCTATTGAAGAAAAGAAACCAAATGATATGGAGGAAAAAGAATGGAGTATGATGAATCAGCTGGCATGTGGAACAATTCGTTCGTGTCTATCCAGAGAGCAGAGATATGCGTTTCGAAAGAAAACTCGGCATATAAATTGTGGATAGCACTGGAGGAGAAATTTCTGAAGAAAAGTTGTCAGAATAAGCTCCATTTGAAGAAGCGGCTCTTTCGCTTCACATTTGTTTCGGGTTCCACTATGAATAGTCACATTACCAGTTTTAATCAACTGGTTACCGATTTGATAAATTTGGATGAGACTTTTAAAGACGAGGATTTGGCTCTGATGCTGTTGGGATCCCTTCCTGAGGAGTTTGAGTTTCTTGAAACAACTCTACTTCACGGGAAGGCTGCTGTATCTCTTAGCGAAGTTTGTGCTGCCCTGTACAGTTATAAGCTGAGAAAGAAGGACAAGCAAGTTAGTTCAGGCGGAGATGCAGAGGTTTTGTTCGTCAGAGGTCGTTCACAAAACAAAAACAAAGGAAAGAAAGTGAGATCCAAGTCCATGCATAAACTAAGCAAAGACGAGTGTGCCTATTATCAAGAAACAGGACACTGGAAGAGAGATTGCCCAAAGCTGACAACTAAGGGCAATTCTAAGGCCGTGGCGGAATCAAATGTAACCGCGTGTGATGATGCTGAATCGGACTTCTCATTGGCGACATCATCCAGCGGTGCTTCTGAAGTATGGATGCTGGATTCAGCATGTAGTCATCATATGACACCACATTTGGATTGGTTCTTTGATTTCAAAGAACAAAATGATGTTGTCTTCACAGCAAATGAAGCTCCTCTTACTACACTTGGGATTGGTTCAGTTCACTTAAATAATCACGATGGATCAATCATAACCCTAAAGGGTGTTCGGTATGCACCAGAAGTGAGGAAAAACCTTATTTCCGTTGGAACTTTAGAATCGAAAGGTTTTGAAATAAGAGCTAAGGATGGGGTGATGAAGATCATCTCTGGTGCACTCGTGGTAATGAAGGGAATTCGAAAGAACAACAATACGTATCACTACATGGGTGGTACAGTTGTGGGTGCAGTAGCAGCAGTTACTGTTGATGATCGGAATTCAGAAGCAGTTAGGCTATGGCATATGCGCTTGGGACATGCAGGTGGAAAATCCTTGAATCTCCTCATAAATCAAGGATTGTTGAAAGGAGTGAAATACTCCAAATTGGAGTTTTGTGAACATTGTGTTCGTGGGAAACAAACAAGGGTTAAATTTGGAACAGTAATCCATAATACTGAGGGTATCTTGGATTATGTTCATTCGGATGTATGGGGTCCCTCAAAAACGAGTTCTTTGGGAGGGAAGCACTATTTTGTAACCTTTGTTGATGATTTTTCCTGGAGAGTTTGGGTGTATACGACGAAGACAAAGGATGAAGTGTTTGAGGTATTCCTCAATTGGAAAAAGATGGTGGAAACTCAGACTGATAAAAGGGTCAAACGTCTCCGTACAGACAATGGTGGAGAATTTAGGAGTGGTCCATTTCAGAAATTTTGTGAGGATGAAGGCATTGTCAAACACTTCACTGTTAGACATACACCACAACAGAACGGAGTGGCAGAACGCATGAATTGGACTTTGCTGGAGAAAGTTCGGTGTTTGTTATCCAATGCTGGGTTGGGTAAAGACTTTTGGGCTGAGGCCGTGACATATGCGTGTCATCTCGTTAATCGTCTACCATCTACTACTATTGATGGAAAAACACCATTTGAAAAATGATTTGGAAAGCCTGTTGCTGATTATGATTCCTTACATGTGTTTGGTTCCGCTGCGTATTATCATGTTAAGGAATCAAAGTTGGATCCTAGAGCAAAGAAAGTTGTGTTCATGGGGATCACCTCTGGTATAAAAGGCTATCGTCTTTGGTGTCCAGAAACAAAGAAAATAATCTTTAGCAGGGATGTCACCTTTGATGAATCTACTGTGTTGGAAAAGGTGAATGCAGAACAACAGGATGGTACTCCCAAACAGGTGGAGTTTGAAAAGTTTGTTGTCCCAGCAGATCAAGAAACTCTTGATCATTCTCCTACGGTAGAAGGAGATTTTGAAGAAGAGGAAGTTCAACCCCAAGAACTTCCACAGCAACTTGAATCAATTGCAACTAGTAAGCCAAAAAGGACAATCAGAAAGTCTGCTCGCTTTGATGATATGGTGGCTTGTGCATCTGCAATTGTCGCTGATGATGTTCCTACCACTTATATTGAAGCAGTCAAAGGACCAGAGAAAGATAAGTGGAGGATTGCCATGAGTGAAGAAATGCAGTCCCTTCATAAGAATAAAACATGGGAACTGGCCAGTCTCCCGAAGGGAAAGAAGGCAATTGGATGCAAATGGGTATTTGCAAAGAAAGATGGATTTCCTAGCCAAGGTGATGTTCGCTACAAAGTCAGATTGGTGACCAAAGGTTACGCTCAGAAGGAGGGCATTGATTATAATGAGGTGTTTTCTCCAGTTGTAAAACACTCCTCCATTAGAATTTTGTTGGCTTTGGTAGCACAGTTAGATTTTGAACTAGTTTAGTTGGATGTAAAAACTGCATTTTTACATGGAGACTTGGAAGAGAAAATCTATATGACTCAGCCAGAGGGATTCAAAGTTGCTGAAAATGAAAATTTGGTTTGCAAACTTCAAAAATCGTTGTACGGATTGAAGCAATCTCCGAGGCAGTGGTACAAGAGATTTGACAAGTTTATGATGGGAATTGGGTACACAAGAAGCAAATATGATCATTGTGTGTATTTGCACAAGCTACAAGATGGATCTTTCATATATCTTCTTCTGTATGTTGATGATATGTTGATTGCCTCCCCGAGTCTAATAGAAATTGAGAAGTTGAAGACTCATTTGACAAGGGAGTTCGAGATGAATGATCTAGGTGAGGCGAAGAAGATTCTCGGCATGGAGATTTTCAGAGATTGAAAATTGAGGAGGCTTTGTTTGACTCAGAAACAATATATGAGTAGGATGTTGAGGCGTTTTGGCATTGATGAAAAGTCAAAACCAGTTAGTACTCCGCTTGCTCCTCATTTTAAGCTTAGCGCCTCTTTGTCACCGAAATCTGATGCAGAACGGGAATACATGTCAAAAGTACCGTATGCAAATGGTGTTAGTAGCTTGATGTATGCTATGGTGTGTACGAGGCCTGATATTTCCCAAGCAGTGGGGGTTGTGAGCAGGTATATGTACTATCCTGGAAAGGAACATTGGCAAGCTGTGAAATGGATTTTGCGATACATCCATGACACAGCTGATGTTGGTTTGATATTTGAGCAGGAACATAGTCAGTATATAGTCGGATATTGCGATTCAGACTATGCTGGTGATTTAGATAAGCGTAGATCAACTACAGGCTACGTATTTGTTGGTCCCAAGTGGCATATGAAAGGGTCTAGAAGGGGGGGGTTGAATAGACCCTTAAGTCTTTTTCGACTTCAAAAAGATTTCGTATTAAACGTATTTGGACGCGTGAAATGATAGGCGCTTGAAGTGTCTAACGCTTCACTTTAGCGTTCACATAAGATATTTGAGACTTTGTGAAGCGTCTAATGAAGACTGTTTTATAAAGTTAACTTAGACTTCAGGAATTGAATACTTTGACCTTGTAGGTTAAGCGTTCAGTTCTTTTAATCAGGGTTAGCACAGCGGAATGATTTTGGAGTCTTCTCTTTGAAAGTTTTAGCGTCACAAGATGTTTCTTAGGTGCTTAGCTTTTGATTGTGTTTTACTTATGCAATGATATGATAGATGAATGAAATGACTGAAAAGTAAATAACACAATATTTGTAAGGTTCGTTGGGTGGTGTAATCCCAACTACGTCCTTCTTCTCCTTTGCACTTGGAGGCAATCCACTAAAATGATTCTCAAAGAATCACACAGAATCTTCTACAAATTAGGGAGAGATGGATGTCGATGACTTGAGCTCCTTGATCACACAGATTTCTGCTTCAAATCACTTCAACCCTCTTGCTTCTTTCACCCAGAAATGATGCAAGTATCCAACTTCGACTTCACACAGATCGCGAGGCTTGGATGGGATTTTCTAAAAGGTTTGTTTGATTTTGATGAAGTTCAAACAACTTGGTAATATCTCAGTAGGAATCTGGTTTCTTCAAAAAGAATGTTTGAGATATTTGTTGACTGTCTCAGGAATATAAGAAAAGCAAGTAGGATGTTTCTTGAATTTTCTGGCTTTTCTGAGAGTTTAAGGAATGAGATTTTAATGCAACAGCAATTTGGCTTTGATAAAATTGTTCCTCTTTTTTTGATTGTTGTTGAAGTCCTATTTATAGGTATTCTTGGAGAAAGTGTCCGTTTGACACATGCACTGGCGCGTGTCTCTCACTTTCGCGAGTGAACAGCTTTTGTCCTTTTTCCTGAAAATCTGCTGCACGAAAGTTGGTGCTGCAGTCTGAGATAGTTGACAGTCCAATAGGGTGGCTTCTCCGTACGTCTGACATTACTTATCATATTAAATGCTCTTATCAACATTTAATGCATTTGAAATTAATACCCGTTGGTATTTAATGCTTTGAGAATATTTGCATTAAACTCCTTCTGGACTTAGAAGTAAATTCAGGTGAAATCACTTCTGTCCCATAAGGTAACGCTTGATATAGCTGGCCAAAGTGGACGCTTGGAGACTGTATCTGTCTTCTGAGATCAGGCGCTTGAGTCTTCGAACTTTACCACTGATAAACTCACTCAGAAATCATCAGACGCTCAGCCTAAGACTATTTTGCCTAACACTCTAAAGTAAGATAACAAAGCCTAATAAATCTATTACAAGTCTAACGCTTCAAAGCCTATACAAGTTTTCTACGAAAATAAACTTACAACTTTTTTGGGGTCTAACAAAAACTTAATTGTCATCATCAAAACTTCTAACATGAAATTCCTAACAATTTCCCCCTTTTTGATGATGGCAATACTTACTCTTTTATAGTTCAAGAGTTAGACAGCCAAAAGTAAAAGTTAGCTTTGATCAGTAGACGTTAGTTAAAGTTAGTTACGCTTCAACAAGATGTTTCAGCAAGAGAAAAAAATGCATTTCATATTTATTGGGAATTACAAGCATTTTTACAGCTGAATATTTAAAGATATAAGAGACAAGAATATAGATAATGTAAAATCAGAAAGCTTTAATGACTTGGTCTAACTCTGTATCGCTTGGACATTTCAGCTCGGATAGCTTCAGTCAGATTGTCTTCCAAGATCATCATTGCTTCATGATCTTTGTTGATGATAAGCTTGTTTTCTTCTTGTTGTCTCTTCTTGAATATTGTAAAATGATTATCCCAGTCAGTTGGGTCGATACCAATGTACCTTAGGCAGATTCGAAAAGCTTGGCTAAAATCAGTCATCTTCCTTTCTTCAGCTAAGATCTGTGGATCTGTAGGTTCTGAAATGGATGTTCTCTGAAGAGGAATGTCAAACTGTTCAAGCAGTGCTCTTGTAGGAATTGGTAGGTTTGGATATAACGCTCTAGGAGGTTCCCTTAGCGTACTACTGGGCGCTCCGGATGAACTTTGTTTCAGAGCAGTTATCCAAGACGGGAGATTAAGCGCAGACTGAGAAGGAGGCACTTGACGCTTAGGAGACGGAGGATCTTCAACTTTTGAACTGGACGCTTTCCGCTTTTCTCCTTTCTTCTTCTCTTCCCCCTTATTGCCATCATCAGATTTTAAGAAGTGGTTTGTGAGTACACTTACCTGATGAGCAATCTGAGATAAGGAATCTGTGATGTCATCCAGACGCTTGTCGAAGCGTTCCTGCATAACAAGAAGCTTAGCGCTGGTGGCGTCATTCACAGAGATCTCAAGGGTTGCAAGGCGCTTTTCAAGTTCTTCTTTCATGGCAAGTTGGGTTGCGTGGGCAGCATCCTGCATTTCTTGAAAGTCTTGTTTGCACTCACCAACTGCCGCTTGAGCTGAACTACGCATATGAGCAATCTGAGCGCTCATTACGTGAGTTTCGATCTTTGCCAGGTCTTCCTTAATCCAATGGAGAGATTCTTCACTCTGAGTAGCTTGAGCGCTAATTGTCTCCAAAACAGATTTAAGCAGGGGACCGAAGGCTTGACTCTCATCTGATTGAACCGCTTGAGGAGCTGGTCGCTTGAACCGTGATGAGTGTTTGAGAGAGTCAAAAGGAACTTGATAGGCTGGATCAAAAACAGTACCTCGAATATCCAGGGAAGGATCTTCAGCACTATCAATGGTAGCATGTTCAGGAGCGTCAGGAATACTGGTATCTGCAGATTTGGACGCTTCAGATGTCTCAGCAGGCGCTTCCTCAAGCGTTGACTCAGGTTGGCGAAAGTCAGTGAATTGGAAGTTCCAGCTTGCTGAGTCGGCATAAGAGGTGGATGTAGAATCCAAGAGTTCAATGAGTCTGGTCCTGGACATACAAGTACCGGAGATAAATGTGCGAAGAGGACTATCAATGGCCCTGATGTACATTGGACCAATGATATCCAGCACATGATCTGGGAAAACTTTGGACGGCGCTTGAGCGATGGAGAATAGTGAATCTGTGCAGTGAGTTCTGGAAAATCCAATCAAGCAATCTGAGGGAAGAGATGCAGGACGTCGATGTGTAGGCACACAGTCCGCATAGTACTCTTCAAGATACGGATAAATGGCTTGAGCGAGCTCTTGATTCCTTTCAAGCAGAGAGAGAACATACTCATAGTGATTGAGTACCTCACTGCGAATGGAAGGGAGCAGTGGATATCCTTTGAATGAATTGATCACTGAGCCGTTCCAAGATCTGAGATTGGCAGTGAAGATTTTATCAAAGAGAGATACGGGAGATAGAATCTTTACCATCAGATTGAAGTTTTCTTCACAGTGGCTTGGAGCAAGATTTAAGCACCGTTCACCAACTGTACCACTGGAAGACGCTTGAGCATTAAACCGAAGAGGGGTGAGGGATAATCTCTGAAGTTCTTGACGTAGACATTGTTCTATTTGATGTCTAATAATTGGGAGCTTGAGAACAGGTCCGAGTCTTTGTTGACGCTTCAGGAGGCAATACTTGGCGAATTGACGCTTCTTGTCATGCATGCCTATGCCGAAAAGATGGGGAGCTTGGACTAACTCTGGGAAGGTGTATTTATGTCCCATGTACGCTTCAACCCAATTTACTTCATTTATACAGAAGTCTGTGCCAGCAGTCACCATAGCACGAATGCCTTCAAGATGAATATCTCTTATGGCTTCAAAGCGGTGCTTATCAGGCTGATAGTTGGCATTCCAGACGCTGTCAAAGTAAGCATCAGCTTCAGTCTGGAGCAGATCGGTCAACGATTCAAGGCGCTCACCAGCATGAATCTCTTTATTTTTCCATAGACTAAGAGGACGGACCGATGCAAGATTTTCAGCGCTGTGAGCCGTCTGTGGGAAATGTGTGTAACCTTCTCTGTTCAAGACTGACTCTGAGGGATTGAGAAAGCTAGGACGGAGAGGATCATACACACGAACAGTGTAATCCCTTAGCGCGAACCCAGTTGGTCTGCTGTGGCCATTATCAAGATAGTAAGCCACATCCACGGCACATCTAGGAGGTCTGTCTCCTGGTCTGTCTAGAACGGTTGCTTTGATTGCGCTGTCAAAGTCAATCAGTCTTGCAGCGTCAGCTTCTGCAGCAATATATCTTTCTATATTATATCCTGCAGGAATGAAATCTTCGTCGAGCGCTGGGGGCATATAGTTAATTGAATGATCAATTGTCTTCAGCGGATCGAGTTGAAAGAAGTGACGAGGAGCTGTAACGTCTTCAGCAGCGCTCTGACCTTCTGAACGTGCCTCTGTTAAAGTAGCAGGTTCCTCAGGTTCAATTGCAGCTACTTCAGCGGCAACATCTTGAGCGATAGCTACGACTCCAGTCAGGTCAACATCCAACAGAACATCTGTGGACACTTCAGCAGCAGCTGGAACTATAGCTGAAAAACAAGAGCCATCCTCTATAAGAGCAGGATCTTCTACAGATGTAGGAATAGAAATGCTGTGGGAAGAAATAAACTTACCCTGAGAACTAAGCTCAACAGCAGTTTCTGGAGCGCTTGGCTCAACGACAACTTGAGCGCTTGGCTCAACGGCAACTTGAGCGCTTGGCTCAACAGCAACATCTTGAGCGCTTGGCTCAACGACAACTTGAGCGCTTGGCTCAACTGTCTCAGGCTCTTCAGGAGTAGCTTGACGCTTGCTAGTCCTGGAACGCTTAAAGATTTTCTTAATGTTGACTCCTTCAACTAGTTTAGCCGGAGGAGCGGGAGGATCAGCAGCTGGTTCTTCAAAGTCTATTTGCTTAATGATCCCTTCCAGCTTTCGTCTTTTGAGAGGCAACTTGTCCTCGGCATCCTCATCAGTTTCCTCATCAATCTTTTGAGAGGGGACGGCAATTTTAACTTTGGGTTTTCTGGGGGCTCTCTTCTTCGTTGCTGCTGGACGCTTCACAGCTTCCTCTGGCACTGGTCTCTCCGCCTTTTGAGCAAGCAGTTGGCGTTCTTCCATCCGCTCAGATAGGGGTCTAGCCGCACCACTAACTTTTGGAGGATTGAACATATTGGTCAGAATCCTTTTTCCCAACAACTTGGACTTATTCAACGGAAGTCCAGACGAGTACACACAATTCGATTTAAACAAGATGTCACTCAGGATGAGTCCATAAGGCTTATTTGAAGCGCTTAGACTATCCCGAAACCGTCCGAAGATGTACTCACTCCAGTTGATTTTGATGTTGAAGAGTATAGCAACCATCATCTGAAATTGAACAGGATTTACCTTATCAAAGGTTCCCACGCGGCATTCTATGATCTTGCTGCAGAAATCAGCCAATAACCGGTATTTGGACACCAGGTCTTTCTTCTCGAAGTACTGAGTGTAAGGAACGTCGTCGTACGCACTCATGATTGCCCATGCTTCCTTAATTTGTTTCAACGTAACAGAATCCAATGCCTCACCCTCATTAGGCAAATTGAAGTTCTTGGCAATGGTGGAAGCAGATAGGATGAATTCCTTTGGAGACTCCTTCTTGGAGAAGGGAATTTGACAAGAGATGGACTTCTTGTCCTCTGAAAGTGTAGCAGTCTTCCAGAAAGTTTCAACTTCAGTGGGAAACATATAAGAGTATTGGGTTAAGAAGGGTTTGAGCCCAGCTTTGATGACCATGTCCATTATGTCCGTCAGGTTGATCTGAGTTTGTTCATATAGAAATTTCCAGTCGACAACAAGACCTTCAGTTACCTTGATGGTAATTTCAGCAGAAGTAGATGATGATTTCTTTGGTGCCTTTTTTTTTTTTTTTTTTTTTTTAAAAGAAAAAGATGGACTGAGATTTTTCTGTTGTTTTGAGAGAGAGATAAAGAGAGATTTGCAGATATGCTTGAGTAGAAAGTAAGTTACTTTTTCTGCAGAGTTTGTGTTTTAAATGACACAGTAAAGGGTTTTGAAACTTGTGTTATGTAGTCTTAGTAGGATTTAAACACGTGTAATAACTGTTGAATCTTAGCCATAAATTTATTAACTGCGGACGCGAGTTTTGTGTAAAAGAGAGAAGTTACATTTGGTAATTCTCACATATAAAGATTTGACATCCGAGTTTAAAAAAAATTAACGTTTGGTATTTTCAGAGTGTAACACACGCGCATGTTTGTACACTGACACGTACACAAATACGTGCTATCTCTGAACCGTCATTTTTAAAAAATTTGAGTACCCGCCAGTTTGATGTGATAGAGGCGTGTGAGTAGAGTACAAAATAGACCTTTGAGTCTACCCACGACCTTGAAAGAGGTTTGAAAACTTTATGCATGGCTTGTAACGAAACTATTTTATAAATTTTTTTGATAAACTATTCAGCGCTTAGCTGATATAATGGACGCTTGAAGTCAAAAGTCTTTTCAATATTTTGAGCATTCAATATTTTATGCAAACATAGAACTGAGCGTTGATGATTATGCATCTGAAAATTTTTATCATTGACGCTTACAGTTATGGTCCAGTATAAATAAAAAAAAATTTTGTTTAAAGAATATTGTGAGATATAACTTAAGTGGATTCCCCCTAAATTATATGCCTAATAAAATATGATGCTTCATGATCAAGCGTTTAAATCAATCATACCTAGTTCACTTCTCAAAGTGAGAAAACGTTGTTCATTGAGTGCTTTGGTGAAGATATCTGCCAGTTGTTTGTCAGTTCCAATGAAGTGCATGGAGATATCTTTCTTTTAAACGTGGTCACGAAGGAAATGGTATCTAATGTCAATGTGTTTGGTTCTTGAATGAAGAACAGGGTTTTGAGTCATGGCTAAAGCGCTTTGGTTATCACAATGAATGGGAGTTGGTCCTAAGATTGTTCCGTAATCTCTAAGTTGTTGCCTCATCCATAGAACTTGTGCACAACAACTTCCTGCAGCTACATACTCAGCTTCGGCTGTGGAGGTAGCTATGGATTGTTGTTTCTTGCTATGCCATGAAACTAACCTATCACCTAAGAATTGACAAGTACCACTAGTGCTTTTACGATCTATTTTGCAACCTGCAAAATCTGCATCTGAGTAACCGATTAGTTCAAAAGGAGAATCCCTGGGATACCATAAGCCCACATGTTGTGTGCCTTTTAGGTATTTAAGGATTTTCTTGGCAGCAGTCAAGTGTGACTCTTTAGGATCAGCTTGGAATCGTGCACACATACATACCGAAAACATAATATCAGGTCTACTGGCAGTGAGATAAAGAAGTGATCCTATGATACCTCTATAATTAGTGATATCAACTTTCTTTCCACTTTCATCTTTATCTAACTTAAGCGTTTGGCTCATTGGAATTTTTGAATATGATGCATTTTCCATACCAAATTTCTTAATCATATCTCGTGTATATTTAGCTTGGTTGATAAATATGCCATTAGGGAGTTGTTTAACTTGTAGTCCTAAGAAGAAAGTTAATTCACCCATCATGCTCATTTCAAATTGTTCTTGCATCATTTTCGAAAATTTCTCACACAGACGCTTATTAGTAGAACCAAATATAATGTCATCAACGTAAATTTGAACTAAGAGAATATCTTCATCATTGGTAATTTTAAATAACGTTGTGTCAACGCTGCCTTTTGAAAAACCTTTACCAATAAGAAAGATAGAGAGAGTGTCATACCATGCTCGAGGTGCTTGCTTAAGCCCATAAAGTGTTTTTTCTAGCTTGTAAACCATACCCTTACCATGATTGTTGATGAATCCTGGTGGTTGCTCCACATACACTTCTTCTTGGAGTTTACCATTCAGGAAGGCACTCTTTACGTCCATTTGAAATACTGTAAACTTGTTAAACGCTGCGTACGCTAGAAACATGCGGATTGCTTCAAGACGAGCAACAGGAGCGTAAGTCTCATCAAAGTCAATGCCCTCCTCTTGGCAGTATCCTTGAGCTACGAGTCTGGCCTTGTTTCTTACAACAATGCCGTCTCATCCATCTTGTTTCTATATACCCATCTAGTTCCAATAACTCCTTGATGAGTTGGTCTTGTTACTAGCATCCAAACTTTATTTCGCTCAAACTGATTGAGCTCTTCTTGCATAGCTTCAATCCAACTTGGATCACTTAACGCTTCATCCACTTTCTTAGGTTCCATTTGAGATAGAAAGCTTGCGAACATAGCCTCATTAAATGTAGCGGCTCTAGTTCTAACTGGTGCTTCAATATCTCCAATGATTTGCTCAGGTGGATGGTCACGTAACCATAGTCTATCTGTTTGGAAGGGGTTTTGAGAATGAACAGGCGCTTGAGAATCATTCGCTTGACCATTCTCCTGCGTTGGCGCTTCAAGTTCACGATTCCTTCTTTGCTCTTGATGATCATTCTCTTCATGATCATCCGTATTTCTTACATGATAATTTAGATTGATTTCACGAGTATTCTTAGGAGGAGGCACTGAGATCTCATCATCATCGTCAGTATCTTCATCAATAGTAATTTTGGACGCTTGATGACATAGATCTTCAACTCCTACATCATTTACATTTACCTTACTCGGCTCTTGGTTAGCATCATCAAACACAACATGAATAGATTCCTCAACCTTCGATTTGATCTTATTGAGAATGCGAAAATTCTTTCCATTTTTGGCGTAGCCTAGAAAGATTCCTTCATCCGCTTTAGGATCAAAAGTCTTTAGGCTTTGGGATCCATTATTATGGATAAAACATTTAGAACCAAAGACGTGAAAGTATGAAATATTTGGCTTACGTCCCTTCCACAGTTCATATGGAGTTTTTCCATGCTGTTTGTTGATCATGCATCGATTTTGAGTGTAACAAGCAGTGTTGATCGCTTCGGCCCAAAATCTAGGAGCAAGCTTGGATTCAGCTAACATAGTCCTAGCGGCTTCCTTAAGCGTTCGGTTCCGGCGCTCAGCAACACCATTTTGTTGGGGAGTTCTGGGAGCTGAATACTCATGATGTATTCCATTTTCTGCACAAAACTTCTCAACAACCTTGTTAGTAAACTCAGTACCGTGATCGCTTCTTATTCTTGCAACCTTAAGATTTTTCAATGTTTGAAGTTGCCGAATAAGCGCTGTTAACTTGTCACATGTTTCATCTTTGGATGAAAGAAATTCCACCCAAGTAAATCTAGAGAAATCGTCTACTACCACTAAAGTATACTTTTTACCGCTTACACTGATTGTTTGAACAGGTCCAAACAAATCCATGTGAAGTAGTTCAAGTATTCTAGAAGTAGATAGATGAGGTTTTCTCTTGAAAGATGATTTAACTTGTTTACCCATTTGACAAGCGTCACAGAGGCGATCCTTATGAAATGGTCCATTTGGCAATCCCTCTACAAGATTTTGACTTATAAGCTGAGAGATTGTCTTAAAGTTGAGGTGATTCATTTTTCTATGCCATAACCAACCCATTTTAGATTCATTTTTAGCAACAAAGCATGTTGGGTTGTTATCAAGTGTTGAACCCCAATCTACCAAATATACGTTGTTATTCCTTTTTCCTTTTAGTTTAGTAGATTTAGTTTAGCGTCGTTTATATAGCAATAGTCACTTGAGAATATGACTTCAAAGCCTTTATCGCAGAATTGACTTATGCTTAATAAATTGTGCTTTAGACCCTCAACAAAATAAACATCACTTATCATGATGTTCCCCCTATGCACAGTACCTATACCTTTGGTTTTACCTTTGGAGTTATCACCAAATACAACCTGAGGACCATTGGCAGCTTGATAGTTGATCAGAAGATCTTTGGAACCTGTCATGTGCCTTGACGATCCACTATCAAAATACCAAACAGATGTATTGACTTTAGCTCTAGGTACCTGCAATCAAAAGGGAAGTTCTATTTCTGTTTAGGTACCCATTGTTGCTTGGGTCCTTCAACATTAGTATCCTTGTTAGTGTTAAGTAGAACTTTAGGAACCCAAATTTGCCTTGTCTTCATAGTAGGAATATTGGCCTTTTTGGGTTTCACCTTGTGCTGTGTGTAATTTTTGGATGTATAATAATATCCACGATTATAATAATAGTCATAATCATAATTATCATAGTATCGATAATATGATCTTGACTGTCTTGGATATCGACGCTGGTATTTCTTTGGCTCTGGCTTGGGTTGCACGTTTGGTGCTAGACGCTTAGCGCTTGATTCACAGTGACTAGATTTATCCTTAGCTTTTTGAGCGTTTGGATGAGTCTGTCTTTGTGGATCATTTGCTTTAGCCTTACCCTTGTCTGAGTTAGTTTTGACTTTCTCATTTGGCCTCTTACCATTGTCCTTTGGTTCATTTTGAGTTTGACCTTGTGAACCTTTCTCAACAAAGAAAACACCCTTTCCTTTGTTGTTTGCCGTAACATTAGGTTTGTTTGGTTGTTTACCGAATTCATTGCATCCTAAACCGGTCTTTTCTCCAAACAACCTTGTTATTTCAGTCACATTGTCGAGCTTTCTGGATGCTTTGGACAACGATGAGATGAGCTGTTCTGACTTGGCAAGTCTAGCCATCAGATCAGCTTCTCTCTTGACTATTATATCAAGATCACCTTTCAATTGAATAACTTCACTCTCAAGCGATTGGTTTTTCTCAATGCACTGTTGCTGAATTTGCAACTCTGCTCTGAGCGTTACTTTATCGTTTGTGAGTGATGAAATAATAGCGAGATCATTTTGATATATTTTGGCAGCTTCTTGACATTCATTGTAATATTCTTTGACTTTGTCAAGTAATTCATCATAAGAAAGAGGAATTGATAATTCATTGATTACCTCAGGGGACGCTTCATCATCTCTGGCCATGAGACATATGAGCGCTGAGTCATCTATCGGCTCATCATCATCACTACTTTCGTCTGATGATTCTAAATCTTCAGGTGCTGATGCTGGTTCTGATTCCGCAAGCAAACCTTGTTGTCGAAGGTTGCTCCTGAATTGGTTTCTATCCAAGTAATCCTGCCTTGAGGGCTTGGATACATTTGGATAGGGACAATTTACCTGGTAGTGCCCCGGTTTCCTGCAATTATAACAAAGATTGGTTTTCATTTTTTGTTCACTTGTTAGCCTTGCAGTGTGTGGTTTTGAAACCACTGGAGCTGGGAGACTTTGAGTAGACGCTTGATATTGAGCAGGCGCTTGAGGTAAAGGAACAGAATATTGA
The DNA here is from genome assembly GCA_019426215.1 of Buddleja alternifolia. Lineage (NCBI taxonomy): Eukaryota > Viridiplantae > Streptophyta > Magnoliopsida > Lamiales > Scrophulariaceae > Buddleja > Buddleja alternifolia. The sequence continues at coordinate 29,351,814 of CM033408.1, read as the reverse complement.
GGCGCTTGAAACTGTTGTTGTATGGGAGAAGGCGCTTGATATGAACTTTGTCCTTGATTATTAGGACCTTTTCCTTTCTTTTCATATCTCAAGAACTTCCTGAATCTATTCAGCAAAGCCAACTCTTCTTCCTCATTAATGTCCGAATTCTTTCCTTTGTTACCCGATTTGCCTTTGATTGATGCAATGAGCGCTCCAGATTCAATCACTGGATTACTCACAATGTCACTAGCAGAGTTCAACTCGAACTCAAAAGCTTTTAGCTCTGAAAAGGCGTCTTCTGGAGTTAAGAGATCCAGCATGTTTGATTCTCTCATAGCTGTTGTCTTCATCAAGAATTTACTTGGTAGACTTCTAAAGATCTTAACCACCATTTCTCGATTCTGTAAGTCCATTCCCAACGACGTAAGTTCTGTAACAAGAGCTGTGAATCTTATATCCAATTGCTCTAGCGTTTCATTGGGTAGCATCTTAAATCCGTTAAACTTTTCCTTAGCAATGGAAAGTTTGTTTTCTTTGATTTGAGCTGAACCACCACAGATTGTAGCCAGCTTATCCCATATTTCTTTAGTCGTTTTGCAAGATTTGATTTTATTGAATAAGTTATCATTATCACCAATAGCCGTATACAGAGCGTTGCGACCAACATTGTCCAAGTTAGCTCTTCGACGCTCATCTGGAGACCATTCTTGTTTTGGTTTTTCAACGTAACCATCAGGGGTTTCTTCTGTGGCTCCAGGCGCTCTTGTGATAACTTTGTATATTTTGATTGGCCCATCTGAAATAATATCGCACATGTCATCATCGCATGAACATAAATACGTAAATGCTTTGACTTTCCATGTGTCAAAATTTGATTCTGTCAATTTGGGAACTTTAGGAAATGCCATATCTAAGCTTTAAAAAGCAACTAGATTTTGAAAGAAAAGGATCTAAACAAGCAGTTATGCTTGGAAATTTTAAAATTTCAAAATTAACCGCTCTGATACCACTTGTTGGTCCCAAGTGGCATATGAAAGGGTCTAGAAGGGGGGGGGGGGTTGAATAGACCCTTAAGTCTTTTTCGACTTCAAAAAGATTTCGTATTAAACGTATTTGGACGCTTGAAATGATAGGCGCTTGAAGTGTCTAACGCTTCACTTTAGCGTTCACATAAGATATTTGAGACTTTGTGAAGCGTCTAATGAAGACTGTTTTATAAAGTTAACTTAGACTTCAGGAATTGAATACTTTGACCTTGTAGGTTAAGCGTTCAGTTCTTTTAATCAGGGTTAGCACAGCGGAATGATTTTGGAGTCTTCTCTTTGAAAGTTTTAGCGTCACAAGATGTTTCTTAGGTGCTTAGCTTTTGATTGTGTTTTACTTATGCAATGATATGATAGATGAATGAAATGACTGAAAAGTAAATAACACAATATTTGTAAGGTTCGTTGGGTGGTGTAATCCCAACTACGTCCTTCTTCTCCTTTGCACTTGGAGGCAATCCACTAAAATGATTCTCAAAGAATCACACAGAATCTTCTACAAATTAGGGAGAGATGGATGTCGATGACTTGAGCTCCTTGATCACACAGATTTCTGCTTCAAATCACTTCAACCCTCTTGCTTCTTTCACCCAGAAATGATGCAAGTATCCAACTTCGACTTCACACAGATCGCGAGGCTTGGATGGGATTTTCTAAAAGGTTTGTTTGATTTTGATGAAGTTCAAACAACTTGGTAATATCTCAGTAGGAATCTGGTTTCTTCAAAAAGAATGTTTGAGATATTTGTTGACTGTCTCAGGAATATAAGAAAAGCAAGTAGGATGTTTCTTGAATTTTCTGGCTTTTCTGAGAGTTTAAGGAATGAGATTTTAATGCAACAGCAATTTGGCTTTGATAAAATTGTTCCTCTTTTTTTGTTTGTTGTTGAAGTCCTATTTATAGGTATTCTTGGAGAAAGTGTCCGTTTGACACATGCACTGGCGCGTGTCTCTCACTTTCGCGAGTGAACAGCTTTTGTCCTTTTTCCTGAAAATCTGCTGCACGAAAGTTGGTGCTGCAGTCTGAGATAGTTGACAGTCCAATAGGGTGGCTTCTCCGTACGTCTGACATTACTTATCATATTAAATGCTCTTATCAACATTTAATGCATTTGAAATTAATACCCGTTGGTATTTAATGCTTTGAGAATATTTGCATTAAACTCCTTCTGGACTTAGAAGTAAATTCAGGTGAAATCACTTCTGTCCCATAAGGTAACGCTTGATATAGCTGGCCAAAGTGGACGCTTGGAGACTGTATCTGTCTTCTGAGATCAGGCGCTTGAGTCTTCGAACTTTACCACTGATAAACTCACTCAGAAATCATCAGACGCTCAGCCTAAGACTATTTTGCCTAACACTCTAAAGTAAGATAACAAAGCCTAATAAATCTATTACAAGTCTAACGCTTCAAAGCCTATACAAGTTTTCTACGAAAATAAACTTACAACCTTTTTGGGGTCTAACAAAAACTTAATTGTCATCATCAAAACTTCTAACATGAAATTCCTAACAGTATTACTCTTGCTAAAGCACCAGTTAGTTGGAAGTCTACCTTACAGTCAACGGTTGCTCTGTCTATTACGGAAGCAGAGTATATGGCAATTTCAGAGGCTGTAAAGGAAGCAATTTGGCTTCAAGGGTTGCTTGGTGAACTGGGGATTGGACAAAAGTATGTGAAAATACATTGTGATAGTCAAAGTGCTATCCATTTAGCAAAGAACCAAGTTTATCATGCAAGGACGAAGCACATTGATGTTCGGTATCATTTCATAAGAGAGATACTTGAAGAAGGTGGAGTCAGAATCGAGAAGATCCATACTACTGAGAATCCTACTGATATGTTGACAAAAGTTGTGACTGCAATCAAGTTCAAATTTTGTTTGGACTTGATCAACATTGTCAAAATTTGAAGATTGGTTTTGGTGACCCCGTTTGACGAGGAGATTGAAGATTTTGGAAATTCGCCAAGGTGGAGATTTGTTGAATTGTGGTGAAAAAATGGCTCATTTCCTTTGATAATGAAGAGCACATTTGTCCCACATTGGAAACATATTGTAAAGGGTGGTCTCTTTCTCCTATAAAAGGAGACCACCTCTTTAGTTTAGAAACCATCCCAACATTTGCCCAAGTCTTTAAGGCATTTTATTTTCTCTCCTCTATAATTTGTAATATTTTCACTTTGGTCCTTAGTGAAATATTTTTGGTGGGGTCCGAGGACGTAGGCTAAATTAGCCGAACCTCGTTAAATTTGGTGTTCTTTATTTTGTGTTATTCTTCAAGTAGCCATTGTTAGTTATAGTTGTAGTGTTATATTGTGCTATTAAATTCGTCTAGTTAATTCTGTCGAGGAGATTGGGTTTTAAGTGCGACCGTTGTGACGCCTCCAATCTTTCCTGGGAATTAAATCTAGTGTGGCTTTCTAGTACAATATTTCCCTCGCTATTTCTATATTTGGTGGAATATGACTCTAAGTTCCACAACACAATCTTGGTTTAATATATTCACTAACCGAGCTCGCACAAATTTTTACCAAACAATCTCAAGTTAAGTATCGAGTAATTTGTTTCGTCTTTTAATAATTCGAACACACATTGTATTAAGAAAAGGTATTGTCCAAAACAACTTTTCTTTTTCGCATGATATCACTGACACCACATTATTTAGGCATACACTCTATCAAAAGTATCAATGTTTCCATTGGGATAATAATAGTTATAGGGTCTCTTCATAATGACCAACAGTTTTTTTTTTTTTTTTTATAGAAGCGATTATAATATTATATTGTATCAATTATAAGAGAATTTATTACAAGTAAGTATCATTAGCAAATACAATTATAGAATATAAACTATTACAAATTAACTACCATCTAAGTAGAGAGAACACCCACATACATCAATGGGAGTCGAACCCACAACCTCTTGATTATGGGACCTCAACAGTTGTTGATGAGGGCTTAATGGCAATTCAAATTCAAATGGGGGAAAGGAAAAGGTTAAAAATCTGATAGCAAATTGAATTATGTAGCATCACGAGTTGAATTGCAAACTATCTAAATTAACACGAAATAAAGAAGCATAATGACACAAAAAAAAAATACACGTAGTTCGGCAAATTGCCTACATTCACTGTCCAATCTACATCATTAATTCTCAAAGTGAATCATCAACTACAATGTACATGTTTGTCACGCCCCAAAAAATGGAACCATTGCGGGAGGCCCAATCTCATTGAGTAATCAAACAAGCAGTATAATAAAAATCAGTTCTATAACCAACCTCATATTAAAACGCATAGCTTATTGTTAATCCCATAAAAAAATGACGTTTTTCTCAAAAAATCTGTTAGTCCTGTCAAATGCACGATCTCCTTATTCTTTCCAAATGCATTCTATCTTCTTGAATCTAAGTCTCAATCAACCTCTAAATGATACTTATATATGGAGAATAGAAATAGAAACTAAATAAGCAAAGGCTTAGAAGACCAATTATTATGTGCGAATGACATAAAATATCAATAACAAGAAAACATATCAATAGAATTCAAACGAATAATTTGACTATTTGAGCAATAGCAATAAGAATTTCAAGACCACATAAAGAGTGACCAATTGAAACCTGTGAAGACCAGATTAAGCAATGACAGTATCATAGAAACCAATTGAAGCATGTGAATATCATATCAGACACTAATCAGATTGGATAACCACTTTATGGCTCTCAATTGAACATTTACCACCTTTGATTGCATGGAGCGACCCCGACCGCATTGAATTGGCCATGTTAAGTACATGGCGGTGCCGATCATAGCCCCATACAGCCTTTGTCCCAGACATGAAAGGACACTTAAGTGGGCACTGAATGACGAAGCCTCCACTAATAGCCCAATACTACTCAACCTGCCCCACAAATCGTTTTGTGGGAGTATATTCAACACGGACGCTTCATATTAACAATCCGTTGAACAATTGACACCCATGACAGAATAATAAAGATGACTAAATAACCATTTTCATGACCTTTACTCTTGTAAGCAATTTGAACAATACAATCACATTTTGAATATCTTTTAAAAATAAATGTATACATATAAATTGACGAACTAAACATATTTTAAAATGGATGGGTCCCTGACATACTCATATAGACTCTAGAGGTGGCTCCCAACGTTACTTCATGACATGATATGATTATATTGTAGCACTTAACTCTATAGAGTTCTCAGAGCCAACATTTCCCAAATTGTAACACAAGATTTGCCTAAGAGGAGGATGCATTAGGTATTTAAAAAATTGCTTCAAAAGCACAACAGAAACAATAAGTAAACTAAAAATACTTTTTATTTGATAAACGACCGGAACATACAAGTTCTGAGATAAAATCCAAAAGCAAACATATAACAAAAAGGAAAAGATAAGTGGTGTAAAAGTACAACCACTGAGAACAAGAACAGAAACACACTTGATACAATGAAAGTGAATGTGCTCTACTACACCCTCGGAACAAAATGCGAAACCAAAAGGTTATAGTCGTAGACAACAACTCCTAATAGGAAATGTAAGAGACAACACTCAGAATACTTTAATCGATCCCTCGTGTATAAAACTTTGAGTCTCAAGCACCTACTGGCTAATTCCTGCCTCACTGGAACTTGTGGAGATTAGGGGTGAGAATTGATTTTGAAAAACCGACCGCGCCATATCATTTTTATCAATTTTCTAAGCAAATCGTGTTTTAGAATTTTAATGAAAACCACAGCGTCCTATGCGGTTTGGTTTCAAAATTAGTGTTGAAAAAATCGAACCTCGCCGCCACCCCTGCTTACATACATACATATATATTTCTTATTATTTTTTTTAATTTGAACTTTTAATAGGTTTTACTCGTAATACTATTCATATTTGTAGTTTTATTTAATATTTGTTATTGAATTGATATGGTTATATCTTTTACGTGATTAATAATATGTTCAATTAATTCACATATGGGCTTGAGAATTCTAAAGTGATAATATCTTATGATATTTTAGTGTTATATTTTTTTGATATATATATAATAGACAGTTGAAGAGTTTTAACGAAAAAAAATATTATAGATTATATTTATGACATTTGTTCTATTTAACTATCATAATTATTAGTAATAATATCGTGTTAGATTACCCATTGCTTTATAACCTTATAACATACTTTACAATATCCTTTTGCAAATTTTAGTGCACAAATTTTAAAAAACAAACAATTATAACATGTCATTTTGTGTATTACTTGTTTATATACAAATTTCTCGTCTTACTTTTCATACAAGCTAGATTGAGACATCTTCTTATATATGAGTGTGTATTTATTTGATAATATTTATATAGTAAAACTATTCTTGTTTTAAACATATGATACTCTTATATAATAATATGTAACGATACTAGTGTGGTTTTTAATGATTCATGGAGTTTAATCTTGATAAATGTTTCCCGGACAAGTATTTTCTTAGTTATGAATTATCGTTATCTTTTTATTACTTAGTTTAACAAAAAATATAACAAACATTGTTTGCTTATTTAGTTTTGAAATGTTAATTAACTTGAAAAATCGTCGAACCGCACAAAGTCGCATAGTCAATTTTGATTTATAAAACTGTAATTTCAAATTTTATTTCCTCCAAACCACACTTGGCAATTCAGTTTGAAATTAATAAAAAAAACCGCAAAATTCTAGAAAACACAAAGAACACGTAATGAATAATCTATGTGAAAAATGCTTGAGTGTTTAATGTCTTCTTCGACATTGAAATTAGAGATATAGAGACCAAAGAGGTCAAGGAGATAACGGCTTCTTCCATAAATAAAATCAAACGGAAACTTTCTAATGTGTGAGAAAGGCACCTAGATCAAGAATGCTGCGGATTAATATATAATTTCCATTCATGAAGATATGCAGGGATTATGGAGAATAAAAAGGTTAATCAAATCAAAATTTCCCTTTTTTATATCCGTCTAATGAGCTGGAGATTAGGAGACACTGCAATAAGTAAAGTTCAATAAATCAGAAGCAATTATAAAGAATTTTTGTGATCATTAAAATCGAATGCGATATAACCAAGTGGGTTGGCGTAGTGGTTCAGCGCTTCGTCCCTTAAGCAAGTGGTTGGGAGTTCGAATCCCAACTCTTGTGAATGGAAAAAACTCCTTGGCCAGCCTCCTACCGCTTAGTGTGCTGACAGTGGGGCGAGGGATTAGTCTCACGGCGGTCGGCTGTAGGGATACCTTGGGAAACAAACAAAAAAAAAAATCGAATGCGATATGTGTACCAAAAAGGTCAACACAAACAATATATGAGTATTGCATCTTTGTAAACACGGAACCATAGGCTATGTCAAAGAACATTTTACTCGAGTTCGCTGTAAAGAATGAAAATCATTTATACGCATATAAGACATACATGATGTACCTATATATATATAGTCCTCCAGTTTTGCAAATACTTGTATAATAAGTTTAAGTGGTACTCACCGAGACAGTATTGAGCTCTCGAAGTCCATGTGTAGATTATAACTTCCCTATATAAACAAGTTACATTAGAATATAATTGATGCTTATATGTCTATGAAGCATGGGTTAATAGTTAACTTGAAACTGAACTTTATGTGGACCATTTCGTATTTCTTACATTCTTTGTACTTGTCCAAAAAAATTTAAGATGGACTCAGTGTATTGAAGCCGATCCATCTAACACCATTGAATGCAGATGAATTTTGGTGTTTGATGAACCGGCTCCAGTCCTACCGGGTTGTGCACTTGTACTTAGGGTGCCCCTCTTGATGGATGATACTTGATGGCTCCCTGGAGTTGGACTCTCGGAAAATATCCACCACAAACAGTGTTAAAATATATGTGGAGTCCACCAATATATATATTATATTTTAATATTTTGTGTGGTGAATAGATTCCATGAGTTGGACTCCCGGAACCACCAAGTATCACCCTTCTTTGATATGTTAACACGTAGGACCTACCAACATTCCCACTATCTATTAGTACCATTAACCAGCTCCCAAGTTCCAAATGCTACAACCAATTAAAAAGGGCTGAACAATTAAAAAAAATTAAGTAATAATTAATTAACTTGTTACTTTGAACTATGAACAAATGCTATGTGAACTTCTAAACTCCAATTATTGTTACGTGATAAATAGAAGTTTTAAACCTCTAAACTCATCTCAACCCTTACACTTATCCAAACTGGAACTATATTATTTCCAGTTAATGATTTTACCTTTATGTAAGGTGTAGATTAAAGAGGAGAAAATTTGCCAAGACAATTTCGCAGCCCTCAGTTTTCCTCTGTGTTTTAAGGTTTAAGTATGAAGGTGGTCAGGGTAATGTAATTTTGCTAGCTGAAAAAAGAGTAACGTATTGAACAGGTGGCGAACTATCCTCCTACTACGACAAACTTCATGCGTTTGTGGAGTTTGATTGATACAAATGAGTGAGAGATGTCAAGAAAGCCAAGAGAGAAGCCAAAAAAAGTCCCGGGATGGTCAAAGGCAGTTTGACCGCGGTCAACGCGGGTTTGACCACTGGATTGGCAACTTGCAAGTTGCAAGCATAGGATTATGTTTCTTATGTGGTTTTGACCCGATTTTGGTAATTAACTTGTATTATGATTATTTTTCCTAATTATCTAAAAGTACGATTGTGTTTATTATTTGAATTTGCTTTTGATTTTCTTGAGTATCAAATCTCTAAGCGAATAATTAATATGCCATAATTATGGGTTTTGGGCGATGGCTTCTTATATATGGCAACTAATTTACGCATGCTTGCTAAATATCGACAGACTTGTTTCTGATTTTGACGTCTGTCCATTTTTGGTAGAAATTTATGTACGGACAAATATATAATTGCTCCTTGTAACTCTTCTTGTTGGCTGAAGTAATACTAAGCTATGGGGCCATTTTTGCAAATAAAAGAGAGAGAGAAATGCCTGTAATAACACTCATAACAACATGCACGTTGATTAATGACCAAAAATATCATTGGACATTGGGTTTAAAATAGCCAAATATTTATAGGATTCGAGAAGAAAGAAAAAAAGGGGAGAACTCGAAGTCCCTAGACAATCACAATCATCCGTGTCGTGAGATTCACATAGAATCCATCATAAACGATACACAGATGTTGGTCATCTTTAGTTACACTTTTTAGACATTAAACTATTAAGATAAGACTAGTGGAGCCAATCCATTCGATGCATGTAAGAATACATAGGATCATTATATGATTTAATAGTTACGGATAATCCAACTGATTAATAAGGACGTTCACCAATGTAATTCCCTGGGGGATCATAGTTACATGTGATGAACGTCCATCCGTTCAGACACTTTGCGCTAGCACAGCCCACACTGGTCGAGTTACGCCAAACAACTTGCGTATAATGTAGGCATTGCCCTCCGACACAAGTGTTTGAAGCCACATCATAAAAATTCTTCTCACCAACCCACATATCCATGGCTTGCTTGGCGGTCAAATCCCACGACCCGGCTGCTAGGTTTTCGCCATAGGGTCCACCCGAATGCTGCATTGCACAATCCTTCGACCTCTCATTCGCGTAATTTTGAGCGTAGGCTGCCACGGTCTCATCCCAAACGAGGGGTTGGACACCTACTTCTGCACGGGCGGGGGTGTGGGCGTTGACATAGTCTTCGGGCAATTTTTGGGCAGTAGTGAGTTGGGTTAGAGCCATCATTAGGCAAACTAAGATAACGGGAACCTTTGTTGAACCCATTTCTCTTCTTTCAACAATGGCACGATTATGAGATTAAGGAGGGTTTTAGTTTTTAATTTATAAAGGAAGATTTGCCCCCAAAAAATGAAAGAATGGTGGAATTGAATGTTGGAGGGATTTGTGGAACAATTAGAGGTGAGAAGATTATGCTTATTAAACGTGTGGCAAATCTCACATAAACAGTTCAGATTTTCAGTTATAAAATAGTATCTCAATTTGTATTTCACTTAACGTATATCTGGATAAAATATTCTCTTAATTATAAAGTTGAATCAATTAATATTCACTTGTTGTGACTTGTGCACGTGTGTTTTGGAATACAAAATAAAATATCATTTTTGAAACAGAAAATTTTTAATGAATAAAAAGGTGATAATAATGAAATAATAGAAGCTTCCATTTTTAAGAGCCCAAATTTACAAACAAAAATAACCCAAAAAAAGTGAAATTATGGAGGATTCAAGAAAAGACCCAAAAAAAAATAAAGGTTTTCTCTACAGTTCCTAAGAGAAAGTACATTGAATTTTTATCACTCTGCTGAGCACTTCTTGCTAGCATAACAAGTACATTATATAGAAGATGGATACATTTTTGGTGGATGCTAATTAAGATCAACCAAAATTTTCAATCAATAATATTGGTGTCTCATATTTGTATATTTAAACAAATTTAACACAATGATAATTTAACACTATAAGAACTAAAGATGCTTGTTGGCATCGTTACACGAAGAATACCGGTTAAAATCAGATGATCAATGCAATGGTTTTAGGTGGAAAACCTGACAGGCTGATTTGTAGGATTTCTTGGTTGCGGCCTGCTCGAACTTCTTGATAGCAGTTTCGTTCTCTTCTAAGCTGGTCTGAATGAAAAATCTCACCCACCAAGATGAGCTCCGCAACTTGGCCTACACAATGAACACACCGATAAGGTTGGCTAAAGAAAGTCGTGCAAAATTGACAGACAACATTCAAGAATCATGTATCAGAGACAGGACTTAGAATGGGGGTGGTGGGTGTTGAGTCGAGTCAAGGCAGATGGCGAAGAACTAGGCTCTTGCTCAATCTTTTGAGCTCGAGTCGAGCCTAAAGCCGAGCTTTTTTTACGAGCCGAGCTCAAGCCCAATTATACATATTTTTGGATCACGAGCCTTAAATATAAAAAAGATTATTTATTTATTATTAATATATATAAATATAATAATATATTTCATTATATATATTTATATAATTATGTAATTAATATCATGATATCTTTAATAATATATATACACACATATTAATCCAAATTTTATAATATATCATTTTATTTTTTAAGAGTACGGCTAATCTCACAAGCTGTAAGATTTGGCCTATACAGCACCATTTTACCGGGTGTCCATTAGTATTCTTTGAATATTGCAATCCAGTGCTGATTTTCTATAAAACTTCGATGCAACACATTAATGTTACACTCTCTTATTTAAAATAGAAGATAATATTTAACAGAGGATTTATTCATTAAAAAGGAAAAAGGATTAGTTCCCGGAAACTGCCATCACCCCTCCATCTCCAACTTCTTCTGGTTTCAACTGATTTTTTTTGGATGCACAATTAAATTACAGAATTTTTCAGAATAGTATTACACATTGAAATCATTATTTTCTACTGAAAATATAGATGCCAAATGATTTAGTGCCTAAAATTATCATCAATTTGAGAAATATACTTAATTTATAACCTAAAAGGCTAAATCTTAAACTTCGTACTTCGAGCAAAACCAGGTGGAAACTCATGCAGAAATCTGTTAACAAGTAGCAAACTTTGGAGAAGAAACACAAGCCCCGTTGAAACGGAAGGGAGCAGAGAGAAAGGGGGTAACCGGGAAAGCCTATTTAAGTTAATTAGGGAACTAATCTTTTCCCTTCAAAAAGATAAAAGGGAACTAATCTGTTTTCCTTTTTAATTAATAAATTCTTTATTAAATATGTTCTTGCATCTTACATAAGAGGACACGTGTCTCCAAATCATTGGTGTGTTTTCTTTTCCTTTCCCTATCAATTGAGGAATCCTATTATAATTCTCCCAAAAACAGAATCCTATTATAATAAAACTCTAATTTTATATTTCTATTTAATGACCACGATCAAGAATCCGAATACAACTCCGAGCTGATTTTTTCCCCATATAATTCATCTCAAACCCTAGTAATTCTCTCAATCTCCATTGCAACCGAGCAGAACACACAATGTCTCGACCAATGCGGGTAAAGAACAAGACCCCCGCCCCAATCCAAATCACCGCCGAGCAAATCTTGCATGAAGCCCGACAAGACGCTGCAATCCGCCCACCCAAGCAGAAAATAACTGATGCTACAGAGCTCGGAGACTATCGGCTCCGCAAACGCAAAGAATTTGAAGATTTAATCCGATGGAATAAAAAGCAAGTTTGGGTGAAGTATGCTAAGTGGGAAGAATCTCAGAAGGATTTTACTCGAGCCAGGTCAGTGTGGGAACAAGCGCTTGAGAAGGATTATAGGGACCATACGTTGTGGTTGAAGTATGCTGATTTTGAGATGAAAAATAAGTTTGTTAATCATGCAAGGAACGTATGGGATCGAGCAGTAGAGTTGTTGCCTAGAGTCGATCAATTGTGGTACAAGTATATTCACATGGAGGAGATGTTGGGGAACGTGGCTGGTGCGAGGCATATATTTGACCGGTGGATAAGGTGGATGCCAGATCAGCAAGGGTGGCTTTCGTATATAAAGTTTGAGTTGAGGTATAATGAGATTGAAAGGGCGAAAGCAATTTTTGAACAGTTTGTTGATTGTCACCCGAGGGTTAGTGCTTGGCTTAGGTTTGCTAAATTTGAGATGAAAAACGGAGAGATAGCACGTGCTAGGAATTGTTATGGCAGAGCTGCTGATAATTTGGGGGATGAATACGATGACGAGGCAGAGGAGTTGTTTGTGGCTTTTGCAGAGTTTGAGGAGAAGTGCAAGGAGATAGAGAGAGCAAGATGGTTATATAAGTACGCACTGGATCATATTCCAAAAGGGACGGCAGAGGAGCTTTACAAGAAGTTTGTTGCTCTTGAGAAGCAATATGGTGACAGGGAAGGAATCGAGGATGCCATTGTTGGAAAGAACAGGTTTGAATACGTGGGTGAGGTTAAGAAGAACCCACTTAATTATGATGTGTGGTTTGATTACATAGACTTGTGGAAATAAACAAAGGATCGAGGATGTTTATGAGAGAGCTACTGCAAATGTCCCGCCAGCTCAGGAGAAACGGTATTGGCAGCGTTACATCAACTTGTGGATTAATTATGCCTTATACGAGGATCTTGATGACCAGGATATGGATCGTACCAGAGAAGTGTACAACTTGTGTCTCAAGCTGATTCCCCACAAAAAATTCTCGTTTGCAAAGATTTGGCTAATGGCGGCACAATTTGAAATACGCCAGTTAAACATTGACTGGGCAAGAAGAATTTTGGGATCAGCCATTGGCATGGCTCCCAACGATAAGATATTCAAGAAGTACATTGAGATAGAGCTGCAACTTGGCAATATAGAGCGCTGCAGGAAACTGTACGAAAAGTATTTGGAGTGGTCACCAGAGAAGTGTTATGCATGGACCAAGTTTGCTGAATTGGGGAGATCGCTGGCTGAAACTGAACGAGTCAGAGCCCTTTTTGAGCTTGCAATTGACCAATCTGCACTAGACATGCCCGAGCTGTTGTGGAAGGCATATATTGACTTTGAAATATCAGAGTCAGAATATGAAAGAACTAGAGCACTTTATGAGAGGCTTTTGGACCGTACAAAACATTTGAAGGTATGGATCAGTTATGCCAAGTTTGAGGCATCTGCTATGGAAGAGGGCGAGAGAGATTATGAACAGAAGAGAAAATGCTGCCTTGAGCGAGCTAGGGGTGTGTTTGAAAGAGCTCTTAGCTATTTACAGAACTTCTGCTCCTGAATTGAAAGAGGGAAGAGCAATGCTTTTGGAAGAGTGGTTGAACATGGAAAGGAGCTTTGGCAAGGTTGGCGAAGTTGATTTGGTCCGCGTTAAGCTGCCAAAGAAACTCAAAAAGAGAAGGTGCATAGAAACTGAGGATGGGTACGAGGACTGTATTGAATATCTATACCCAGAAGAAACTCAGACAACAAATCTGAGGATTCTGGAGGCAGCGTATCAATGGAAGAAGCAGAAGATTGTTTCTTGTTTCTGATGATGACTAGTTGGAATTTACGGATTGTGAAAACTGTGAAGACCAACATGGGATTTATTAATGTTAATCATATCATAATTAATTTTTGTAATATATATCATTTATTTATTTTTAATTGTGAGCTCGAGCTCAAGCCTAGCAATTTGATCAATCTAGGCTCAAGCTCGGACCGTTTGTACCCATAAGTCTTAGGATTTCAAGATTAGCTAAATCATTTCCATCTGTATTGCAAAGTGGATTTTGAACACTTTTCTCCATTTTATTGATTTAATGAGATTATTGACTTCTAAAGATAGCGAAACAGAATATATCAGACCAAAAGGAGTATCTGCAGCAAGAATTCGTATATCTGCCTCAGAAAAGTTTTGGTGAAACTGTAGAATTTTCAGAGATCTGATCACCTCCAATCTATATATTATCGGATATATGAAGGGGGCAAAAAGCAAAGTACAGAAAAAGAAGTAGAGAAAGATTGACACTTACTGGGCGCCCAAACTTGGATAGCTCTGCCACTTTAACTCTTTGCTGACCTGGGTAACCTACATTATACAAAAATTAGTATAACTTCCCCATATTAAGATTGAAAACATAATTAAACAAAATTCACCAGTTTTAACAAATTCAAGAAAAGAACAATCTAGTCTAGATAACTAAATCTTGCTATAAAATCTGTAGAATTGTGAAAGCACATAATAAGCTGTATTTTTTGAGAATTACCAGATAATAGAACTAAGCCATCAGCAGATACCCTCGCTAACTCTGGAACGGTCTTGTTAAGATACTTAGGTGACAAATAATCCAATGCATCTGAGACTATGACAAGAGAGAACGACTTTGGCCTGTAGGGAAGAGGAAACTTGATATCAGCCACACGGACAATGCCTTTGCGCACAAGACTCTTGCAGTCAGCATCAGCATCCTCTAACTCATATGGCTCTACACCCCAAGCTTCTGTATCCTCTTCTTTTAATAGCTGAGAGACTACTGAACAGGTTTCAGGGCCTACATGCAATACTTTACGCATGCTGTCGCCGTATGCTTTCTTGAGTATAGGTATTAATCTCTGGACTTCTTGTGTACACGAAACCCCACCTGCATATACATGATTGGATTACTCAAAAGTCAAAAGGGCTTCTTATCTATAAGCAGAGTTTATTTATTTATGAAATAATTGATGCATGAAAAAGAAGCGAAATTGCTCGTTTTTTTTTATTTTTTATATATATATATGAGTAAGCCAGAGAGAAGATTAAGTAGTGCATAAAGTGGTAATATCAGACAACACGTCTCCTTAATTACGTAAATAGTCAAACGGAGATCATGAAAACACAGTATGCATCCTTATGCTAAGACCAGAATTAAAATTTAAAAAAAAATCAAGAGTTTCTTTTAATTCGCTTAAAGTAGAAGGGTCTGCTCTTTTAAGTTGTAGAAAGTTACCATCAAGTCTATTTAAAGCAGCTATGTCGTTCCTGCCACCTGTCAGGAAACAATTTAAAACTCAGATTATCCTGAATATAAGAAATTTACCAGCAAAGGTTCTCAATAAAATCATTTTATAACAAGAACTATGTGCAATCAAATGTTAAGTTCCATTTTTGTTGGCCCTTTGTCACCCAATTATATTTAGCAAAATATATTTCCAAAAGAACAGCTAAAAGAAAAAGATAAAGCATGGGAAGATAAACATATGTAAATCATCTGATCAATCTTCCTAGGATGTGGGTGTTTGTGTCTAAAGAGACCAACAACACACCTGAACCATGATATAGGTAACCAACAATCAGCAGCGTTCCCTGAAAATCACAAAAGTAACCCAAGTCAATTTTCTCACTAAGAATTCAAAACCAGGAAACATAGTCATCTATGTCAACAGGATTATCATTAGAAGGAAACATTGAAAAGGAGACAAGCACCGTCTTTCACCCATATCTGTTTATGATTCACGAGAAAACCGTAGTTCATCATCACGCAATATGTATACCAATTTGGCAATGTCTATGCATTTGCGTGTCCAATGTATATGAGGTTTCTGAACAGTGAGTGCATAAGAATGTACGTGCTCCCATGGGAGTCAAATAAAAAAGAAGGCAAGACTTACCACAACAAACAGTCCTACTGATAATAGTGGAGATGGGCGGGACTTTGGATGAAATGCACCCACAAAAGGAATGCCCCCACTGTTTTCAAAACGACGAGCAGTAGGTCTTCTTGACATTGTCTTACAGTTTAAAAAACCTGTTAGACACGGGATCGAATGAACTAGAAATTAACCAACTTTGGAACCAAAATAACACTAATGCTGCAAGGCAGCTTATTCCTTATTCGGTTACTATTACACAAAGTTCCTGACCAATTATGATAGGAATTGCCATGAGTGTAACTGCGCATAAGAACTCAAGAGAGAACCGAGGCATTAATTCTACTCTATGCCCAATCAAGCAACACATAATTCACAAGTACGAAATTCTCAAATGTAATAGTTAGCATCCGTTACACTACCTAAATGTTTCAAGGACTGACACATCCCCGATCTATTACTCAGTAAAATCACCAATGCCAGCAAATATGATTATCAAAACTATCAAATCCATTCCCACTGAGAGGAACATGACTAACAAACAGAAAAGTTAAGAAAATCGAATAATATATCAATTTACTCATATATCTTGCATCAGTCAATAAATGAGCAAATCAAGTAAATCATTTTTCACCAAACTTCACGATTTTTACACGAATTTCCATTCCAAATCTCAAACCACTCAACCAAAAAAATCGTCAAAAGATCAACTAAATCAAGCTCAGAATGAGGTAAATCCGCCTTATAACAGGAAATCTAAACATGTCGCAAACATCACATAACAAACGAAGCATCAGAAATAGCGTAAATCCGCATAACAGCACGATATCGAAACACATACCAAACTAGATCACGAAACAAACAAACTATTCAACAGCTGAAATTTCACATAATAACAATTATAAAAACAAACAGATTCATAATTCTACGAACTGAACATCTCATTATCTACTTTGCATCATAAATCACGTAAATCCGCATAACAACACGAAATCGAAACACGTATCAAATTAAATCACGAAACAAACAAACTATTCAACAGCTGTATTTCACATTTCACATAATCACTACGAAAACAAACAGATTCATTATTCCACGAACTGAACAGCTCATTATCTACTTCGCATCATAAATCACGTAAATCCGCATAACAACACGAAATCAAAACACGTACCAAACTAAATCACGAAACAAACAAACTATTCAACAGCTGAAATTCCACATAAATCACGAGCAAAGCGAAATCATAACTCCACGAACAACAACAACAGCTTATTATCTGCTTCTTAAACCATAAATGCGGTGCAAAAAATCGAATCAACAAAGAACAAAATGTAATGCAAAGTTACCTGAAATGGAAAATCGAAAGAGAGAAGCGCGAGAACTGAACGTGCGATCTAGATCTGCTTGTATTTGCTTCCTCTTTGAGCTCAGAGGAGAGTGTGAAAAATCGCCTTCAGATTTATACTCAGTGGGAATTGTTTTATTTATTTTGATTGATTTATGACAATGTCATTTTCTACGCGTCATTGCGTGACAAATATTGAGGTCTTAGATTCATTTCTAATTAAAACAAATTCTTAATTAATCAGCCAGATTACAAGGTTTTTGATTTATTTTATTTTTTTAAATTCTAGACGAAGGGCTTAATCGACATTGATAATTTTTTAATCATGATAATCAGTGGCGGATCTAGAATCTAATGTGGGGCACCAGAAATGATCGAAGGGGCAAGATTGTTGTGATATAGCTAAACAATTTGTCTTTTGCCAAATAGACGGAGAATTTAAGGGGGTGCGGGAAGCTTGTCCCCTGCGATACGGTACGTTATATTTATGAAAAAAAATATAATAAAAAACTAAGTTTAATTACAATTTTTAAGTTGAAAATTCCAGATGAAAATTAGAAATTTGGTATTGAGGGGGCATTAATGTAAATTAAAAATTAAAATTTAAAAATATATTTATATTAAAAAAAAATTAGTGCCCCCTGAAATACATATAAGGCCGCCCCTGATGAGAATTGAATACAGACTCCCGACGTGAAAATGGAATCCGATAACATTATGAGTTAATTTTGATCAAGTAGCTGTTATGTCGGTTAAAAGAAATTGTGGGAAAAAGTGCCAGTCGGCAGAAACCAGATGGTGGGCCTTTTTACATTCTTTCTATCCAGTTGGCTAACATGTTGGCCATGAGTTAATGGGCTACAATGGGCCATACTAACGTCCTAAAAATAAATCAAATTATTCGATATTTATCTATTATTCGATAATTAACTCGGGATTGAGCGTTAAAAACTCGTTTGAGTTTGATTAGTGTATATTTGATAAGTTGTGACTTTTTGATGAGTTAATGGGCTAACAAACACCTAATAGTATCAGTTTTTACTTTCATGTGAAAGGTCCTAGGTTTAATATCGGACTGTCACAAGTTGTGATTTTTATAGCCTTATTTGGAGTTTTATAAAGTTTGTGTGGCCCATGATTAAAACTATCGGCTCAAATTTACCGGTCAGGATATCTCCCTTCGTTTAGAATTAAAAAACAAAAAAAAAAGTGTATATTCAAAAGGTTTGAATATCGACTCGAGCTCAATTAGTTGAAAAATTAAAAATATATACAAAAATTTCAAACCATTCAAGTTGGAGCTCTATTCAACTTGGTTAAAGTTCTTATTAACAATCAAATTAAGTTAAGCTTAATATTTGGAAGTTCGATAAAAATTCAAATAAGTATAAACAATACCTTGTTTGATTCGGTTCGATTCGCTAACACCCTAACCGCATGTAAAAAATGTGTAAATAAGTAAAATAAATGGACAAACGAACACATTTCGTAATTATATTGGTGAATTTCTATTTTATCTTTGAAAATCAAATAATGAACATATACATATATATTGACTTATCGAACATAATATGTTCTATAAGATTTTGATAAAATTTTAGTTCGATGAAAAATATAATAAACATTATCTTGTAAATCAAAATTTCCAAAAGTTGGTCATTACAAAACATTCATTAATTGCAGCCATAATTTGTTACACATTTCCCTTTGAAAATAATTTTTTTCCTTAAATCTTGTTGATTTTTCCTTTATTGTCGTTTTCGTTCCTAATAGACCTTCAAATAGCGTGCGAAAATTATCAAGCATTAAACTAGTACAACATAGGTACTTCCCCTTACATCAAATGGAATCCCATTTCCATTTGATGTACAATTTTTCTAAATTGAGATCTATTTCATATTGTTTATAAAATAAATTGATGTGCACCAAAAATATCTAAAGGCATTAAGATAAATAATTTGTCCCTCGGCTTGGGCCGTGGCACCACTCGTGGATTAAGTCCGTGATCAACATACTAGTTAAGCTCAAAGGGCTGACAACTCAGTAAGAGTATGGTCTGCTACGTTATAAAGGTTGTGAAGTTAATTGGCTACTTTAATAGTGCAAGGGCTAAGTATGAGGTATCTTTATAAGTTTGATGGGCTACTGCTGGAAGTGAGCACACAGCCCATAGCCCACCAGTTCCCTATAATTTTTTTAGAGGAGTTGGTAAAAGATCATTATTTACTTTCTCAGAAAAAATTCATTAGCTACTTCTGAAAGTAATTTCACTATAGAACTACAAACTGACTTGATCCCATTTTTTCAGGGACATAGGCAGCTCGCATAACAGCGAGTGCAGTTTATAAATTCATCAACCCCCAACCTAGTTTGTTGTGAGTTGGACCAGAATCCCTCTCCACGTGGTAAATCACGTGATATTCTCTGACTGACAAACTTTACCATCATCATAAATAAAAGGCATCATTTTCAATTACATTTTACGCTCTATTTGATTTAATGAAATTGTCACGAAATAAAAAGAAAACACAAGAAAAATCATTTTTCATTGTTTGATTACTAGAGAAAATGAAAAGAAAAAGAAAATAGGAGAGAAAATCTAATACTAATTTGAGATAACACATTTTCCTCATCATTTGGTGAGGAAAATGATGGGAGAAGGAAAATGATTTTCTTGTGTTTTCTTTTCCAAAATAATTTTTTTGGACCATACAGAGTGTTATACTCTGTTTGGTTCGAGGAAATTGATAGAGAAAAGAAAAACAAACACAAAGAAAATCATTTTTCAGTGTTTGATTACTAGGGAAAATGAAAATAAAATAAGAGAAAAAATTTAATACTAATTTGAATCAATACCCTTTCCTCACCCAAGTTGGTTTAAGTTTAGTGCATATCTTCATATTTTTTATTGACTCCTTTCAAAAGAGGTAAGATCTGCTGAATCGGAACCAATTAATATTAATTAAGAATTAAAAACTTTTTTTTATGGAACAGACATATCAATATGCGTGGATCATACCTTTCCTTCCACTTCCCGAATGCAGCATACAATTCTCCGTTGTACTGCGCTTGCCAAGTGTGCTTGTACCCCCCCTTCTTCATTCCCCTGGCAAGTCTTTGTGAAATAACTCCGATGAGAAGAATTACCAAATGGGAAAGAGAAATGATTTCCTTGTATTTTCTTTCATTTTTCTATCAGTTTTTTTAAATCAAACAGAGATTTAGGGTCTCAAAGATGAGAAAAAGAAAAATATCTTGAAGGCAAATCGGACGAACTCAATGTCCCAAAAAAATTATTTTATGTTTTTTCATTTTTGGATAACATATCAAAACAAAGTTTTGTATCTTAAAATGAATAATTTTTCTGTTAGTACTTTCTAAGTATTATTGATATGAAACTCACTCAGAATAAACCTATACATTTTTAATAATACTTTCAATTTACGAATTTCATGTTAAAACTATAAAATAAATGTGTGTTGTAGCGAGTGATTTGATTCTACATTAATTCTAATTGCACATCAAATTTCAGGTTTCCTAAAATATAACCAAAATTTGTAACTATAGTGCTGCATGAGTTTATACGCACAAACTAGTGTCCATTTTCTTATTTAAAAACTTATAATGCTTCTTCCCGTTTCTTCACAAGTCCAAGGGCCATATAGTCGCGACTCGCTATTAACGTAACAATTCTTCGTTGTGTATGAACTATCGATGTGGAGTGTGAAAATTAAATCATAGTTACTACTTATCTATTAAGCCAGTCGAAGTGAATTCCATCCACGATAAAATTGAATGGTTCACGACTTACTGACAAGCAAATTTATATAACTGACATTATTCCGTAAAGTAACAAGCTAAATCAGTTAAACTAGAATTTTGATTTTAAAATTTTTGAGATTTGCTTGTAAGTACATATGTGACGTTTCCCACTAGGTTGTCGATTCAGCGGTAAGCGCGTTAATTTTTAAGACAAACTATTGTCAATGTGAAGAGTTTGAAACTTTAAAGTTATGCTTATTGGGAGGGGTTTAATCATGCCACTCCCGCCTGGTTTTAAGTGTGATTTTTGGATTATATTTTGGTAAATGATATTGGCACTCCA
Organism: Buddleja alternifolia; assembly: GCA_019426215.1. Taxonomy (NCBI): domain Eukaryota; kingdom Viridiplantae; phylum Streptophyta; class Magnoliopsida; order Lamiales; family Scrophulariaceae; genus Buddleja; species Buddleja alternifolia. The sequence goes on along the minus strand of CM033408.1, from coordinate 29,330,252 downwards.
CTATTCAATACAAATTTCTTTCTAAAAATAATGAAAAGTGGAGCTCCAATAGTAATTTTTGGAGTGCCAATATCAACTCCCTTATATTTTAGTTTATCCCCTATAGCAAAGGTTCATGTGATCATATCATGTGCTTATCAATTTAATAAGTAATACAAGATTCGAGTTTTTGAATACTTTGGAATAATTACTATTTGTATCCAACAATATATTTGTCACCATCAAGTTCTACGAGTTAATTAAATTACGTTTAAAGATCTTTTTTTGAAAATTATACTAACTTTAAATAGAAAATACTCAACAATTTAAATAACTTGCTTGTCGCTATTGATAACACGATTTTGCACTACCAATTAATTATGACAAGCGAAATAAAAGCGAAAACGTTTCTCTGAATAATGCATATGAAATGCTCCAATATGCACAAACTTTTCTAATTAATTACTTAATTATGAAATGTGAGGTCTGATGTTAATTAATGATAGTTATTAATTAAAATAATTGCAAAGTGGATATAATAGCTGGCCAATTGCAAGTTGAAAAGATAAATAATCGAAGGGCTACAAAGATTATATTCCCTGGCACTCTAGAATATTGAAAGTTTCTCTTTCGGTGCAGTTAATGCGGCTTCCTGCAGTGTGTAGTTCATACTTCATACGAGATTAAACTCGATCCGAATAATGTGTAACACAATCCTAGGTAGGAAGTGTACACATTATTCGGATAGAGATTGTGAAAGGGAGTGCGGATCATCACCCTTTAGGGAATGTCATTGAAGATTGCCGGAGACTAATCCAAATGCCACGGGAGTGCAAACTACAAAAGATTTTACGGGAAGGGAATAGGTGCGCCGACGCCTTGGCGAAGTTAGGACACAATATCCCCGATATTAGGGTATGGGAGGATCCTCCAGAAAATGTTCAAGAATTGATTAGGTTAGAAGAATGAGCCTAGCTCATCCCGTTGAAACCAAAAAAAAAAAACACAATCGTAAACTACTTCATATTATTTATATAAATCTGAGACAAGTGTACACACCGATAATTATCTTCATTTTTTTTTTTGTATATACCAGGGTTTCCCCCAACCGGACGTCGGAGACTATTTCGACTATTTCCCTTCGAAAAGGGGAGATCACCGAAGTGGGTTTTGTCTCTCCCAACAAAGTCTTTTCTATACACACCGCCAAGAATCGAATCCTGAACAAATGCTTAAAGAATCCAACTATCTACCAACTGTGTTTGACCTTATTGGTGATAATTATCTTCATGCATAATAGAAAAGATTGAAAAATCATATGGGGGTTACTGTGTGATGATTTTTCAAATTTTGAGTTATTCTCATAAATGAGGTATGAGAGGGAGCCACTACGCAAAAAAAATTTTGGAAAATTGGGAAATTAAAAGAGAGCGTGCGAAATTTTGAGTTCATATTGGTTATAATTTGAGATAGGTATTATGAGATCTAGTAACTTGTACATAAAATCTTTGTACTATTATTTGTATATAGTAAATTTCTTATATGTTAGATTGTTGCAATTTTACTGTATATGACGAAATCACCTAATAATAACATGTGATATTGTGATTGCTTTAGAGGCTCTTAGAGATAATTGTAATTATTCATATAATATAATTCACGCGGAGTTCAATATATACGTTTAATTATTATTATACTGACAATAATCATTTTACACATATTCCAAGAAAATTGACAAAAAAATTATTTCTTATAGTTATGGATATCTAAACAATATAGCTATCTAAGTTAATCAGGCTCATTTTTTTCTACAATTAAATATAAATAATTTCACAAATGTAAAAAAATACTACTATTACCCTCAAAATATTGGTATCTATTTATGATGGTTATCCAATGCGTTTCATACATTAAATAATGAAAAATATAAATATTTAATATATGAAAAACATTTAATATATGGAAAATAATAATTAAAATAGCCAAAAAAAAAAAAATAGGAAGAATCAATTGCATGCTCACCACCATAAGTAGAGTTGTAAACAACTCGAGTCGAATCGAATAAATTGTCATTCAAACTTGTTTGAATTATTATCGAGATTTAAAATTCGTGTTTGAACTTGATTTGATTGTTAATCGAGTCGAGCTCGAATAACTTGATTTTTTTATACATCTTATCTCTTTTTACTAATCGAGTCTAGTTCGACCCAAACTTCAAACTCATCGAACTCACATTGTTCAAACTTGATTTGATATGATAACAAATCGAGCTCAAATGAGCTTTTACCGAATGATATCAAGTCGAGTATCGAATATTTTGATACGTTTTCAAACTTACTGAGCTCACAAAATATTCAAACCTAGTTTGATATAACAAATCGGGCTCAAACAAACTTTATCAAGCGATCTCAAATCGAATATCAAATAGCTTGATCCGTCCTATCCATGGTCTTAAATTTCCTTCGAAATCTTAAAATTTTAATCGAAATTTTGGATTTTTTGGGAGTCTCGAAGCGAAATCTCACTTTCGATCCAATTTTACAGAACATCTATCAAAATTTCCCGAAACTTTTGTCAAAACCCGAAATTTCCTAAAATTTAAAATTGAAAAAAAAATATTTTGTTAAATATCCACCGAATTTCCCAAAATTTGACTAATAATTTGTATATGCAGTATGAAAGTGGAGGAAGTAGAGAGACCAATATTAGCAATTTCGATCATCCGAAAAACTCAATGTGATTTTAAATAGTGATTTGTACTAAAATTATGGTACTTTAATTTTCCCAAGAGATTAGGTTATTGCTTTAGTCTCAAATCATATTTATTTTATATTTTTTGCTATAAATTTTAATCATACTACTTAACAAAGTTCACTATACATATATTATATATACAATATTATTTATGTAAAAGATACATAATTATGATAATTAAAGTTATCTATATTTTTATTGAAATTTTTTAAGTATTTTTATAAATTTTTATGATTTCTATAAAATTGAAATCAAAATTTTAGATATCGTTGAAATTTTCATCGAATTATTTCTAAATTGCTCCACCAGAATTTACGTCGAAATCGAAATTTAATAGCTTGATCCTATCCATAAACGTAAGATAAGGACATAACAGCATCACCCCTACCCCACCCCGTCTCAGCTGGGTAACACGTCACCATTTTCACAACAGAAATCAATAATAGAGAAAGGCTATATTGCCACTGCATCCCCTTCTTACATAATCCCCTCCTCTTCCGCTCCAGAATTTATTCTCGATTCCACAACTAGTAACAGAAGATATTCGAAAGGAAAAAAAAAAAAAGAAAAAGGATTCAGATAAAAAGTTGAAGAGTTCTGTAATTTATTCAGCTGATACATACACATATAGATACATATATTTATATACACACACACATATATTGTGGCGGTGGAGTTTGGAGTTTGAATGGCGGTGGAGTACAGATGCTGCGAGGCGCAATTCTTCATTCACATTGCCGTAATAGTATTTCTGGTGACGTTTGCTGGCTTAATGTCTGGTCTCACTCTAGGTCTCATGTCGCTCAGCCTCGTCGATCTTGAAGTTCTTGCTAAATCCGGTACTCCGAAGGATAGACAACATGCCGGTATATACCTTCTTTCGCTTCGATTTTTCGCATACTTTTTGCCGCTTTTTTGAATTGATGTATTGTTCCTCTGTTTCCTCGTTGGATTGATTTTGAAGCTATTGAATTCGTAATCGATTTCAGGTTTGGGGATTTTGTTGTTTGATTGCAGTGCAATTTGAGCTCTAATTTTATGTTTCGTATTCGGAATTTTTTTCACTGTTTTTAGCGGTTGAATGAATTAGTTTGGTGAACATGTCTCTAGGAGTTCAATTTGGCTGTACTTTTATGATTTAATCGTGCTTTAAAATATTCAGAACTGGTTATCTCGATTAGAGAATTTTTGAAATGTTAATTTTGATGGTTTTCGAATGTGAAATTATGTGGATGTGCTAGTGGTGTTATTCATCTGGTACCAAATTTCTGTGTTCATAACCGTAAAATGTATGTGTGTCGTTTTGATTTCAGTAGTCTGATTTGATTTGATTGCATTAATATCATGATTCACTTTGCAGATTCCATGTATGTGTGTCGTTTTGATTTTGGTAGTCTGTATTGATTTTGATTGCATTAATATGATGTTCATTCTGCAGATTCTGTAGTTTGATTTACTTTAAATAATTGAGCTTTTGAACCACACAATTTTATTAAATGTTGATTATGGAATCGAATAGTTTTATAAGCAATTTCTCGTTCGATATTACAGCAAAGATATTGCCAGTTGTCAGGAAGCAGCATTTGTTGCTTTGTACCTTGCTGATTTGCAATGCTGCTGCTATGGAGGTAGACACACACAGTTGAGGTGTTATGATTTCAAAAAATTATTTAATCCTGTCAGAGATTATTTAATATTTGGGATATTTTGCCTCAGGCACTTCCTATTTTCCTAGACAGTCTCATTACAGCTTGGGGTGCAATCTTGATATCTGTGACTTTAATACTTCTGTTTGGTGAGGTAAGAAACTTTTATGGTTTAACTATCTATGATGGTGTAACGGTCCCAGATAATTCAATGAGATTAAAATATAGCAACTGAAGTTAAGGAGCTTGGATATGGGTTCAGAATTGATATTATACTAACTCATTATTGGAAAAAATTTAAAAGGAAATATTAGGAATGGAATTAAAATTGCTGAAAATCAAGAACTAAGAAGGGGAACAGAGGGTAATAGCTGAAGAAAGAGAAGAAATGCACGTGCCCATGATTCTCATGAATCAAAAGCTAGTGCCTCTTCTGAACCATTTTTCCCCTTTCTATATTTAAAAAAAAATTCTAGTACCTTCAACTCCTATTACCGCTTTACACCTGGCCGTCTTAATTCAATAATTTAATTCACCTCCTTTGTGACAGAAGCATATCTTAAACTCGATTTACCATTTGAGATGCAAAAGTCATTACTAATAATCATGAAGTGAAAGCTGATAGTTATCTTATTACATGAATTTATCTATATAAAGGAATCAGAAACAAAGTTGGTTACGGATGGAACGTCAAATTCCTCTATATTTCCAGTAACTCTTCAAGAATGAAGCAAGAAACAAACTGCTTGTCACATTGACTGAGGATTCCCGAACTCATTTTACTGTTCTGTGTTGTCAGATCATTCCCCAATCTGTTTGCTCTAGATATGGACTTGCCATTGGTGCAGCTTTGGCCCCTGTGGTTCGTGTCCTCGTCTGGATCTGTTTTCCAGTTGCATATCCAATAAGCAAAGTACATTTTCTGCTGCAGTTATTCTCCACTAAATTCCCGAGAATTTATGACTAAGTTTCCACAGTTTAACACCTTTGCTACGCATTTTTATGTAAATACCAGTTGTTAGATTATCTGCTTGGACATGGGCATAGAGCTCTATTTCGACGTGCTGAGTTGAAAACACTTGTTGATTTACATGGCAATGAGGTATGAGGCATTAAAATTCTGGCCTGTAAAGGATTATCTTGTTTTCTTTAAACGATCTTCCTTTACGTAAATCCTTGAATTGGTTTGTCATTTTCTACAGTGCCGTCTTGTTCCATCAAATTTTATTGCTTATGCATTAGGCTTCAAACTTTGTTATCTGGGGGTCTGGGGATGTCGCCCTGCTGCTAATAACGTACTTTACTTTCTTCTCTTATGCAGGCTGGTAAAGGTGGAGAACTCACACACGATGAGACAACTATTATTGCTGGTGCACTTGAACTCAGTGCGAAAACTGCTAGTGATGCTATGACTCCAATATCTGAAACTTTTGCTATTGATATAAATGCAACACTTGATAGGTGATTCACAATTTAGCAGTCATATATTTGTCATCCTCTAGTTGTGCAATGCCCAGAATAATATTTTTACTTATGTTATAGGTCCTTGATGAATCTAATTTTGGAGAAAGGACATAGTAGAGTGCCTGTCTACTATGAGCAACCTACAAACATAATTGGTCTTGTTCTGGTACTTTTCTCATCCTCTTTGCAGTTTCAGTGAGTAGCTATTATCTTTTTTTTTTTATTATTTTTTTCCATATAGACAGATGTATTGTTGGGACTTGTATTAACACTTCAAATAGATTACAGGCTTCTGACATTACTAAGAGAATTATGCATGATTGGTTAGTTCTGAACTTATAATTGTTTCTCTTGTTAATTTATCTGTTATGAGACATGTTAGGCTGTACTGTTTCAGAACCCTGCAAAATGCATATGTGGGCATTTGTGGCAAGTCTGGACCTGATAAAGGATCTAGAATTTGTGTTACTTGAAAATGTGAGGACAACAGTACTGCCTGGGAATTTAATGTGAGATGTGCTTCTAATTGATTTTGATTAAGATGTAGTATGGACTAGCCCCATTTTTAGTGGGAATGTTAAAATGGATTTGTCATTCTAATCTCATATTAGTGCCCTTTGATAGTTGCCCTAGGTCAGGTCTCATTCCATTCGATCGAGATCATTGAGAGAAACAATTCGTGCAGGCTCAATTTTTTAGTAAAAATGCGTAAGATTGTAATTTGTAGCTGTTGCATCATGTCATTTTCCCAGAGGTTCTTTCTACAAAGACGCTATTAATCCATTTTGATGTTGTGTTGATGTATCAATCCAATGAAATGTGACTGCTGGAAGAAAAAAATAAAAAATGCCAACCATAAATATATAAATAAATGAGAACACAATCAGTAGAGAAGAGATTATGTTATTCCTTATTTACTGAATCAAGCAGCCAAGAGCATGAACTACGAAGAATAAGAGCTTGAAAATTGAGATAAGAAAAAGTAACAAACAATGTAAGCTTAACCTATTTATTTCAATTGAATATGACTTTTTTGTTTTGTTTGACATCATTTTAGTCAGTGTTGGATTTCCAATTTGAAATATTTTAGCTTTTGTTTTCTGCGTGAAATTTGTGGTGTGAACTTCCTGAGTATCTTCATCATGATAAAATGTTTCCATCTCTTGAAGGTCACCCATAGTTTTCTCGACGTCTCATCTTCTTTAGCCTTTGTCATCCATGCTATGAAATAATACTTATTTCGCTGCTTATTGTGTGTTTCCGTCTATTGAATACTAAAGACTAATAGTTACTAGACACTGACAAAGTTATGCATTAAAGAATGACTGTGAGAATGTTGAAGTAGTCGTTCAAGTTCTGGTCGATACATGATTGCCTGATTTTGTTTTTTCTTGATGTATTTCTAACTTTTTAGGTGAAAAACTTGTTAACCATTCATCCTGAGGATGAAGTACCAGTGAAGAGTGTCACTATTCGTAGAATTCCAAGGTATTTTGGTGCTGTAAAACTTCGAATGTGTGCTACCCAAAAATGACTTAAAATTGCGTGAAGTATTGAAAATCCGTTCGTGTTTGCTTCATTACATTGTTCACATAGTATTTGTTATAATTTAGGCGCCAAAAAGTTTCTGATTTCCCTTGTTGGAACAGCTGTGGCTTCTGAAATATGGTGGCGAGAAAGAAGTTTGTTGCATAATTATTTGTTTATGCTTATACACTCACGTATACATTGCTTGTATAAAATATGTATGTGTACTTGCATCAACCTGACATTCTGTTTTGCTCTCTCTCTCTCTCTCACCAAAAACAAAGAGAAGGAAAAAGATTCTATGGCACTTCTGATAACATACTTAGTTCAACAAATGAAAATATCGATATCATATACCCTTGTTATTCTCTGACCCCTTCTAATTGTATGTAGTCCCTTATGCAGGATCAAATAAACAAAAAGCACATGTTTCTATTTTTCATATTCTTGTTTATTGCGAGTATAAGCATGGACTCTCACAATCACCATTGACCATTCTTTTAAAAGAATCTTTAAAGAAATTTGTTGGCATAGTTCCTTTAGATATACTTTACTTGATTAATTTAATCATGTTGAACCCTGATCATCCACAGTTGTTTTTAGAATGAGTTACACTGCTTCAGGTTATGTATCTGAAGTCTGATGGTGACAATTTCATGTTATTGGAAATTTGAATTTGGTGCAACTGAATAATTCTCGGGTAGGACGCTCGTGATAATACTTGTTCTTCTAATTGTCGTATGTCCTCTAGGGTTCCGGAAACTTTGCCGTTATATGACATCTTGAATGAATTCCAGAAGGGTCACAGTCACATGGCTGTTGTTGTGAGACAGTGTAACAATGTGATGGTCCAGCCTGCTAGCACCGGAGCTATAGAAAGTAAGTTGTTGTGGTTTTCTCGGTTCATGATATGCTACCCACTTGGGATTGTGGGCCGTCAGGTCGAACATGGTGATGTCAGCATGACAGGAAATTCTAGTCCGGACCAACTTCAGCCAATTCTAAGTGTAATTCATTTGTGTTGTAACCAATCACACGATAACTGTAATCTACTCACTTTGTGAATTACGCTTGGGGTTTGGCCAGTCTTGGTCTAGACCAGGATTTACCCATGTGGGTAGCATGAATTTCTTATAGTGGATTTTCTGAATCACATACACTAGTTTTAGCCCCTAATCTCCGCTTGTATGTGGAGTTTAGATTCAGTCAAAGATGTTAGAGTAGACATCGATGGTGTCAATAAAAATGTAAAGACGAAAAGTCCCCTGCAAAAATGGAAGAGTTTCCCAAACAACGGAAGCAATTCCTTCAAGAGCACGCCGAGCAAGAAGTGGGCTAAAAACATGTACTCGGACATCCTGCAAATAGATGGAAATCCATTGCCAAAGCTCCCCGAACAAGAAGAAGCTGTAGGAATAATAACCATGGAAGATGTCATTGAAGAGCTTTTGCAGGTGAATTTAATTTACCTTTTATCTCATGAATGTTTGAATTCCTCGGATCAAAAGGCGTTAATTTTTTTGATTGGTTCTTGCAGGAAGAGATATTTGATGAGACGGATCACCATGTTGATGATTCATGACATATGGTATGTTCCTACATCGTGTTAAAAATGTTGTAGCACTGGTATATTAAGACTACTTTTATGAGAAGAAGTTTTGGTTCGATGTATATGAACTTTTGTATCGGTCTCAAGGAAAGTTTTTAGCAGTTAAAAGTGGAAGACGAAAGCTATCAAGGTAATTCTCTCTATACATGGATTAAATCAGAAGTGTATGTATTTGTGTTGATTTATTTCTTCTGTGGAGACTTGGTTACTCATGCCATTTTTGTGTTGCCAAATACTTGGTTACTCGTGCCTTATTAGTTGTTTTACAACTTTAATGTGGAGAAATTGTGAAAATTGAAAAGAAAAAACATAAGGATTGCTTGTACAAAAATGGAATTATAACATGGATTTTCATTCAACTATGTAATGTCTTTTCGTATTATGATGTTAATGTGAAATATGTATCTCAGAAAATTCCTTTATTGTATTTTAGTTCTCAATAATTTAGAAATGAATTTTCAATAAGTGGATGGATGGAGACATGATGTTAATCCGAGTTTTGGAAAAGTGAAAAGTGAATGTATTTCAGTAAACCATTGCGATTTTAAATGAGTGTATAACTATAAACATTAGGTTAAACAGAATGGAAGAGCACCCTATAGAAATTGAGTCTATGGCACCCAATATAGAAATTTTTAGATTTTTCATCTCTCTTTTTTTTTCTATTTTTTTCTTCTTTTTCCCATCTTTAATTTAAACTAAATTAATGCTATTTAGAAATCTTGTTATTAAATTTAATATTTTTTTATAGATTAAAGTAAAAATTTCATAATCCACCAACAAAGTTTACACACCCAAAAGAGGTCAACTCACAAAGCATACAAAAAAATGCTGTTTTTGTATGCTTTGTAGCACCAACTATCTGTACATTATGAAATAAACATCTAATTCAAACTCCATCAAGTATGACGTAAGTTATTAACTCAGTAAGTTTTCCAAATATAGCACGTCCCTTTGAGATGATCTTCTTCCTGCGCAGCCAACTATGCGCATACTAATCTCCATTTTCAGGTTTGCAAAAATATGTCCATTCATCCTTTGCACTTGTGTAACTACTCTCTTGTTTATTTCCTGCCATGTCTTCTACAAGATCCTTGCCACCCCTGGTGTTACAACACTTTGCTTCGTTCTACGGGTTTTAAAAGCATATCTCAACCACGCTCTCCATCTATGGAACTGTAACGGGCAATTCCTCACTCGCATCCAATTCATCGTTAACGTCAGTAACTGTTGGGCCCATTCACATCTAAAAAACATATGTTCAATTGTTTCTTCTTCCTTCCCGCATAACACACAAGGACAATCTGTTATAGGCATACATTTACTAAACCTATCTCTTGTTTGCGGCCTCTGTTGAGCAACCAACCAAAAAATAAAGGATCGTTTTGGTAAATCTAGTCTATTCCATACACACCTTGCATTAGTGAAGCCATTCATATCCGCTCTGGATTGTATAACATGTCTTAGTTTGCATCCATCTGTTTTGGGTAAAATCTACGCGTAGTTTCCTTTTTCACCTTGTCATTTTCTTCCAAGATCAACTGCAATCATGTGGTGTACAATATGTCTAGAAGTCTTGTGTTTTTTAATACACATTCCATATCCACTTCACCCGCAAGTGTCCTTCTTTTGTGACAATGCCCACACTCGTTTCCCCACTGCAACCACATTCCACATTTTACAACTTTTATGTTTAGCCCTCCATTTTTCTTTTTTGCATAGACTTTGTGTCAATTGACCAATGTCATTTTCTGCTTTCGATCCTTCTTCCCCGTATAAATTTTCTATATTTTTGCTCAACCATCTTCACTACAGATTGTAATAATAAGAACTAGTTATGGCTGCACACTTTATGCGTGTGCAAATAAAAAAAAAAGTTTTAAAAAAATTTCTGAGTAAAATCAATGAATATAAAATAATATAAGTTTGATATTTAATTTTTCAAATAAGCACGAGTAAAATACGACAGTAAATATATAAAGATAGAGAAATGAGGGAAAAAAAGAGAACGTGTGAAATAAGAGAGAATGTGAAATAAATACATTAGGAGAGAGAATGTAAAAATATATAAAAATGATCATTGGGACACTTATAAATTTTTTATAATAGAAATAACTTCACTAAAAATTCGACAGCCCAAAGTCATTACTATAGACTCCTCCCACTTTTTATAATACTATAGATATAGAAGTCCAATATACATGTAAAGGGAACAATAAAGAGTTGATTAGTTGCACCTTATCTACATATGACAGGTTCCTTCATGCCCAACATATTAATCTTGCAGTTATTTTATCCATCAATGAGTAACAATTCATTTTGGTCCATTTCGTGACGGACTATGGTACACCTAAATATTTGATTGGAAACACACATTCTATAACATTTAATTTGTTTGCACACGTATTGAGTATACATTAGCAACTAGTGCGTATAATCACAAAGTGACCAATATGAGACAATACCTTTTGCCTTTAAAATGATGGTTTTTTTTGGAATTTCTTGATACTTAGAATGGGAGGGACAATTAGATTAATACAGTTATTATACCCAGCTTTTAGAAAAATGTGAACCTGATAGAAGCTTGTCAATAGTTTGTAACATTAATTGTTGATTGATGTTGTCAATTTGGTTATTTTATGATATTTTTATGTAAAGCCACTGCAAAATAACCAATTTAAAAATTTAATACTATGTTTCATACCATATTTTTATTCCTGAATATAATCCCACATAAACAAAAAGGCCATCTAATACACGTCATCGATTCGCACCTTCCTAATTAGATAAACAGCAACCGTGGATTAAAAAACCCATCAAACGACCCATAACCCAAAAACACACCCACCACGTCACCAATCCCCACTCAACCCACAAATACAATCCAGAACCGTCGATTAAAAAACAAACCTTTAACGGCTCAGATCACTTCTCTATCCCGCCATAACTCCCTATAAATCCCCCTCAAAATCCCCCAATTTCATCATCACCTAAACCCCAATCTTCCTCATTTCAAATCAATTCCTCCAAATCAAAACCCTAACCCTAGAAATGGCTCGTACGAAGCAAACCGCACGCAAATCCACCGGCGGCAAGGCGCCGCGCAAGCAATTAGCCACCAAGGCCGCCCGAAAGTCCGCCCCTGCCACCGGCGGAGTGAAGAAGCCCCACCGCTTCCGCCCCGGGACCGTCGCTCTTCGTGAGATCCGAAAGTACCAGAAATCAACCGAGCTTTTGATCCGTAAACTGCCTTTCCAGAGGCTTGTTCGTGAGATAGCTCAGGATTTCAAGACTGATCTGAGGTTCCAGAGCTCTGCTGTGGCGGCGCTTCAGGAGGCGGCGGAAGCGTACCTTGTTGGATTGTTCGAGGATACGAACCTCTGCGCGATTCATGCGAAGAGAGTTACGATTATGCCGAAGGATATCCAGCTCGCCAGGAGGATTAGGGGTGAGAGAGCTTAATTTTGATAGATTATTTGAGTAATGGTGTTAGTTTAGGGTAAATAGAGATGTTGTTGTGAAAGGCTTTTGAGATTTGGCTTGATTTGTAGTTGAATTTGATTACTTGAATGAAATTTGAGCAATTTTTGTTGCTGAATTGATGCATTTTATAGTGAGTTTTGTGCATTTGTAGTTGGATTGATTGAAGTATGTTTATCTTCAATTAAAGCACTGAGTTGAAGGTGTAGTTAGTTAAATATGGGATGACAAAAATCGGTATTTGAAATCTGAAATTTGAAATTCGCCTAAAAAATATGGGAATGTGAGATAAATGGATTAGTATTTATATGAGTAAAGTATGAATAAAGATGAATTTATTGGGAGTAAAAATGTGGGCTTATTTTTTATTGGTTTGTAAGATAATAGATATATTGCTTGTAATTGTTTTTGCATTATGAATTTTTTTTTTTAGATGAGTCATTGTTGACAACAATTCATATTTGGGTAAATTACACCTAACCCCTTTGTGAAATTTTTTTTATCAACTTACCCCCTGTGAATAAATTAAAGCAGCAATTTAACTCTCTACACGCCTCACTAGGTAAGCAAAAATGCCATGGGAAGGCAGTAAAACCTATTTTAAAAATTACAAGGGAGTAAGTTGACAATTTTTTTTCATAGAGGGGCGGAGTGATAGTAACGAATATCACATGGGGGTTGGGTGTAATTTACCCATTCATATTTTGGTAAATTATTGAGATTTGTGGTTTTTAATCATATAATATTACATTAATAATTTTAATATAATTTTCAATTTCAAATAAAAATATTTTTTTTTTGGCAATTATTGACAATTATTTGTTAAATATAATACGTGATACGTAAAGTACGTATACCAATCAGTTAAACTCAATACGAGTATTATTTATTAAGTTCAAAGTGCATACAAGAAACTGAAGTCTTTTTCAATTATACGTACGTACATATATTATATGGGTATAACATGAGTCTTTAACTCACATATAGTCTAAATGAAGCAAATAATAAAAATATGCTCCAAATTAAGTGTAATAAAATCAAGTTTTACTCTAATCAGTACTGACTAATTAAACATGTCTCATTTTGGAGCTTTTGTAGTGAAGAAAACTTGTCTCAGACCTTCATCCAATATCATAGGCATAACACCAGCTGCTGTAACCTGCAATGGAGGAAACAAAAATCAACAGTTTATAATGCATTTCTTAACTTTATTATGTATCCTATAAAGTAAAAGTGTTCGAGTTTTGAATGTCGAAAGTAGTGAAAAAAATGTTATGGTTCGTCTTTGAATAGTGATTTCTGAGTCAGTTCTTGGCTCAAATCTTGCATAATCACAACTATTTGTGTATAGTTGCAATTGCCCGATAAGGCGATACTTTGAACACTGAGAGTTCCTCACACTCGAACGTAGTTGGATTTCGATGAGGGGAAACTAGTAAAATTAGTCTTGTATATCGCACTGGCGCTTTAGGAACAATAATTCCCACATTTTTCGTGAATTTAAGACAAATTTAAAATTGGGGTTTCCTGTTTTGCGACCAAATTAGAATTTTATGGTGAAATTTGCGACTTTTCAATAGTTGTTGTCCTTAAATTGTCAGTGCGATAATTTACTGGACCATCCCAATAGTCATGGGATTAATTTTGCAATTTCGCCTTTCGCTGAATCAAATAAAGTGTTAAAGTGAAAACTATCAAAGTGAAAGCGGGAACATACCAATGCCACTTGTGCTGCAGCATAGACTCTCTTGGGAGAGGGAATTGGAAACAGCATTGCACCAACAATGTAGATAGCTGTTGCAAGGAGATTGAGAACTAAACTCCAAGGCTTAGTACTCAGACCGGAAATCAGTTTCGATTGTCCTCTGACAATGATGTCCCCGAGAGACAAATAGTTAAAAAATGCACGCTGGAGTTCCGGCCTCCATTCATCGGGCGATGCACACATCACTTTGTGGAGGGAATCGGCCATCACATTCATCGTAAACGCCATTGGCTGCAACCCGAACAAGGTTATAACTTATAAGTTGGGGGGGGGGGGGTGTTATTTTTGTAGAACTCGAAGTTTAGGAGTGAAGTGCATTTTGCCCTTTTTTTCTTTTGTAACGATGAAATGTTACTCTTCATTGCATGAAAATACGATTATCAAACATAATTTGTCTTTCCTAAGAGCTTCAAGGACTTTTAAGCTGGAATAATCACAAGTTCACGATTGTTCATGTGATCAGACCTTTGGAGTTCATCATACATGACTTTTTGATTGTGATTATACCGAGACTTGGAGTTCTGAGGCTTCCTATGAACCACCGAGACATATATTCTCTTGCCGAAATCGTGATTATACCTTGCGTAAATTGTAGAAATGTTTGGTATATTTCATCACTGTAGCTGTATCATCAAGATTCAGATGGCTAAAGAGATTGCAAAGAAGTGCAACATCTTGTAGAGCCACAGTCATTCCCCCTCCGGTTATCGCGTGTCTCATGTTCAATGCATCCCCTAAAAGAATGGCTCCGGGCGTCAGCAGGGGCGCTGCTGGCATGCAACTGACCGGCATTGTCCTAATCCCACCTTTATCAACTGCTGATAAGAAAGCACTGCACATCTCAGGAGGAACCTGAAAAATAAAAAACTTCTATGGCATAAGAAAATAAATCTCCATATTCAAACTTCCCGCAAATTTTTAAATGTTAATTTGGACTTAACTTGCAATGGAGCCATAAACCTAGTATATTGAAATTGCTATACAAATAATAAATATGAAATTGAAAATAGGACGATTTAAGGACCAAAACTTTTATGCGTATTGACAAAATCTCCAACGAAGGATGGAGAGTGGTTCTTAGCAGTTTGTGGGATTTGAGTCTCGATAATGAATTACGAAAGAGATTTTGTCTCGTAATGTTCATCATCTCAAAAGCAGATATTGAAGAAATGCATTATGTATAGTATAGACCAAAAACTGGAAAGACAGACCTGTGGAGCCACCACATTTTTGAGGAAAGTCGCCATTTGACCATCGGAGATGGAAGGTAGTTTTGGTCCGGTGATATTGATTATAAACCTCACCTCGCTGCTACTGATAGCATAAAATACGATAGTCGATGGATTTCCCATAATAGCATTTCCATAGTTCCGGTGAGGAACTTCACAGTTCTCTACCGTCAAGCAAACGAAATGAGATGGTTTGCTTATCTGCAAAAGAAGGCAATGAAAATGATCAAAAGTTTCATAAAGTTAGCCAGGGCTGCAAAGAAGGCAACACTATATAGGTAGTTGATACGGAAAAGTAAAAGTGATTTTGAAAAAATGTGTTTTCGATTGAAAATGGGTCATTGTGAAAATTTTCTAAAATTGTGATCCATAAAGTAGAATGGAGTCTTAAAACGTATCCCAAAACAACTTACTGTACTTTTGATACCTTGAGTTTGAACTTTTACTATTTTGATCTCTTCATTTGTATTTTGTTTTATAATTTTACGCCTTCACCGCACATGTAAGCGACTCCATAAACAATTAATGGCTTGCACGACAATAATTGGATTTGTCAAAAAAATTGGGAACTTATAGACTAATTTTGATGAACGTTGAACAAAAAGAATGACACTGAAGGCTGTTTGCAAAAATTGAAAAAAAGCATTCTTGAGCTTTTTGCTGGATTTAAACTGTTTTTGCTATTTGCTTTCACTGCTTCTGATTCTGCTTCTTTTAAAAAAAGCTGAAAATAAGCAAAAACTAAAAGCATGTCTTTTACAATTAGCTTCTTCAATTTCTTTTACTTTTTAGCAAGTTTTGCAAACAAACTTAAGTTTAACTTTTTAGCCACTTTTACAACTTTTTTTTATAAGATTCAGCATTTCTTTTAAAGCATAAGTTTTTGAAAACAGGCCTTGAATTAGTGATGAAAATAAGCTCGGACCAAAATTATCCTGCGTATGAGAGAAGACAATCTATATACCTTTGGTTTCGCTAGAAGTTTTCGAAAATTTGAAAAACAACCATCACAAACTATTGTAAGAGGAGCATATGCTGTTATTTCTTGGCCAACGCTTGTCTTGTAACGTACGCCTTTTATTTCTCCATTTTCTTCGACTAGAGAAGTTACCGTCCCTTGCTCCAATTCAACACTGCGTGTGAATTTACACCGGATAAGCAATTTAAATCATGTCTCTACACGAGTAGCAAAATTAGTCCTGTAAATTGTAAAGGACAAACTTCTAATTTTTCATAAGTTAATGACAAATTCCATTGGAAACCTAAAAAATGGATGAGAAGTGGTATATGCTGGTCAACTTACCATCTAATTAGGGAATTTTCAAATTTTGGAGGTAAAATGACGATTTTTGTTCTTGGACATGTTAGGATTGAAAACGCTAACTCCTACTAATTTGCATAACTAAAATTGTCACATTATCTTAACTTATTGCACTAGAATTCCGAGTTCACCTAGCATAAAGTTGCAACTTCAATCCTATTGTCATGATAAGTCACGTTTTTTGGGTCTCACATGATAATTTTTCTTCCAAAATTGAAAATTCCCAAAGGTAACGTGACCTATGCATATACATTTTTGGTGATATTTGTCCCCAATCCACGAAGATTGATGTCCTTAAATTGTTGTAGTATACAAAACTAAATTTGTCACCCCTGGACAAATGTTGCAATTTTGACCAGTAGCCTAAGATCTCAAACATTAACTTTAGTACATACTATTAACATTAAAATCTAAATCTAAAAAGGAAGGAAAAAAGAACTTGTCTGTAAGAATATATCTTCTAAATTAGCATATGATTTTTTCTTATTTTATATTTTCTTGTATTTAACTTTGAATATTTTTTCTTGTATTTATCTATCCTTGTTTATAGTTTAGGGTTTACTTGTTTACCAAATCTATGTAACTCTCTATATATATATATATTACTTTGTAAGTCGGGTCCCTGTTAGCTACTTGCTTTCCTTCTGTAATATAACAGTTACTTCCAAGAAGAAAAAAGAGTACTTGAGAAGTGATGCAGCTTTTCTCCGCAATTTTTGTACAAAACGACCATGATGAAAGCTTCTTCCTGCCACATTGACGTCGTATTTTTCCAAGGGAAAAGGAAGTTTGATACTCTTTCCGTCCTTGTAAATTGCATATCCAAGCACCCGTTGAGCATCTATCTCGCATACACAATCTGTAATTACAAGCAAGCATATGTAGAATACATAAGTTCTAGATTGATTTTTCTTATGATTCGACTTCATCAGGAACGGATTCAGGGTTGAAGTATCAGGAAGGGGGAAAATTGCTATTTTATTATGATGTGGTCCAAGTTAGGGGTTTGTGTCAGAGTTGTCAAGAATGGCCAGCACTTCTTAGAGTGTTACTTGCAAAATTGAGTCCCACCTATGACACAAAAGAATAGACCAATATGTTGTCAAAGTATGATTCTGCCCAAAAAAATGTATAAAATGAGGTTATCTATATATATGTGAATCATAGTCATCAGTTTTGAGTTTAGCTAACCCGCTAACTATGACATGCATGTAAGTCGACATTGAGCCTGTTAGGGATTATGCCCTAAAAATCCAATTGTATGATGCATTTGTTATTGATTTATGAAATTATTCTTTTACAAGTTATGAGCATACTTAAAATTATACTATAAGATAGATGTAGTCCATAATTACATATGATAATCCAAATGGAAGTGTTGTTCCATGGGAAAAGATTTGGATTATTTTTTCATATGTGATTATAAATGGGTTGTAGTCGGTGATAAGAATGAGCGTCTTATCTGCTAAAGACTACAATATACTATATTTGATGATTTGTCTTAATCATGGGAATAGGGATTCCAAATGTATAGTATATTCGTGTAAATCAATGAGATTGAAACACTGAACCGGACCAATCAAATTATTTATTTTGACTACTATCGAAAATAAATAATTTTGAACAATAACTCTTAATCCTATGATTCTCGTGGACTAATGCATCTAGTGCACATTGCTTTGATGTATTTAGAAGTGAGGTTTTCGGTGGCCAATATACTTTATACATTGGGTAATGACATAAAAATATGATTGAAAAGTACATTCATATGGAATCTATAATCTCCATGAGAGATAAGATATATCCCCTATAATGGATTTGCAATGTTCAACTTTTCTAAAAACTTTGGCCAAAGTGTTTCAAGTGAAGTGTCACTGAAATTATATGAAAAATAGTTTTTCATTTGGAAAGTTGATAAGAAGCAAATAGAGCATTATATGATAAGATGTGAGAAATAAAATAATAGTAGTCTTAATTTTATTTCTTCGCGGATATTTAATAGAGGAGTTAATGAAATATTTCTTTACGAAAGAATGAGAACTCAAGAATAAATTGAAATTAATTTTAGAGTGCAATAATATTTATTTAGTGGAATTAAATATTATTAAGTAGTATTAAATATTATCATGTGATGATAATTTGATTTAATCTACTTGGAGCTAAAATTAATTTTCCCTAAGGTCCCTTCGCAAACCTCAAATTGAAACTCTATGAATAAATACTAAAGTATCCATTAGATGAATAAGTTTGAACTTAGATGAAAAATTAATGTGGGAAATATGTTTGGAAAAAGATATTTAATTAAATAATGATTTAAGTAAAAGGAAAAAGAAATTTTTTAAAAAATAAAATTATATTTTTTGAACAATAACGCGCGTGAACAGTACGCGCGTACTGTTCACGCGCGCCGCCTGCTGAAACTCGTGCCAGGCGGCCGGCACCAGCTAAAATGGGTTTTCCTTTTTCACCCCACCAAGTTTTCTTTTTCTTCTTTAACAACCCCACTTGATTATTTTTAAATCAAATTTCATCTTTTTTCACCTTATATAAAGGGGTATCATTTCCAAGTTCAAATACACCACACAAAAACGAAAGCAAGTAGTTCTTGTATATTTTTACGAGAGCAAGCTAGCTTTTAAGAAAATAAAATTCCTCTTACGGAGTTTTATTTTAGTAGTATTTTTGGAGCCCACACTCCCAAGTTTGTTGAGGCATTGCGAAGAAGGTTTTGCGGTGAACGAGTTCTTCTTCTACCGGCAAGTTCCAATCTTCGGTGTAAGGTTTGTTTTCTTCATTTTCAATTATTATTGTTTTATAGTTATTCAATAATTGATTTTAAAGTGTTTAATTATGTAGTCTTTTAATTGTTAGCTATAGATAGGCAATAATAATCATTAATTAAAGTGTTTAATTAATTTCTTTAAACCATAGTATGTATGATTTATTTTTGATGTCATGCATATACGCATAAGAGCTAAGTCTCTATTTTAATTCCGCTGTGTACCAATTTGGGTTCGATTTTGAATCGATTTCCCAACAGAGCCATCTTTATTCTAAGAAGCCCGACTAATTTTTCATTTATTTTTTAATTCTAGACGAAGAGGGATACTCTGACCCGACAAATCCGAGCCGATACTTTTTAATCATGGTCACACTAGAAATGACAATGGGGCGGGTATGAAGTGGGTTTGGCAAAACCCGCTACTCGCCCCATTTAACTTTATTGATATCCGCAACCCGCCCACCCCACTTTCTGCCCTGCCTGACCAAATACCCGACGGGTTTGGACTTTACCCATTAAACCCGAATGAGTTATAAAAATTTATTAATTAATCCATCCAACATGCAATCATTCGACCCGAATCCAAATAATCCAACAACTAATAAACTTACAACATAGACAAATATTATAAAAATCTACACAATTAATAATCAAATCACATTCATAAGTGTGGACAATATAAAACCATATCAATACGATACTACACTAATCAATTTTGGTTCACAAATTAAATGTAATAAAAAAAAAAAAGTTAAGTTATGCAAACTTTAAGTTATGTTGAAGATATTAAATAAAAGTTAAAAATCAATTTATTATAACAATATTAACGGGGCGGGTTGCACCATACCCATTACCCGTCCCATACCCTGTCGGATCATAAATTTAAAATTCATAACTCACCCCATAACCCATTTAGTGTACCCAAACTCGCTCCGACCGGGACGCGTTCGGGGCGAATACCCATCTAACCATGTTCCATTGTCATCACTAGGTCACACAAACTCTATAAGACTCCAAATAAAAAGAGAAAAGTCACAACTTGTAACAGATTGGAATTAAATCTAAGACCTCCACAAATGAAAACTGATACAACTAAACTTATAAGCCTTATAGACAGAAGCCCAATTAAATATTAAATCATATCAAATGGACTTTTATTCATAAAATTTCCGTGATAGCTAAGAGTAAGGTACATCACAATAAGAAAATACGGCCAAATTTTATAACTTAAAAAGTTTCAATTATCTTCAACTTTGATGGATAATAGAAAGTATAACCAAATTAAAATGTATTTTATGCAAAAGAAATTGTTAACTTTGAATTAATTTTATTTTAGAATGGTGAACGATATTTTTAATAACAAAAATCTATAATGAATTGTATTGAAAAATTTCTAGAACTTTTCTCTTAGCATAAGTAATTAATCAACCATTAATATGTGAAGTAAATATTGTTGTACGACCAGACATGCATGTATAAGTAAGCAAGTTTTTCCATTTCAGTAACTTTCATAAGATGAATTTATAGGAGTGAGAGAGGTTTAAAATGATGAAATTTGTAGGAGTGAGAAGAATTTGAAATCCTTGGATTATTATTTATATTACTTATCCCGGATATCACTGTAGGGTATAAATGGGAAAAATTGCAAACTTAGTCACATAGAACAGATTTTTTCGTCTTTTTAGTTCTGCTTGTTAAAAATTAGACAAAAACTGTTAAGTCTTACTATGGTCTAGCACATGGTAATTACTTAATGTCATTACCCCCTCCGTCCTACCCCGCGTATTGTGTTAAATTCGCAAAAGAATTCACTTTTTGATTAAAGTTTGGGGGTTTAAGGTGGTAAACATAAGGGGGTATTTATGCAATTTATACAATCGTTCCTAGATTATTAAAGGCGTCTGCATGCTACTTGTGAAATTCCATCAGTTTTCTTAACAGAAGAAACCGAAATTGCAAAAAGAAAAGAATTCTACATGACTATTTTTGCAACTTTGGAAACAAGGGACTAAAATTGGAATAGACCCCATCTTATGAGACCAATTTCTCATTTTTTCCGTATAGCATAATTTCAAATAAAATCGAGAATTTTAATGAAATTTGATTAGAAACATTACCACATTTAAATTTTAAAATATTATTTAATATATATATAGACACAAACACACATTCAGAGGCAGGGTTTTGTGGGGGGGGGGGGGGGGGAGCGGATGGTAGGAGCACGGATAATGCTATGGTGGACCGAGACCAATGGTCTCAATCCACTTTTCATCATTGAATCCAATGGTGAAAAGTGGACGAGGACCATTGGTCTCGATCCACCATAGTATCACCCTAGGAGCACACGTTCCCCTAAACTTTGAGAAAAATTAAATTTTTGCCTATAAACTTTTGCCATTTAAAATTTTGCTCCCCCAAAATCTAAAAGTATCTAGTTTTGACCCCTTTTTTTTGTATTCGTCCCCTCGAACCCCAAATCTTGATTCCGTACAACAATATATATATATCTATTGAATATTTGCTTTTTTCTTACCCTCGAGCCCTAATTCGAGTAATTTCAAATATCCAGCAGGTTGTAGAATTTCACCAACCATTTTATTAGGCTCACTCAAGTTTCTTTCGATCAAATGTACATGACGTCCAGCCTAATTAAAAAAAAAACAATATCAAACTCAATATTCCATGTGTTCACACATTAATATTATGCAAGTTAAAAAAAACATAAATATTATGCAAGATAAAAAAAGGTCCAAACAAATTTATTTGGTGAAATGAAATTAATGTATTATAGAATGCTCTAAAGAAATTCTAAAACAACTAGCGGAATGATTGAAAAATACAGATAACACAAGTTACTACTTACTAATTATACATAGTACAATTTTTTATTACGTCAAATAATTAATAAATTAGTAAACATAAGTTACGGATGACAAACTTAAATGATAATAATATAATGGGAAAAATCACATTTTTTGTTCCATATGTTTGGCACTTTTCAATTTTGATCTCATTCATTACAGAATTCTCACGTTCTATCCTGTAACTTTGGAAAGTTCTCACATTTGGTTCCAACCAAATTTTCTATCCAAATTTTAACGGTCAGTTCCGTTAATCAATTTTTTGACCAATGTTTTTGGGAGTTTTTGTGTGAGAGTGACACGTGATATTGGCTAGAAATATTGTGATATTGAATAGAATCCGTGTGTAAGTGGATTCACACATGAATTCTCCCCAAAAAAAACTGACCAAAATATTGACTAATGAAACTGACCGTTAAATTTTGGATGAAAAATTTGTTGGGACCAAATGTGAGAATGTTTCAAGGTTAGAGGACATAATGTGAGAATCTCGTAATGAATGAGACGAAAATATAAAAAAAGCCAAACATATGAGACCAAAAATGTAATTTCCCCTATTATAATATTAATATAGCCAAAAAAAATTGTCGGATATAATTTATAAATTGTCGAATAACATTATATTCCAATAATTACTACATATAATACTATCTTCTTACCATGCTTCAGAAATGGAACTAATGCATTGTAAGATGTTTAACAAATTTAAAAAGATTAGTAAAACTATCAAAATAATATCATAGATACAAATCCACTAACTAGTACATATAATAACTCTTTTTGCATCAATTAATAAAATAATTTAGAACAGTCATTCTATACATGTATAAAAATACATCTATTGAGATCGAAGGTGTTCGGGTGAGCTTATAACTCCTCAAATTATTTTATAAGATATTTAAAAAGTTATAAGCTCAATAAAAGTATAGGATTTTTATAAGATGTATGTTAGAAGCCTAAAAGCTCCATAAATGTAGGTCATTACAAACATTAATTCCATGATTTTATCGTATCCAAGTATTTGAAAACTTATTTTTAAAATTAGATTTAATATTTTATAAATTCTAAAAACATCTTATAAAAATGTTATAAATTAACAAATCAGGTCTCGAGACAGCAATTGTTCGATATAATTAACATCCAACACATATAAACCCATTTTTGCTGAATATTATCCTTGATAATTAATATGTCTCGATTCGACCGATAATATCATATTACTAACCTTGCCAAAAGTACAAGCCAGAGCAGAACCAGCAACTCCACCTCCAACAATGATCACATCACCCTTAATCCTGCTGCTGCTCTCTGAGTGCTTCTTTTGATCATTTGAATTTCTGCACAAATTTTTCACATTGTTCAATATTCTATTTTTAATAATGTAATTTTTGGGCGGATGATGGAAATTAGTTGATAAATATTGCATTTTCCCTTCTGGTATCAGATTCCGATGTGGGGGATGGTCATATATAATTAGCTCGTTCAAAAAGTTATTTATTTTATGCATGGGAAAAAATAACTTTTCTGTACTGTATATGTAATGAAAGCGATAGTCCAGCTTACCAAAAAAGGAAAGCTATAGTCCTTGACGTGTTAGAAATTGTTAGAAAAATACAACGAAAATAAATGTAACTTTCAAGGCTCTGAGGCGCGTAAGTCAATAATTCATGTATTTTGAAAAGTAATATAATTAGATACGTGAATTTACTAAATTCAATGAACTTTATGAAAATATTTTAGATACTTTAAATTAACAAAATTTAATTTGATAAAAAAAAATTAAAAGTATATAATTTGAAGCATATCCAACATGACGTGTCCCATTAATAGCAAGAGTAATTTGGTAAATAACTAAATTACTTAAAACAATTATGATGATAATATTAATATATTATAATTAAGTGGGCTAGTTGTAAAGATTTAGGCTCATAGTCCACCAGAGGTTCTATAAATAGTCCATCCAGCTCATTTGGAAAGAAGGTTGGAGGATTTCATATAGAGAAAACACTCTCTATGAAATTGCCCGATTAAGCTTCTCTTGAGCGAGTGCAGTTCATATTCAAACAACTTTGTTTTTATTCTGTCGTGTGTCAGATCGAATTCCCTTTCCACGTGTTCCTCATGTAATACACGTTTTAATCCCACATCAGTACTGATTTTGCCATTTTAGTATTTTATTGAAATGAGAGTTGAAAACTGAATAAAATTATAATATTCATTCTTTTGTTTTCCTACGTAGCTTAAAACTCTAAAAAAAATAACACAACATCGATGCATGTGCATGATTCTTTCAAGTACATGATATTAACAATATTTTTGTAATTTTTGTACAATAGTTTGTTTAGATTGGTTTCATGACATTTTTTGGTTTATTTGTAATATATTAGACGTTTTTAATGTTATCAACTTGATTTATTGTAAATATTTTGTTTAAATATTTATTGAAAGAATTCTAAACACTTTCTAAACTCTTGCTGGACGGCTGGACCCACTGTATGCGTTTCGGTTCTTTTGCAACACTGTGGTGTAATATATTAATTTTTTTTTTTGAAGAAATGTAATATATTAATATTATATACTATTAAATACTAGACATTAATTGTCTTTAATTAACTGCAAAGAAAATAGTATATCATATTTACAGACAAAGGTCTACATATTGTTCATCGATTATTTTAATGTCTACCATGAAATGAACATATATATATATATATATTCATGCCATAACTGAACCGGAACGAATTTTCTATCCTACAATGTTGTACCACAAACATCATTATGGGATTGACAAGTGTCTAATTATAAAAAACTATTAATAATAATTCAAATTAAAAGGACACTTGTCAATTCCACAATAATGTAACACCATTGTGATAAAAGATCGGTTCCGTAACTGAACCGACAGTGGACTCATGCACAAGAATACAAGATCTTTAAGCCCATGTTTGGTTGTTTTCTCATTTTGTCTTTTTTTTTTCCATTTGAAAATGAAAATATCCACTTTACTCCGTTTTTAACTAAAAATATTCTCATTTTCACTTTAATATTTACAACTAATTTCAATTATTTTCTCAAAATTACATTTCACATCACTTTTCTTTACTTGCTTTTTATTATTTTTCTCTCTCCTCTTCTATTACTTCTTTTTAACCCTCACAATTTTATCAAATTTCTCTCTCTTCATCTAATTATTACTTTTCAATCATTTCACACATCATAAATCACTAATTTCAACCATTTTTAAAACAAAACCACACACACCTACTTTTTTACTTCTTGCACATAAAAAAAAATGTATTCCTCCATACATTTTTTAAGAAGACTATTGAAATTGAATTGAAAACACATCCAAAGTGAATTGAAAACACGTCAAGAATAATTCTATTACTATAATGTAAATAGACATAAAACTAATGAGCTCTTGAAAAATAATATTATTGTAATCCACTTATGTTTATGAAAAAAATAATTTATCAAAAAAAAAATGTTTATGAAAAAATAATAACAAAACATATTTTTATTTCCGCATGTCTTTTGTGCCTATAAAGTATAAACATTCTATATAACAACATCAATACTATTTCATTCCTGCATATAAAAATTCAAAATATAATATCTAAACCATCCAAGCGTTTTTTCATTTCCACACCAATATATATATAAAGACAAAAACAATGAAATGATAATGAAATTAAAATACAACTATTCAGGCCTAAATTTTCAACACGGGCGAAATTGTTTTCCTACATGAATTTTTTTATTAGCCCAAACGTGACTTTTTTGGAAACTTTTATTCAAATTGGTAAAATAATTTATTTTTAATGTTAAATAAGGATGGACGCATTACTTTGGCGTTTTGCACCATTTAATGCTTTTGGAAGTTTGTAATTTTTTCTCTAAAAATGATTGAGTGAAAGTTTGAGAGGACATCTCTGTGTCAGCAGAAGAAGCACGTGAATGCCTAGAAGTTTCTCCCAATTATCTGTTCTTGAAAGTGAAACTACAATGATGCACATTTTTTTGTTTTTTTTGATACGTACAATGATGCACATGAATACCTAGAAAACTGAAATTGTAATATTTATAAGATGGGGATGTTGGTGTGTGTTTCTTCGCAAAAAATAAATTGACGGATTCGAATCGTCGATCCAAATCCTGCAATAATTTTTAACTTAAAATTATCTTTTAATCCCTTCTTATATTTGCTATGTGGTGATTTTAGACTTCAAATTACTAATTTGGGATTGACGTGAATGAAGGAATTAATCAAGAAATAGACGTTAATCAAGCAATTAAGAATTTGGGAACAAATCATACCTCCATGAAGAGCATTTTTTCGTCAAATTTCCTTGATTAAACCTTTAGATTACAACTGAGAATTACAACTAAACACTTATTTAAAGAGAATTAAACCTAATTATGCCTAACACACAAGGTGTCATCTCTTAAACGTACTCACGAAATTCCGCCCTGGGCTACCCTTCGACAAGGCAAATCGATCGCCCATCTAGTTCTGGGGCCACGCTTTAAGTCACAAGCTTTTAGTCCTTCCGCCACGGGTAGTCCCGATCTCCTGGGGATTTTTCCTGCCTTGGATCCATGCAGCCCTTTTTATCTCTCTTCGCCAATCGACTTTGCTTGGAACAATTCGAGCAAGCCCCCCAATGGCTCGATTTGGGCCGTTGATGCATTTCCTTGGTTCAAGCGACTGGAACAATTTCATTGAAAATGGGAAGGTAACCGAATTCTAGGGCTAATTCGAATGGCCTGTTACCCCATCCTTTCCTTCGATTCGAGCGGGTGATGACGAACACATTGGTGTATTCATGGCACCCTACCTATAACTTCTTTGTTTTCCCACGAGGGTTCCAAACTGTGACTCTAGAGGATATCGCTCTTATCACCGGATTATTTCTTGACGACATATGTCTCCCAACTGGGGAGGTGGTGGATGATGCCCCTCAGCTATTGGAGGCCGCCGAGCAATGGTTAAGGATACATGGAAAAGGCAAAGGTTCGAACATTGCATATACTAATTTAGTCAAACATTATATTAACTCCTCATATCTTGTTACACAAGTCGAGGAGGTATTATTCCTTAATTTTGTCTTCTCCCGACTTCATGAACTCCGGCTGTGCCGTTAACAAGACCTTCATCACCCTGTTTGCCAATATCTCTGCAACTCTGGGACCGCTCGAATTGGCACCCCCTCCTGTTGGCACATTTCTACCAGATGATGTTCCACTTACATCGAGACCCCTCGAACGCCAATAGGTTATCGGGCCCTTTTTGGTTATTGACTTGCTGGGCCTTTTTATACTATCTAGAGTTGCTCAACATTAGGTCTGCGGAGGCCCTCGAGGAGCTTATTCGAGCAGAGATTCAACGTGGTCCGAAGAGGATCTTGGGGTACCAGTACAAACCTATTTCATCTTGGGTTTGCTATGGAGAGGCCACCATAAACTTGCTGATCCCCCTCAAACAGGTATCTTACCTCCTGGTATTGAGGACAGTCTTCAACCCTATTCAAATAGGGATCTGGTGCCCCTTTTCGAGTTGAGACATGGGCAAGAGACAGCCCATTGGGCCCATGCTGCTTTACTCGTCTGGTTAAGGACCATAGATTCCCTTAACCTCTGCACCAATGATCAAGGCTACTGGAGGTCGATTATTTCTTCTCGAGACCTCCTTTTGGCAGATAATGTACCCGGCGTCGAGCTTTATAATCCTCAGGTAATCTTACTTAATATTTAGAACGTCATTTTTTTTACCCTGTTTGCTTATTTCTTCTCACTCGATCACATATGTTTGCATTTTCAGCTCTGTTCACGACAGTTTGGTATAAGCCAAAGCTTTGTCCTGCCATTCCTGGGCACATTGAACCGCCCTTGGTCTGATAGGAAGTACCATCCATCTACTTCTCATCGAGCCAAGGCAGAGGCTACCATTCGAGATAAAACTTCCTGCAAGATGCCTTTTTTTTTTATCCCCGCCTTCTGCAGGGTCTTCGAGTGGAGGCTTGTTTCCTCAATTTCTGGAACTCAGTCTTGAGTCATTTTTACTAGAGACGGATCATTCGAAAGCAGATCACTGTCCTTTGGAAACTTCTTGACGGTGTTGTCAATTTATCCCCGATTTCGAAAAACCTTTTGTCTCAGGTATTAACACCTTATCCTCTTTTATTCTAATGTTTCGAATGTTCTATTTACTTCGCACCTGATATATCCCCCTTTTTCTTATCTCATAGGATTCAGATTACATCATCCCTTATGCCCTGACTTCTGGGTGGAGATTCGACCAAGGTGACGTCCTAATCAGAGATGTTCAAGGATCATCTCCCACTAACCAAGAGCCAGCCCAATCATCCATGCAAGTGCAAAGGGCTGAAGCTCCCCCTGTCGTGGCCGGAACTGATCTTCCCGCAGGTCCTCTCATTGAAGCGGGGTTGCTTCCCGAAGTCCCTGCTTCTGTCACTCGAAAGCGTTGGGCACTTAGGGCTCCTCGAGTTATGCCTCCTAAGCTGCGGAACGAGGACGAGGAAGAAGAAGAGGACCCATTTTCTCTCAACCATGATGCTCGCAAACGCATCCGTTTGCAAAATTTCTCGAGGTTCAAGGTTAGTCTTTTATTATCTTTTAACACCCATTTTTTGCCGCTGTATTTCTTTAAAGTCACTCATAAGCATTATTCTTGTAGAGGTCGATTCGAGAGAGGGAGAGCCACAATCTTAGATACCAATCACAGAAATGCCCCTGCCTGAGTCTTTTCCAAAAACCCTTGTTGACCATGATCAAATGGTTCTTGATACAGGTGAGCTTCCTCGAAGGTCTTCCGTTGTACTTTAATCTTTTGGAACGTTTTTCTTTCTAATTTTTGAAACACATTGTTCATCCTTAGCAGCAACGCCTGGTGATGAACTTTATAATTCTCTTATTCGAGCGGAGACCATTGATAGTCCAATGGAGATTATCTCCAGTTCTTCAACTATCCGACCTTTAGGTAATTTTAATTATTTTGCAAACTTATTAATTTCTTAGATTTCGAGTCATTGGATTATGCAAGTAAAGTCATTATTTTTTCTTTTAGGGATTGTTTTGACATCCTCTGATGGAACCCTAGTTATTTCGAGTTTTGCCATCTTCCATTCGATTCTCCTTGGCTTTGCCGATGGGAATCTCGTCTACTATATTTGTAGACCCATATATTTTTAGCAGGCTCGAAACAAATCATCTGGGCGGATTGACTTCCAAACCTTATCAGGTCCTTCTCAAGTTATACCTTCTCCTGTCCATATCGAGGAAATCAGGGATGACCAAGTTTCAGTTATTCCGTTCCAGTTTATATCAGACCCATCCTCCTCGACTTTGATGGTTCCTGTTGCAGCTTCTACCTCTCAGAGGGAAGGTATAATCTTGGGAACATCTTTTTTATTTATATAATTTCTTTTTGTCGATTCATTTTTATTAATCTCAGGGACTGAGGAAGCCTCCGAGGAGATCATGACTGACCCAATTTCTACTCCTCCTTTTGAATCGCCATCTGCTGCATCTTCTTCGAGCATAGTATTAGCCACCACATCTTTGCCCGAAGGTATGATTTAAACTTCGTTTTACTTTTCATATTTTCTCTTGTCTTAATATCATTTCAAGTAACATATTTTATAGTCTTATAATGCAGACACCTTGGAATTTTCCAAGGTAGGATTCAATGAAGTGCTCTATGATATAAGGCTTCGGCCTTATGATCTTGAATTAATGGATAGATTGCACTTTTTCCTAGACGAAGCATCCTCAAGACTAGCCGAATCGTGGCAACCCATCTTTCAATCAACCCATCTTCTTCTCTCCATGCTTCACTTGCTCAAGGCTTCAATCATTTCAAGGCGGAAGTGTCTTCTTCCCATACCCAAAAGGTGGATCAACTTCGATGCCCAGGCCACCATTCTAGAAAATACTCGGGTTAATCATTTAAGAGAGATAGCTTCTTTGGATGCACAGATAGCCCATCTCCAAGCTGGAAGGGATCAACTTGCCAGCTCGGTCGATAGTATTGAAGAAAATTTGGCAGCTCTTAGTGGCCAAATTGATCACTTGAACCGGCAATTCGAAGAAGTTGCGCAACCGGCTCTGCCCGAAAGAGATGCCTTTGAATCTGCCTTAGATATTTTATCTACTTCTTTGAATTTTATTAAGTCTTAAATTACTCTCGAAACATGTAACTGACAATTTTTCTTGACTTCTTTTATCTAAAATTAATTCAAGAAGTTTTTTCCTATTTCGGGTATTTTTTTTTAATATAACTTGTTTATGAGATTCTCACATTGTTGACATATATTTCCTTAAATGTCTTGCATTTAACGCTCACCTATAATCTTCTCCCCTCAGATAATGAAGTTTATATGAATTACTGGATAACTTTTTCGAAATTAAAAATGGCCCTTCCCAATTAGGTGAACATTTTCCATAAAAATGATCCTTCGAACCTTCCGGAAATATCATTTCCCACACTACGTCCCCTGTTTCGAAGGATCTCTCTTTAAATCCCTTGTTATAACTTTTCTCAGTCTTCTTTTTCTGAAGTTCAATTTGTTGTAAAGCTAATACTTGAAATATTTCCAATTTTTCAATGTTCACGTTCTCATCATATTCTTTGGCTGTGAGCTGTGTTTGCTCTAAAATCCTCTTCGATTTCACTTTGATTTCCATCGGTATTACCGCCTTGTGGCCATAAACCAACTGAAAAGGGGATACCCCAAGACTATCTTTCTTAATCTTCCTTAGGGCCCAGAATTCGTGCCAACTTCTTGGGTTATTCCTTATCATTTTCGAAATGCAGCCCTTAATTAATTAATTTGATGATTCAGCTTGTCCATTTGCTTGCGCGTAATATGGCGTAGAATTTATTAGCTTTATGCCAAATTGGGTCAAGAATTCGAGCATCTCCGAGCTATTTAACACTCTAGCCTGATCGAATGTTATAGATTCTGGAATCCCGAATCTAGTTATAACATTTTCTTTTATAAAGTCTATCACATGTTTCGATGTAATATTTTCGTAGGCTTTCGCTTCGACCTATTTTGTAAAGTAATCGGTTGCCACTAAGATATAACTGTGCCTTTTAGATGAGGCCGGTTTGATTTCACCAATGATATCCATAGCCCACCCTCGAAATGGCCATAGTTTGATTATTGAATTTAATTCGACCGTGGGCTGCCTTAGAATTTTCCCAAAATTTTGACACTGTCTGTAGCCTTTAGCATACTGTATAAAGTCTCGAGATATTGTGGGCCAGTAATACCCATACCTATGTATCAAGATCTCATTTTCTGGCCTGCTTGATGAGCCCCACAGACACCTTCGTGTGTTTCTGCCATTGCGATCAGGGCATCTTCTAAATCGAGACATTTTAACAAAATCCCTTCAGAATCTTTCCTATATAATTCTCGTCCATCATAGAAATAATGGTGAGCCATTAATTTTAGTTTATTCGTAAAACCTCCTTTAGATGGATTTTTGAGGTAATCAATGATTTCGAGACGCCAATCATCTTTTTCTTTCATAATATCAATTTTATTACCACGTATCTGCCGCTCTTTGAAAGGTATCAAGACCCTTAATTCGAGTTGGATTGCCGATTCGAGTAAAATGGGGTCAACTTTATACCCCAATGCCATTTGGGCCAAATCGTTTGATATTTAGTTATTTTCTCTTGGGACATAACTAATGTTAATAGACTTAAAACACTTAAATAACTCGTGAACTCGGGCAAATGAGGATATTGCCAATGGGCTTACGCATTTAAATACTCCCTTTACTTGATTTATAATTAACTGGGAATTGCCATTTAATTCAACATTTTTAGCATTCATTGCGAGTAGTACTTCTAATCCCAGAATAAGAGCTTCGTACTCGGCTCTATTATTCGCGCAATCTCCTTCGATTTTTAGCGTACATCTTGGTTATGACCTTACTAGGGGATATGATGTATATCCCAACTCCCGCGCTATCTCGAGTATTGGATCCATCAAAATATAAATCCAAGGAACTAAGTCCATGAATCCAATTTCGAAGATATCTGATATTTCTCCTATTTTCGAAGGATGATTAGCAATGAAATCTACTAATGATTGTCCTTTTATGACCTTTTGGGGCACATAAATCAAATCGAATTGTAACAAGTTGAAGCTCCACTTGCTTAACCGACCTTTTACGAGAGGTTGGTTCATCATAAATTTAATGACATTTGTCGGTGATACAACTTCTATAAGATATGCTGAAAAATAGTGTCTTAATTTTACGGAGGCAAAATAAAGACTGAGACACCATTTCTCGATCGAAGCATACCTTTTTTCAGCATCATTTAATAATCTGCTCAAATAAAAGATTGTCCATTCGAATCCCCTATCATTTTCTTGTACTAAAAGACATCCAATAGAACACTCTGCTGCAGATATATATAGCCTTAACTTTTTTCCTTTTCGAGGAGGAATAAAAAATGGAGGTTGGGTTAAACATCTTTTTATGGATTCGAAAGCTTCTTGCTGTTTTCCTCCCCAAATGAAATTTTCTCCATCTTTCAATCGTAAAAGTGGCGAGAATGCCTCAGTTTTTCCTGCTAAATTTGATATGAACCTTCTTAGGAAATTAATTTATCTCAAAAAATGTTGTAACTCCTTTTTATTTTCTGGAGGTTTAGCATTCATGATTGCTTTAGCTTTATTTCGATCCACTTCGATACTATTATGGATTAAAAATCCTAAGAAGTTCCCAGCTTTTACTCCAAAAGCACATTTCAACGGATTCATTTTTAAATTAAAACACCTCATCCGTTGAAAGGCTTCGATTAGATTTGATATGCTCCTGATGAGTTTGTGCCTTGACCACAATATCATCAATGTATACTTCCATCGACTTCCCAATAAGATCATGAAACATATAATTCATAGTCCTTTGGTAGGTTGCCCCAACATTCTTTCAACCAAAAGGCATGACTACCCATTCGAAAGTGCCTATAGCACCTGTACATCGAAATGCTGTTTTGTTTCTATCTACTTCAGTAATTTTTAATTGATAATATCCCGAATATCCATCCATAAAGGACATGAATTGATATCTAGCCGCTGCATCAACTAAGACATCAGCCATCGGCATGGGATATTCGTCCTTTGGCATAGCCTTGTTCAAGTCTCTGAAATCGATACACAGTCGTACTTTACCATTTTTTTTAACTACAGGAACTATATTTGCTAACCATCCTACATATCTGGTGGGCCTAATAAATTTAGCCTGGACCAACTTTTCGATTTCCTCTTTAATTGCTCTCATTAAATCGGGTGATAACCGTCTTAGGGCCTGAATAATTGGCCTAAAACTAGGTTTTATAGGCAACTCATGCCTAGCTACTGCCATATCTATCCCCGACATTTCATGGTGAGCCCAAGCAAAACAATCCTTGTATTTATGTAACACTTCGATTAATTCTTCTTTTTTGTTTTGTTCCATTTTCGAACTAACATAAGTTACTCTTGGGTCGTCGAATGTTCCCAAATTAATCTCTTCTAATGGATCTTGGATGTCTTCCCTAATATCTTCATCAGGTTCCAAAATTCTTTCTTCAATTACATCTTCTATGTCTTCGTTTTGGTGTTCGAAATGATTAATATCATGTGAACTTGAATTTAAATCAAACCTTTCGGATAAGTTAGCACAATAAAAACACAATTTTGAATTAAGCCTTTCGCTTCCTATTTGTTTAAAAGCCTTATCTACTACAGGTGATTGTTTCGTCTCTTCCATCAATAAAATAAACAACTTTTTCGAAAACGACTAATCTAAGCCACTCCAGTTCGACTTGAGCTAGCTTCTTCATTACTTCTTTCGCAGACTGTTCTTCGATTTGTCCTTCTGCTTTGTCTTCTTCGCCATCTACTCCTCTATTCTTTTCGATGATTGGGCAAGATGGAGCCCTTCTGCCTTTTACTTCGAGGTCTTTGGCACAATACCTAGTATTCACAATTTGAGTGTCAACCAAATATGAATTGCTTTCGGCTTTTACCACTTCGAATTCGTCACCATTCCAACATATTAAAATTTGATGTAAAGTGGAAGGTACACAATAATTTTGATGTATCCAATCTCTTCCAAGTAACGCATTAAATGGTGAATTCGTATTTACCACAAAAAATACAGAATAAGAACTTTTAGATCCGACTCTAATTCGACATGGCAGGACACCCGACACTTTTGTCGCTTGCCCTGAAAAGCCATAGACTGCCACATCAGCAGCCACTAAATCTTTTGAACTTTTGCCTATCATTGCTAAAGTGTTTTTAGGTAACACATTAACAGTTTGTTAATCTTGATGCCCTCGATTTCGACTTGAATATAAAGCGGTTTCATATGATTATTATTAATCGTTTCCTTTGAAAACAATAATTTAATAAAATGTTCATTTTTCTTATTTTTCTTAACAGGCTTATGTTTGATAACTTCGAAACAGGATAAGTTATCTCTCTTTGGAGCCGTCAACGTCTCCAAGGTCTTTTTTTCCTCATCCAATTCTCCCTCTTTCGCATCGAATTCTGCTGGTAAGCATGGCACCATGTTATAGTCTTTCCCTTCTTTGAAATTCAGAGCCCTTCGAATAAAGGCTTCTTTTTCTTTAACTTCAACTTCATTTGTCGACTCCTCACCCAGCATATCGTCCAGAAGTATGTTCAAATCATCGTCTGATTTGAAATCTCCTAAGTTATCTTCACATCTGCAGTGGCATTCTTCTCTTGAAGGTTCACATCCTTCATTTGATCGCTCAATTGATCAACTTCTTTCTTGAACCTCCCGCTTCTGTGGTTCAGCCTCACTGGATCTCGGCAGCAGACGATTTCTCATGGGCCCTCTCTAAATTCCCTCTTCATTTGTTTTGGGTCGCTCCATCACTCACTCCGCTAGTTGAATTGAGAAAGCCACTTCTTTCTTGAACTCATCATCTTGACCTGGTTTTTTTATCTACCTTAGCTTTCAGAATTCCTGTAGCGAGTGCCTCTTCCTCAATTCTTATGTTGGCAATTACTACTTCTTGTTGCATCTCCATGGCAACAACAGCCCTAATATAAGCCACTTGTTGGGCTATAGTCTTTGGGTGACTGTCCTTTATCTTCTCGAGATACCCACGCTGTGCAAACCTCCTTAAACGGTTAAAGGGTGACTCTCTTCCTGCCTGGGAAAATTTCCATGTCCCTCGTCCTCGAAATGTCCTTTGATAAGGCATGGGCCCGGGGAATCAATTTCCCATCTCGTGCCTTGGCCTCTTATTTCACTGATCTACCTTCTGGTAAGTAGGAACCCCATTCAGATCATTTGGGATAACTTGCAGCCTTACCAATTCAAAGTGAAGTGCATCCGAACAATTGGTGCACAATGTTTTATGGAGTTTCACCAAATTGTTTACCACCTTTGGGGGAACTTCGAACTTGGTCTCGAGCGCCTATTTGTAAGTTTTTTCCTCATGTTTTTTATTTTCCTGCGATGGTTCGACTTTTACCTGTTTTTCTTTCATCTTTTCATCCTGGAACAATCCTAAGATCCGTTTCTCCGTAGAGAATAGGTTAATCAAGCTTCTTTTGAATTGTTTCACCACAAAGCGCCTAAAAATTTATCACTGATCGGTGGTATGGAGAGTATTTATATGCCACCTACACATCCCTTCGAGACCCTCGTCTTTGACCTTTGGAAAAGTCAGGATTCCCTCATCAATTAGACGATTGAAAGTCCTATTTGCCAACTTTGCTTCATTAGTTGCCTGAAAATCAACGTAATCAAGAGTATTAATTTCGAGATTCATAGCAGGAAAATGATCTTTATCTGTATTAGTCTTTTGAACATCAGGAAAGATAAGCTCTTTTGAATCTATCTTTTCTTGAATTAAATTTCGAAACAAAATAGAATCGTTGGTTTCATGTGAAAAAGCATTATGCCATTTACAATAAGGTTTTCCCTTTACTTCTGTTTTCGAAGGGATCCTATGTTTTTTATTTGCTAGCAACCAATCGAAGATTTGTTCAGTATTTGTTACATAGAAAGTGTAATTTTTTTCTTTTTTAGTTTGTTACGAGCCCGTGGCTACGCACTCTTTCTTTTCGAGAGCTCCACATTGATAAGGGGCCCTTTTATGAACTCTGCCAAATCAATTTCATAGGCATCTTCGAATGCCCATGAAAGGCCCACTTCGAAAGCATTCATGCCTTGATGTTTCCTATGACTCTCTTCCCTAAGCATATTTTCGTATCTAATAGCGCTTTCGGCCAGACTTCTAAAATGGGAAAAGGGCATAGCATCAAACCTTAACCTGTATTCGAAAGACATATTCTGCTGTGCTAATTGGACAAATTCAGACTCGGGTATATTAAGGTGACATTTGATTCTAGCCTCCTTCAAGCGTGAGAGGAATTCTTCAACCGAATCCTTAGTATTTTGCCTAATTTTAGCAAGAGAACTCATTGAAATCCCTGGATCCGTTCGAGCAAAATGGTTTTGAAATTGGAACTGCATTTCGTCCTAATTAAGTATGGAATTCGGAGATAGGCATATATACCAATTAAATGTGGACCCTGTTAATGAGCGAGGGAAAAGTCTTAGTTTGAGAAACTCTTGGTCTGAGGCCTCTCGACATTGATAAGTGAACCTAGACAAGTGCTCTAGAGCAGAAATATGATCATTTCCCAAAAATAAAGTAAAATCGGGGATCTTATAGTTTCGAGAGAATGGAAAATTTCGATCTATCCAGTCAGGATATGGTTTTCCAAGAATCAATCTATGATTCCTTGGAAATTCCGGTCCATACATCCTTTCGATAATCATCTCGATTTGATCTTGAAAGGGATCTTGACACTGTCCCCCTCATATTTTTTCCCATCTGGGCATTGGGCACAGTTTGTCCCCCTGCATATGGTATTTGGAAATTATTTGGGAACAAAGGAACACCTTGGCTCATTTGTGCGCCAAGAAAGTTAGTGTTCCCCATAGTAAAAGGGGCATTCGAAACCGCTGGGTACATTTGACCTTGTGTTTGGTTTTGCCCCCCAGCATATTGTCCTTGGGGAAGGCCTGTGCTTGTCTCAAAATTACCAAAATTATTATTTGCCATCGGATATCCTGTAGGCCCTGGCCCATAACCAACTGGCAGTGTAGGAAAAGATGGCCTCGAAGGTTGTGGCTGGAAGTGACTCGAATTAAACATTTGAGGATTATTCGATGGAGGATTATTTAAAGGAGGACGTAAATTTTGAGTAAAATTTTATTATCCTATTCCTACTTGCCCCCAGTCCCTAGTGGATTCAAGAAGTTTAATTTATTTATGGGAGAAGAACTCGACGTTTGTCCTATTTCAAAGCAGCTATTCCTATTTCTGATTTCTCTAGGGTAACCAGGTGGTGGTTCTCCTAAGTTGATTTGTCTCGCTCGAGTCCTAGGTTCAACTGATACTAACTGAGACACTTTTTCTAATAAAGCGTTATGTTTTTCGATTAACGGCTCAAGAGCAGTAACTACCTGAGTAGTTATCATTCTTGAGAATACGTCACAAGTTTGATTAAATTTTTTTCCCTAATTCGGTTATAACGCGGGTAACTTCTCTAGCTAGACCCTCTTGAGTACTTACAACAATATCTTGCACTATTGCTGTAAATATCCGGGCCGATTCTTGAGCCAACGCTCGATATTGATCATTGAATTCTCTCCTCTGATCTTCTCGAGCACCTATTAGAGTTTGTTTCATGACTCTAACAAATTGCTCATACATTTTATCTGCCCTGACTCTGTGTCTCGACACAGGCTATGTTTCGGGATTCTCATCCGGTTCATCTCTAGAAGATTCTTCTGACATTTTATAACCATTCTATGGAAGTCAAATTTTCGTTCTCCCATTGTGGTCCCCAAAAAATTTGTTTCGTCGGAAAAAACAAATTGCCTAGGGAAGGATTCGAATCATCGATCCAAGCCCCGCGATAATTCTTAACTTAGAATTATCTTTTAACCCGTGCTTATATTTGCTATGTGGTGGTTTTAGACTTCAAATTACTAATTTGGGATTGACGTGAAAGAAGGAATTGATCAAGAAATAAATGTTAATCAAGCAATTAAGAATTTGGGAACAAATCATACCTCCATGAAGAACCTTTTTTCATCAGATTCCCTTGATTAAACCTTCAGATTACAACTGAGAATTACAACTAAACACGTAATTAAAGAGAACTAAACCTAATTATGCCTAACACACAAAGATTAATCTATTACTACGTCTAAGGAACTAAAATCAGAAATACAAAATTTGATTTGGTTTTTGTTGTTGTCTCCTTCTTTCCTTCTCTTTCTTCTCTCATATATATATATATATCTTTTTCTCTTCGATTTTCTTGTAACTTCCACATCTTCACCCTCTCCAGAAACTGCTGCTAACTCCCCTTTCGAATTTTCTTAATTTGGCGCCTATTTGCTGTTGGGTCCATTCTCGACCTTGGGCCTACTTTTCCTTTTTCATGACCCTTGGGTTTTCTTTAAATCTAGTCCATACTTTTCTTCGAACATCTAAACCCTCAGACTTTGGGTTTTATTAATTACAAGCCACTTCAATTTTATTTAGGTTATGCCTTCTTGGCCTTATTCGAATATGGGCCTAATTTTGATTTTAAACTATGTGTAAACAGTGTGTATATATATTTGTATCTATAGTCTGGCACATGACATATATAAAACCTGAGCCCTTTTCTAGTCTACATATACATGTCGTATTGTATGTTGGACGAATGCTATAAAAGACAACGAACAACAGGATTATATCTGAGGCGAGAGTGACTCTCTATTCTTAATATAAAATTATCCCACTACAGAACAATAGCGTCCTAAGATAAAACGATTACACTTTCTAAATTCGAACCACGTCAAATTCATAAAACTCACAAACTCAAAAACTGCTTAGAATTCTCAAGAGAGGATGATATGAAAATGCAGAAGTGATTATGATCTTAGTGTGTCTTTCATTATGTTGGAGGAGCCCTTATATAAGCACAAAAATCAAACACAATAAAGACAAAAATTAAATTAGCAATCTTAAACTGCAGTCAACGTTTGAACGTCCAACATTGCCACGTTCGAACATTAAGATGTATCACGTTCTGCTGAAACATTTAGGAGGTTTCATTTTGAAGAGTCAACATTCAAACATCCAAAA
The DNA here is from genome assembly GCA_019426215.1 of Buddleja alternifolia. Taxonomy (NCBI): domain Eukaryota; kingdom Viridiplantae; phylum Streptophyta; class Magnoliopsida; order Lamiales; family Scrophulariaceae; genus Buddleja; species Buddleja alternifolia. The sequence continues at coordinate 29,290,611 of CM033408.1, read as the reverse complement.
CGGCACGTTCAAACGTCAGGTCTTCTAGAAGGCTAAATCAGAAATTGAATGAAAACGTGGCCAGCGTTTGTTCAAGTTCGTTTTTAATCATGAACGATTTTTTGCTGTTAGATTTTCTGAATCAGATGGCTATGCAATTTCTAGAAATATTAATTTACTTAGATAAACATTTTAATTAATTAATTAATTAAAACTTTATCCAAAAACTTAATCTGGGAGCCCAAGCCCACGATTCACAAACCCACAACCCACGATCCACGGACCCGCGACCCACGACCCCGGCCCGAGCCCGTGCATGAGCCCAAGTCTGGGTCCATCGGACCATGTAAGCAGGCAAAGGTCCACGGAGGGCCCAATAGCTAGGCCCTCTCTGTCCACAAAATTGCTTCACTCCAAAGGGGCAACCCTTTATCCCACATAATTGATTTATAAACCCAATTCATTAATCATTGTTGATTTTAATCCCATGTGGGATAAGGTCATTCAAACACCCCACTTTAACACTTAATTTCTCATTTGTTACAAGTCCGATTTGAGAAATTTGAAATGCAAAACTCATCTACTCAAAATGTAGATTAATATTATCTAATAATATTTCATATCCCGGATACTTACGGTATTCGAACTTCTTATGCAAAAGTAGTGTAAACACACTTTTCATAATACACTTTATCCGATGTTTCATTTTGAAGAGTCAACGTTCTAACGTCCAAAATGGCATGTTCGAACATCAGGTCTTCTAGAAGGCTTATTCAAAAATAGAATGAAAATGTGGCCAGCGTTTGTTCAAGTTCGTTTTTAATCATTAATGATTTTCTGCTGTTGGATTTTTTGAATCTGATGGTTAAGCAATTTCTTGGAAATTTTAATTTACTTAGATAAATATTTTAATTAATTAATTAAAACTTTATCCAAATTCTTTAAGCCCAAGCCCACGCCCACGGACCCACACCGTGTCCGGGTCTAGGTCCACCAAACCACGTGAACGGGCAAAGGCCCACGAAGGCCCAATATCTAGGCCCTCCCCTATCCACAAAATTACTTCACCCTAAAGGGGCAACCCTTTATCCCACAAAATTGATTTATAATATAATTCATTATTGGTTTTAATCTCATATGGGATAAGGTCTTTCAAACACCACACTTTAATACATAATTTCTCATTCGTTACAAGTCCGATTTGAGAAATTCGAAACGCTAAACTCATCAATTCAAAATGTAGATTTAATATTTATGCAATAATATTTTGTATCCCGAATATTTACAGTGTTTGAATTTGTTATGTAAAAGTAGTGTTATCACACTTTTCATAATACACTCTATCCAACATTGTAAACTATTATTCATTCAATGAAATAAATTACAATTCACAAAAGTTCTTTACAACCTTAGAACTCTATTATGGTATCAATCACCGAGAATAACGAGCCAATGACTATCATGGTATTAATCACCGAGAATAACGAGCCAGTGACTTTGCTTATCGCCCCCACAACACCTCTCACCACCACCATGCCCACCTCCTTGTCTGGCGCAGTGGCGGACGGAGGTTATAGGAAGGGGGGCAGTGCCCCCACTGAAAATCTTTTTTTTTTTTTATATACAAAATTTTTAATTTTAATTTATTAATTGCATTGATGCCCCCACTCAAAATTATTAAGTGCCCCCTTCAATTTTGAAAGTATTAAATGCCCCCCTTTAATTTTGAAAAATTATTTTTTTTTACCTTACAAATTTTTTTATATTTCATATTTTCTCCCTTTACTTTGAGTTCACCCCTAAAACCTAAAATTCTGGCTATAATAAAAGAGGTATAAAAGTATAAATTATGTCAAAAGTTGTAATTGAACCTAATCAGTTATTATATTTACCCCCATAAATATAGCGTACCGTACCGCAGGGGGCACCCCCCTCGGTAAAATTACTAGTGCCCCCACTGGGCTCAAATTCTGGATCCGCCACTGATTAGGTTCACCCCCTCAAGGGCAAAATATAAAACATCCTCTTTAATATTTATGGGGGTAAATATAATAACTGATTAGTTGCATTTACTCGGTGGTGTTGACCGAGTAAATGGTGATGGCGGTAATGTTCTGGGCAAAATATAAAACATTCACCCCCTCAAGGGCAAAATAGAAAATTTAAAAAATATTTTGATGATGGCAGCAAATTCCATTAGTTTTCTAACGGAAGGCAGCAATTGTAGGGTTTTACGATAAGATGTTATTTGTTTTGTGCTCAAAATAAGCGGATTGGACTGTATTTACACTAAATAAGAGGGTAGTTCATGTAATTAACCCTATTGAAATTTGTAGATGAATTATGACTATTGGTCTCAGTTTGTCGGATTAAGCCTTAGGATTACCCCCTTCTTTTTCGCATGAAATCCATGGATGAAAATCATCAAAATTCATTTTTATTTTCTTTTCTTAATTTTGCATACCATGCAAGTAAATTAAGTAATAATATAAAATCATGATCCCTTGATTTAGCACGCAGTGATAACTAAATTAAAAGCATGTTTTTATAGAGAATGAATATAAATCATGCAATATAAATAAAATATCAAACTGGTAGAAGATTCTAATTAGTTGTTACGACCATATTACTACGTACACTTGAAATGTGCACATTTTGCAAATTTCTTGGGATCCCGAATTAATGGAAATATCCTACCATCAATAAATGCATAAGCAATAAGAAAATGTTACTTGCACTGGACTCTTGAAAATTATTTAAACTACGAAAAATTCTTATCTATACCAAGTTTAATCGAACCCAAATAACATGGCAATTATTGTCACTTCTGCCTTGTGATTGAATCACACTCCTTAAGACGTACACATAACAAGTGTAATTTGGTAATCATATATATATGATCCGAGTACGACCGAACCTGACCCGATCCATGCCAAAATTTCCCTGGTTTGACATACAATATTTCTGAATTCTTGGAAAATATAATTTATTTGATGAGAAGACTTCTAATTCTTCGCTTCCATTTGCTTTGTCTTTCTTTCGCTGTAATTTGGAGGGCTTTCTGTATAGAATAAATGTCCAAGACCTTCATCCAAAATGGTTGGTATTACAATAGATGCTGCACTCTGGAGGAGAGAAATAATAAAAAAGAATTTATTAAACACGTTATATTTTATTTCACAAGCTTCTATCCCTTAATTTAAAAAGGATTAAATGTAAATTAGTTGCATATAATAGTATAGTGATGATTACATATTATTCTTTAAATTGTCTCATTGTTCAGCCTTCATTTAATTTAGTCCCTAACAATTTTACTTTAAAAATTTCGAAAGTTATGTCGTGTCCCACATTTTTTTAAGAAAATCGTGTCTCATGTAATTATCATTTTATGTCAGTGTTCGTGTATCATTATGCTCATATTATGTATGTGTACATTAGAAATAGGGAAAATTGCTAAAGAAAACTTGAAAATTAATTTTCCTATCCAAAATATCGATAGTGATGTTTTCTAATCATAGATAACTATTCGGTTAACTATTCATTAAAACAAAAATTAAAAGTTAAATGTTAGTAATTTTCAACTCAACTACCCTTGACTTTTTAGATTGAAAATTAACCAATTGCTTTATAAAGTTTTTGGTTAAAGTTTTTTATATTGATAATTGTACTAAATGCGATATTAATTTCAACTTTTTATAATATTTTACCTTTGAAAAGACAATAGAATTACTTTTAGGTTAAATAACATATCAAACTTTAAAAAGAAGTACGTAAAATATTCTATTTCTAAACATTAAAAAATGTGAAATTCTTGTTACCTAACTTTATCAAATTGAGAAATCAAAAGGAAAAAAATATATATCAAAAGAATCCATTGATAAATTAAAAAAAAACAGTGGTATTCTTGGGTTTTTTCCGAGTGAAAAGCTGTTGGAATGAGTATTTTCGACTAAAAAATATTTCATGCTTTTTTTAACACAAAAATTCAGTTTAGTGTGTTTTTAGTAATTTCTCCACATATTTATAATTTAAGTGTGTTAAGTTTATACATTTTGCAAATCTGGCCTTTTAAGCTAAACTAGAGGGGTTGAAAATTAAAAAGACAAAGATAAAGGACCAAATATGTAATATCGTAAAAATCGTGGACTAACCGATGCAAATCTGGCTGCAGCATAGACACGGTCAGGTGAAGGGACGGGCAGGAACATGGCGCCAGTAACATAACTACCCGTAGCGAAAACATGAAGAAATGTTGTCCATGATTCAACATTCAGACCAGATATTAGTCCAACTAATTCTCTTGTAAAACTAAATTCAAGTGATAAATAGTCGAAAGCTGCTTGTAGGACTTTCTCCCTTAGTTCTTCAGGAATTGAATATATCACTTTGTAGGCCGAATCGGGCAGCACATTGAGTGCAAATGACATTGGCTGCAAACAAATAGGGAAATCTACGATATTAGTGATGTGTCGTTGATTCGATTAAGGGTAATTTAGTAATTTGAGTAGAACTGAATGACGAATGGGGACTGATAATTGTGGGCTTGTGTAAGCTAGACATGGTCCGTTATCTATATTTATTTAATAGTCAGAATGATAATGAGAGGCTAAACTTGTGGCCCCATTAGATACACCTAAAAATATCAATTAATTGGGGGGGGGGGGGGGGGGGGGGGGGGGGGAGTTATGAGAAGATTATAGTGTATCGAGTTGAAAGACATAATCCATTTTTCAGTATATGCGCATTCTAATACATATTTGTTGGGGTTCATTATTTGTCCCCGACCTTAGTTTGATACGCATCAATTAGCATGATAAATATTAATATATATTCATAATTTTGGATTTATATATACATAAGGATTTATATATACATACACATATATATATATTATGTTAAATATAATCATGATAAATATTAATATATAAATAAAATAAAATATTATTTTTCATTCTGGCTCGAAAGCCGACTCTCGAGCCTTGGTACAAACACTTTTTGGCTCAATCTCGGCTCATTAATCAAACCAAGTGTCATACGCGTTGATCAGCCCATCGGACTGGCCCCTTCAAAACCCATTATTTGGACCGGTCCATGAACAACTCATACACACACACACACAAGCTTGAATTGACGTGATAGGTCCGGCTCAGGCCAAGTACATGCCCAATATCACGACACTTACCTAAGTTGGGCCAGGCCGAACCTATCGCTGTGGTGACCGGCTCAACACAACTAGCACACTGGGCTAAACTAGTAGTTAGACTCTAAAAAATATTTAGCCCATACCCTGGCTAATGGTGAGTCAGGCCAAGCCTAGGCTGAACCCATAAGTGAATAGTGATGGTCTTTTATGGGCATGAATCAGTCTGGCCCCCATAAATATATGTTGATTTGGGTCTGGGTAAGACCCACCTATTGCCAGGCATAAAATTTTGATCCCATTTGAGATCCCGAGACTTAACCATAAATGGTCTTTCCTCGGTTCAACATTTAACGATGTTTCTTTGATTTCAAGCTAGTTTCTTTTATTTTTGGAGATCGAGATCAATAGCTATCTCAAGGTCCTGGTTTAGATTGACCTATCATTTTCTACCAATATTAAATTTTCTAGCAATATCCCTTGTTGAAGTTTCAATTACCTTTCGAGTATTGTAGAAATGTGTCGTATATTTCATTACTGTAGTCGTATCCCATAAATCCAGAGTCTTGAAGAGATCGCATAGAAGCGCGATATCATTGAGAGCCACAGTCATTCCAGCTCCACTTAAAGCGTGTCGCATATTCAACGCGTCCCCTAGAAGAAGCGCCCCGGGAGTGTGGCGGGGAGCAGCCGGCATGCAACGGATTGGCATTGTCCTAATGTCGCCTTTGTCAACTGATGATATGAAGGCACTATACATTTCAGGAGGAACCTGAAGAACACACAAACCGAAATAAAATCTAACTTTCATTAATTAGAAAAACAATGAAAAATAAGAAGAAAAAATAGATTATTTATGCTTTAAATTTTTCTAAAAATAATTACAAACCTTAGGAGCTACCATGGTCTTGAGGAAAGTAGCCATTTGACCATTGGAGATGGAAGGTAATTTTGGTCCAGGAATATCAATTAGAAATCTGATCTCAGTGCTACTTATAGGATATAACACAAAAGCCGATGGATTTGCTATGACTAGATGTGCATGACTTGGATGAGGAAGCTCACAATTCTCTACTATTAATCCAACAACATGAGATGGCTTATCTATCTGCAAAAGGAAGGCTTAAATGATCATAGTTGGCATCTTTATAAATAAAGAATGTTATGCAGTTAGGACTCCAAGAGCATGAGATTGTGTTACGATATAGCACTTATGTCCGATACTTTCAAATGATGTCTATCAAACAATGAAGGATACGGTTATGTTGGACAACCTTCTTATGACTCCCGCTTCTACATGCTCAGAGCTACCTTACTAAGCCCATGATGTCTTAGCCTAGTGATAAGATTGAGTTCCCATGATTTAGAGATTATGGGTTCGATTCCACCAGATGTGTGTGTTATTTATCTACTTATATAATAGTTTTTTGTTTCTAGTTGTAGCTCGTTGTTACCAGTTTGTAATAGAAAATTGCTGATTACGATTGTTGATTCGATATCCGATGTAATGATGTAACCGTTTCATTCAAAAAAAGAAAAGAGCTACCTTACTAACAAGACATGCCCGGGTACATGTCTAAACTAATAATCACATCACCATGATACGCTCAGTCCACGGGTACATGTCTAAACTAATAATCACATCACCATGATATGCTCAGTCCACGCGCGAGAAGGGAATCGAAAAACAAAAAGGGATGTGACCAACTATTACGACAAACCTGGTGCTGCCTTGCAACTCGCAAGGGTCACAAACCTCAATGCCGCACTTTGGGGCCAGATAACAATCAATAATATACAAGAGATTCATATCACATTTTGTGCACAAGCGAGATATAATACGAAAAATTCTAAGTCCACACCTGGTCTGACCGAACCTAAATGTAATTCACCAGGAGAGTGAATTACACTTGTCCAATGATTGGTTATAGATTAAGTGAATTACTCTTGGGTTCGACCAGATCGGGTTTGGATTAGAATTTCCTGATATAGTACTACATCAGACCGATATCACTCTACTTCAAAATTATGTTCCATTTCTATTTCATATGAAGTTTTTTTGGGTAAAAGTTTATTTATATGAAAGATATGTATATAAATTGCACTTCACTTGTATATTAAAGAAAAAAATTATACAAGTGACATGTATATAAGTAAATAGAATAAGGGAAATGAAATACTATTTGGAATAGAGACAGTAACAATTAATCTACCTTAGGTTTTGCAAGGAATTTGCGAAGACTTGAAAAACAACCATCACAAACGACGGTAAGAGGAGCATATGCTCTCAAATGTTGGCCATTGCTTGTTTTATATTGAACCCCTTTTATTGTCCCTCCCTCTTCAATTAGAGAAGTGACTGTCCCTTCTTCTAACTTAACACTGAATAAGAACTTTACATTACAAAACAAAATACAGTAGCATATATAAGAATATTGAGAGAGCATGTCTTAAAGTGCTACGTTTAAAATCTAAGAGATACTTTTGACAGTCTTTGTACTTTTTCCAGATGTAGTAAAACTCTCCTCATTGCCCGTGGATGTAGCCCCGGTTTGGGTGAATTACGTAAATATTTGCCTCTACTTCTTAATTTATGACGTAGACTGATTTGGATGAACTACGTAAATCTTTGTGTCTGTTTCTTGATTTATGTTCTTGATTTCTTATTTTATTCTAACTGAAAAATAAAAGAGATACTTGGAAAGACATGCAAATATGTACAAAACAACCAAGACGAAAGCCTCTCCCGCCACTATTTTTGGTCGAACTACGTAAATGTTTGTATTTGATTCTTGATTTCTTTCTTTTTTACTAACTAAAAGGGCGAGAAGAGTACTTGGGAAGAGATGCAGCTTTTGCACGCAAATTTTGTACAAAACCACCGTGGCGAAAGCCTCTTCCAGCCACATCATTCTTATAGTTTTCCAAGAGATATGGAAGTCTAACACTTTTTCCATCCTTGTAAACCGCGTATCCAAACACCATTTGAGCGTCTATATCTCTTACACAATCTGCAAACCATAATCACATATACATTTAAACTCTTTCGTATTCCTAATCCCGTATGTGGATGTTTTTTTTCTTACCAACAAGGCCTAATTCGGACAACTTCAAATACCCTGCAGGCTGCAAAAGTTCACCAGCAAATGTATCCGGCTTATTCAAGTTCTTTTCTATTACTTGCACTTGACGCCCATCCTGGTAAAAAAATAACAATAAAAAGACAAGATTACGCGTTTATAATCAAGATGAAACGCGAAAAACAATTTAACATCAGTTCTATGCTTTATTGCTTCATATATTATGAGAACCTTGCCAAGAGTGAATGCTAGAGCAGAACCGGCTACTCCCGCCCCAACAATTATCACATCGTTACATCTATTTATCCCCGAACGACTTTCTCCAAACGCGTTTTTAATGCGTAACTTCTTTGTTCTGCTCTTTTTTCCAATAAAGTAGCAGAATTTTGATTCAGGGGAAGCAATAAGGACATGATTAGCTGACAAATACTGCATTTTGTGTTGATTTTGAGCTGAATTATCCTAAATATATAATAAGATCTTCATTTAAAATACTATATAACATGGATGTGAGTCATGTGAAAGTTTTTAATTGATAAGCGTCATTAAAATGAGGAATCATGTGTTATACAGCTTATTGTGTTTTCTTTTTAAATGCAGCTTCAATATTTTTAATGTTACATCAATTTCACAAAGTTGATTTCAGGTATCTTTGATTTGATGAGGATTCTTGATTGCAACTAGAAACAATTTTATAATGAGAAGAAACAAATGCCAAAAAAAGCGCAAAAATAAGAAATTAATAAATGTCATAAACGGTGGTATATAACATTTTTCTTTTATATTTTATGAAAATTCTCATGAAGTATTATGAAACAATGATGATATATACCACCTTTTATATATCACCGATTTTCCACTCCCCTGCTTTTGGCAATAAATCATTTTCAATTAATTGATTTTAATAAATTTAATACATTCATACTTTCTAAATCAAGAAGAGGTGAAAAATTGGTGGTATAAAAACGATGGTATATAACATTTTCCATTATGAAATAGTCACGTGCAACGCGCTCAACTTTGCAAATGTCCTAGTTGCCAATCAACCATGATTCATGAGTTTGAGCTAAATAAAATATAAAACATAAACTTTATAAAGGTACTATCTTGAAACTTTAGTATTATTTTCAGTATTATCTTGTAATATCCTTATTGTTAATATTATATATTCTATTCTATCTATATAATCCAATCTAATATATAATAATAATAATAATAATAATAATAATAATAATAATCTATTATAAAAGTACACATTGTTTCTTGAAACTTTTGATATATCTAATATATTCCTGTGCAGTTCACTTTTTTAATGGCAAAAGAATAAAGTAACACGCTAGCGTTTGAGCGAAGGAACTGGCAATAACTGGATGCATGTGGATTTCTCTCTACTTTAGTTTGTAATAGTAGTTTGTTTGTAATAATTTGTAGCTTATGATTGTATTTGCTAATGATGTTTACTTTTAATAGATTCTCTTGCAACCGATGTATTATGATGTTGTAATCGTTCCTTTATAAAAATAATAAAAAAATGTAAATGGCTACGGGAAAGAGATGGAGGACCAATCGAGACCAGAAACTAGTCCCAATAGTCCTCGAGAAAAATTGTGTCCTAGAGACATATAGTTGAAACACGCTTCTTGGATTTCGTCGCTTGATTCACCTGAAGACAACAAAATCGCCTTGCAGAGAGAATCAGCAATCACATTGATTGTAAAAGCCATTGGCTGCCACCAAAAACACCAAAACATTGAATTAAAATTTCACAAAATTTTAAATATATTAAAAAAAAAATGAAAGTATTTGAGTTAAATCCTCGAATTAAAGGTTAATTATCCCTCCATTTGAAGGTTAATTTTTCCTCTATTTAAGCAAAATCCTCAATTTTCCTGCGAAAGTTGTACTGAACTTACCATTTTCTGAAACTTAGTATACCCAAATTGTCAGTAGGCCAAAACATAGTACAAACGAACATTCAGGACAACTTGAGGTACCAAAATAGCACTTTTGCCTCAATTTTAGGCCATTTTTGTAACTTCGGTTAAAACTTAAATTAAACTGAAATTACCACCCAATCAATAATTGGTAGACTAAAACCGAAAACGAATAGATAACACTGTGAAACTTATATATATGTCAACTTAAGGTGCCAAAAATGCTTTTCTGCTTCTAGCATCCATAAATTCTGAATCACCTTTCTGATATTGTAAAAATGTCTGGTATATTTCAATACCATCTCCACATCATTTAAATTAAGGTGCCTAAGTAGATTGCTCAAAGTCGCGACGTCGTTTATGGCCACGGTCATTCCTCCTCCGGTTATCGCGTGTCGCATGTTCAACGCGTCCCCTAAAAGAAGGGCCCCGGGGATGCGGGGCGATGCCGGTATGCAATTAGTCGGCATTACCTTAATCTGAGCTTTATCAACTGACGCCATAAAGGCACTGTATACTTCAATAGGTACCTAAAAGATTGAAATGTTTTAGTCACAAAATTAAAAATAAGAACTTTTTTTTAATGAAGAATTACTAAAATCTCCCTAAAAATATATTTTTATATCCAAAAAATGAGAGAAAATATTTTTGGATCTCAAATACATATCTTACAATTTTCATTTGAGAAATTATTCAAAAGCTAAGATGAACTCTTTTTTGGACTGAACTGTCCTTGATTTCTTAAGTTAATAATTGATAAATTGATTTTTTTATTGAAATTTTGGTTTTGAATTTTTCAAATTGATGAAGTGTACAATTTCATATTTTAGCTTTTAATATTAAATATTTTGAATATTCTGATATCTAAAAGTACCTTTTTTAAAAACATTTAGAGCATTAAAGAAGCTTGAAAATTTAAAATTAAAATCATAATTAATACTAGTTATCAATATAAAAGTCTTCAATAAGAAATTGATTGATTCCTAATTTAGAAGACCAAGGGCAATTAAGTCAATAAAAAAGGTGGTCAATATTAAGTTTTTCTTTTGGCAATTAAATCCATAAATTTATAAATCTCGGTGTTGTTTTTTTAAAAAAAATAAAAAGTTGGTGGAATAAGTCATTTAAATAGGAAAAATATTATCATTGATTTTTTGGATTTTAAAATTTATTTGAAAGGATTTGTAGTAATTTTTACTTTTGTTTTTCATTGTACTAAAGATAAACGTAATTTTACAAAACAAGAGCTACAGACGAACCTGAGGAGCGAAGATGTTTTTGAGGAAATGAGCCATTTGTCCATTGGAGACGGAATGTAGTTTTGTTGCAGAGAAATCGATCAAAGAAACAGACTTCAGTGATGCTGATGGGATATATAAGAAGAGTTGATGGATTTCCCAGGACAACAATTGCATGATTTGTGGTGGAATTTGACAGTTCTTCATGATGAAGCCAGCAAAAAAAGAAGGCTTACTTATCTACATGAAAATATAACATTTTAAATTATTGATAGATATTAAGAGGGGGAAAAGTACAAAGGTGTTTCTTACGAGTTGGCGGGACTCTAAGTCCTAGTATAATTACAACAATTCATCAGGAGTGGACCCCAACTAATGAATATTATAATTATGTTGAGACTTGAAATCCCGAGAGCTCCTAAGAATGACTCTAACAACTGAAATGATAGATTCTGCATAGTGGGCAAGATAGGGCTATCTACCTTCAAGAAACTTGCGGAAATTTGAAAAACAACCATCACAAACGACGGTAAGAGGAGCATATAGTTTTGATTCTTCACCAGCCCTTGTTTTATATTTGACACCTTTTATTGTTCCTTTTTCGTCTATTAGAGAAGTTGCGGTCCCTTGCACCAACTTCACACTAAATGTACAATTTGGAGAGTGCACGTACAAATGATAGTTGAGAAAAGATTCAAATTATATTGATCAATAAATGAAGGGTGTCGAGAAAAAGAATAGTACTTGGGAAGAGATGCAGCTTTCTCGCGCATCCTTTGTACAAAACGACCGTGATAAAAGCTTCGCCCAGACACATTACTCTCATACTTTTTCAAAGGATAAGGAAGTCTAATACTTTTTCGATCCTTGTAAAGAACATATTCAAGCACTTGTTGAGCGTCAATCTCTTTCACACAGTCTGCGATCATAATTTTAAAAATTAGGGAAAATTACTAAAAAACCCTTAAAATAAACTTTCATATCCAAGAAACCCATGATAATATTTGTCAATATAAAAAACCCATTCCATCAACTTTTCATTCTAAAAAACCCAATATTTAGGGTTAACAAATTTATGGACTTATTTGCCCTTAGCCTTTTAGATTAAAAATTAATCTATTATTGTTATGCAATAAAATTTATTTATATAAAAATTTTGTATTGATAATTGATATTAATTATGATTTTAATTTTAATTTTTTAAAATTTTTAATCTTTTTAAAAAATTTAAAGCATATATTTATATATAATTACCATATTAAAATCAAAAATAAATTATATACAAATATTTTAAAAAATTGACATTACAAAAGAAAATCCGTATTTTGTGATTCATCAATTTGAAAGAATCAAAACAAAATAATACATTAAGAAAAAATAATTGATCAATTGTTAACTTAATAAATGAAGGGGTAGTTTAGTCCAAAAAGTTGTTAATCCTCACTTTTGTGGTTTTTGGAATGAAAAGTTTGTAGAATGGGTTTTTAAGATTGAAAAATATTTTCATGGGTCTTTTGGATATGAAAAATTATTTTAGGGGGTTTTGAGTAATTTTCCCTAAAAATTATTAGCAATATGTATATTAGTTCTTGATTTCTCTCAATGTCAAGCTTTAATAAGAATAAATACGATAAAATTCACACAAAATTTTGTAGGAAATTTGCATATAATCGACATGTTTTCTTACCATCAAGGCCTAATTCCAGCAATTTAAGATAGCCAGCAGGTTGGAGCAGTTCACCTAAGATCGTTTTAGGCTCGTTCAATGTTTCGACCATCCTAATCGACAAAATTAAGATTAAACTCATAAATCAAATGAAAGGAGGATCTTACACATACAAATATACTAAATGAAGAACGAAAAAAGAAAAACTAAGCATTAAAAAATTAGTCGATAATTATTTAAACTAGTGATTTCGATTTGGACCTTGCCAAGAGCATGAGCCAAAGCAGAACCGGCAACTCCCGCCCCGACAATGATCACATCATTTCTTCTTTTGCTCTCCAAATGGCTTTCACCATTTGAATTTGTGCAACAAATTGCAGCTCTATTCAATTTCTTGATGAAGTAATAAGATTGAAAACCACACTTGAAAAGAATTGGTTTCTTCATATATATGCAATTCAATACTTTTGGTTCCCTTATACGCAACATTTCCTTGTAAAACATTTATCTTTGAAGAAATCCTGCTAATTTAGTAAATGCACTTTGAGAAAATGAAACGCGACATAGAAAAATTATCTCTAGTTCTCTATTATTTTTATAATTTTAACTTTTGAAATAATCTTGCAAAGAATACAGGACAATTATTATAATACCATAAACAACACTCTTTGTAGTAGTTAGTTAGATCAAGCAATTGATGTCAAACTGTACTTCAATTTGTTAAAAACCAATCAAGTGACGAAAGAATATAAAAATTAAAATCAAATATACAAAAGAAGGATTTACGTGGTTTGATGAATAATTGTTTTTGTTAATGGCTGCACTAGAGAATCTGATTAACTTATGTTCGAATTACAAATTACAAGATACATACTTACATACTGCCTATTTTATTTTATTTTTTAAATGAACCGGAAACATGATACATGTTATGAATATCAAATTCCGACAAATTACAATTAACTAAACTATTACAATTATTTATTACTATGAAAGTAGAAAAAAGTCCACACGCTTTCAGTGAGAATAGAACCCAAGACCTTTAATATCTTGAGGCCTCAACTTTGCCAGTAAAGATAGACTTCATACCTAAATACTCACTATTTAAGTACACTACAAAATAACCAAAATATAAAACTGGATCCGCAAGTCAGGACTCTTTTGTTGTACTTTCTTTGTATCAAACTCCACAATCTCATCGAAAATTTGTATTTGGGGTCGAAAAACTGGGAAAGGTTAACCAAAAATGATTCTGAAACAAAAAAGAATATTGTATTGGACAAAATGACGAGCAAAAAGAACTTGGGAAGTAAGGCTATGTTTGTTTTTATTTTGGAGGGTTTTTTTGGTGAAAAAGTTTATTAAGAGTTGTGTATTTTGGTGAAATGTATTTGGTTTTGTGTTTGATTTTATTTTGAAAAGAGACAAAAGTTACTGTAACAGTCAAATCACGTAAGTTTTTGTTTGAAAAGTTATATTTATAATTAGTTAATGATTGAAAAATATAATATAAAATTAATATAATACAAAAAAGTAAGCTAAAAGTGGAGAAAGGTGTAAGGTGGTGTAGGCAATATAGGTGTCGGAAATGTTTGACCAAAAAATACCTGCTTGGTGAAAAATGGATAAGGCAAACGAATTTTGACCAAAATTTTGGCCAAAATATTGTTTGAAAATAGAAACAAACAAAGCTAGAATTTCCAAATTATAGATCCCCTTAATGAACTCTCAGAAAAAGGCTATCTTCCGTGTATGTAACAGATGGAGCACAAAATGTTCATTTTAGAAAGTTTGCTAAGATGCGTTTTACCTTGTCTTTTATTTTGTATATACACACGTCATGTGTATTATAACTCATTTGATCTATATATTTAAAGAGAAAAAAATTTGATACATATAAGAAATAAAATATGAAATGAAATACCTACTTAGAACAGAGGAGCCGGACTGCAAAGCAAGAAAGGGATATGATAACAACACCATTTTCTCATGCATGCTTTGGGAACATTGCGTCTTAGAATTGAAACTGACAGTTAACTCGTTAGCAAATTCATAATAAGCGTATTTATGATTTTACAAAAAGTATGATCACACCTCAAATTTACAGTCAGATCACTTCGAATACACAGGTTTTCCATCACTTATAATATGGAGATCTACTTACAGTCAAATCACTTCGAATACACAAGTTTTCCATCACTTATAATATGGAGATCTACTTACGACGCTTTTATAGTATAATGCTCACACAAATGCCGTGTTAAAAAAGCTACAAAAATCAAGAATCAAGTCGCAACAATTGCAATAACTTGGTGGGGTTGTTGCGAAAATCATTTTTTTCTTTACAACAGTGAGAATGGAGGGATGGGGATTGAACACAAGACTTTCAAAAAAACATTTTAGCCCCGATCCAACTTAACCGAATTCAATTATAGTTCATAAAGTGAATGAAGTATATTGGTCATATGATAGATTACTTACAATGTGAACTACACTTGAATTCGATGAAACCAGGTTCGAATTAGAATTTTTCATACTTACTAGTAAAAGGCTGATGCGAGTTAACCGTTAGTTCTTCTCGGAGTGGTTGCATAAGTGAACTCTGTTAACTAACCACCACCAGGAATCACTCTTGTAAACTTTCCAGGGGATAATATATGACAGAAAGAGAAGATGTATTGTACTGTAACTACTTTATTTAACTAAAATGTCATATCATACAAATTTCACTTGGAAATTTATTTCCACTTATACCATGTTACATCTTTTTTCATATTAGAAAACAAAGAATAAAATATAACGAATCGAATAGTTCGATTATTATTTTAATTAACAGGGGGAGCTCTGTAGTACGCTGGAACAGTTGCAGGGAAGAACATCTGTCTAACTCCCTCTGCTTTTATAATTGGGAAAATAATTCCTGATGCAGCCTGTATATATACACACAGAAAAAAGAAAAAAAAGCAAGAGTTGAGCAATGAACTATGACTAAAACATACAAATAAACAGAAGAATAAAGCAAAATAAACGTAAGACCAAAAATTTTAATAAATGATATGCAAATGTGAAAAACACTCACCGAAAGCAATCTGGCGCCCAACCAAACCCGTTGTGGCGAAGGAAAAGGAAGTAATAATCGACCAACTCCATAGACAGCCACACCGAAGAAATGGAGAAAAAGACTTAAAGGGCGCGGGTTTAGACCAGAAAGCAAAGCAACAGGGCCTTCAGAGCAAATGCCTCCGAGGCTAAGGTAGTCAAAACAAGCGTCGCGCATTTCCCTCCTTGCGTCATCAGGCGATGCACAGAACACTTTGTAAAGTGCTCCGGCCAACGTATTAATAGTCGATGACACTGGCTGCAAAAGAAGAACATCAAAATTCATAAGTTGACTTCTAGAATTGTACTTGCATTGCTCTTATTTATGTTTCACCATCTAATTACATAGAAAAAAGGGTGTCTGATGTAATTATGGCAAACAGTATGAGCAGTTTCTATAGGGAATAATTACATGCAGACCCCTTCGCTTATTGTGTAATTACTATGAGCCCCTTGGGTTTTGTAAACTACGAAGATACTCCCTATTTCAGACCTGTTTCAGATCCCCACAACTTGAAAAACATGGGTGAAATTGTAATATGCATTTTCCGACAGAGGGTGAGATTGTAATTTTCTTTTACTGGCGAGGTGTTTTATCATAATTTCTCAAACCTCGGGGGCGCTTTTCATTATTAGATTCTCACATAAGGGTGTCTATCTAATTAAATCATAGTTGAGGGTTCTCTATGTAACTATCCCAGAATCATATGTATAACTTACCTTTCTTAGGGTATAGAAGGATTCAAGATACTGGCAAAGGGTAGAAGCGTCATTTAAATCATGTATAGGCCTAAGAAGATCACGAAGGAGAACGATATCCGATAGGGCAACGGTCATTCCTCCTCCGGTTAAAGGATGGCGCATGTTGAACGCATCCCCCATCAAAATTGCACCAGGGGTCGGTTGAGGAATTGCTGGCATGCTTCTATTAGGCATTGTCCTTATGTTTCCTTTCTCAATAGCACCAATAAATGAATCATATAGCTGAGGAGGGATCTGAAGAAAAATGTCTTCTAGTAAGTTTACATGAACAATAAATGCGATCGAATTTTAAAACAGATGAAAGAAAAATTGCATTTACCTGAGGAGCTACAACAGTTTTCAAATATTTGGCCATTTCGCCGTTGGAAATTGATGGAACCTTTTGACCGGGGACATCAACTAAACAGCGTATTTCAGTACTACTAATTGGGTAAAATAGGATAGGTGAAGGGTCTCCTAATACAACGTGCCCATGATTAGCATATGGGAGTTCACAATTTTCCAGGATAATACCGACGAAACAAGAGGGTTGCTCCACCTATATCATTTATAGAACCTTCATTTAGGACATTTTTTTAAAAACATATTCAAGATTATCGCATGAGAGATTATTTAGAAAAATATTATTCACCTTTGGAGTACAGAGAGAGCGTCTCAAGTTTGAAAAACAGCCATCACAAACAATAGTTAGAGGAGCATATGCAGTTATCTCGTCACCATTCTTGGTCTTGTACTGCACTCCTTTAATAGTTCCCTTTTCTTCAAGCAAGGATGTAACTGTTCCTTGTTCAAGTCTTACACTATACCACAAAAATTAGAAAAAGGTCAATCATAACGTTTTATTTTCGGTTCAAAAGCCAAACTCCCAGTCATATAGTAAATTAAGAACAGACTTTCACGTAACAAAACTATACTTTGAAAGAGTTTCAGCCTTTTCTCTCATCCTCTGTATGAAACGGCCATTGTGAAAGCTTCTACCAGACACATCTGAGTCAAATTTCTCAAGGGGATAAGATAACTTGGTGTCTTTACCATCCTTGTAAAGGGCATATCCGAAAACTCTCTGCGCATCAATGTCTCCCACACAATCTACATTCAAAGTAAAAAAAATTACATCAGATCACAACCAACTACGTACAAAATTGAATAACTAGACCAAACTCCGGGAGCAGCTATTTATATTAGACCGTGCCGTTCCGTAAATGCAATAATTCATAGCATTTAAGCAATAAATTTTCTGTTGCAGGAGAATTGAATTTGGTGGTTGGAGATTATACCTTCAAGGCCTAACTCAATTAATTTCAAATAGCCACCAGGCTGTAGAAGTTCGCCAACTATACGATCTGGCTCTGTTAAGTCTCTTTCAATCACATGAACTCGGCGTCCCTCCTGCAAATTAAATGCAGCCATCAGTTTGTTGAAAGCGCAATAATAGTTTATATCCCACCTAATTTAATTAGGTGTCGTCAAAAGAATGGCACAAGTACACCGATCTAAGTTATTTTTTGAAGATTTATCACAGATTTTATATATGGTTTGATTTAGAACCACAAATCATATTCAATCAATCTTAAATATCTAGATTTAATCAATGATGGAACTGATCTTTTATCTCAAAAGTTTCGGTTTCTTGAAACTCCAATGAAATCCTACGGAGTAAGCAATTGACCATCAACTTAAGTAAGGGACAAAAAACTTAAAGCATATATAAATTGCATAAAAAATTCCAACAAATTAAACAGGGGAAAATCTTTCTATAGACGTTTTCTTTGACTCCAAATTAGTCGATTTACGGAATCTTATTGCTAATCTTTTAATCAGCGTGAATAATACAAATCAAATGCTATTCATTTCGTAAAGGAACATCAAGAAACTTACAACATTTTCAGTAGTAAATCTATTGATGAATTACCAAAACAAAAATTAAAAATAAACTAAAATCTATCGATATTCTTATCATGTACACCTCTCCCTACCAAGAAAATACGCGGCTAATATACACAAATTTCACCATATACGAAAAGCAAACCCTAATCTTAAAGAAAAACACAAATTACAACAATCTCTACATACAAATTACAGTATCAAAACATGCAATCATGCAGAATAATCATAAACAACAACAAAAAAGAAAAGAAAAAGAATAAATCGCGGCGGAAAATTAGGAATTAATTCCTTACCTTGCCGAGAGTATACGCCAGAGCGGCTCCGGCAACCCCCGCGCCGACGATGATAATGTCGGCGTCTCCGCCGGAATCCTGACGGCCGGTGGCGGCGGCGCTTGTAATGCACTCATCTCGACGTACAACCTTCGAAGCTTTCGTCTTCCTGCTTATCTTCTTCCGCAAGTTGTACAACAACACGAATCCAAACAAAGATGCGATAAAACTTCCGAGAATGTACCGATCGATCATCACCATTTTCGATTTTAGCTTCAACGATGTGATGAAGATGCAGATGAAGATGATTGATGAACGAGATTGCTAGATTTCTGTGTGTGTTTGTTTGGAGTTGATATGGCGGTTATATATATATATATACGCATATATATAGGAGGAATGATATGAGCAGCTTAAACGGCTCGGCTTGGGCTCCGAAACGTGTTTTTAGTTTTTTACCCACCGTATTTCTGTATTTAATTTTAATTTGAGCAAAATACACTTTGTACCTTTGAACTATTCGTTTTGTCGTGCTCTTGAACTATCAAATGTAAGGCTGATGAACCAAACTACTCAAACTCGATCGTTAAAAATATTTTTTTGTGTTTGATAAGTTTTGAAACTCAACTTGATTATTAAAAATTGATAAAAAATATATACAAAAAAGTCAAGTTATTCGAGTTCAACTCGTGTTCTGCTTGATTAAAGCTCGTTTGTGATCGACTCGATTAACAATCAAACAATCTCAAATACAGATTTTGAAACTCGATTGTAATTCAAACAAATTTGAACAATAACTCGTTCAACTCAACTCGACTCGTTTATACCCCTAATCAAATGTGATGAAATGGCCCTTTAAAACAAGTCATGGCAAGCCATAAAAAGTCAAATTGACGGATTATTTTGCTAAGTTTGATAGTTCAAGGATCAAAAATGTGACAAAGTAAATAATTTAGGGATATAATTTGTATTTTGTCCTTTTAATTTTCTTTTAGAATAGGATTTCTGGTAAATGGTTCATTGGAGTAATTGATCGAGAAAATTATATGTACACCACCTCATTTTAGTGGAAAATTATCGAAAATCCTCTGTTTTTTTAAAATTACATAATATCCTTCTCATGTTAAGATATTCTAATAATTACACCCCCTGTATTATATATTTAAAAAATCTTACAATTTCACCCATATAAATTTTATAAATAGACCCCTTGAAAGGATCTCATTGTAATATACAAAAAGTCAAGGGAAATTTTGGTAATTAATGCTAAAATGAGGCTGTGTACATGTAATTCAGCCTAATTGATATTTTGTTTGAGTCCCATTTAATGAGCCATTTAATTAATGATGTGTATAATTAATGTGACACCACGCAGTTTTGTCTGGTATTTGGATAGACCACGTGGCAGAAGAGCAGTGGTGCCAGCTAATTATATTTTGGTTTCACTTATAAATGTAGCATACACAATTGAGTGGTCTTGATTTAGATAGAGGGTAAAGAGAAAAGGTAAAGAATTAAGGGTGCAAACGAGCCAAACTCGGATCGAATTTGGCGATTTTGTCAGGCTCGAGCTCGAGCCTGAGCCCGCAAGCTCGAGACGAGCTCGAGCCGATCCCAAGCTCGTGAGCTCGAGGCTTAAATATTAAATATTTATAATATTTAATATTTATATTAATATTTAATATTTATATAAATATTAAATATTATTAAATATTTAATATATATAATTAATATTTATAATGTGAAAATATTTATAATATAAAAATAAATATATATAAAAATTATGAAGAAGCTCGCGAGCCTTTTTGCAAAAACAAATAGGCTCGAGCTCGAGCTCGTGAAGCTCGAGTCGAACCAGCTCGGCTCAACTTACACCCCTAGTAAAGATTGAGAACCCAAAAGAAATGAGTTTTTATTTTATTAAGAAAATGTAGATATACGTTAAATTTATCGACAAATGCAACTATATATGTCGCACATTGTTCGTGTATAAAACAATATTAAAGGGAGTCCATGTGTTGCGTAAGAGAAAAAAAATATGTTCATATATATCGGTGAAAACTTGGTGATGCAACGAATTAAAAGAAACAATACAATATTACAATCTGCCAAAACTTCCTTGGCGCCGCAGCATTGGGTCTTCTGCCCATGCACTTACTGCTGGACTCCTGTGTCTTAACGCTTCAGTCTCAGACTCCACAATCTCATCAAACGACATTCAAAAAATCAAATAGATGAATTGATATGTTAAATTTACAAAGAATATATGACAAGTATTTTTGACCAAACTAAAATGAAAACAAAGACACTATGTGAGACATGAGGATGGAATACTACCTCTTGTTAGTTAATTAGAAATCTTGCTTTTGGTTAAACTAACTTATCATTCGTTAAGTGAAGTAATTAATACCATATAGGATCATATAACAATCACCAAAACAACTATACATATAATAAAGATTGAAGTTAGCCTGGGTGAAACGGGACATGATCGTATAAGCAAGAGGATTATGTTCTGAATCATTATGTATGCAGAGAATTTTTTTTTGAGAGAAATCCCGATAATCGCGTTTAATAGCACCGTCAGGGATTAGTCTTGGATCTCCTGATTTAATGTATACCTTGAAAAGAAATGCAATTTACGATTAGTTGAATCTTTGAAAGAGCAATATTTTCTCGTTCAAGCGACCATATATAATTTTGGCTTTGGAAGTCAAGTTCATACTTGAGTGGGTGCGTGTATAATCCTAATTCCAGGCGCATTTTCTTGATTGAGTATCATTATTGAGGTTTAAAAGTGGTCAAGGAACTAACTTTCCATTGTTGTTAGGCCACAAAGTATGGCCAATTTCAAATGTTTGCAAATATATATATATACACACACATATTGGAACTGTGACAAATAAATAAAACGAAAATCCAAATGTAAAGGCAACTAAAAAAATATTTTTACCTTTTAGTTATAGTCAAGTAAAGAATAGTAAATAAATGTGAAAATGATTTAGTCAGCAGCTTGTAATATTACAGCTTAAATTAAAGTTAGGTTAATTAATTTAATTAGTTGTTAGTTATGTGTAAGTGAGATGGCTGAATTAATCAAAAGTAGTGTACTTAGCCTTGGGCAATTTTTCATGCAGGAAGATAGAGATGTACACGTTCCCATGCATAAGTCAATTTTGTGCTCTTACATATGTACACATTCGAGTTTCCAAAATATTCATACATATATATATATATATATATGACTTATGGGCATTTAAATCGAAAAAATTTACTGCAAAATCAAGTGATTAATTACAAGTTAAATAAAATTATATGGCTAAGTTCAAAAAATCATGGTTGCGCAAAAAATTCACGAAATAATATTATAATAATGTAAGTATTATATATGTATTTGAAATATATTGCACTTAATTCACTAAATAAACTTATATTCATGTAAGTATTATGTACTTGATATATATTGCAAGTGCAATATTTTAACTCAAAAGAATGTAAGTGATAATTGGAACATATATAAGTGGAGTTTATGAGGGCGATACCTAATGCTTGCACATCGCATAATACAAGGTTATATGTCGCTAAGAATTGAGGAAATAAAATTGTGCATATACTAACTGCTATAATTTTTGACTTAGTAATGAGAGTTTGATTCTCACATTATTTACTTATATATGTTCATTCATTAAAATAAATAGATACATATCATTTACATCAAATTAAAAAAATAGTGTGTCTTGTTAATTACTTTGATATGCAAAACATAAGATCATAAAATTTATAAATATATTGAGTTTCAATCCCGCCAGATATGTAAATAATTTCTCTATTTATATATATATATATATATATATATATAGTTGTTGTTTATTAACAATTCAATAGTAAATTATTGATTGATGATTGTTAATTTGTTGTTTCTTAATATTCAGATATAACGATGTAACATCTTCCTCCAATAAAAAAGCCTTTATTGAAATCAATACACACTACTTTTAGAAACCCAAGAGTAAAAAAGGAAATATAAAAAGAATGATGGAATTTAATACTCCCATTACTATATATATGGGTAGTGCTCCATTTTTGACCATGGTTTGTTCCCCACACAAATTAATATGTAAAGAAATACATGGAGGTCTTAAATGAGCATATATGTACACATTACTTTTTTGGAATGGATTAGGTGACACTGAATTAATGATATGACATAATTGGTTACTTTTCTCCTGAAAAGTACAATAATCACGTAACAAATGTAATTATTTTCCATGTGATGAAGTTGATAAATTTCTAAATAACATTCATTCATCCCTTTTTCATATATCCTACATTTAGTAAGTATTTATTTATTATTCCATCTAATTTAATTGTAATAATTCTTTTCCAATTATATGCAGCAGCCTTGCTTGTCAACTTACAAACCAGCACCTTGAATTGACGTTTTGCATAATGATACAATTGACATTGCTTTTATAACTAATTAGTATTCTCTTCTTTTTTTTCCTCCATGTTCCCATTGTTTGAAATATGACTTGCTTGCAATATTTGATCCGGATCATAAGCTAGTGATGTCATATTCGGGGTCAGGGTCGAACTAGGCCTCTTGCTCCTGGTCGTAAATTTTGATTGTCCTGGAATCACAACCTTATTAGACTTGTCGGGTGACCCCTGACTAAGATCATCCGATACTTAAATAAAAAGTTACTCAAAGAGGTCAGACACACACATAAAAAGTAGAAATAAATAATTGTATTCATGAATAAGATAAATGTAAATTTCTATTTATAATTTGGGTGTACGACTGAACATGAAGATGGATACGTAAAGCTTGGAGGTTAAGCCACATGGCGTAGTGAGCTCTACCTCAAGTTGGGTCGGGTTCAATCTATGGGTCGACACACGGGTTCCAAGCGAGGGTGTAATTAATATCTTTGTAGCTTAGGGTTATTTTGGTAAAATGTGGATATGAAGTAAAATACGATTATCAATATTGTACCAAACATTTTATAGATGTAGACTTTATCAAATTTTCTCATCCTCACACTATGGGAATTGGGATTTGAAAAAATATGAAAGTCTTTGCTTGCCGGCTTAAGGATCACATTTTCTACTTGTGACAAATCAAGTACTCACTTATCATAAAAATAAATAAATGTTATATTTGACTTAGGAACTTAACCTAATTTAAATAATGGATTCCAATTATTCCATAGTCTCGAATTTCAATTTCACGTTGTTCACACTTTACTAATAAGTAATAACCACTAAGTCAAAACGAGTGCGGCTGTCAAAAGTCTCCCGTTTTCTCAATTTAATAATTATATTCACGTAGTGTTGATTTATGTTGGTAAGTAAACGGATTTATGATTTTTAATTCTTTTTCCAAAATTAATAAAATAACACAACCGAATGTTTAGACACATATATTTACTCGCTAGAAGAACTTTTATTGAATTAATTTCAATAAATTTCCATTGAAGCAACAAAAATTGAATTAGATATTAAAATGAAACTACAAAAATTATTTATTTTAAACTTCTTTTTTTTTTTTTCCACGAGGAGACATATTTGTGTGCATGTAATTTCCTTAAACAATTTTTCTTTCTACTCTTCTCTTAAGTCAGTGTGGAGAAGAAGTTTAGGCTGCAGATGTTATATCAATGGTATTGGAACAAAAAAGAGCTTATTGCTTTCTTTTAATTTAATTGGATTATATGCTAATTTGGAAGATCGAAAAGGTCCGATAAAGTTGACGTTTACAAACTTAGAGTATCTAAATTAATAATTTGTACATTAAATCAAAGGAAATTTTGGTCAATATTTGTGTAATTTTCATAACAAGACTTGTTTTTAAAAAAACCTCGTCAATTTGAATCATAGCGATCACTTCGCCTTAGAAGTTAGAGGGCGTTTTGCGAAGTTATTTTTGGAAAATGCTCTTATATTTTTAAGATCAAAATAACAAAAGACATCGACGTCTCTCACCTTTATAACTTAAATCTAATATTATATATATATATATATGTTACCCCAAAACAAAATCTTTATATGTGGTACAAGACAAGGTCATTCGTACGAATTTTCAGGATTTGAATGGTGAATTACAAATCTATGTATTGTCTCATATGGTGCCAATCATATTGACGATTGAAAGACAAATCGAGCAAAAAATTCATAGCTAAAAACTCATTTAAGCTCGATTTATTTAACATAACAAACAAGTTCGACAAAATTCTCTATTCGATCAGATCTAAAACTCGGCTCGAGCTCGAATACAAACTCGATTATTGATTATACAATCTCATACCAATATTTCCCAAGGAAAACGGCAAAACATGATAACATTCTTTGACATCACAACCTCAACGATGAGGGTTAGGATTTGGTCAGCTCAAAATAGATTTTTTTTTTATTTGGTAGAAATCAGCTCAAAAAACGTAGCCAAAAGAATGTGGATTTTTACGTACCAAAACTATATATATAGTATAATTGATGCATGCTGCGGATTAATTCAATTAGTCCCTTATATGAAAAAAGTGTCACGTTCAAAGTTGGTTAATATTCCTCATGAAGCTGATATTTTTATAGTATGTGCGTATATACCATATATGAGACGACATATTTAGTGATATCACAATGGACTTTAGTGTGAACCAGTTAGTCGTAAATGGACGTCCATGTAACAATTTCTTAGTCTCATTTTTCAACACGATTTTGTTGTTGGTAGCCGTCAATATATATAATTATATATATATGGAAAATGAGGGAATTTGAGCTCAATCTTTCACATGCATATAAATACATATAGGCTTTGACTATTGTTATTTTGTCATCATGACCTCCTCATGTATCTATCACAAATTAAAAAATTGGATAAAGAAATTAAGGCGCGTAAACTTATTTCCAAAATGTTTGAACTCTAGAAAATATTCATTTACCATGGCAACCATTACTTCAAAAGAAAATTTTAGCTTTTTAATTAAACTTAAGTCATTTAAAGGATGAGCGAATTACATTTATCATGGCATTATTGTATGTTTTGATGAGAGATTGAGTGACAAACCTTAAGGAAAATATAATAACACGTGATACTTGGATACTTAAATTAACTCGATTTCGACCGAAAATTCCCCGTTCATTATCCTAGTCGTTCTTTTCAACAACAAAAATTTGTAATAGGTCGATCAATGTTGTAATCTTTCTAGTAAATTACCATAGAATTCTTCATTGAAAAATTGCACGCAAACGATCAATAGAACATATATACCAGAAAAAATGAGATTCTAGCGGATCTCATTAGTGCCCAATATGATCTTACATTGGAAAAATGATGAGAGAAATAGAAAACATAAAATTTGCATTGTCTGATCATTTAACCTACATTCACGGAACGATGTCCGAAGTGCTATAGAACTGCCACTCTCTTTAAGATGATCACCTCTATATATAGATAATATAAACATGCAATAATTGTTATGATGGATGGAACCATTTCAAATCATATCATAATATAATCAAATTATTACCTAATAATATATATATATATATATACACACACAAATATATATCCATAAGTTGAATCTTATCACATATGATTTTCCAATATCAAATTTGATTTGCAACAATTACTAAAACAAGTAATAACATAAGAGTACGTGAAACCCAAACTACAATTGGTTCTACAGATTTTTTTTATTTTTTATTTTTGGTAATTTGGTTCTAAATATTTCATTACACAAGTTCATGCAATGTGTCACGGTCACCCCATTCACCCACCAATGTATTACACTATTACACCAAAATATTACAAAAGATCCCGAGTGCATAATGTGCCTAGGATGCTCGAGTCACTGCATGTTAAACAAAATCAACTGTCGATACGGTAACGGATTTGATGTCCCAAGACTCCTAAAAATCACTGAATTACTACATGGCATAGCCAAAGAAGAAAGGAGAAACAAAAAGAATAAACCATCTATAAATTTTGATGATCCCCAACATCTCTGGTTTTGTTCTCCACATCGTGAAACCCTCAACGTATATCACTATGACTGAATCATTGTCTTAGACTTCATTAAAAATATTTTACAATAATGCATATTCATTAGCGTAAACTTTTTGGATTAGTCTTTTATTGAATACTTTTTTTTTTTTTTAGAAAGAAAGAATGGATAATTTGAGCCGGACCAAAGAAGCCCGAATCTTGTAAAAAGTGTGACCCGAGTTTGAGCTACGCCAAAGAAAAAATTTATGAGTTGAGTTTGAGCCTATAATATTTTAATTCGATGATTTTCAGCTTGAGTCGCTCCAAACTAAGGCCCGATTGACAAGCCTAGTGATATATGACTGAAAGTAAAATAGAGGAGGGGGGGGGGGGGGGGGGGGGGGCGTTAACTTATATATCCGTTCCGTTTGTTTGGGCTTTCTCAGGGTATGGGCCGAAGAAATAAGATACCTCGTCGGCAGAATCACTTTAGTGTTTGCAAACCAAAGTAAAAAAATTGCATGTCAAATACAAGGTAAATTAGCTTTTTTGCAGAAAGTACAATATTGCTCAATTTATTTCTCCGAGAATGGATCTTGTGTAACATAAATACACTATATAATCTTTTCATATATCTCTTGAACGGAACATATAAAAAAACACACAATGATATTTGAGAAGAATAAATTTACAACAAAAATTGTAAAATCTTATCTTCTTCTCTGTTAATTTCAATTAAGAGAGATATTGCTCTCTATTGTTGTATATATAACTATTGGGATTTAAAAATCTTGATTTTCAATTAATAAGAGTTAATCACACTTTCTATGCCTCAGTAATTTAATGAAATGTTTTATTATCACTTCCGCAATACTGCAAATATATATAATATACAAGTATATCATCAAATCAAACCAGGGATTTGTTATTAGCTGCATGCGAAAAGAATCCTTCTTACTTTGAATTATATATATATGTACGAAGTACCCATATTACTAAAACCTCCAACGCAATGCGAAAAGGAACTAAGGAAGAAGATCGCAAGTTTTTTTAAAAAAAAAAATTGATGGGGTTAATTTTGGGAATATAGAAATATTGACAAGGATAGAATTGTCAATAAAATATTATTTTAATTGCAGGAATTTGAAAAGCTACAAAAAGCACCCCCTACCCAGCTTGGAGCTTTTGGCTTTTGGGAGCTTAATTTTAAATCAGAAGCAAAAGTATGATAATACTCAAAGCACTTTTAGTTAGAGTTTGCAAACACTCCCATTGGGGATCTGCCCATAAAATTTTCTGGGGTATGTTGTTTCTCAATTTCATGTCGGTATTTTACCCAAAAAAAAAAACAATATTTATGTCGGTAAGGCACACTCAATGCATGTATAAGAATATGAAAATGATGAGTAAATTTTTTGTTCCAATTTCAATCACTATATTTAAAAATGTTGGAGTTAATCACACTACCGTAAATTGTTTTATTATCCTTCCGCAATATGCAAATATATATAAATACAAGTATATCGGTTTATTAGATATAAATTGGAAAAATTACTAAAAACCTCTCAAAATAAACGTTATATTCAAAAAATCTATGATAATACTTTTCAATCCAAAAACTCATTCCACCAATTTTTCATTATAAAAAACCCAACATTTATGATTAATAAATCTGTGGAC
Organism: Buddleja alternifolia; assembly: GCA_019426215.1. Classification (NCBI taxonomy): domain Eukaryota; kingdom Viridiplantae; phylum Streptophyta; class Magnoliopsida; order Lamiales; family Scrophulariaceae; genus Buddleja; species Buddleja alternifolia. Next base: position 29,261,890 of record CM033408.1, on the reverse strand, counting down.
TGAATTACCTTTAGTCTTCTGGATTAAGAATTAATAGAAATAGATTTATTTAGGACTTTAATATGTTTAATAGATATTAAATACGATTTTAATTTTAATTTTCAGATTTTTGTAATCTTCTTAAAAACTAAAAAGGTGTATTTTTAAATATTTACCATGTTTTATTCAAAAATAAATTATGTAAAAAATTTAATATAAAAAAATCGTATTATAGGATCTGTCAATTTGAAAAACTCACAACAAAAATGTTTCAATAAAAAATCAATGGATCAATTTAGATCAAAAATTTGTTAATCCAAACTTGTGGACTTTCACAAATGAAAAGTTTATAAAATGAATCTTGAGATTGAAAAATAACTTTCATATGTTTTTTGGATATAAAGATATACTTTAGGAGAACTCCAGTAATATGTCCTACTATTTATGACATTGTTACATATAAATACATTATATTATATTCATAAAAAAATATGAGTGTTTTCTTATCATATATTCACATATTAACCGCCAACTTTTATGGATAATATTTTTATGTAAGTAAGATCCTATAATTTTTTTCCGAATTATTCTGAATATTAACCAAGTTACAAATTTTAAGTCTTCACAAATAATACTTGAATCCTTCCTTATGTTGTTACTATGTGCTAGTAGATGAGTAGTGTTCGAACGAGTTGGATTTGGACTTTTGACTAAAACCAAGCAAAAATCCAGCCTAGAAAATATTGGGCTTGTATTTCTGAATTACACATAAAAGGCCCAAAATGTTTGACGATTTTTCCCCATTTTTCGACATGATCAAGTTCGTTTTATTTAATGATAAAATACAAATGAGCAAATAATGATGTAATAGAGAGTAGGAATGTCAACGAGCTCAAGCCAGCTCGTAAGCACAGCTTGAAATTCAAACCGAGCTTTATACATGTTGAGTTCAAACCAAGCCGAAACCCAAAGTTAAGGCTGGAATTCAAATTCAAACCGAGCATGAGCGACAGTAGACTCGGCTTGAATAGGGCCCGGGCTGATTAACATATATAATATATATCATATAGAAAAGGCTGATATATGACTAATATGTAAATAATTCTAAATTGCATGGGAAATATCAAGACTTCAATTTAGGAAAGAGAATTCATAAAGCCAATCATTATTTAGTTCTAAAATTTTCGTGAAACGAAACACTATATTCTACAAATTATTGAAAAAGTGAAAAAGCTCTAAATCTAGCCCTAAGAGTTCGAGTGCTTGTTTTCTAATAGAAACACATATTACATAATGAGTTGTCTTTAAGACTTCGTGTTTCCCATGTTTTTTAACATAATTCAAAAGCAATTTCCTTGTAAATGTATAAATTCTTAATTGCAGTTCTCGGTGCAATAAAAATGGACGCGCACTATGCCTTATGATTTATTTTATTTATTATAGATGAAAATTGATGTTTTAACTTTGTGAAATTTAAGTTTTATGATTTGTCATTAGAGCATGAATAATGTTAATTTTTTGTACTTTTCATACTATTATTTACATTTTAAATTTATATACTAATTTGTTTTATTACTTATAGATTCTAAAAAGAGAATAAATTTGTGCTAGCTCAGCTTGAAGCTCGTGTTCATATTCAAGACGAGCCCAAGTTCTAAAAAAGAAAAAACTCGCACAAATTCAATAATTGACAACAAAAGTTCGCATATTATCAAGTTGTGCTAAGCATCTAAGGTATTCCAAAGCCGCAAACTGTGGGTCAAGCCAAATCGTTAGTAAAAATACCCTAACTCGCATCGCAAACATCTCTAATTTATATTATTTATAGAGTGTGACACTTTTAGAGTAACCACTTGTGTGTTCCAACCTCCAAATGCAAAGACAATACTAAGCCCGCTTTGGATGATTGTTAACTACTTTTCTCCCTCATTTATTATCTCTTTGAAGTTTTCTCATTTTTCTCACCTCTATTTATTTTTATTTTTCTCATCATATTTTTTCATTTTATTTTTCAACAATTCTTTTCCGTTTAACTTCTCATAAATCTTAATATATAAAAATAATTGAAAGTATTTATCATACACGCATAGTTTAAAATAACGTCTTCTATTTCGTATTTTATGTCATTATTCAGTAACTTAAAGGGGTAAAAGTAAAATTGCTCACAGCAAAGTAGAGTAAAATTTACACGTTTTCACGGCCATCGGCTCGCTACACCTGTTTACGGCCCTATTTACACAATGAGGCACAAAAATAAACAAAATCAAACAACCCTGCAATGTTGAACCAAATCATTGCCAGTACTAAGATCATAAATTTTCAAATTTCTATTTCAACAGTAGAAAAGTGGCACGATTAGGCAAATTTCATTACCTTATTATCAGAAATATATTCTTCACGACAAAGACTCTCAATTTGCTGGAGTAAATTTCAGTGATATACTATTGACACAATGCCGTTCATCAGTTGGAGTACGAAACCCTTCTCCCTTAAAAACATGACCGAGGTGTCCCCCACAAGCTGCACACGTGATTTCTATCCTCCTCCCATCAGCATCGGGCTATATAACCATCAAACGCGCAAATGTTAGGAGGTTTTCTTAATTTATAGGGTAATTTACATAGAAACTCATGCGTGAAACTCTAATTACAAAAAATACACCAAAATTTGAGTAATTATCATAATTTCCCCTGTCAATAAAATCATATTACAATTCCACCCCTGTTAGTAAAGAAAATCACAATTTCACCCGTTGTCAAGATTTGACATGGGATGTTTGATAATTTGCAAACCTCAAGGGGCTGGTGGTAATTATGCAGAATGTGAAGGCATGTGCATATTATCCCTAATTTATAAGACACGAGTGACAAGGAAAAACAAAGAAGTAGTTGAACTTACGGTTTGTTTTATTGCCCCGGGGAGACCTTCATAGAAAGCTGGCCAACCGCAACCTGAGTTAAATTTGGTTGTGGATTTATAGAGTGGAGTTCCACATCCTGCACACTGATAAACACCGTCCTCGTAGAACTTGTCGTATTGCCCGGTACCTGGATACCTGAAAATATGCATGGCATAAGCAAACCTCATAGCGTGGTTCAAGCTTCATAACTGATGGACTTTTCTGGATTTGGACCGAAACGACTGTTCAAAATCTGCATTTATTTCAATATTCTAGTCCCTTAATGGCCCTTGATCCTTAAGATCAAGTATAGAAATTTTACAGACATATACACCATGAATTACATCACAATGACACTTGCTAGCTTTCCTCGAGCATTCCATGATAGCAATATTTCTTTAAAACTAAAAGGAAAACCCATCGGTTCGGTTAGCAACCAAAACAAATTGAATTTGGTTAGGTTAGGTTAAAACCAAAAATCTATTTCGATTTTTTCTTCTTATTTTTTTGAAAAAAAAATGTTACCTGCCCAAAACTTAGATTTTTTGTGAAGAAAACGTGTGCGGAAAACACAATTGCCCCTGATTCTATATTTTTATTACTTAAAACAATAAATATTATATATATTAACTCGGTGTTTGGTTAGGTTAGCCCGGTGCCTAAAAACAGAACTCAAAGCAAAAACCGAATTTTTCTGTTAAAAAAAAAATCAAACTGAATTTTTTCGGTTTGGTTTAATCGGATAACGGAACCGTGAACACCACTAACTAAGTTGAATAAGATGTACGATCTCTGATAGAGTAACACGACCCTCTTGTTTCCCTGCAACCATTAACCACTGAGAATTACTTGTCTTGGCGGAAAGAACAAATCATCATCCCCAATTCTTCAATCCTTATACGGAGCTGGCTACTCTAAACTGGCTAACTCCTTATTGAGCAAGCCAACAATAAAGCTTTTTCCCTCTTTGCCCAACACGGACTCAGATGGCTTTTAATTCACTACCGATAATTGCTTTATCTTACATACCACCTCAACTAAAATAAATGGCAATTGGCAAAGGCAAAATAAAGTGCTGTGTTAAGATCAACCAAAGCTACTTCTATGGCCGATAAATTAAATTTCTCGGTTAAGGTCCTGGTCTTTCAATTTAGTACTTTATCATATATTTTGTATTGCGTATAAATGCCATGGGTATACAATGTTTCCCAAAGTATAAACTCAATTGCACATTCCCATATGTTTGGCGTGCATATACGAAATCAACCACCTTACGAAACACTAATTAAAATAGCGGGTCCAAAATGTTATATTCTGCAGTGAAATTCAGCATTCTTCGGGGGGGGGGAGGCTGGGAAATGTAGATGAACCTAAAAATATGTTATAACCCTAATGCAAAATCCACCAAAAAAGAGAGACCAGCAATCAACAAACAGCAAGCCCTTATAATCAACCCAATTAATTTAAGAACACAAAAATTAAACAAGATTGAAAATGGGAAAGAAATCAAAAATACTCAGTGCCCTTCTGCCCTAGAATTTTTAAAAGCTACGAGACACAACGCGAGAATCTCGCAACGAATGAGACCAAATTGAAAAAGTCCAAAACATACGGGACCAAAAATGCAATTTTCCCTTCCTAAAAATATGTCAATACCAAAAAACAGAGACCAACAATCAACAAACAGAAAGCCCGTATAACCCAATTAATTCCAACAAATTTAAGAACACAAAAAATGTAACAAAAATGAAAATTGGGGAAGAAATCAAAATACTCAGTGCCCTTCCGCCTTAGAATTTTTAACAGTTACAAGACACAATAAGAGAATCCCGCAACGAATGAGACCCAATCTGAAAAAGGCTAAACATACGGGACCAAAAATGCAACTTTCCCTTCCTAAAAATATGTCAATACCCTAATGCAAAATCCACCCAAAAAATTGAGACCAGCAATTAACAAACAGAAAGCCCTTATAATCAATTAACTCCCAATTAATTTAAGAACACAAAAAATTAAGCAAAAATGAAAATTGGGGAAGAAATCAAACATACTCAGTGCCCTTCTGCTGCTGGGTAATTCTATGCTAGACAGAATCCAATAGTTCGAGTGTGAATTCGATGTCTATCTCTCTCGTACAATTGTGTGTGGAGACCGCAAACAATACACTTTACAGCTATAGATACTATGACCATTGGACTCGGTCTAGCATAAATTTTTCCCTTCTGCCTTAGAAGTTTTAAAAGTTACAGACACACTGTGATAATCTCGCAACGAATGTAACCAAAATTTAAAAAGGCCAAACCGAAAATGCAATTTTCCCTTCCTAAAAATATGTTAATACCCTAATGCAAAATCCACCAATTAACAGAGACCAGCAATCAACAAACAGCAAAGCCCTCATAATCCAATTAATTCCCAACAAATTTAAGAACACAAAAAAATTAAACACAAAATGAAAATCGGGGAAGAAATCAAATGAAACATACTCAGTGCCCTTCTGCCTCAGAATACGAAACTGCTCCGGCGAAAGAACCGTACGCCACTCCTCGTCGGACTTCTGCACAGCCATGGCGATAATTCCACTTCTGAAGCTCCTTTTCCTCTCAATTTGAGCCGACCCACAAAACCCACTTGATAAATTGCTGTTATATCTAATGGGATTGTTAATTGAGCTATGAATAAAACGGGGTTTGGGGATATTATGAATTGGGGTGCGCAGCAATGTTGATGTAGGGTTGACGATGAGTGTTCTAGAATGTGTGAATGGTGAGATTTTCAGGATGTGTGAGCCCATGATTGTGGATAGTAATAATAATTAATTAAATGGGACTTTGGGTCGATCTTTGTTTCCTCATCTTTCTGCAGAACCAATTCAATCGCATCTACAACATCCACGTCGACTGATACTTCGTGGTTTTCGGAAGTCGAACTCTCGAAAAATATGTACATGTTAGGTTTTTGGAAGTCGAACTCTCGAAAAATATGTACATGTTAAAATATATGTTAGTTTCATCAAAATCTATATATATTTTATTGTGTTTTAACACATTATCTAGTGAGTAGGCTCTGGAGCCACCAAATATTGACCCATACTCTCCGCACATGCAATTCTACGTCAGTATATATTTTGTATCTATTTCCTTTATAATAAGGACCATGCAGTCTCGCACTATATAACTGTTATTGTACTGTACGAGAAAGATTGATAGTAAGACCATTAAATTTGATCTAACAGAGTTTTCCCCTTGACGCGGGATGGATACCGGTGAATGCATATTGATGCTGCAAAAAAAAAATGAATCACAGTCCAAAGAAAAAATTGATATACCGATTGTTAGGGCTTGGGATATTTCATAACATTTTGGTTAACACTTTGATGTCAATTACACCAATGAATAATAGACACGAGTTTTTAAATTATATTTTTTTTATTTCCCATTGTTTATTGGTGTAACAATAAAGTGATATACCAAAATATTATAGAAGATCCAGACCGAATTATGAGCGACTACTTTTTATTGGGACAAAAGGAGGGAAAGAGAGATAATGATAAATTATGATACACTGATACGAATACAAAGATATGTATACGACACAACACTGATACGCAATACAATATATATGTACATATATGGTAGAATAAGTCAATTGGTGCTAGTCCTTCATACATATTGGATTAGTGTGAGTGGTAGCTTTCCATGCCCTCCACCTATAAGTAACGGGATAATTGCATTGACTCGCTTAAACTATAGACATTTGGCATCCACACCCATCACCTTTGAAATATTGACATCGACCTCTCTGCCTTCACTTTTTTCATTATATATACATTAGTTAAAGACTAAAATGCTCTCTAATTTTGAATTAAAAAAAAGGTAACTATTACTTAATAACATGTTGGAGAATGGAAAATTAACAAAATATCATCAAATGATATAATAATAATAATAAATGAAGCATCCACAATTAAAATTTTCTAAAAATATAGCTCTAAACTCGAAAAAAAATATCATTTAGGTTAATCATGAGTTTCTTTAGGGATCTGAGAATTTCATTACTTAAGTATGTTAATACATAAAAAATATTTGTAAATCAGTATAGAAGGAAGAACCTAATAAATCTTTTTTTATTCAAATTCTATTTGTTCAAATATAATTTCACTTAATAAAACCCAACAACTTTGTCCAAAAAGGTGCTGATTTAGAAGTAGTGTATTCTATTAAAAAAAATATTAAATTCCCCTCTTAAATACCACCATGTTTTTATTCTTAATTAAATAGATATAATAATAAGTGTAAAAAAAAAACTAAACAATAAATTATGACTATTTCATTAAAAAAAAACGTCATAACTTAATAAAAGTTTAAAGCTAAAGAAAAGTCACAACATAATATTTTTTCATTCTTCCTTAAAGCTGGTTTTTAATATGAAAAATATGAAAACTCCAAATTATGACCAAAAGTCGTTGACCCTGAATGTAAAATTATAGAATATACAATATGAAAAACATAAAAAGAAGTACTGGTTTTTTCTATTGAAGATTGCCACAAAAGTGAGAAAATGGTGTAACAAATTAAATTAGCATAATGAAAATAATAATATATCTTTTCATGAAATTTAGCGTTAGTTGAATTAGAAAAGAGTTAGAAACTTAGAATAAATATTTTGAAGTAATTTTTTTGGAATCATAAAATGAGTCACGATAAATTTGTTTTCTTACATAATTTAAAATTTAGAGATTTTAGAGCTAAATTTGTAGAATTGTTTGATTTAAAATGCTTTGTTATTATGTCTGATGTGGGTGTAAATTAGTTATTGGGCTAAACTGACAAGTCCAAGACTTAGTCGGCCAAAACCCATTGAGAAATAGACCTAGAGCCTTCTAGAAGCAGTCAACCCAAACCCGGCATCCTGGAAGAGCTGGTAGACCTAAACCTGCGACAGAGAATAAAGCTATATAAGGCAAGGCTGGTGACAAGATCTAATCAAGTCAAAAAATTTCCTTCAAAGGTCACGCGTTGAATCAGCAGTTGATCATACCTAATTTAGACGATCTGATTCGGTCTAATTAAAAAGATTATAGTTAACCTTAACTACTCTATGTATTTTTAGGTAAGTTCACTTTACCATAATTAGCCTTAACCATCAAACTTGTATAAACAAGCATTCTAAATGGAAATGAAGGAGGACAACCTTTTACACCCGTGAACGTAGGTTTTCATTGGACCGAACTACATATATTTTGTGTTCATTTACATTTCGTGCTCTATAATATTATACACATATCATTGTATACTCAATCATCCAATATTATTATATAAATTAACTTGGTGTGAATCGGACACATATCAATGTCATTTAGTACTAATTTTTTATTTTACAACCAATTATTTAATCTATTCTTTTTATTAACCTAAATGTGAAGGGCCTTTTTAGTCTTTTATTAGTGAATTTAGTGGAAAAGTTGAAAAGAAGAATGTTTATGCCAATATATCAAACATAAGGGGGTGTGAATGCCAATATACGTAATTCGAGGGAGGTTGATGCAATTTTCCCTATAAGTAACTGTCTTAAATGGACTTACTTCGATGGACTCAATATCTATATATATAATATATATGACGAAACAAGATTGGCCCAAATCTTTTTTATTACTGATTTATGGGCTTCTATCTCTGTTCTTATGGGCTTATCCAGTTAAGATTCTGGATTTGTAATTTTACGTTTAAAACTCCGTATAACTCAACATGTCAGTGAAACTTAAAAGAACCAATAAACCCAAGACTTGTCAGTTTGATGGTATCAACTTCCACTTTTATATGGTAAATTATAAGTTCTGTTGACCTTTTTGGTTTTCTCATCCTTTAGTTTTGACGATGACAAAGGACTTGTTTGATTGTCACTAATTTCTCTCAATTTGTTTTTGCAGGAACTATCTGGAACTACTTTTAGACTATACATCTCTTCTTCCACAAGAATTTAAGGGAAATATTTTTGTCTATCCTTCTTGCCTTTTATATAGATATTCTGCACATGTTTTATATGCTTCATATGTCTTGTCAAATCAGAATTAATTATCTAATTATAAGGAAAGTCAAAGATCCCATATTGCTGGAATTTCATTTAAGGGAAATATCCTAATTATTCTCTTTTCCTTTTGTTTATGTCTCTGTATATCTATCATAGTTGACTTGATTTTATTTCCTTTCTTATGCTTTCGTAAGTATCCATTCTATGGAAGGAGCCATTATCCCTTATTTCCTTTCCTTTATTGTGTTTTATGATTTACTTATATACACATGTTTTATTCATTTCAGAAAAACACGAATTCTACAAGCATCTTTCAGCATATTATTGATAAAATTATTATATGCGTTTTAGGTACTTTCTCAAGTTAAGTTCCAGTGAGGAATGAGCGGTACCAGAGAGTGCTTGGAGTTCTGAGTGACATACACGAGTGGTCAAGTGAAGCATTTGAGTCGAGTATCTCATAATTCCCTTTTGGAGTCGTTGTTTGTGGATTTACCATCTGGTTCAACCGGTTGGTTCCAAGGTTGTAGTAGAGTGACACTCATTTCATCGTACTGAGTGTGTATTGTCCTTTTACGTTTGTAGTGACTGAATTCACCTCTGTGATTCAACACTTAGTTTTATTCTTTCATCTTCTGTAATTTTTTCCTTCTGGATTTTGTCTCTAGAACTTGCAAAGTTCCAGTGGTATTTTATTTCAGTATTTTTCAGTTAAATCTATTGGTACTTTATCATTCCGCTGTGCATTCTAACACAATTTTTTAATACCCTAATTCACCCCCCCTCGTAGGCAATTCTTGAGTAACATGTTCAATCTCAAGCTGTCTCAAGTTGTGACTTTTCTCTTCTTTTTTGGGGTCTTATAGGGTCTATGTGACCCATAATTAAAACACAATCGACCCGAGTTTGTCGAGTCAGGTTATCCTCCTCTTCTGAAAAAGAAAAAAGAAAAGAAAAAACCAATAAGTAAAAGATTTGCTATATATCTTACATTTTTTTTTTGTCGCCAATATATCTTACATTTAACCTATGGAATTTTTTGGGAAAATTATGATTAGGGGAGTAGGATGTTTTAAAATTAATAAAGACATATTAACTTTTAACTAATTAAGGAGAAAGAATTGCTAAAGTTTACAAATTATTAAAAGGCTATTTTTTATTTTATTTTTGGTAATAAAAAGTTTAGGCAGAGTCGGCTTCGATCACGTATCAGGGCAAAGGCATGGCTCCGGGACCATAGGTCGTTTACAGAGGTACTTACAGATCGCCACCAATACAGCCTTCACGTCGGTAGAGAGAATCGAACACACAACCTTTTTAAGGGAAGTGACCCGTCCTTACCAACTGAGCCAACTTGTATTGGCTTAAAAGACTAATTGTAATGCAACATTTGCTTCCATTCTTTTCTAATAAATGAATTCTATACTCAATATTTCTTTGCCTAATTTCTTAATGAATCGACCCATCACATTGAATACGAAATGCAATATTAGTTGGAAAAAAACAGTGAAAGACTTGTAAACACTTTAAAATAATTGAAAACAACATTATATAAATTTTATTTCTTTATGAATAACGACTTTGTAGTTGTGCAACAGGCGGAAATACTTTGTTGACAATTACACCATCTTGGGCCTTCCAGTTTAATGCCTTGCACCATATTCTTTAAATCATTTCAATTAAAAAAATTTAGTCTTGATCTAAATAGTATTTTTTATTAACAGTTTTGATTTGAATAATTTTGCCACACTAGAAAATATGTATTATTTGGCATTTTCTTAATTTTTTATTTCTTGTTGCGTGACTACAACTCGGTCTAAATTTTTTTATTTGCAATTAAAAATTAAGAGAAAATATAAAACTTATTTAATGTAATTATTAATTATCTTAAAGTGTTTCAATGGGTTTGACATTTGTTTACAACAGATATAAAAAATATTAGTTGCGTTTTGTTTATCTAATAAGTAATTTTGTAAAAATGAATAAATTTTAATTAGTGATGAACGAAAGATTAATGAGTGAAAAATATGTATTTTATTTCCCTTTCATCTTTTATAGACACATGTCTATTGTTTATTGGTGTAACAATAAAGTGCTATACCAAAATATTATAAAAGATCCAGATCAAATTATTAGCCGCCTACTCTTTACTGGGACAAAAGGAGGGAAAGAGAGATAATGATAAGTTATGATATACAAATACGAATATAAAGATAGGTATACGACACAACATTGATACGCAATACAATATATGTACATATATAGTAGAATAAGTCAATTGATGCTAGTCCTTCATACATATTGGATTAGTGTGAGTGGTAGCTTTTCGTGCCCTCCAGGCCTCCACCTATAAGTAACGGGATAAATGCATTGACTTCTCTTAAACTATGGACATTTGACATCCACACCTATCACCTTTAAAATATTGACATCGACCTCTCCTCCTTCATTTTTTTTTTTATTATATATACATTAGTTAAAGACTAAAATGCTCTCTAATTTTGATCTAAAAAAAAAAGATAACTCTTACTTAATAACATGCATGTTGGAGAATGGAAAATTATCAAAATATCATCAAATGATATAATAATAATAATAAATGAAGCATCCACAATTAAAATTTTCTAGAAATATAACTCTAAACTCGTAAAAAAAAATATCATCTAGGTTAATCATGAATTTCTTTAGGGATTTGAAAATTTCATTGCTTATGTATGTTAATACATAAAAATATTTGTAAATAAGTATACAAGTAAGAACCTAATAAATCTTTTTTTATTCAAAACTATATTTGTTCAAATATAATTTCACTTAATAAAACCCAACAACTTTGTCCAAAAAAGTGTTGATTTAGAAGTAGCGTATTCTATTAAAAAAATAATATTAAATTCTCCTCTTAAATACCACCGTGTTTTTATTCTTAATTAAATAGATCCAATAATAAGTGTAAAAAAATAAATAAAACTAAACAATAAATTATGAATATTTTATGAAAAAAAATCTCATAACTTAATAAAAGTTTAAAGCTAAAGAAAAATCACAGCATAATATGTTTTAATTCTTCCTTAAAGCTGGCTTTTAATTGAAAAATATGAAAACTCCAAATTATGACCAAAAGTTGTTGATCCTGAATGTAAAATTATAGAATATACAATATGAAAAACATAAAAAGAAGTACTGGGTTTTTTTCTATTGAAGATTGCCACAAAAGTAAGAAAATGGTGTAACAAATTAAATTAGCATAATGAAAATAATAATATATCTTTTCATGAAATTTGGCGTTAGTTGAATTAGAAGAGAGTTAGAAACTTAGAATTAATATTTTGGAATCATAAAATGAGTCACGATAAATTTATTTTCTTAAATAATTTAAAATTTAGAGATTTTAGAGCTAAATTTGTAGAATTGTTCGATTTAAAATGCTTTGTTATTATGTCTGATGTGGGTGAAAATTAATTATTGGGCTAAATTGACAAGTCCAAAACTTAGTAGGCCAAAACCCATTGAGAAATGGACCTGTAGCCTTCTAGAAGCAGTCAACCCAAACCCGGCATCCTGGAAGAGCCGATTGACCTAAACCTGCGAAAGAGAATAAAGCTATATAAGGCAAGGCTGGTGACAAGATATAATCAAGTCAAAAACTTTCCTTCAAAGGTCACGAGCTGAATCAGCAGTTGATCATACCTAATTTAGACGATCTGATTCGGTCTAATTAAAAAGATTATAGTTAAACTTAACTACTTTATGTATTTTTAGATAAGTTGACTTTACCATAATTAGCCTTAACCATCAAACTTGTATAAACAAGCATTCTAAATGAAAAATGAAGGAGGACAACCTTTTACACCCATAGACGTAGGTTTTCATTGGACCGAACCACATATATTTTGTGTTCATTTATATTTCTTGCTTTATAATATTATACACATATCATTGTATACTCAATTATCCAATATTATTATATAAATTAACTTGGTGTGAATCGGGCACATATCAATGTCATTTAGTATTAATTTTTTATTTTACAACCAATTATTTAATCTATTCTTTTTATTAACCTAAATGTGAAGGATTTTTTAGTCTTTTATTAGTGCATTTAGTGGAAAAGTTGAAAAGAAGGATGTTTATGCCAATATATCAAACATGAGGGGGTGTGAATGTCAATATACGTAATTCGAGGGAGGTTGACACAATTTTTCCTATAAGTAACTATCTTAAATGGACTTACTTCGATGGACTCAATATATATATATATATATATATATATATATATAATATGACAAAACAAGATTGGCCCAAATCTTTTTTATTACTGATTTATGGGCTTCTATCTCTGTTCTTATGGGCTTATCCAGTTAAGATTCTGGATTTGCAATTTTACATTTAGAACTCCGTATAACTCAACATGTCAATGAAACTTAAAAGAACCAATATGCGTAAACCATGGATCTGCCAATTGCAACATGTTGAGAGAGAGCGCAATAAGTGCGCGGACGCCCTTGCAAAAATTGGACAAGAAATGAGGAATGAATTTACTTTAAGGAAGGATCCACCAAGGGAGGTGGAACTGCTTATTATGGAAGATATTAAGTTTTCAGCTTAGCTTGTTTTGAGCCTTGTAATCCCTTTTAATTACCAAAAAAAAAAAAAACCAATAAACCCGAGACTTGTCAATTTGATGGTATCAGCTTCCACTTTTATATAGTAATTATGTGTTCAATTTCAAGCTACCTCATGTTGTGGCTTTTTTCTTCTTTTTTGAGGTCTTATAGGATCTGTGTGGCTCATAATTTAAATACTATCGCCCGAGTTTGTCGGGTCGGGTTATCCCTCTCTTCTCAAAAAAAAAAAAAAAAAAGAAGAAAAGAAAAAACCAATAAGTAAAAGATTTGCTATATATCTTACATTGTTTTTTGGTCGACAATATATCTTACATTTAACCTATAGAAATTTTTTGGAAAATTATGATTAGGGGAGTAGGATGTTTTAAAATTAATAAAGACATATTAACTTTGAACTAATTATGGAGAAAGAATTGCTAAAGTTTACAAATTATTAAAAGACTATTTTTTTTATTTTATTTTTGGTAATAAAAAGTTTAGGCAAGGTCGGCTCCGATCACACATCAGGGCCAATGCATGCCTCCGGGATCATAGGTCGCTTACAGAGGTACTTACAGATCGCCACCAATACAGTCTTCACGTCGGTAGAGGGAATCGAACACACAACCTTCTTAAAGGAAGTGATCCGTCCTTACCAATTGGGCCAACTTGTGTTGGCCTAAAAGGCTAATTGTAATGCAACATTTGCTTCCATTCTTTTCTAATAAATGAATTCTCTGCTCAATATTTCTTTGCCTAATTTCTTAAGAAATCGACCCATCACATTGAATACGAAATGCAATATTAGTTGGAAAAAAATAGTGAAAGACTTGTAAACACTTTAAAATAATTGAAAACAACATTATATAAATTTTATTTTTTCATAAATAACGACTTTGTAGTTGTGCAACAAGCGGAAATACTTTGTTGACAATTACAAGTTTAATGCCTTTCACCATATTCTTTAAATCATCTCAATTAAAAAAATTTAGTCTTGACCTGAATAGTATTTTTTATTAACAGTTTTGATTTGAATAATTTTGTCATACTAGAAAATATGTATTATTTGGCATTTTCTTAATTTTTTATTTCTTGTTGCGTGACTACAACTCAGTCTAAATTTCTTTATTTGCAATTAAAAATTAAGAGAAAATATAAAACTAATTTAATGTAATAATTAATTATCTTAAAGTGTTTCAATGGGTTTGACATTTGTTTACAACATATATAAAAAATATTAGTTGCGTTTTGTTTATCTAATAAGTAATTTTGTAAAAATAAATAAATTTTAATTGATGATGAACGAAAAATTAATGAGTGAAAAATATGTATTTTTTGTAGGGAAAATAAGAAATGGGTAATACAAATACAATTTTTCATTAAATTTGTCATTTTAATAAATCGTAAAATAATACAAAACCCTTCCCCCTAATTAATTAAAAATTACCGTGTCTATATAAATTTTAAAACTTCTTGCTCCCTTAATTTTTCATGCGAAAAATTATTATCTAATTATACAAAAATAAATATGCATAAGTAATCTCAATTAATGATATAAAATATATATAGCATTCAATGATTTCCACGTGTTGCTTTAATTATAATTATTTTGGTATAAAAATTGTCAAAGGTTTCACACAAGATTTACCGCCTTAGCGCCCACATCTTTGATCGTGATAGTTTGAAATAAGAAGCCAACTTTTCTCTAGACCTTTCTTTTCTCATCTCCACCAGAAAATTCCCTATCAATCTATTCCTCTCTGTTTTTCTTCTACCTTAAAGGTAAGAAAAGTATATAATTCATTATTCTTATATATATATATATATATATATATATATGTTCTACTTTGTTTTGTGTTCAGGTTGAATTTTTTCTGGAGATACAGAAGAAAATGAGTGAACCACCAAAATATGCTTATCCATACCCTGCTCAAGGTAATTTCTTCTCTTTTTCGTTCCTGAATAAACAATATTTCGTGGGGTATTTTCTTTTCTTACTTGTGTATGTTGCATAATCAAGTTTATTTTGATTTGTCCGAATATTAGAAATTTAAGTAGGAGTCGAAAGAGTGTGATCTTGACTCTTACGTTCTAATCTATACCATGATCCTTTATTTTCTTAAACTTGTCGAATGTGTGATGCGGAGGAATTCTGCATCATAACCTTTCAAGATCTACTCTTCCGATAAATCCTCTACATCAACAAAAGAATAAAGCGTTAGAAGGCACGTCGAAGATCTTCCTTGGTGTTGGCCCTCCGATCCTTTGATCGCTCAAGTCAGAAATATTCTAGAGAAATAGTGTTCAAGAGATGTGCCAAAAGTCCCTCCAAAAATTCTAAGAAACAATATGCATGGAATGCGTTTGGATCCACTTTTTAATTAATAAATCTATTATAAATGGATTTTTCAAAATTATATTGACTAAGTCCTTTTAGAAATATGAAGTGTTTTGGCAAAATTGTGGTTAAGTGATTCTTATAGAAGTGTTGGGGGGAAAAAAGTTCAAAAGTCATGAACTTTTTGGAGGGACGATTTGTTCGAAAAGTCCATTTGAATTTCATTAGCAAATAAGTAATATTTTTACAAATGGACTTTTATCTCTAAAAATTCATTCGAAAAGTGTTTTCAAATAAATCCTATACAATATTACAAGAAACTCTAACTAGCATAAGTTAAGTTTGTGGGGGCTTGATCACACACTTATGTCACAAGTCCAATTGTTCAACTGGTCCAATAAAATATATTTTACCTACATCAAAGTGGTTGAATTTTGTAGAAACGATGAAAATTGAAAGAACTGCTATATATTGTTAATTTAGCGTCAGGTTTAGTTGAGTTGAACTAAAGTCAATTACATATATATATATATATATTAATTCTATAATTGTTTTATAATTTAAAGAGACTAATCATACGTACACAGAGGTCAGAACAAAATATAACATGAATTTTTTACATTCTATAATCCTTGTGTAGTTTAAGGAGGGTAGTTCACAAAGCATAAGTTATTGCTGATGACACATGATTAAATATAATCACATTCAATTTATTCAATTTTTGAATTTAAATTAGAATTAGCATACTAGTTTATAGCGCAGGACTAAAATATAAGTCCACTTTGTATTGATATACAAGTTTGTCGAAGGGGTTATTTTTATTTTTTATTATAGGTTATTATCAAGGACCACCGGTGATGGCTCCGCCGCAGTATGCTGCTCCTCCTCCGAAGAGGGAACCCGGATTTTTGGAAGGATGGTACGTTTTTCTACGGATTTTCGGGTCGAAATTTCTTGATTTTTAGTTCAAACTTTAGAAAATTTCAAACTTTTTAATGATGTTTTTTGCTTGCAGCCTAGCAGCTTTGTGTTGCTGTTGCCTTGTGGACGAGTGTTGTGACTTGTTATGGTTCTTCTAGGCGTACCAGAATTGATAGAGCAAACTAATATAGTTAAGAGTTTTTAGTTTTATTAAAATGGCTATGTTGTATGTAGGGTTTGGTTTAAGTACTTGTTATTGTCACAAAAGTTGATGATTATGATGAGTATTTTCAGCTTTCAAAACTTCTTTGAATTTTTACGAACCTTTCTCGACAAATTAGCCCATGTCGAAGCACCTTAATCTTTACTCACATTAATTATTGGACCTCGAACCATCCCATGATTGACCTCGTACAATTTTAAACTCGTGTTACCTAGAGGATGAAAGGGAGCACTTTTTTTTTTTAGGATTTATGATGTTGAGAGCAGGAGGTGGTAGGATGTACATAAAAACCGAAAATTCTTTTTCGGTTTGGTTTTCTTTTTTTTTTCCTTACAAAAATTCGGTTTTCAATTAGGTTTCGGCTTTGAGGTGAGGTGAGGTGACTGGTGAGGTTGACTGAAAATCAATTTTTTTTATTTTTATTTTGTATAATATAAACCAAAAACTATAAAAAATGTGTTCCTAATGACAATTTATTGGAAAAGAAAGAGAGTGAATTTCTTTTATAAGGTGGGTTTTTTTCGAAATAATGCAACCGAAGTTGATTTTTTCTTTTTTTAAAAAAAAAAATTTCGATTTGGCCCGAACAGAACCGAATTTTCTCAGTTCGTGTTTTCGGAAAATTAAATTGTTGGTTAATTGAATTTTCAGTTCGGTTTGAGACCAAATCGAACTGAAACAGCCCTAGGAGATGGTATTGAGCACTTAATCTCTCATTTCACAGAGTTTAAATCTTGAGATCGGAATTGATGGTTTGCTATTTGAATATGGGGTCAATTTCAATTGCTCGCGTTTACATTTGATGTCCCCTAGTTTACAAGTCTTGGCTGATTTTGATAAGATATAATGTACTGCAAAATGACAGGGGATAATATCAACGTTACAATAACGAATGAAGCCACAAGAATTTTTGTATATTTGCCTTGCTTCCACAATTAGTGGTACAAAAATTTCGTAAAAGTAAGCTTTTACGGGCGATTAATAATATGTGTACAATAACAATTTAGTGTGATTAGCAAAATTATAACCTAATGACAATTAGAGACAATGTATCTATATAGCACAATGCATTGTCAATTGGCACGGGATGGTATAGAGAGAGCTTCTGTTGTGAATTTTGTGATTTGTGTTTACATAAATATAAATTACTTAAATAATCTCATAAAGTATGTTATTCGTACATCATGATATAATACTATAAATCTTTGGAATAATACATATTAAACAACATAAAAACATAAAACAAGATACTGCACCGATGGAGAGTCACGCCACATGACGCTGTCCTAAAGCCATGATTGCCTCCCTACGTGCAGGTTCTGACGGCTGATCACGACTCCAAGATAAAACTTATCACAGCGGTGTCTCATCCTATGTGCACGACCACAAGGAGACGAGGAACCAATCCTTTAGTCACGTTGCCAAAACACTCTTGTAGGGAGTAAATAAATCATCTCACAAAACTCTATATTAACTCTATATAAAAGTATAAGTGTAGGCCTCTTATATAGTGATGAATAACTAGATTGTTACAATGAAATAATGACCCAAATAAATTGTGTAATAAAGTTATAATAAAATGGTCATAAACACAAAGAAAGTGGGTCATAAAGATATAAAATGTAACAACCCTATGCATATAAAGAGTCACAAAATATTATCAAATGAGGCCATAAACTTCTATAAAATTAATAAGATGGAAATTAAGAAAAACAAGAAATTTTAAAGCTTAATTTCCAACAGCTTCGTCATTGATGATAAGTAGATTGACGGATCTGGACATTCTTATTACAGGTACTATAATTCGTCAATAATGATAATTTATATATAACTCTTGTATATCATTTGGCACAAGTTGATAAAAAGAGAACCCCATTTATTATTCTAGAGTTTTCAACATGCTATTATGACAACTTATATGTAAAAACTCGTATGTATATATATAAATAGATAGATATTTTTGAAAAGTTACAAGTACAACTCATATAATTCTTGTTCTCACTAGACATTTAGCAACTATACCATTTAAATTCCCTCACAAGTTCACATCATTATTTAAGAAGATGCGAAAGTAATATCGTTTTTATTTGATAATATTTTATCTTAATGAAGTTATGTACATGAGATATGTGAAAAAGGAAAAATTCCAATACCAACTAAAGATTTAAATATTAATCCGTCATATTATCCTTGGATCAAGAATTTTGAGGACAATAAAAAGAAAAAGTCTTTTTTTTTTTTGGGGGGGGGGGGGGTGTGATGGATTTTTTTAAGTTAATGGTTAATAATATAGGTTTCAATTCACAATTATGAAAGCATATTATTGTACTGTTCAAGGAGATAGGTGACGCAAAAAATTTATTTACAAGATATCTAACACAAAACACGTGGTTTAAGAAGGAAATTGCAATTTTTTTAATTGACTATTCCGTTAATTATTTTAACAAAAAGTAAAATGAGGAACCAACCCTACTTAGGAAAAAAAACTAAGCGTTGTAATTTTTTTCATTTATTGATATTATTTCAAAATCGAGTACATATTAAAACTAAATTAATCATATCATATGGGACATAAAATACAATACAATTCTGGATTAAAATCCACATTCCAACTGGCATTTCCTTGCTCAAATCCAAAAACCTAACCTTAATAGGAAAACCTATTTACAATTAACCTCGAATGCATCCCAAATTTACGGGGATTCTACGCTACATTTGGATCAGTGGTGTCGGTCTATTAAATACGGTCTGATTGGGAGGTGTTATGGTAAAGGCTCCATCAAAGATTTGCCAATTTTCTTGAGAATAGGCAACAAAGGGAACTTTTGAAAATGGAATAATTTGCATTATATAAGCTTTATTTTGGTTGTGGGGTAGCAGGAGTAGAGGTAATAAAAAGGTTTGGTTGAAATGTGACGCCACCTATATATAAACTCACTTAGGTAATCTTCACACTAGGAGAGTTATTTGATTTTGTCAAAGCCCCACTAAAAATTTACTTGAAATCTGATAATATTGTTTTTTAAATATGCATGTTATGTATAAGTTTTTTTTCTTAAAGATTCCAAGTCATGTATATTTTAACTTAGATATATCTGGAATTTCTTACAAAATCAATATTCATCCATATCATTTCTCATTTAAAAATATTTTTTCTTACAAAAGAAAATTCATCCAAGTGCTCATTTTTTTGGTTTCATCTAAAGCGCATTTTCACCATCATATATATACTCCCTTAAAATAAAATATCTTACTTTTTCTAAGAAAAATGAGAATTAAAAAAAAACATCACATCAAATCGGGGCTGTAGTTTTTTTTCTTCTTTTCTAATTCATATTTTTTTTCTTTTTTAAATCTCTTTGGGCAACTCTTTTTTATTATTATTATTAAACCTAAATATGCAAGTGTGTCATATTTACCTAGATTATTTATTTTCGTATTTAGAGATTAATTGATGCTATATATCACCTCTACGTTCATCTTTTATTTGTTATTTTTTTCTAATTTGAATAGGTTGAATTTATTTATACCGAGGATTAATTCGTTAGATCCTTTGTTAGTAGTAACTTCATATGCAAGTACGAAACACTTTATATGATGCATTTTCTATGTTGGGAATTTTTGTCTGAATCAGATTTAAACATCCTAATTATCCGATGGCAAGTGTTATAAGTAATGGACAAGGGAACCGAAATACCCTCTACTAAGACAAAAATGACAAGTGTAATTTACTCGCTATTTAATTTGGTCCGGTGAGAATTTCTCGAACTTTCATTGTCTTATATTTATTTAAAATTACCAACACACCCCCTCAAAAAATGTAAGATTTACAAGGGGTATAATTATATGAACTTTTAAACATAAAGGGCGTAATCATAAAAAATTCTTATCATCTGAGGGGTGTTTGGTTTCTAATAAGTGAGGGGAGGTTTTTGTAATTACACAATAAGTTGGGGGATTTGTGTGTAATTTTTCCTTTTTCTATATTTGCTAAGTAAATACTTCACATTGTGGCAGCTAATTGCCACCAATCCCTCTTGGTTACAAAAAGAAAAAAAATAGCATCAAGACTCGCAAGCACAACAGTAAATAGGACAAAGCCACTGCTCGGAGGTAAAATACAAAACCGTCAGATTAGCTCAAACTACTAAAAGCTACTTACTACTTATCCCCCAATATCTACTTCTTTACCTCCTCATACTCCGCCACGGGTGGCTGGTCACCACCCTGAGAACCTCCGGAAGACGAACCCCCACCCGAACCGCCGGACATATGTTGTCCAATCTTCGACACAGCTTTATTCGCTGCATCAATCTTCGCATTTATGTCATCAATATTATCAGTACCCATAGCGTTTCTCAAATCTGCAATAGCCGACTCAATTTCAGACACCACTTCACTTGGAACCTTGTCCCTGTACTCATTTAAGCTCTTCTCGCTACTGTAAATTGTGGTATCAGCATTATTTCTAACATCAATCAGAGCTTTCCTCTCTTGATCTTTCTGGGAGTGCATTTCAGCCTCCTTAACCATTTTTTCAATCTCGTCTTCTGATAAACCACCTGACGACCTTATGGTGATTTGCTGCTCTTTACCAGTTGTCTTATCTTTTGCAGAAACAGTAACGATTCCGTTTGCATCTATATCGAATGTCACTTCTATCTGAGGCATTCCCCTTGGAGATGGGGGGATACCTACAAGCTCAAATTCACCGAGGAGCTTGTTATCTGATGCCATTTCACGCTCGCCCTGCAGGACTTTGATGCCCACTTGGGTCTGATTGTCGGCTGCCGTCGAGAATGTCTGAAACAGAATCAACAATAAATTATTAAAACACTAGCTACCCCTGGCAAATTGCACAGACACCCTTGCATGAGACTCTAATTATGAAAAACACCCCATGCTTGAGAAATTACCATATCACTTTGTATCAATAAAAGCATATTATAATCCCATCCAGTCAAAAAACCAAATTACAATTCCACCCCCTGTTTTTCAACTCGCAGGATCTAACAAGGGGTATCTAATTTGCAAACCCTCAAGGGGCTCACGGTAATTGCCCAATAAGTGAAGGTTGTGCACGAAAGTATCCCAAAAAATTAACACAAAATAAAGTTACATGCAAGAAATGCTAGATGTGCTGCCTACCTGACTTTTCTTTGTAGGTATAGTAGTATTTCTGTTGATCAATCTTGTAAAGATGCCTCCAAGTGTCTCAATTCCAAGTGAAAGAGGAGTTATGTCAAGGAGAAGCAACTCTTTGACATCACCACGGAGAATACCGCCCTGAATAGCAGCCCCCATAGCAACTGCCTCATCTGGATTCACCCCTTTGCTTGGGGACTTGCCAAATATCTCGGAAACCACTTCCTGAACTTTTGGAACACGGGTCATCCCACCAACAAGAAGCACCTCATCAACCTCCTTGGTTGATATCCCAGCATCCCTTAAACAACTTTTGCATGGGTTCTTTGTTCTATCAATTAAGTGGTTTACCAATGCCTCGAATTTCGACCTAGTCAGTCCTATGTTCAGATGCTTTGCTCCGGAAGAATCAGCAGTGATAAAAGGCAAGTTAATTTCAGTTTGAGAAGTTGATGAAAGCTCAATCTTTGCTTTCTCAGCTGCCTCACGAAGCCTCTGCAGAGCAAGCCTGTCTTTTGATAGATCAATTCCTTCAGTCTTCTTAAATTCACCCACAAGAAATTCCAATAAAGCATTATCGAAATCCTCTCCTCCCAGAAACGTGTCGCCATTTGTGGCTTTCACCTGCTTGTGAATGTTTGTGGTTAGCCAACAGGACAAGAAAACAAACACAAATCATGAAAAGCCGAAACAGATAAACTACGTTTAACATACCTCAAAGACACCATTTGATATCTCCAAAATAGAAATATCGAAAGTTCCACCTCCAAGATCAAAAACAGCAACAAGACCTTCTTTGTTGTTCAAACCATAGGATAGTGCAGCCGCAGTCGGCTCGTTGATAATTCTTTGCACATCAAGACCGGCAATTCTGCCAGCATCCTTGGTGGCTTGCCTCTGGGCATCATTAAAATAAGCTGGAACTGTTATCACAGCCTTGCTTATAGACTTTCCAAGGTAGGCCTCTGCAGTTTCCTTCATCTTTGTCAGAATAAAAGCTCCAATTTGACTTGGGGAATACTGTTGCCCATTGGCTTCGACCCACGCATCCCCATTTGGAGCTTTAACAATCTTATACGGAACCATCTTCATTTCCTTCTGTGTCTGGGGATCATCAAATCGTCTACCAATTAGACGTTTGGTACCAAAGATTGTGTTAGTCGGATTTGTAACAGCCTGTCGTTTTGCTGGAGTACCAACCAACAGCTCCCCTTTTTGACTAAAAGCAACAACTGATGGAGTGGTCCGAGCACCCTCGGAGTTCTCAATAACTTTCGGATTCTGAAAGGAACATTCGTCTTGAAGTGAGTAAACCAATACTTAATAACTACTAAAAGTTAACCTCCAGCATAAACCTAAAGTCTACCTTGCCCTCCATGACAGCAACACAAGAATTTGTGGTGCCCAAATCAATACCAATAACATCATTTCCAGCTGGATTTGTGCTGTATCAAGAAGAAACTGAATTTAGAATTTCAAAGGCAGTTTTCCAGCACTAACAACCTTAAGAAACTATGACAATGAGCTACGCCGCTAACTATTTAAAACTATTCAAAAGAAAAATTTACCTGAATGGTCTAGCAAGTCCAGCCCATTTATTGCCCAAAGCCCACGACGGCTTGGTGTTTCCAGTCAACTGAACGTAAAGCACAATCAGAATTCCGCTACGAAAAATCATGCAAAATCAAAGTGCTTGCAGTCATTGAAGAACAATAGCACAAGAAAGCATACCAAAGCAAAAATCACTCATCAAATGATAAATAAGAGATTTAACAGATTATCTAACACTTGACCGAACGGAAGTCATCAAATTTGCAAATATTGTGATTTGTGACTAATTCTCATCCTCCGACGAGAAATTACGTCCAATAAAATAAGAAAATTATAACCAGAGAAAGGCGAAAACAAAAATCCTACTCGTCGCAGCTGGAACTTAAAAAATCATTTAATATAAGATATAATGAGGATCATAATGCAATCTAAACAAAATCAACATGATTGGTTTTTTCTTTTTCTTTGTTTTTTCTTTGGGGGGTGGGGGGTGGGGGTGGTAGTTCTTAAACAGAAACATACATATAAATGTAATATGCCAACTGAGAAACCTCGGACACACTGATCAAACAAATTAAAACAATTCCTTATCTACTTCTGTTTCTTCAATTATTATGTATCTATCATTCTCGTTATTGGCCGAACAATAAAAGAATAACAATAACAGTTGCCACAACATAGAAAATTACATCACACACAGTACTAACATGACACTCAAACCAGTATCATTATATATATCATGAATAAAAAAAAACACTAGATTGAATTTAAGGACATCGCAAATCGAAAATAAATAATGAATCGACTAAAAAACTTACGGTTTCGAAAGCAGAAATAGGGGCGGAGGAAAATTCACGGCGGCGGAGTGATCTCAGGAGCACGGCGGTCGCCATTGATTAGATGTATAGGGAACTGATTTTGAGAATTTTTTCGATTGTTTTCTGAGGTGCTAGGGTTTACGGTTTAAGAAGAGGAGCTTGAGAGAGAGGAGAAGAGGTGAATAGAAGGAAATGGAGTTTTCTGGTGACTTGAGTGAAGAAATGAAGTGAGAATGAGATCACAATGTGGCGGTGTTCGGGTTCAGGCTTCCGAAGGTTCCGGATATATCTCGTTGCCAATAGTGTTTTTAAGTTTATTTTACGCGCATATATATATACATATATCTATCTATCTATCTATCTATATATATATATATATAAGGATAATTGCATCAAACTCCCCGAGCTATTAACAATTGGCATCCACACCCTTCACTTTTGAAATATTGACAGGAAGGTTCAGGATATATCTCGTTGCCAATAGTGTTTTTAAGTCGGACCAGTAATCGAATCGGACATCTTATTTTATGCGCAGATATGTATATACATATATAGGGATAATTGTACTAACCTCCCCTGAACTATTGACAATTGGCATCCACATCTCTCACTTTTGAAATATTAGCATGAACCTCCCTTCCTTCAATTTTTTATTAATTAAAGACTAAAATGTTCTTTATTATTAGAGCTAAAACTGTTGAATTAAAGTTAATAATTTTTTGAATTTTTTTTTTACAAATTTTCATTAAATGACATTGTAATTAAATACAAAACATAATCATCCAAAAGTAAAATAAAAAATAGAGATATATTTCTAAGACTCATAAACCATAAATTCATAATAGGGATAATTGCATAATATACCCTTGTGAAATACGAAACCTGCACACATCCCCCCATGTGTTAAAAAAATAACCTGATATGTCGTTGTGTTAATATTTAGATTGCACACTCTCCCCTTCCGTTAGTTTTTACTAATGCCGTTAGTCTTCCGTTAGTCCCTTGTGTTAAAAAATTTCTGAAAATCAAGAAAAATAGAAAATCATATAATTATATATTTTTTAAATCGAAAAAAATTCAAAAACAAAATCAAAAAAATAAAAAACAAAATTAGAGCATACAAAATTATAAATAAATTTGAAATTCAAATCTATATAAATATATACTTTTATAATTTAAATAGAAAATATATTAATTATATATATATATATCAGTATATATATATGTATATATATACATATACAGTAAACACACAGGCAACACCACCATCTTTTCCAGCAACCACCACCAACCTCTGCCTGAAATCGAAGTCGCGACATCCGCCTACAAATTTCAATACAAGCCCAAGCCCCACCACCGCGCCTAAAAAAATCGCAGCTGAAATCCCCACCTTCGCCTGCAATACCACCTCTGCCTGAAATCACATCATCACCTCAACCTGCAAATCCGAGTAGCAAAACAGAGGAGCAGGCGATGTGTGTGGAAGGGAGTAAGGGAAGACGCCAGAACTTAGATTGTTGTTGGTGGTCGAGCAGAAGGGAGTAGGGCTGGCAGATCTGAGAATGATGGCGGTGGACGAGGTTTTGTACGGCGGCGGTGATTTGTGTTTGTGGTATGACGATGGTGGTGGACGGAGGCGGTGTTAGAGGTGTTTGTACGGCGTTGGTGATGTGTGTTGGTGGTACGCCGGAGGTGGGGAGGTGGCTGATTAACTGGGGAAGGGGAAAAAATAAAGGAAAAAGAAAAGAAAAGAAAAGAAAAAAATTTTAAAAAAGAAAAATGTAAGGATTTTGGGTTTGGATTACCCAAACCCATATTATCCTACCCATATACATCATATCCTACCCAAATACCATTATTTATTCATTTTTAATTAAAATTGGAGGGATAAAAGAGTCATTTTACAAGTATATTTAACACAAAAAACTAAGCTACTCTCAGTCCCAACGAGTGTACAACACTCTCCGTTAGTTTCTAACGGCGAGGGGTTTTCGTGCAGGATTTTAAAAATCACAGGGGCATATCAGGCTATTTTTTTAATACAGGGGGGATGTGTGCAGGTTTCGTATTTCACAGGGGTATAAAATATAATTTTCCCTTAATAATAATAAAAAAATAGGATACTTTTATTTTTAAGTTGAAATTTAAAAAATGTACAATGAAAACTAAACTTATGACTATTGTATAAATAAACCACAAATTAGTGAAAAATTGTAACTCAACAGGTAGCAAACCTATATTTTATATATATATATATATATATTAATATTAATATTAATAAATTGAATGAAAAGAAAAACCCAAATATCACCATAAACCCTCAATTCCAAATATGAAATTATACTAAATACAAAATAAAAAAAGTACTTGACAAATTGATTAAATATTGTGATATAAATAAAAAATGATGTAACAAATAAAAATAGCACAAAAACAGAAAATATTTGTCAATGATAAACTATTCACGAAATTAAGAAAGTACTTTTTAAATATATAATTGAAGGTTTAGGGTTTTTAGAGATATTTCTAGAAAGAAATTCATTTTAGATATTTTGTTACAAAGTAATTTGACATTTTGACAATTTTTCATTCAATTAAACTTTTTTGGCTAAAATGTGAAAAGTATAATAGTTTTTAACATGTAAAGTTTAGGAAATGTTGAAGGAGGGAGGTCCTTATCAATATATCAAAGGTGAGAGGGTATGACTGTCAAATACCTATAGTTCGAGAGGTCAATGCAATTTTCCCTAAATATATGTTTGGTTGAGTCAATGAGTAGTAGTTATGATCCTAGTCAGTTAAATACGGGGACAGGAAAAATTCGTCATTTAATACGTATGAGCATATTACGGAATTTTCTTGAAAATTACGGCGAAAAAATCGATTAAAAAATACGGGAAAAGGAAATAAACGAGTTCGTAGACGTATGAATATAATACGGATAATAAATAAATAATTTGGGAGTAAAAATACGATTTATTTTCGTATAAATTTGAGTAATATATTGCTTGTAGTCGATTTTATTTAATAAAAATAAAAGTTTATATAAGTCTCTAGTTGACAATAATTAATATTTTGATATATTATCGCCGTTCTAAGGTTTTTAATTGTGTAACACTCAATTAATAATTATAAAAATTAATTATAATTTTCAAGTTTTAAATTAAAAATATTCTTTTTGCCAAAATTAGAGTATTATTCGTCAAGTTTAATACGTGATACGTAAAGTACGTGTATTAAACGGATTAACTCAAAAGTATGAGCATTATTCATTATGTTCAAAATGCATACGGGAAACGAAAATATTTTTCAATTATACATATGTATGCGTATTATACGAGTATAAAATGAGTTTTAACTAACAAAAATTATGATTCAATTTAAACATTTCTCAGCAAATAACGATGAATGAGTTCGAACCGGAAACTTTCATGGTCACGCTCAGTTTTGGTCGATGTCACGAATTCACTTACGAGGCCGTAGCTACGGAAGCTATTTACTATCCATAAAGAAAATGTTAGTGTCTTCGTCTACTTGCATAATGCCACCTTGGCATGGAATAGGAAAACCATCCTTTTCTATTAAGTCAAGTTTTATTGAATCTTTAAATGAAATTTAATTGGACAGAGACTCGCTCAGTTGCCGATAGCTATTAATTTAATCCAGACATTTCTTGATAAGTAACTAAGAAAAGTTTGTACCGGAAACTCTCATGGTCACCCCAATTCAGGTTGAGGTCATGGATGCACCTAATAAATAGTAGCCATGTCTTAAATCTGGTAGAAACTCACTCACTCAATAGACAATAGCTATGACTCAATATGAACATTCATCGCCAGCAAATCAGTAACAATGAATGAGTTCGAACCAGAAACTCTTATGGACCTCACTCACTCAATAGACAATAGCTATGACTCAATATGAACATTTATCGCCAGTAAATCAGTAACAATGAATGAGTTCAAACCAGAAACTCTTATGGACCTCAATTCGGGTTGAGGTCATGGATTCGCCTAATAAGCAACATCTACAATTTAATTCGACCAAAACACGCTCAATCGTCGGCAATTACGTCTTAATCAAGGCATTCCTCGGTGAGTAACAATCATGAGTTTAAACCGAAAACCCTCATGACCATGCTCAATTGGGATTTGGGATTGAGGTTACAGACTCGCCTAAACTTTCATGATCGTTACATCGCTTATCAAAAACAAAAAAAGAAAAAAGAAAAATTTATATGACGGGCCATTGGCCCATAGAAATACCGGGTGCACCGAATCCTCACCGAGCATATAGAATAAAAGCTCGGTCTGTTCGATGACACCAAGCTTAGTGCCACCCAACTATCCCTAAGATATTGACAAGTGTCATTTGCTTTTGAGAAATTGATTATTGGTTCCTTTAACTATTGATCTTTGTAACTTTAACCCCATAACTTTTAGGTTTAACAGTTTTAGTCCAAATCAGTTTGTTTTTTCAAAATTTTCCATATCAAAGGATCCTGCTTTAAAAATGGTATCAGAGCCTAGGTTTTATTGATGATATTTAAATTAGTTACATAAGAATTATTTTATCCCTAAGTGAGGAGAATTAAAAAGAATGGAACCGAACAAGAGTTCGATCTATGAAGAAAACCAAGAGTATTTCTAGATTCTGGAAAAACAGCGAGAGAAACTGATAAATTAATCCGTAAGGTCGAAAGGATTTCGTATGAAATCAAACACCAGATAGCCAGAGCACAAACAAAAACTCCGGCCGCAGATTTACCAGCATAGATAAGATACTATGAAAGGGAGTTATCGATGAATGATAAATTCAAAGGAAATGTCGCGAGCGATTTACAACTCGCAGAAGTCCAAGGCAAATGGCCCGGGAAAGCAAATAAAGGTAACTCTTCTATTTAATTCTAATTATGAATTGGAAGGAGATTGAGCCGGATACATCTAAGATTTCTAAAGATCTTAGAGAACTCCAAAAGACAGTTCAAGATTACGGATATAGGCTGGAACATCTACCTATGAAAATCGAAAACTTGAACCGGAAAGTTGAGGAAATCCTCAATATTCATCCAAATCTAAATAGATCTATAACAGATCTAAGGACGATAGTCATAGATCTGAAAAAACGACAAGGTATTACCGGTACATCCGAATCAAAAAAGGATAGAATCGGCGATGCACTTGGACGAGTACCTCTTCTACATCAGAAGGGAAAGGCTAAAGAAATACCTAAGCCTAAGACGCATGAGGAACTACTCATTGATATTCTTAGAAGTGTTAACTAATATGGATATATCAAGAGTAGATCCATCTGATCTTCATGAATTAGCTGAGTCCTTTTCACAATTAAATGTTGTGGACCGAGCTAATATAAAAACCCATGAATTAGCACTGGGATTTCCAGCGTCAGGAGAAAGTTCAGCATCAAATAATCCTTCACAGGATGAACCGATGAGAGAAGGTGAAGATTTGCATACAAACGCAGAACCCGCTCTTAAAGGGGTAACGTTTAGAGCAAACCACGCAAGAAAGCCAAATATGGTACCAAAAAATACACCTTGGGCAAGGACTATGTCACAATCCTTGAACCCATATGGTACTATCCTAAATTTGGATATTATAGATTTTAGAAACATCGAGAAATTAATCGATGAATGGGTAGCCTCTATGAAAATAGCCGCTACTACACTGGAACTAGATAAAGAAAACTTCATTAGATTAATGGAGTTAAGTTTAGAAGGTTCTGTAAAAGTGGGTTGGGAACGAACCCCAGCAGAATCTAAGCAATAGGTTTTAGCCGGAAAATCTAAAAGCACTATTGCAGATAGATTCGAAAGAATAACCAAATTAAATTTTATCGGAGATGGATACTTCGGTGAAAATAATGCAGAAAGAACCAGAGAGTACACACAAGCACTCTATGGTCTTGAATTAAGAAATATTTGCGCCATTGATGAATATATCTATTGGTTTCGGAAATATTTCTTTCATGCGAATGTTAGTGCAGAAATTGCTGCACCTATGTTCTTTGCAAAAATCTGTAGCCCTTGGAGAGAAATGTTAATACATTCTTACAAGGTCTCGGAAGGGCAAGTTGATACAGTAGCCAGACGAATGTCTTTTTTAAAAGACAAACTAAAGGACTGGTGTCAACAAGCCGCCGTTCAAAAGAACATGAAAAAACTAAGAGGAAAAATGAAGAAAACCCCTCTTTGTTGTGATAACAATGATTTTCCAACAATAATTGGAGAATCAAACGAGCAGAGAAAGAAGAGAAAGTACTTTGTTCGCTCGGATAACATCAGTAACAAAAGGCGATTTTCTTTCAGGCGCAAGTCTTGGTGGTTTAAATCAAAAGCCCGATCTTACAAATTTGGCCAGAGATCTGTACCAACTAGGGTGTCTTCTCAAGGATCTCGTAGATCTGAAGGGAAAAATCCCACAAAACGGACTTTCAAACAGGCACAGACCCGAACCAATGAAAGTTTTAAGGATTGTAACTGCTGGACATGTGGAGCTCGTGGCCACATTTCACCAGATTGTCCACAAAAGAATGGCGAAATAAAACGATTCGAAGCCACTGAGGACATACTGGATGCAGTTTTCTTCGGAGATTTGGTACCAGTTTACCAATTCGAAAACATTCCCTCAGATGAGAGTGTCTACGAGGAAGAAATAGATTCGGATGATTCTGTAACCGAATCTGAATAATTTCAGATAATGCCTGGAATTCCTATATATACAGTTCCACAACTTAGAACTGTTATCTCTGATTTCAGAGAAAAAATGGAAAGGAGTAGAACCATAATCCAGCATTATGAATCTACTATTCAATTATTAGGTGAAACATCACTTCGCCTAAGAAAGATAATGGAGCATGAGACTAAGATTCAAATCTGGTCTGATAATATTCATACTCTAGAAGGATTTATCGAGAGTATGATTAAAAACAATCGTTCTATATTCCAAGATAGAAACGATCCTTTCTAATGGAATATTCCAACGAAGGAGATAGGCTTCAAATAACAGATAGCCTAGCTGGTTTCTTTTCCAAGGCATCTATATCAGACAAAACCACGGAAAAGATCATGAGGCAAGACTCTAACATTGGTAAATACGATGGTTTTAGAGTCGGCGGAGTTAGCAGAATCCTAAACCAAATAGGATTAAATCAAAGGCGGCATAACATCAGATGCAAAGTAAGTTCTGGGGAATTTGCAATTCCTATGGAATGAACTGGTAATGTGATGGATATGCAACTTATTCCGAAAGAAGAAATTCTAGAAGAATTAAGTAAGCTAAAAGAGGAAGAATTAAGTAAGTTAAAAGAGGAAGAAGCTCTTACTATGAAATGGATCCATATAGGAACCATTGGAGTAGTAATCAAAGCTACTTTCAAAGAAGGTGTTAATTCGCCATTACATTTGTCCATAATGGATAAAAGAATTAACAACCTAAGAGATGGTTGTCTTGGTACAATGGTTGGAAATTTATATGCAGGCAAACTCATGTTTGATATTCATCCAAGAATTGCATATAACCTGGCTGACCAAGATTTCAGCTGAGTTTTAACCCTTTATCAAGATTTCAAAAGAACAAATCTGATGAAAGAAGGGAATAGACCATATTCTATTACATATAGAATTGCTTATGCACTTTCCAATACACATCATTCTGATTTGTTTATCCGGAAAGAGTATATTGAAATTCCAAGAATTTTCAAGGAATTTGCTAATGTAATAGCACCCGATCCGATTCAAATACCAAGGATTGGTGGTGTGGATATCTTAATCCGAGACCATCCAGTTCTAGATCGCTCAATGAGTTCTAGAACATATCTTAATAGCAGGATGTCCTTTTCGGAAGAAAGGATAAGGAGTTTGAAAGAGAAATAATTAATCGAGAATCCAACTCCTCAGGCTATTCGGGTAGATAATGTAAAAATTAAATGCCCGGAAGGATGGAAAGACGTACAAGTAATATTTGATATTACAGAGAAAGATATTACTTTCCTTGTGATGATCTATATCTCTTGCAGCAATCTACTGTCAACAAATATGAAGGAATGCTAGAAATAACAGGATATGAAGTATTTGTTATAGGAATTGCCGGACGGGACCCAGGAATGGTTATTCTAGGATTAAGTTTCCTTGAGTAACATAAACCTTGGGGAAAAAAAGGAAAAGACATGGAATTTAGTCTGGATGGACATATTATTCAAGTCGAATAAATGACTAGTCATTTTTCAATATACATATCTATTGGTATGTTATATGAACAATATAAGTCAGAATATTTCGCAGCTTATATTGATTCTGGATCAGGGTTTTGTACATCAAAACCTGGTGTTTTTCCTAGCACGGCTATGGAAGCTTTACCCATTATTGTAGGAAGAGATTTCTCTCAGAAAATTCTCCTTCTCAATAAGGGGATACGAGAAGCATATATCATGATAGGGGGAGCATTCGGTACACCTTGGTTCACGGTAAAAATGTCATCTATATATTTTCATGATACTAGAGCAGATATTTTGTTGGGAAACAATTTTATCTAGACTTTTGCAAAATATGTGCAAGATAACAACAAAAATTTCTTGATTTTTACTGCTAATTGTGGTAATGAAATACAAGTTTTGCGGCGAGCAAAAGCTTTTAATAGGATTATGCCTATTAATTTTCGCAGCAAATGTGGTGATTTTAATCCTGATTCCAAATTAACCCATCCCAAAATGAAGGATAAACGGAGATTTGGAAAAGCTCTTTTGTCTTTTAGACTACATGGTCTAATCGAAAGTGCGGACGAAAACTGTTATGAGGATTCAAAAGAAGAAATACAACTTCTTAAGAATGAATTACAGAACAGGCCCATGGATAACATTGACGGAGAAAGTTTACTTTCTCTTGAAAATGTTAAGCGACTAATTCAAAGGAACTTTAACGAGAATCCTTTAGCTTGGTGGGATAAAAACAAGATTGAAGCTACTCTGAAAGTAAAAGAACAATGCAAGTACGAGTATGTTCGATACAAGCCAATCCAGATGAATATGGAGGATAAGAAAGATATGCAAACAATCATAAAAGAGCATATCGATCTGAAACTCATAGAACCTGGAGTCTCTGCTTATAGTAGCCCTGGATTTCTAGTAAGAAACCATGGTGAAGTAAAAAGAGGAAAAGCAAGATTAGCAATCAATTATCAAGGTATCAATAAGATACTGGAATTTGATGGTTACTATATCCCAAGCAGAGTACATTTAATTGAGTGCATTAAAGATGCCAAAGTGTTTTCGAAATTTGATTGCAAATCTGGTTTCTATCAGATTAAGATGGAAAAGAAGTTTAGAAAATATACAGCATTTTCTACTCCACAAGGTCAATATATCTGGAATGTTCTTCCAATGGGATTAGCAAACGCACCCCAGATATATCAAAGGAAGATGGATAATCTGTTTAAAGATTATTTCGAGTTTATGTTTTTCTATATTGACGACGTATTAATTGCATCAAGAAATATGAAAGATCATATTAAACATCTTGAAATATTTTCTAATGCATGTTTTAATGAAGGATTGGTGCTCTCAGAAAAGAAAGCAATAATCGGCGTTAATAAGATTGAATTTCTTGGCATTCTTATTGACAAAACATGTATTGAACTCCAGGAACATATTGTGGAAAAGATACGTAATTTTCCTGATATTTTAAAAGATAAAAAACAACTTCAAAGCTTCTTGGGAGTTGTTAACTTTGCAGGAATCTTTATCAAAGATTTGGCAAAATACAAAAAGGATTTCCGACCTCTTTTAAAAGAAACGAAAAGTGTTAAATGGAAGTGGGAAGAAATTCACACTCAGAGAATTCGTGAGTTGAAACAAGTTTGTAATAACTTGCCTAAACTCGCAATACTGCAAGACAAAGATGATTTGGTAGTCTATACAGACGCCAATGATTATAGATGGGCAGCAGTGCTCATGAAAAGAACAACTACATGGGAAGAACCTTGTAGATATACAGGAGGATTGTTCACTGAACAACAAGCCAATCTTTGGCACATAAACGAGAAAGAATTCTTTGCTGTTTAGAAGGCCTTTAAAAAATGGTCATTATTTTTACTAGCCAAAGAATTTACCTTAAAGGTTGATAATACGAATGTAAAAGATTTTTTGAAAAACAAACTTGAATAAAAAATCGAAAAAGCATGTATTCTCAGATGGCAAGCAGAATGTCAATATTATTTTGACATTATTATTGTGAAATCGCAAGAGAATGTTCTTGCAGATTTCCTAACAAGAGATGGAAGTGTATGAAGCCAACTCCATCATCACGAGATACAGACATCTCATGGAAAACCTTGAGGAGCTTGACAAAAAGATTGGACAGTTATCAGTTAACGCTGAGGTAGCTGGCCATGTACAACGAGCTGATTTGGCATTGTCCAGGAAACCCTTAAGGGAACAACGTACTTCATGACTATGTTATGGAATACACTACAAGAACCAATTCGAAGGACATCATCTTCAGTGATGACTTGCAAATTAAGAGAGCATGACTCTACACTTGCGTTTAGAGAACGGGGCTCTATACCCGGAGCGGTGGAATCAAATATCACTTGCACAAGTCCATTCTCAGATTCTGAGAAGACGGAAATAATTGAACAATCGGAAGGGCAACCTCCTATTGTGTCAAGTCAACCCACCACCTCTGGGGTTAAAAAGGGAGAGATTAATCTTAGGCCACAAACAGACACTTCTAAGGTTAATACTAACCCGATTAATTTACATTGGCAGGGTTATCAGCGCTCTTGGGAAAAATTAATCTCAAGAAAAGGAATAAATCCTTAGTAGAAATATCGGGAAAATATCCTAGGATTTGGATGAAGGAAGGATCAAATCCTGACGAAGTCCAAGAATGATATGATTTTGGGGCAATAGCTTCAATACATACTATGTCACCAAGTTTTTCGAAAATATCTAAACTTCCGGGTTGGATTACAGGGGCTGTGTACGATTCATGGCAAAACAACCCCACCTCAAAAGGGGTGATATCCTGGAGTTGAAATTTATTTCAGCAGCTCCAGAAATTACAGGGAAAGGGTCTCATCCAGCATTTCATTTTATGAAGTTACAGAGACCAGACATGACAACCTACAATCGAATTCAGGTCGCAACAGGAGAAGCTCCTTTGGTTAGTAATATCAATGAAGACGATATATCCACCAGAAGAGCATGGGGTATGTGGGTCTGTCTTACAGAGATGGACAAAGTCAAGTATCCATTCAAGATTTTCACAAACTCTGTGAATGGGTCATTCCTGTTAAATTTCATGACAGGGAAAAGTACAGATTTCGCAGAAAAGGTCTTTGAGCAAAAAAGGACAATCATCTGGGAAAACAAGTTACCAACAACTGAATCTACCAGGAAGAAGGCTTGCAACATGATGCATGTTGATCTTTGGCACAACCAGGAATGTTCAAGTTGTGAGTTCCAAGAAAAACCCTTATTTAGTACAAAAATACGGGTTACCAAGACAAAACCCGAATCAGATAAAGATAAGGGGAAAATGAAGACATTTTACCCAAAGGGTTTTCACAAACCCAGGTAAAATCATGTAAACGACAAAGGAGGCCTACATGATTAGGTGCACTACCTTAAAGATCAGTCATATGATTGATTAAAGGTAACAACTGTAAAAGAAAACAGTTGTAAAAAGACAAGCGTGACAGACACAGGGACCCATGCGCACTAAAAAGGAATCTTGACAGCAAAGCAATGATGTCAAGAAAAATTATGCAAGTTTGGAGTCCGGTTTTGGAATCCGAAATCAAGTCTATAAGAAGGATGTTCTGAAGCAAATGGAGATCATCAGAAAATTTCTCCAACTCTTTCATAATACAAATATTCATAGAAAATTTGTAATCTTTCTTCTGTTATAGTTTTAATAAACAAGTGTATGGGGATTTCCCCAATAGTAAGTCCTCTTATGAGAAGCTAAGAGATTTTCTCCTCCAATAGCGGAGTAGAATAATATTATGTAATTTTAATTTGTATTTCATCAATAAAAAATAAAGGCTTTTGCCCGACTTATTATCTAAAATGTCAATTACATTTATATCTATTGACACCTTCTACACCCAAAGGTAGGAAACGAAATTGGGTTGTGCTGTGTATCGCTGAAGGAGCCAAGGACTGCGAACCACGGATTGCGGACGTGTGGTTGGAAGGAGTCCGTAAAATCGAGTACTTGGAATACCCGGCGATAAGGCAGTCAAAAAAAAAAGGGGACCGAAACATTTAAAGTTATAAGTTAAGGGATCAAAGGTTACTTCCCTCAAGAGTTTAAGGGCCAAAATGAAATAACTATGATTCACAGGTGCCACATGTCAAAATCTGGTGAAAGTTTGGTACCACAAAACCAGGTAGCATCGAATGAGCCTAAAAGGTCGTACGTAAATTATGCCTCAGATATTTTCTTCTCTCTCTTCCGCTTTCTCGCCAGCATTGATGCGCAACAGTACGAACATTCATAAAAAATGTGAAAGTTATGGCAGTGTTATTGTTCTTTAACCTTTTTCATCTCATCGGAAGGTGCGATTATGCATCGGAAATCTTCATTTAAGCATCTCTGATTGCGAAACATTACATATACTCGATCGATATCGTCTCTCTCTATATGTATCGGTTAAAGAATCTGAAGAACTAGGTTAAATTCTTCTTTTTCTTCTAATCGTTTTCATTTTTAGTTTTAGTTTTCGTTTTTTTTTCTTTTTCAACTGTAAGATTAGAGGTGTTATTTGTTGTTTTTGTTAATTTAATCAGTTAAATTTATTTTCAAAAAATCATCCATTTATTTAACTGTTTGATCACTTAGCTGTGAGTTGTGTAATCGTGTTTTTACTGATATCGATTTACATTCGTGATGTTATTTTTGTATTGATCTGTTGGAGAAATGCTAGTAATGATTATTATTTGGTTTGTATTTTACGTACATGCATTACAAATTGATCTCCTGTTTGTACTAATTATTGCAAAAGTTATGAACATATTGTTATGGATTTTATTTTTTTGGTTTGTTTATGTCAAGGATTATTTTCCAAACGGAACTGAATTTTTTGAATATGATATCAGGATTTTGATCTGCTTCCTGATGAAATCCTAATCTGTCAAGAACATGAAGGAAATTAACATCCTTGAGGCATCGTTATGTTGTTTTTCGCTTGGGATTCTGGTATGATTTATTCGATACTTCACTAGAAAGTTTATTTATGAACTTGTTCCTAGTCTATCATGGCTGCTTCATCTGTTTTTCAATTATGCGATAAGTTTATGTGATTCTAGATCTCTTTGTTTACTGATATCGTCCTCGCATTAGTTTCATAGTGGCGGATGGGGTGTCCAAGTATAAATTCACACACACACGCACACACACACACTTATTTCGTGATTTTACCTTCATCTTTCATCTAAGATGGCCTGTCTATTGAATAAAATTTCGGTGGTAAGCTGTATCATATAAAGCCATTAGACATAAATTTAGACTTATGTCAATGCTACAGCTGCATTTTGGTTACATGTTGTAGGCATCTCATCTAACATAGAAATTAGAGGTCAAATGGGCGGGTTGGGTTGGGTTTGGGTTGATTCCAATTGGATCGGTTTCGGAATGCATCTGGTCCAAAATGGGTCTAGATGCTTGGGTTCCATATGTGTTGGGTTGGGTTGGTTCCAATTGGTTCCTATACAAGGAATCAAGATGGACCAAAGGAACCAAAGTGTGTTCAATAGAAACCAAAACAAGATGAATAAATAATCACTGTTCATTAATTATTTTATTTATTTATTCAAGTAGACTTGTTAATTTTGGTAGATTTGTTCTTGAGTAACACTAAGCAAACTTATTTTATTTATACACCCACATCCCAGAATATTGAGTCTGCATTTAGCAATGGTATCCTTCTCTGTTTGGCAATGATGCAGTTTGATAGTCTGTTTTACCCTTTGACCCCAAAAAATAAAATTAACAAAATATAATATACAGGGCAGAAGACAAGATGTTAAAAAAATGAAATATTAAAAAAGGAAATTATATTGTACCTAATACAAAATATATATTTAGTGCAAAGTGGTCAAACACAACAAAACTCATAAATTTACAGGTTTTAGATTAATATGAACTTTCCCGGCTTTTATTAACGTTCAAAAATTTAAAGTGGGACTAAATTGGTTACTGTTTTGATTAGTAACTTGGACGACCTTTCATCAAAACAATATTTGTTTTAATCAAATTAAAATTAATTATAAATTTTATTAAGATTGGGTTCGCGACCCAGGTTGGAACCCAACTTGGAACCATCCAAGAACCAACTTGTAACTGATCCATTAGAAGTTTAGAACCCAATACGAACCAACCCAATCCAATCCAAGAAAGAAAATCTAAGGAAACAACCCAACCCAACATTAGTTGGGTTGAGTTGGAACCATGGGTTGTGAACCAATTTATCTAATAGAAAGTTTAGATAATTGTTAGGAAAGTGATCAATGCTGTAGTTGTTGTTAATTGCAATATCCAGAAGATAATTGTAAATTGGCATTGCACTGCTTTGATAGTTTTTGGCATTCTTGTTTACATGTCCTGGAAGGCATGAAAATTGAAAGTTGAAACCCCAAGTTTGCATTTGATATTTTTGGGAAGTAGTAGGGCTCCTTGTCGTTAGAAGCTCTTGCTTTTGCTTAGTATGTAACTGAGTGGTTTTCTCGAGGGCTAGAATTAACAAATGAGATTATTCCCCATGCATTAACAATTTAATGTTTTCCTTTTTGTCTGTATTTTAAATTACTAGATTTGTACATTTTTACTTGACGTTTATAATGTTAAGAAATCAGCGTCAAATTATTTTATTCGGAGTTTTGCTAATTATGATTGTGATAAACCCCGAGTATAAAAAGAAAAGTTGGATCATTGTGTGCCTAGACACGAATGTGGTTCAACCCATGGTAATAGAGGGGTTTAAATCAGCTAACCAAATCTTTCGTAATGTTTCATTTTTGGGGTTGACTTCTTGATTGATCCAAATATATATTTCTCTAGAGGGCAAAAAAGTCTAGGTATTGCATTCTAAACCTTGACAAGTAAAGTGCTCAAATCAAAAGATTTAAGCATTGTCTTGGTGATTACCTTGTGTGATAATAACACTACATTTAATATTTTAGAGTACCACAAGAGTCGAGAAAGAGGACACGAGGCATACAACGTTATTTAAAATGTACGGCGAAGTGATTGGGTTAAAGATCTGTTGTTATTTTCCTTTCTAGGAGAGATCTTGATAATTTGCCCATAATGTGTGATTGAAGCCCAAAAAGTCGTCCTGTTATGTTTAAATATGATGATTCCGTATGCAATTAAATCATGTATAGAAGCATGTGTTACCTCTGTCACAAAAATTTGTGAGCTTTTACTCATTACATGCTTTGCATTTTGATTATAATAGGGCTAGAGACAACTGAAAAATGTGATTATTTATATGGTATAGAGCGGCTTCAATGCAAAGAAATCAGGATTGCACCCTGCTGAAGACAAATAAATATTTCCTTTGTAAAGAGTAAAGACCTTACTTTGTGGATAATGTGTCAGTTGATAAGTTCTCCATGGATTATTCTTAACTTTTAAATGCAAGTTTGGAAGCCCAACCTGGATACGTTAGGTTTAATACAGTAAAATGAGTGCTCAAGGAAAATATATTAGGAGGGACAACTTTCTTACCCCCTTATTTTTTTTCCTCCTGTAAAAAGGCATTTATAAAAATTACTCACACTGATGTGATCAACTTGACACAAGTCTCTAGACAACCAGTACATTTTTATCAATCAAACTTTGTCACAACATTTAGCTAGATCAAACCTTACACATTTGGTGTTTTTCACATAGTTTTGCATAGAACAGTTGTTCACATAGTATTCTAAATATTCTCCACACAATTTCATGAAAAAGGAATGGATGGCTGTATTCCTGTATGAACATTCATCTGCTGATGAAAGAACTGGTAAATATGCTTTAAGGGATGCCACCAACTCTCTACGGCAGTTGAAGCCTGTTGCAACAGTCATTATTGTGATGATCAGTTGATAAGGCACCTAATCAGAGGTAAATCTATCTATCAAATGAAGATATCTAAAACTAGAATTACCCCAACTTCATCACAGTTCTTGGTGTGTCATTTTTCTCGTTTTGTGGCTGGCTTAGCTCGAGATTTATGGGCACGTGCAAATCATAGTTGATGCGGTGTGTAACAGTGGAAACCCTTTTTGGTTCACTTATGCCCCCTGAGCCATAAACCTGGATCAGAACTTGAGTTAGCTTAGCTGGGAAATATTTTCAAATTTTTGGTTTTAATCTAATCTGTAAATACCTTTTTCTGCAACTCAGCATTCTCTTGACGAACAAGGTCCACTTTCTCATGGAGTTCCATATTTTCGTGATGAATGAGGTTCCCCTGCAACAATATTACAGAAATTATTCCCACATCAAAACAAGAATAGAAAAAATGGAGGGGATGGTTAACTGTTTTTAGAAAGAACCTTTTGGTTCAACTCTTTGATCTCATCTGTCAGAATTTGACCCTGTAAGGAAAATGCCATTTCATTGAGAACCTTTTTGTACTCAATGTGGAAATATGTACATACAGATTACTGATTATTAAGTTAGATAAAATAGCTCTTGCCTTTTTCACACGTATGCCTTTCAAACTCATTTCTAGTTGATTTTCCAGGTTTTGGAGGTCTGTGATGCTCAATCGAGAAATTTCTTGTCCCAAAAGCTGCCTGCAATTATCAGAAAATAGGCACATGGTATTTTTTGGTGTGCTCTCTGTGTCCTTTCTTTGCTTTATAGATTTACGACCAAAGATATTATAATTGTTTGTAGGAACTTATGTTCCTATCTTAAATATCTTAATATTAACTAAATCTTGTTGTGCACATGCACTTGCTTCACTTTAATTGCAGTTTCTGGGTTCCACTTTTGGTTACAAGTATAGGTGTGGAAATATTGAAACAAGAAACTAATATCAAAGTTGAAATTAGCATTTCAAATTTGCTCCCGGGAAATAATGATGAGATTATGAGCGGCATTCAGTGTGGCCTTTCCTTTTGAAGTGATTTTCCGAACCAAACTGCATAAGATTCAAATTCTTAATTTTTCATCCTTACTATGGACTCGTGGAAATGTGAAGAAATCACCGTGTGATGTTGGTGTAGTAGATACATGTGAGTTTGAGGCTCGTCAACTTTGTTGTAATCTTTTTTTTTTTTTGGTTGCAACTTTGTTGTAATCACGTATCTTTTGTAGTATCAATGAAAAGTACAAGTTATATAACATTAGGATTACCTTTTTTAAGACCATCAACGAAATTGGGATACGATATTCTCAATTGATGCGCACACACACACACACATATATTATGAATTTATACACACACACACACACACACACACATATATATATATGGTGTTTTAGTCTTCCATTTTGTTCCTTAGTATGCTTTTCATACTACCCAGATTAAAAGTTGTAGAATATCTTTTAGCCAAATACTGAATTGAATTTTTTTGGGCTGATGTAGGTCTATGAAACATAGGATGTTACACATCTTTTCCTTGATCACTCAATTTTATGAGGTTTATCCTTCACTGATTGGTAAGTTGTGCTATTTTATTTGATCTAATGTTCTGTCTCGAGGTCCCTTTTCTTCACTGAGCTACATCTAGCAAGCTTGCAGGTTCTTGCAAACACGACAGATGGGATAGCAAAAATATTCTATACTATCATATGTTTTTAATTAGTCATCTGAAAGTACTTTAACAGCTACAATACCTCCTTTTCTCATTGGTCATCCATTATTGAATCATGGTTCGGTCATGAAAATCAATGTAGATGAAGTTTGATTCAATTTGCTATGTATGACATGTCAAGTGAACTTACTTTTGTCTTTCTTGCAAGTAGTCTAGCTGTTGCCTCAAGCTTGCTGCTTCGTGT
This sequence comes from Buddleja alternifolia, assembly GCA_019426215.1. Classification (NCBI taxonomy): domain Eukaryota; kingdom Viridiplantae; phylum Streptophyta; class Magnoliopsida; order Lamiales; family Scrophulariaceae; genus Buddleja; species Buddleja alternifolia. The sequence goes on along the minus strand of CM033408.1, from coordinate 29,219,366 downwards.
TGCCAAAACTAGCAAGACATAACCAAAATCAGGATTAACATACTAAATCTCATAGGACTGATCATATTTCTCCAGATAAGAATCACTATAATCAAATAGGTATAGAAAATTCAATGACAATATCAAGAAAGTTAGATGTAGCAATATTGAGAAATCGTATGCACGCAAATCTTATTTGGATTAGGCTCTATAATCAAATAGGTATAGAAAATTCAATGACAATATCAAGAAAGTTATATTAGATGTAGCAATACTGAGAAATCATATGCATGCAAATCTTATTTGGATTAGGCTAAGTATTTTGTCGAAAGACCTGTTCTTTTATTGTTTTCTTAGTCCTTTTGAGTTAATTACTAATGTGTCCTCACTTAGCTAAATATTGCATTTTTCATGTATACATAGCTGTATATTGCATTTTTCTTGTTGAAATTGGAACTTTTAACTATCACTCATCACTTAGAAGATCTTGAACCTAGCTGGTTTAGGAATGTGAAATTTTAGCAACGTGTCTCTTGTCTCACCATCTATGATGAACTTAAGGATGGATACCTATTATCTAATTTTTATTTTTACTTTTTTGGTCCCAAAGTTGTTAATATTATTTCATTTTAGGGACGTCCAGAGTAAGGGTCTCTGTCCTAAAATAATTTTCTCCCCCCAGAAATACCCTACGTAAAGTTATGACTTGACACCACTGGCCTGTAACAACTACTCTTGATGTAATAATGGAAAAATGCTCAAATGCTACCTTTTCAACTCCCATTTAAAACTCCATGCTGGGTCAAACTAGGACGGAGGGAGTAGTTTAATGGGCAAGACATCATGTGTGGGGTACTAAGTATGATTATCGAACTTGATTTACAGAATCTGTGAATTGCTCTAAGCTTTGGTGTCATTTTCCTTCCATTTCAGTGTAATAGAGAAATTTGAGTCAGGGTTTAATTTGTGGAGTCGCAATAACGAATTTGACTTGTGTATTGTGATCTGGATATGTAGCAGGAACATTCAGTTTCAATGACCTACATGGAGAACAAGTTTTGTGGATTGTAAACAATTGCTGGAAGGAAGGAAGGAAGGAACATCTGGAAGAGAGAACAACCACCATGTTCAACAACCTGCAGAACCGAGTCAAGAACAATCTTGTGAGTTACTCTTGAAGGATTTCTAGGCAGTGTATATAGTATTAGATTTTTTAATACGTTAGAACAGAAAGGCCTCCTTTCTGGATAATCAAATGTGTTGTGAGAATTCTATGTTTTAATTTTGTGCATTTTAAGTTTTAACCCCTGGATTAGGTTCTGAATTTGAGAAAACATACAAAAAACGACGGGATGTTGCATAAAAGAGCTGGTTGACGTTTGATTTTCTCTGAACTCTGTCTGTTTGAGATGTGCTTCTTGGAGATTTGGAAAAGCTGACATTGAAACTGGTGATGCATTCTGGATTGCGATCTTTATGTACACTGGGCGGTATTATTTTTTTCCTACTCATGCAGGGTTAGAGTTCTATTTTTCAGTACCTTCTGCTGTTTAAAATTTTCAATTTCTAGTTTCCTCCACTAATGGTCTGTTTGGCCCGCGGTTAAGTCAAAAATCTATGTCTGGACTGCAATAGCAGTTAGGACGGAGTGTTTGGCCCCTTTTTGTATAATCTGTATTGAGCTTTTGTGTTGAAAGACCATGTTTTGGTGAAGCTGAAAAATCCAACTTTCCCATGATACATTCTATGATAATCAATTCTTCCATAATCGACAGCTGGGCGAACTCTCCATAGGTATCTGTAACTACTGTTTTCTTATTCCTTTATGTGAATACTTCCTTTTAGTTGCCTTAATATAAGTGTTGCTAAAGTTAGGAGAATTCTTAATTTTTCAATAGAAGCTTTCTTCATCAACATAGCTCTTTTTTTACATAGGTTCTGTAACCTTGAGCACTTGTCTAGTCCAAGTAATTAAACTCATCTTTTGAAGCTCAGGCAGTTTCTTTATCTGAAGTAGAGGCTAATTATAGTTTCAAAATGGAGCTCGCTCAAAACCATGGATTTTGAATACATTGTTTATGTGTAGATAATGACCAAACAAAACCTTAAGATGTTAACTTAGACAATATATGATATCCTGCACACAGAAATCCAAAACGGTTTCTTCATTTGTTAGATTCAGTGGTTAGACAGATTGCAATTCCCAACCGTTTCATGTCTTTACCTCCCCCTTTATGGGACCATTTACAGATCTATAAATTGCTTATTGATTTATTGTGTCAACTTGTAGCTAGACATGAAAAATCACACTTATTACCTGCTGCCTGAGTTTGAGGTAGCTACTCATCATCGAGTGTTGGATCAGTTTAACACCTCAAGTTTCACTTGGTAGGATTAGTAATGTAATTTACTAAAACTTGACTGGCAATTGCGGACTCTATAATGTGTCAGTGAATAGCTTCGCACATGATTTGTCATTCACATTTTTTGCCTGTACATTCTTCGTTATGTAATACATGTGTTACTTATCCAACTCTTACTTATGATCCCATCACTGCATCGTTTAACTTAGATGTTTTCAATGCTGACATCAGGTGCCCTCTCCAACTTCAATTTCCAGATGTTTTTTCATGAATAATCAATTGACTATAGTCAAACTTCTGTGTAATTTGAGTAACTTAATTTTAGCTTTACATTATATTGTCCATGTTGTAAACTTTGGCTGGTATGTATACATCAAGTTCTTCAGTTCATTTTCTGATTCTTTAGATTTCATCAATGAGTTTGGTAGAGAAATGGGACTATACACTATTCACAAATCTCGAATGCTTACATACCATTTGAATCCTTTAACTTTCATATTCGTACTGTTTTAGCTTTCTGATGTTGTGAACATTGTGTTGTCTGGTGAACCTGGGATCTTATGGATATCAAGTTCTCAGTTCCACTTTGCTGATTCCTTATTTTCATCAATGGAACTGGTAGAGAATAAAAACCACATTTGTGATGATTTTTTATAATTTTGGTGTAGCCTTTCATGCTTAACTCTCATTTATACGCTCTGTTATTAATATCAACCCAACTCATATATATAGAGGCCCAGTTATCTAATAGGTGAACTCTCTCAATGCCCATTGTTTGTTTTCACACATTCGAAAGCGTGCGGCTCTTGACGAATTAATTTTATGTATGTAAAGTGATTTTTGATCTGTCCCATCAAATCTGTTATATCAAATAGTTGACTGGACTCATTGAGTTGGTGATGGACATTAAATCATCAAAGTGATTGTAGGCAGTTCAACTTCTGTTTGAGTATTGAAAACATTGATTTATATCTCTGAGGATTTTTCTAAAATGATGCTATATACTCGTCGAGCTTGGATTTTGTGGAGTGGGTTATTGACCACGAAGAGATGACACTGGTATCATGTAATTGAATACGACTTTGTAACTTCCGTTTCCATACTCATCTGGAAGAAGATAACATGCTGGTCTACGTAGTCTTAGGTAGCTCCTACTTGTCAATGGATCTGAGAATTTACGCCATTTTTCAATTAGCTTACAGCAATGTTGACAAGATCTGAAGTCTGACTATAGTTCTTCGACTTGCTGCATATACTCTCAATTGCTTGTGCATGACTGGATTCTTATGCTCGATAAAGAAGCTTTTGAAGAGGCCTATAGTTTTTGATAGGTTGTTTCTTGGTTTTCAGATGACATCTATGCTCATGTTAAAAAAAATGTTTGCTCATTAGCGCCTTCATTTTCCGCACCTTGTTGTTGGATATTTCCTTCGGAGTTGCTTATGCAAGCATAATACTGAGGACTACTTTGGCGACAAGTGAGTAATGAGTATTATACTAGGATGCTTGACATGTAAAATTTATAAAGGTAATATTCAGATGCATGATTGTTATCAATGTTACCTTAAACTGCTAGCCATTGGATTTCTTATTTTCAAAGGCAAACTACATGACTAGAATTCTTTTTTCCATGTGATGGGATGTTAATCATCAGTTGGAAAAAGTTTCCAATTACATCATGATTGTGATAAAATGGGCATTACTAGTAACGGACACGTAGCCCGTTGGGGGAATTTTCAGTGCAGGCATGCTATCTTGGTTAAATCATCTCCAGGTCTAGTTTTGAGAGGAAAGATGTCCCAAGGGAAAGATTGTAGTATGAAATCATGGGGATCAAAGCATCAGGAATTGTCTTGCTTGTACTCAGAGGATTTGTACTATGTTGTCCTTGAGTTTTGAACGATTTGCTAAAAGTTAGCTCATCCTCCCTTTCCTTCGTATTTCTTTATTTCCTCTGTCATTAGTGTTATAAGGACCTTCTCTTCCGATAGCCTATTGCCACACCGAGTCCAAGAATAAGAGTTAGCATGCGTAAACCGAGCAACAATCCGAATCCGGCTAAGTTGGCTTTTTATTGAACTAGATGGACTGGATTTCCCATGTTTATTCAATCTGTTGTTCCATCACCCCATTATTTTTACGCATTTAGAGCCAGTGTGGAAGTTCTTCCCCTCCTCTCCCATTTGTTTTTTGCAGGTGTATCATGTATGATCTCCTTCATAAAGAATTTTTGAAGCTATACAAGTCCCACTTGGCATAATGCTCAAAATAGTCTTGTGATTATAATGCAAAACAGAATAGCCCGCATATTTTCCTTCGGATTGAGCTGACATCCTTTACGGTCGCAATTCAACAATTGACATAGGTCAAGCTTTCACAAGCTAGACCTTCATTAATGGCTAAGGTAAGTTTCTAATCTTAGGTAAAGCTTATTGTGATCTACCGTGCCATTTGTGCAGTGTGCTTGGCATCATATTATTTCGAGCTGCAACTTTTGTGTCTTAGAACTATTGAAGCAGCTACTTAGCACAACCCACATATTATTGTGTCATTTAGGTGACAATACTTTGAACCCTGGTTGTATAATGGTTTTTTATCTTCCGGACACCCTTTACTCGAGAAAGGACCCTAAATTCATCATAAGATTTTTTTATTTTTCTCCTCTTTTATTTCTTTCTAAAAGAGTTAATTTCTTGATTCATATCTACTTAGTGAGGCAAGATGGACGAGTAAAGAGTCTTGTCTCTGTTATTCTGATTATCTTTATCACTTTCATATGATTTCTATCTTCTTCTTCTATCCTCTTCTCCCTTCTTCTTCTTCATGAACTCATTTTCTGACATGGAAAGATTGTAAAGGAAATTCGACATCTTCTTTCTTTCCTGTTTTTAAACACCAGAAAGATGTCGAATTTTTCATCCCATTTATTTGCTCCATCTAGTATTTTTTACCCTGACATAAAAGTAACACGATGAATTTCTACGCCTACCTAAAATAGATGAAGCATGCTCATGAGATTTCATAAGTTTTAATCAACTTTCTAATATATGGCATTTCTTTGATTTTGTAAGACCAAAGTGTTACCTTCTGTCAAACGCCTTCATGTCTATTTGGTGGTCCGAGGCTATATATTTTCCTTCTTCCACCAAAAGCAGGTGAGTTTGAACTTCTCCAGCTCTTTCCTTTTCAAGTCCTGGTTCCTGATCAGACAAATACGAACTATCTTTCAATAGAATTATGTGAAATCTGGAGTCGCGCCATGTGGCAAGGACAACAGCAGTTAACCCTTCTGCAAAAAGGCAATAGGAGGAATTAGCCTCTAGCTTTGCCTTATTTGATAGAATCAAAGTACATTTGCTAAGTTTGGAAAATTTCTTTCCTCTCTTCTGCCATATATCCTCTTGTCAAAATAGACGAAACTCAAATTAGTTGTTTGTGTGAAACAAATTGTACTAGAATGCCACTGCTCACATTTTTCGTGCTATACGGCACAAGCTTTTGTGGCTTTTGTCAACTTTTAGAATCGACCATGTTCATACCCATAAAATCTAAACGACTGAGCTAGATTTCCTTGAACATGAACTGATACAGGTGAAACTAATAGCTTAAGTGGGCATGATGTTTATCGTCTTTCCATGTTAAAACCTCACAAATACTCTTATGGAGATAGCACTGTGGCTTCATTTTCTTTCTTGACCCGTATAACATCTCTATGAAAACACCATTTAAGAGATTGTTGTCAACGCAGTAACATTCCTTATCTTTGCCATATACATTGCGAATGTTTGCCACTCCTTGTTGATAGAGACGAAGCCAGGACTTCTAGCATTGGCAGGCAAGATTGGATTTGGGTTATATGGATCGCAATTTTGTAATCTCCATGTGCTTATACTTTTACTTCTATTAAGGGAGTGTTTGCAAACTCTAAACAAAAACACTTTTGAACTTTTTAGCTAAAAAAAAGTAATTTTGTAATGTTCGCAAATCTTGCTTTTGCTTCTGATTCTCTAAAATTAAGCTACCAGAAGCCAAAAGCTCAAGCAGGGTAGGAGGTGCTTCTAGGTGTTTTTTAAATTCCTGCAATTAAAGTAAATTTTTTATGACAATTTTATCCTTGAAAGTATTTTCATATTCCCTTGTTAATCCCATTAAAATAAAATTAAAAAAACCAATGTTAAAATTTACAGAAACATCAGGGGAGCACAAAATTCTACGTTTCCTAATGTAAAATTGTTCATCCCTTTCTTATGATTCCTACTTGATTTGTTGTAAATTAAATTAATTATATTTTAGTAGTTGAATATTAAGAAAATCAAGAGATTTATCACACCCAAGAGTCCTGAAAAATCCAAAAACTCCCAACTTAGGCTTATATCATGTACTGTTATTAAAAAATAATTAATTTTTATTTTTAAATTTATTTTATATTTATATAATACTTGTTTGAATGCTTATTGCAAGCTAATGAGGTCTAGAAAAACTTAAAAAGAACGATAAAAGAAGTAAAAAAAAATTGAAGGTGAGCACGTAACGGACACTTGTAGAATATGTTGATTTATCCTTTAAAAATCAATATTATTTCATAAACATATGCTTTTAGGGGTATTTTGTTAAAAAGAAATAGTAGAAACATAAAGTGAAGAAAATATGATTTTTATTTTATTTTAGGGGCAATATTGTATTTTTTGCAAAAAAGCTAATTGATAATTACTTTTATTTGCAAACACTCCATGTAGCTCTTTTATACTTTCTGCTTGTGTTTGCAAACACTATCCACTTCTGCTTCTCAAGTAATTTTGTTTATTTTTCACTTAAAAGCACTTCTCTAGAAGTAGTAGAGTTTGCAAACACTCCCTAAGTATATTTAAAATGTAGGTGTAGACAAAGAAATTTTGCTCCCAATTAAATAATGACAAGTGAAAAATATGATATTAGTTATCAATTTAAGTCATTTAATTTATATTTTGAGATTTATCAAATTTAATTCCAAAATTAAAGAATTGATTTAATTGATATTTTAATATTTATTTTATTGGCAAATCAAATCGCGCCACGTGTGAAATTGAGGTGGTCCAGCCAATCAAATTATGTCTTGCAGTAAAGAAGTCAATGATCAATCACACTGCGCCAAGTGGATATGTTAGCCAATGAAATGGCTCCAAAGTAATTGATATTTATCTCTTTAAATTAATATAGATACTAAAGAGATAATATCCATTAAATTTATCCTCATCAAATATTAGCCAATCAAATAGCTCATAAGTAAATGATATTTATCTTTTAATAAATAAATATTAAAGAGATAATTATCAAAAGTGTTTAAAAAATTTGTGGCTTCTCCATCCTATACCTATAAATAGGGTCCATGGGAGCTCACAATAAAGACACGCAAATTCAATTGAGGCTAGAGAAGACAAGAGAAGTTCCCAAATTCTCTCTACAAGTTCTTCAAATTTAAGAAGTCGTTCTTGGCAAACTTCAAGGCGTTTTTGGCGAAATTCATCAAATTATAACATTTGATTCGAGATTAAGGTGCTAAACCCTCGAATAAATGTTATAGAAGTCCAAATCAAGTTGAAAGAAGATCAAAGCGACGAGTCGACATTGAAGCTTTCAACGACATTGAAGCTTTCAACTTTCCCAAATCATTTATATCGTTTGATCCGAGATTAAGCTGTTGAGCCCTCGCATTAACGTTATAAATATTCAAATCAACATTGGAGAAGATCAAAGAAGTGATTTCTGCTCCAATATTCAAATCAAAGTTCTCGAAGGAAGAATCAGAGGATTAGATTAGGGATTGTACTCCAATTCTTTATTTTAATCAATATAAATTCATTTGTCACTATTTTTTTGTGTTTTTGTTTACAGACATAAAAATTTATTGTGTACAAATTTTTGGCACGCCCAGTGGGACCATCTCTACCTCTCATCTCTTCCCTTCATCAAGTATCAAATGGACACTCAAGTCAAAACCTTGAAAGTGGTGGAGTCCAAGCTAGCCATTTCAAGTCTTTCAAAGTCCACAAGCAAGAATGTTGGTGCTACCGCAAGAAGTATGTCCAAGAAGTTGCGAGCTACTTCTTCAGAGGTGGCTCCCTTATCTAAGTCTGTTGAGAAGGATACATCTTATCTTGACATTGAAGCTGACAATGATGGAGACAAGTCCTTGCCATTCTCCTTTCGATCCACATCAAGTTACTCGAACGTTGCCTCTGTCATGATGACAAATGTTACAACTCTGGAAGAGCAAGTTGCAAACTTAGCCAAAGCTATTGAAGGGCTAACAAAGCATATCGAAGAGCAAGATACCCAAATTGCAAAGTTGATGAACAAATCAGAAAATGTGGATTCCATCCGCAACATGGAAGAACAAGTTGAGGCACATGATGAAGCTGAGACGTCAAAGAATCAACATTCAATTGAGAAGGAAAAACCTATAGTCGAAAAGCTTCAAGTTTTATGTGATAGGATGATTCCAGCTGATCGGCTGAATGAGTTTATCATGAGGACTATCCAAGACAAGTACGATGGAAGTTTCAAGGTCTCTCTAGCTTATGCCAAGCCATACACCCAAAGGATTGACAATTTGAAGATGCCAACTGGCTATCAACCCCCCAAATTCCAGCAATTTGATTATGGCAAAGGAAATCCGAAGCAACATGTGGCGCATTTTGTCGAGACATGCAATGATGCTGGAACTTATGACGATCACCTGGTCAAGCAATTTGTTCGATCACTAAAGGGTAATGCATTCGACTGGTACACTGATCTGGATGCTGGCTCGATTGACAGTTGGAACCAATTGGAGCAAGAATTCCTCAACCGCTTCTATAGCACCCGTCGCACGGTGAGCATGATTGAACTCACCAATTCTCGCCAATGGAAGGATGAACCAGTTATCGACTACATCAACCGTTGGAGAAACTTAAGCCTTAACTGCAAAGATAGATTGTCTGAGGCCTCCGCCATTGAGATGTGTATTCAAGGGATGCAATGGAGTCTTCGCTACATCCTTCAGGGAATTCGACCAAAGACGTTTGAAAAATTGGCCACTCGAGCGCACGACATGGAACTGAGCATGGCTGCAAATGGAGTTGATGATGAGCCACATATCCAAGAGCCTTGGAGCATAGAAGTCAACAAAGGGGGCAAGTCATTTTCAGATGCTTCCAATGATGAGTCCATGGCTGAAGATATTGATGACCATATGGAAGTAAGTGATGTTGAAGTTCATCATCACTACTTTGACTAAAGAAGATTCTAAGCAATGCTCCTTGATAAGAGCCTAAACTATCAAGAAAACTCCTTGACACGAGTATAAAATGTCTTGAAGTCAAATCAAATAAAGCTCCCTGATAAGAGTATAAACTATCAATAAAGCTCCTTGACACGAGCATGAAAGGTCTAGAATTTAAATCAAAAGAAGTACTCCTTGATAAGAGCATAAACTATCAACAATACTCCTTGAAATGAGTATAAACTTTCTACAAATCAAATTCAATAATACTTCTTGACACGAGTATAAAATGTCATAAAATCAAATCAAATGAAGGCTCCTCGATAAGAGCATAAAAGGTCTAGAAGTCAAAATAAATCAAATACTCCTTGACACGAGTATAAAATGTCTAGAAGTCAAATCAAATCAAATATTCCTTGACACGAGTATAAAAGGTCTAGAAGTCAAATCAAATCAATACTCCTTGACATGAGTATAAAAGGTCTAGAAGTAAAATCATATTCAGAACGAAGACACTTGACAGTGTATAAAATGTCAACAAATCTTTGAACTACGTTTTGACTTGATCCCTTCATTAGGGTACGTAGGCAACTTAGGTTCTCTCTGAGTTCAGTCATAAATCCAAATCAATCATGTTTCCCATGCGAAGTGGTGTTACTCATTCAAAAGGAGTAAAAAATAGAAGAAAAAAATCATGAACATGGATATACTCGAAAGGTTGCAATATAGAAATAAAATTCTATTAAGTAATCTCAAGGGTAATGTTCAAGACACAGAGGCGTGTAAGTCCCACAATGATGTGGATGATTTGCTGGCGTAAATCAAGGAAGTTATGGGACACCAAGCCTCGGAAAAGGCTTCATAACATCGGAGTTCCGACCATAAATATACAACGAGGCACCATGGATCGACATGGTGGAACTGCCAGCAAAAAGAGCACCTTGTCATACATTTTGGTGGAAAATAGCTTGTCTCTGCACCGGCTGAGTACGTCCTCCTTTCAATTCCAATAGCCTTTGATGTTGTGGAATTCACCAGGAAGTCGAAGATCATCTAACCCCACTCCATCTTGCCTTCAATGATGTGGCGCGCTGACGTCAACAAGAGAGAATCCTCCTTTGATTGTTGATGGTGAGTCACTCGTAAAGTCCATGCCATAGATGTTTTTGCCCTTAAGTATCTCCTTGGATCACTCTTAGTCGTAAAATGGATTCGTCACTTTGAACTCCTGACTTCGCGAATTGACTGGCTAAGGGAGCAACCAATGTTGTACCTTTCTACATGGATGCTTTACGTCGTCAAAGATGGTGAAGTACGCCTCTGCAAGTCCATACTTTGTTCGTAAAAAACTCCTTGGAACACTACTTGTCATTAATTCGTCACTTTGAGGTGTAGGCTTCTCAATTCATCCGACAAAAGGGGCATTAATCATCAAAGTTGTACCTTTCTCCACGGATTGTTGTTCATCATCAGTGATGGGCAGGTACGTCTCTCCAGAAAGGTATGAAGTATCTTGTGAATTTTTTTTTTAAAAAAGTGAATTCACAAATTAATTGCCCAAGAAAAAAAATTAATTAAAAGGATGATACGAATTCATGTACTGATTTGAGCCTCAGTCTCAAACTACGTAAATTGTCTAAGCAAATACACCAGTCTTCAAATTTGGACTTTGTGGCACTGGGTAAAGTTTGAAAACAGCACAAGTTGCTCTTGCGTTTCTTGTCGAGCGAGCAGCAGCAGCCCCAAGAGCACAACAAACAATTCCTTACTGCACACGAGGATAAACGAAGGTGGTGTTGATGGACACGGTTGATGGAATAGTGACGGCACGAGTAGTGGTGGAAATAACGTCATCTGGTGGAAAAGTTCTGTAAGGTGATATTCATCGACAAAAGTAGATCACGACAGCGGGGAAATTTCATCAATGGTGGTCGACGGAAACAGGTGTTGCAATAAACGCGAGCAGTTGAAGAATTGTGAGTCGCTCCGAATTGAAATAATATGCACTGATTGAGCACTGAAGAATTGAGATCGTCATGGTTACGACTATTCCGATGTTGAGCGAACAGGCCTCAAAAGACAGCTGCTGTAATCTGCAAAACATACTATGGAAGAGAACATAGAGATGGAATATTGCCAGAGCTGGAGCAAGTTCTCAACTCACACCTCTCTGTTCGAATATGAAGAAAAATAATTGCTTGACAGCTCTTTATATAGATATTGTTAGCAAATTTATTGCGTCCAAGTGGGTCTCAACTTGATTGACTCCTGATCGAGCTGAAAATATTGCATATAAATCTTCAACCTTTGAAAGCCAATAGAATCTGAAGAAAATTAGATATTCTTCAACACTGGATAAGAATTTAGAATTACGTAATCTTCAGGAATTTATCAACTTGTAAACAAAATATCAGAATTTTGTTCTACTTGGTTTCAATGTTGAAGAGTTCTATTTTTAAAAGGATTATAAGAAGAGTTTTATGATTATAAATACTCTTATCTTGCAAAAAGAAAAGAAGAAGAAGAAAACGTGAGTTGCAGAGAGTTTGAGTTGAAGGAGATGACTTGGGAGTTATAGTATGTTGCTGCACCATTACACCATGAAGTGGACCCAAATGACTTGATAAGTAATCCTGCTGGCAAGACCACTAGATCACAAGTATGGGCCCTGATGAATTTGAAAGAAAAAATAAAGGAGGCGGTCGTGACTCATTCACTTTGCAATGAGCTTCAAGACGAAGGTCCCGTGAACGAGTCTCGAGGGGGCATTTGTAGACAAAGAAATTTTGCTCCCAATTAAATAATGACAAGTGAAAAATATGATATTAATTATCAATTTAAGTCATTTAATTTATATTTTGGGATTTATCAAATTTAATTCCAAAATTAAAAAATTGATTTAATTGATATTTCAATATTTATTTTATTGGCAAATCAAATCGCACCACGTGTGAAATTGAGGTGGTCCAGCCAATCAAATTATGTCTTGCAGTAAAGAAGTCAATGATCAATCACACTGCGCCAAGTGGATATGTTAGCCAATGAAATGGCTCCAAAGTAATTGATATTTATCTCTTTAAATTAATATAGATACTAAAGAGATAATATCCATTAAATTTATCCTCATCAAATATTAGCCAATCAAATGGCTCAAAAGTAAATGATATTTATCTTTTAATAAATAAATATTAAAGAGATAATTATCAAAAGTGTTTAAAGAATTTGTGGCTTCTCCATCCTATACCTATAAATAGGGTCCATGGGAGTTCACAATAAAAACACACAAATTCAATTGAGGCTAGAGAAGACAAGAGAAGTTCCCAAACTCTCTTTACAAGTTCTTCAAATTCAAGAAGTCGTTCTTGGCAAACTTCAAGGCGTTCTTGGCGAAATTCATCAAATTATAACATTTGATTCGAGATTAAGGTGTTAAACCTTCAAATAAATGTTATAGAAGTCCAAATCAAGTTGAAAGAAGATCAAAGCGACGAGTCGACCTTGAAGCTTTCAACTTTTCCAAATCATTTACATCGTTTGATCCGAAATTAAGCTGTTGAGCCCTCGCATTAACGTTATAAATATTCAAATCAACATTGGAGAAGATCAAAGAAGTGATTTCTGCTCCAATATTCAAATCAAAGTTCTCGAAGGAAGAATCAGAGGATTAGATTAGGGATTGTACTTCAATTCTTTATTTTAATCAATATAAATTCATTTGTCACTATTTTTTTGTGTTTTTGTTTACAGACATAAAAATTTATTGTGTACAGTAGGCTTTATGTAGATACTTGTAAAATGCACATATAAAACTCATTTTTTCAGTAATGATTTTCTCCTTACCTCAAACATGATATTTTTATTTTATATGCATCAGCTTTCAAGTCATCGAACCAGGTTTTAGTTGGTACGTACTAGGTTTGGTCAAACTCGAACCCATTATATTTATATTTTATTGTTTTCTAATGTCTTCAGGCATGCTGCTTTAGTTGAAATGGCTAACAACGACTGGCCTATGAAGAGTCTGAGTGATTGGAACAGGTTTGCCTCTTGCAGTTGATTAAAATTCACTCTCCGTAACCAATATTAGTCTGAATAGAGTTTGGTTTGACCCCTTTTCACAAGACTAGTGAAATATATGTCATGTGATTGATGTATGCTCGAATGAATGATTTATAAGCAGATGTAATAACACATACTGCGTAAGAAGTTGAATTTGACTAAAATCAGGTCTTTACCTATTTTTCATCAAAATTCAAGGTCAAACTAACGGGACAAGATCTCTGTCATCCATCGTTCTCAAACACGAGACAAGGACGCTTAAGAATCCATGACGATAGTAATAAGTTGTGCAACTCCAAGCCATAATGCCTTAACTTCGTAAATTTTGGTTCGAAAATTCTAGCCGTCCTCGTGTTCCCCTGCTTAAGTGGAATATAGCATGTATAATCGTTTTCTATTGTGAACTATATTTGGATCAGTGAAATCGAGAGGAGTAGAATTTTTTCATTTCTTTTATTTTTTCAATTCAAGAGGGAGGGGAATATTCTACATATTCAGCCCAACAAACCCGGATTGATAGTAATAATCCTAAGACATGAAGACTCTATCTAGTTCCATAAAGAGGGAGAGTGACAACTTGTGGCAGTCTGGATTCGAACCCAAAACCTCTCACATAAGTGAGAGATGGATACCACTAGACCAACATAGAATTTTTTCATTTCGATGACACAAGGACCCATCCCACATAAATAAACAAATCTTTAACTTGATTAACTAGGATATATGCTAGTTAATTAACTCCGTAACAAAATACTTCTAATCTATTCATCGTATGAATATATCAAATCTATCTATCTATTTATTTAACCTCTATATAAATGTGTGAATAACTCAATTGTTTATTCCATTATAAAAAGACTTTCATATCTGCCCCTACTATTAATAACTAATTAATTAATAGTTAGTAATTGAATTTATTAAGTAAAAGAATCCATTGAGTAGGAAACTAGATAGTAGTATCTGAAATGATTTTAGTAGTTGGAAACTCTTTTAATTATTATTCATAAAAAAATATATTAGTAGTAGGACGCTATTTAATATAAGAAAAACAAATAGAGTTCTACTTTCTCTAAAATACTAATCAATAAAATAAAATATATTTTTACCCACAATCACCAACAAAGAAGAAGAAACTTTTTACACCCATAACCAATATTCCAACTTAAACATAACATCGGTTAATAACTTTGATAATCTTAAGTTTATAAATATTTGTTAGTATTTGGTAATTAGCAGTAAATTGTTATAGTGTCGGATCATTACTTTGAGTGAGTTGATTTGAAGATCAAAAAGATAATTTAACAAATTATACCTTATTCTGACATTAAGAAAAAAAATTAATAAATATGAGACACAGATGCATATTTTGGGATATAGACAATCATTTTCTTACATAATTTTTTTTATTAATTGCATTGTTATGGGATATATCGTGTTTGTACAATAAAATTATCAATATATATCTGAAAGTTTGTACGTACTTGAAGTTATTAGCATGTTAACAAATATAAAAAAAAACATATTTAAGAATAAAATCATATAAGTACTTTTAGCGCGACAATATAATATTTTTTTCTTAATTCAAAAAACTCACAAACACGAGTATTTTTATGTACTATGATGTTTAAAATAATTTTAGAAAATTGATATCAGCACTCTCATATTCTTCCAATGGCACTCTACTTACTTTTTGATTTCTTTAAATGGACAACAATGTCCCTCCATGTAAATCAGGTAAGAAACATGGACTAATGATCTATGCATAAACATGCTAAAAAATAATACTAATACTGTTTTATCAAGAATTTAATTTTTTGAAATAGATTTAGTTGAAGACACATGGTAGTGATGTATGAAACACATTAATAAAAAGTATAGGCTAAATACCACTAATAGTCCTTGAACTTTATCATTTGTTTCACTTTAGTCCCTCATCTCTCAAATGCACTCAAATAGTCCCTTAAGTATATTATTGGTCTCACTGTAGTCCTTCATCTCTCAAATGCACTCTAATAGTCCCGCAACTATTAGATTCATCCGATTAAAGCCCCTAAATTTTTTTTCCCACTTTTACAACAAAAATTCCTCCAAAACTACCCACCAACTATCTACAATAATTAAAAACGGGTAACAAGACAACAATGGCGAGAGGAGATGAACAACAAGATTTGCAGATGGTCGGGGAGGAGGAAGGGGAGGGCAATTTGGCAGATGGTAGAGGATGTGGCGTGGATAAGGCGACAGCGTTGGATTTGCAAAGAATGAGGCGACATCGTTGGATTTTCAAAAAGTGGAGGTAGCGATGTTTGATTTTCCAAAAGTGTAGAACTTCATTTGATTTTCAGAGGTGGGGGGGGGGGGGGGGCAGCGCAATTTGAGAAGGGTGGCAGTGGTGCAACACAAATGGGGAATGGAAGATGGAGGGGATTAAGCTAGGAGAATGGGATGAGGGAAAATGTGGGTTAAAGTTTGGGTTTTGGAAAAGAATGGGAAAAAAATTAAATATAAAATAATTAAAAAATATAAAATAAAGTGGATAAAAGTAGGGAATTTTGGAATTGCAAATGTAAAAAAATGCTCTGTCCTAACATGGTGTAAGTCACGCGCCTCAAGGTTTCATCAGTTTTTAATGGATAATTGACTCGAGGGACTTTATTGAGATGAATATGAGAATTGAGGGACTATTTGAGCACATTTGAGTGATAATGGACTAAAGGTTTTTTTTTTTTTTCATTTTTGCCAAAAAAAAAAAAAACTCCAAAACTACTCACCAACTATCTGCAACAATATTAACAACGAGTCACAGGACAACAACAACTAGAGGAGATGAACAACGAGATTTGTAGATGGTGGAGGAGGAGGAGGGTGATTTGCCAGAGAGGGGGGGCGGTGTGGATGAGGCGATAGAGTTAGATTTGCAGAGAATAGGGTGATATCATTGGGTTTTCAAAAGGTGGGGGTAGCGGTGTTTGTTTTCGAAAGTTGGGGGCAACGTTATTTGATTTCAGAGAGTGGGGGGACGGTGGCATAATTTGAGAAAGGTGTCAGTGGTGGCAACACAGACGGTGGATGGAACGTGGAGGGGATTGAGCTAGGAGAGTGGGATGAGGGAAAAAGTGGGTTAAGGTTAGAGTTTTGGAAACGAATGGAAAACAATTTGAATCTAAAATAATTAGAAAAATATAAAATAAAATAGATAAAAGTAGGGAGTTTTGAAAAAAAATTCTTGCAAAAGTTAAAAAATGCCATGTCCTAATATGGTGTAAGTCACTTGCCTCAAGGTTTCGTCAGTTTTTAACAGATAATTGACTCAAGAGACTTTAATGAGATGAATTCGAGAGTTGAGAGACTATTTGACTGCATTTGAGTGACGAGAGACTAAAGTGAGACAAATAATAGACTAGATGGACTATTTGAGTGCATTTGAGAGATAAGAGACTATAATAGTACAAATGATAGAGTTGAGGCACTATTGGAGGTATTTGAGGCCAAAAGTATAAGATAGACACTACCACATAATCAATTTTTAACAATTTATTAATTGGCTAATAAACTAGACATATTTACTTCAATTTACGAAGTACGTGATACTTTCTAGTATACACACACACACACACATATATATATATATATATGTTGTCATTTCTTCTAGAATAAATGCTCAAGAAATTGCTACATATATAGAGTTCTATTGTCCAGCAAATACCACTTCTGTTGGCCACTCTCATTTCTAGTTTCTGTGTTTCTCATTGTGGACGCACGCCAAGTATATATATATATATATATATATATATATATATATATATATATAAGTTAACAGTATTATAGTTAAGGAACATATTATACACTTCGCATCCGATGATCCATAGGATCATCAATCATGAAACATCAAATTCGAGTCTATGATTGATGGGTTTGTGTGGAGATGATTTCAAATAGCTAAGGAAAATGCCAAGGAAATTGACCCAAAAGAAAGACAAAATAAAGCCAAAATAGAGCTGAGATTGGTTAGGGTAGATCCGGGGTTGAAATAAGGGTCGGAATAGACCGGAATCGCGAAGGAGTCGAAAAACAGAGTCGGAGCAGTGTGAGGTGCGCACAGTTGCGCCCAGGCGCCTAGATAGTGGTGCCCAGGCGCGGGGAAATGGCGCCCAGGCGCGGATTTACGAAGCTGAATGCGTTTTTTTGCGAGTTTTTTTGTCTTGGGGTACAAGTTTGGCGAATTTTGGCATATTTGAGTCTTGATTGATTAGAATTACTTCCTATTGTGTTTAAGAATTATTCCTTTTGTTTATTAGGATTGTTTTCCTAATTTGTTAGGGTTTAGGTCTTCTCCACTCTATAAATATGAGAACTCTACTTGTAATTCATTGATGTACTCTGATTCACTTTGAGAGAAATAAAGATGTAGTTTAGGTTGGCTCGTGGATGTAGGCAATTATACCGAACCACGTTAAAATTCTCGTGTTTTCATCTTCATGTTTAGGCTTAGATTTTCTTGTTTTTTGTTTATTCTTCGTGCTCTGAAGCTACCATCCCTAACAACTGGTATCAGAGCCATAGGTTGTAGATTTAGGAGACGTCTTAGATCTAGATCTACGGGAAAGCGTTTTTAGTTAAACGGGGATTTTGTAGTGGGAACGATGGTAGAAGATGGAAGGGTAATGAAGCTCGACGATTTCATTGCAGAGAGCACGGATTGAGGTCATGGTGAAGCCGGAGAAGATGGCAGAGGAGGATGAGATCGGGTAGATCGTCAACCAAAAAAGAGTAATCCCATTGAATGTTAACGAGAAAACGTTGAAAAATTGTGGTGACAACAGATAGGCAAATTCGTAGCAGTAGAGGTAGGTTTGTGTTGTTAGGTGGGTAGACACGAAGCCAGTGGGAGCAGTTGCAGAGCTGGAGACAGATCCATAGAGCCAGAGGTCAGAGAACAAATTAGTGTTTTCGAGAGGGATGAATGAGTTGCTAGAGATTGAGAGGGCAGAGCTATGGTGCCATGAAAGCAAATACGAGACAGAGGTCAGAATGATAGAATCGGTAATCGAGAGGGTAGAGCCATGTAGTCGAGAGATCAGAGGGCAGGGTTGTGGAGGCATGACCACGTAGAGAGAAACCATGAAGACAAGAAGTGGTGCCGAGAGGGGTTGACCGTGGAGTCAGAAGTCATGGAGGCAGGATGCGAAAACCTGGTAGGTAGATTCGCAGAGCAGTGGGTTTATTGGCAGAGAGATGTGACATAGCTCGCGGAGAGTTAGCCATTGCAAAACCGAGTTGGCGGATGGATTATACATAGCTCATGCAGGAGTAGAGAGCAGATATGTGAGGGATTTGAGATTGTCGTTGGAAAAAAGTCCTTGGTGGAAAGATGTCAGTAGACGGGTTGACCGAGGCGGTTTGGATTGTGACATGTTCGAGTTTTAACCTATATCTGAGGGTCAGTTGGGCCGAGATCGATATGTCACGGTATTCAAGAGTTGGCTGATCACCAAAAGAATAGGGTAGTGGCGAGGGTTCAAAAAGGAGGAACGATGTTCACAGAGAGATTTCGTCAAGTGGGTGACATTAGAGGACGAATGAATTGACGAGACAATGAGAGGTCTCAGGGTTTGATCTCCATTGGTTTGGGGGATGAGTTGACTAGACTAAGGTTCACTAAGGAAAAGTGAAGTCATGGTTCAAGTTGAGTTCGAGAATTTGAAGATCATTCTCCAAGTGGGAGATTGATGGGTTTGTGTGGAGATGATTTCAAATAGCCAAGGAAAATGTCAAGGAAATTGACCTAAAAGATAGACAAAATGTCGAGGTAGATCCAGGGTTGGAATAGACCTGAATCGCGAAGGAATCGAAAAACAGAGTCGGAGCAGTGTGAGGCGCGCACAATTGCGCCCAGGCACCTGGGGTCAGTATGGGCGCCCAGACCCTGGGAAATGTCGCCCAGGCGTGGATTTACGAAGTTGAACACGTTTTTTGGCGAGTTTTTTGTCTTGGGGTACAAGTTTGGCGGATTTTGGCATATTTGAGTCCTGATTGATTAGAACTACTTCTTATTGTGTTTAGGAATTATTCTCTTTGTTTATTAGGATTGTTTTCCTAATTTGTTAGGGTTTAGGTCTTCTCCACTACTATAAATATGAGAACTCTATTTGTAATTCATTGATGTACTCTGATTCACTTTGAGAGAAATAAAGATGTAGTCTATGTTGGCTCGTGGATGTAGTCAATTATGCCGAACCACGTTAAAATTCTCGTGTTTTCATCTTCATGTATAGGCTTAGATTTTCTTATTTCTTGTTTATTCTTCGTCATCTGATGCTACCATCCGTAACAATGATAAGTGCCAAAATACTGTTTCTTATGGCCGTACATTTTCAAATTCTGAATTTAGAACACTACTGTTGGGAGAAAGTGCAAAATGATGTACTAAAGTTACGTACGTTTCTATTTAGACGTGCATGAAAATGAAGCATATATTCGCAGTTTTATAAGAGGGAACTGAAAAAACATAAGTTGATGATATATAATTCATATTAAACTACATATATATGTACCTTGATCTCTGAAGTATGATTCAGCGGTTGGTAATACTCCTCCTTTTGTTTGTTGTATCTTTCAATTATAGATTTCATGCTGATATATAAGAAATTGAAAGAAAACTGATTATCTCGAATGTCATATAGTGCCCATATAATTAAACAAAGGGATAATTACACTCACACCCCCTCAATGATGGGGTAATTACACAAACTTCCCCTTACTAATTGATAATTACAAAATACACCTCCTCAGGGGGTCTATTTGTAAGGTTTACAAGGGGTGCAATTGTAAGAATTGTTACATACAGGGGTGCAATTGTAAGAAATCTTTAACATGAGGGGTGTGTTTGTAATTATCGATTAGTGAGGGGAGGTTTGTGTAATTATCCCATCATTGAGGGGGGTGCGAGTGTAATTATCCCTTAAACAAAAAATCCAATATCTGAATACGCAAGCAGTTTTATAACACAAAATCTTTCAACTACTATAAAATTGTTGTTAATAACACCGTATAATTAGCTACATGATTTTATTCATACATTTCAACATTTTATTCGAAAATACAATTTAACTTTTTGTGTATAACCCTAGAAACATCGTAATATATATATATTATGTCTAGCTAGGAACTCATAACATATTTGAAATAAGCTTAACAAAACTACGTCCAGGGACGGAGCCAGGATTTTTAGTGAGGGGGGGCGAGATTTTGTGATATAGTTATAATTTTTTTTTTTCATATAGACAAAGAATTGATTTTTGGGGGAAAAAATCTAATAAGTAATTAAGTTCAAGTATAAAATATCTATCTTTGATCTATACTATATCATCAATTTCTCTCTTCTTTAAACTTTTTCAATTGTTTTATAGATGCCCATAATCTATTTGTTAGAATTCTTAAACCAAAAATATTCTTGAACTAAATTTTAGAGTAACCAATGAAATATATAGCAAAGCATTAAAATTAAATTTTAAAGATTTGTATCCAAATAACACAATACCTTCTTAGTCTTGAAATGAGAAATCTACAGATTTTCACCGCCCAAAATCTTGATTCTTGAGAGTGTAATTGAAGGAAAAAAACCCTGAGTTTTAATTTCTATCTTGAATGGAAGTGTAGAATCGTGTGACTTGATCAAGGGGGACGAAAATAGATATTTTGAAAATTTTATTGGTAGTAATAAAAAAAAAAATTTGAGGAGAGGCGAAAATAGAAATTTTAAAAATTTTATGGGTAGAAATAACAAAAAAAAAAAAATTGAGGGGGGGGGGGGGGGGGGGGGGCCGTGGCACCCTTCCCCCCCCCCCCCCCCCGTTCCCTGACTACGTCTAGATTGACAGATTAGCATAACATGGAACTCTAGTTGAAGTTGTTAGCTTTATGTTGCACGTAAAATATGAGCCAAGTGGTTGCCCTAGCTAAAATTCAGAGACATTGCATAAGCATTATCTTGAACGCCTTTATGCTTGCGTTTTACTTTATTTTAAACATAAATAACAACATCTAATTAAAAATCAGATATTATTTTTTATATTTCAAAATAATGTAATATATAATACCTATATATGCATTTAATAACTATTACTTTAAAATACGAACGGTTATAATTGTCATTTTTCATTCAATAAATGATTAACAATGAGACCGAGTGTTATTTGTCATGTTTTCAAGAACATAAGGAGATAATCAGTCATAATACCACAAGACATAATATATTCGTAAGGGGATAATTAGTCATAATATACCACAAGACATAATATGTTCGTAAGGGGATAATTAGTCATAATACCACAAGGCATAATACGTTCGTAAGGGGATAATTAGTCATAATACCACAAGGCATAATACGTTTGTAACGGGATAATCAGTCATAATACCACAAGACACAAATACAATATGTTCATTTCAATTTTGATCCCAAAAAAGGAAAATATGTTCATTTCAAGAATACGAGAGGGGTGGCCACCTTTTACCAAAAAAACCCATGTCGGAAATTACCTAAAAACCTTGAATAAAAGTTTAGGCTCAAGTGGTTGAACAATGAAATTTAGTAAAGCCTTTTATATATACAAAGCATTCTCTGTGTTTTCTTTTAATCTGCTATGGTTGGTTGTAGAATTTTGTGTGAAAATATTAATGAAAATGTTTTCCTCGTTTCGCCACGAAGGATGATTCTTTTGTGGTTGTATGTCAACAATTTTTTTTTTAAAAGTTCTTGCTAAAATTTAAGGCCCAAACAGTATTCAATCTAAGTCGATGATGAAAATGATTGTCAAATATACTGCCTTTGTAAAGTAATTATGAACCTTAATTTGAAGCCCAAAAATAAAGAAATTAACAACAAAAGATTAACCTCTGAGTATACAAGAGACCCGAAACTCTCATATTCAAGAGATCGACACTATTAGAGACTCCTTACTTGGACAAAAACCGAATAGAACAGAATGAGTAGATCATAGATTTTGACTAGATTTTTGAAAATGAATAAGTTTTAATTGTCTTGTAGTAATAATATGTGAAACAATATCATCCAATCTCCACAAGGTACTAAAATACATTTTGTTAGATTTAATACGAACCAAAATAGAAAATATTGTTAGGTTTAATGATAATCATGCATCACTAAATTTGTGTATGTACTAACAAGATTTTTCCCTCGAGTAATTAATCTTTAGTGGTATTTCTTTCTTTCTTTTAGTTGTATGAATTTCACTATGAGGGTGGGTTGCATGCATATGTAAGTACTATACAATATAGAAAAAGTTATGAATAACATTTTATGGAAACTGTCTATATATATATACACAGAGACACGTTCATCTTAATTGTCCAATTTTTTTTTCTTTTTTGTCAAATTTCTTGAGCTAAAGAAATGAAAAACCTTTCTCCATAACTACATACATTTTATCATAATATGATTAATCGTGTTATGATTCAAATACGTACATTTGCAATGATCAATAACACGCGCGTATACAAGACATGCGCGATAAATGTGTAGTTGGGATCTTGGGGAAAAAACTTTTGTTTACTAATATGCCAAAAAACAAAAACAACAAAACATAATTACTATAAAGTTAAGTCAAGATATAATGCATGATATATGCGAATCATATTATGGTAATTAAATCCCATTTGATCTATAACTAATAAGATGAATCGTATTATGATAATATTCAAATCTGATTCGTATTATGATAACATTAAATCCCATTTGATTTATAACTAATAAGATGAATCGTATTATGATAATATTCAAATCTGATTCGTATTATGATAACATTAATAATTACATTTTCATTTTCTCAAATAATAATTATTATGATAATATCCAAAATACACAAATATTGGTAATGGTAACTATAGTAATTAACCAAGGTATATCTATAATGATCTATTAAGTAGTACAAATACTCAAAAATGGAGAAAATATTAATAAAAACATATATAAAATTATAAAATTAAAGAAGATTATATGTAATTCTTATATCAAACCTGGTGTTTGCAAACTCATGGAGTCTCCCTGTACTGGAGAAGATCATCAATCCAACCTCAGCATCGCAAAGGATTGATAACTCCCTTGCCTTCTTAAGCAATCCAGTCCTTCTCTTTGAGAAAGTCACCTGCCTACTAGTTGAATTGTCGATTCGACGAATCACAATCTTTCCCCTCCCCATTCTAATCCTAGGGTTTCTTCAATTTTTTGCTTCTTTTTACCTGCTATATCAAATGGTAACAATCAAAGCGATTAAGCTCAAAATTAGAACACGATATTAATTCGACTAAAAATAATCGATGATATCACCAAAACATATATACAAAGGTTGTTTTAACATAATGAAATTAAATAAAAGAACAATTTTAGAAATTCAATTATGTAAGAAAAGTTAGATATAGAAAATAGGACAAACCCTAAAAAGGGCTTTACTAATTTGAGCTCGAGTACGAGGAAGAGGGGCACACAACGAAAATGGAGAGTTCGACAAAATTAAGGTTTTTGAAGCAATTAATTTTAGCAGCTTTATTATTATATGGAAGAAGAGTACTGTCGATTGTACGGGGATAATGTTGTTAATTGCACTCGATACTGTTATTGTAATAAATCATAGTACCCCGAAAATTGTGAGGTATTTTGTGATTGGTGGGATGGTTTGTGAAAGCTAATGAATGATTTAGAAATTTGATACGGCTGTCTAACGTATAGATCACTGACAGTTGGAGAAAAATAGATATTTGTTCTTCCAACCAATGTAGGGCTTACTTTTTGAAAGCATCGACGATGATAATAATTAATTAGAAGCAAAATAATTAAGGATGAGACCAATTAATCTTTCTAAAATTGAGTTATATGCTATGTTGCACAGACACGGACACGTAGACACAGACACTGCACGACACGGATACGAAACACGTTAATTCTTAAAAAATTAGGACACGGACACGGCTCGGACACGTCAGCCTATATTTTTTTTATATATATATATATATATAATATGTTATAAACTTATGAGTAATTGAACACCTATTAGACAATAATCAACAATTCAACAACTTATTAATAACAACCTATATATATATATATATATATATATTTACTATTTGTATATGAGCAACCTATTTTTACACAAAATAACAACTTATTAATGACAATGCTTCTGTAAACTATAAAAATTCATCTATATATAATTACATATATATATATAAATACATTTATATTAAAAATATATAAAAAATGCAAAAAATCAGCCCGAAGTGTCCGGGCCGTGTCCTGGCCGTGTCCGAGCCGTGCCCGTGCCGTGTCCTAGTTTTATTTAATTATTTTTAATTCTGGACACACCATTGTCGTGTCCGTGTCCGACGTGTGTCGGACACTGCACGGGGTGATTTTTATGCGTGTTCGCATCATAGGTTATATGTAATGAGTTGTAGATAGCAAGCCAGGTAATTACAATTTTATGTCAGTTCGACTCCAATGGTCAGAGTGTGTACTATGCGTTTATCTCTTTTACACAACTGTGTATGGGATCACACACAATACACTTTATTGTGTAAGAGAGATAGACACTAAGACCATTGGATTCATTCTAGTATAAATTTTTTCATAGTATGCCCTAGCTGCTCTCTCTCTCTCTCTCTCTCTCTCTCTATATATATATATATATATATATATATATATATGACGGAAATCCGGGGCCATGTTTTAGTCTGAACCTAAAAGACTGTTTGACCCAGCTTTTGAAACGTTAAAAATTGTGTTTGGACTCGTAACCGCAATTTCTAGTGTGTTTGACCCCTTCCCCCCTTTAATCTCGTATGTACATTTTTGCGTTACAAAACTATGTTTTGGAAAAACTGAAAATCCTAACTTTTGCCATAATCAATTCTATAAGAATCAATTATCTCATAATCAATTACACAAAAGTTGTGTCAAACTCACTCTTAGACATATATTTTATATTCTGCATCGATTTTGTTAATAGTTAAATTCTCATCCTTTCGCAGACAAGTGTCGAACCACAAAAATTACTGTGTCTTTTAATTTTTTCATACTTTTATTTCGTGTTTGCTCTAGCAGTATGTCTCAATGACATTTAAGGAAATTTTGACTAGAAATCAACAAAGATATAATTATAGTTTGGAAAAGAATATTACAAGTACTCCTAAGCATATGGATTAATATCTTCTTTAGGGTAAAAGGCATATTACCCCCCTTGTGTTATGGAAAAGAGGCTTATTGCTTCTGTGTTATAAAAATAGGTTGATTGCCCCCTTGTGTTCTCAAAAAAGAGGCAAAATACACCCAACCTCATTAAAATGTCAAATATACGCTTATGCATATAGCAATGATTAAATGAATTATTTTAATTTTACAAAATCACTCAACTTTATTTTATCATTTTTAATGATTAAAGCAATAGATATTAAATAAGTATACGTAACATTTATATTTACTAATATACATATATAAAATTAAAAAATATTAATTTTTGTACGTTTATCTTTAATTATAAACGTTACAACTTATATTATAAAATATGATAATAATGTAATTAACATACAAACATTAGGATGTTCAATATACTTATGGTGTATAATGGCTAGAGGTGTCCAACGAGCCGAGCTGGCTCGGAAAAAGCTCGACTCAAGCTCGAGCCGAGCTTAATGAGTTGAGCTTTTCTGACGAGCCGAGTTCGAGCCCAAAAAGTGCATGTCCGAAGGCGCTGAGCCAACTCCCGGGCCTAAATAAAAACTACTATTATTTTTTTAATACGTATAATAAAATATTTATTTATTTTTTAATATATACATACATATAATATAATATCTCATAGTATTCTGTATAAATAATAATATATTTCATATTTATTGTGATTACATTTATTATATATATTAACACAAAATTAATAATAATAATATATGTTAATTAAATAAATTAATTTTTTTTCCGAGCTCGAACTCCTTTTTCTCAAGCTTGTGGAGCTCGAGCAGAGAAATTTGGCTAAGCTCAGGTCGAACTGGCTCGTGAGCACCTCTAATAATGGCTATTTGAAATTTTTCTTTACTAAATTTTAGTATATGCATGTCATATAAGATTAAAAAAAAATTAAATTTAAAGTTTACATATTAATATGTTATTTATTTCAATGCTCTACACTATTTTGAGTAAAACAGTGAAAAAAATTAAAAAAAGAATTATTCACATATTTTTAAACAAAATTACATATCAAAATTATTTCTAATCCACTATGTGTATAGAACTATACATTATATTTTATAATTTTAACAATTAAAATGGAAAAAAAATGAAGAGATATCTCATAATAATTATAATAATGGTATATTTATCTTTTTTGATTGAATAAATGAGTTTGAGTGTTATTTGCCATTTTTTTAATAAGATAAGGGAGTGATTAGCCATTTTTAATAATACAAAGAGTAGTATGCCTCTTTTCAAGAACACAAGGGGCGTAATATGCTACTTTTCTTTTACATGCATACCATTTGAGATGCGTTTTTCAATTGTGGCCAGAAATTTTATTCCATTCCATTGCGATGAAGTCTAATTCAAACAACGGAATTGAAGCAGCCTGATTAAAGAATTATTTGCTCGAAATTTCATATCGTGAGATGTTGTCCACTTAATTTCATAATAGTTTGGTTAGTTGCGTGTAAATATAGGTAGTTATTAATTAATGGTTAATACTTTTTTTTTTTTTACAAGGAACCCACAGCCACTGGTAACTTATACTTTTTAGGGATAATTGCATAAAAACCCCCTGTATTATTTCGAAAATGCTAAAAAAAATCATGTGTTAACGAAATAGGCTAATCACCCCCCTGTGCAACTGTGTTCTTAAAAAGTGCGCAAAAAAGCCAAATTTTGTTAAAATGATAGAAGAAAATATGTATTTTTTGGGTGAATTAACACTATCTACTTTTTATAAAGTATAAAGAGTATATAAATCACAAATAAGCATGTCAATAAAGGTGAAAAACATGAAAAACGCGATCGTTTTTTAATGAAATTGGGCTTTTTTGCACACTTTTTAAGAAAATAGAGGGTGATTAATCTATTTTGTTAACACAGGGGTTTTTTAGCATTTTCGAAATAAGAAAAGGGGGTTTTATGCAATTACCCCAATTTTTTATGAGTGTAATGATGTATGTTATTCGTTTTGTTCAAAAATAAAAAATAAAGAATTATTCCATCATCTCTATGGTATAGATTTTTTATTTATTTTTTTTGTTTAGATCTATGCGATAGATACTTCTTCTCCTTTTCATTCTATATATTAATGGTGTCACCATTATGGTGTAGATACTTTGAAGCAAAGTACACAGCTGCACTTGATGTGTTATATTCGTTATACTTTAAGCAATTTATTGCCATTTGCAGAAATTTCAAAGTTATGTAACCAAAAAAAAAAATTCAAAGTAATTTTCATGGACATGATTCTTCTCTCTTTCTTTCTTTTTCACTTATGGTTATTCTATGATTGTAACAGTAATAAATAATGTTGTTTTTCTCATTACTTTTACCAGCTCGATATATATATATATATATATATATATATATGACTTGAGAAATCAATGAAGTTTGGGTCTTTGAAATTCCGGCCTGATTGAGTTCAAAAAATGACCTAAAAGCTAGAGAATACTAATTAGGCTATAGTCCGAGGGGGCGGAGATTATTACAAAAGATCATTATGAGCTTAAATAATGGCATCATATACAAATTAAAAATGACATACCTGGTATGCAGCCGTTTGAAGTATTTATATAGGGTAGAAACCCTGATATGTATAGATCCACGTGGAGCTCCCAGATGAGGTCTAGATCATTATGATCAACATTTAGTGTTCTAGATCCGACCCAATAGGTGGATTTGGTCATAGCGAACCCGTGCAAAACATGCCGTCTTTTTTAGGGGCATTTTGGTCATTCTTGATTTGTACATTATTTCCCGTATATTTGTATATATTAGTAGAGTATACGTGCGCTGCACGTAGAATACATATTTATATGCTAAAAAATTTCAATAGTCAAATACTATATCTGGAAATATTAAAAAAAAATCTAATTCAAACTTGTTCATATGAAACATTTTGATATAGAATATATTTAACTATAGTATAAAACTGAAAGAAGAAGAAGATAGATTTAGAGCCTAAGTTGCACGAGAATTGACTTATATTTTTAGTAATCATGGAATGGTCTTGGGAAGTTGAAGAGGGGGCATTTTTATTATTTGAATGTGAAAAGTTGCTCAAATTAATAAGGTGGATTTGATTTCTTTATTATCATGATTGGCTTGTATGGGTAATTTTGTTTATGACAAATTCATTAGGGGAACTTCAGGTGAAAGTTTCCATACAAATGTAGAGTTTCAAAAGTTTTAATGTAAAGTCTCAAATAACTATTTAATTATTTAAATAAAGGTGTTTAACCAAAGTTGGTAAATTTAAGTAAGGGTAATATTGTAATATCACAATTGGAAGAAATAATTTTCAAAATTCATACTTTTATAGTAGTATAGATATAGATATAGATTTGATGTGAATGTGTGATACCAACTACAATATAACACAATATTTTGTGATACCGGATTCAAAAGTGCACTTCTAAGTACATCGAATAAATAGCTAGTGGCTACTTGGAGTATTTAGTTCTTTGGATATATCAAAAAAAAAAAAAATTATACTTATGATGGGAACTTCAATCTCGTAACCTAATTGTACGAGTACCAAAATGACAAATTGCAATTTGTACATTAATTCATAATGCATACAATTGCAGTTAATGTAAACTACTTTCTTTACAACAAAAATCACAAAGATAAATTAAAGTTGGTGTTATTTTTAATTTTCAATTCATTACAGACTCGTCGATTGTAAGAGTAGGGGCAAATGCATTTTCTGATCAATTCTCTCATAAAACTAATTAATAATCTCGAATTCGAATCAACACACTCAATTTAATCAAGAATTATTCAAAGTTTTATCATTCCATCATGGTACAATGTTGGAATTATATTCTCTTAACCAAAAAAGAAGAAAGAGAAAAAATAGAACTATATAGTTTATTTCAATGTCTTCTATTCCTATATATTGTCTCCAATATAGAGAGAGTGCTGCGCATATCTTGAAAGATTCCAAATTCCATCCTCCTCTGGGCTCTGATATGTATTAGAGATATATAAAATATATGAATAAATAAATTATTTATGTACCCATCAAATCACAAAAAAGACAATTTGACGTCAACCCACTATTTATTGTTGAGAAATTAGTGATATTTTTGCTCACCAATTTAGCTACTTGAATTATTAGAATTATTAATTGCAGAATCTTTCGTACATGGGAAAATAACAATGTAAAAATATTCTTCCTCAAATTAAATGTCCATTATAGAGTGACGAACTAGTCCTTTATGTAATATATATAATTATTGTTTAAGTCAAATATTCCGTAGTAGTGGGTTATTATACTTATGGTCCTTGCTCTGCTCATAAAAGGAAAAATTATAAGTTTGGTCAAAGAGATTTTTTCCGATTCAATTTTCAGTTCACAAAGTAACATGGATTTCCAATTCATGTTGCTTGTTTTTCATATATAAATGGTTAGTCTTTTTATGGTAAATAAACATAGAGTGAGAGACGATCAATATATAACAACTGTTTTTTAACTTGATCATTAGAAGTCCTCAACTCGACATATGTAGAAAGACCAAAATAAGCCAACAACTGCTGGCGCAGTTGGTACGAGGCGGCTTCCGGCCCAATGACGGTCGGGGGTTTGATCCTTGGCTGATGCTGGGATACTGTTGGTGGGCGATCTGTAATCTTACCCTTCTGAGTGTAGTCCCTTAAAAGTGGGGCGTGATCTGGAGGTTTGCCTTGGCCCGGGTGGGCGGACCGGCGCCAATTCTCACTCGAACTTTGTATTACTATAAAACAAAAAAGAAAGACCAAAATAATAATAATAATAATCAAATTGAACTTGAGAAAGCATTATTTAACAATATAGTTCGGCTATTACCATCAATTTATTTGTTAATCCGTATTTGGTGTAGATTAAAACAACTACCCTAGCCCCTAGGAGTTGACTACTTTTAAATAAATTACATATTGTCATCGCTCCTATATTAAAATTCTGTCAAGACCCATGGAAATTTTTTACATCAGGTTTAATTTGATTGAACTTCACTATATTAATATATAGGAATAATTACACTCACACCCCCTCAATAATGGGGTAATTACACAAACTACTCCTCACTAATTGATAATTACAAACACACCCCCTCATGTTAAAGATTTCTTACAATTGCACCTCCCTGTGTAACAATTTTTACAATTGCACCCTCTGTAAACCTTACAAATAGACTCCCTGAGGGGGATGTGTTTGTAATTATTAATTAGGGAGTGGATATTTGTGTAATTGCCCCATCATTGAGGGAGTATGAGTGTAATTATCGCATTAATATATTACATCGAGTCTGTAAGCTTTAATAATGACATACACTGTATGTTAACTCATAAACTTACACTGAGTATATATAAGTATGAAAAATGCTATAAATCACCGTTTATTGTTCACCTCTTTTTTTTATCGGTTCTTGATATGGTAAAATATCCATTTACTATAGTAAACATAAATTACGAAAATCAAATTAAGTACATTTATTGCATCTAATTCTTACCAAAATTAAATTAAGTGAAAAAATGATTAACAGTAATCGATAGTACATACCATCACTCAGCTGTAAGTATTTCGCTCCACCTTAAGTTTTCTTCAATAATTACTAGGGCCATTGGGCTTGAATAGCATACACCGTCATGGACTCGAAATGGATTGTTCTAGGATCCGGAGTAATTACCCCATATAGACAGTCCAAATAGTTTAAATGGAAAATAAAAAATTGATTTCAATAATTTGTCAAATAATAGGGAAAATGCGCATTTTTTCCAAAAAAAAAAAAAATTATGACTTAACCCGGAAAATTCTAATCCAAACCAGTTTGGTCGAACTCAACTAATCCCATGACAAGTGTAATGCTTTATTATTGGTTACTTCTATTAGAACATACTAGATCACAATACAGACACCACTTACTCATTTTACAATAGATTTGAATTCGAATAAACTAAGTTTAGCTAGAATTTTCAATATACATATACACTTGACACTTGTTATAATTCCATCTTCATCCCACATTAGTGATCCTTTCATTTCATTATCATATTTCCAAAAGCTTGTGAAATCCTGCCATTTTCCATCTCAAAAACCCACCAATTATCAACTCTATAATGAGTAAAGTACACACAATTCTTCTTACATCCCAATTTGCTTGAATCAACAGCCATACAACATTCATCCTCAAGAAACAATGTCCAATCCCCAAGACTCTCCACTTTTACCCACAAAAGCTTATCAATATCAAGCCTAAATACCTCAACATCCTCCACAAGACCAATACATTTTCTTGATACAAGAAAAACCAACAATATTTCCCCATTACACTCAACCAAATATTCCCTAAATTGCCTAGAAAGGTTAGAGGGTACGGCCCGGCCCGAACCAATACCCGTGATTCTAAAACAAGAATCAATATCCTCTATCACAACGAGACTCCCCTGCAAGCTCAACGCGTAAAAGTTCCCTTTAAAGCCAATGGCATTAGTAAATTGCATATTTTGTTCGGGGGAATAAGGGTCCTTCATAGTGCAATCTTCTATAGTCCACGCGTTTTCGCCTTTTGCCCATCTAAAAAATGCAAAAGCAGGGGAAGAAAGGCCTGTAAGCACTAGTACGTTGCAACCATTGCGATCATTGGGAAATGATGACAATGTGGAGAATTTAATTGGAAGATTATGATCCCATTGTGGGAGATAACGCCAGGATGTCCTATCGGGCTGCCATAAGTAGCAACCTGACAAACCGGGCCCCATAACGATCATCGTCCCATGCGAATGGCCCTTGAAATGTACCCCGGGATACAAATGCCTATTCTTGTACAAATACTCTTTCCTATAGTAACCATAAGGGTACTTCGGAAACTTGATTTCTAAGAGGTAGGTACGTGGGCTTTTCGTATTTCGATTGAGCTCTATGAGTCGTGGCCATCGGGCCTTGCCATTCGGGCTGCATTGCCTAGAGGGTAATCTCCATGACTTGGTGACACCACCAAAAGAAGTGATGTTTTGCATGAGATTTGGTTGTCTTGCAATCAAGCAAATGAGGTGTTGGGGAAGATTAGGCCACGGGATCGGGCTTAGGGTGGGTTGTTTTCTACTTGGGAGATGATTTTTCTTTTTTTATTGTTTTTGAAGACATTTTGCTGAGGCCCGATTGGGAGAGTTCGATTTGTTTAAAGTTTAAGGTTGGATATATGGTTTATTATATGAATAGTTCCAGCCTTGGCCTCCAAGGTTTTAGTACCTTATCTTACATTAATTAAATAACCATCATTCATCACCTTGTGGTCCCAGACCAAAAAAAAAAGGTTTAATACAAATAATGATAGTTTGACTTTATACAAGGACATTATTAAGTGTAATTGGTAACAGGGAGACTTTATTTCAGATTTGGTTTGATTTACAAGAGCAGGGATCAATCACATGTCAAGTGTAGTTCACTCTTTTTATGAATTATATTTGAATTCGGTCAAATAATGTATCAACTGGCTAGAATTTTCCGTAGTAATCTTAGTTGTTATATAGAATCCCTGAGCAATCACACTTTCTATGATGGGATTTACATGAAACTCACCGTAGACGAATTATTGTGATTACACTCAAAGAATAGCTCTTTGTTGTTGGTGAAAGGCTAACAAGTTTCTTGACATGCATATTGGGGAGTAATTAAAGGAAAAAAGGTCAACTCATATTAGAAGTTTTTAAAATCCAAATCTTGCGGTTATAATTTGGATAATTATTCTATGTCGGATTGGGTGTAATAAAACTGATTCATTTTTCACCATGAAGCTGATAGACCCATCCCACTATGATCTAGCAGTGAATAAGTGATAAAACTACATATGTATGATTATTTATTTTTATGTTCTTGCATCACAAGGTGATAAGGTGATGATTGATAATAACTAAGTCGATAATATACATTAAACAAATCCTCCTACCAATTCTTTAATGTAAAATAAGGTATCTAAACCTTGGAGGCCAAGGCTAGAATTATTCATATAAGCCATAAATATCCAGCCTAAAACTTCAATCAAATCAAACTCACCAAATCGGGCCTCAAGAAAATGTCTTCCAAAACAACAAAGAAGAAAAATCATCTCCCAAGTGCAAAACAATCCACTCCAAGCCCAAACTCATGGCCTAATCTTCCCCACCACCTCATTGCCTTGATTGCAAGACAACCAAATCTAATGCAAAACATCACTTCTTTTGGTGGTGTCACCAAGTCATGGAGATCACCCTCTCGGCAATGCAGCCCGAACGGCAAGGCCCGATGGCCACGACTCGTGGAAATCAATGGAAAAGATCATACGAAAAGCCCGCGTTCCCACGTATGTGAGATCAAATTCCATGAAGAGTACCCTTATTGTTACTATAGGAGAAGGGATTGGTACAATGTTCGCTATCCCGACCTACATTTTAAGGGCCATTCACATGGAATGATAGTTGTTATGGAACCCGCTTCGTCGAATAGCTACTTATGGGAGCCCGCTAGGAGATCAACACGTTATCTCCCACCATGGTATCATAATCTTCCTTTCAAATTCTCCACATTGTCATCATTTCCCGACGATCGCAATGGTTGCAACGCATTGGTGCTTACGGGCCTCTCTACCCCTGCTTTCGCGTTCTACGAATTGTACGGCGAGAAAAGGGAGTGGACTTTAGAAAATTGTACGATCAAGGACCCTTATTCCCCCAACCAAAATATGCAATTTAGTAATGCCATTGGCTTTAAAGGGAAATTTTACGCGTTGAGCTTGCAAGGGAGTCTTGTTGTGATAGAGGACATTGATTCTTGTTTAAGAATCACGGGTATTGGTTCGGGCCGGGCTGTGCCGTCTAAAGTATCGAGGCAATTCAGGGAATACTTGGTTGAATCCAATGGGGAAATATTGTTGGTTTTTCTTGTATCAAGAAAATGTATTGATCTTGTGGAGGATGTTGAGGTATTTAGGCTTGATATTGATAAGCTTTTGTGGGTAAAAGTGGAAAGTCTTGGGGATTGGACATTGTTTCTTGAGGATGAATGTTGCATGGGGATTGATTCAAGGAAAGTGGGTTGCAAGAAGAATTGTGTGTACTTCACTCATCATAGAGTTGATAATTGGTGGGTTTTTGAGATGGAAAATGGCAAGATTTCACAAGCTTTTGGGAATGATAATGAAATGAAAGGATCCGTGATGTGGGATGAACCAAAGGAAATGGAATAATCGTCAAGTTGAAATGTACCTTGAAAATGGTAGCTAGCCCGATTTAGTCGAATTCAAGTCGATTGTGAAATACGTTGTGCCCAACGAAATTAGATTGAATTAAAATTCAAGTGCATACGTGAATGGTTAATGTTTTTCTATATACTATACTTTTTTTTTCTCTCCACGTGTTAAACATCTGTATTTCACTTCAAATTTTACTTGAAAAGATAATATATTAATTGTGTCTGGTTAATTATTTTACCATAATAACATTCTAACCAGTGCCACATATTGTTTCTGGAGATGTAATCGAGCAGGAGATTGAAACAATTAAAGTATCGTTCAATTTTGTTTAAAATTTTACCGAGATTGAAAATTAGATTTGAATTTTAATTGGTTGTAAATTCAACTTGAACTGGAGTTTTAAATCTTCTAAAATAAAAAAAATGTGTTGAATTAGTTCATTATATTAAACGAACCTAGTTCAAACAAATTTTTAGCGGTTAATTTGCAGTCGAGTATCAAGTAAACTGGGTTTATTTTCACCACACATATTTGTTGCCTGGTTATGTCATCAATTAAAATTCTCCATATTGCATATAAATTGTTTCATTTATCTTTTGTTATGTGTGCGACAAATGTACTTCTATGTCGCACATTTATTCGTGTCATGTGATATGTTACACAATCATATAAATCATCTGATATTATTATATTAAGTAGGGATTAATGGATTATATCCTTCCTAATTATCCTAAATTCAATTTTCCATTTATTGTCCTTCTAAATTACCGGAATACCACCAGGTTACAAACTCTTTGGGGAAAATTGCATTTTTCATGTCATAACTTTGCCCCAATTTAAGCTTGGTCCTATTCGTTACGAACTTTGCACATTTAGGCCTATAACTTTCAATGTCCCACATATAGTCTCAACTAAATTTTTCGTTCAAAATTTAACGATCAACTCCGTTAGTCAACATTTTGGCCCTTTTTTTTTGGAAGAATTCATATGTGAATACACCCACTAAGAATTATATTCAATATTATGATGTTTCTATTCAACATCACATGTCACTCATGCGCGATGAAAAACTAGTTAAAATATCGACTACCGGAGTTCATGGGGCAAAGCTTGATTTTTAGACATTAGGGGAGCGCAATTTCAAATATCAAAAAATTATAGGGTGAAAAAATAATTTTCTCAAAGTTGAGTGGGCGCAGGTGCCCCCATGGCTCCGTCCCTGATGGAGTTCACTATTAAGTTTTGAACAAAAAATTTAGGCGGGACTAACTGTGACATATTAAAAGTTGTGAGACTAATTGTAAGAAATTCATAACAAATTGAACCAAAATTAAAATCCTTTATGAGAAGAAAAATATAAAATTTTCCCAAACTCTTTCACATGTGCCCTTTCTTTTTCTTACCGTTTTCCATATATATATATATATATATATATAGTTAGAGACCGTTACAGCACTGACAAGTTACAACCAATCTTGGCTTCTCTCTCCGCCCATTCCAGTCACTGTGTCTGTTTAAGAATTAGTTTACCACAAGCAGATTTTTACCCATTTTCAAAGACATATCAGCAGAGTCTTTGCGGAGGTCTAATTCTGATGGATGAAGTTTCATTTTTGAAACATATAATCTCCGATTGTGAATCCGGATATGTTTTTTTTCTGCTTGAGAATATTAAGGAAGTTTCTGAAGTTTTGGGACTGTTAATGCTGTTCGCCTTCGGGTTTAAATCCTTGTCTGATTGGTTTTGGAGAAGTTTGGTTCAATTTTTATGTCATCTTAGAGGGAAATTAAGAAATGGGTTTTTTTCAAAAAATGTTTTTGATGGAAAATGTTTGCTGTCGAAATTCTCGAAGGAAAATAGAGAACATTCAAATCTTCATCTTGATCCTGATGAAAAGATGAGCACTGAATCTGATGGAGAATTTGATGCTGAATGTGATGTTTCGGTGTTGAGAAAAACGATACAGATTGAGCGTCGCAGAGCAAATGCAGCTTTCGAAGAACTTGAGAAAGAAAGGGCAGCCTCTGCTACAGCAGCAGAGGAAGCAATGGCTATGATTCTTCGTCTTCAGCGCGAAAAAAGCTCGATCGAGATGGAGTCGAATCAGTACCGAAGATTGGCCGAGGAGAAACAGTTCCATGATGAGGAAGTGATTAGATCATTGCAGTGGCTTGTTTGGAGGCATGAATCTGAAATGAATGTATTTGATGATCAGCTGAAATCATGTACAATGAAGTCTGAGGATGTTGAAAATTTGTTGTATTGCTGCTCACTTGATTTCAATGATTCACCAAGTAAGGTGTTTCTGTAAGGATTTTCTATTCATATTGTTGGCATAGTTGTAATGGAGGAATTAGAAACTCGATTTACGATTGCATTTGCTAAAAAAAATGTTGCGATAGTTGAAGGAATTATGATCCAAAAATGTGGAATCCGATTATGGATCACATCGAGGGTAGGAAGTTATTAGGAGGAGCTTATGCAACTCGCGAACCCATATCTCGGAGATCCATTTTATATTAATGGTCGTGATTATATCGGTATTTAGAGTTTCGACAAATATTTTACAAAACATTAGGCGTAGAACACAGCCGAATCTCCATAGTATTTTGAAAATTGAAAATGAGAACATGGAAAGCTGGGCCATAATAGAAGCAAAAAGATTGTCAAATAAAAGGAAAAGCATACACTATAAAAGACTGACAAGCCTCATCTTCATCAACCAACATACGGGGTCCAAATATGAACAACGCGTCATACCCTTCAATTTAAAATTCATGACAATTACAATTAGGGATGAGCGTTCGATTCGGGTTGTCGGGCTCGGGTTAATCGAGTTCGGGTTGTTCGAGTTTTGGTTAGTAAATATTACTACCCGATACTGAACTAATTTACTCAGTTTAATCGGGTTCGGGGTTAATTCGGGTTTCCGACATTATTATAAAAAAATGGGCTCACCATTTTTTTGTATGAGTTTTTGGGCCTCTTATAATAGAAGCCCAAAATGCTGAAATTTTTTTCAATTGAATTGTTTGGGCCTCTATTTTAGAGGCCCAACATGCTGAAAAGCAGAGGCTATTTTGCCTCTGTTACAAACAGAGGCAAAATTCCTCGTGTTTTTCAGCTGAGTTCCCGCTCGAGTGACAGTGAGCAGCGGCAGTCGGTGGTGGTGACGGGCGAGTGGTGGGGACTGGCGAGTGGAGCTATGGAGGAAGGCGCATGCGAGAGCGAGGCAAAGAGGGGGATATTTGTGTAAACCCTAAACCCTATTTAGTATTACTAATTAATTTTTTATTTTATTAATTTTTAATTCGGGTAAATCAGACCCCAAATTACCCGAACAAATTTAAACTCAAACCCAATACCGAAACCGATTTGTGGTGTTCGGGTTCAGTATAAACCCGAACCCGATAATTCCCCGAAACACCCAACCCGATTACACCGAACCCGATCGGGTCGGTTCCGAAAAACCCGAACCGAACACCCCACCCCTAATTACAATCATAAAAAACGAGTACGCTAGTTTACAGTTTATTATTTCACATTGCATTTCATTTGATAAATGCATGTCCAGTGAATACAGCCACTTCCAATCCATCGCTTAATCTCAATTCTCGAGCAGGCACTGCATAAATTTATGTTAGATGCAAAGCAGGTTTCACCAACAAACGGTTACCCATTCCATCCATGTCCTATAAAAAAATTGAATTAGATACACCTCTGCTGGTCGGTTTTCAGAAAGAGAAAAGTAGCAAAACAATACACTCACAACAAACATTAACTAGAAAACACCAGAAATTTTTTTGTGGATTTACGTATCTGCGGTTTTGGTATCCATCTAAGAAAGAATGACTACATAGACATCTATCTGACAACGTATTAGATGGATTCACACAGCAAGTTGAACGTCAAACCGACTAGAACTCAAAAAGAAAACAGATAACAAAGACGATAAAGTCCAAAAGAAACGAATATGCATATCCATTACGAGCATATAAGGCAAAATGCCTAGTACCAGGTTTGCTTTTCCAAAACCTTATTTATCAAAAGTGCTAATAACACCAAATTCAGAAATAGCATCAGCTGATGGAATTAGTAAACAATAGCTCCCTCCATAGCAATAAATCGTAATCCAGAAACAATCGCAGTTTGTGAAGCTGGCACATTTAAGAACTCATCATGGATGAGTTTCTCCTGCAGTCTGCCAACATATCCATGTAAAACTGACACTTGCTGATGTCACTGCCAGAGGTATTCAGGCACTGCAGAAAGATTAACGTTCGAGTTATCAAAAACAAGAATTCCTTGGTAATCAAAAATCAAGGGTTATGCGAGGTGATACAACATGGATATTAACCAGAGATAAACGAACATACGTCGGAGTTAGCTATAGGCTAATCCAGAAAGTCATCCTGTTTTTCTAATTATATTCTGGTACAACACAAATAACAGAATTTCTAAACAAAAACAAAACCATCTCATTCTACATCGCATGTACAATGCTTCGTAACACTCCAAAACACAGTTCAACTTACAGATATGACCTCATAGCATGAAATACTACTACCCCAAGGATTTTCTATACAATCTACTTGCCCATCCACCCTAAAAAAATCAAGGACTTATACAGAACCAATACATTTAGAACTATTCACTGATACAATACGAACTTCAGCACAATAGATGTTATTACTGTATATTTAAGGCACCTATGAAAATGGCACAATCTGGTTGACATATCACATATCAATAATACAAAATAAACTACTGTTCTGAACAAACAACCAGTAAAATAAAGTTTCAACACATTTAAAGAGAGAGCAGTTGGTTGCACTTACATCCTGGAATGCCTTGGTGTGCATACCGCAAGCATCAGGGCCGCCCATGGCAGCTGCCGCGGGTCCTGATGCTGCAGCAGCTTCAGAAACAACTGCTTCATGTTGGATTGTGCGAGGACCCATAACTGAATCAACAGCTCTATGCGCAACTGCGCTTCCAGTACCAAATGCCATTCCTACAAAAAAGAGGAAAATAGAAAGATACATTCAGATCTCTCTATCTCTCTAACAGACTACAACAGAGCATCCAGGTCATGTATCCAAAAATCAGTTAACTTCCATTACCTTGGGCTATGGTTGAACCAATTCCTCCAAGTATGGACCCGCCTGAGCTACTTTGTACGGGAGCTGGAGGAGGAGCATTATTCACTGTATATATGAGAAGAAAAAATCATGAGCTTGGTAGCAATACGCATAAGCTTGAGATTGGATTACAATAACAAACTACAACCAATAATAATTAAGACAAACAAAACGGGCAAAAAAGATTGGAGATTCTGCGAGTTGAGCTAGGTTTGCTTTCTCTAGGAAAACCTCCAAAACATCATAAAACTGTTAACTGGTTCATATAGAAGATATATATACCTCGTTGAGGTGGTGGGTTAGGACGAGGTGCTGGACGAGCAGATCTTCCTGTCAAAACAGTTACGCAAACAATAAGATGATGATCCTTTAAATATCACAGGATAACATTGCTAGTGTTTTCAATAGTAGAAAGAGAAGATAAAATTGCCAACAAGAAAAATAGAAGAGCAGCATTACTTCAGATTTCATTCGCACATTAGTTACACATATTAGTCTTTTAAACCTTAAAACATCTTAATCTATGCCAAGAGAGCATGAGAAAAAAGGAGCACCACATTACAGAAAGAAGGGATGAGAAGCTTGCTACATACAGAGCACACTTGTTCAGACAGACTAAAGTTCTGAAACCGTAAAGGTCACAAATATTAAATAGAATTCACTTTTAGCCAAATTACTAGTTCGTTAAAGAAGATACAAGAAGAAGAAGACAAGTATCCAAAAATTTGACCCTTAAAACAATTGTATTTTCAAAAATACGACTTCAACTAATCAATAAACAGTTCAACTCAGGGCACAGAAAACAAGTTTCAAAAAATAGACGAGAAATATGAAAAAAGAATCACGTTCCACATGCTTGCTTCACTGATTACATAAGTAGTAAAACATACAAGTATAACACCTTCAAAGAATCCATTGCCTATAGTATTAAAGAACCATCCCGACCCATTTCGCAAGTAAACTTGCACCAGGACTCGAAACAATCCACGTTCCTAAGCTTCACCAGGTACATACAGTACAATTTGGAGGAAATTCAATAATCATAACATAGAGAGGTGGAATCGTTGCGATTCTCGGCATGATTCAAGCTGAATGTCAATAACCACGCAATATATAGAGAAACAAAAACCAATATAGCATATTTTCACATTTCACAAACCCTAGCCCATTTTTGTACCAATCAAGCAAACAACGGAAACATAAAAACTAAATAACGGTTC
This sequence comes from Buddleja alternifolia, assembly GCA_019426215.1. Lineage (NCBI taxonomy): Eukaryota > Viridiplantae > Streptophyta > Magnoliopsida > Lamiales > Scrophulariaceae > Buddleja > Buddleja alternifolia. Next base: position 29,177,904 of record CM033408.1, on the reverse strand, counting down.
AAACACAGAAAAATACATGAAATTAAGCAACAGAGAGCAATCACATATTGTTTCGACCAATAGACTCAGACTAGTCATCTTTAAACACAAATGAAACATAATAAAACCCTAGCAAATGCTGTAGATCGATGAAAGAAGATGACCATAAATGAAGCGATTATACAGTGTAAAACTTACCACCGGAGCTACGGCGAGGCATGATTTATGTTTTCTAGAGAGAGAGCGACGATGAAAACCTAGGAGAGAGAAAATGTAAATGCTGTTATCGGTAACTTCACGAATATCTGGATCGATATATATATATATGTATATATATAATATAATAAATATACGCGTATATTGGTGCGACTGAAAATGGATTAGGGATCTGGCGTGCGGTTTAAGTTGAGATGATGACGCGTCACAATGAGGACGGCGATTAATTGTGCCTTCTAGGTATATTATTGTTGACTGGAGGTGGAGAAAGGCGATCCATATTTTAATTTTTATGTTTTATTGACTTTGATCAAAAAGATACCTTTTTTTTTTTTTTTTTTTACTTTTTTGGTTTATACCAAAAGTTTCCTTGTCCGGACACCGGAGACTAATCCGTTCGAGGGATAGTGATCATCGAAGTAGGTTTTGACTATCCCAACAAAGTTTTATTCTATACACATAGGAATCAAACTCTGGACAATATATTTAAGGAATTCAATTATCTATCAAATGTAATGACCTTGTTGATTTTTTTTTTCAATAAACGTGATAAAAAAATATTTGTACTGTTTTGTTTGTTTTATTCGCTACAATATGTGGTACACATGTATTTGTTCCAATTTTGAAACATTAAAAGGCAAAACATGTTTGTGGGGAGTGGAGACCGTGGCTTTGTTTGTTTATGTTTTTTAATTTAAATCTTGGAATTTTTTCGGGGGAATATGCGTATTATAGGTTGTTGTGTGAATTTAATGTGATGTGGTGGTTTGTTTGTTTATATGTTTAGAATATGTTTGAAATTTGTAAAATATGTCAAATCAATAAGGATTAGTTAATCTACGATGAGTTAAAGGATGGTAAAGGACGAAAGAGGTCGATAAGAGTATTGTAAAGTAAATGAATATTAATTAATATTTTAGTGAAATGATGGATTAGTGATTGACTGGGACTATATTGGAGAATAAGAAAGTAATTTAAAAAAAAAAAGAATTGTGCTTGATTGGAAAATAGTTTGTACTATGAATTTTTAGGATTTTGTGATCCATGAATACTAAGGCTCTGTATGGTTGTGTTTTCAAAGATGAATTTTGAGTTTTTATTGAAAAATGTGTATTATAGAAATTCGTGTGAAAATATTAATTTTTTTCGTTTGTTTGGATGTGTTTTTGAGAAATGTTTGGAAATTATATAGATGTGATATAAAGTTGATTGAATTAGTTATATATATAATGATGATAGGAGAAAAAATTAGAATAATATTTTATTTATGATAAAGTAAGAAAGAGAATATGTTGGATAGTTGAATTATATAATTAATGAAGAGAGAGAATGAAGTGATTAAAATAATGAGTAATTATATACGTGAATGTATAGTAGGATTTAAAATTTAAGTATTTTCTGTAGAATTTACCTTGGAATGTGTATTTTCATTTTCTGATGATTCAAAAAATGAAAATATTTTTTAAATTCCTAACCATGCAGAGCCTAAAATAGGAAATCATAAACAAACAAGGGCAAGGTCTTTTTGTTAATCAAGTTGGGAATGCTCATGTCTGTATATCCCTTCTAGCTCTATGATGTTTATGGAATAACTAGCATAGGGTGACTCTCTGCGTGAGTCTTTTGAACAAGCTTAAAACAAAAAAGACGGAAGTATATACACTCTTAATGGGACTCAAATGCCATCTTATTTTATTAAAAATTCTTAATGGTTTAGGTCGATTTTGGGGGATCGATCTTCCTTAGTCCGGGTTGCTTCGTATGATGCACGAATGTAGTGATTAGATATTAGGACTGCACTTGGATACTAGTCCAAGTTGCCTACTTATTTCTTTGGAGGTTCAAGTGATAACATAGTTCAAAAGTTTAAGTTCTACTAATGGGTCGTATCCAGTTGGATTGCATTGTAGGGTAGTAGGATAGTGTGTTTTTATGAGGTCAAGTAGCCCAAATTTGTATATTGCGAACATATTTCGAATCTATAGTTAAGGTATCAGTGGATATTAAGCTAGCTCAAGAGATTTAGAATAGAAATTATAGACCCCAAATATGTGTTGAGATGAGGTATTTATAGATGTTCACGTTGTACAAATCTGATGGTGACAAGTGGTCGTACATATGATGACACGTGGTGTCTATGAATGGTCAGGGTCTAGGGTCGTAGGGTTGTGTCATGGATCAACCCGACCCGGATCACTTAAAAATACGTCGATCTTGTAGCGTAATGCAAATATGGCATATTTTAGGGACCTTCGTACAATTTAATGAGAGACTATAATGTAATAAGGTTCGAGGGCTGTTCTGCAATAAGTAGATAATATAATTTTGATATATGACTGAAAATCCTATAAAACTTGACATCTAGATAAGATCACTTGTACTCTTCGTATAAGGAGGAATATGAATCCACGTTGTAATGTTTTCTTTTCTTTGAAGGGTTCCGCGTTGTAATGTATAAATACAAAATATATATGTATATTTTTTTTCAAACAGAATGAAAAGTAGGGGAAAACTACTAAAAACCTCCTAAATATATATTTAGACATAAACAATCGATATAAATATTTTCAGTTGAAATATCTTATTCCAGCAATTTTTTATTAAAAAAAAATCCAACAATAAGGATTAACAATTTTTAAAAATTGCCTTTTATTGATTTCATTTAGTCAAGGATTAATCAATTTTTTCTCATAGAAATTTTTTTGTTTGGATTTTTTAAATTGATAAATTATATAAAATGACCTTTACTCCTTTACCTTTGTAATCTAAATTTTAATATATAATAATTTTTTATGTTAATCGTCTTAAAAATACCTTTTTAATGTTTTAATACTCGTTGCGTATGCATAACAAAACCAAATAACTTATGTCGATTGTTTATGTCTAAATATACAATTAACAATTTAATTTTTAAAATAAATTAATAAATAATATCAATTATCAATTTCCAACTTTAAGTAATGTATTTTTACAGAAATTGAGTTCATACATCTAATTAAAACCATAACAATTTGATTTTCTTTTTTTGAATTAAAAGTAGCTACAATGAGTTTTTGAGTCACTATGAATTATATATATGTAAAATATACTATAAATTCTTTTTTAGTAAGTTTTCCCTAATAAATATTTGGGATGAACCCCAAATTGCATCGACAAACTCCAATCTAGCTGTATTTCTAGTAAACGAAAAAAACGAAAAAAAGAACAATTGTTGCTGGGCTGAGTGGGCTCTCCAAATCCAATTAAAAAGCACCACAATTTCCCCCAAAAGAATCTCGATGATAATTTATAGGTATGGAATAATATAGTCCCTTCGGGGACATCCGATAAAATTGGAACGATAGAGAGAATATTAGCATGGCCCCTTAGCTGGGATGACATGCACAAATCGAAAAATGGTATAGAATAATATTAATAGATTTATAGGTAATTCTATATCATATCGAGTTTAATGATTTGAAAATACATTCTATGTCTATCTCTTTTTCCATAATTATGTGTGTAAACCACACACTACATCTTACTAATTATGAAAGATATATACATTAAAATCACTAAACTTAGTCTAACATAGAATTTTTCAGACTTAGCCCTGATCAAACCTACAACTATACTGCTAAAATTGTCTACCACTATGGCAACCAATCTAGGGTCCCAATTATGTCTAAATCATCAACCTTAACCGCACACGACACCACCTTCTATTATCAAAAAAAAAAATTAAAATAATACTAAAAATATACATGAAAAAGTTAAATTGCAACTCTTAAAAGAATTCAATTATTACACAAGCCTTCTAAATATTCATAAAAGAAACCATGTCCTACATCCATTTTATAGGCTAAAAAGTCGGAAAAATCTATACTAGATCGAATCCTATAGTTAAAGTGTCTATATCTCTCACACAATAAGGTGTATTATGTGTGGGGATGTGAGAGAAACAGACACAGAATTCACACTTGGACCATTAGACTCGATTTGGAATCAAATTTCCCCCAAAAAGTTATCAGAAAACATGTTTTATGTCTTTTCAGGTAAAGTAATGTCTGTCATTTACTATCTTGATTATCCAAATGAATTGTTTCTACAATGTCATTTGGTGTTATTATAATCACATTTTTTCCTCATATGTGATGTTAATGGATGAACTTGTGATAACTTTATTTTAAAAATTGAAGGAACAATTGTGTAATCAGACGAGAGGAACGGGTATATAATAACTGATATATTTACCTCTAAAGTGATTTGACATAGACTCGTGATAGATTTCTCACGGTAGTTTCGTAGGAGAAATTGGATATTGGGCAAAGTGCTATTAAATTAGGGCTGTAAATGAGTCGAGCCAAATCGAATTGAACAAGTTGTTGTTCAAACTTATTTGATTTATTATTGAGTTCGAAATTCGTGTTTGAGTTTGGGTTGCTTGTTAATCGAGACGAGCTTAAACTAACTTTTATCGAGCCGAAAACGAGTCAAACTTTGATTTTTTTGCACATTTTTTATAAATTTTTTTACTAATTAAATCGAGCTCGAGCTTAAGCCGAGCTTCAAACTTATCATAAACACAAAATATTGTTCTAGTTTGGTTTGATATTTTAATGAATCGAGTTTAAACAAGCTTTTATTGGGCGATATTTGTCACTATTTGTATTACCTAGGGGGTATCAAAGTCATTTTCATATACCGAGGTCGTTTGGTTCAGCTTTTGAAATGCTAAAAATTGCGTCTGGACTCTTAACCACAATTCTTGAAGTGTTTGGCCCCATTTCCTATAATATCATTTGAGCATTTCGTTACAAAATCATGTTTTGAAAATGCTGGAAATCCTAGGCTTTGTTTGTGTCGAAAGGGGTGTTTTGCAGCAAAAATCAGAGGTCGGGGGCAAAATGCGAAAACTTTTTAGAAAAGGGGCCAAAGTGCTCAGTGCGACATAGGTCGGAGGAAAATTCTTTTTACCGAATTTCGAACTAGTGCAAATAATTCCAATGAAGAAGTGCCGATAGTTCGACCCATTCAAGCATAAATCAATTCAGTGTCTACACATTAAGGGTGCTTTCTTCGTATGGGCAAAAGAGTTTCTGTTAATTGAGATCTTTGTTAATAAGATTAAAGTACGGGAAGACTGCATTTAGAAATTTTGAGTTCGAATTTGATTAATGTGTAGTTAATTACTTATCTATTTTACAATAATTTATTTATCTTAAAGTTACATGCTTTAACTTAGTACAGTCATTGATTATGCTAGTGTAATGAATTATCTAGTTGAATGTCTCCTTTTTACAAAAAGAAGATGACAAAGGAGACAATTTTTTCTCTCTCTTTTTAGTCTATCATATATATATATATATATAGGGTATGGATCAAATACATACCTTGTCATTAGGTAAGATCTAAGACCCAATCTAGGCCTTTGGTTCAATTTGATCCAAAGGTGTGAAATATATACCATTTATCAGATTATTTAAATAATTTTAATGCTGCGAGGGCATTTTTGTCATTAAATCCCAACAAACTCATGCACATTTAATTGGAGATCAAATCATATCCCCAAAAAACAGAAATTACCATATTTCTTTCAGCTCGATTGGATCAATTATTCATCAATCCATTGATATCAGAATTCATCAGCTCGATTGGATCAATTTTTCATCACCAGTTCATCGATTCTTCATCATATTGATTGGGTAGCTCGATTATTCATCGGTTAAACCATCATCAGTTTATCAATTCATCGATTCTTCATCATATTCATCGATTCTTCATCATATTCATCGCAACTGATTGGATAGCTCGATTCACCATCAGATATATCAGAATTCAACGCAATTTATTCGGTAATATCGAATCTTCATCAGTCGATTCTTCATCATATTCGTCGTGGATCATTGATTGCATTTTCTTATGGCTGAGATAGATACAAGTATGGACTATATATATATATATCGTATCGTTTGATGTATAATGGTGTGCATGTTTATGCCGGACATATGATGGATACGATATACAGCAACATACACACAATTATACAGTGTGTTGAATCATGATATACAGAACATTATACATGAATATACAATGGGCTGACGCATTCACAATTAGTGAATTGTATATAATATACAGTAGATTATTCAACGTTATACAGCATTTATATCGGTAATACAATGTGTTTGAATTCAATTGATAAAAAATATTAGCGATTGGAATGCATTATACAGCCACATATACGCCGTTATACAGCAATCTATATCACGTTATACAGTGCTTTATCCATTAGTGATTGGAATTCATTATACAACAATATTAACGTCATTATACAGTCATTATAACTTGAATCTACAATATATTTTGTCATAACCGAATATACAACAAGAAACACAAAATACAGATCACATGTTGAAATCACCTAATATACAGAACCCATTACACTATTATATAGTACAGACTAAGCCAATATACATTGTTAGCCAAATAATAAACAAAAAAACACCATTAACGAAGCCATGAAAACAACGCCGCTGCTTTGCAACATAAATTAGATAATTATGCAGTATGTTCGCAATCAACAGGTTGAAATCGACTGTATAATGTTTTTACCATTGACTTCTGGAGTTTTTTCCGAACTCATTGCTCACAACCCGAACTCCAATTGTTTTGTTCTCTGTAAATTAGGGTTCCAAGCGACGGAATTGGTGTTTTTTTGGAAGATTTATGACCGAATCGAACGAAAATTGGATGAAGATTTGATTATATAACGTGTTTGAATCGACCGTCGCCTGAGATCGTGGTGATCGTGGGGGTTAATTGTTGATAATTATGGAAGAAGTTAATTGGGCGTTATTTTGGGAAGGTGGGTGATGGATTTTTTGTCAGTTCCCATTTTGCCCCTGATTCATTAAATCTCCGATTTTGCTGCATGTTTATTGTTTATATTTGGACTGTTGGATTTAATTGATCCAATGGTCTATATTTGGTCTTAAATCTTATCTAGGGGATGGGATGTATTAGATCTTGACCCTATATATATATATATATATATATATAGGGTATGGATCAAATACATACCTTGGCATTAGGTAAGATCTAAGACCCAATCTTAACCATTTAAACCATTTGATCTCAAGGTCCATATTTAAAGCCATTATTTCAGTTTTATCTTTAATTTAATGATAATAGGGGCATTTTAGTCAATAGGTCCAACAAAACAGATGAAAATATCATGCAGGATCAGTTTATCCCCCTTATTTCGCCCATTAACAAATTTTTTTTCGCCAATTAATTTTTTCTTTCCAATTACAATTCGATCAGTTCACAAAACTCAATTAATCATCATCACTCAATATACAGAAATCAAATCCCCCTTATTTACGTTATTCATTATCAAGCTCAATTAATCATCAAGCTCGATTCATTATCATCGTCAATTCATGCAGCAGGCCTTCAACAATCTCGCCCTTTTCTGGTAAAAAGTAACAAATCAGAGAGAGTTAACTTCAACACCCAATTTGATTCAATCTCAACTCATTAATTGCACTCAGATCTTCAAATCATCATAGTAAGAAAATAACAAATGGGTTTCACTCTTATTTCTCTGTAACGGACCATTATACACTATAATAACAAACCATTATACACTACAATACAAACCATTATACACTGTGAATTTTATACACAACTATATAGAATGGTATAACAGATTATAGACTAGATTCATCATTATACACTACAATACAAACCATTATACACTATAATACAAACTATTATACACTGTGAATTTTATACACAACTATGTCACTAAATACCACATTGTATATCACCACTCATGCATTGCGTTTTGCTTTAAAAAAATAAAAAATATATATATTTTTTAAATTTTCGAAAGGCAAAAATTGTTTTTGGAATTTGGTCCCAAGATCTACTTCAATCTTGTAGGAAACATCGTTTTAAAAATATCTCAGTATACTTATCATAAGTATGCTGAGCACCACCCTCTCGGGCCCAAATTCCATCGTTTTAATAGGTTTTTTCGCGTTTTTATATTTTCAGTCGGATTTTTATATTTATTTTTATTTATTTCCATTATTTTCGTATTTTACCTTATTTATATTTACTGTATATTTGATTTTTAACTATTATATAATTGATTAATTAGCTATTGTATTCACTGTAAAATGGTATAACAGATTGTAGATTAGATTCATTATTATACACTACAATACAAACCATTATACACTACAATGCAAACCATTATACACTACAATACAAACCATTATACACTGTGAATTTTTATACACAACTATATAGAATGGTATAACAGATTGTAGATTAGATTCATTATTATACACTACAATACAAACTATTATACGTTACAATACAAACTATTATACACTGTGAATTTTATACACAACTATATGGAATGGTATAATAAATTATAGATTAGATTCATTATTATACACTATAATACAAACCATTATACACTACAATACAAATCATTATACACTACAATACAAACCATTATACACTGTGAATTTTATACACAATTATATGGAATGGTATAATAAATTATAGATTAGATTCATTATTATACACTACAACCATGCATGCATGTTATTATATATTCAGAAAATTTAAAAGTTTAATGTTGTCACGTAGTCTATTATTAATTAGGTCTCTTGAACACTTCAAATTTAAAAGTGGTCACTATTTTATGTCTCTCTCTCTCGAATCACCATAGACTTCGTTTGATGATTGGATCATCACAATTAGGACTTCACAGAAATCAGTATGAAGTTCATGATTTTTCCTTTGAGCTACAAACCATTGGAAGTCTCCCACAAACCATTATTTTTCTTCACTAATAGAATATATTTGACGTGTTTTGATGGGTGAACAACTATCAGGCATTCATTGGTGGTATAAGACAACAATTTATATTAATTTTGAAAAAAGTGTATGCATATTATGCAAGCGTGCATATATGTAACTTATCAAAATACACATCAATATATCTGATGTATATGCATTACACAAAGATCATATTATTAACACAGGAATTTATAACAAGTGTTATCTTTTCTTTATGGATTCAACTTATAAATCTTATTTTATAGAATAGTATAACAAATTATAGATTAGATTCATTATTATACACTACAATACAAACCATTATACACTACAATACAATTCATTATACACTACAATACAAACCATTATACACTGTGAATTTTATCCAATACAAACCATTGGATACATTCAATCATAGAAAATTTCAGATTTTAGATTTCGAGAAATTCTGAAATTTCAGAATTTTAATTCAATCAATAACTGATTCTATTAATTTTCTGTGATTTAATTTTGGTAACAAATCGAGAGATTGTAGGGGGAGATTTCGGCAGTTTCAAATGGAGAGATTTTAGGAAAGATTTTGTCCCCTTTTTTTGGTTGGTTAAATGCTGTAAAATGATGTCATTGACTGTTATACCCCTTGATACAATTGGAGCCAAATATCCAACCTATTTATTGATTAATTGTGGACTGTTGGATTTAATATATCCAATGGTGTATATTGGGTCTTAGATCTTATCTAAGAGAGGGTATGTATTAGATCTTGACCCTATATATATATATATATATATATATATATATATATATAATGTGAAACACTTGGCTTGATGCTTTTATCGGCTATATCTTTGAGATAGTCTTTCAATAGAGTACCAGATAGCTCCATCTAGAGTTGCTGGATCGTCTCTTCAAGTAAAAGAGGGGGTTGCCGGGTCGTACCAAATCCGGTTTATGAAAAACACGCAACTAGCACCACTGATGTAAAAGACAAGAAATTCTTCATAAACGAGCTCACGATTTTTATAATAAGAGAATTTGACTTGTATTGTAGGAAGTCATGAGTTGGGTAAATTAAGTTGAATTCTCCCACATATAAAGGGAAGGTTCTTTTCGCGAATGAATTCGAATTTTCTGGATAGTAATCTCATCCTTTTTCTTTGTTCTACTCTCTCCCTCCCACTCCCATCTCTTACTTTTATTTAACTAATTTTCATTCAATTATTGGGATGCATAGCGATATTATGAGAATATCAGATTAAAGAAAGCAAAATAGATAAAATGACCCCTGCACACGCATGGGCCAAACAAACCTGGTCCTCAAAAGAGGGTAAAACCTAAACAAACAAAAACACACGTGTTTCATCTTCACTCGTCAATCCTATGTCATCACATCGCACTGGACCCATTACTAGTAAACAAAGGCTTGTTTTTTTTTTTTGTGGTTCCCAAAACAAAAATAATTTTTTCGATCCCAAAGCTCGAACTTGAGATCTATGATTAAGGGAATTGACTCATATACCACATCAACTAACTCCCTTTGGTTAAACAAAGCTTTTTAAACCGGTGTTAGTTTCACATGAAATTTCCTAGGTTTAATTACAGCCGATCATTTTTGCTAATTTGAAATCTTATAGGATTTATATGGGCTGTGGCCATTATTAAAAATTTTGAATTTATTGATCAGTATCCCAGTCTAGATTTTTTTAAAAAATTGCTGGTAAACAATCATTTAACTTCTTTATCCAAAGTTTTCTTCTTATTTGGAATTTTGCAGGTCTACGTCGTTCATAATTAAAAATTATAAGTCCTATGTGTTGGTGAGATATTCTCTTCATTTAAAATTAAAATAAATAAATTTACCTTCTTTTCAATCAATTGTGAATTACTTGTTCAAAAAAGAAAGAATAATTGTGAATTACAACCAACCTCTCCGCTTCTCAGTTCTCACTCACACGTACAGATAGAGTCACTTTCTGGTGTAGAAAAATACACACTGAATACACACACACATATATATATATAGAAATATACACATATTAAAGTCATGCAGTGCGAGTGTTCCTGAAAGCAGCAAAATTTTTAGATAACTTCATTTCCCTTTATTTCCTCCCTTTTTTCCATGCGCCTACCTGAAATCTTTTCATGTAATTATAGTATTACTAATCTTCCACCCTTTTTTTGTGTACTTTCCTTGATGCGATTTTGTTGTTCATTGGGTACAATTAAAGAGATAATGAATCTAGCCAGGTATTGTAATTTATGGATTCTGTCCCCATTATATGATAACATTTTTCCCCAATTGGATATGATGCAGCTCGACTTCATTCGTTTCATCACGTTCCTTCGCCGGATTGAATCAACGTTAGTTTGATGATATCTGTAAAAAAAATTAATATTTAATCTTTGTTCGAATTTATTGGATTTCATAGTATGTCGTGTTTATGATTAATTGGTTGTAGCTATGGTTTGCTAAGATATGGTTAACTTGTTGTAGTCAAGGACGGAGTCATGATTTGGGGTTGGGGGGCGAATGAAAAAAAGAGAGGGTAAACCTATTGGGGGGGGGGGGTTTGAAATCTCAAATATCAAAAGTTTGTAGCGCAGAAAAATAATTTTCTTAAAGTTAAGGGCGGTGGGACCAGCACCCAGGCTCCATCCCTGGTTGTAGCCCTGATTTGTTGAAATAATTATGTAATTCTTTTTTTAGGATTATTTCCATGTAATTCAAGGAATTTGGTGTATATAATTTTTCAACTGGGGTTATTTTCAGAATATTGGATTTAGGAGACAGGAATGCAAAAGGTCAACGCGAAGATTTGGCCTGTAAGTGATTTTTTTTTTTTACTGTCTAGTGCAAATTTTGTTGCTTGAAATATTAGGCATTAGAAATCATGTGTTTGTCCTTAAGTCACTTCACCAAAAAAATTGAGATATTATTTTGTCACTCACATGGTGCATTACACCTAAATTGTAAATTGTAGAATAAAATTTGTCATGGATCCACCGACATGGCGTTTTTCAATTCTATAATAGTATAGATAGTATATACAAGGGTAAAATGCTAAAAAAAAAAAAAAAAGTTGTATTACTGTGAAAATACTAAAACCCTCGTATTCAACAAATACTCAAAATACCCTCTGTGACCTATAAACTTCGTACAAAACCACATCTCCGTCAGGAGTTAAAAATGTTGGTTCTCACACGCTAAGTGTGTGAATGAAATACTGTTTGCATGCTTTTTGATGGTACATGACAGACGAGTTTGACCTAACTTTTGCATAATCGATTATTGTAGAATTGATTATGGCAAAAAGCTAAGGCTTTGTTTGGATGTGTTTTCATTTCATTTTCAACCGTCATTTTTTAAAATGTATGGGGGAATGATTTTTTTTATTTTTGTGTGAGAAAAGTGAAAAAAGTAGGTGTGTTTGGTTGTGTTTTTAAAAATGGTTGAAATTGGTGTTTGTGATGTGAAGTGATTGAAAAGTAATGATTAGATGAATAGTGTTGGATTTAAAAATTTAAAGGAAGGAGAGAGAAAGGTTTAAAAAATTAAAAGGAGATGAGAGAGAAAAATGATAAAAAGAAATTGTGAGATGAGTGATGTGAAATGTAATTTTAAAAAAATGATTGAAATTTATTGGAAACATAAACATGAAAATGAAAATGAAAATATTTTCAGTTAAAAATAGTATAAAGTGTGTATTTTCATTCTCAAATGAAAAAATAAAAATGGAAAAAGTGTTTAAGGAAAACTTAAAACTAAAATGGAAATAAGAAAGAATCTGCCAAAGTTAAACGGGAAAAAAGGAAAAGGAATAAAATAAGGAAAACTTAAAATTAAAATGGAAATAAAGGAAAATGATTTAAAAGAATATTCACTGAAGGTAAATAGCTTAAATTTAGTATTAGATTGAAAATTACTTAAATTTAGACTAAGAATATTACGTGAGATTGTGAGTCTAATTTTGAACCTAATTGCCTTACCAAAAAAAAAAAAACTAATTGCTCATATGGATATTGTTATTATATTGAGAGCATTACCGATAGTTTCAATAGTCGAACTTAATATTTAATTTTTTAGTGATATACTTGTAAGGTGATATTAACTCTAATTCAAATATTTTTATGCGCAAAGTACTTTTTAAGTGATACAAATTGCAAGAATTATATGTCATTATTTCAGAGTTATAATAGTACTAGTGCATTCCAACATCTTATTTGTTTTTGGTGTTCAAAATCTTTGAATTAGACAACTTAAACATTTAATACAGTATTTATTTAATAAGAATTTTTTTAGAATTTTTTTCTAAATGTTTTGAGCAATTTAAGCCAAAAAAGTGCGGAACGGCAGCGACCGTTCCACGACATTACAATGAAACTGGAATGGTGATGTCCGCGACAACCATCGCGACTGTTCTAGCGAACCATGGTTACAACCCAAAGAAACTTACATAATAACACAAAGGAAGTAAGTAGTGTCAATGTGTCACAAAAAATTGGACTTTAATAATTTATCATATAATTTTGGACAAACGGGAAATGAATAAGTAATAGGACTTATTAGTTACTATTTAAACATAAAAATATAATTATCACACGTATTTGTTTTGTTAGAATTATTTTTTAGAAAAACATGGTTTTCATATTTTATGTCCTCTTCAACATATTTTATATGGAATTTAATTGATCCTTGTCTATGTCAAATAAGTCAATCGTACTCATCCAAACATCTATTATTGAGAAAAAAAAATCGACACCTAAATAATAAAAATGGGAACATGATCCAATTTCTTTTTACGATTTTTTTTATTTTATTTTCGACACCTAAAAATATAGCATGTTTGCATCAACAATTTTTTTTTTTTATTGTAGTAAAGGAAGGGTGTTGCCCTAATACCTTAGTCCGACTAACTCGGACTAATAGTCGAAAGCCTAGGCCAAGTAACGCCTAGCATATCTTGTTCATACAAACGTTGTACCGTTGCATCCGGATTGTTAATAATCACCAAGCTCTGTCTTCGAACAGTTTTAGCTAGATGATCTACTACTTGATTTGCTTCCCGCAGCACAGAATATAATTAATCTCTGTGTGCCAATTGCATCGAAGAAGATCTTGAATACGGGTTACCTTATTGTAATGTTGATGTGGAGAAGAGGCTTCCGAAATAGTCTGCAGTGATTCGGTTGCTTTTTCCTAAATAAAGGCAGCTAACTTAAGTTTTTTTCTCTCTCTACATGAGAGGCTTTCTCTCTCCACGTGAGGGTTTCTAGGGTTTTGCTTTCATTCTCGGTTAGGGTTTCCTCGTCTTCTCGTCGACGGGAGTACGGTAGCTGAAGATCTTAGCTCTTCGGGGGGTTTAGGGGAGTGCAAACACGAGAGTTAGTCTGTCTTTCTGTGAGGAAGTAGCTTTCGGAAGAAGTCCACGAGCTTGCTTCATGGTTTTGCTTGTGGTAGTGGAGAGCCCCTTATCCTTTGTTTGTTTAGATGAGAAATGGTTCACCACATGCTTCTATGCTGGATCCGTCAACATCATCTTTCCTTTAGCTTTTTTTTCTGCTCTCTTTGCCTATTTTTAGCTTTCTTTTTTCTTGCTTTAGTGTAGTTTCCGTTTCGGTGCATTAGGTTTCCTCTTTTATGTTAAGTTTGGCTCCAGCTTTTCTCGGTCGTCGCTGTCACTTTCCGTTTGGTTTTTGACTGTTTTGCTTTGCTTTATCTCAAGTCACGGGTGGAAGTCCAGCTGGGGATTTTGTCTTCGACTCACACTACGAGAATAACACTAAGGTTCATTTAGGGTTTCTTTAGGGGTGGACGAATGGAAGAGAATATCGCTCGGTTGGAAGAGTTACTTTCTCTTTCAGAAAAAGAGGGGAAGGAAACAGAGATTCCTCAACAAATATGGCAACAGGGGCAGAGTCTTCAGGGTCATATTTTGGTAGGGTGAGTGGTAACGAAGAGAAGAGTGAACTTTAGGGCTCTTATTTCAACTCTTAATTCAACCTTCAATGTTGTGAAGAACGTGGAGTTTCAGAAGCTTGATGAAGATAGATTTCTAGTTATATTTGATCATGTGAGGGATAGAGATAGAGTGATGGAATTTTCGCCATGGAATTTTGACAATCAACTAGTAGTCCTTCGGAAGTTGTTCGAGACGGATAATCCCATGCTTGTGGACTTAAGTTGGGTGGAGTTTAATGTGCAGACTCACGAGCTTCCTTTGAGCCAAAGAAACAGGATAATGGCGGAGTTTCTAGGGAATATGATTGGCATTTTCATTGAGTCGGAGTTGTCGGAAGAAGCAGGGGGCTGGGACGTAGTTTTGAGGATTAGGGTATGTATCGATATTACAAAACCATTTCAGCGCTTTATTTCGCTTAAGAGTCCCGCGGGCGAGTCATTCTGGGTGAAGCTATCTTACGAAAAACTTCCGAATTTTTGCTACTTGTGTGGGCTTATTGGTCACTCCGAGAGTTTTTGTGAGAATCGTTACCGGGAAAATTTCGTTGAACCCGAGCAGTTCCCTTTTGGCCCTTATCTACGTGTAGTGGGTCGTCGGAGACCAATTATACCAAGAGGGGGTGTCTATCCAGAAGGAAGAGGCGAACCAAACCGGGCATCTAGATCTGTTTCATGGCATACTCAGCCGAGTGGAGGGTTAGTGAATGGAAGGACTTTACTGGGGTCTTCATCTCAAAGCGTTCCACCTGGTTTTGGTGATGCGAGAGCTTTTTCTGCTAATTTTTCTCAAACAAAATATGTGAAAGGGGTAGGGAGCCAAACATTAGTTCAAAACCTTCGAGAGGGTTCTGAAGCCAATGACAATACTGAAGTCAACTCTCAGTTCGATCCATCAATCATAGAATGGTTTGCTCCATCCCGTTTTTCCTCAACCACACACCGTACAACCCTATTTCATATATCAAACACCTGGAACCCGACTTATTCTTTCAAAACACCGATTCACCACCTGATCCAACCCTTGAACAGCCCCATCTTGATCAATATGCCTTTACATATAACCCCATCCCCTCCCCAAAACCGAACCTTACCAGTTAAACGAAGCCTACGACTTGCTAAGAAAAAGAGCATTTCAGCCCCTAAGAGGAAAGTTGTGGAAGTGTTGGAAAATCAGGATGATGAGGAGAGTCATCCTAGCAAAAAGCAAATCTCCACTTTGGCGAGGGTTGCGGAGCAGCCCCGCCAATCCCAATGAGTATCTTAGCTTGGAACTGCCATGGATTGGGGGATCCATGGGCGGTTCGTCAAAAAGCGGACTTCATTCGCTTTAATAAACCTTCCTTGGTGTTCTTATCTGAAACAAAATGCAAAAAAGATAAGTTTGAGCGGTTAATGATTCTCACGAATATGTTTGGTGTGTGTGTGGAGTCTAGGGGAATTGGTGGCGGCCTCGGTCTGCTTTGGGACAAGAGTTTGGATGTGCTTCTTCAATCTTTCTCAAACAATCATATTGATGTGAGTGATAATCCGGGGGTTAATACGGGATGTTGGAGGTTTACGGGGTTTTATGGCGAACCCGAGGTTGCTAGAAGAAGACGATTGTGGGAGCTGCTTAGGAGTTTATGTCATCATGGGGATCGGGCTTGGTTAGTGGCAGGCGATTATAATGAGATCTTATTCCAATCTGAAAAGGAAGGAGGCCCTCCAAAAGCTAATTGGCAAATGAGAGTGTTTAGAGAGACTCTTCAATTCTGTGATTTACATGACTTAGGATTTTCGAGATACAAGTTCACGTGGAGTAACTACCGGGAATTTTCTTCTACGGTTAAGGAGCGTATTGATAGAGCTTGTGCTAATACGGCTTGGAGTAGTACTTTTCCAAATGCAAAAGTGCCCCATCTTACGACGGCATACTCGGATCATGCACCGATCCTCATTGAGCTATCACCTAAGCCACGGCCTCCTACTCGTAAGAAGAAAAAGATGTTTCGATTTGAGGCGATGTGGATTAGGTCCAACAAGTGCGAACAAGTGGTGAGGATTCTTGGAAGGTGGATTCGGGTTTGGAAGAGGTTGAGCACATGTAGGAGAATATCAAACATTGTAGAGTGGGATTTCTCAAATGGAACAATGAGACTACGGGACAGAGGAAAAAGCGTATTGATGATCTTGAGCATTTTATCACTACTGCTCAAACCGGGGAATGGAATGGGAATACAAAAACCGAAGTTGCAAGGGCTAGGGCTGAATTGGAAGAAGTGAGAGCGAGGGATTAAGCGGCATGGCATCAAAGGAGTAGAGTGTTGTAGATGCGAGACGGGGATCGAAACACTAATTTTTTTCATGCTCAGGCCTCGGAACAGAAAAAAAGAAATGACATTGTTAGGCTCAGAAATTCGAAGGGAGAATGGAAAGATAGCGAAGAGGAAATTCAAGGCATAATTTTGGATTATTTTCGAGAGATTTTCTCATCCAATCGGCCGACTGAGGATAAACTAAATTCGACTTTAAGTGTTATTCAAGCCCATGTGACGGATGACATGAACCAACAGCTCAGACGACCATACGTGGCTCAGGAGGTAAGTTTTGCTCTTAGTCAAATGCATCCCTATAATCCCCGAGTCCGGATGGCATGTCCCCTATCTTTTATCAGAAATTTTGGCATATTATAGGTCGTGATGTTACTAAAAGTGTTCTTCATATGCTTAATAAAAAGGATCTTATGCCTAAGATGAACTACACTCATGTTGTGTTAATCCCAAAATGTGATCATCCGGAATCCATGGCCCATTTACGCCCAATAAGTTTGTGTAATGTCATATATAAGCTTGTCTCTAAATGTGTAGCTAACCGCCTTAATCCCCTTCTTCAGTCTATTATATCAGAGACTCAATCTGTTTCTATCCCCGGTAGGCTTATTTCTGACAATATTTTTGTGGCATATGAGGCGAACCATTTCTTGAAGAACAAAAATTGGAGTAAGGAAGGTCAAGTAGCCCTCAAACTAGACATGAGCAAAGCCTATGACCGAGTCGAGTGGAACTTTCTTGCGAAAGTTTTAGATAGATTAGGTTTTCATAGGGATTTCTCTGACTTAGTTTTGATGTGTGTGTCTTCAGTATCGTACTCCTTTACTCTTAATGGTTCTCATTTTGGTTTCTTGCATCCACAACGGGGACTCCGTCAGGGGGACCCGTTGTCTCCTTATCTTTTCTTACTTGTGGCGGAAGTGTTTAGTTGTCTTTTACAGGAGGCAGAAAGACGGGGGGGAGATTAAGGAAGTGGCGGTGGCTAGGAGTGCGCCTCGAGTCTCACATCTTCTTTTTGCGGACGACACACTAATCTTTATGCAAGCTACGGAATCGGTTTTCTCTTGCATAAAGAAAGTTTTGAGGAGTTATGAGGTGGTCTCGGGTCAAAAGATTAATTTGGAGAAGTCTTCGATGGTTTTTAGCAAAAATACTCCGTTAGAGATTAGGGGGCAGCTAGCTTCGGTCTTGGGGGTTCAAGTTGTGGACAAGCATGAAAAGTATTTGGGATTGCCGGCGGTAGTGGAAAGATCTAAGAAGAAGTCTTTGATTCGATTCGGGAAAGAGTGGTTAAGAATTTTCAAGAGTGGAATGCGAGGTTTCTTTCTCAAGCGGGTAAAGAAATTTTGTTGAAAGCGGTGGTGCAAGCAATTCCAACCTATGGCATGAGTTGCTTCCAACTACCGGATGGCCTTTTAAAAGAAATCGAGTCAGGGATGGCGAGCTTTTGGTGGAATAATAGAGAGACTCGGAAGATTCATTGGGTAGCTTGGGATCGGTTATGTAAGGATAAGAATGAAGGAGGGCTTGGGTTTAGGGAGCTAAACTCGTTTAACAAAGCCATGCTAGCCAAACAAGGGTGGCGTATCCTTCAAAATCCGGAGTGTCTTTTAAGTCGTATTCTCAAAGCACGTTACTTTCATGACTCGTTTTTTATGGAGACAAATTTAGGGTCGAATCCCTTGCTCACTTGGAGGGGCATTTTTGGAGCTAGAGTTCTTCTTTTGGAGGGGTGTAGGTGGCGTATTGGATTGGGTCAAGATGTGAGTATTTGGGAGGATCCGTGGCTACCTAGGAAATTGGGTTTTAAGATCACTTCTCCACCTAGGATTTTGGAATCGGATGCTCGGGTTAGTGAGTTGAGAGAAGGGCCGGATGGTAGGTGGAACATGGAGCTGATTCGGGATATTTTTAGTGAGGGAGAAGCCGAGGCTATAGTGTCTATACCATTGGGAAGGGCGGCGAATAAGGATAGGATAGTTTGGCACTTCACAAATTTTGGGTATTTCTCGGTGAGGAGCGCGTATCATTTAGCACGGGAGGTCAAAAGTAGAGTATGTGCTTCAACATCATCTAATATGGTACACTCTACTTGGAAATTTATTTGGGATTGTAGGGTTCCACCAAAAGTTCGGTTATTCTCTTGGAAAGCTTGCAATAGAGCTCTTCCGGTTGGAAAGGCTTTAAATAAACAGATTGATGTGGGGGGAGTTTGCCCGCTTTGTTTGGAGGAGAATGAGTCGGTGAAGCATATGTTATTTTCGTGTCACTTTGCTAGGGTAGTTTGGGGTTTATCGAACATTCCATGGAGGGTTATCTCGGGTTGGTCGAATAATTGAGGGTCGAATGAGGTGGAGTCTTGGTATCGGTTTCTTGCAAGAAATTTGGAGCAATCTGATTTTGAAATGATATTGATGATATGTTGGTATCTTTAGTTTAATAGGAACAAATCACTTGTGGAGAAAGTAGTTATGGAACCGGATATCCTATTGCAACAAGCAAGGGCATCTTCCTTCACGTTTTTAGAGCATCTTTGGAAGTGGTTAGAGGGGCACCTCATGAACCTTGGCCATCTCGTTGGATTTTACCGAGGGAGGGGGAGGTGAAAATCAACTTTGATGGAGAGCTCTTCGTCTAAGAGAGGGCCATGGGGGCGGGAGTGGTGGCCTGGAATCATTTGGGCGAGTGTGTAAGGTGGTGCATGGAGAACTTCACTTTTGTTTCGAGCCCGAATCATGCTGAGGGTCTAGCAGCCAGGTTGGCTATCGAGTTTGCGCTTCGAAGAGGTTGGTCGAATATTGTTTTGGAGGGGGACTGTTTGGCGTTGATTTGGCAGTTTCGTTCTTCATCTTCTTCTCTTTGCCTAGTGGGTCCTTTGATAGAAGATGTTGTTAGAGTATATGCCCTCGAATGCCATAAAGAGGATAGATTTATAGGGCATAAACATTGTAACTAAACTATGATTTTTCTATTAATATAAGGCAGTTGATTGTTGTTTTCTTATAGGCATTTGTAAGGTGTGAATAAACAACGTAAAGTCCTTGATGGCAAGGTGAACCTTCTACCTTCTATGGGATAGGAGGAAAGACACTAGAATGGTTTGACCCTTGACATCTAAAAGGGTTCGCAAGTCTAAGAAATATTGATTGGGCATCAATAGTGAATAAAGACTTGTATGATATAAGTTTCGACAGAGAAAGTGTCAGTCGTACACTATGGAAATGGTAGTGGGAACTTATATCATAGACGTGTCAGTTGAACTGATATGTTCGAACATTGCTCGCATTAGTTCATCACATGGGTATTCACTCATTGACAGTCAATGATGAAACTGATAAGTAGTGATAGGTACGTATAAACCTCTGACCTGAGAAATCGAGTTGAAGATGTACTTGTGACATCAAGTCTGTCATTAGAGTAGTTAGATTCAAATCACCTGTTGGTGGAATCGACCTCGAAGTGCGACTTGATGGGCAAGTAGCATTGTTAACTGATTTGCAATATGAAATTTATTCTCTCATAAGTGAATGAGTAAAATATCCTATGCGGTCATGAATAAGTGAGGATGAAAATCTTTGGCCAAAGCATTTAAATACCTCGACTTATTATGAGCTTAGGCATATGGTCAAGTTATATGAGTTTAACTTTAAACCATGATTCTTACTTGACTGAGATATAAGAATAAAAGGTTTATACACGTACGTATTCACGGCGTAATGGTTTGGAATGATCCTATTCATTCGTTCTCAATTGGGATACGATGTGAGCCATGTGACTGGCTAGGTGTCACTCACATCCTTTTGGATTCCTCCCAATTGCCTTTTGAGACAAACCTAAAGAGTCGCACTTAAAGGAAGTACAAAAATGAAAACACGGGAAAAGACTTGAGAGAAATTCCCGGTATTGGATGCCGTAATTAATTAGTTAATTATTGGATAATTTAATTAATTAATTAAATTAATGAGTTAATTAATTTCTTGGAGAAATTGAATTATAAATTAATTTGGAATTAAATTAATTGGATCATGAATTTATTTATTGGATAAATAAATAATCCAATTAAGTATAGCTAACAAGACTAAAGCCCAAGAGGCTTTTAAGCCCATGAAGTGGGCGTCCCATGTAGGCCTTGTGAATGCTAGGTTATTGTTTTGGAGTGGTATATAATATATCACTTAGTAGAATAATAACAAGAAGTGATAACATAACTTTCTCTCCAATAAAAAGTCTTCCACTTCTCTCTTACTTCTCTCTAGTTGTCCATAGTCAAAAAGAAGGAAAAGTTTTCTGGTTTTTGACTCCGACGTGACGAATTAGAGACGTTGGCATATTCAGCGTTGGAGAAAAAGGATCACGTTCAGAAATCAACATACGTGAGAACGGTAAAATTTCGAAACACAATTAAATACGAGAATTAGAGATGATTCGGGCTTTGGGAATTTTAGATTTTATTTTCCGCTGCGTGTTATGCAAATAATTCCCAACAGATGTGACGTTGAGATCTAGGTTGTTTGCTTCTTTTTCTTTTAGTTTTGTTAAGCGTGAGGGTAATCGTGTTGACCATTCTTTGGCGCGTTTGGCTTTAGAGACCCAAGAGGGTGTTCTTGGGCTCCCGTTGATTGTATCTAACGCTTTGGCGCTTGACTTAGTTGAGTAATATTACCACCGTTTTTATTTCAAAAAAAAATGAAATAGTCTGCAGTGCTTCTAAGCAATCCATTTCCACCTTAAGGTTTTTAATTTTCCATTCCCATGCCAATTTGAGCCTTGTCAGTAATTCAGCTCTAAGAGGAGAAACTTCATTACTTTGCTCCTAGAAGCCTTTCAACCACAAACCATTCCAATCTCTAAAGACATCGCCAAGACCAGAGTTTGTAGTTCGATTTCTACTCCACGGAACAACAACATCTACTTTCAATTTAGTTATCCCTCGACTAGGTTTATCCCATCCGACCCACTTGTACATGGAATTGAGCTCTGTATTCGCTTTCGTCAAGCTACAAGCTTCCATGACTCTGTGGCGCGCGACTTTGACCTCCATGCTCGGTTGGATTACTTCATCTTTATGAATGGTCTCGTTACGCACTTGCCAAAGAAGATTCAAAATTTCAATGAAGGCAATATTCCATTCTTTACACCAATCATACCTTTGAGCCGGGGTTTTCAAGTTCCAATCAACCCATTCCTTATTATTTATAGTGAAGAATGTAGCATGAAAATCCGGAGAAACCAAAGTACTCCAAGCCTCGCGTACCCGAGGACAGTCCTTAACTGCGTGAATGTTAGTCTCTCTGTATGGCCACATATAGGGAAAATTGCATCGGGGGTCACCCGTCTACTATGAAGGTGGGACCTTGTGAACAAATGGTTATGACGGAGAAGCCATGTTACGAATTTACGCCTATAAACCCCTTTAGTTTTCCAAAGCCGACTCCAATGATTACCAGGGTCTTCGTTCCCTGTTTCGTTCATAATTGCCTCATATGCACTCTTGCACGTGTAGTCACCCTTGGTTGTGAATTTCCAAATGATCATATCTTTGTGAGTTGGTTCTTCTGCTATCCTCACTGCGCGTAACTCTACTTTCACACTAGTCAGAAGCATGTCCAATTCACTCTAGTTCCAATCTTGCATCGCCTTCCAGTAGCTCTCAACCGTTCGAGAGGTGTCAATTAATTCCGCCTGATGAGGAATGTAATGTATGAGTTCGGACTTCCCCGCCAGTGAACTGTCCAAAATTTGATAATCTCGCCTTTGCCGAGTTTCCAAGCCATGCATTTTTCCAGAACTGTGAAGCCTGCCTTAATACTCTGCCATGCGTGTGAGGTCCGGGCTCGGGCTCTCGCCCTATGACGCCAAATGTATTTATGTTTAATGACTTGAACCCAGAGTTTGGTTTTGTCCTCAAGCAGATGCCATCCCAATTTCCCTAAAATAGCCATATTAACCACTCTCGTGTTTCGAATCCCCAAACCACCCTTCTCTTTTTTCTTACATACTTGGTCCCACGATATGGGGTGAATTTTTCATTTTTCATCCGTGCCTCCCTATAGGAATCGTCTATTCTCCTTGTCAATGGCATCACATACTCCTACCAGAACTTTTGATGTTTTCATGTTGTACGTGGGTATTGTATATGTCACGACTTTGATCATTGTAGCCCTCCCCGCGAGAGAAAAGAGCTTTTGTTTCCACCCTTTGAGCCGCCTCTTCACTTTATCCACTAAGAACTGATAGTCCCGTTTAAGGACACGGGTATGGTGCAATGGGGCGCCCAGGTATTTCCCAAGATCTTTGGTAACCTTAAGATGGGTCTGGTTACCAATTTGTCTAGCGACATGGCTCAGAACATTTTTAGAGAAATGGATTCTGGATTTTTGCCTATTTACTCATTGACCCGACATATTACAGTATTTTTCCAGAGTCTCACTAATTACCTGCACCTGAGATATAGAAGCTTCACCGAAAAGAATAAGATCATGCGCGAACATGAGATGTGAGACCCGAGGACCACGAGCCGAAGTTGGAACCGGGGAACATCGTCTATCTCTCACCGCTTTGTTCACTAATGATCCTAATTTTTCGATACAAAACACAAACAAATATGGGGATAGGGGGTCGCCTTGTCTTAAGCCTCGTTTCAGGGTGAACTCTTCCCCATTCCAAACGAGGGAGAGACTCGCAGTAGTCGTACATTCCAAAATAAGGTTAATCCAATTTGACGAAAAGCCCATATCACTCAACACATTTTCTAAGAAAGCCCAATTGATCCTATCATATGCCGTTTCGAAATCGATTAGCCAAAAAAAAAAAAACTTTCTTACCCTTGCTTAAGCTCATACTGTGTAGAATTGCATCAACAAATTTAAATCTAACTTATTTCTATTAAAACAAAAAACACCAATTGTTGATGGGTCTCCAAACCCAACTAAAAAAACACCACAATTTCCCTGAAGAATATCGATTACATGGAATTGTATATATATATATATATAAATAGGGGTCAACTAATTAAAGACTCATCAGCCCAAACCAAAAATGCAGCTCTGCTACTCAATGGTCTACCACTACTACAACCTTTCTAGTGGCCCCCTAACATGTCTGAATCATCAACCTTAACCACACACGACACCACATCCTATTATCAAAAGATTATTGTAATACTTAAAAAAGTATATCAAAAAAAGTCAAAATACATGTCACCCCTAAAAAGGTTCAATTATTGCACTAGGGTTCCATTCGGGCTGCCCTCAATCTCGAAATTTCAAAGTTGATCGTTCGTTAACATACGACCAAATAAATTTACGGGAATATTTTCATGAGTAATTTTTCTACATCCACAAGGATATTGTGCTAAGCTTTCTAAGTTTCCATAAGAGAAACCATGACTCACATTTATTTTTCAAGCTAAACAGCAATATGTCTTGCGCCTATTCCAGGCAAGGTAATCGTGCCATTTACTATCTTGGCTATCCGTCCCAAGTCGACTATTTCTACTATATCATTTTGTGTCACTATACTATATTTTGTTCTTCCCCCTAAAAATTGGACGAAAAATTATCCAATCCGATGAAATGATCGAGGAAAATAATAACTAGTAAATCTACATGTAAAGTGATTTTCTGATAGACATGTGATAGATTTTCGATGTTGGTTTGGTTCGAGATATTGGATATTGAGCGAAGTGCTATAAATTTTAAAATTTTCCAGGGGTGTGATCATCTTTTACGGAATTTTAGTGCAAAAGCGCCAAAAATGAAAACTTTTAGGGGGAAAGTGCGATTTCCCTAAAAATGGTAAACAAATCTCTTTCACTTTCTTGGGTGGTACGAGAACACACATACACACACACACATATATATACACACACTGCTCGTCTGTCTCTCTCTCTCTAGAACAAATTCAAACGCTTTCTCTCTCATCCACCTCCCATCTCAATCACAAGCCCCTACCTAGGGTTTCAAGCTTCCACTCCTGATATTCCACCTCAGATCTTGATTGAAAACTACGCATTTCACTTCTTGCAATTTAATACTTCAATTTCAAAGCTCATGGCGGAAGAGCAATCGGCGGCGGCCGCGGCGTCGAACGGCGGTACGGCGGCGTCGCCGCTAGGGCACTCTGTGATACCAATAGTGAACAAGCTACAGGATATATTCGCGCAGCTCGGAAGCCAGTCGACTATCGAGCTGCCGCAGGTGGCGGTGGTTGGGAGCCAAAGCAGCGGCAAATCCAGTGTGTTGGAGGCGCTGGTAGGGCGCGATTTCCTGCCACGTGGAAATGATATATGCACGCGCCGCCCTCTCGTGTTGCAGCTCGTGCAGGGGAAGAGGAAGGCTGATGGAACAGACGAGGAGTGGGGGGAATTTTTGCATTTGCCTGGGAAGAAGTTCTTCGATTTCAATGAAATCCGGAGGGAGATTCAGGTTATTTACTTGTTTATGGAGTTTATCAAGTAATGCAATATTTTGAATTTTTGAATTTGTTGCTCAATGTGAGAGGAAATGAATTAAGCTCTTAATATTAGTGAACTTCCGTGAAGTTTAGGTAATTGTTTGCTAGAACTAGGTTTCTTTTCTGTGTAGAGCATGACCTCGTAATCGTTGATATATTTTGTGGATACGATTCTGGTACTTGGAACCAAAAGGATTTGGTTTGTGGCCATCGTATTGGTAGTAGGGATGGGTTTGGAGGTAAGAAGGCTATGGACATCTGGACATTACACGGTACAAACACGACATATTTGTAAAACGCTTAAGACACAACATGAACAGGATATGAGCATAATACCATAATATAGAAAATTTTAATATGTGTAACTACGACAAATTTAAATGTGTGAATTAAAAATCTATATGTAAGCAGTTTAATATATACATGTGAACATGTTTCATGTATGTATGAAAATTTAAGCACTTTAAATAGCCATTACAAATACATTGAACTTTAAAGTGGTTGATGGTAATATTGACATTGATTTTGAAGAACAATTTGGGATATCTTTTTAGAGAGAGTAAGAGCACAAATTATGGATAACCTATATTGTTTTTAATTTTTAAAAATATGTAAGTTTTTTCAACCCTGAACTTTGCCAAATATAAAAGATGGACCATGTTTGGATTGTTTTCTTTTGAGATGTTGGACGCTTGAATTGGTCTGTCCATGTTAGAGCCTGCACGCAGTGATTTGACAGAGTGCCAATCATTTAATTTAGAAGTTTCTGACATCTGTTAATTGAATAATGGATTTCGTATGTTTTCGCCGAAGATGGAGTGTATCTTTTATGTGATTCTTACTTTGACTGTGCTTTTGTAATGGGTATGATTTCTGCAAATTTGGGCTGAAGGAGGACTTTCAGCACTTTTTTTTAGCACTTTTTTTTCCTGGTGAGAACAGCGGATATGGACATTATTCTTCTACTTACTGTAAATATGACCTATGAGAATGCTGTGACTTTTTCCATGATTGGTTCATCGCAATCAACCTGAGCAATGTAGCATGTAGGTGGTTTCTCTTTTTTTCTTTTTGTTTGCTTGGGATTTGGGGGTAGGGAGGCGAATGTAGGTCTTTGATTGGGTGGATATGTTATGCGGTTAATTTTTTCATCAAGTGATAATAACATTGACTATCTGTTGGCCATAGTGCCCCCCACTCCAGGATTTACCAGATGATGTATCCGGGAGTAGGAGTAATGCGGTGTATGTAATGCTATACAGTCTCAGTTTGGACTGGGGTGGGGGCCTTTAAGGCTTCCCCACCTACTTTCATTTAAATAGAGGTAGGTGTGAACTTTTTACTTTCACTCCTATCTACACTCTTATCCTTTGAAAACTTTTGATTAGTAGAAAATTCTTTCTTTAGGAGGCTTTTACTTTTCCATCATGGCTGGAGATAATTTTGGAAAAGGTAAACACCTTTCTCTAGCCCTCATTGACACTTGCACTTGAATACTTGTTTTCTTTTCGACTTATCGTCTAGCGGGTTTTCGCATGTGTCTGTGGCAATTACTCATGTCCTCTTGTTATGATGAATGTATAGACTGCACTCACTAAAGGCGAGTGCAGTCTATACATTCATCAACCCCCAATCTAGTACTTGGTCGAAATATTAGATATCCATAGCTTCTGCATATTAGCTAGCTGCTAGCTAATTGTTTGTTTACTAGCTAGCTAGCTGTTTGTTTATCTCTCCACTCCTTGCCCCCTTACTCCTTAATATGTGATTCATATTCAGGAGGAGGTTACCAAGTGTTGTTCCTCTGACACCGGGGGGGTTAGATGGGTGTTTCTTTGCTTGGCTTATGGTGCCTTGCTGATAATGAGAGCTCTAGGCTCGATTTGACGAGTGTCGACCTTAGTGTTTTTGCGGCATGATGTTTTGCAGCTTTTTCACGAGGGTGACAGTTGTTTGGCACATGAAGTGAACTATCAGCTTTGTCATGTTGGTATGAGGTGGATACTCACCTTAGTTTTATTTGCATGAGGTGAGTTATCATCTTAGTTATATATGTATGAGGTGAATGATCACCGTAGTTATATTTGTATGAGGTGAATGATCACCTTAGTTATATTTGTATGATCTCGGTCCAGATTGCACGTCGGAGAGGGGGTTGTTTTTTACCTCATACCCTCTCGATAATGCTGAAAGGATCATAAAATGGGCTAGACTCGACCGAGCTCTCAAGGGTTCGGGGGACATTTATTGCTCCACCTATGTTAGCCTCAAAAAGGGGGTTTTGAATTTAATGAGGTACTCGCGGCGCCGCGAGTCTTTGGCGACCGGGGGGGGGGGCGTCGGGAGACCACCCCGCGGGAAACAAGAGGGCGTGAGTAATTGACACAGACATATGCGAAAACCTGCTAGACGATAAGTCGATTCAAGAAAACAAGTATTCAAGTGCAAGTGTCAATGAGAGTTAGAGAAAGGTGTTTGCCTTTTCCAAGATTATCTCTAGCCCTGGTGGAAAAGTAAAAGCCTCCTAGAGGAAGGATTTTCTACTAGTCAAAAGTTTTCAAAGGATAAGAGTGTGGATAGAAGTGAAAGTAAAAATTTCACACCTACCTCTATTTAAATAAAAGTAGGTGGAGAAGCCTCAAAGGCTCCCACCCCAGTCCAAATTGAGACAGTATAGCATTACATACACCGCATTACTCCTACACCCGGATACACCATCTGATAAACCCGGGAGTGGGGAACATTATGATGTGTGCCGAAAATGTCTTTTCTTTTTTTTTTTTTTGGGGGGGTGGGTGGGTTTGGCTTGTTGGTCACTGGAGAGAATAGATTTCTGAGCATGACAGTGTTTTACAACCGTTACATGTAAAGGTGTGCCCGTGTGTGTACATTCGTGTGTGTGTCTATTTCTTTTCCGTCCATGCAATGGATAAATTTATTTCTCAATGTACTCCTCATATCCGTAAGAAATGTTGTGCATTTTGAGTCTTTATTAAGTCAGATCTAGAATAGAAACCAAATTCTGTGCACTGATCTTATCCTTCTAGATTAACTTTTGTTACAAAGAGTGTTTTATGTAAAGTAATCTGAGAGTTATATTTATTTAAAGAGATGCTGTTCCCTGTGATGTTTTACTTTCAGACCATGCTAATTCTGATCACAAGGTGACTGAGATAATCTGTGATTCTGAGGGAACACTGTGCAAAATGCATCTCATATGTATGTCACCCATAACTGGATAGAGGCACTGGAAAAAGAAAAGGTTATAACTTAGTTGAAACTGGCCTTTGAGAAAAGCTGAGTAGCATACATTGTGTGATAGTGGTATAAAAATTGCATCCTAATCTTTCTTAAGTTTTCCAATTAAAGAAAAAAAATACTAGCGTTTCTTGCTTGTAAAAGTACTTCGTCTTACACATAAACTAACCCCTTTAGGAGGATAGCCTATTGGGTTAAATAACATTACTAATTGACTGTCAGATTGAGCAAATGGAGAATATGATGGGTCATGATAATATTCTTAATTGGGAATTGAATAGGAGAGAATAATATGTTACTTCAATGCCTTTGTTTACTTACAAAACCTAGTTATTGACATCACAGTTACGACTAGGTGTATATCCAACTTCCACTGCTTTGATCGCTAAAAAGTTGGTTCTCCCTTGCTCTCAGTTTTTTTTTTTTTTTTTTGAAATTTTGTTGAGTTGGCTTTCTTTTGATAATTGATCTTCTCAAAATTTCTTAGGCTGAAACAGAGAAAGAAGCCGGAGGAAACAAAGGTGTCACAGACAAACAAATCCGTTTAAAGATTTTCTCCCCAAATGTTCTCGATATTACTCTTGTGGATCTGCCTGGCTTAACAAAAGTTCCTGTTGGTGATCAACCATCTGATATTGAAGCACGTATTAGAACAATGATAATGTCATATATTAAGATTCCAACTTGCTTGATACTGGCTGTGACACCAGCAAATGCTGATCTGGCAAACTCAGATGCACTTCAGATGGCTGGAATGGCTGATCCTGATGGTAATCTCTGACCTTAATATCTTCAGTCATCCAAGAGTTTGCACTTATACAGCGTTTCTAGTTCCACTAAACTGTTAGATTCTGGAGCTCATATGTTGGATCTTTTACTTGCAGGTTATAGAACGATTGGCGTAATTACTAAGGTAGGATTCAACATATTTAGTTATTATGTGGTGTACTTACAGTTACAATTTGATTTTCTTCTTATTTGACTGTTTATATTTACCTTGGCTCTTCAGTTGGATATCATGGACAGGGGAACTGATGCCCGTAACTTTTTGCTTGGAAAAGTTGTTCCTCTTCGGCTTGGTTATGTAGGTGTTGTGAATCGTAGTCAAGAGGTAATATTTTGTTTCCGTGCATATGCCAATATTACATTGTCACTATGCTATACAACATTCTTGTAATTGCTTATGTCAAACTTTTAGATTTTCATAATTATATGTGCTTAAACCTGTCATCTGTGCATGTGACTCCTGTTAGCCGATCAATTCATTACAGTTGTGATTTCACAGGTGTATGTATCATTTGGTATTTAGTTGCTTCTATTGCTATTTATTAAACTTTTGTGTTTATACCAGTGCAGAGTTATGTTTATGATATCTCTCTTGCTTTCACGTTGTTATTACAATATATCATGTATTTACTACTGCATCTGATTTTATGTCGTCGAGTAACATTATTTTTCACTCTGTCGTTAATTCGGAATGAAATTTCTTCATCTGATTCTTTTTTTTTCCACTATCAAGATGGTTGGCCTCTGTTGAATTTATAAGTATTCAGTTAAGTAAGTGGAATTCTAGTTATAGAATTACCTTTGCTATGAGTAACTGGGGGCGAGGGGTATCATACAGATATCTGTAACTTAACTAGTTGCAGTGGCCATGAATCTCATACGCAGAGTAGTTTTACAGCTACGATTTGCAACAAATGATTATCTTGGGAGATTTATTTCACTCAGTTAATGGAGGATTACCATGTGGAATTTGAATAACAATGTTATAGAAAATTCTTCGGTGACAGTTCTCTTTTCATTTTTGAAAGAGGTCAGTCATGAGGATTTCCGAGGGGTTGAGAAGTGAGAATTTTGAGGATTCATTCAACACCTTTTGGCTCCTTGGAAGATTTTATTGTTTCTTTATCTTGCTCATATCTTCTTTTGGATATAAGATTACTAGCGTGAAAGAAAAAGAGTGGAGGATGAGACCAATTGTAGCTATTGTTAACTAAACAATGCACCCTCAATACTGAAATAATTGGTCTAGTGTAACTGGCATCGAATTATGACGGGAGTTGAAAAAGTGCGAGTTTTATGTACTTACTATCTAGTGCGACTGAGTTAGTGTTTGAGAGTCAGTGGTGTCATGTCTTTACTTGCATTGAGAGGATAGTGTTGGCAGAAAATTTTCATTTAATTGAGTTTTTTCAGAAGCCCCCCATCCCATGTTTCTGGGATGTTAAAGAAATATTTGTTATTTTGTCAGATTCCTGTAGCATCATTTATCTTCTGCTTGAGTTCTGTTTCTACTTGTCTATATCTAAGTTTTCATTTATGGATTTCTGTTTCGTGCTTGAACTAAATTAATCGAGTATGGTAATGTTCAAAATGAACCTTCAGTAGCTATTGTTGCATGGAAAATTTATACTGAGTAGAGAAATGATGTTTTATGTAAAAGTAATAGATAACCCTTAGTGCTGACTGCTGCTTCCATTGATGTACGAACCATGGTTGTTATCAAATTGAAAGTTTATGTTGTAGTAGGAGAATTGACTTTGTGTAAAAGTACTAGATAACAATTAGTGCTGCTAAATATTCCGTTGATGTTGGTTAATTTTATAATTGAGCAGGATATTCTATTGAATCGGAGCATCAAGGATGCACTTATAGCAGAGGAGAAGTTCTTTCGCAGCCGCCCAGTATGACCTAGTTCTTTTTTTGAATAATTGATTTCATGCCCCTCATGCTTAATCACCCTGATAACTTAAATATCTTCGGTGCAGGTATACAATGATCTTGCTGACCGTTGTGGAGTCCCTCAGCTGGCCAAGAAATTGAACCAGGTACATAGTTTGAGACTAATTCCTGATTGGATTATATATAACATGCCTTCAGTTATTCGTATCCTTGTGAACCATATTCGCAAACACAGGATATGATTTGTTTCCTTTTGTTCATGAGAGATCTACTTGGTAGTCGATGATACTGAGTGGTCTATTCGTCTTGTTACATATTTGTGTCGACGTGCATGATACATGATACAAGGGCATACACGTGCTGACAGAATAACTTGGTGCGGGCCCTTTTCCTTGTTTTTAACTTGTGCTGGGACAACTTGATAACGGCCGGACAACTCTGTAATATTTGAAAGTTGAACTAAAAATGTGATTTTTTTTCGGAGAGGCGTATTGGAGATGTGAAGCTTTATTTAAAACATTATACTGACCTTTTAAGTTTCTTGTTGCTTTTTCTAACAATACATTGTACTTGGGGGATATTTCTCGAAACGTGAATTAAATATAACTTTTTTCCTTGTTACACAGATTCTGGTACAACATATTAAGACAGTTCTTCCAGGGTTGAAGACACGCATTAGTGCTCAACTGGTTTCTGTTGCAAAGGAGCATGCTAGCTATGGAGAAATTACTGAATCAAAGGTTTATGGTTTCTAATAATCTAATTATTAGATTTATTTATCTTTTTGGATTATCTTTCTTTAATTTGTCACTGTAGCTTGGTGTGCTTTGAATTCCAAATATATGATGTTGACAAATGCTTTGATTCATGTCTTTACTTTTCTTTCATATTTGTCCTTAATGAGACAGTATTAGCAAATGCAACAGCTTTATAGAGTAATCTTGTACTCTATGCTTTGAGGCTTACTGTCTATCTATTCTGCTGAGTGTATCAATTTTCTGGCTACGATCTATCTGCCAGCTATCTTGATAGCTAATCTTTGACTTTGTTATGGATGAACAGGCTGGCCAGGGAGCACTTCTACTTAACATTCTCTCAAAATACTCCGAAGGTGTGTGAACTCATCTTTGTTAAACAATATGAGGGATTCAGGAATGCATGTTTGCCACTTAGGAAAAAAAAAAGAAAAAGAAAAATTGCATGTTTGCTTGTTTGATGTGTTGCTGAAGTCCATTGCATTTATTTTCACAATTCACATAGGGCTGCAAAGAAATCAAGCTACTCATGAGAGTTTGGTGTTTGGCCCTCACAGGGCTCAGTATATTGTTTTCTTTTTTTTGTTTATGTCAAAGTGATCCGATTTTCTGTGTGCAGCACATGGGTGGCAACATTGATTTATAGTTTAAGTGAGATGTATAATTTGCCATGTCTTCTGTATACTGGCAACATAAGTGTTATCCTTTCCCCATTTTAGCATAGCAGCCATGTGAGGTTATCTAATGAGGTAGTCAAGTACGACTCCTAGCTTAGCTCACTTCACTCATTTGCTTGATGCCCCGTTGCATAAAATATTATATCAATCTCAGCTTATTTACTGCATTTCTGTTATGTTGCAAACAGCATTCTCTTCAATGATAGAAGGAAAAAATGAAGAAATGTCAACATCTGAACTGTCTGGTGGAGCAAGAATCCATTACATTTTCCAAAATATATTTGTGAAGAGCTTGGAGGTTTGTGCTGTTGTGTTGAATTTTTGTGTGCATATGGAGAACATGAACGCAATTGAGTTTTCATAATTTACCTTCATTTGATGTGTGTTCGAGTTAATACCATGTGCAAATTTTTACTGTGGAAATTACTAAAGAACAATTCATGGAAATAAATGAAAGTGCTCTGTTGTACATTTGAGTAGTCAAAAAGCAGATTGTTAACCTAAAAGGAGCTAATTTGAAACATACGTGAGCCTTATAGGCTTTATTCTATGTAACAACTAAACGCAGCGGTAAATTGTTGGCCAACAAGGTTAAGTGGTGCTGTAATGTGTACTAGCCATATGATATTTGTGAAGCTTAGATTTTGCTCCGCAAGTCTTCAATACCTCTTTTGAGATGTCATTTTCTTGAGCTTCGAGCTTCTGGATGTTTGGTATAAAACCAAAGTTTCTTTGGATCAACTTCTGTTTGATATGACACTCCTATCTCTTTCTGCAGGAGGTAGATCCTTGTGAAGATTTAACTGATGAAGACATCCGTACTGCAATTCAAAATGCAACTGGTCCCAAGTCCGCGTTGTTTGTGCCTGATGTAGGTTTAAGTGCCAACATTTTCATTGCTTGTATTGTGCTTTGGATATTTTAAGGAAGCTGCAGTCCTATCTGTTTTTTATATTTTGGCCTTCTGACATGTGGCGTGCAAACTAATCACAAAATGTAGGTTCCTTTTGAGGTTCTTATTAGAAGACAAATAGCTCGTTTATTGGATCCAAGTCTTCAATGTGCTAGATTTATATTCGATGAGTTAATAAAGGTACATGCTTGCAATTGTCTTATGGCATATAGGTGCTTTATGTCTTTAAATGATTGATATCCATTTTTTCTTTCAGATGAGTCATGGCTGTATGGTGAATGAATTGGCACGATTTCCCATCCTAAGAAAGCGCATGGATGAGGTCATTGGAAATTTTTTGCGTGAAGGTCTTGAGCCTTCAGAGACAATGATTGGTCATATTATTGAAATGGAGGTAACGTGCACCGTGACGTTGAATAATCTATGTGCCTTGTGTAAAGACTATGTTTTCTCTTGATCTTTACAATAAATGTAGGAATTTAACAAATCATCTGAAGGGTGTGGGTATCATTCTGATCTGAGTTTTAGTAATCAGATCATGAGAACTTATGCATTTCTGTTGTCAATGTTCTAAAAAAGAATATTAATCACTGAGGAGACTGGTCGTTAATTCTAAGGAGGAAAGGGTTGATTCTATTTATATTTATAAAGTCATTTCCATGAATTACTGCGCTTCATTTACGTTTGTATATCTGTTACATTCTTTTGTAATTTTGTAAATCGCTGAAATCTATTATCCTGTTCTTTAGATGGATTATATAAACACTTCCCATCCAAATTTTGTTGGTGGAAATAAAGCTGTTGAAATAGCATCACAACAGACCAAGACGTCCAGGATGGCCTCATCCATTTCGAGACAGAAGGTAAATGTACACTTTACTGGACCAAATGATTTATTTCTGCCCCTATTTCCTTGGCAAGGATCTGTTAACTAATGCACGATTTGCATTTGTCAACCAGGATACAGGAGATTCAGAGAAAGCACCAAATTCAGAGAGAAGTAAGTCTCGCGCAATTCTCGCCCGGCAAGTGAATGGGATTGTTCCAGAGCAGGTAATATCTATTGGCAGCAAAAATGCTTACAGGAGAGTCGTATTCTTTTTCTTTTTTCTTTTTTCTTTTTTCTTTTATGGTTCTGAATGACCGATTGCTTTGTTGCTGCTGCTCATTTTTTGGTAAAAAGGTTGCTAGACCTGTTGCGGATGTCGAGAAAACTGCACCACCTGGTACTTCTTTGACTTTTCTTTTTAGGGGATAATTCTCTCTGTAGACATCATTTCTGCAGATTCATAATAACTTTTCATGGTAGAAGACTCAGAAAATTTTGCTGACATTTTTTTATTACATAATGACTACAAGCCTATGATCAATTGTTGAAAAATATAGATAGACTTAAAATTGATTTTTGTCAAAGTATCCTAGGGGCCTTTGCATGGTCAAGGTCCCGTGGCCACCTTTTCCCATTCTTTCTCGAAAAGTTCCGTGTGCCTCGAATGGGGTTTGGCAGATACCTACCTATGTATTATTGACTCAAATTAAGTAAATGTTGGGCGTAGACCTTTGTTGCCTTTCTGCCAGATTTACAGGAGTGGGGAAAAGTTTTGAATTGTAAATTGGAGAATTACTCTTAC
Source organism: Buddleja alternifolia (assembly GCA_019426215.1). Taxonomy (NCBI): domain Eukaryota; kingdom Viridiplantae; phylum Streptophyta; class Magnoliopsida; order Lamiales; family Scrophulariaceae; genus Buddleja; species Buddleja alternifolia. Next base: position 29,142,230 of record CM033408.1, on the reverse strand, counting down.
CAGAAGAAAAGGTATAAGCACGAAGTAATTTTCCTTTACATCAAAAGAAAAGAAATTTAAACAAATAAGATTGATACCTAAATGCTTGCACTCACATGGGATCCAAGTTGCTCAATCTTGAGAATAAAAGTCATCGCATAATAAATGGCAGGGGCTGAACTGGTTCCGCATGCTTATTGATTAAGTATATATGTATGAAGTCCTAATATTGTGGTTACAAATCATTCCCAGTTAGCAATTCTGGTTCGACTTGGGGAATATCTTCAATTTTTGGTGGCCATGATAATCGCACATCTGCGAAAGAGAATTCGACCAGCAAACCATATAATCAACCTTTCCAGAGTGTGGAGCCTGGAGTTTCAATGATTCATTTGAGAGAGGTATATAGATTTCTCTCCAGCATAATTCATTTTGTATTTAAGATGTTTAATCTGTCTGAGCTGTTACTATGCTAACTTGTTTCTACAACTATTTTGTCATAGCCTCCTAGTGTATTGAGGCCATCGGAAACCCATTCAGAAGATGAGGCTATTGAGATTGCTGTTATAAAGCTGTTATTAAGGTCATATTATGATATTGTCAGGAAAAACATTGAGGATTTTGTACCGAAAGCAATTATGCATTTCCTGGTACTTGCCTGTCCTTTTTCATGTGCTTACCACTCCCATTTTTATCGCTTCACATATTTTTTCAGAAGTTTTCTTCTGTGAGTTTCTCAATAGCGGCGTGTAACATTCTTCAGAGAAGCATCTATCATGGATGGAATAATTATTATTTTTATCGGTTCAGTATTTTAAAAATATATATCGTAAATTCACCTGTTTAATTGTGAAATTGCAACTTGTTAACCCTTTTATTCACTACTATATACATTTGTATACTTGTTACATTCAAAGGCACAAAACTATCAATAATTCTCTCTTTATTGCTCCTTTTGGTCATCTCTCATCACTATCACCGCATGCATGCAAAGTGAGTCGATTCGCCTGTTTAATCATTCCATCTTAAATGGTTGACCCATTTTAATCATAATCAAATACGTTTCACAACTTATATTGTCTCTTTTATCTTGCAGGTAAACCACACCAAACGAGAGCTCCATAATGTTTTCATCAAGAAGCTTTACAGGTATATTATGTTACCATGAGCTTTCACTTTGTATTGGTGCATGTGGAATAATTGAATAGAGGAAAAAGTAGAAAGGCTACAATGAAGTGGAATGTATGGGCTCTTTGGTTTCCAAAGAAGGTGGGAAATCTAAAACCGAAACATGAGGGCTGGACGAGAGAAGCTTAATTACCGAAAGTGGGAACTCAGTTCTTACAATTATTTGATTTTCTCTAACTCTGAACAAGAGAAGAGGGATGGGATATTTTATTGGTTTCTGCTAACCTTGATTATTCATTACATCATAGTATAAGTATGGGGAGCCTGTGCTACGTGGATTTTCTTTAATGTGTTTCTTCATCTCAATGGAAATCTCTTCAGCTGCTCTCTCAGGATACATTCTTTTGACTGCTTCAATTTGATAGTTGTGCTGTGCTACTCTTTTCACCTATATGAAAGGGTTTTCTTTCTGTTTTTTTTCTTCAAATACGCAAACGGTAATGCTTGTATTTTGTTATGTTTGGAACAGAGACAACTTGTTCGAAGAAATGTTACAGGAACCAGATGATATATCCATGAAGAGAAAGCGTACACGAGAGACACTTCGGCTCCTGCAGCAAGCATTCCGCGTAAGTGTCCATATATTTTGGTCGAAGAAAATGTATAATAGATCTGCCCTTTTTATGTTTTGAGTCCTAGGATTACTTTATATCACGCAGCCCAGTTCTTTTTAAGTGGCTGGTGTGCATATTTCATTTACATATCAGAATCTTTTGTGCCTTCATTTCACATGATGGTTGATAAAATTCTGGGCTAATCTTCTGTGCCTTCATTTCAAATGTATCCAGAAATATGTGACGGATAAAAATTGTATTTGGTTATGTTTCAAAAATGGCTGATGTGACATCTGTAGAGAAAAATATGTTTTATTTCATTTCTAGGGGGAGCGTGTTCGAACTATAAATGGCATTGTAAAATTTTGTCCGGTTAGTGGTGTCACATCAAGATTTTATGTTATCATATTTTGTTTTTATGTTAATGTAATAATTGCCAAATTGATATTTATCTTGATGATTGGTAGATGTAAATCTATGTATTAGCAATTGGTTAGTAATTGATGTAATATATATATATATATATATATATATATATAGACACACACATACATACATACATACACACTCTGGCCCTCCTCAAACTGACAATGTTATCACGTTTCTCAGATGTCTTCAAAATGTCAACTATTAATAATCAAGTTTATCATCTTAAAAGAAACTTTTGCATATAAAATTAGTATTTATTACCAATTTGTGGAACCATTTGTTGAATTTTGCAACTTTCCTTTCCCCTCTCCCCCTCAAAAAAATGAATTTATATCCACGCTTCTTTTATTTCTTTTTGTTCTTTAATATTCCATACTATAATGTATGCAGACTTTGGATGAACTTCCACTTGAAGCTGAGTCGGTGGAGAGGGGCTACAGCTTGAGTAAAGATCCAACTGGGCTGCCGAAGATCCCAGGCCTTTCAACCTCATCATTCTATAACACTAGCAGCGGTTCATCTGACTCATATAGTGCTTCTCCCAGAAACCCTAAGCCACGCAAGTCATCACACTCCGGTGAGCTACATTCACCATTTTATGCAGATTTCAATGGTGGCGGACGTAATTCTACCCCGGGTCTTTATCCAACAGTCGATACCTAGGTTCGTCAAAAATAGTGAAATTAAATTGGGGAATAGCATTCTTTCTATTAAATGAAGAACGTCGTGGATTGACCATCAGTTTTCTATCATATATAGTATGATTTTTCCTTAATATGATCAGTCATAAATGCCTTTGCTTACACAAATAGGAGCTACCTGTAGCAGATATATGAACTGCTTCACGATTATAGCTCCACTTAAATCACTTTATTTTGTCGACCTAAGTTTGAACTGCAACTTTTTGATAAGCATATATAGGAGACCCGTGTATAGTACTAAATTTATTTATTTCTAACTTGAAATCTCTACAATTCCTTGTAAGCAACATTCACTTGTGATTGTTTGTCGTTCACTAAGTGTGGATTGGATGAAGTTTTGCTTATCGTCTTAATAAAGTATAGAATACATTTGATCCTAAGATGTGGAATGAGAGATGGCCTTAACCATCTTACTCTGACATGGTTTAGTGTCCCTCTTTTCTCTTGGAACCAGATTTGGTTCAAAATTTGTGATTTGATGCTACGAAAAGCTTTTTTGGCAGAATTTGGTATGACGTGTGCAAAACAAAATTCAACATATTTTTATGAATAAGGTGCATTTAAGTGAAAAAAATATCACTAGAAATAATATTATTCTGTGGACTGAAAAACAAATTGTGTCTATTTGCAATTGTTTTGAGATTATTGGAATATGCACGGGACCTGGGCACTTTATTAATGAATAATGAAGGGTCCAAAGGGGTGATTCTTGGTGTATTCTGGGATTTGGGGTCCTCGGATCATCTATACCTTTCTCAAGCTTAAGTCACATAGAGCGGGAGCAAGGGAGGGAGCATGAGAACGTCAAAGTTTTTAAAATTTCAAAATTGATACAAATATGGGCAAAAAAGTCAAGTTACTTGAGCTCGATTTGTATTCGGCTCGATTAAAGTTTATTTGAACTCGCCTTGACTAACAATAAAAAAGTTTAAATGCAAATTTTGAAACTCGATTGTAATTCAAACAAACTTGAACCATTTCTTGTTTAGCTCAACCCGATTCATTTACACCCCCTAATTCAAATGAAGGATGTATATCTCCCAAGACCCCAGTTCCTGGATTCACTAAGTACCACCCTATCTTAAAGCAGTCGAGTACACCAAGCTAATAGGAGCTTCCACCATTTTATTAAACTATTCAATTTTCAATTTATTTTAAAAACTCAGAATATCGAACCCAAGTATGAGAACGTCTATTGTTGGGATTTTATGTTCAGACCATCCGAGAACTCTGTTCGGTGGCATGCACTAAAACACACATTCAAGGGAGAAGTACCAATATAAATTCTTGCTTCATCTTTTACTTACAAGTGACATCCGAAACGTCAATACAGTCCAAAATTTATTTAGGGCAAGGGGAAATTGACAAAAAAAAGAAAAACCTTTTACACGATTACTCAAAACACAAATTTTCAACATTTCCATCACCTAACCGTTGGAGAGCCTGAGTTATCCAAATGTTTCTATCTCTACACTAGAGAAGTATTTTACATCATTTATCCAGCAACATATCAACCTAACTTTAAATACATTGACATTCTATAACTACTATAAACAGAAAGTCTGTACATACACGCTCCGAAAGTGGGAAGGCGAGTCCCGGTCGAAACGGATACCATGGTTTATGTCCCTGGCTACTCACTACCTATATATGAATTGACATCAGCCTGTACATGTTGACATTAACAAAGTCAGACTGGATGAGAAGCTCCAGTACTCTCCTAAAGATGGCCTGAGTTGGTAAATGTGGACACCTGCTCGCCAAAGTTTGCTGGAATCTCGAATTCTGTTCCCGAAGCATTCGCAAGTTCGTCTAATGTTTCCTGATAATCCAAAACACAACAGTAATATCGAAATGTACGTCGTAAATGCTCTTCAAACAATTCTGTTCATTTTTATCTTCATAAATTTCTCCTCGTTTCCAAGGGTATAACAAGAAACTTGAAGAAGCATAGATAATATTTTATGCTTATTAATCTATACTAAGTATACGCAACTCTTGAAACACTGGAAATAACGAGAAAATGATCTTAAAATAACTCTTCCATAGGAACGAACCAGAGAATAAAGCATCTTTCAAATGGTTATTGTTCCTTTTCAGTCACTTGCAACGAAAAGTTTTTGCATACTACTTATTGCATTAGATTGAAGTATTGTAAGTTCATGGAAATAGTTCCATTTTCCTAGAAAATGGGAAGAGAGAAAGTGGATGGATGGAAAATGTCTAAGCTAGTTGTTCGGATCAGATTGTGAAATAACACCTAAAGCCATAAAAAACCTAAAAGGTCAGAGTTAAGCATATTGGGTTTTTTAGAGGTCAGAAAAAGCTGCCAAAAACTTTAAAAATCAGACAACATTTCAATTGTTCTCTATCACCTGTTCGCCAAGGTTGCCAGAAGAATTTTCTATTCCAATTGACGAATCATCAGCAATTCCCTCAGCAATCTCCACCAAGTCCTGGAAAGTAAAAGCAGCTGAAATTATTATTTTTGTTGTTGCAACTCCTTTAATGGTAAAGATAAGAAGACAAAGAAGATGTATGCCAGGTCCCATACTTTGGTTACCAAGTTTGAAATATAGCCTAGTAATCTACATGCCACCAGCCAATTTACTAGGAAAAAATAAAATATACCTAATATTTAACACACTCCATCTCAAAATATTTCAAGTTTCCACACTCGAAATCCCACTCTCATCTTTGCTCACACTTTATGTGACTTGAATTTTATGATGCCAAATGCGATAAAAGTTTCAATTTAGTTCATTTGAAATGTTGTAATTAATTAGAAGTTTCTCTGCAGCATGTGTTCTTAACACCACTGGAAATGCGTGTCTCAATATAGATGGGGTCAACAATTGGAGCAACTATTTATGACAAGGTCATTATTGGGTTTTGGAGAGACAGCATACCTGCTCAGTTCTTATTGGCTGATTTCCAGGCTCTGTCAATGTAGGTCGTGTCTGTTCTGGAGTTTTCTGTCCACCAAACAGGAAACCACTGTTTGTTACACACTAAAGCATATAATAACAGTGCAGAAAAATATAATGCCCACTTTCATTTTTGTCCTCAATCTTCATTCCGAAACATGTTATCAGCAAATACTAATAGCTTAATAAGAAATACAAACTAATAAGCTGCATGAAATAAGAGCAAACACTAAACCAGATAACAAACTGACCAACATCACTTGAAGCATGAGTTCAGACAGGTATATAGTAAATCGTGACAGTATAAGCAGCAGCAGTACAAATTAGAAGGAACTGATACTATGTTCTAATTTCTATTCAGATTCCACGCATGGTTTCTACCATTTTGCAAAATTCTCCAAAACTTCCAAGGGTCACAAATAGTGGGATATTGTCATCATATAAAAATCCAAACAATTGTCAACTCCAGAAATAATAAAAATATTTTTAATAGCAGTACCACACAGTATTACCTCCTCATCATGGCAGCGATAGGAATTATCCAGTTCAACGGTAGCAGGTTTGATCTCCAGAGTTTCCTGTTCAACACATGATCGTAGATGCTTCTAATAAGATATATAGCTGATAAAGATACAAGCGCACCAAGATCCACAAAAGTATTTAGTAGAGCCAACGTGGTAGTGAAAACAAAAGTAGAAGACAAAATAGAATTTTCCTAGTGCAAGTTGTTGTGGAACGGCAGGATGTGAGAGTAAGAACTTATAAATGCGTCACATACTGGTTCATTCTGATCGAATACGTTCCTTAATCCCTTCGTGAGATCTCTTAGAGTTCCCTAGAAACACATTGAGATCATAAAAAGAACAGAAGAAAAGGGGCAATGTAAAGTATAAAACACCAATCATAAATGAGGCAAGAAAAGTAAATTTCATGAAAAGCAAAAAAACATACGTTGGAATATCATACGTAATTCTGCCAATTGATCAAGAGTTTCTTAAAGCAGAACGAATAAAAGTAAATAAGAATAGTGTCATAAATGAAGTGGGTATATAGAGGAAATAAAGGATTCTAACAAATCCAGAAATGATTTCTACCTTGTTTGCCCACATTAATCCACAAGCATTGCATAGTGTTCTTGGCCCTGCTGGCCCCCTACGCATTGCTGGAGTTGAAGTCTCGCTAACACCACAATGTTGACATCTACGTAAACTATTACAGAAAGAAGTAGTCTGATAACTACAGAAGAATAAGTAATAAGCACGAGGACAGAGCACTACAGAATCACAGCACAGGTTATATTCTAAATGAATTTGTATCAAGAAACATTCCAAGTACCTATTAAAAGATACTAGTTGTTTGGCAATATGTTTATAAGCCTGTCACAGATATTGCTTGTTCAGATATCATGAACAAGTCTATAAATGTATTAACAAAATAGTTTTCTTATTTCATGATATGACAGTTGCCAATACAAAATGAGAAATTACAAGCCTTGCAACTAGTTTATTTTGAAAATCAGACCAGTCTAAATGACAATCTCTTCCATATTGTACATGAAATGAAAAGTGCGAGTAAATTTCAGATTCAACATCTCACTTTTCTTTTTTAAGCAGATGTTTGGGGACAAGATGTGTTTGTCCTGTTCCGATTAAACTCCAAAAAATTTTTGATCACTATCAGTCTTTACGTTATCAAGGAAGTTGCTAACAGTTTGGGAGTGAATTGTTTAGCTTCTACCATATGAATAACACCAGGCTGCGGACAAGCATGGAAGGTTCAGCTAGTTGACCAACATTGACTAGGTAAAAGGGTTCGAAGGAATAGCAGAAGCTAGACACTAAAACAAATTATTTAATTGCCCTGCGGGAGATATCTGAAATAATCAAAATAAATTTTGAAGGTAAAAAGAAAACACTCCAAACATTAAGCATGCAGCTATTTGCAAGTGAAGAAAAGTGCCACACTCACACAGGTTCTGCAACAGGAGTGCTACTATCTGAACCCCAATTATCATCAGATGTTCTGGAAATATCCTTAACAGATGCAAACTGGCCATTTTTTCGATGCATCCTGAAATACAATCAATTGGACACCAAATAATTATCCATCGAAGCAGGCGAGTAGGTTCAGGAAATTCAACTTTCATTGTGTTCCAACATCAAATGTCTGGAAGGAAGCACAAATAAGACTAACAGCACCAAGGACAGAACTTAAATAGTTTGACTCAAGCCATTGTAGCCTCTCAAACTTACCATTGCAGCAACTCAATTAAAAAATAACCTAGTTTTAATATTTTTTCGCCTATTGTCAACCACAAAAACATTAAGTTTACATACTTCTTCTCCAAAGCAAAACTACACCAAACTCTATCTGGAAATTTTATTCAGCAAAACCTGTGATTCATGGCCAAGTAGCAGCTTTAAACAGCACAGTGAGGAAAGGTTCCACGTGGGCAATTAAAAGTCAAACAACGCATCAACTGCTCCACTTTATGAAACCATGATAATGGTTTCCCGAGTAGAATAGTATGTCAATATAGATTTAAACCAATACCCTCACTTCTCAATATGAGTTCGATGCAGAATGAGCACCTTGTAATGTTGGACAAGAGAAATATTTGTATATTCTCATTACACCTACAGCTGCAACCATACTCTTGCATACTAGTCAGAAATTAATCAAAAAATTGCTGAAAACATTTCTTTGAAGGCCACATACAACACCGGTATTTCTTTTATTACGTAACAGTAGACAAGAATCAGACTACATTTCAAGAATATCAACTTACCTCTGAGCAACTTCTTTTCGGCAAGTGTACCTAATTTTCTTTTCGAAGCATCTCTCTTTCCGCTTCTCACGGAACCTTTCTAGTGACGCAATTCTTCGAGCAATAGTAGGTGGACTCAAAATATCCTCAACAGCCTACATCCATTAAACACATGAGCATTACCACCTCATCCTACCAACTTTCAACTCCAATCTTAATTAAAAAGATCAAATATTTACGAAGCCATACCCCAAATCACATTGCCAAATACCTTATCACTCTGTTGATACAGAAATTCAGAACAGGGAATACTGCTTTGCGTCCCCCGACCTCCTAACAGCAACAACACTGCTTCCACCTATAGCATAAATATACTTGTTTGAACTAATCACAATTTGGCGCATCAACTACTAAACAAATTGTCAGTTTATTCATTGTTTTTTACCACACCGGGAAAATTTCACTTTTGGTCCCATTAGAGTTCGGCCAAAACACTTTTAGTCCTATAGGAATTTTTTTGACATTTTTAGTTCCATTGGAGTCAAAATGTGACACCTTTAGTCCTGTCCGTCTTTTTTTGGGCGAAATTTATCCTCGTGAGACACGTGATCTGTTAGATAACTGGCACGGGATTCAAATCAAACCCGTGTGGGGCGGTTAACAAATAGAGCGTGTGTCTCACAAGGGTAATTTCCGTCCCAAAAATAGATGGACGGGACTTAAAATGTCATATTTTGACTCCAACGGGATCAAAAGTGACAAAAACATTCCTAGGAGACTAAAAATGTTTTGGCCGAACTCCAATAAAACCAAAAGTGAAGTTTTCCCTTACCACACCAAACGTTCAATAAGCATTTCAATTCAAAATTTTCACATAATTCACTTCCAAAAAATCAACCAAACAACGGTACCAATAATCGTAACAGAAATACAAAAAATCAACAGACTGTAACAGAAAACTGCAGAAAGAAGGAATAATAACCTTTTCCGGCGTGACGGCGGGGAAGACATAGACTTCGCCTTCGAATGAAACGGAGAGCTCACTAGTCCTGGACGCCGGCAGCCGCAGCGAGGACTGGCTATTTAGAGGAATCGCCATAGGCACAGACATTTCCTCAGCACTGCTCATCGTGTCATCGCCGCCGCCGCTGATATCATCGGCGTCGAAACCTCCGCCATCCTCGTGCACTCGTATCGGCACAGTATCCATGACGCTTCACAGCACGCAACTGGCGAAAATTGAAGACGAATTCGGAACCCTAATCCTTTGAAAATTGGCGTGCGGATTTGTGATTATGTGAAATTTATTTCATGTTAATGGAAAATTTTGGTGATATAATTAGGGTGAAAATTTTGGTGATTAATTGTTTGAGCTCTGTGGAAATGGATATAGGGAAATGGTGGCGGGGGGGGTGCGGGAGATGAAATCAGGGCCGTTGATCTGCTTAGGAGATGGAAACGTGTGGCACGTGATGGTAGTTGAGGGAGTGGGGTCCACTGGGAGTGTGTACGTGGCATGTTTCGTTTTGCGTGTCATCTGCCTAACAAAAGCTGATTCGGGTGGGGGGTGATTCTATAGTGGATCGGGATTAATGTTTTGGTAGGACAAATGATGTACTAAATAACTCGGCACTCGATTCGGACTCGATCGCTCAAGGCTCGTTTGAGATTGGTTCGTTAATATATCAAATCAAATTTGAACAATTTTTTGTGTTTGATAAGTTTTGAAACTCAATTCGATTAGTGAAAAATAATAAGAGCATGTAAAAATAAAAATTTAAATTACTCGAGCTCGACTCGATTGAAGCTCGTTTAAGTTCGGCTCAATTAATAATCAAACAAGATCAAACATAATTTTTGAAGTTCGATTGTATTTCAGACAAATTTAAATAATATTTCGTTTGACTCGACTCGGGTCATTTAAACCCCAATGTATTGGGTAGAATACAGTATTGAAATCGTTTGTGTGTTGTTCACTATAATATTTTGGATCTAACAGTGTATGGTAAAGCGAGATTATTGATTCTGACTTAAAGCAACCCAAATTTGCTATTTCAAAAGGGTGACATCTTTTGTGCAGTTTGACATTTGTATGCTAAATATCGATGTGATTTATGTTTAATTTGTATTTTAAAAAATATTTTATATACTTCACGTGTATATGTAGAGTAAAACTCAAGATCTAAACTCATATTGCAATAAAATTCAAACTGAGTTATGACTAAAACGACAAGAATTAGGCACTTGCCACTTATTAGTCAGACATCAATATAATTCAATTAAATAATTATTGACTTTTGAAAATAGCTCTTGATGATGAGTGATTTACTAGAAATGAAAGTTAGTGATTTGAATATTGCCCGAGACAATTCTGAAAAGGTTTTTTTTATAAGAAAGAGGGTGTTAGTTATGGTGACCAAAATACATCGCTACTCAATGTTTGGGCTCTCGTATTCATCAGCGAATATATCAAACCAACTAAACAACCCGCGTAAGCATTGGCCCCGTCAGAGTAGCACCACCAAGGACAAGTATAATTCTAGAAGTCGGGCTGCTCCAATCAAGATTCGAACTCATGACCTTGGCAATACCAAACCACTTGGGAGTAAGCTTGGAACCACTTGATCATCACCCTCGATCTCGAGACTTTTATGACGCAATCTTGATAAAATTGTGACTAATTTGGTATTTCGATAAAAAGGTCGATTTACATGGCACATATAGTCAAGGTATTAAATTTTCGTTTTGATATAGATATTGGGTAGTAAATTTACGAAAATTTCGATGAAAATTTCAAGAATATTCGACCTTTCGGTTTCGATTTTAAAGAAATCATGGAATTTTATTAAAATATTTGAAAATTTACAATCAAACTTTTGATAACTTTAATTATCATACTTATGCATCTTTTATATTAATAATATTCTATATATATATATAATCAATCTTGTTAAATAGTATGATCAAACATGTTACAAAAAATATGAAATAAATATAATTTGAAAGTAAAATAATAATCAAATCTTATAAGAACTTAATTAACATATTGTGCCACAAGTTTAGTAAAAATTACGTGTGCGGTTGAGGTGAATGCTCGGTAGGCGTGGACAACTTGAAATATTATTTTTAAATAATAAAATTTTAAAATGTATAAAAAATTAATTATTTTTCAAAATTTCGAAATATTTTGGGTTTTGATCAAAATTTCGAAAAATTTCGGGTTTCGGGCTAAATTTCTATGGATATCTAACAAAAGTGTTTTAATATTATTTTTAAGTTTCGGCAAATTTCGAGTTCCGGCAAAAATTTTGAAAAATTTTGGATTTCGAAAGATATTTTGCAAAATTGAATCGAAAGTGAGATTTCACTTCGGGATATCCAGAAATCCAAAATTTCTGTGGAAATTTCGAGGTTATGACAGAAATTTAAGACCATGCATGTAGTCCACCAATGAGTAAAAATGGTAATGGGAAGATAAACATGTGAAATATACCTTTTTCTATTTATGGTCACGGAACTGTTTTTTGCCTCAAAACCAATATTCCGAATATTTTCGCCTGAAAAATTATTCAGTTGCCTCACGGTTCCTGGCCTTCAAAGATGCATTTTTAAGAATTTAGATATTCACTTGAACACAATAACAGCCACATGACAAATATCATCTGAAATCTGAATATTGATTTCAGAACAAAGTGCTATACATGTACATTTTCTAGGGTGCAATCTCTCTTTTTTCTTTTTATAATTTTAAAAGAGTTTAGTGCTGAAAGGTGAATTCAGAGGCGGGTGAGGTGCATTTTACCCTTATCATACACACACACACACACACACACACACGTGTGTGTGTGTATATTTATATCATGGATGATTGTTTAGGAACTACAGACATGGAGTATCCAAACTATCACAACTATATTCATATAATAGAACGGAGTCCAGTTTACATGAGTCTCGAGATATCCTAAAATTCACTCTATATCCGGCTGACAGTACAACTGAAAATATATGTACAATCACATATAAAAGAAGCTGAGAGATGTTGCAGGCTCATCAGTACCTATTTCAATCACAAATGAAGCTGGACAACGTTAGTCATTAACTGCCAACATTAGAAGAAGCAGTGACATTAGCAGCAGGAATCACAGTATCTTCACCATTGGCTTTGCGATTGAGCTGTGCAAGGATAACAGAGTAAATAGAAGAAAACCCAAAAGCCGAAATCTTAATAAGAGAAATTTTTAAAGTAATAAATTCACATACAACTTCATTTGGGTTCATAGCATGATGCTGCAATCCAACAACCGGAACTTTTGAAAGGTCTCTCAATACACCCTGTGACAATGGAAGTTTCGACAACGTATCAGAGTAGCAATAGCATAACTTCCTATCAATGAGAAAAAACAAAAAACGATGTTCCAATTTAAAGTCCTAATAATTTGCAATGTAAAAAGAGGAAATGAAAGGAAAAGGTTTAGATTTATTACTAATGAAATGTGTTATATGTGGTAAATAGCAGATTCCGGTTTTAGTGTAACTATAACTAAACTTTATGTTTTGCCTAAGAAAGAAAGCACAAACTTCGAACCACTTTTCTATTTGTATAGCAGAGGGCGAGGATTATAGGCTTATAGCTATAACACAATTTTTATTTGGAGATATAGACTTTATAATCCTAACGAGACCACATGAAAATGGTGTTCCCTTCTCTCGTATGAGCAAAATCCTTTTTCCAAAATTAAGTTGCACCAAATAGTATATTTAATTTAAGACTCGAAAGAAAGCAACTTAAACATATTGATAGATATGCAGCAGAAAGGTCAAGCAAGAACATTAACAAACCCATAGTGAGCTACAGTGTCTATACTATTTATTAATGTTGAGGGCCTTAGAATAATTGCTTTGGTTTTACCAAATGTATGTCGACTAAAATGAACTTTTAACAATTACAAGTACAATTTACAAGTACTAGGATATAAATTGCTTATCATCCAAAAAATTAAAAGATTTTCCCTCATTATTTCTTTTTTCTAATTTAATGTTTCTTTTCTCTCTTTTTTTTATAATTGCTTTAATGTTTCTTCTAATTTTATTAAGAATGAACAACTAATTTTAATTAGTAGACACTTCACTATATTTGAATGTGGATATATACATCTGGAAAATTAGTATGTAATATTTTCAATTGAACACGCAAGGAGTGTGCATTCATCGCTAGTATCTATAATTCATACGCACCTTATTGGCCCACTTGAGACCACATGCGTTGCACAGAGTCCTTGGCCCATCTGGTCCTCGTCGCATCATAGGAGTGGACTTTGAGCTAATCCCACAATGCCTACATCTGTTAAAAATCAAGCAAGTGAAGCATTAGTTTAAAATCAACAAAAAAGACAAACTAAAATTTCGATGTAATCCACTCCAGGGTAGCTGAGTTTTATCATTTAATTTCTATGTCAAACAATGAGCAGAAGCGAAAGAATCTGCTCTAGGTCACCAGATACAAACTAAAGGAACCAGAAAGAATTCAAAAAACTTGTAACTCACAAGGTTTCCTGTTCTTCTTGGCCAGGACTTCCATTACAATCCACCTCTGATGAACCCCGTTCGTCAGAGACTGACTTTGACGATGTAAACTGACCTTTCTTACGCTGCATTCTGGTAGATTGTACATGCATGAGGAGATAAAGATGAATATTCAAATGAACAAGTTGATAAGTTAGTGCAAAGCATGGATTTGTGCCGGCTGAGACAATTACAATAGAAGTTTGTCGAAATCCATTCCCCAAACAGACTCCTCATGCCATTGCCAGATATCAAGATTTGGATGATCTAAATGCCAAAATCACCACACCAGTAAAGATAAGTTTGTCGGTGTGAAATCTTATAAATTTAGTATTCCTGCTCCCAGAAAGTTACCAGAGATAAAAACCACATTTATCTATTGTTTGTTAGTACAAAATGCTTTTCTTTTGTTAGCCATGCAAATATAATCCAACTACATCCCACAGCACATAAGCACAAATATGTACACAACTCTTATCCTATTTATTTTAGCGCTTGGCCGGGCATCTTTTAGTATCCTTCGGAGATGTATCACTCTCACCATTAGTTGGAAAATGCACTTGTTCCTGATGTTGAACATTGAATGACAATTCAATGATGAATATTACATGCACAAGACAATTATCAAACACACCCCGCGTCTTCTTGAAACATTGATCACATTCATATGAATTTAACAAATGAAATTTGATCTCCCCAGAGACTAAAAAATGTTAACGAACGCAAGAAAAACTGCTGACGGACAAGCACAGCCAAAGATTCAAAACGCAAGTGTTGAAATCCACATCCAAATTGAGTTAATTGCACAAAGAGAAAACTATGTTTGTTAAGATCTGCTAACCTGTCAGCCTACTATAATAAAATTAAAGTATCTTTAGAACTTCTTGACATATATTTGCCAATACTTCTAACTTCAATCTTTTACTAGACATAAGTAATTTAAAGACATGTAAGTCAACTGACATCCCAGAAGTTCCAAACCATTATGTGAAAATAATAAGCTCAACAACATGAAGCCAAAACATATAATAAAGCACAATCCAAAGAAAACTCAATCAGGAAAATGTAGGAAAGATATAGGCAATAGGTGGGAAAATTGCACTTTTGATCCCGTAGGAGTCAGCTCAAAACACTTTTAGTCCCGTAGGACTTTTTTTGACACTTTTAGTCCCATAGGAGTGGAAAAGTGACACTTTTGGTCCCAAATCTCATTTTTGGTCCCGTAGGAGTGGCGAATGGATCTCACTTGCCATTAAAAAAAAAAGAAATTCAAAAATATTAATAAAATAATAAAAAACAAAAGAAAAAAGAAGATGAACAGTTCATCTTCTTCTTCGCCCCAAACCACTTCAAAACACTCGCCAGCGGTGGTGGGGGGTAGCATGGCGGCGGGCCGCAGGTGGGATAGTGTGGGGGAAGAAGATGAACAGTCGAAAACACTGTTCATTTTCTTCCTTTTTTCTTTTTTTTTTGTTTTTATTTTTATTTATTTCATTAATTTTGAATTCTTTTTTATTTTCTTTTTTTGATGAACAGTGAAAATCACGCGCCCGGGCGTGCGTGTGTTACACGCGGCACTTCTATGGGACCAAAAGTGAGATTTGGGGCCAAAAGTGTCACTTTTTAATCCTATGGGACTAAAAGTGTAAAAAAAAATCCTACGGGACTAAAAGTGTTTTGGGGCGACTCCTACGGAACCAAAAGTGAATTTTTCCTGGCAATAGGTATTCATCATGTAAGACAGCAGCAACTGGTGTAGGTGGAGCAATAAAAAATCATCTATCTATGTTGCACTTTTTCTATTTCTTTATACCTGAGAGCAACTTCTTTGCGCACCGCATAACGGACCTTTTTATCAAAACATCGTTCTTTCCTCTTTTCTCTAAACCGGTTTAAAGAAGCAACCCTTTGTGGTTGACTTGACCTGCCGGGATAATCGCCCAAATTCTATTGAAGTAAACGAAAACAAACTTTATGCCACATGTTAAGAGATTAAAGTTCTTGATGATTGAGCCAGTTTGTGCATACCCTATGGTTTTGCGGAGTCATCCCCGGAGTAGGAATAGCAGTGGGTACTTCATACCCACCCAATAGTAACAAAACTGCCTGAACCTGAAAAAAAAAAACCTCTTTGATTGCCTCTACAATCCTTGCAACAGACAATTACAGAAATAACATGACATTCGATGCACGAAAACACCCACACATACACAATCAAAATGACACAGTGGCATTTCAGCTTCTTAAACCAATCAATAACTGAGAAATCTCATGCTAGTCACTTGGCTACTGCACAAGTGATGTTGTGAATTGCAGATGAGAATATGTCAGATGTCATAAAGAGGAATGATGATAAGCGGTTCACAACGGGCAGTATCCAAGTGTGTAACATCTCATGAGCTCAATAACTTGAGAAGTGTTCCAAATTTCTATTATGGTACTAGAACTATAAGATTAATCTTTCAACATAAAATTAAGAAAACCTAAAGGAAACCGAATAACCACATCCATATATAAGTTGAATCAACAAATATACTGAAGTTCACCTCACAATAAAATTCACCAGCTAAGCTAAATTCCAAAGTTCCGAAACATAAAATGGCATTAATTGAAGACAAAAAACAAAGGCAACAATACACAATATCAATCCAACAACTAACCTAAATTCAAATGTAACCAATTCCTCATCAATTGACGACGAAACAAATCGAAGCAATAATAAAAAATAACAAATAAAAAAGAAAGGAAAAAAAAGATAACCTTCTCCGGCGAAACGGAGTCGAACACGTAAACTTCCCCCTGGAAAGACAGCGTAAGCTGATCGGCGCCGCCTTCCACAGTAGTAGCCATATCGGAGCCATAAGGCGGCGCGTGAGGGCCAACCGCCTCGACGATCGAGTGAGAGTTGTTTGGGGGTTCGTACCTCATCGGAGATGGACGGTTGTCCATGGAGCCTTCGCCATCGGACGGCTCAACTACGTCGTCCTCCTCCTCCTCTTCTTCGTCGGTGCGGCGGTGGTTCTGTACGCCAGAAATATCGTTCACGGCGGCGTGCGGCGGTCCGTACATCGCAGCTCGACGATTTGTGGAAAGCCTATTGCATATCTGAATTGTATTCCGTTGTACAACACCTTCAATTAAAAATACTAAATAATGCTATAATACATAATTACATAAATTTATCATGTTATAATTGAAATTACAAATAACTAATTCATTATAATTAAAAATTACATTGAAATAATTTTTTTGTCCTTCACTTAAATTATTAAAAAAAATTAGAATAATATTTTTATTACGACCGTATCCCCTCATATAATGTGTAAGCACCAAAAATTACCAAAACCCTCTAAAGGGGTTAATTGTAAGAATTTTTTTAATATACAGGGATTCATTGTAAGAAGTGCATATAATTTTAAAAATAAGAAGGGAGCTTGGTGTAATTTTTCCTAAATAACGTTTGGATTGGAGCATTTTTGAAAGTTCACATGATATTGTCATCAAAATACTGATATCAGGGGTAAATATAATTTTCAATTATAGTGGTTAGGTATTTGTAACTTCAATTATAATATGGTAAATTTGTGTAATTATCTATTATAGCAGTGAGTGTTTGAGTAATTTTCCTTAAATATTAAATTGGGTATTGATATTTGCCGATGATAAATTTGATAATGTCACTCCAAACTCATTTTCGTGTTGATAAGTAGGCCAAAATGTTCTTATAATATTAGAACATAATTTGCATCAATGATCAATGTAAAACAAAATACACCCCAATGTATTATTCTTCATTTTTAACTTTACAATTTCAAATTTTACTATGTCGGCACTTTCATTCTTTCTTTCCTGTTACATTCTTTTTTTTTCATTCATGAAAAGGCGGGGGTTACCCAAACAGAGTTCTTAGCCCGACAAACCCGGGTTAGTAGTCAAAATATGGGGCCAAGTTCGACCAATGTTATCATCATCAAGAATATGAAGGATACGCTCAACAAGCGTATTAAAGTAAGAAAGTGGGATATGTAATCCTAACTTGGCTAACATGTTTGCCGCTCGATTGGCTTCTCGCCAAATGCAGGTGATAGAAACCTCTCAGTCCCTATTCCAGACAACACGTATTTTTTGGATTAGCTCATAGTAGTGATGAGCTGCAGAGGCATCCATAATGTTTTGAATAGCAGTCCAGCAGTTAGATTCAAGTGTGATTTTTCAAGCTCCGGTATTCCACGCCATCTCTAGTCCCTCTAGGATGGCTCGCATTTCGGCCTCTTCAGAACAGTGTGCTTCGATTTGTCCAGCAAAGCCATTCATCCAATCTCCATTTTCGTTTCTTAGAGTACCCCCAATTCATGCCCTCTTTTCAGAGTGCTCGTTTGTCTGTGTCACTGCTGCATCCACGTTTACCTTGCAGTATCCGGGAGTTGGCTTGGTCCAACCCGTTTGTAATTGGAGAGTCATTACATCCGGGTCAAACCCGGTCGATTGTACAGTTCCGTCAATTCGTGAGCGTAACATATCTAGGACCATTGTAGGTGCCTCCTGTCTTCCACCATGGATAATCTCGTTCCTGACCTACCAAATGAAGGAAACAATTTCAGTAAAAGCCAGAGACCAATTATCACACCATTCAAACCTATTGGCTGCGTGAGATAGATTCCAATCCACCCAGCTTTTACTTGATCCAGCAAAGAATCTCGAATGAAAGTTCGGGTGCACGGTTTGCTCCCAAACTGTTCGTGCCCATGCACAGTCACGAAGTGCATGTAAGTTGGTGTCCTCCGACCTGCAACAAATATCACAAGTATCAATAAGTGTTATTTTTCGAGCTTTCAGTGTGGATTTTGTAAGCACACGATCATGTCTGATTAACCAGAGAAAGAAACGACGACGATAAACTCCCTTTGTTTTCCAAATTCGGGACCATTTCTTTGATTCGGCTGTGTAAACATTTGACGCTTCCATGAATCCTGTTACATTCTTTTGACCTACTTTTACTTAATATTATACTTATCTAGTTAATTAAAGAATATATTTATATATATACATATATATATATATATAGGAAGAAACCAAAGTTATATTATAACAGAATATAGCAATCATTATGTAGAGTTAATATCTTAAAATAAAATAATATATATATATATATATAATGAGAAATAAAGCAAAAGACTAATATTTATTTATCCTTGCAGATCACTTTAGGGGTGGGCACCGAGCCGAGCCAGCTGAATTAGAGATTCAACTTTTTAATGGGTCGCACTCGAGCCAAAATATATATGTTCATAGGCTTGCGAGCTAGTAAATAAATAATAAAAAAATTAATTAATTATTACATGTTTAATAAATAACTTTTATTATTTATTTATTGGTTTACGAGCCTGCTCGCAGGTATATCTGGGCTAGAGTTTGGCATGTTAGAAAGCTCAAGCTCTAATCGTGCCGGTTCCGCATTGTGCCCCCTCTTAAAATGAGGGGTGTACATAAATCCGAACAAACCGCCCAAACTGCTCAAATGCCGATCCGTCCGAAAATCGTCGGTTTAGAAATATTAAACAATAGTGGTGGATTGAAATATCGCAACATTTCACTTTTAGGTCGGGTAATGGGTTTAATAATTGTAACCCGCCTAACCCGACCGCTAATTATATATGTCACAAGTATATGTATATATAGTTGAAGCTTAGCACCAAATTTTGAAACTCTATATGCATATATACTCTCTAATAAGAGTTGTTTTATATATATTTATATAACATACTTTATTTTTTATTTGAGAACATAAATTATCTCGTTTGAACACTTGTTTTGCTTGATTTGATCGAAGTTTTATATGATTATGCATATTTGATGATAAATTTATAAAATAGTTTAGTTTTATTAATATTTTAGAGTTTTTAGTCATTACAAGTCATGATAATATGATTTTATATAATAACACAACTTATTTTTGTATTTCTCACCAACTCAATTTTTTTTTTAGTTAAATGCACAATAAGTATGATTTTTAGTTTCTTACTTATTAGTTGTAACTAAAAGGAAGTTGTACAGAACTATATAATTCCATAACCTACCAACACACCCGCTAAATTCATCGAACTCGATTTATCCGAACCTCTTAGTTTAAAAAGATATTATGCGATTTCAGTTTGATATTTTGTCAACTCGCACATACTGGGTCGGATTGAATTCTTTTTGTAAAACTGCCCGAACTTGACCGCGTACACCCCTACTTAAAATACTTTGGTTGTCAACTTTCATTATAATGTAACTTCAGTTACTAATCATGTGTAATTAACATCTTTATAATACTATGTAAAATAGGTCACAAAAATATTGAAGAATAAAAAAAAAAATGAAGCTTACCTAATAAAATATGAGATTATCGAGCTAAAAGAGAAGAATAGTATATGGGGGTTCTATTTTCTTTTATATTTAATGCAAATTGTGTTTTAAAAATTATAAAAACATTTTGGTCCAATGCTAAATATAAAAAGGAGATTGGGGAGTGCAAATAGCAATTCCCTATTAAAGTATACCAAACGATTGTATATTTTTAAATATATTAAATTAACTTTTTTAATTTGACAAAAACTACAATAAAAATATGTATTATAATTTACTTCTTATTGTTTTTATTAAGTTGGAGGAATAGATTTCAAATCTTAATCAAGTGAAACTTTTTGTACTTATTTGTATAACTTTTTTTTCTGATTGGTGGTTCAAGTTAAGTTGCTATATTATTACTTTTTATTATATATCGAGTAATGACTAGAAGATACATTTTATATTTAAGATTATGATCAAAACATATAAATGTATGTATATTTTATTTTAATGGTGTTATCAAATTGTTATCCTTACAAATAATAACCGGAAGATATAACTACATATAGTATTTATTTATTTGTAATTGATTGAGGTAGAAAATAAGAGAATTTGAGGGAAAATATGGAAAATGAGATAGCAAACACGAATTCTATTTTGAGAAAAGGAAAATACCACTCTAAATATTGAAACCGAACATAGCACTAATCTATTAACTCTCGTCTAAAATAATACGTGTTGCTAATCCAAAAATGGACATCCTTTATTGTACGGAGACAACTCTTCAATAGAATTTCATAGTCAAATATGACAAATACAAAATGTATAGATACAGAATATTCGTACACTAAAATTCTCTCTTCACATTTTTTTTTAATAAGAAGTTAGGGTAAAACCGGCTTCGATCACCTACGACGAGCAAGGACATGCCTCCGGTACTAAGATTTGCTACAGAGGTATTTGCTCACCAATACTGCCCTCAGTGGACAGAGAATCAAATTCACAATCTTCTAACAGAAAGTGACTCGTTCCTTGCCAACTTAGACAACATATCAATCGTCATTTTATATCCTGCTCTTGCATTTATATGTGCCATAAAAAGTGTTACACACGATTTGACTTGGTTTCAAAACCGAATATTTTAACGGCAAAAATAACTTCCATGCAAAAAGTGTGAGAACACCAGAACATGGATATCTATTTAAGAAGAGAACCAAAAGCAGAAAAGTTTACAGATATATTATCTCTTGAGAAAAGAAAAATGGAACCTGAAAAATACCATATAATGATGTTCCCATGGCTGGCATTTGGTCACATGATATCGTTCCTCAACTTATCGAAAAAATTAGCAGAAAAAGGGATTTCGATTTCATACATTTCCACCCCGAAAAACCTGCAGAGATTAGATCCCATTCCGTCAAATCTAGAGGCGAAAATACGGTTTCTGGAGATCCCAATCCCACGAGTCGAGGGCTTACCAGAGAACTGTGAGGCCACTGTTGATCTTCAGCAAGAGGAAATACAATACTTGAAGAAAGCATACGATGAATTAGCCGTGCCATTCCAGAATCTTTTAGAAAAAGTTAGGCCGGAATTGATACTTGTCGACTTTGCTCCGTATTGGGTCCCAGAAATTGCTGCTAAATTTGGAATCCAAATTGCCTTCTTCAGTGTATATACAGCTGCTACGTTGGCTTACATGGGCCCAACAGATGAGCTTAGGTCTGGAAAACGTCGTTCAAACCCGGAACAATACACAAAGCCACCAGGGTGGGTCCCGTTCCCTTCGCTTGTAGCTTACGACCCGTATTATGCACCGAAAATGATGCTTATGCATTCTCCTGACGCGTCGGGTGTTTCTTCTGGCCAACGGGTGGCCAAAATCTTGGAAAATTGCAGCTTTGTTGTGGTGAAAACTTCTGAAGAATTTGAAGGCGAATATATAAACCTTGTGCGAGAGCTACTCAAAAAGCCCGTCTTACCAATCGGGTTACTATCTCCACCCCATGAAGAGAAAATCACCAATACAGAAATGAATTCGAATACTTTCCAATGGTTAGACAAACAAGGGCCAAAATCGGTCGTACTTGTCGGATTCGGTAGCGAGTACCAAATGACCGTCGAGGAAATACATGAACTGGCTTTTTCCCTCGAGCTTTCGAGGCTACCCTTTTTGTGGATTTTAAGGAAGCCACAAAAAGTGGATAGCTCGGACTTATTACCTCTTGGTTTTTCCGAGCGTACCTTAAGCCAGGGTCTTGTTCTTCTCGGTTGGGCCCCACAATTGGAAATTCTTGCTCACCGGGCAATTGGAGGATGTCTTTTCCACTCGGGCTGGGGTACAATAGTCGAGTCCCTTCATTTCGGGCACCCACTAATTCTTCTTCCAATGGTAGCTGATCAAGGACTCAACGCTAAGCTGTTAGTGGAGAAAGAAGTGGGCTATGAGGTCCCAAGGAATGAAGATGGCTCGTTTACTCGAGAAATGGTTGCTGAATCCATAAGACGAGTTGTGGTAGCACCGGAAGGCCAGAAGTTACGATCGAAAGCTGCACAAATGAGAAGTGTTTTTGACAATCAGGAGAGTCAAAGCAATTACATAAACAAGTTTATTGAGCATCTGGAGAAATATAATGATTTAAAGGGGTAAAAGCATATGTAAGAAAAAACTTTAACAGTGAAATAAATGTTTGATATGTAATTTCAGGCATACAATGAATTAAAGAATAATTTCTGATTCAAACATAATATACCGGTACGATATATTAACATCACATGAAATTAGTCTTTTGGAAACATCATAACCAAATGTGCTTTTCAGAAAAAGGCGTATTTTATCGCATGGAAATACATAAATCAAAAACATATTTATTCCCATACCTATAACATCGACATTTTTACCAAATATAAACAATTTTCATTTTTAACACCCAAACAGAGTGAAAATAATATTTTCACCCATGAAATGATAGAAATTAATATATTTTGTAATGGTCTTTGGAAACATAAGTGACTCCCACTAAATCTTTCAGCTCTTCAAAAGTCAATATTTAAAAGAAATGATAAATAGTTTCAGCAAAAGAACACAGATAAGAAACAGAGAAATATCATATCATGGGATAATGGCAGTTGCAAGATTTTTCTTTAAAGCAAAATGCAAACCTGATTTTCACTCAAATTTTAGGTAGGCCTGCTGAATCCCACCTGAAGCTACCTGAAATTCACTTTCATTTACAAATTTTTGATACATCATCAGTTGAAACAGAGACGATATATATAACGAGATTTTTCATATATCTACAAATATTACAATCATACTAGGATTCCATAATATCAGTTAGCTCAAAGCAAACTGGGATTAAACAGAAAATATCACTCGAAACTCAGCAAACAATTTGACAAAAACAAGAGGGACAAAACGGAAACCTGAGTACATATTAGACCTCATAACCGGGGTTTACTTTCTGTTGAACATTTCCATAACTCTCTAACTCGTCTATATCGTCTGGGCTGCCCAAAAACAACGGAAGTCTTTGGTGTAGCTTTACGGGCTGGAGAGATAATATTCTAACTTTACCATCAGAACCTTTGCCTCCTGCTTGCTCTGCTAGGAAACTGAGTGGATTGGCTTCATAGACGAGTCGAAGATGATCCCTTGGATTCATTGCAAGTCCACCATACAAGAGTGTTCGATGGAAATCAGCAACAAGAGAACATATATATCTGGCTGAATACTTCTTAGGATATTTGCCTTTGCCTTGCCTTACAGTATCGATATATTTCCGTAAACCTTCAGGCCAGTCAAAATACCGAGTATCGTTGACAGAATATATTTGTCCTGAAATAAGAAAGCAACAGCATGCATTATAACAATTAATAATGACATCCCGTTATTAAAGGGGAAATTACAAAAAACCTCACCCTGAGCTTTGGTCTAAATGAGGTTTCCAAATTTACATCTACCTCCTCTGACTCTAACGGTCGTTAAGAAACCGTAATGTTTTTATGAAATGACATTTGGCCCTTCATCAGAAATTACACATACCTCCCTTGAGGTTTGTTCAAATTACAGGTGGATCATGGATGTAATTTTGGAAGGTTAGAGAAAGGGGGGGAGGGGGGGGGGGTCTACTTGTATTTATACCGAACCTTAGGGGAGGTTTATGTAATGATCTCATTATCATATTGATAGCAATTTGCGCCCCTTTTCTTTTAGGGGTAATCACATCCACACCCTGCATTTATTGGGTAGTTATGAATCGCTGAAGTTTTGCAAATTACCAAAAACACCCCCTATCAATCCTGACAACTCAAAAAACAGGGGTGAAATTTTTTAAAATGTTTTTACTGGCCGAGGGTGAAATTGTAATTTGATTTTATTAACAGGGGAAGTTATGGTAATCCATAACTTTTCAAACATCATGGTGTTTTTCGTAATTAGTGTCTCACGCAGGGGGTGTATGTAATTTACCCTTTCTTTTAATGCGCATTCATTTTGGAATGAAAAGTTTCATCGTATAAATATATAAAATATATAACCTCGAGGAGGGATTTTAATGTTCGGGTGTGTCAGAATGAACTCTCCCGTTGAATGATCCAGGGTGAACGCATGTGTTCCCAACCCAAAGCTGGTACAAAGAATTGTAGCTGATGAATAAAGGACATAGCCAGAAGCAATAAGTTTAGTTCCACTCTGAAGGGAGTTAAGCTGTGCCTTCTCCTCTACTTGAAGATGATCGAGTTCCACAAGACGGTGATAAATTCCGAATATTGTTCCAGTAGGGATAGAGGCATCAATATTACGGGAACCATCTAGAGGATCTAACACAACTACAAAAGGGCCATCATCAGCTAGCCAAACCGGCGCATCATCTTCTTCCGAGGCCATTACTGCAACTTTTCCTGAATTCTTCAAAGACGACAATATAATCTCGTTCTGCAACACGAAATATATTTTAATTTAATCAGAAAAAAATGCATGTTTCTCCACAATAGCTACCATATCCCAGCTCACATAGAGTTATGACGTAGAAGGAACACTCAGGTAAAACTGAACAAGAAAAAGCATTAGGCGTTTAAGTGGCTTAATTTGTAACTAGTGCCCTTGGTTCATAGAACTTCATATACCACCAATAACTTAATTAGTCAATAAAATTAAAAAATTCCTATTATTTAGTGCTAAGCATTACGATGTCCGACCTATGTCCCTTTAATTTGTGATAACTTTGTTCAAGGTTTCAATCCAGGCAATAATGAAACACAGAGCAATCAACATCATGGTTCGCATAAACGGTTGCATTGATCGTTGCGGCGTCCACCATTCTAGTTCCATTGCAACATTGTATAAGGGTGGCAACCGTTACGCAACTTTATGTCCTAAATTGCTCCAAGAAAAATTGAAAATTCTAGAAAAACTATAATAGATAAATATTGCAAACATGTCCAAATTGATAATTAGCATGATGGTAAACACCAAAACCTAATACAACAGAGTACCTCATTGGTACTATAACTCTACAATAGTATCATATAATTTTTGCAATTCGTATAACTAACGAATTGCATTTATACTTAAAAAATATTTCCATTAGATTTTATAAATGTCACCTTAATAATCTAACACTATGAAATAGATTTAGTTTCTACTTAATCAAACTAAGTCTCTACTCAACATGATCAACAACTCGAAACCGCATAAATCACATAAATATTCTATAGTGAAGCTTCAAAACATCAAAAAATCCATTTGGGCCGATTGAATCTCAGCTCTACTTTCATCTAAGGACCCAAAATATTAGTGGTCTTACGTTCTACTTTCATAGTAGTTATTAGTTGATTGTAACAGTTGTTGGTCGACTCGATTGTAATCTGTTAGATTTGATATTCATAACATGTATCTCGTAACCGATTTTCTTGGAAAAAAACAACCATTTGCAGTCATTTCAACACAAAAATCAATATATCACCAAATTCAACAATCAAAATTAGCATAATTAAAACTCACAGCCACAATGTCAAGTGGCTTAGGCTTATCTCTCTCATCACTTCCAACATCAGCATTGTAATCCTTAGCAAGAGTGGAGTTAAAAGGTGAAGCCACAAGAGCTGCAATCCTTTTACAAGCATACTCTAAGTGACTATACAACACCACCAATTCGTCGCCGACGTTTTCGCCGTTTTTCCCCATATACTCCCTCAGTGTCTGCAACCCATCGCCGCCCTCACCGCCGGAGCCACCGCTACTACCGGAGGCACGGATTTTGAAGCCTAATCCACCAAAAAATGCCATTTTTTTTGTGGGCTTAGCGTGAAAGTTGTGGAAATTGGGAAGTTTTGGCAGGAGAAGGGGATGTATTGGAGGGTAATTCGAGATGGGATTCAAGAGTGGAAATGAGTGCATATCTTGTTAGTGGAGAGGAGAAGGAGTGAGTGTAAAGGGAGACATTTGAAATGGGGTTAGGGTTTTCTCTTGATTGGAATTGCAATCCAAGAATTGAAGGGTAGACTAAATTTTGGTTGGTCAGTTTTTTTTTTCTTTAATCTTTAGTTGAAATATTGGTTGCAAAATCTTTGAGCTTCCTTGGTAGAACCGACAAATCAGCTTATTTGATACTCGACTTGAGATTATTCGATAATAGCTCGTTTGAGCTCGGTTTGTCAAACCAAGTTTGAACAATCTTTTAAGTATTCGATGAGTTTGAAACTCGGCCCGAACTCGATTCGACGAGTGAAAACTAATAAAATATGTACAAAATAATCAAGTTACTCGAGGTCGATTCGTGTTCAGTTCGATTAAGATCGATTGAGCCCGACTCAATTAACAATCAAATCAAGTTCAAACACAAATCTTCAAATTCAATAATAATTCATACAAATTTGGACAACAACCTATTCGACTCCACTCAACTCTTATGGTATGATTCAACATTGGATTACATACAATACAATGTATTTGATTTACTTTTCATCACTGGATCAAAAGTGGCAAAGTACTTTTCACTGCCCGACTTCTATAATTCAATAATAATGGATAAATTGAAATTGTTATACCATGCTCATTATAAAATTATCCCTTTTCAGGTGTCTGCGTGTCAATTTTTCTTTTTATTTCACTTTTAAAAAATGAAAATATTATGTCACCTGCTATTTAAACAGTTATACATTTTCTACCAAATAAAAATAAAAATTATACATTCAATTATCCACATTAACAATTTGCAATAATATATTGCCTACGCTATGAGGAGTGAGCAAAATGTGAAGGGTATTGAGTGCATAATAATTCTGCTGGTAACGGGACTTGAAATCACGAGAACTTCTAAGAATGAACCCAGATTACCACAAGTACATTAAATTACAAAGAGCATTTAAAATTTGACAGAAAATTTAGACTATTCACAAACACAACCACTATGAGAAACTTGAACACTGCAGTCAATGATAATACAGAGACCATTTTAGCAATCAATTCCCCATCTCATCCTTTTAACTCCTTTTATTTAACAAGGGATCAGAAATGACTTGGGGCTCGAAATCTGGCTTCACGTAGCTAGCAAGCAAATCTGCATACATATCATATCGAGCAGTCATACGAAATCCCCACTTGTCTTTTATTTGCCTGCAGAGGTTGAGATCCATGTCTGATATCATCAACCCGTCCTTGTGACGGGATAGAGATGGCGTACATGAGGCGTCGGGTGCTGATATATGGCTTGAACCGTAAAAATGCCCGAAATCTGCATGTTGTGGCTTTCCATCTCCTGAAGTGAATGGATTTGGGAAGTGCTCGGTCCCAACACGGTTTATTGAACAAACGAAGTAACTATTCGCTATTGCTGCATTACGGGCCTGCAAAATTATTTGTAACTACGTTAATTTGATAATGTTAAATGATTTTGAAATATTTTAGCATTTTTGCATGCAAAACTCCAGAACAAGGGGAAAACACGACCGTTCTAATGCAACAGGCAATTTTTGCAGGATCGTGTTAATAAAAGAACTTAGATGGTTTGCATATTTGTTTTGTTTTCTTCCAGTAACGCGATAAAATGCATCATTACATCAGACTATTGAAAAACACAAATTAATCACCAATCAACATTTTAGGATTACCAACTACTATCAATCAAATACATAACAATACTTCTGGTTAGGAGTGGGCATAGAGTTGAGCTGACTATTGAGCCTCGCGAGCCGACTCGACTAGAGCTCGATTACAGCTTGAGTTTTTGTAAGTTTGAGCGAACTCGAGCTCTTTTACTTTGGCTCGTTGAGCATGTGCTCGAGCCGAGCAATTTGGTCAAGCTCGACTCATGTGCACCCCTACTTTTGGTAAGACTCGAACAAAGACTATAAAACAAAAACCGTATAGTCTTGGGCATCAGTCTTGCCTAGGCTGCCACTTCAGTTACCACTTGAGTTAGACCTCATTGGCAGAATTTTTGCATTGAAGTGCACAGCTAGAAGTAAGCTCTTCTTCTGGCAAACAATACATATGCCTTAAAAATGGCAATATAAATGAGTATATTTAACTGAAGGAGATAAAGAATGCGAGAAGACAAACATCAATAACGATACCTCAATGGGCCACATTGGTTCGCTAAGTTCACCAACAGTGGCTGAAGGGTTGAAAACAATCTCGGCCCCATTTAAGCCAAAAGCTAACCAGTTCAGAGGATGATGTCTTCCGTAACATATATTAACCGCAATCTTTCCATAAGCTGTCTCAAATACAGGATGCCCGGTATTCCCTTCCATATAGTATGTACTCTCATTGAAGTCCCCAACTCTAGGTATATGATTCTGCAAATGCCATTAAAATTATGTTTAGACGCATTACACACTCAAATGTAAAGAGCGCCTAAACCTACAGGAAAGTCCATGCCACCCACTTAGGTAGCCCAAAAGGGTCTTGAGCCATTGGATGTTGAAATGATATCGTAATGCATTATCCAACGGTTAACAACCTCAGTTGGGCACTAGCCAAGTGGGCGGCACGAAATGTGGCCAAAACCAAA
The DNA here is from genome assembly GCA_019426215.1 of Buddleja alternifolia. Classification (NCBI taxonomy): domain Eukaryota; kingdom Viridiplantae; phylum Streptophyta; class Magnoliopsida; order Lamiales; family Scrophulariaceae; genus Buddleja; species Buddleja alternifolia. The sequence continues at coordinate 29,112,776 of CM033408.1, read as the reverse complement.
TTGATACTCTTGTTACCTTCCTGTGTTTTCCAATTATGTTGCCATGGTTTCCAATTATTATAGCAGTGTTCCAGATAGTCTCCCCGTGTTTCATATCCCTTTCAAGAATAGGACTTATAATAACCATGTTGTATTTCCGAGCAAAGCCCCGAAGAAACTGAGTTGATTCTCCATCAATTGGCTCTGCAAATTCACACCATTTCTTTTCACGCGTGCAAAATGCAAATGGCATCATCCATGCCTCCTGCATATGAACACCACTTCATCAATAATTTATAGGATAATTACAGATTCCTTAAGGTTCAGCTTTCTGAAATTATATCCGCTTCCACTCATACTAATGGAAGTTAGATAATACCCTCGTGTCTTCATGAAATGACTACTTTGCGCTTTCCTTAAAAATCACAAAGACCTCGCCTGAGATTTGGCCAAATTACAAAAACCTCCCATGTAAGTCATCAAATTACAATTACCTCTCATGAGGTTCTCTATTTATCAATTACACCCCCTACTCTTTAATAAATCTCTTACAGCAACTGTATATTCTGAAGAGGCAGTAACTGTCAAGGAAGAAAATTACCTGTAAACATAATATATTGACTCCTGAAATTCCTGCAGCTTCGATAATGGGTGTCAATTTCTGAAATACGGCACTTTTCTGTTGCGAAAATGGTGCTGTTGTTGGAATAGCGATCAAATTCTGGATGAGACCCACCCTCACAATGCGGGGTTCTCTCAGCGACTCCTTGTCAGCATGAAATGAAAATGCCTACAAGTGGGTAATGCAGGGAACGAAATTTTAACAATCCGTACAGCAGAAGTAAGGACACAAATCAACCGAAATATAAGTTTCGATCACATTCAACAATGTAAAAAAAGTGACTCTCATCCTGCTAGAGCCTCACTAGGACTCATGTAGAGAACAGATAAACAAGTTATAAGCATCCATCTTTTATGCCAGAAATCTAGTAATTTAAGAAATATTAGGAAAAGTAACCATTTGATATAGCACCTAAAAGTAAGTTCATTTTTTGTGAATTAAGCATCCGTAATATCTCTTTACTTTTGTTTCCTCCAAAGAAAGGAAACAATACCCCGTTATGCTTGGGATATGTAACCCGCATTTTTTGCATACGTGTTTAATAAAGGGATTTAAGCTTGCATTATAAACATTAATTAAAGAAACCAATTAAATAGAAATCATATATACACCAGGCATACTATCAACAACAATCCTAAAACCCAAGGTACTCAATCGAATGCACAAACAATCATGAACTAATCAACTCTCCCCTAAAATTACGTCTTAAATTTAGATGTTTTTGAAATAACTTCAGAAAAAACTGCAAAATAAATTTACCTGAAGATCAAAATCATGTTTGGAAGAAAGGGATTTTGCTGGATCGGCAACAGTAATACTATCAAGTGCTCTTCCACAGTTTAGCCCAATAAGCAATCGGCTAACTTCCTGCTATCAAAATTCACATACTCTTAAACTAGACCACAATATATATATAGGAAAATGTTATATACCACCTTTTCTATACCACCAATTTTTTACGGCTCCTTGATATAAAAAGTATGAATGTGTTAAATATATTAAAATCAATTAATTGCAAGTGATTTCTTACCAAAATTAGTGGAAGTGAAAAAATCGGTGGTATATAGCATTCCTGGTATATGTATATGTATATATATATATATAACACAAAAATCACAGAAATCATTATATATCCAAACCTAACAAATCTAAAATTCATTAACAGTAAAGAACAATCAAATTGAGAGATAGTGATAAGTAGACCTGGAAAATTTGGGGGCTGAGAGAGGATTGGAGGAGTTGGTGAAGAGAATCGAATCCACAAATCGAACCGTCTTTTAGGGTTTCTGATTTATCATTTTCTGCTGCAATTTCATCTTCGTTTCTCTCCATTTTCTTCAATTACTACTACTTCTGAATCGAATAATGATTTATGTAAATTATTGGGATGTGGAAATTGAGAAATTTAAACAATTTATTTTAATCAACAAGCTTGCGATTGTCACCAAATCCACCTAAAAATTCCTCAAACAAATGAATTTTATCACTTAATCACGTCACATGCAGGATGCATCCAATAGTGACTAAATTATTTATGATGGATTGGTTTGCCAGTTTTCTTATGATTGTTTATTTGAAAATTCTTTTTGAATTTGGCCCACCCCAACTAGCATGGAAAGTTCTAGTCCGTTTTCACTTGAAGCTCAAATGTATTTCACAAAAAACCAAAAGCGTGAATTACATTTATCATATTAATAAAACATATTTGGGTGTGGTCGAACGAGGGACGAAATTTTCCAACAAGTATTATTAGTTTTATTGGGAAAATATTTGTTGTTGAGTAACAATTGATATTAATAACAAATAAGTTGTCAATAGCCCAAGGCCTCACAAGTAGTATTAACAAAGTTGATATTCCAAGATATTAGAAGTTTAGAATTTTACTTTCATCAAAGGCAAAGGCATGTGGACTTTTTTTCTTATTTTTATAGTAATTATTAGATAATTGTAATAATTTAATTAATTGTAATTTGTCACAATTTGATATTTATAATATGTATTATGTGAACAAAAAAAAAGTCGATTTGAAGCTTGCAAATTTAGCTTGAAATTTTTAAAGTTGAGTTAAATATTAAAATTTGAATTCAGATTTAAATCGAGCGTGAAGAGAGACAAATTCGCCTGAACTTAGATAAATAAATAATATGGTATTAACTATATTTGATCATGATAAAAATAAATTAATAACATGTAAAATTATAAACATATAGCCATAATTAATAAATGAAAATTCTTATGAAGGATTTTAAATTACAATTTTTATGTCAATCATATTTTAATACAAGTATTCCCCAATTACAAAAACAATACGAGTATTTTAATGTTTTGACTATTTGAATTGAAGTAATGCTCAACGAATTTTCGTCTATATATAACATGATATAATGATTTTGTAGTGTTTCAAAATTGTTAATATTTTCATTGTAGTATTTCATAGTGTTCCCCAATTACAAAAACAATATAAATATTTTAATGTTTTGACTATTTGAAGTAAAGCTCAACGAGTTTTCGTCTATATATAACATGATATAATGATTCTGTAGTGTTTCAAAATTGTTATTTTTTTCATGGTAGTATTTCATTAACCGTGCTAAAGGGTAAAGTTAAAATTGAAAAAGAAAATTTAAATTCAGTTCGAGCTTGACTTGAAACTCATATGTATTTTAAAGTCAAGACCGAACCTCGATTATAAAAACTTGATTAGTATCAAGCCCGTCGTGTTCAACTTGCTCAATTTGATTGAGCGCCCTAATCACAAATTATTATTAACCAGCACTAACGGTAAACCTTCACAATAAATTTTTTTAGTACCTTCAGAACAGAATAAAAAAAAAACATAACAAACAATAGAAATTTACATTAAATACGTCCAAAACACAAATCATATTTGTCATGTGATTACCCAAGATTTATTGGCCTAATGGTATACATCTCCAACTTTATGTGAAAGGTCATGAGTTCGAATCCAGACTGCCACAAATAGTAACTCTCCCCTCCTTTATAGAGCTAAATAGAACATTTATGACTCAGAATTATAACTATTAATTCGAGTTTATCGAGTTAGATTTGTAAGATATCCCCCTTCCTCTTGAATTAAAAAAAAATAATTCAAGAAAAAATATTTGTTATGTGATTGGAGGAATCATTATCAATCTACAAATATAACAACAATTATCATTTGATTGGTTAGATTTGATAATTCAGTCTCAAGACATCATCCTTCTAATTATCGGAATGATTTTAAATTTTAATATAAGCTAAATTATTTATCAAAACAATTTATGCAGATCATATGTCTTTTTTAATCCGATGTATCTAATCAGAACTCTTAATTCACTATAAATTCTAAGTAAAACTCCATTTCACACCCATATTGAAGCTTTATTCTAATTAGATGAAATGACTTTTAAATTTGAAATATATTACAACGACAGTGATATTACTAATATTAAATCTTTACTTCAAGTGAACCACCTACCTTTGATCATTGAGGCATTCCATCTCCAGAAGAATTTCAAATAATAAAAGTTCCAGTACATGTATAGTTGTGATTATAGCAACAATTTGAGTTTCGAAACTCCCCGAGAATCACTCTCTCCAATGAGAGTAAGGAATTCAAAATAGAAATGGCTGCAGAAATTATAGGTCCTCCGTTTCTGATGAACTTGATTTCTGCGAAAAATTACGCCATCTTTGTTTGTTCTTTTCCAAATTTGACCGATTCTGAGAAAATTTTGAGAGCCCTTCTCTAAAAGCTCCCAGATCGACACCGTCGGGGACCAAGATGCTCGTAACACCCATTTTAGATACCTATAAATGATCAAAATTACAAAATGGTGATAACAGATCTATAGTATGTACATGCTTCAAAATGGCATGGACATGTAACAAGAAACAATAGAGAATCTTACTGCTTCTATGTTGCGATCCTCATCGTCGAAAAAGAGCATTTCATTGTACGGAACTCCAGTCTTCCGGTTAATTTTCTGAAAATGATCGGTTTTGTGGGTCCAACTGGAAAATATCTCCTGAAATAGGGGTGATATACGACAGTAAAAATAGGGATAATTACATCCACACACCCTAACTTATTAGGTAATTATGAGGAATCCATGAAGTTTGCAAATTACCAAGACCCCTGTTAACTCCTGACAACTCAACAGGGAGAAAATTGTGATTTGCTATTTATTGTCGGGGGCAAAATTGTAATATACTTTTACTGACATTGGAAGTTATAGTAATTTCTCAAACCTCGAAGTAGTTTCCGTAATGAGGGTCTCAGAGGGGTGTCTATATAGTTCACCCTAAAAGATACCCTAAAAGATATACGAGTACAAAGCTCTTAACTTGAGTGAAAATATGGCAAAAGTACGATAATTGAGTGGATATTTTCACAACATGTGAGTGCAATTCTGTATTAAGTAGTAAACACTGAAATTTCGCAGAAGAGACATCTTCACAAATTACATAGTATAGTGAAAATACGTAAACAGTAACCAAAAAAAGGAAATATGTAAACTACCCCTACAGCCCTACTGTTTACATAATCACAACGACACTAGTGGCAATTAACTTAGTCAAAGCACGTATAATCAGTTCACACCCTGCCATGCACATTCGTCTTACAGCAAACTGGAGTACTATCCTCATATAGGACTTCATTTCACATGCTCAAAGTGGAAACAGAACATTACAGTTAACTCACCTGAGCAACGAACATTGATTTTATCCCCAATTTTTCAAGAAAAGTGTTGGCTATATCAGGAGTTGGTGATCTTGAGGCAATAGCAATATCAACACCTTTTTCCTTGAGAGCATACAATATGCCTTTGGCATGAGGATATAACGATGGCATTTCACGCTTGGAGCGACATTCACTGGTAGACATATAAACAGTAAGTTCAGCACCGAAGATATTTTTGCAAGCAAAGCTTAATTACGATAAGCAAAATTCAAGAATACACTAGACTCATCACCTCTGGAGACCTTTTCAGGTTCCCTATCCAGTAATTATAATTACTCCGTATTTGGATGGTAAATAAGCGGTAATCAAAACTAGAAAGAATCTACAACACAAGTTTTCCCACCATGTCATATTATGCCTGTATGGAAATGTTTGACAACAAAGAAACATTTTATAGAGTATAAAACAACATTTCGATGTCCTATTTATCAACTAAATTTCGATTCAAATGTTATTTATCAACTCAGTTCATCTTGATTGTATCCTTAAAACCCAAAAAAGCAGCAAAGGGTGCGTTTGAACATGCTTCTGTTGCTGCTGTCAGAAGGAAACAACTCATCGAGTACATCCATCAAATTGTCTAGCACAAACCTGACGAAGTCAACTGTCTTCCACATTCAAATTACCAAGTTACACATTTATGTATTAATAATGGATCAAAACGAGCACCAATCACCCCAAATATACTTCTTCAGTTCATTATTCTCGCTAATTCACAAGAGCTATGACAAACAGAAACAAGTGAAATTGTCTATATCCAACACAATTGCTGCATGGAAAAATATATGTTCAACCGAGTCCAATAATCCTAGTGTCTATTTCTAAATGTATTACTTGCGGTCCCCACACAGACTTGTGTTAGAGAGATAGCTCAGACCATTGGACTCGGCCTGACATAGAATTACCCTGCTCCATCATCTTGTCTTCATAACTTCAATCCTTCTTGTTGTGGTCCTTAATTGAGATTGAGGTTCTATATTTTTCCATTTTTTGTTTATACAATAATGTCACTATCGAAAACACCAATGAAACATTATTTTTCATTTTCCCCAAATCAGTCATATTATCATATATCGACTATACATACACACCTTTCAATCTTCAGCATTCCAAAAATCATTTCAAAATTCTGAACAAATTCAGAAAACTGGACTGGAATTGAATAACAATAAACATCCAGCTCGTAGATTTCGCGTATTTCTACAAGAAAATCCTGAATTCTAAAAACTGTAAGAGGAATAAAGTAATCGAAAAGAGAAATAGTACCAGTAATAAGGCCAGAGAGTGTAATCGAGATCGAAGACGACGAGGCGAGGTAGCACTTGAAATTGACTCATCATCTCCATAGCTTCGTTCTTCACCCGATCGTCTCCCATCTCTCTCTCTTTCTCTCCTCTCTCTTTCTCTCTCTATATATATATATTTATACATATAAAAAAAAGTATTTCCTTTTCAACTGAAATTAGCAAAAGAGAAAAGACATTACGGGTGAAATTACTTTTTACTCCCTCATCTATTCATGGGAAAAGGTCAGAGATGACGTAAAAATAATAGTTGGGAGGGGCATTCCGAGAATCGAACTCGGGACCTCTCGCACCCAAAGCGAGAATCATACCACTAGACCAAATGCCCGCCTATGTCTTCACCCAACACAAAACCGATTTTATCCGTGTTGGAGTGTCACGCCTTAAGCAATTGAATTTCAACTAAAAGTGTCAGAACCGAGTGGAAGAGACCTTGATTGCTTAAACATTAGATCTCAAGTTTGAATTATTGTATAAGAAAAAAGGATTCATCGAACTTCAATAATAAGCGTGTTTTTCACTTCTTTACCCTTTTTTGAAAGAAATTAAAATTTCATGAAAATAGAGTGTATAAAGTATGGATTTAAAACTTCTAGAAGTTCGTTTCACTTTTATTTGTTTTCAAATATTAGAATGTTTATTGTGCGGAATGAAAGCAAGTCACACAACTCCACCCATTCACTCCATTCCTATCGGTTAACCAGATTTGGAATTTCAAACGAGAGTCGGACTAGTAGAATTTTCGTTTATTTTGCTCGTACGGTATGATACTTCACAAAGAAAAATTCTTTCAAGAAACCAAACCTTATTTATTATATAACCTTTTCACTTATCAATTTTTGGTCACTTTTTTAATTTTAATTAGAAATAAATGCAGCTCACTAAATTGGCCTAACTTCTATTTACAAAAATAAATTGATAACTGTGAAAAGCTAAAGAGCGACATATAATAATTTCTAGTAACAAATATAAACTGGCAAGAAAGCGTGAAACAAGAAAGTAGCGACTTTGTCGCAACAAACAATAAAGTCGTAGAACACAATCCACTGAATGCTTTATAACAGAAAAACTTTAACTGTCAAGAAATTCAAAAGCAGTATGTTATTGTTTCTTTATAGCAGAACACTACAAATTACAAAAGGATAAACAATTTCATTTACTAATTCTGTCAGCTGAAGGCCAGAATCCAGTCTTGGATTGGAATTTGGAAGCATCATCACAACCTTTGGAAAAGGTGGATAACTAATTATGTGAAAGAAATAAAAACACGTTTAAAAAACTCGAAAATTGTGGGTACGAGTAGGAACTTATTGTTCAGAACCAGCACTTGCTGCACTCAGATCCACTGACAAATCGAGAACCTAAAAAGCCGAATACAAGAGGGAAAAAAGGTTAAATTTTCATTTGCAACGAGAAACAAAAGAGTAAATTAAATGCTAAAATCTCGTTTATATTCAACTCATGATCAATATTGTTCAGATATTCTCACAATAATCAATTAATAACATATATTACAATGATTACACACTTGATTTTAAGAGTGCATCAGTTTGGCTCGATCTTTACTCTTAAGGCATAAGTCGCGCACATATTAGTCCGGAAAATATTTAGACAAGCAGAAAGCAGGCGGGAGGGGTGGGGGAGTCACTTACCTTTCCAGTAATCTTGGTGTACATAGCCAACACATCCATTACTGTGGACTCAAAGTGTGTCGATGCATCATAGCTCTGCAAAACGAAATACAAAATCATAAATTAGGCGACATACCTAGCTTATTATACTACTAGACCAGAAAGAGAAGTACAAATGAAGAGTATCGTATTTATATGGGAGTAAACGATGGACGAATCATTACGCACCGTAGATATATAACAATGGTCAGCATCATTGTCATTAGTGGGTACAAATCTGTCATAAGTTTCGTAAAGTATCTCATCAACTGGTCCAAGAAGGTCTACTCCCGGCTTCAGTTCAGCCTCAGGGTTGTCAGTCTCAGCTTCTGTTGATACGAATGCTATATATTTCCCTTTTGGAGCCACATTGTGTGCATATGAACAGCAGAATAGATACCTGTAACATCAAAGATAATAAAACGTCTGCAGTTATAAACAATACAAGTTGTGTACATTTCCTTCTACAGTGATCAGAAAGTTAGTGAGCTTACATGTCTGATTTACGACCGAGTTGCTTTTGAGGGAGAATAACTTGGGCTGAGTGAGACTCGTTGGTTTCTGGGATCGGGTGGCTCATTATACATATCGCACGTGCAACTTTTCCAACCTTCTGGACCTGTGATAAGAAGTACATTTGAAGCTATTTGCCAAGAAAACGAGGATGTGCAATAGAAGCTTTTGGTGGCTAGTTTTCATTTTGCTTTGATTCAACAATCAGTTTAAAGGTTGTGTTTTCAAAGTTACCTTATTGGGTAAATATGATGGATCACAAACAACTTTCTTGCATTTAGCAGTTTCTCCTTCAGATGTTACTCCAATTGCTTTTCCACTTCCATCAAACTCCACCTGTAAAAATCACAATTTAATTTTTTTTAAAGTAACATATCTCCCATGGTAACTCCACTTATGGTGGATGTTTAATACTCCCTTTGCTCAAAAATTAGGGAATTAGGGGAACGTTTGGTTATATTTTGGCCAAAAAGTCTTGAGAAAACGTGTTTGGGTAACGCGTTGTTTGCCAAAAAAATTGAATAAATATCTGAAAAGGCTTACATGATTTGCCACTACATTAATTTTTGTTCCATTTGGAAATAAAACTTAATGCTGTCTAACAAAAAGACCACCCAAAAAACATTTAGAAATGACTAAACCAAACGCACTCCCATGGACAAAGAAGCAATTCTAATTTCTCAAATAATCAAACACTTCAAAACATAACCAAACATAGTCTGGAGCTCCCATTTGACCTTGCATGGAGTTTTAGATGAGACTTGAAAAAATATAAATTTGAGTGCTTTTACCCATTTGCCCTTAGAATAGTGGCAGTGATGTAAGTAAGAGTGTTCCAGGTTATGGGTTACAATTTGGCGTCCCAGAAATTCGGAAATAATAGAGTAATAGGCAGACGTGGTATGAGTATAATTGTGACTAGAAATGGTGATTTGAACTATTACCTTACATTGTGGCTTGTTTAGCATGTAAGTCCCACCGTAAACTGCGCTTAGACGTGCAAATGCCTGTTAATTACGATACACACTCAGCCAAGTTCAAACACCAATATAGCTTTCAAAGTAATATATGGACACAAACAAACCTGAGGCAATTCTCCCAGTCCATACAACGGATAGATGTAAGGAGATCCGGCTTGAAAGCGTGCCAAAGATTCTGCATAAAGCTGTTTGAAAAGAAAAACATAGGTTATTACTTATTAACATCAATATCTCTCCTACAAACAACTTCGCCAACAAAGAAAAATAAATAATCATGAGACTACATTAGATTCAGAATGATACTGAATATAGTTTTTAACTTTCATTCTCTTAACAAAATCCATAGCTGACTGGTCCAAGTAACTATCATCAGTATGCAGCGCCAAAGCGTGGCCAACAAAATCTACCGTGTTCTCTTCCAGTTCATATTTTCTGCATTAAAGAGAACAAGACATCTGATAAAATGGCAATCATGCATACAATTTTATGAAATAGTTTTTTATTTCTTTTTTACTCTAATAGAACCAAATTTAGCGAGTGCATATAGCATTCAACGTATATATCCAAATCTATAATAAGATTCAATGATGCAAAAAATGTGAAAAACTAAATCTAGCAATAAAATGGTAATCATGCATAAAATTTATAGATTCTAGCTTTGTTTACTATAACAGAATCAAATTTAGCGAGTGCATATAACATTTCAACCTTGTACAAGACAACAATAACGTTATAAGTGAGATTCAATAATGCAAAAAATGTGAAAAACTAACGCAATAACTTCTTTTGCTGTGATTGTTTCCAAATTCATCCCTTCATGAGTCTTTGGATCACTCTCTTCGAATTCTTGGACAAATAGAAAGAACTTTCGAGCACGACGCTTTTCCAATAGCCCCATTAATGGAGATTTCAGTGCTTCAACATCAGTAGCCGGAACCTTGTGGATCTGTAGAATAATTGAGTCCATTTTAATTGAGAAGCATAAAAAGATCGAAACCAAATAATAGCTAAAGTTTATAAGCAAAGAAACACACCTTTCCTTTATTGTATACAAAACTACCATCCACTGCCTTGAAGTGTAGGTACTTGGTAACATTTGCGTGGATGAGGACACGTACCAAAGTTCCATTCGCCATTATGAACTAAAAAATCAAATTAAATAGTTTTCATGACCTCCGATTTTAAGAAATAAATGTCAAAAATGAAAGTTCATAATCTATAAAAAAAATTGGAAGATATCACAAAATTTCATGTACCTTTGGAATCATATCAACATTGTACTCTCTGCTTGCACCTAATTGCTCGGGGGGCTGGTCGTCTCCCCTAAACCGCTTCCAAAGCTATTCAGAGGAAAATTAGATTGTGATGCATCAGGGGAAACCGAAATAAAATTATCCAACAATCACTCTTTCTATTAGCTACAGTTCAAACAATCTGCAAATTTATGAGATTGGCAAAACCGATTTCCGTATTTAAATTACAAAGTCCACAAATTATATCATTTTTTCAGCCATTACCTGATTCAAATGGAGAGAACTGGATTCTCCTCCATAATAATCATTTTTGTCCATGTGTAGTACCTGTAAAAGAAGAAAAATCACCAGATTGAAACTCCGGAGCTCCATTTTCAAAATAATCTGATGAAATATTGATTAAACACAACAAAATGTGGTTAATCAAAAAAGCAAAACCAATCTCTCTCTCTCTCTCAAAGTGTCCATGTCGTAAAAATCTAAGCTAGACCGAATCCAATGGTCCTAATGTCAATATCTATCACAGTTTATTGTTTGCGATCCCCACAGGCACTTGTGTGAGAGAGAGACACACAAAATTCACGCTCGGTTAGCCTTGGTCTGGCATAGAATTATCCGTGTCAGGCTTTCAGCGAAACTAAATTTTGAGCAGCAACTTCTCCTATGGTACGTATTCCACCAGATTTGTAATTCATGAAATCAATCGATCCTAATAATTTCCTACACATAATCAATCAAATACATCCAACCACTTCGATACGATATAATCGATTAATCAAACCTCAAACATAAACGAAAATCGATCGCAAATATGGTGTATATGTAAATAATACTAAATTTGAATGCAAAAAATACCTTTAGGCCATCAACGGAGAGGAGACCGCTCAGAATGCATTCCTTGAGGCCAGTTCCGAGAACAATGACATCGTACTCTTCATCCATGGCGATAGAGTAATTTTTCTTGCTTTTTCACGAAGAAATGGGGAATTATTGAGAGAGAGGGAGAAATCTAAATGCAAAAATAGAGAGATTGAAGAAAGAGTATTAAAGGAGATGAAGAGCGCGGGAGATTTTTAGCAAATGAACGAGTCTTCAGCGCAGGTGGTGGTGATGTGTATATATAACTATATATATATATATATAGAGAGAGAGAGAGAGAGAGAGAGATGTGGAGTTGCTAATTTTTGTAACCATGAGTTATTTATAGTGCGATTTTGTTTTTCAATCAATTTCGTGTAATAATGCTCAACTAATTACATGATTGATTGGTCCTTTATAGAAGATAGAGATAAATATTTCAAATATGATTGTTTTGTCATTCTACAATCATTATTACTTATTTTATTTTATTTTTTGATAAGAATCATTATTACTTATTAGGAACATATTATCTATCATATTATCTATCAGCCTTCTACCGACTAAGTCGTTGGCTCTCACCCCTTCAAGCAAAAGTTCGATTGTTCGATTCCTTGTAGATAAAGTTCTACTTATTTGGGATATTTTACCCTTTTGTGTGCTTACCGATACGAATAGAATTGTTCTGACCCAATATAATTAATGGATACATATGATTTAAACAAAGAAAAAACATATCAACCTTCTTTTAATTTAAAGGGTATTGATATATATATTAAGTTTACAAAAGTCAATCAATTGTAATAAATTCTTACCAAAATTAGAGGAAATAAATAAATAAAAATGGTATTAACGGTGGTATAAAGTATACCACATTATCCTATGGTTTCCATAATTATTTGAGCTGTTTGTGTAGTTTTTCCAAAATGCCCTCCACTATGTCACTGAATAATGTATTTGAGCTATTATTAATTTAAATTAATTATTGCATAATTGTTAATTATAGTTTCAACATTTTTAGAAATTAATTAGTATGACAATTAAATAAAATTTTGGGCAAAATACAGCATGCCCCTTTAACTATTCTTACTATAGCATATACCCCTAAACCTTAAAAGATAACAAAATAGTCTCTCATGAAAATTCATGAGTTCTGCCAAATGCTTCATCCAAACACAATTTTACAATATTAAAGCACCAAATGAACAAACTTGGTTATTCTTTTTTCTTGAATTTATAAGATTTGTAAAAAAATTCAAATCTTATAAACTTCATTCAAGATTTAAATAGAATGTGTTAATTTATAAAATTAAATAACTTATAATTGACTACTTGAGTACGTATGATACAATTGGAAAATACAAATTTTATAAGTTTAAATCTACAATTTGTTAATTTAATTAATCTAACTTAAAAACTTTATTAATTTATAAGTTATAAATTTACATAACAAGATTTAAATGATTTGTTAGATGATAAGATTTAATTAAACAAGATTTAAATAATAATGATAATAATAATAATAAATCTCCATAATTTATTAATTAACACATTACAAGATTTAAATATTTTGTTAATTTTGAAGATTTAAATTTGACAAATTCATTAAAAAATAGGTAAATCAATATAGTGCTTAAATATTGTAAGATTGTGTTTGAAACAGAAAATTTTCATAAATTATGAATTTTCATGAGGGACCATTTTGGTATCTTTTAAAATTTAGGAGATATATGTGATAATACGTATAGTTCAAGGAGCGCTTTGTATTTTCCCTAAATTTTCTAATGTTTTATGTGTAATGAAATTTGATTATTTTTGGGATAATTAAACACTTATCCAGGACGTCCATCATGGCACCGGTTAGGGGACTAGGTGGGAAATTAAATCCTAGTACTGTTAATCATAGCTACTAAACGAGCTGGAATATACATCAATCACATAATAAAAGTAATCAATTATTTTGCGAATTGATTGTTGTAGATGATTATTTGCAGACTTGTAGTGGTTCAATCATAACTACCAAACGAGTTGGAATATACATCAATCACATGATAAGAGTAATCAATTATTTTGTGAATTGATTGTCGTAGACGATTATTTGTAGACTTGTGGTTCAATCAATCGACTTTGTGCTTGTTTTTTGGTCTATACAAGTGTTTTAAAGTTGAGTAACATAATTAAATGAAGTCACAAAAAGATGATTAATATATTTACGTATGCGTGTGTTCACTTTTCTGTTTCAGTTTGCTGTTATATTTTATTATTTCATACTAAGAAAGCACATTAAATAAAAAATATCCATTTAAATTGTATGTTTATTTACACTTTTTCTTATTCTTTTGTACTACCAATTTGAAGTCCAATACCACCTTCTACTAAGTAAATTGTTAAACATCTAATTGCATTTGATCACGCTTCTACCTCTAAACAGTAGGTAATATTTAATTAGTCCATAAAAGGATGTCCCTCTAACTTTTTAAAAAAATTATCAAAAGTTCATTGTCTCCCAAAAATACTCTTTCCATGAAACATTTCTAAAACATGTTATGATTTTAATTTAATTTATGATCATTATCTATTATCCCAGACGAGATCCCCTATTGCACTAGACTGTTGCATCTCCTATTGCAACTCTTGGATGGAGATGGAACTTCGAACTGCAACTCAAAGAGTTGTCTTCTACAGCTTCTACGGAAAGTTTGAAATTTCTCAATACGATTGCAATTTTAAGGGGAAAATGGATGAATTATATATTTCTCAATTAAAATTAAGTATAATATAATCACATTAGATAATAAAAATATACATTTATAGTAAAATACAAATATTTTGGGGCACAAAAAATAAAATAGTGGACATATTTTTTAGACGAAATGCTTAATTTTTTAGTGCCAAAGTAGAGTAATTACTACTTTCGTGAAATTTAAACATATTTGAGTAAATTGCGGACTGCCGAATGCCTCGATTACATACACCTTTATGATGTATCTTTAAAACAAGACAAAATTTCAAAGATCAATACACTTGTAAAAACACAATTAAAAAAAAAAAAAAAAGGATGTGATGAAATTATGTTCAAAGTCAAATTTGATCGTGACCAATAAATCAAATATAAAGGCTCTATTTGAATATGTTTTCATTTAATTTTCAACCGTTATTTTTTAAAACGTATGAGAAATTGAGGCCTTGTTATTTATGTCTTTGTGTTAGAAACTTAGAATCTTGAAGGAAATCCGTACTACAGAGATTCATGTGAAAATGATTCAACGAGTGTTGTGTTTGTTAATATTTCTAAAAATGGTTGAAATTTATAAACTGTGTCAAATTAAAAATGATTGGTTAATATATGATATGTTAAATATAAATTAAAAATTGTAAAGTATGAAATAGAAAGAAAAAAGTATTAGTTTGAGTAATTTATTAATCATAATTGATTGATGGTTGTGTGAAATAATGGATGTAGTAATTAAATATTGATAGGTATTTATAAAGGAAAATGGGAAAGGGGAGTTGAGAAAAAATGAATTTGGATAAATACAGTTTGTAGTGTGATTTTTCTGAATTTTGTGATATAGGATATATTAAATGAAATTCAATAAAAAAACCTAGCCTGAGTTTTTAAATTTTTGTGTGAAAATGTAGGTATGTTTGCAGTATTTTCAAAAATAGTTGGAATTGATGATATGTGAAATCATTGAGTTAGTTAAAAACAATGATTATATGAATAGTACAACTAAAAGAATATATAATTTTATATTGATTACTTATATTTATCAGTAAAAATGATAAAAAAATATTTAAAAAAAAAGCACTAAAAATACTCAAAATGAGTATTAATATGTGCACAAACCTGTGAAGGTTAATACTATATATTTATTTTACTATAGCACTATAATTATTGAGAATGAAAAATATAAGTATAATTTGATAAAATGAAAGGTAATTATTGAAGAAAATAAAAATTAGAATGAGACTCCAAAAACATAATCAAATAGAGCCAAATCTTTCCTCTGTCCCAAAAAATATTAGATGTCTATACGTTTGACCTTTTTCTTTTCCTCTGAAATAATAGACATTTTTAAATATTTAAAGAAAGCGAACATATAATGTTAAATAGTACAATCATTATTAAGACCATCTCCAAGTGAAGAGTTAAAATGGTGCAATTTTTGTACTATTTTAGTACAATTACAGTATTTTTACTCCTAACGTAGTGCATTGTATTTTGTACCAAATTAATATTTTATATATATTTATTTTTACACTTTATTTTTACTGTTTCTCATATCACAAATACATCCAATTTTAAGTTTTATATTACATATTCATCAAAGTAAATATTTTTGTTATTTACAATAATAAGTAATATATATTTTTACATCTACTTTTTGTGCATAACCAAGTTCTATATTGACCAAGGAATTGATGAAATCGGAGATATTCATCTGGCAGATGCACCAACAACAAATGGAGATGCATAGAAAAAATAAAGAATTTGCACGAGAAGATAAAAATTTGGCGCGTGACTTGGCTTTTATCAGTGATGAAACGGTTCGTGCTCATATTCAATCTCAACAAGCATATATTTATATAAAAAAGAGCACAGCAAAATCAATATTCACATCGACCGTCTGCGCCAAATTATTATGATGACTACTTTCCTAATTTTGGTGGAAGTGGAACCGATTTACCACCATTTTAAATTGTTGTTGTCTGTCTAATTTATCATCATGTATTATGTTCGCTTTCCTTTAAATTGTGTACTTTTTGCATTTTATGTAATATTAATTTATGTTGGAATTAATTTTCAAATGTTTTAAATTTATATGGAATATGCATTTTGTACTAGTTTTAATAAATATCTATTATTTATAATTAAATTAAAATAATATATAATTAAGTTGAAAAAAATAACATAACTTAGGACATAATTGTAACTTTTCAAAGTTTAGGGACCAAGTTACATAGGACCTAATTGTAAATATTACAAAATAATGGACTAAAATAAAAATACAGAAAAAAAATCATTTTAGCATTAGTGTACGGCGCTGCACCAATACACCTACGCTATTTTAGCGCTCCGTTGGAGGGTTAAAAAGGTGCTTTTGCACCATTTTAGCCCACCTTATAGATGGCCTAATATTTCAAAATTGTGTGAATGATGGATGTAGTGATTGATAGGTAATATAGAGAAAATGGAAAGTGAAATTGAGAAAAATGAATTTGGTTGAAAATAGTTTGTAGAGTGATTTTTTAAGATTTTGTGATTTAGAATATAAAAAATGGAATTCAAAAACATAAATAAACAAGGCCTAATTAATTCAATTTTTCAAAGAACAATATAATAAAAGGAAAATTATTGTTTAGGGAATAGGAAGATTTGAAATTTATAAAGAAACAATAATTCTTAACTAATTAAGGAGAAGGGACTCCTAAACTTTACAAATTACTAAAATGGTAAAATTCAATACAAAATCATATTTGTGTCACCTAGTTCATCTTTTTTCTTTTTTTTAATTATCCATATTTTTCAATTATTAATGTTTCATTCATTACAAATGAAGTTTAACTTTTTTGCCTTACAAAGCTACCCAATAAATTATCAAAAAATGCAAGTAATGTTCTATCGTATATATGAAACAAATTATTAAAATGACAAATTCAATGCAAAATCATTTTGTCTTACCAAGTTCATATGTTTCCTAGAAAAATACAAATTATCCACTCACCCAATTTTCTTCCATAACTAATTAAAATTTAGTTATCTTCATTTGTACAAATTAACCCATCACATTGATAACGAATGCAATATAAGTTGGAAAAATTGTACAACACATCTAAAAATTTAAAATAATTGAGAATAATATTATATAATTTTTCCTTTATAAATAATGATTTCGTATTGCAACACCATATTTTTTTATGACAACTTCATCTTCTATGGTCTTGTAATTAAATATTTTTAACTATATCCCTTGAATGGTCAACCTTGATTTAATAATATTTTTTAATTAATAAGTTTGATGTGAATAATTTTTTCACGCAACAAAGCATGTAATTACAACTATGATCACACAAATGATCGTCAATGATAAATGTGATAGAAAACTATGAAAATTTGACATTATTCATGAAGAATTGATTGAAAAAAAGTTCCATGTAAATGGTTCTTTCAATTAAGATATTATCTATAAAAAGATAATTATTTATGATAATTTGATGTATCATAGGGCTAATTGTTTTAATTATTATTTTTGTCATAGTGTGAAGTATCATATGGTTTATCAAGCATCATTTGTTGAAAACTTTATTTAATGTAAAACTGTATCAAGCATTATTTTCGTCCGCCCCACCCCGCCCACCCACCCCCCTCCCCATGATTGCAACTTCCGAAGTTGTTACTTGTAAATAAAATTAAAAATTTTATTTAATGTAATTTTCAATTATCTTAAAGTATTTTTAAGTGTTGTAAATTTATTTCAGACATGCAATAGAATAGTACTTGCATTTTTTGATAAATCTATTGGGTAGCTTTGTAAAGAAAGAAAAGTTAAAACTTCATTTGTGATGAATGAAAAATTAATAAGTGAAGAATATGGATGATTATAAAAAAAATGAAATAAGTGATACAAATATGATTTTGCATTGAATTTACCATTTTAGTGATTTGTAAAGTTTAGAAATCTCTTCTCCCTAATTACTTAAGAATTGTTGTGTCTTTATAAATTTGAAATCTTCCTATTCCCTATAGTGAATCAACTAAAGGATTGAAGAGTGAGGAGTCCAATTGCCTTCGACGATGGTTTGGTTTGGTGAATCAGTCTCCTTCAACACTACTGATGTCATCACTATTGTCCGCGGGCTGGGTTGGAGCACCCTTCTCCAAATTGTATGTCCCAACTTCAAATCTGATGAGATGAAAATGGATCTAACGAGATAGAGATGGATTTGACAAGATGAAGACGAGACCTACATTAGATTTTATATAGCTTTTTGAGTATTTATTTTAGTATTTTGTTTTTTTATCTCAAATGAGAGTCTTTTTCACTCGAATGATATTTTCGTCTCTCTTGAATAAGAGTGTGGTCTTTTGCATAAAGGTTTTATTGTGCTCGTTTGTTAGTTTTTAAGATTTGTTATTTTGAAAAAACTTGATATTAGGTGCTTCAATTGTTATTATTATATCGTTAGAAACAATTTAAGTTGTATTGTTCTTAACGTTATAAATAAAACAAAATGACCGCTATTCCCTTAAAAAAAAGGTCCAATTGTAGTAAATATAATAGTTATTTAGGCCATATGGAGAAAAATATCGATTAGATTAAATTATGAACTAATCACAATGAGAAAAATGAATTCACTTATCTTATCGTTTAATTACAGTCCC
This sequence comes from Buddleja alternifolia, assembly GCA_019426215.1. Lineage (NCBI taxonomy): Eukaryota > Viridiplantae > Streptophyta > Magnoliopsida > Lamiales > Scrophulariaceae > Buddleja > Buddleja alternifolia. Next base: position 29,093,466 of record CM033408.1, on the reverse strand, counting down.
CATTAAATTGGCCTTGGATACATTTTTGAAGTATGATTTTTTCCTTTTCTCAAGAAAGAAATTACGACGCATCATGCATATTAGTTGTTACCGAACAATACCTTAAAAATCCTCAATCGTTGTGCAATGCACAACATTAAGCCATAATTATCAGATAAAATTTTCTATTGCAAACTTTGTTACATTTCTTATAGCAAAATATTGAGATAAATGACATGTGTTTAATAAAAATTCAATAATTACACGTGTCATCATTGCAATAGAAAATGGCATTTGCATATCAATTGAGACGAAATCATCATCATAATGTTATTATGATGCAAGTTAAATTATTTATCAAAAAAAGAAAGATGCAAGTTAAATAAAAACACCAGTTCCATGAAGATATTGGTTTATGGAACAAAAAACCCTAATCACTCTAAACGAAAAAAAAAAATAGTATTGGCAATAACAATGTTCATCATGATCTGAAGTCGTGGTCTATAGCAGTTTAAAATTCATGGATAATTTGACCGGGATAGTCATCTCATAATTGCCATGTTAATGTCAATTATGGTGGAAAAGAATGCTAACTATTGTAAGGTCTAACTAGACGTCATGAAAAAAAAATACTAATCTAACATTTTTTTGACAATAACTAAAAAAAACATGATTTTTAAAATGAACAAAATATTGACAATAACTATAAGTCATGGACAATATTTTGACCATGCTTATAGTTACTACGGATAAAGTCAAGGTGAAATGTGGTCAATCGATTTTTGAACATGACAAAAAGGCCTTTTATCATGACTTATTGGCATAAGGAAAAATCAAATTCTCGTGTCAAAATAAATTTTATAAAAGGGGTAAACACCATTACCTGCCCAAATTTTGCGAGTTTTTACACTTTTGGAACAATTTTTTTTTTTTAACACTTTGTTATCTCAACTTTACGGGTTTTAAACTTTTCTATATATTAGTATATTTTTGGCAGTTTTCAACACATGCGGCGTGGCGAGATAAAAAGTGTAAACAAAATAAAGTTTGGATCAAAAATTGTTAAAAAAAATAAAAATAAAGCGTGGATAAAAAAGTGTTAAAAAAAAGTTGTTTAAACTCCAAGGCTGAAATTCCGACGTAATATTCCGTCGAAATATGCTAATGTATAGAAAGGTGTAAAACTAGTAAAGATAAAATTAAAAAGTGTAAAAAAAAATTATTTCAAAAATTATAAAAGTCAATAAAATTCGGGTAGGTAATGATCTTCACCCTTTTATTTATGAAATGCCAAAGTACACTAATTATTGTTTTTGGTTACATAAATTTTAGGTAGGTCGGCTCCAATGTTTTTTTTTTTTTTTGTTAATTAGGAAACTTGTAGTTGCTACTTAAAGGTGCGTTTTGGGTAAAATTCATTCTCATGCAATAGCTCACAAACCACATGAGGGGGGTAAGCCGCACTATAAAACTCTATGCAATAAGCTCATATCCCCAGAGCGATTTAAACTCGAATTGCCTTGATAAAAAATACACTACCAAACTAACTCGGCCAGCTCATGGGGACGTCGGCTCCAATGTTATAAATAAAGGACAGTACACTGAGATTAAGTAGTTTGAACTTTCAACGTTTGTAATAACACTACAGCAGTATAAATATTAACTCACATCACCCACTTTTGCCCCAACGTCACAAAACTCAGAAAACATCTGAAAAATCTATCGGTGTCGACATACATACATCTATACATACACACCCTTCAAACCCTCCTCCACGACCCCTCCAAATTCCCATTCTACCCCGCCCTTTCCCACCCACGTACCGCACTTTCCCCAAAACTCCAACCCCCTTTTTGTCCACCCTACCCCACCCACCCCCTCCCCATTACCCCCTCCTTCACTACTCACTACACACATTTTCACTCTCCCCGAAAAAACCCAAACAAAAAAATGGAGCACCCATTTTTTCCGACGACCACCACACGCGCGGAGGCTCTACGGTGGCTCACAATCGCAGAAAAGCTACTCTCGACCCGCGACCTAATGGGCAGCAAATCGTTCGCGACCCGGGCGCGTGACTCCGACCCGACTCTCACCCACGCCGACCTGATCCTCGCCGTGGCCGACACGCTCCTCGCCGGCGACCGCCGCGTCGGAAACAACCAACAAGACTGGTACGCCATCCTCCGCCTCTCTCCGCAGCAGGGCCGCGACGGCGACCTCATCGCCGCCCAGTATCGGAACCTCGCCGTCCTCCTAAACCCTCAGACCAACAATTTTGCCTTCGCCGAACAAGCCTTCAGACTTGTCGTAGACGCCTGGGGTGTACTCTCCAACCCTACAAGGAAAGCCTTGTATGATAAAGAGCTTAATTTCTATTTATACTCATCACAGCAGCAGCAACCCGACCCGTTTAGCAACCCGTTTCCGGCAATGCATCAGAATTTCATGTTTTTTGGGGGTAGTACCTCTGGTGGGGGTACCCCCCACCCCCCTCAGGGAGGGGTTCATTTTGCACAAATGCAGCAGGTACATACGGTAAGCCCTCAGGTTGACCCGGTTGGATCCGGGTCGACCCGGGAACCGCAGAATTTTATGGGTTTTAATCCGGGGTCTAATCCGTTTTTCGGGTCCGGGTCTGGGTCGGGGTCTAGGTCGAGTCATGAAATGTTTAGTAAGCATGCTCAAGAGAATTATCCTACATTAGTTGGTAATGTGGGTTCTGCTCCCGGGTCAACCCGGGAGCAAGTGGAGCAAGTGAATAACCGGCATGATCATGATCAACCGCAACAAGATTACTCTAGTATTGGTGATAAGATAAGTCATAATGTGAATGTGAGTGTGAATGTAGAGGAGGAGATAGAGGATGTGGAAGATGTGGATGAAATGGAGGAGGAGGAGGAGGAGGAGGAGGAGAGAGTGGATGAACCGGAAAATGACGACGGGTCGGCATTTTGGACCGCTTGCCCGTATTGCTATTACATGTATGAGTATCCTAGTATGTATGTTGATTGTACGTTGCGTTGTCAGAAATGTAAGAGTGCGTTTCAGGCGGTGGCTATTCCTTCGCCACCGCCTGTTGTTGATGGGCAAGATGTGTACTTTTGTTGTTGGGGTTTCTTGCCATTTGGTTTTTCGAAGACGGTTTGGCAAAGAAGTTACGGTAGACGTAAGAGCTCGACTCCTAGGGTTTATATAGATGATGATGATGTTTTTGTGGATATTTCGGATTCAAGTGAGTCGGATGATGATGATTGGGATAAGGGTAGCGAAAGAAGGAAGAAGAAAGTGAAGAATGTGAGAGGAAAGGGGAATAGCGGGACGACAACTAGAAGTGCGAAGAAAGCACAAATTGATCATAAAGTTAAGAATGTGAATGTGAATGTGAATGTGAATGTGCAAGATGGAAATTTACCTCCACATGAGGTGGAAACACCAACTCCGACCCCAAACCCTAATAAGATAATGGGAGGGTCGATCAAAACTGGCCCGGGTTTTAGTGCTAGGAAGCAACCGGCCAGGGTTGCAAAAAGTTTCGGGAAGTTAGATTTGAATGTGGAGTGTAGCAACGAAGGTGAGGAGCCTACTCAAAGGGTGATTCAAGGGAATGGGGCGAACCGAGGGGAGGACGATAATATTGAAGGGATTGGGTTTTTTGAGGGTCTCGATGAATTCCTAAACAGTCTTCCGATTCTTAATGTTGTAGGTGATGACAAGGTTGTCAAGGCGGCATAATAAAGTAAGACCTTTTTTTGTTGTTGTAAGCGCTAAGTAATTCCTGCTTAGAGAAGTAAGACTCTTTCTCTTCTTGTAATTTTGTAATGCACTAGTGAATAATGTAGACCGACTTGGGATTTTACTTGCTTTCGTTATGGTTTAATTATGTATATATGTTTATTTTTATGTTGTTCTTATTTGTTTAATTTGCTCTATGGGGTGAATCATGCAGTAAAGCTGTAATCTTGCAGTTAGGACTCATCTGATCATAAGTTTGCGCTAGTATGGTTGAACTTTGTTGTCGAGCATTTATTTCTATTAATAATTTTGCAGTTGTTGTGCTAGTTAAGGTGAATCTTTGACGCTTAGGCTACAATGTTTTTGTTGTTTAATCTTTCTAGGAATTTATGTCTGTTTATAGTCGTGAAATTTTTATTTGAGTTCCTTAATTCCCTGCTTACTTCAGTTCATTTCAAATACGCATCATTGAAAGAGCTAGCACATTGAACATAACGACACACACGTCGTAATTTGTGGTGATCAAATTGAATTTAACTTTGATCAAATGGATTTTATGGTTATAGGTATTTATTTTGTTTTATATTTGGGGAACTTTAATTTATTTTTGAGTGATTTTAGGAGCTCCCAGGACTCCAAGGTCAGATATAATCACAAATATTTATGGTGGGCCCAATGTATGTAGCCTATGGATGGTTCTGAATGTCCCCGGAGCTTCTAAGAATGACCCTTGACCCTTTAAACGTGATGGTATGATTCTCATCTATGAAACGTGCACGTCTCATTCATTATCAACCATGTGATTGCACTATTTTCCTGATCTGTGGAATAGCGCCATAGAAGTATGGAAGAAGGTCTAATAAAAGCTCAATTCTTTCCAAAACTTGACTTTCATTTACTGCGATGCGTTGGTTTGTGTATGCGTAATATAGTTTTCCCTTCTGTGCCTGAGTAATAACATAACTGTAAATGTAGCAGAGACGTTTTCTATCCAAAGTGCAGGTCAGTTATACATACATATCCAGTACTCCTGCAAAAACTTGAAAGCTTGCCCTGGGTACATACTTACTATATCTAATGTTATTCGATTTGAGAGAATGCAAAAGTCTATGCATTGCGCTTGTAATATTCTTATTTTGCCTTTAGCATTGTGGGATCGACTCAGGTGCTCTTAAACACATTGAGCAAATTACGTTGAGATCGAAGTTCGAACCACGAATTCGTTGATTTTTTGTGTGTATGAAGCTTTCTTTCACTGTTTTGTAGCCTGTTAATTTGAAGAAATTTTGCACTTCTCTGTCTTTGCTTTCTGTGTAGTAAGTTATTGTGCATTGTGTAACCTTTGGTTATGGGTATCCTTAGTAGCTCCTTGTGTTTTAAGTTTCGATTTCGATGTAATCATAATTATCTTTGTATGAAGGGACCCACATGGTGGTGGTAATTGTCTCCGAGTCTCGGAGCTCCTAGTAAAGGAGACACAAAAATGAATACAGGCCAAAGGGAAGAAAGAATGTGAAATTCGTCTTAGATCGACTCGAATTTCCCAATCTACCCCATGAGAGGAATGAGAAATTCGTCTTGGATCGACTCGAATTTCCCAATCTACTTCATGAGAAGATATGAATTTCCTAATCTACCCCATGAGAAGATATTTGATTTTGAACCTAATCCGAAAAATAGTATTTATTTTATAGAAAGATATTAAAGAAAATATTATCTTTACTCCAAATGTGCATTACTGTTATGTAGTGTGTGTGTATATATATATTCGTTATCATGACACTAGTGCGTGTGAAGCACATTAACAAGCGCATACAGCACATGATGATGTGGCATGATCGACCCAGAGTACATTTAAGCATTCTCCCACTGCACTACCATTTGGGAATTGTTTGTTTTCAACTTTTGTCAAAACTTAAATATATTGCTATCTGATAAAGCGTGTTCTAATATTGCTATATGATAAAGTGTGCAAAAGATAAATTCAATTCATGTCCCATCTGGTCTATATCTGCATGTCTGATTTTGATATGATTCTCAATTTAAATTGATTGGGACGGCTCACAAACTGGTATTCAATAGTGCTAAAATGATTGATTTTACTTCTCTTATATTCTTCCTCTTAACAAAATTCAAAAAAATTCAAATGTAGCAAGAAATCTTGTACAAAGAGTCAAGGATTTGGGAAATTTCAACCGGGATCAAGTTGTGAATGATGTCTTAGCCTAGTGGTAAGATTGAGATCTCATGATTTAGAGGTCATAGATTCGATTCTACCAAAAAAAAAACAATTCTTCTCTTTAATCTACAAATATCTTAAAACTCCTCCATCTCCCCATTTTTATCTAAATCCTGACCTTTTTTTTTCTTCAATTTTTCTCCGCCGGCGATGGCTTGGTGAAACAGTCGTCTTCTTCACTACTGTTACCATCATCGTCGGCGGGTTGAGTTGGAGCACCTTTTTTCAACTTGTATATCACATCTTCAAATCTGACGAGACGGCTATGGATTTAACGAGACAGAGACAAATCTGACGAGATGAAGAAGGGTGATACATAAATTTTTATTTAGCGTTTTAGATATTTTATTTAATATTTTATTTTCTCTCTCGTATCAGAGTTTGCTTTCTCTTTCGAATAAAAGTTTCGTCTCTCCTTGAATAGGAGTTGCACAAGAATTTTTTTGTGTTCGATTGTGAATTCTTTAGATTTGTTATTTTCAAAAACTTGATAGTTAGTGTTTCAGATGTTCTTACTATATCGTTTGAGTCGATATGAATTATATTGTTCCAGACGTTGTAAACTTTCGATTGAATGATATATAAGACCGATTTTTTTTCAAAAAAAAAAGAATGTTCGATTTCACGAGATGTGTGGGTTATTTTTCTATTTATATAGTAGTCCATTGTTTCTAATTTGTAGTTCATTGTTACTAGTTTGTAATAAAAAATTGCTGATTACGATTGTTGATTCCGTTAAGTATCCGTTAACTTGACACCTTACAAAATTAATCCGTTATCTTGGCACTTATCCTTTCAGATTCATCTTAATTTGGAGATAAATTGCAAATGGAGGGAAAATTGGGAGGAAATTCTGGAACCGAAAAAATCATTAGTTGAAAAAAAAATTTGAGATTTCAAACTCGGATTTCAATCAAAAAAATTGAAAAAAAATCATTAAATATTGTCGTGTTTCAGAATTTTTTCTGCTTTTTTTTTTTGGTATAGAAAATCACGTATTAAAATGAAAAGAAAAAATTAAAACATCTTTTCTTTAGGATCAAAAATTGAAAAAATTGAAATCTTGAACAGAAATCCGAAAAAAATCCGATTTTTTTTTGGGTTTCATCATATGAATTTTTTTAATTTTTAATGAATTTTTTTCGGTTTTTTCACATAAGTTTCATTTTTTAAATGATTTTTTTTTTATTTTTTAATGATTTCCCCCCCTAATTTTCCCTTCATTTGCAATTTATCCCCAAATTAAGTGTGTTGAATAATACCAAGATGCTAATTTTGTAAGGTGTCCAGAGAGATAGTTCAATCAAAAAGTATATATTGTTATTCTTGTCATATAATTAGCTAGATCTAATGGAACTCATTTTATATTATTAGATGAGAATGCGAATATGTTATAGAGAAAATTGACTTCATAATATACAATCTAATAAGCCCAAGCAAGCACAAATAGAACCATAATCAGATGTTACCAAAAATGGATTGAAAAAAAATTATAATTACTTGTAATTAAGACTCATATTTCTCCAAAATTGTAAACAATTTTTGCCGATTCAAGAATTGTCCTGCAAAATATAGGTACTTTTAAATATTGGCATAGTGACAAAATTCTATAAATTATTGAAGTTAATTTGAATAAAACTCTATATATTTTTATAGAACATTGAAATCCTGTATATCTTTGTGTGTAACAATATTCTTTCATTACTTCATTATTAAGCGATCTATTTGTGAATTTTATTATGGTTTCATGTGATTAAAATACTTGTAGATTATCACATAATACTAACTTATTCCTATTTTTTCAATATATTTACTTCATTTTACTAAATAAAATAATTTATGTTGACATTTCCATACATATATCATATACATATGCATTACATTCATTAAAAATAGTAGCATTTTTTATTAATGTATTAATCGTGAATTTTTATAATGGATTTTGTTATATAAATGAGGTTCTATCGTTTTTCTTTTTTCGAACTATCCCGAATAATACAAGAATTACGAATGTATAAACTTCACAAATCGTACCCAAATTTTCTGTTTGTTACTAAAGTAGGTTTTATCATGTTGGATGTACGCCGATTTTCAAAGTGTAACCAAACCAGTTTGTGACCTATTTCCGGTTAAACCAATTGGACGAGCCAACCCTGTCAGGACGAACGGAGCAGGGATGAGGTTAGAATTTCTTTTTGCCCTCTATAAACTTTTAATATTTGAATTTTCGCACCCCAAAATCTTAAAATATCAAGCTTCCCCCCCTCTTTTTTTTTTTTGTATTCACCCCCAAACCCTAAATCATGGATCCGTCATTTCCTTTAATTGTAGACGAAGGGGATATTGTGGCCCGATAAACCCGAATCAATAATTTTTAATCATAAGTCACACATACCCTATAAAACTCTAAATAAAGAGAAAAAAATCATAACTTATGACAGTCTGCAACCGAACTTAGGACCTCCCATATGAATATGGAAACTGATATGATTAGACTAACAAGCCATGGGGTGGATCCGTCCTTTCGGAGTTTAAGAACAATTGTTATATTTCAAAAAAGAGTATTGAAAAAGGGCTTCCTCCAATCGATACCAATTCTTTATCCAAATCCAATAAAGCTAAAAATGTATCATCATCCCCCCAACCCAATCTATAATGGGCTTTGGAGTCCAACAACAACAAAACTGACCTTTCACTGAAGCAAAGAGCCGTCAATACCGCTACCAATTTTTCCCTTTTTTTTTGCTTATTGTAATAACCTCGATCTTGTCATAAAATAATATATTGTTTTCTCCGTCTTTGTTGGAGAACAAACAGGTGCCCAAAACTTTGAGATTGATCAATTAGGTCCTTTCAAATTGATCCCTCAATTTTTTGATTTGAGTACTTTAGTCCTCAAACTAAATGAACCATTTCCCATAAGATCGCGGCCGTTGAATGTATGAATTTGATCATTTAATCGTATATGTTCATATCGATTCATTGATTTCAATTAGAAATCATATTTTAAGTGACGCACTTTGTTGATTAATTTCTCATTCATCAGAAATCGAATTTGAGTAATTAAATACTCTAAATTTATCTACTCGAAGCGTAGATTAATTTAAGCCAAAGATATTCCATTTTTGATACACGAAATTTATTTAAATCTCTAATAAATTATGCTAAAACATAATTTACTCAATCAAAATTTCCAACAGAAGATTATCACATGATACTAATTTGTTTCCTATTTTTTCAATATATTTACATCATTTTACTAAATAATATCATTTATGTTGACTTTCGCATATATATATATATATATATATATATATATATATCTTGTACATATGCATTATATTCATTAAATATAGTAGTAGCATTTTTAATTAACGTATTAATCGTGAATTTGCATGACGGATTTTGTTATGTAAATGAGGTTCTATCGTTTTTCTTTTCCAAATTATTCCGAATAATACAAGATTTACGAATGTCCAAACTTCACAAATTGTACCCGAATTTTCATTTTGTTACTAATATAGGTTTTATCGTGTTGGATGTACACCTATTTTCAAAGTGTAAACAAACAAGTTTGTGACCTATTTCTGGTTAAACCGATTGGACGAGCCAACCCTGTCAGGAAGAACGGAGCCGGGAAGGGGTTAGAATTTCCTTTTGCCCTTATAAACTTTTAATATTTGAAATTTCGCACCCCAAAATCTTAAAATATCAAGCTTCCCCCCCCCCCTCCCCCTTTTTGTATTAAATCCTAGATCCGTCCTTTACTTAAATTGTAGACTAAGGGAATATTCTGACCCGACAAAACCGGATCGATAGTTTTTAATCATAGGTCACACAAACCCTATAAGTCTCTAAATAAGGATAGAAATGTCCTAACTCATGATAGCCTGTAACCGAACTCAGGACCTCCCACATGAAAATTGAAGTTGATACAATTAGGCTAACAAGCTTCTGGGTTGGATCCGTCTTTTCCGAGTTTAAGAACAATTGTTATATTTCCAAAAAGAGTCTTAAAAAAGGGCTTCATCCAATCCATTCCAATTCTCTATCCAAATCCAATAAAGCTAAGGTTTTGTATGATTAGGTATTTTGAGTTGTATTTTTATTTTTTGGATCACCAGACACGCTCCAAGGTAAATTCTATAGAAAATACTCAAATTTTAAATCCTACTACACATTCTCCTATATAACTACTCATCATTTCATTCTCTCTCTTCATTAATTACATTATTCAACTATCCAACACATTCTCTTTTTTACTTTATCATAAATAAAATATTATTTTTTCTCCTATCATCATTACATATATAACTAATTCATTCAACTTTATATCACATTTATACAATTTTCAAATATTTCTCAAAAATACATCCAAATAAACAAAAAAAATTAGTATTTTCATACGAATTTTTATAATATATATTTTTCAATAAAAACTCAAAATTTATTTTTGAAAACGCAACTATATAGACCCTAAAAATGTATCATCATCCTCCCAGCCCAATCTATAATGGGCTTTGGAGTCCAACAACAACAAAACTGATCTTTCATTAACGCAAAGAGCCGTTAAATAACCCTGATATTGTCATAAAATAATACATTGTTTTCTCCGTCTTTGTTGGAGAACAAACAGGTGTCCAACATAAACCAACACTTTTAACTACTCTGAGCTTTATTACATTATTACATTGCTTTTGCACCTGACATTCAATTTATTCCCATTTCTTGCAAAATTCAATAAAATTAGATCCCTCTTACAATGGCTCAGGCTGTGTTTCAATCCTCGTTTGTAATTTTTTTGTTCCTGTTTAAGATTGTTATTCATGTTTATATATATATATATATATATATATGTATATATGTGGGCTCATTTTTATGAAATTGATGATTTTTATTTATTTTTTGTTTCCCAGTTGAGATATTCGGAAAATGAGCAGACCCGTTTGAGATTTTTTGATTCTTCCAAGTAAGTGTCTCAAAGGTTAAATCTTTGTCCTGTATTTTCATATAAATGTTCTGCCATTTGCTTGTATTCATGGCTTTTGGTTGCTTGTGGTTTTTTTTTTTTTTTTTTTTAATAATTTCCTGCGAAGGGTTACCCTGATCCGAGAAATCCGAGCCAATAGGTTTTTACTTTTTACTTTTTAATCATGATCACACAGACCTAATAAGACTCTAAATAAGGAGATCAAAGCTGAAATTGAACACACTACCTTTCACATAAAAATGGAGGCTGATACCGCTAGATTAACAAGGATTCACGAATCTTGTTTTGATTAGAAGATTTTTGAATCAACATTAATTAAGATTAAGTAAATGCGGAGAGTAGAGAAGTGAAGAAAATATTGAAAAAGAAAAGAGACGAGAAATAAAATTGTAACGTATTTGAAAAACTTAAAAAAGCATATAGTAAAATATTTTTCTCTATATCGAGTGTAATGGACGACGTGATTTTTATTAAACTACTTCATCAGATCATATTATAGCAGTTACATGGTGTATGAACACCCTATTCACGTAAGAAAAATGTCGTTGCCACACCAAAACTGTTTGACTGTCCAAAACCGTTCTCTAAGCTCCTCTCAATTCTTAATAAGTAAAATTTGCTTAATTATTATTATTACCAATTTTGCTCTATGTCATATGAAGTTCTACTCTGTCTAATATTCTTAAAATGGAATATTTGGTTTTCTTAGGTATGATAGTGTGAATTTAAAATTCGAGTTAGATTCGGTTCGCTGAAGAATTCGTTGAAAAAAAACGTTTTATCAAACTGATAAGTATAGGTTTAAGTCTGAGCACCATTAAACTGTTTAACTTGCTTCCAATATATATCTGAAGTTAGAAATAGTCTAATACTCTCACGCCGTTCGGTTTGTAGTGTCGTGTAGCCAACCACTCATTCAAGTACTAAATACCTCATAAAGAGAAATGAATAAAATCTATTTAAATCCTGCAAATCTTGAATCGCGAGGCTCTAATTGGATGTTTGATTATGGTTTATAGGACATACTTCTTTTTTAAGAATAAAGGCTTCCATGCAACAATCGAGGTTGATCCCCGAGAGATAAGCATGCTTTTGTTTTGATTTTAAGTTATAGAGATATTGATTGTGCTATACTAATACGTCATCTTTTGTAATGTACGGTGGCCTTTAATGGATATAGAAGAAATCAAACTTTAAGAGTAATGGCCTTAAGGGAGTCTCCGGGCTTAACGCAAGAGATTGTAGATGACAAAACAAAAGTCATGGAGGTGACTGAAAATGTCCCTGATCATTTCAAGAAGTTGAAACACAGATTTCTTGGTTTCAAAAAAGATAAATACTTGTAAGCATCTTTAAATTTTACTTTTAAGTTAATAGTGTTATAGAATGAAGTAGCCTCATTTGTTTTAACATTCGCCTCGCTGTTGTAGGCAAAACTTAGAACATTACCAAAGTCTTTCCGAGAGCCAAGAACCCAAGGTATCGATTTCATAATCCTCTTTTCTATTTTTTTTTTTTTTTTAGAGTACATTATATAGACACCTCGTATGTAAGAACCTGATTACGAAACACCCCAATGTTTGAGAATTAGCATAACCTCCATGGTCAGTTAAAACATCTTACAATTTCACTCACTCACTCTCTGTTAGTGAAAACAGATTACTATTTCACTCCCTGTTGTTCGAGATGTCAGGGTCTAGTGTTTTCGTAATTTGCTAAAACTCAGAAGGTTTATGGTCATTATTCTATAGTGAGGGGGGTGCATGTCTTATCCTTTTCTTTAGAAATCTCGATTTTGTAGTATAAATCTGACATTTTGAAGGGCAGTTCATGGTAATAGCTTGTGCAGACTCGCGAGTTTGTCCTTCCAGCATCCTAGGATTTCAACCCGGAGAAGCCTTTGTCGTGCGCAATGTGGCAAACTTGGTGCCCCCACACGAGGTATAGTATACATATTTTCTCGGGTTCGTGACATTAAAAAATTCCGGAAGCATGAATGATATAATCTAATTGATATAATTTTTACGTTATTCCGACTTGTATTCTCCGGATGCAGAATGGCCCTACGGAAACGAATGCCGCTCTTGAATTTGCTGTCAATTCTCTTGAAGTAAGTACAGTAATTTGCTTAATATCTTTTAGCAAAAAATATTTTTCTCCTTTCATGGCAATACAATTTTAAAAAAATTATTAAAAAAAAAATTGTATAGGTTGAAAATATATTAGTCGTCGGTCACAGCTGTTGTGGAGGAATTAAAGCCTTAATGAGCTTACAAGATGAAGTGAATTCAAGGTTTGATTCATTTCCAATTTGGTCATTGATTTTATTCCGTCTCTTTCGTTTATATTTCTCACAATGCCATAACGCTTTTTCAGTAGCTTCATTAAAAGTTGGGTGGTTGTTGGAAGCCCTGCTAGGATAAAAACAAAGGCTGCTGCATCGAACCTTGGCTTTGATCAGCAATGCAGGCACTGCGAGAAGGTGATTAAAATTCTGTTTCTTTATTAGATGAATTTGCAAAATGTAATATCCCACGTCAACTGCGTCAGATAATTTAGACTGATTTATCGATAGCTAGAATGCAAAACGAACGCGAAGTAGTTGTTACTGTAGTCTATTTTACCAGAGTCTCACCTGCAGGCCCTCACCCCGTGGATTTGGGGCTTGACAAAATTTTATCAGAGCCACCCCCATGTTACTGTCAGGATAAGAACGCTGCATGTCTAAGGAGGGTTATGTACCTTATCCTCACTTGTGGACCCCCTGGATTCGGGGCGATACAAAAACTCAGAAGTTAAGTTTCTTAAACACCCCTGCGCCGCTGCGTGAGACTCTAATTATGAAAAACACCCCAAGATTTAAGAAACTACCATAACTTCCCTATCAGTATAAGCAAATTAAAGTTTCATCCCCACGCCACATTACAATTTTACACCTACGTTTCGAGTTGTCAGTATAAGAGTGTCATAAAAGTGTCTTCGTAATTTGCAAAACCCTCAGGGCTCGTGGTAATTACCCTTTAGGTGAGGGGTGTGCGTGTAATTATACCAAATTCAGAAAGCGAACTCTCTTGGTTGAATTAAAGCTCTCATTCTTGGCTGAATACTAACTCCATCTTTCGTTTTCTTGGATCCAGGAATCGATTAACAGATCATTGTTGAATTTACTTACTTATCCATGGATAGAAGACCGGGTGATTAAGGGGACGCTTTCAATCCATGGTGGCTACTATGACTTCATCGATTGTACATTCGAGAAGTGGAGTCTTGACTATAAAGGGAGTAGTTCGAAAACCGATGAAGGATACTCGATTAAAAACCGAGAATTTTGGACCTGAGTTTGCTCTAACAGGTTATGTATGTTCAAAATGTATTGTCAAAATCAATTTGTATTACAAGTTTTTCATGTGTGTTATGTTGGCAGATTTTGATATGTTTGTGTATTTATTTATGGTTTTCGTTCAGAAGATCGTTGTGTGAAGATTATGTAGAATAATGAAAGTGTAAGGCATAAAGTATTTTTATGATTAAATTTATACTGATGAATTATTATTTTTGACATCATCATATACATATTCAACGTTTCACAGCCTCGCTACTAGTCCTTGAGATGAAACTATAACAATCCTACATAGATTACTATCCCTTGGGGCATCTCCAATGTGGAGCACAAAAATGGTGCAATTTTTTCACTATTTTTGTGCAGCTATAGTAATAGCACTCCGATGTATGCACCATCTTTTTGTACGAAAAGTATATTCTCATAATATTTCTTTTTACACCTCATTTATTCTGTTTATCATATTTTACAAATAATACTCAAATTTAAGTTTCTTGATACGTATTCATCCAAGTAAATATATTGTGTTGTTTTATAATATTATACAACAATATTAGTTACTCTTTTTTCAAATCGTGTGATTTTTATATTTTATGTAATATAATCTATGTTGAAATGAATATTTTAACTTTTTTAATTTATATGGTATATCTATTATTCATAATTAAATTAAAATTATATATAATTAAATAAAAAAATAACAAACATAGGACATAATTATAATTTTTTCCAAGTTTAGGGACCTAATTATATAGGACGTATTTGTAAATATATAAAATAAGAGTACGAAATTAAAATTTTAAAAAAAATGGGTCCTCCCACGCCATTTTTGGCGTGGGTTTTCCGCTCCAATGGTGCACAAGCGTTATTTTGCCGCTCCGTTGGAGGGGAAATTCTAGCCCGCTTTCGATTCGGCCAAATCCATGTGTATTTTTTTAAACAACTTACCAATTATATGATAAGTGTAATACACTCTCTTTGTGAAATACACTTGGGTGCGATCAAGACGGGTCTGGACTAGAATTGGAGTTGGTCTTATGTTTACTATATCGTCTATAACTATATGAAAACACAAAATTCCCCCACCCCCAACAAAAATATTAGTAATAAACTATTTTTTGTCAAAAGTATATATCTTGCTAATTTCTCGACTACTTTTCCATTTTGCTTTAGAAATATATTTTATTAGGTTAATTTTGAAAATATGTCATATATAATTTATATGTTTTTAATTAATAAGTAATATTCTATTTACATTATTTTTAATCATTTATAATTTATTGACTTGAAAAAAAGAAAGATCATAATAAAAAAAAAATCTTAAGCGCTGAAAATTTTCAAGTAAAATATATTTCGTTATACCTAATTTTGCCCCCTTCAACAAAATTCTTAACTCCGTCCCTAGCTTCAAAAGAAAGATAGAGTTGCCTTAAGTATAATAGTATATTAATACAAATCATACAAATTGAACCTTCTCACTCGAAAGAAATATTTGTTGATTATTCTCATCTACGCTCGATTTGTTTAGCATAGTGATCAAGAAACATATGTTAAAACTCCTAAATGATGAGCCGCATAATAGAACTATGAATCAACTGCGTTATAACTCTTTGCCAATAATCACAAAAATAATTAAACGACATACATTATTTGGATGGGTTTCAATATATAGTGTACAATCCAACTTAGTCTTTGATATAATGGAATGCAAATATTGGTGAGATGTTGAACATTAAAAACAAACCAAATTATTTGATATGTTTGAGCTCAATTGAGTGTGGTCCCTTGAATAAATACAAACTATGCTCGAACGAAACTTCTTTTTATTCGATAAAATTCAAGACTCATGCGAACTCGAGACTGGTCAAGCTATTCGAGCTTGAACTGTATCGATTCGTTTAAAGATCGGTTCATATAAGGTTAAACACAACATTTTAAGCTTAATAATAGAGTTGAAAAATGAATTAAACTACTCGATAATACTCGGGTAGATATAGATCCTAAAGCCAGTTTGAGCTCGATTTGTTATCATATCAAACCAGCTCGAGCACCATTTTTAGTTTGATAAGTTTCGAAGTTCGACTCGAGCTCAACTCGACTTGTTGAAAATAATCAATATGTTCAAAATGATCAAACTACTCGAGTTTGACTTGACTTGAGCTCGATTCCGTAGATAATCAAATTAAACTCAAACACAATTTCTAAATCTCGATAATAACTCAAATAAACTTGAACAAAACACTTTTAACTCGATTGTTAATTCATTTACAACCCTGGTAAAATTTCAAACAAACTTGAACAATACCTTCGTCTAGTCTGAATTAATCTTCAATACTCTAGCATTATGACCTCTGGGATTCTATTTCCACATATATAGCAGACTAATTACCTATACATAAACTGCAATTCTAATTACCTATACATAAACTGCAATTCGAAACTAGACCCCCACCCTCTCCTCTTCTTATGTAGTTTCTTTATTTCCCAAAACAACAAAACTAGTTATCTAATAGTCAACAACCACATCAGCGGCTTTTAATTCTAGGGTGAATTACATGCACACCCCTCACTAACTAATTATTAAAATTCTCCTGACATTTGGTAAATTACAAGAAGACCCCTTAAGGGGTCTATTTGTAAGGTTTATAGGAATAAAATTGTAATAATTTTTAAATACACAGGGGGTGTAATTGTAAGAATGCCTTAACATGAGGGGAACTATATGTAATTTCAAAAATGTCATGAGATGTTTGGTAATTTGCACTAAAATGAGGGGTGGTTTGGAGTGTTCGTAGGTAATTTTATTTTCTCTTAATTCTAATCCATGTAATACCACTATAAAACCTCTTCAATCCCTCAAATCTTTCTACAAACTGAATTTTACAAGAGTTTTTAAGTACTCAGACATGAATTCTACCAAGTTTTTCATCTTATTCATTCTCATTGCCCTGTCAACTTCTAACATGGACAAAACCTTAGCATCTCGAAATCGTCGTCTCCTAACAGTCCCGGGATTTCCCACATTCTTCCCACCGACCCGCCCCGCGCCTGGTGACGGGGCAGCTATATCGATATTCCCTAACTATCCACCGTTTATACTCCCTGAGACTCCGACCTTTCAAACCGACCCGTTCGCTCCAATCTTTAACCCTCCAGAAACTACAACTAGCCCTTGAAAGGTGATGAAATCTTTGAATCAGCATTGTGCAGATTCATGATGAAGTATGATGTGTCTTTTTTATGTTTATGGACTTGATTTAGTGTTTGTTTTTGGTGTTTAGTTTGTTGTGGGTTGAAAATTACTCTTGTTGATGTTGCGTACAATTAAAAAGATTGTTTCCTTGATCATGTTCATGTGTAATGCTTGCTTTTGAATAATTTGGATTTGAAATTTGCTAGTCACGACTCACAAGTTTGTTTGATCATTTCTTCTTCTCTAGCCTTTGCAAGTTTTATATCAAACGATAGGATCCGATTGCAACGAGTCTTGAGACATCCTGGTCGCTCAGTATGAGGGGTCCAACTTTGGACCCTAAAGCTGGGTCGTTGGAATTTCAAAGGCTTTAGGTGAATGATTCTCATAAAATTGATTATCACAAAAACTTAAATTTCTAATTTTGTAACCTTGTGAAGCAAAAATGTACAAAACTGGATCAAACACCCGTATAAATTGCGTTTGCACCCCCAATACAGATTTTCGCTTTTCAACCGCAATGCCAATCAGGCTCTGACAAATACTTCAAAAGGAACAAAAGATCCAAACTAAACACCATCAGAAAGCCTTCTTTTTCCTTTCTTTTCATGCCATTACTCAAGTACATAACAAAGACATACACAATAAAAGCCAAAGGGATAAAACCCAATAGACTATAAATAAAGTATATGAAATAACAAGAACATGGAAAGAAAAAAGAAACCATAATAATAATAAGAATAATTATATTAATATTAATGATAATAATAATAATAATAGTAAATGAATGAATAAATAAATAATAGTACTAAACCTATTTTCTCCCTCCCTCACAATCAATTCCACCACTGGTGCACAGCAATCCCCTCATCCTTCACTTTGCCATACAATTCCAAACACTGCCAATAAGCCCTCTTATTCCCATTCTCTTCCTCCCCATCTTCCCATTGATTCTTACACTCCAAGAACAATTCATCAACAAGATACAAACTCTTCTCCTTCACCATCTCCTCCACCACTTGCGCCTCCGCCTTCATCACCACATACTCCTCCCGCCTCACGCTCTTCCTCAACCAAGCCGACACTCCCATTTCTTCAACATCCATCTTGTAAACATCAAATTCTTGATCCCTCATGGGATAATTCTTGTAAAACCAATCAAATGCAGTCGAATCATCCGACACAAAGACCCGCCTCGGATACTCATTCAATGAATCCTTCAACAAATCAGGAAGGAATTTGATTTTCCTCGACGTAAAGCTTGGTTTTTCAGCCAGCGGGGCCCGTCTCGGGGGCTCGAGATACACGTCTTCTAAGCCCTTCAACGCAGCTTTCTTCTCCTCTGGCGTGATGCCATATAACAATCCCTTTGATGGTGCCCCAGCTTTCCTCATTGCCACCATGGTTTTTTCAAATTTCCTAACATAAACAATCTTGTAATTCGACACGAATTTCAACTCGTTTGTCCGACCATTACCCATCGGCATAATAACCAAGCCGGTATCTTTCAAAATGCCATCAATCAGCTGCATTTCCTTTAAATTCAACACAAACATAAAATCAAAAACCTGGTGTGCAATCTCATTCATCCGCTCCAAATCACCTCCATTCAGCAATCCAACCCCGGATTCTCCCAAAAACTCAAAACCATCACCAATTTCACCCGAAACGAACCCCCTGTGGCCTCTCTTGACGAGGCCTTCGTCAACCAAATCGCGGAGGAGAATCGGCAACACCTTGAAACCATCAACCGTATCCAAACCCGCAACCGGCTTCGCCGGAAAAGAAGCACCCAAAGAGGCTCTAATCACAGAGCAAATCGAAGGCCATGTCAGAAAAAGCATCGCCAACAACAGCGATCTCGACATTACACGCAAAAGCCATGAATTAGGCAGCTTGATGATCAAAAGTGTGTGTGAATTCATACCAATCCCCAATCCATTCACCTTTTTCACATCATCATATACACCGTTTTTCGATCGGTATACACGAGCGAATACATCCATAATTTCACAAAACTGCAAAACCTAATAATTCAATTGTGACTAAAACTATGAAATTGCAAAACTAAATAATCAATTGTGAAAGAGAGAGAGAGAAAAAAAAATGGCGAAATTGGGAGGAGTTTTAGCGAGTGCAAAATCTGGATGCGGTGTGATTTCCACCCACGAGGGCGACGCGACTACTTCGTATTCTGCACCAGAGGAGCAACAAAGCCCTAATTCGAGCGATTTCCATGTTTGATTTTATGTATCTATCTTGTATGTATCTCTCTCAAAATTAGGGTTTTTGATTTTACATGATGTGCATCTGAAACTCTACCACCATCAACCAGATAGAATAAAGAAATCGCGAATCGTGATGGTGGCAGGCAAAGATGGTGAAATTTCAATGAAGATTATCGTGAATGTATCAAGAATTTCTTTGTTTTTCAGATGAATTTTTGTTGGGGAAGATTGGTGCGTGGGAGTATAATTATATATATATATATATATATGTATATATGTATTGTTGGGAGAGAGGGGGGTGTGAATTTGAACGAGCGTACGCATTTTGATGCGTGTATGAATGAATGAATGAATGGTTGTTCTTTGTTGTTTGAACAAATACTAGAATTAAGGAGGGAAGAGGGGTGATTTTGTTCCAATCCATTGTTTTTTTGGTTGGTAAAAAACATTTCTTGTAGTTTGTGTAGGTCGGATCTTCTATTGCAATACGTAGAAAAATACATATAACTCTTTGTGTATCAAATCACGCATTTACTCCTTGAAAAAGAGAAAATAAGAAAAAAATAAAGAATCAATTTAGGCCTTTACGCGTCTTACTCGCGTGCTTTGTAATTGATTATAATGAGAAATAAAACGAAGTCGTGGCGTTGGATTGCTCGAGGGCGCAGTATGTATAATTAAAAAAATTGTAAGGGGTTTTTTGATTTTTTTTTTCTCAGGTTATAAGTGTCTAATTCTATACGTCACATAGGGTTATATGTATTTGTCCCATTCCAAAATATTAAACTAGCGTTTAATTTTGTATTTTATAATTTTTTGTATGTGAGTGTGTATATTGTATATCAGATTTATATTTTTTTTAAAATTATTTTACATGGCGTTCATTAAAAATCATTTAAATTAAACTCATTTATCAATTAAATACACCCTAAATGTTATTTTAAATATTCAATAACTCAAATTGAGACCAAACGATAAGGCCTTGTATGGATATGTTTTCATTTTCAATGGTTTAAAATGCGTTTTTGTGTGGAAATGAAAATATGTTAGATAAGCACGATAATGACGTGCGAAAATAAAAATATACTTGATTATATAGCTTTTAAAATCATAGAGTAAATTATAATAACATTATTTTTAATAAGAAAGAAGTTAGTATTAAATCATATTAGTTGAACAGTGGTTAGTAGTAGGTCTTCCAGATTTCTTATATGTATCAATTGAAGAGAAGTTAGTGAAATAATCGAAAATGAAATATGAAGGCATGAAATAGTTTAGTCTGGAAATGAAATTAAAACAATATATGTGTATTCTGCATGTAAAATAATAAAAGATATTTTCAGTGTTATGAAATCGTAGAAAATAAGAAAATGACTTTGAAAAATACAAGTATACAACGTGTAAAACTCCTTTACATTTATTTTACATATTTACAATATTTATATATTTTTTCTCGATTTATTGAAATATAAATCATTGATAAATGTTAATAATTAGTAATAAATTTCAAATGATGGTGACTATAAGTCTATAACTATAGATAAACATTCACTTTAGTGGATTTCAAATCAAAATTTATAATGTATTAAGAAAATGAAAGGTAAAAAGGGAAAGATTCCATACTTTGATGCTTAAAGGGTTTATTCTACGCTCTTACAAAAGGGACACAAGGATGGCCGTAACAAACGAGTCGATGTTGTATAAAAATTTGATTTGATTGTTAATCGACAAAAATATGAGTAAAGTTCAAGTAAATTGACAATTTTTATTCATAATTTATCAATTTTTACTAATTGAGTCGAGTTTTAAACTTATCAAACACACAAAATATTATTCAAGTTTAATTTGATATGTCAATAAACCGAGCCCATACGACCTTATAGCGAACGATGTCGAGTCGAGTATCGAATGAATTTGTTCCGAAGAATAATTTTTATCTCCCCGTCACGTGACGACACACGTGCAGTAAAGATTGAGCTTTACTATAAACCCCACCACCACACACACAGTGGTGAAACACGCAGAGTGCAGAAATCACAAACCCTAAAAGCCTAAATCGAAAAAGATAAGAAGTGCCTTTGTATGATAGCTCACCCAATCAGGGCAGCAATGGGATTCGAGAAGGAATTGTTGAGAGCAGGTACCGGCCCGAAGCCCGTCCCCGGCCAAAACGTCACCGTTCACTGCACCGGTTTCGGTAAAAATGGCGATCTCGCCAAAAAGTTCTGGAGGTATCTATCCTTTTCCTAGTTGAATATATATATATATATATCTGTGTGTGTGTGTGTAAAGGAAAAAAGTAGTGATTGAGGTTATTGAATGAAATGTGTGGCTGAATTTGATGACAGCACTAAGGATCCAGGACAGAAGCCTTTCTCTTTCCAAATTGGCCAAGGCAAAGTTATTAAAGGTATTTTTACTGATAATTAAATTAATTTTTTTTTAATGTTTATGCGGTTTGGTGGCAGATTTAGGAATTGATTGTAAGAAGCTAGTACAAATTAGACAATTGGGTACTTGTAACTTGTATTATGTTGTTTTCGGAGAGAAAACGAAGATTTTGGAGTGAAGTTTGTGCTTGAGAAGTGGTAAAAGGTTGTTTTTATGTTTAGTTTCGGTTTGGTGGCTGATTTAGGGATTTGATTATACGAAGCTATTTTGCATTAGTCAATTGGGATCTGGTAACTTGTATTATGTTGTTTTCGGTGAGAAATTGAAAATTTTCGGAGTGAAGTTTGTGCTTGAGAAGTGGTGAAGGGGATCAAGAGAATGGGAAGATTCTTTTTAGCATTTAATTTGTGTTTGGAAATGCTGGATGTGTGTTTGTATTACAGAAGTTCTATTAATGGTGTTATAAAATTAACGTTAGCAATCCCGACTGAAAGGATAGGACTATGTGAAGGATAACTTTTAATTAATTACACAAATTTGCTGAGGTTGTAGAATTAAAGATTTCAGACCATGTGTTGACACCGGAGATTTTTATGTTTGAGTCAGAGGTTGTGTCTATGTATGACTGTGTATTGCGTAGTGGCGAACAGGGACACTGGATTGTGCTCAGTGAACTTCACTATGTAACACCGGTATGGAAGAAATATGAGTGTGAAAAAAACTGATGTACAACTTTGATAATAATTCTTTTGAATTTCCTTGGTACATTTGTATGCCAAACATATGCTATGGTTATGAAGTCGCATAATTCATGATAACTGAAATCCCTATGTTTTGTGTTCTGCATCTTGCTTGATATTGTACTATGCAATTTGATAAAAATATGCATGATAGAAATACCAATCTTTCTATCTTCTTCCTAAGAACTTACATGATAGAGCATTCTTCCTTATATTGCAATAACTAAATTACCAAGTTTCACTGTATATATTGTAGAGCCATGAATATGATAATAGTTTGTCCAAGCATTCATCCAAATATGATTCTAACTCAAATTTTGAAATCTATAACAATTGGTGACATGCACCCAAATATGAATGTATTTTATGATAAGGTATTGTATTTTCTGATTGCATTATTAGAAATGTGTTTTATTCTTATCTAGATTACCCATTGCCTCCATTGCAGGATGGGACGAAGGGGTGTTAGGAATGCAAGTGGGAGAAGTTGCTCGATTACGGGTGAGTAATATGCAAATTCATGCCATTATGTCTTTATGGTTGTTTAACTCGATCCAAATTGCATCAACAATTGCAGCTTCTAGTAGCAAAAGTTTTGACAAGAAGCTTTCCTTGAAATCAAAACCAGAAATGTCGCATTATCTACACATACTTTGATTTTTTTCCTTTTAATATGTACCTTTTAGCAAGTTGATTTCCCATCAAATAAGCAGTTAACCAAGTTTATTTTGTCACTCTAGAGTCATTGTTTGATGCTCTCTCTCTCTCTCTCTCTCCCTCTCTCTCTGGTTCATTGTTTCTTTACCGACTCTAATTGATTGTGTGGCGTGCTCGTATGCATAAAAAATCAATCTCCTGTGAAAACAAAAATGTTTTTTTCAATCAATGTGTGAGGTCTTATTAATTTATCTTTTTAATCGACTGGCAGTGCACTCCTGACTATGCATACGGTGCAAGTGGTTTTCCAGCATGGGGTATTCAGCCAAACTCAGATCTGGTTTTCGAGATTGAGGTTCTCAGTGCCCAGTAACCAACCACCTTGCCATATCTAATCAACGTCCCATAAATAAATGGCTGTTTCTGTTAACACTCCGTGATGCTTGCTTATGCATTGTATGCTTAAAATTCTATGAACTACTACTGCAAGTTAAATGTGATGGTGGTTTTGTTGCTGATTCTTGTTTATGTTTTCGTTGATTTTCATATATGAATTACTCCTCAAAATTTGAACTTTTCATATTGCACCAAAAAAGAACATTAAGAAATGGTTCCCTGCATGATTAACTCCATTCTGGTTGTGGTGGATCGGTATCTATCGAGCCTGTTTTACCAATACATCGTTGGATTAAAATGAGTAAGATGGATTTTATCACCACATTCCTGCAATCGACGGGGTTGACTGGATGGTATCGAATAGATAGGCCACATTCATGTCAGTCCACTCAAGAATTGTTCCTCCATTTCCTTACTCTGGCAAACGAAGAAATGGGGGTGAATTTACGGTAGATCAGGTCCAATGATCTTGCTAAGAAGGTTTTTATTACCACATTCATACTATCGATGGTGTTGAGTGGATGGTATTGCATGGACAGACCACATTCATGTCGGTCTCAAAAATTATTCCTCCATTTCCCTACTCAGGCAAATGAAGAAATGGGGATGAATCTACGGTAGATTGGGCTCAATGACATTCCTATGTATACATCCATCGTCAAAATGTAGGATGGTTGATTATTTTTACCCCCATCAAATTTTTGCGTCTTTTAACCACAAAACCGTTTATGGTGGATTAGAACCGTTGGATGCAGGATGCTCGAGTGGTTTTATCATCATATTTTTTGCAATCAACGTTGTATGAAGAATTGGGAATGTTGGACCTGGTCTATTATAGAATCACTCGGAAAAATGGATAGGCAAAATGCTATGATACGGATCCTCCTAAAAATGATTTCGTGCAGTATTGTACCCATATCAGATACGGATACTCCCGAATCGCTTGAATACTGTATCATGCACATTTCTTAGCTGTTCGGAGATAAAAAGAAGAAAATTATGGATAAAGTATTCGATACAAAATATGAAATATCTGACACGCCATGAATATAAGACTGAACTTTTTAATATTGTACAATATTCTAAAATAGAAACATAGATAGTGTTTGCGGTCTTTATTAAAAATAAAAACTAAAAGTTAAACAAATAACAAAGAAATTTAAAAAACTAGATAAAATCTCATTTATGTCAATAAATCTACTAAATTAATATACTATCAATTTTATATATTTGTTTATATACACATATCATAGCAAAATTTTGAAATTTGTACAATTTCATATCATAACAAAATGTCTAATTGTCTATCATAGGCAAATTGGGAAAACACTTGTATACACCCAGTTTTGGGTTTCATCTGTGTACTTTGTGGATGTGATTAATCCACATCACTTATTTTATTTTTTTTAATTAAAAAACAAGTGATGTGGCATCCACAAGGTCCACAAATAGGGCACAAACACCCAATTTATATAAGAATTTTCCGGCAAAATGTCTATTCAGACATGGAGTATACATAACATTTGGGTATGATTGGCCCCCATCTCACTGGTAGTCATAAATTTACAGCGCACGCGAAATGGACCTATCGCACTTGTCTTCTACAATTGGTAATGGAAATAAATATTTGATATTATTTCAAACTTTTCCTTTTCTAAAGAAAAAACAAAATATTCTTGTTCTTCTTTATTCACGATATTATTTGGTTCCTATGTTGAATTAAGGAAAATTTTAAAAGATTGATCACTTCGAATGATAGTACATCCTTTTATGTTTTTTCAATCAAAATTCAAGATCTAAAGAAAATGAAACAAGGCACAAGTATCACAAATTCAAATTATAATATTGAACAACTGTTTTTGACAACGACTTTGTGCTAGTATGTTGTAACGATAATTGTTCCTTTTTTTTTTGGGATCTATTGTTCTATAAAAAGTTGTATCTATTTTGATATCAATTCCCAATGTTTGTAATCTTCATGAAATAGTAAGTGGTAGAAATTTATAATACACGGATACCCTGAAATCTCAATATATATTATGTATAGTTTCACACGTGTGTTTGATATGCCAATCGAGTTATTTAGAATTGGGATCTTTTTTTAGATTATAAAAAGTTTAGTTGCTACCCAAAACCTGATGGTCTAGTGATATCCACCTTTTATTTGATGTGAGAAGTTTTGGGTTCGAATTCAAGCTGCCACAAGTTGTGGTTCTCCCCTCCTTTATGGAGCAACTAGATAGAGTTTTTATGACTCATGATTATGACTATCAATCCAAATTTATCAGGTTAGATATTTAGGGTATCCCTCTTTTTTGAATTGAAAAAAAAAAAAAGTTTAGGTGCTATTAAATATCACAAAAACTTAAAAAAACCTCTTTTGTAATTAATTATAAAATAAGATTAACTTATCTAATTCCACTTTTTTTCTTTTTGAATATTTATTTTAAGGTTATATTATCTTTCTAGCAACAAAATAGCCACATGATATATTATTAACAAATATTTGATATCGTCATTGATATATACAATTTTTCCTTCAACGCACACCAAAGTTCTTATAAATCTATTATTGGTACATGCATATGTGCACGTATAAATACATACATATATAGGGTCAAGATCAAATACATACCCTTTCTTAGATAAGATCTAAGACCCAATATACACTATTGGATACATTAAATCCAACAGTCCAAAAAATAAGGAATAAACAGGCAGGAAAAAATGGAAAATAGGGATTAGGGGTATAATGGACAAAATGACAAAATTATACATCACCCATTTACCAAAAATAACGGCAATCATCTCCTGCAATCTCTCAAAAACTGATACCCATGAACTCAGCCATTTATTATCACAATCTCAGCCCGAGATTAACGCATTCAATTTATAGAATCGTATTAACCTCAGATTTCGTTCGATTATCACAAAAAAATATTCTGAAACCCACATGTTCTGGAAATTCTGAAACCCACGAAAAAATTCTGAAAATTGAGATTGCAAACCAAGAATCTGAAAAGATTGATTCCACATGTTTTCGTTTACATCATTGTTATTTGCTTTGATTTTTTATTTTTGAATGTTCTGTTATTTCTGTATATTGCTTAATTAGTAAACTATAATGGTGATATACCATATATTGTGATTTGAACACATTATACAGCTCATTATATTCAATTATACATCGTATTATATTACATTATACAGTTCATACAATAGGGATATATAACATGTGACTGTGCTCCTTTCAACAGTCAGTTGAATATATCATACAACATTTTGTACTACATTATACAGTATATTATAACCTATTATACAGTATCATATAAGTCATTACACAGTGAGTCCAATAGCTAATTAATCCATTATATAATAGTTAATAATCAAATATACGGTAACTATAAACAAGGTAAAGTACGAAAATAATGGAAATAAATAAAAATAAAAATCCGACTGAAAACACAAAAACGCGAAAAAATCTATTAAAACGATGGAATTTGGACCCGATAGGGTGGTGCTCAGCATACTTATGATAAGTATCTGAGTTGTTTTTAAAACGACGTTTCCTACAAGATTGAAGTAGAGCTTGGGACCAAATTCCAAAAACAGTTTTTGCCTTTCGGAAATTTAAAATATATATTTTATTATTATTTTTTTAAAGTAAAACGCAGTAGATGAGTGGTGATACACAGTGTATAATGGTTTGTATTGTAGTGTATAATAATGAATCTAATCTATAATCTGTTATACATATAGTTGTGTATAAAATTCACAGTGTATAATGGTTTGTATTGTAGTGTATAATGGTTTGTATTGTAGTGTATAATAATGAATCTAATTTATAATTTGTTATACCATTCTATAAAATAAGATTTATAAGTTGAATCCATAAAGAAGAAGACTGTGTATAATTTGTATTATTAATAAGATTGGGGAACTCTGCAATGGGTTTCAGCTGTTAATGGATTCCGACAAAGGTGTCATCACTTTCGAGAGTCTGAAAAAGAACTCTGCTTTATTGGGGCTTCAAGAATGGTCTGATAATGATCTTTATGGAATGCTTAAGGAATGAGACTTTGATGGAGATGAAGCTCTCAATCAGATGGAGTTTTGTGTGTTGATGTTCAGATTAAAGCCCCGAATTGATGGATCACTCTCAGTTTTTGTTGGATGAGGCATTTCAGCAGGAGGGCTTCCAACATTTTAACTTTTAATCTCACTAATTGTAATCATTTTGACTTCTTCTTTATTTTCCAATTCTTTGTTTAGTTCCAATTCTTGATAGCACCAATTGTTGAGTTAATATAATAATGAATCTAATGTATAATCTGTTATACCATTCTATATAATTGTGTATAAAATTCACAGTGTATAATGGTTTGTATTGTAGTGTATAATGGTTTGTATTGTAGTGTATAATAATGAATCTAATCTATAATTTGTTATACCATTCCATATAGTTGTGTATAAAATTCACATTGTATAATGGTTTGTATTGTAGTGTATAATAATGAATCTAATCTACAATCTATTATACCATTCTATATAGTTGTGTATAAAATTCACAGTGTATAATGGTTTGTATTGTAGTGTATAATGGTTTGTTATTGTAGTGTATAATGGTCCGTTACAGAGAAATAAAGAGAAACTCATTTATTCAAATTCATTCTATCTATTACATTAGATCAGTTGCTTAATGATGATTTGCAGACTCATAATTGATAACAGAAGAAGAATTCAGAAAAAATTGAATTGAAAACAGAAGAAGATGATGATTAGGGATTTGATTTCTGCATATCCTTCGATCTTTACAGCGCCGATCTCGAATTTTACTGAAAAACAACCGATTTGATGATGAATTGAACGGGAAAAAAAAATATCTCATATCAATTTTGCTGGAAAACAACCGACTTGATGATGAATTGAACGGGTAAAACGATATCTCGAATAAATTTTGTTGGAAAACAACCGATTTGATGATGAATTGAATGGGTAAAAAAATATCTCTTATCAATTTTGCTGATATATGTGATTATGGAAAGAATATAATGAAATCGGTTATGGCGCGTGAAATTAGGGATTTGATTTGATACTGTGTATTAAATTGAATATGTTAGTTATAATTTAATGACTAAAATGCCCTTTACATAATTAAAACAAATTATTAAATCAGTTAAATGTAGACCTTGGGATCAAATTGAATCAAAGGCTTAGATTGGGTCTTATACTATGATGCACGGACACTCCAAAAATTCACCACGGGCGGTGTCGGGCGCGTTCGGACACGGACACGGCTCCGGCACGCGTCGGACACGGCTCTCCCGTGTCCTGAATAAAAAATAAATAAAAAACAAGTGGACACGCGTGTCCGACACGGTTCAGGACACGGATGTCAATTTCTATAATATACTAAAAGCTTGAGGGTCAAATTTTAAAGAAAAAACTGACCATTTTCATAAGGAAGGCAGCAGCGTACATTCAACAAAAAGGAATCAAATTACTCCACAATGGGCTCAAGATTTGGTTTACGTACATAGCAATCTTCGTCTTTTATCAAGAAAAACTCCACAATATACGCAAGGTGACACCAAAATGTGGGATGTGGGTGGAGATGCTTTTGAGTCGAGTGATGATGTTGGAAATTGCGAATCTCTCACTTGATGAACCAGGATTGGAGAATGATTTGTTTGTGGATGAAGTTGGTGAAGGATGAAGTTGGTGAAGCACCTTGCAATGATTCTGAGATTTTTCCAAATGTGGAAGATTAAACTATTTTTGCGTGTTTATTGTAATATTTAGTTTATGTTTATATTTTTATTTTGCATTTGTTATTATGACTAATAAGTAGTTGAATTATTTACAATATACATAACGTTATGAAGAATCAAGTAAAATACAAATTTATATTTCATATATATATATATAAATTGGACAGCCGTGTCGTGTCCTGTGTTTTTTTGAAATTGTCGTTCCCCGTGTCCGTGTCCGTGTCGGTGCATCATAGGTCTTATATCTTACTTAATGGCAAGGGATGTATTTGATCCATATCCTATATATATATTATCAAAATGTAAATATATGAATTGTAATTAGCACTTCTAAATTTGATAACCGCACTTCATTCACACTTCTTTTATAAGCAAATTACAAAACATCCACTTAATTTCAAAACAGATTTTAGCTTAAATTTTTGGGCAAATATTTCCTTAGTGCATTATCAATGTTTTTAACTCTTTGGGTTGACTTCTTTATCCACCTGTTCATTTTTATTTTGTGAATGACAAATTTGTGAAATAATATTTCTAATAGTAATACTTATGTGAAATTTTTGTGGCATTAGAAATTCGACACGCTTAAATTTCCAACCATATTCCATTTGCCAAACCTAATATATCATATGAGAAAAATATATTAATCTTAAAATAATGAGAAAATTATGTTCTTTCTCGTTCAACATTTAGTTAAATTTTCAATTCACGCATTCTATAAGGCCAAAAATAAAATAAAAAATGATTTTTGAAAATATGGTATATATCCAATTGACTTTGGTTTTTTGAATGTTTAAGTTGATGTCAAAAGAAAATCACAAAAAATAGGGAGTTGATTTCCGTATCATATATTGAATTTTAAATGGTACACATGATAACTAGAGATTTTTTATGAATTTTTTTTAATAGATTATATTTTAGAAATGTGAATGAAAATATTATTTGAAGAATCCAAAATTCAAAAAAAATCATATATTCTATTTCAGGCCGATTTCCAATTTTAAACTCTAATCATCTATCAACTTTTATTGGCTGCATGTATATTAATCATGTCAAGTGAAAATGTAAAATAAGCTAATGGGAGGCGAAATTGACAAAAGCAAATAATCAAAGTTATGATCTTGTCTCGTGTTTTTCAAAATTAAAATGTGAATATAAAAGTTGAAAATAATACTTAGAGTAGTGAAGGGTATATTTGTCTTACAAATTAAGAAAAAAATGTGCATTTAAAGAATCAAAGTTGCGATCTTGTCCCATGTTTTCCAAAACTAAAATATGAATATAAAAGTTGAAAATGACAATTAGTGTAGTGAAGAGTCTCACAAATTAAGAAAAAAATGTGCATTTAAATATTGAGTAATGCGCCGATGAGGCCTGACCTAGTTGGTCAAAGTAGTGGGTTCGATTTTTACTGGTGTATGTGAGTTATTTTTTCTGCATATATGGTTGTTTGTGATAAAATTTGTTGATGATGCTTACTTGTAATAGACATTTTCTTGTAATTGCTGTGATATGATGATGTAATCACTCCTTTAAAAAAAATACATATATATATATATTGAGTAATGTTATATACCATCGATTTTTCACATCCTCTCGATTTGAAAAATTATCCAATTGATTAATTTTGACAAATTTAATATATTAATACTTTTTAAATCAAGAAAAAGTGAAAATTCACAAACATTTTGATAATTTGATCTAAGAAATGTTGAAGTACATTGTGATTATCAATTTTAGGATTGTTAATATCAACTCTCTCTCTGTGACTCTCTCTCTCTATATATATATATATATAATTCCCAATCAAACTACATATAAATCTGTGTGTTTCCCAGGCTGTTACTTACCTAAACCTATGTCAGATTAGTCAGGATATTTATCTTAATTCTTAGACACCCAATCGATGATATCAAGACAGATTTACGTCATCAAAACGGCACGACTAAAAAGGTATTGAGAGCAAATAAATCTGCTACGTCTCAATTGCCAATTGTTCTTAGGAAAAATTACGCACGCACCCAAGTGTAATTACCATAATCTCTTACTTTTTGAAAACTACCAATATATCATTTTAATTTTTAATATATCATTTCAAGATGTCTGTTAAAATTATAAAAACTTTAATACACAAAATTGTAATTATATGAATATCTTAACATGAGGGGAACTTTATATAATATTAAAAAAGTTGAAGGAATTTTTAGTAATCAAACAGTAAGTTAGAGGGTCTATGTGTAATTTTCCCTTGTTCTTTTGGAATGAAATCGAATTACCACGTTAATAGCATGTGATGTATATATACACCTTGGTTAAATCTTCAATGAGTAAACTTTTTATTATACTTAGTATCGTATAAATATTTGACGAAAGAGGTGGACCGATGACTAGAGGAAACACTGTATTACTCATGGCAAACACTGATAATCGTTCAGATAATTCTATTAGCCAACCATAAAAGAATATGGTAATTTTATGCGCATTCTGAACTTAAGATGGTTGTATACGTATGATTCTTTGTGTTATATTTGATTGGGTGATATTGGGAATCTGCAAAAACCCCACTCTCTTAATGAAATAGTCTAAAACCCCCCTGTCAAATCTAAAACTTTGCAAAAAACTCCTCATTCTGTCAAACTTAACCGCGTTTGAGACACACTCAGGTGAGAATTGGCAATATTTTTTTCAATTTTTACATGTAATAAGGTGGTTATACCCTCACAGTTTAACTTTTTTATAAAAAAAAAATTAAATTTAATCCAATAACGCAGATGGATTTATATATGGATCTAAACCCTGACCCAAACCCATTTAGTTTGCCCCCTTTTTTTTTTCCCTTCTTCTTCCTTATTTCTCCACCACAGCCATCAACAACCCGCCGGCAAGGCGTCCCGCTCACCGGCGCCACCACCACCGGTCAAACCCGCCACCACCAGCAGCGTCGGAATCAACAGCTCGTACCCGTTGCCCACCAATCAAACCCACAACCTACCACTTCGCACAACCATCACCACTTTGAAAGCCCACCACCACTTCGCACAACTGCGTTGAAATTCAGATCTGTCAAATTTTTAGATCTTGAGATCAATAGTTTATTTTTCGTTTTGGAATTATGGGATTAGGAATAATGGGGTTTGAGGGGATGTTACAGGCGTGAGTGGTGAAGAAGAAGAAGAAAAGCTTCTTCCAAATTTTTCTTTTATTTTATTATGTTTTCTTTTTCTATTAACTCAAAAAACGTGAGCCCTTGACCGTATGAATTTAGATCCAACGGTTAGTAATTAAAGGACATAACAGATACTTTAAACAAAATTTAACGGAGTTAAGGCATATCTAAGGGTTTGAGAGTATGTGCAAAGTTTAAGCTCAAGCTTGGCTCGGCTCACAAATTTATCGGGCCTAATATAAATGCTCAAATTTAGCTCAACCCGACTCATATTTAATTAAGCTTGGCTCAACTATAAACAAGTTGAGTCATCGGGTTTCGGGCAGGCCGTTCAATTGGCAGTTTTAGAAGTAAGTGTAAGCACAATATATATATATATATATTCATTTTTTGCTCCCGAGGAATTTATGTACATTCATTGATATTTTACTAGTATAATATCTATATATTATTCATTTGGATCGATTTCCCCCCGTAAATTTAGAAAAAAAAATCATAATAAATTGGCATGTTTTCTTTTATAAATCTTCTCCGGCAATGCACATATATCATAATCAATCAAAATTACACTAATAACGAAGTAAACTACAAAGTCGACATATATGTTAATAAAAATTAATATGACGTGAATGAATTAATACTCTGATATAAGATGGACCTAATTAATTTTAATTCTATTACAGTACTCCTTGAAATGATTCTCATGCACAGTCTATCCATGAGACAAATTGTCAAAGAGAAAGGGACAGTTGGTTTTGGTTGTTGATGACTTCAAATTTTAATTAATTTCCCTCATTATTATTTAATTAAATAAACATATGATATTATTTTTATTTATGGATGCACTCTCACAATTAGATTATGACATGGATACGCATAAATGTTCTTGAACTTCCTCTTGTATTCACACCTCAAAATAATATGAATAATTAGAGTATTCCAACTTAACCAATAGTATATATATCATGTTATATGACGAAAGATATAAGTCAATTTTAATAAAACAACTAATTTCTCAAACAATAAGGCCCCCTTTTAGCCAAGTGTAAACGGATCGGGATGAGTAGAGCCAAGCCGAGCAAAGTATTATTTAAATTTAGTTGAATTTTTATCAAGCTCAAAATATTGTGGATGAAGTTTAGTTTGATTGTTATTTGGTCGAGCTCAATCGAATTTTTATCCAATCAAATATGAGTCGAACTCGAGAAACATTAGCATATTTATAAGTAGTTTATTGGTTTAACTAATACAATGACATCAAGTTTTATCGGTTGAAAGAAAAAAATGATTAAAATTGTTTTATTGACGATCGATAAATAAGCTCAAACTAGGATTTAGTGGAGAATATTGAATTGAATATCGAACAATTTGATTTAATTTTCAGTAGGATAAAAATTGTGGAAATTGCATTTTTTGTTCCAAAATTTTGCCCAATTTTAATTCTGATGTCATTCATTACGAGTTTATTACATTTAATCCTATAACTTTGAACATGTCTTGCATTTAGTCCAAATCAAGATTTATGTCGAAAATTAACCATCAACCCATATGCTTCATTGGTCGACATTTTTGACCAATTTTTTGAATGAATTTGTACGTGAGTGACACATGATATTAAATACAAACACCGTGACATTGCATAGAAATTATACGTGGGTCTCATTTACGCGCAAATCTTCCCAAGAAAAAAAAGGTAAAAAATTTTGACTAACAAAGCATATAAGTATGACCGTTAAATTTTAGACGAAAACTTTGATTGAGCTAAATGTAAAACATTTTGAAAGTCACGAGACTAAATGTTAAAAATTCGCAAAGAATAAGACTAAATTACAATAGAGCTAACTTATGAGACAAAAATACAATTTCTTCTTATGGAAATTTGTTAGAAAAAAAGAAAAGGATAATATATATATATATATATATGAATAGGAAAAGAGGGCATTATGGTCATTGAAATGGTTATATAATCAGAGCAACCCCTGAATTGGTGGCTACTTTCAGCAGCTATCCAACTACTGTTCATCTCTTCTCCTCTTCTCAATCTCTCACTCCAATTATCAAAATCTCATCACAAAATTATCAAAATTTCAGCTTTCTTTGCTCAACGATCTGTAAGTTATTCAAATCTTCTTCACTCCCTTTTTCACTGAATAATATATGTTTCATTTTTTTTTTCAGTTCATGATATTATTATTTTGTTTTGATGGGTTCATATTTCATGCTGTTCTTGCTTACCCATTAAAAACAATTATTTGTTGTTTTATGTTGAAAGAATTTTGGTTTTTTTTTTTTTTTTTTCAATTTTTCATTTTGTGGGTAGTTTTAACTTTTTGAATCCAGAATTTCACTCAATTAATTTTACCATGTTTTGATTATCTGGTTTTAATTATAACTATGTCATGATAATAATCTATTTTTTCAAAGTGTTATATAATTAAAATACTTAATTTATGATTCGTTTTCTGATTTAAAGAAGATTAAGAAAAGGCTAAATGTTGTAGTTAAGATTCGATCTGTAGAGGAAAAGTGGAACATGAATTGTTGGGCTTACCCTTTTTCAGATCCCCTGTTTTGTTTTTAATTAATGTTCATATATAGAGACATAAATCTGTATCTATTGATTAGAATTTACAATTTTCTGTTTATATTTGACATGTTAATTCTTCTTATTGAGTCTCACAAATATGCTCTTATAGTCTTATGTTCTTGTTACAGGTACCATAAGTTAAACTGGATATACTGTGACCAATATGCGGTGGCTGATTTTTCGTTACGTTATCTCGTTGAATTTGTACTGCAGGGTTATTCTATAAGTTGATATTCGTCTGTTGAGCCAAACCCGTTTCTTATTCGTTGTTTTATTAAATTAATTATCCATGGGATCCAATCATTTTCCCTTGTGTTCTTGTTTTTTCTACATTCTATAGAGTTATTCAACTGATAAGAGCATTTACAAGTACTCTACTCCATCCAATCTCCAGTAGTATTTCAGTTATTTAATTTGAAGTTCATCATTTTCGTGATTTATAGTTCGTTTTATTGTTTCTGCATTCTAGAGAATTATCTGATAGATAAAAGCATTCACAAGTAATCTAGTCCCATCCAATCTCCATTTTTAGTTCAGTTATTCATTTTGAATTTCATCGTCTTCATTTGTTTCGGTTTCGGTTTCGGTTCAAGTTGTGTTTGATTTTTCTACTAGAAGCTCTAGACATCTTCAACTTTGTTTTCGGTTTGGATCCTACATTTATAATTTCCTTCTGAAGTACATTTAAAGAGTCAAAAGTAGTTATGGTGTGCCAAGCAGCAAGCCAGACGAGATTTAGGGCACTTAAACATGAGAGTGGGATTGCTGGGAGATCAACCATTATTGTTAGAATCATAGCATGCTTTCAACCTTTGCAAAATTGCCAGGTTCGTTTCTTATTAATTTTTTAAATCCGCTAATTTCTAACGATGATTTGAAAAGCTGCTAAGTTTTTCTTGATCTTCTTGTGCAGGCTGAATATTTCCGTCAATTGCTGAAACCCATTACGTAGAATTGTTCCAAGCTTCCGTCTTTACAACAACCTAGCGATATATTGTATTTTTCTTCTTCTTCTTTTGTTTAGCTTAGCCAAGACTAATCTATTTTCAGGACTAAATACGAGCATTTTTCCGGTAAGTATTATCCGTAATTTCATAGCACTTTAATTATCTTTATCCATTTCTTGAGTTTTGATATGACTATCCAAACCGTGTTTTCCAGGTTTCTCTATTGGTTGAATGGTTACAGCCAAAGAGTCTCCGTGTCAGCAGTTCTCTGCTTGGAATTCACCTGGTTTGGCTGAAATGGCACTTCGACAGCTCGAGCAAAACTATAAATTGCCATGCCTTCCACCTTCCACGCTCGATTCTGCTTCTGATTTGCGTGGTTTCAATTTGGGCCAACACGAACTAGTTGGCGGGTTTTCGAAATCGATACCTTTGTATCAGGATATCTCGTATCCCATTGAAAACCCATATTTCAAAAGTTCCCATTTTCCCTTATCCAACGGGATTAGGGTTACAGATAAGCCGGTTGATGCTTCATTTGCTCCTCAGAAAAGGTTTCTAATTTTCGACCAATCGGGAAACGACACTAGATTGTTCTTTAGCCCCGTGTTTTCTCCCCAGAATCGGGTATTTCCCTCCAAGACTCCGGCTTTTGCTAACGGCCCGTCTGAAAAAGTGGCCGCTCGAGTTGAAGAAAAATGGGGTGAAAATAATTTGAGTGATGAAGAAGGTGACATGCGTGAAGATAGTGAAGAAATCGATGCCCTTCTCTACTCTGATAGTGATGATGAGTACGATGATGATGATGATGATGAGAATGATGAAGTAACTAGCACGGGGCACACCCCGTTTGAAATTGACGAGAAATTACTCGAGGAAGAAGTGGCGAGTTGTGATGGCTCACCAAAAAGGCAAAAATTACTCAATGGCAAGTACAAGAAATCATCATTTGGTGAGAGCCCGTTGTTGAACCGGGCTATTTCATGCAATTACGAGGATGATGGGGAGCACTCAAGTTACAGAATCTCCTATGATGATGATGATGATCTCGATTCGAGCAAGAGAGAGACAAAGGTTAAAATTCGCCAAGCCTTAAAAATGTTGGAAAATATCATTCCCGGACTAAATAGTAGCAAAGACCCGCTTTCCATCATCGACAAAGCAATTACCTACTTGAAATCAATGAAAACCGAAGCCGAATCTCTCGGGCTCAACTACCCCGGCCCCGAACCTGCACACGGGTCATCCGGGTCGGGTCATTAGGCCAATGGGTGGTATCCAAAAACCCATTAAGTGTGTGTTTGAATAAAATCATTGGTGGGTTTGAAAGTTAGTAAGGTGGCTTTTACTTTATCCCTTAACTTTTAGCTCTTTACTCTCAGGTGGTGAAGAAAAATGGGCCTATAATTGTTGACTTGAAATGATTATTCTTAAGCTTTTGGATTTGCTTTGCTGTAAATGAGGATGCTTTTTGAAAAACTCCATGGATGGTGAGCATGCGCGTCTGGTTATCAGGGGACCCACCCTCCATTTTCATGCTATCTCTGAAAATATTGCCTTTTGTTCTTCAAGGGTACCCCCCCCTACCCACCCCTTCAAGATTCATGATGAATTTGGTTTGTCTAATTCTATATTAGACTGAGTCAATGGATCGAGTGTTCATTCTATGTTATCTCTTTTACAAAAGTGTGTGTGACGACTACACACAATATACGTTATTGTGTGAGATAGATACTATAATCATCAGATTTGGTTTAGCATAGATTTTTCCTAAATTTGTTACTATGAATCAATGATCAAATCTTGTTGTATTGTAAAATTTTTGTGTACTTTTATGGGGGAGGAGTGAAGCTTTGTGTTTTTTATTGTTTTTGGTTTTGTGGTTGTAATAATAATATTGAATATTGCTATTGATTTTGTGTGGTTGTAATGATGATGTCTTATGGTGAGTGTATTTATTTTTCTTTTTCATTTTATATATACACTTTTTGCGCTTATTATTTTCATTTTATTTTTTGTGTTTTAGTGTTTGTGGGGTTTATTTTTGATAAGAAAATGATGTCCAATGTGATTGCTTTTTCTCTAGTGATTGTGATGGTGGTGTTGTGGGACCTTTTTGTTGGTGTTGATTTTGGAGTGTTATTTGGGTTGGTGTTGATTTTGGGGTGTTATTTGGGTTGGTGTAGGTGATATATTGAGTAATTCGAGATTTTGAGTTTATTTATAATTGAAATATTTTATATTAAATGATTGCGATCACAGTTGTAAACGAGTCGAGCCAAGCTGAATAAATTATTGTTTAAATTTGTTTGAATTATTATTGAGTTTTAAAATTTGTGTTTGAATTTGGTTTGATTGTTAATCAAGATAAACTCAAACAAGTTTTAATCCAATCGAACATAAGTCGAGCTCGAGTAGTTTGATTTTTTGCATATATTTATTAGTTTTTTACTAATCGAGTTGAGTTCAAATCTAGCTTCAAATGTGACCGAACACAAAAAGTTGGTCAAACTTGGTTTGATATGTTAATGAATCAAGCTCAAATTAACGCGATCTTGAGTTGAGTATCGAGTAGTTTGTTTTGTTTTTCAACTCTAATTGCGATTATGTTGGAACCCATACAGATCCCATTTTGGGATCGAGAAATAGAAAAACAATTTGGTTGTGTTTAGTAAATAGAAGCCAATATACATATTATGTTGTGATAATTATTTTAAGAAAACAATAGCCTATCACTAAAATTATAAGGGGATTTGACAAAATTGTATAACCTTCACAATATTTTTCTTTATGCGTTTGGCCAAGATTTGCATAATTGATTATAGAATATAAAATTCTTGCAGAATTTTAGTGTTAGGATTCCAAACGTAGATTTTAGCTTTTCAGCTGCTGAGTCAAACATACCTTCAATCTAAGTTAATGATTTATGTGTTGTTTGTGCATATATAAGTTTTGATATCACAATTTAATAATTAAGTGAAAAACTAGAGAAGTTGTTACTACATGGTGTAGTCTTCCGTTTGGTCGAGCTTGAGAATTTTTTTTTTTGGTACTTATTATTTTTAATTAAGTCGTGATTTGTGTTGTGAATAAAATAATTCGAGCAAAAAATATAGTCAATTGTGTACTCCAAATTGAAAAACTTGTTTTCTATGATGATGATGCAGAGTGGTTCAACAAATGGTTGGGAAATTAAAGTAATTATAGGGTGTGGATTTTAAAAGATGATAATTGAAATGGGAGTGAAAAGGACTACCACAAATTATCATATTCATCACACATTTGATTTATGGAGGTAGTTATTGACTAAATGAACAATGCTCACGGGATATAATTCCAACCAACACATCAAGATGATGCCATGATTAAAGATTCTTAGATTAATTAAACCATCAATTATTTCTTTAACGACGATTAAAATTTCTTTGTTTTTAATTAAATATTAGTATATTGCATCACGGGTTAACTAATTATTGTTTGTTCTAGAAAGGTTGGACTTCAGAGACTATCCCTTTCATGCTCATAATTTTTTCACAATGGCAAATAATTTTGTCAATATTGCTTTTTTCTTCTTCTTCTAATTAATCATCATATAAAATTAAAAAAGAAAATTACACTAACTGGCCCAACCATATTAAGGAGGCTGCCTTAATTTGGTTGGGCCATTTAGTGTAATTTTTTTTTTTAATTTTAAATGTTGAAAGAAATTAAGGAAGTTGTCCAAAGTTCGACAAAATAGAATTAATACAAAATAAAATTTTGTTGTTATTAAATTTATCATACTAAGGCAACCATAAGCAACGGGTAATGGTTGTAACACTTTCCCTTAATGTTGGTTATTTCCTTGACATATATAATAAATCGGTTACATGATACATATCGTGAATATTAATAACGACAAATCACAACCAACTAACAACAATTACAATAAGCTAACAACTATTATCAAAGTAGAGAAAGACTTACATGGAGTTGAAAGTAGAACCCAAAACCTTTAATATTTTGATGTCTCAACTCCACTAATAGAGCTAGGCTTCATCGACGTCACATGCTTTTCTTTTTCCATTTTTTTTGTCCAACCAAATTCGAATTCGAATTTTCTGATTTGAAGTGATACTCTTATTTCCTATTGAGTTATTTCTACCATTGAGTGCGAATTTTGATTTGTCATGTACCAAGTGCATTAAACTTCTACTGATGCTTCATCTTTTGTAAAATTTTCATTAATATTATAGCACATTTGCAATATTACACTTGTCTCCTCAAATTAGAATGTCTATTAAACATTTGTACAAATATTTTATGTTGCTTAGATAGAAATAGTAAATGTTCAACCATGAGGTGTGGCGTGGTGGTAGCTAGCCTCGTCCCTTAACCATGAGGTTGGGAGTTCGATCCCCGTCCATGAGAACGTGGTCAGCAGTTTACCTCCAACGGGAGAGCTTCCGTGGCGAAATAGATTAGTCACTGCTGTCGACGGTGGACACCCTTGGTTCAGACCGAAAAAAAAAAAGGTTCAATCGAGTTAATTAATGAGCCTAATCAAGTGGCAAAATTGAGGTCTCATAACTATGAGATGGTATATTAAAATCGTACTACAATGTTATTTTAGTCTACTTTTATAGTACTTTGTTCGTTGATTGTCATTTGCATGTATGTAGATGTTAAAAGTTGATTGTCACTGATGTCTTGGCCTAGTGAAATTTAGAGGTCATGAGTTCGGTCATCTATTTATATAGTAGTTCATTCTTTATAGTTTGTAGTAGAAATAATTGATTTACTATTTGATTTTGATGAATTGATGTTACCGTTTCATTCAAAAAAACAGTTGTTAAAAGTTGTTTGTTAGTAGTTGATATTCAATTATTCATGATATAATTATAATCGCTCTAATTAATATATATACACACTTAAAGCCCAACCCATAATCCATCTCGGTTTGGTCTTGGACTTCGTGTTATACGCCCAAAGTAGTAGAGGCGAACATGAACGTGCCCAAGCTTAGCAAAGCTTCTAAATAAGCCTTTTCTTTTCGTTTTTTTTTCCGTTGTGGAGGCCCGGGGAAGGTTTGAGAAATTTGAGAGATGATATATATATATATATAAGTAAAAACGAAGCGTGATTAAAAAAAGTTTGAGAGAAAAAGGAAAGATAGAGATTGAATGATTGATAAGACGAGAGAAGTGAGAGAGGATAATATATACTATAAAACACCTAAAATTTGAGACCAAATTGGGTCCCATTGAAAATAAAGTAATCACGAGGGTAAATAATTCTAGTTCGGATCTTCTATTACATTTAAATATTAGAAATCTAACGTCGGCCTTGCTTATGGTTTTGAGCATGACCAATTATATATTTTTAACAAGAATTTTATGATAATTTATAAATTGAAATAGATTGTCTAAAAGAAACCCGAACCAAAACTAATTGCCATATTAAACTTGACAAAATTTTAATATTTTTTTGAGATAATCGATTACATATATTTGAATATGGATCATCAATCAGTATATAACGCTAATACTAAATTATAACAGTTAACAACTACCACTAAAGGCAAAATTTTTGCTAAATCAAGTTCAATGGTTCTAGTGTTTATATCTTTCATACAGCAATGTATATTGTGTGTGGTCCCCCCCCCCACACTTGTGTGAGAGAGATAGACACAAAATTCATATTTGGACTATTGAATTTGGTCTGACATAGAATTGATCTATCAGTAAAGTAAAGAAATACCCATACGTAATCGGTGGAAGTAAAACCCAAAATTTTTAATATTTTAGAGCATCAATTTTGCCAGTAGAGTTAGGTCTCATCTGCGAGGTAATTGTAGTTCTATTATTGTAATTAAGGGTGGTGTCATGGTTTTTGTCTTTTAAAAACAACCACGGGTCATTTAGTGACTGCCTAAACTTTGATTTTTCTCAATCCAAGAACATATTCGACCAAAAAGTCAACAAACTAATCGGAAGTAGAATGCGTAGAGCGACTGATCATCTCAATTTTGGGAATTTTTCAACTTTGGATGTAAATCAACACATGTTGCATGCACAAACCCAAAATGCATAACCAAAATTACAAATTAAATTGATAAGGAGATATAATCTTAGCCTTGTGAGTAGTGACAAGTAACATTTTGGTCAGACCACATGATT
Organism: Buddleja alternifolia; assembly: GCA_019426215.1. Classification (NCBI taxonomy): domain Eukaryota; kingdom Viridiplantae; phylum Streptophyta; class Magnoliopsida; order Lamiales; family Scrophulariaceae; genus Buddleja; species Buddleja alternifolia. The sequence goes on along the minus strand of CM033408.1, from coordinate 29,050,949 downwards.
TTCCTTCAAAGTCGAATAATTTTCAATCTTAAAGATCATGTGCCGATCACGCAATTCTTTTAAGCAAAATTCAAAATTTTCAATCAAATTTGTGCTCAGATAAAAAAAAGTAAATTGCTAGTACAAGTAGGAGGTCTGGAGACCTCAAATTCTGAGATGGTCTCTACCACTCCCCATGCATATGTTCGCATAGAACCCACATGTATGTATTTATATGTGTTGTGGATATCATTCGGAACTTGAGGCTCCGGGACCTTCCAAGTATGACCCATTTACAACCACTAGTACATAACTAAAATAGTCATTAAACCCAATAAAATTATTCATCCCTTTTCATTTCTAGTATATAAATACCATATAGTAAAACAATTTATACCCACCCACTCAAATAAATAAAAACTTAGTTTGCTCATTAAATAAATCCATTTTTTCAGGAAATTCTAGGATGATCCAATGGAGCCAGTTTATTCAATACCATTAAATGCAGGCAATTTTAGTGTAATTTACTATTTAATTCCTATGCCCTTTGGTGTTGAACAGACCGGTTCCATTGAACCCGATTTCTCTTAGAATCACCCCTTTTTTTCCTGGTTATACAAAAAACCAAAAACAGGGCTATATATATATATATCACATACAACCACAAAGACCAGAAACAGGACTCTTGGAAACATCCCCATTAACCTTCCTCAACTTCACCTCATTCAATACATTCTTCGCCCACTCGGAGAAATACGTCTCATTGTGTCCAATTCTGCCGTTCTTGAACACCGACATGCATCGGCGGTCAGTCTCCGGGAACGGGCAGGGGTCTCCGACGGGGTCCCGCCACGCGCCCTGGTGTTTCATGCCTGACCAGCTGGCCAGCCAGTGGTGGACGTACTGCCCGACGCCGGCGAGTTCTAACCAGCCCTTGGGGAAGAGCTCCATGACGCTGCTGTTTCTATCCATTAGGATCATGTTTGACAGCTGAGCGCCGTGTGCTGATATTACTATGTCTGTTAAACTCATCAGCTTTACCTGGCACAAACACATTATATCATTAGATATACACATTGACGTGTACGTAACTACTTCCCACAAGCTCCCTTTTAGTGAGCCTCCAGCCAAAATAAATAATACCTCGTATAAAGAAGTTCAATGTGCGAGAAGGAAGTGTATTCCACATCATATATATCTTTCGAATTATAGGTTGATACGTGTATGTAACTACTTCCCACAGACACCTCTTTTAAGGACAACCCGTGAGGCAATATCTGATACAAGGTTGTTTGATGTGCGAGAAGGCACTTGTATAGCACATCATATATATATATATTATCCATCGTTCGAATTATGGATTGATATTCGACAATATCAGACAATATGTATTCGAATCAGCCCACTGGTTGTGGTGATTCGATAATAATAATGTAGGAAAATCGTATTTTTCAAATCATAATTGACCCGCCGTACACTTTTGATACCAAACATTTTAAATGCCTCACTTCTCATACAAATTTGACCATTTTTTCTCACTTTTCATACCACCGATAGTTTTCTTCACAAAAAAATTGAAGGATTTGGTGCAATTTCTTCACAAATTGGTAAGAAGTGACCGATTTCTTCACAAATTGATAAGTAATGACTCGATTTCTTCATTAATTGGTAAGAAGTGATCGATTTTTTGTGAAGAAAACTAACGTTGGTGTTGGTATGAAAAATGAGAAAAAATGGCTAAGTTTGTATGAGAAGTGAGATTTTTAAAATGTTTGATACCAAAAAGGGACAGAGGGTCAATTATAGTATGAAAAATGAGATTTTCCCTAGTAATGTTCCGTTATTTAGTGAATTTATTCTCGAGAAGATCGGATTATGTCTTATACGATAGGAGACGATAGTTTTCAATAATAATGGATATCCTCAATGTTATTCTAATAATTGAATTTTTACTTATTTTAGAGATATATAATTTGTGCTAAAATCTAGTCGGTGTACTATTAGATATATTTAAACAATGTTTGCATAATTATTACTGAACTCATTTCTATTACAAATTTCTTAGGATGTGCTAATATGTAGCAACTAATGATATTTATGTTTCTTTACGATAATCTTTCCTACCATTTTTCAGAATATTTAAGAATTATTTACATAACGAATTTATTTCTTATAATCCGATAATAATTCGATACGCCAGGATCGCTATATAAAAATATATACCAATAGCATTACTGACACTGGAATTTTGCAATTTTGAACAATGCCCTACTCTGAACAGGAATTTTCTAAGAAAACAAGCCAAACCAAAAATTCTCTAAAGATGAATTAAAAGTGAATACTGACCTGTTCACAGAAAGTAAGATTATGCGGATATTGTACCATCAACCGGCAACCCTCCACCTTCCGGCACTCCTTCTCAAAGATTCCGATCACGGCCGACGCATTCTTGTACGACCTCCCTCCATCCCTCATCAACATTGTCATCCCAATATTCAAGCCCTTACCACTTCTCGAGCTCACATTACAAAACATCCTAGACTTGCATCTCATCAAATCATAAACCTCCATCCTCTTCTCTCTTGACATCCCACCTTCATTGTGCCTCATTACCACAGCCTCCTCAAAGCATGCCGGACTATCATAATCGTCTGATTCATTACGATAGATCCCATCAAACTTTTCGATATCGAGAGGTGCACCAAATGTGGCTTCCAATATGGTTTCCACCCATGGAGCCATACTAGTCCTCAACTCACCCCAATGGTACAAAATCCACCTCTTTGGCACAGCGCATTGGCTCTTGATGTGCCACCCGACAAATGGCATCATAGCCGATAGCCCGTGCCATATGTTGTAGTAGTCATAATGGTTATATGACACAAAGGTGATCCCATCCATTAGGGTTGCATTGTGAGGAAGAGCTTCCGGCCAAGCTAGTGCATACGAATTCCATGACCCGTCGTGCGTATCCCGGCCCTTGTAGCATAAAACCCTACCACCTGATGATTTTGTGGGGAATTGTTGATATTGAACCTCGCCTTCTTCATGCACGTCGTACATGGAGCTCATGAACCATGTGTGGCCTCTCATGGCGACATTAGCATACCGCAAATCCTTTAGAGGGAGAAAAGTGACCGCCTCCCGGAGCTTGGAAGCCATGGCTTTAAGTTCTTTTACTCCACTTTCGTGGAAACTCGAAAGGCACGAGTTGGCAACAATTTTTTCCCATTGGTGCACGACATCCCATGGAGAGGCGGGCAGCGTTTGAAGGGACCGAATTTGGATGAGAATGAGGAATACGACGAAAAGGGCTAGGATGTAGATCGAGAGTTTTTGTGAGCACGATGATAGTTTACGTAGAAACTGATTTTTGGATTTACGAGGAGAACTTCGACTGGAGTTTATGGTGTTTTCGATTTCTGAAGCTGGCTTGTTCATGGCTGAAACTTGTACCAAAGTTTAAGGTCAAGATGTGGAAGAAAATTGAGGAGTTGGTGGGGAATTTGATTGACATTGGGATTTAGCTTTCCCCCTTAGATTTCAATGTAATGCAGATTTTGAGATGCCAAAAAGAAGAAGGGTTACTTAAAAAGCTGGAAATGCAATATTTTTTTTTTTTTGTTCTTCCGGAATTGAAGGTGACTTTATGTACACTATTAGATTCACAGGTGGCACATGCCTTGGGCAAGAAAATCAAATACCTTAGTTCATATCAAGACCCAAAATGATATTTCATTTCGTATTACACATCACATATGCACGATATGTGTAAAAAAATTTCAAAAATAAAGCTAATATCGACTATGTATACTTACTGTGCATATGTGAAGTGAACTCGCTCCGTATTTGATATCTTTTATGTATTATACCAAAAATCTCATGGCATTTTACCATACCTATATAACACCCCAAAATTCTTTGCTTTTTCACCATATAACATTCAATTTATCATAATTAAAAGGTGGGTATTTGTGGATTCTAATGCCTAATCAAACCCACATGTAAAAGTCAACCCCAAGAGATCTGGTTCTTAGCCTATGGCTTTGCACTTCTTACAAGCAAAGACTAAAATAATTTGCGCCTAATCTTTAGGTTCACTTCTCACTTTACAGACAAAGAAAAGATATACAAATTCAGAGTCTTAACTGAATTTTCAAATAACCAAAATGGTTCTAACATTTCTGTAAATTAAGTTCATCATAATTCATATGCTCAGCTCAGTAAATCATCGACAAAATACGGTTTATTTAACTTCATTATATAAGCTTTCGCATGCTTATTAAATCATGCTAAGATGATAGTAAACGAAAAAAGTGAAAATATAAACTACGACAGTAATAAACCTCATTATTGTCACCGTTGAAATGTCAGCACTTTATGTACATTAAAACTTAGTCCATCATCATACTCTCTCCAGTCGACACCGTCGCTTTCTTCTAGTTAGCCTCCACTTAGCATAAGCAATAAGTTATCTTCTATCCCATCTATATTTAAAACTTCGGGATGGGGTGGGGTGAGGGGTTCAAAATGCTGTACATAGGTTGCTAGTCAAGTTAGAGGAACATTCCTGTTGGACCGGCCGGGATGGGCTGCAAATTCTGCTTCGTTTTGGCTCAGATATTTGAACACATGAAATTGCAGCAGCTAGAACGTCAACCAAATCACCATCTTCTTCCTCAACTATTTCAGAAGTTAAAGTTGGATTAGAGTCATCACTGAGACTGTTAGGTGATATTAATGTTTGTCTCTCCGACTCTGGTCCGTCAATGGAAGCCAACTTTCGTGTTCGAGTCAATGTTATGTTGTTCTTTGGTTTGAGAGTTGGGGTTTCGGTGTAGAAAGAAATCCATGGATGTCCTGGAGAAGAAAACAAGTATGTAAGAATGGTACTATTTTTGTCGTTCTAACAATCTAAGTTGTCATGACACAATTTGACAGCTCAAATTTTTGCATATAAGCAGATTAGAAGGAATTGCTAACCAGACGACCCTCAATTTTAACACAAAATATATAGCTTATAAGCATATTTCAATACCTTTTTATGAAAACAAAATATTGAAGTATAAATAAATGAGCAATCGGAAGATAGGCTATGAAAATCGATATTCTCCAAAGCATGACCCGTGCCTCTGCTGCAACTTGTATTTTACGGACATATAAGCAGGAGATATGGAAGACGACACTCAACTTGGATGTGTGAAAACAGGACAGAATTGTCCCAACTCAAAAGAGATAACTACATTGACTTCCTTTAATTCAAAAGGTATAACTGAATTGACTTCCTCTCGGAAATAGCTAAATTACTGATTGACCCGTCCTTTTCGAGATTACCGAAAAATCCCATTTATGTCCTCCACTAACAATCCCCAAAACAGACATCACAAAATGGCCATCGCAAAATGACTATATTATATTCATATAGAAATGATATTCATACCCTCCAAATTTTGGTGTCACTATCAGACATAGTCCCATCACATGCACGGCAAGTGCAATATAACCTAGTGTCATCCAAGAATATCTTAACTATAATATTTTACAACACCGGAGCCGATTACAAAGATTGATTTGTCTTAAAGTTTATTGCAGAACACAATCTTTTCCTTCCACAACCAAAATGTAAGAGGAAGTTGGGTATACAACATAAACTTGGAGGGGAACTTTCGTAATTTCACAGAGAGAGAGTGATACGCCAATATCTAGACAAGGTCAATGTAATTAGAGAGATCTCATTTTTTCAGAACACATATACTCACAAGAGGCCGTGGAAGCTATTGATATGACTCAAATTCGAATCAATGCGTTTGCAATAAATATTAGGCATTCTAATTTCTAAATGCTTGTAAGACCCCTACATGATTTCTTCAAAATTCCAGGTATTAAAACATAATTATCCCAAACATGCTGATCCATGCAACAAACCTAACATATATCTTCTCGAAAAACACAAGATTTGATCCATTCGACCACAGACTATCTAGGATATTAAATTTTAGATTATCGATAAGCAAAGCAAGATCAAAGTGAAAGAAGGTGCAGAAAAAGATGACTTACTTAAAATCTCATTTGCGGTAAACCTCGTTGAGATGTTTCTTGTCAGCATTCCAGATAGCAGATCACGAGCAGGTTGTGATACAGATTCCCATACACTACCCGTAAAATCTAGTTTTTCTTTCTTGATAGCCTCAAATACGCTTTCTAAGGAATCACCTCGAAATGGTAGAACGCCCACCAAAAGTGCATGAAGAAGGACGCCAGCACTCCAGATATCCACTTTCTCTGAGTAATTACCAGACAAAACTTCAGGAGCAATATAAGCCGGACTTCCAACAATACCAGTCAGGCTCTGACCTGAGAAGTAAAGATGCTAATGTAAGTCATCGATACATCTGAAAAGATTCATTTCGGTTCACAGCTTCATATAGTATCGCAGAAGCACTATTTCTTCCATCATGAGTTGAAACTCTTAAAAAGTAATATTCTTTTGACATTTTAGTTAGCAGAAGTAAAGTAGCATGTTTTCGAAAATCAAGTGGAAAACCCAACTCCAGATTACAAACAAATACAATTTTGAGAGTGGCTCTTCAAAACTTGGAATGTATCAAACACTATTTTGAAGGAGGTTAAAAGGATAGTAACAATGTAACTGCATACCCAAAATGAGAAGGATGCTGCAGAGCGACAAGCAGTGATTTGGAGGGGGGGGGGGGGGGGGGGGGACTTTTGAAAATTATATTTTTCCCCTATAATTTTTTAATTCCCCCCCCGCCCCCTCCTTTTTGTATTCGCCCCCGCCCCCGTGGGACCGAAATCCTAGCTCCGTCCCTGGCTATAAGAACTTCAATTTGACAAAAACCAAATCTTACTTCCAGTTTGTTGTACGGAATAGCTTTGACACAGAGGAATACAATCTTTATTGTTATATTTTTCTGAGATCATGGAATGAATGGGAGATAACTGACATAAACAACACGAACATGTTGAAACTGAAAAGTGGCATCCCATGGATAATACAAAGAACACAACAATGCAAGACTGGAGTTAGTACACTAGAAAGCTATAAAAAAGTGGATACATTGTATTACCATCTAAAATTCTCACAGCCAATCCAAAATCCGCAAGCTTCATTAGTCCAGATGTTGCGAGGAGGATATTCTCGGGCTTTATGTCCCGATGAACAACACCCATCTCATGGCAGTAACGAATAGCCAGCATCAACTCCTTAATTATGTTAGCCGCCTTTTGTTCAGAGTACAACCCTTCTTTAGCCATCTGATCAACCAATCGTCCCCCAGAGCAAAGCTCCATCACAAGATGGAACGATTCAGTATCTTCATAAACCGCCTTCAATGTCACAATCCCTTGATGCCCAGAAAGATGTTGCATAATCTCCACTTCACGGTGTACAATCTCTTCCCCTTTTTTCAAAGTTTTACACGCAAATTCCTCTCCGGTTATCTTGCTGCGACATAAAACCACCGACCCAAATTTCCCTTGCCCTATCGTTTTCTCCAACTCGTACTCATGATCAATCTTCTTCTTCCTACCCAATCGAGTCGCAGAATCAATGCAGCCAATTTTCCTCTTAAGACCTCTACCTCGAAATTCCATTCCCGCAGTTCCACATGCCGGGGCAGTGGCAACTCCATTAACACTTCTCCCCGAATCAACGATTTTCGAAACTACTATTTCCTTGCACTTCTTTCTCCTTCTCGAATAATCTTCGAGCGAAAAATGTGACCAAAGGATTGACAATGAAGTTTGTCCCTCAACATTCTTTCGACATTCGGCCGAGATCTCGACCCCCTTCCTCTTCTTCCTCAAACACTCCATTGAACTGTCTACAATTCTGATCCCTCCCAATGTTTCATAAATCATAGACAACCCAATCAAACTCAATACTCACTAAGAAATACCCAAACCAACAACTAATCAATCCAAACAAAAAACCCTTTTCACTATATATAGATATAGTTTCACTATATCTATATCAGCAACAATGTAAGAACACGCCCAAGTTTAAGCAAAACCCTGCAATTCTGGTAAATGGATTTAAATCAAAACCAATTCTAATTAAACCCATCAAAATCAACTCAAAAAAAAAGTAAAATCACAATCATTAATCCCAAAAAAATCGTACCTTCACAATGTTTTCTTCTGCGACCCATTTGAAGAAACGGTCGAAAAATTTCAATTCGATACACAATCTTCCGTTAATTACTAATAATCAATGCAGAAAACAAAACCTTTGAATAAATCTAACCCTAGTAAAATTATACTAAAATCAAATATTAATACATTAAATAGGACACTTATAGTGAGAATATACATACATATATATATATATATATGTGTGTGTGTGTGTGTGGATATATATAAAACAGAGGAGTCTTCTCCGAATAGGAAAAGGGTCTTACGAGTCTTCACTGAGTACAGAAGTGGCGCACGTGAAGGCACAATAAACTGCCGCCACGCTTTTATTTCGCGCGAATCTGTTTAGATCCGACGGTGAGGACACGCATTTCCAGTGATCGTACGGTGGAGATCTGAATCTACCTTTAGTTGGTTGGCTCTGGTGTACCAAACAAATTCACTTTCATGTGGGGAGAATTAATTTATTCTTTTCTTTTTGCTTTTAGTGAATATTCAATAAGTATTTTATAGGACTACATTACATAAATAAAATAAATTGATTGTGTTTCTATTAGTCAAGACTCGTATTATATTTATACCGTATACTACAAGTGCGCATATATTATTAAAAGATACTTTTGTTTTCAGAATGCATTATGAGCTTAGTGAAAATATTCGTATTTTGAGTTGAATGATTTAGGACACGTATTTTACTTGTTGTGTATTATATTGACGATTAATAATCTATTTTTTTTTGGTAAAACAAAAATTATTTTTTATTTAAAGTTTGAAAATTATTGTAAATTTGTTTACGCATATTATTATTAATTAGTGACTCATATGAAATATTATTTTTATAAATCAAAAGTGATTACGGCAATATATCTTAAAATTTATATAAAAATAAGTTGCGTTTTTACCCTCAAATAATTTATTTATATTGATATTTCACTCATACATCTACGAGTCGATTTATTTCTCCATCCTATTTTTAGCCAATTTCTTATTGTAACTTTCGACAGAATTTCGAAATATACTTGCATGTATTAAACGATGAATTTTTACTGTGCTGTGTTTAACTAACTAACTTATTTTTAAGTTCTTTGAGTAGAATTAAGGTGAGAAATATGACTTTTAAGTTTTAATTATAAATAGGAAGTCACCTTAACTTATATAAATTGTTTTACTATATCCCAATATGCATATTTTTTGTCCCAATGACTTGTAAAATGTTTTACTTACCAAAAAAAAGACTTATAAAATGTTTTAAGCACGTATGGAATAAGTACAAAAATGGAAAATATTGTACATTTCTTCCTAATCAAGAAACATTTATGCACCTATTTTATCTCCATCTTGATATTTGGTTTTTCATAAGGTGACTTAGAGAGTGTTTGGATGAATACAAAACTTCTTAAAACATTTGACAGATATTTGAGAATTTATAAATCATGATAAAGATTTGAAATAAGATCCTACAACTATGTTAGAATTTTATAGGTTTCTAAAAAGGAGTAAGGATATTATAAAATTATATTTTATATTTTTTACCAAACATTTTTAATCTAATTATTTTACAGCAGAATTACCATCTGTAGTATCTTATAAGTTTTATGATCTTATTATATTCTAACACTTAAAGAAATTAATTTCGGAAAAGACTCAATATATTTTAAGATGTAAAAGCTTAAATGATATATTAAAATTAGGCTTGTGAATAGCTGCTCCAAGACCATCATTTCGTTTAATAAAATTTAGAAATTATTAAAAAACCCTAAAACAAATTTTTATATCCAGAGAACTCTTGCTAAAAAATTTTAATTCAAAAAATCCATTCCACCAACTTTTCATTTAAAAAGCCCAAGATTTAGGGTTAATAAATTTATGGACTTAATTGCCCTTAGCCTTTTAGACTAAAATTTAATTAGCCGTTGTTTTGTATAGAGATTTATTTATTTAAAAATTTTATATTGATAATTGACGAAATATAATTTTGTTTTAAAAATTTTTAGATTTTTAATCTTCTTAAAAAATTTAAAAGATATATTTTTTCGATAATTATCATAGTAAAATAAAAAATAAATTATATAAAGTATTAAAAATATTTAATACTAAAAATAAAAATGTGTATTATTCAACTTATCAATTTGAAAATTTTAAAACAAAAAAAAAATTCGATAAAAAAATCAATTGATCAATGCTTAACTTAATAAATAAAGGGTAGTTTAATTTAAAAAGTTCTTAATTTTAACTTTTGGAGTTTTTTGAATGAAATATTTGTAGAGTGGGTTCTTTAGATTGAAAAATATTTTCATGGATTTTTTAGATATACAAATTTATTTTAGGAGAGTTTTAGTAATTTTCCCTAAAATCTCATCTTAGAGTCACCCCTTTCATTTCTCAACTTAAACTGAATTTGTTGACTTCATTATATATTATTTTCAATATATTTTTTATGACGATGTAATTAACACATGCACTGTAATGTTTAAATATATACACACGATCGCAAGTAATATAAATTGTAGAGTACCAAGTATCAATCCTTAAAACTATTTTATTTAGCTAATTATTAAATTACTAGATTCTAATCTTATTTAGAAAACTGAATTAGAGTGGGTAGATTAAATTATGGTAATTAACTAACACAAACACATAATTAAATCTAGAGTTATGAAAGTGGATTAAATAATATTAAAGTTCATCAACCTATCCAAATATTGTGATTTAGTCCTTGTTCTATTGCAAACTTAGATGAGTTATGGTTTAACAACTAATTACTTCAATGAGAGTCAATAGAATGCACAAAAATATTTAATTAGCTATATCGAGTAAATTTAAATGTGCTTTCCTTAGATCAAGCAGTAGTGTCTTAGAAAACCCATTAATATCAAGCATTTATCCACAATTATACACACTTAGGACGTATGTCCTTATCCCAAGAGATGTATGTCATTCTACCCCATTGAAGCTATAATTACCAACAAGGTCCAGCACAGTTGGTAGATAGTTGGGTTCTTTAAGCATATTGTCCAGGGTTCGATCCCTGACCGTGTGTATGAAAAAGACTTTATTGGGAGAGGCTGTACCACTTCGCTGATCTCTCTGCCATGAATGGATTAATCTCCGACATCCAGTTGGGGAACACCCTTGGTTGATCTCTTTGCCTTGAATGGATTAGTCTCCGACATCCGGTTGGGAAACACCCTTGGTTATAAGCTATGATGCACGGACACGCGTAAAAATCACCCCGTGCAGTGTCCGACACACGTCGGACACGGACATAGCCCGGACACGGCAATGGTGTGTCTAGAATTAAAAATAATTAAATAAAACCAGGACACGGCACGGACACTTCGGACTGATTTTTTGCATTTTTTTTTATATTTTAAATATAAATGTATTTATATATATATATGTAATTATATATAGATGAAGTCTTATAGTTTACAGAAACATTGTCATTAATAAGTTGTTATTTTGTGTAAAAATAGGTTGCTCATATACAAATAGTGAATATATATATATATATATATAGGTTGAATTGTTGATTATTGTCTAATAGATATTCAATTACTCATAAATTTATAACATATTATATATATATATATATATATATATATAAAATATGGGCAGACGTGTCCGAGCCACGTCCGAGTCCTAATTTTTTAAGAATTGACGTGTCCTGTGTCCGTGTCGTGCAGTGTCCATGTCTACGTGTCCGTGTCTGTGCAACATAGGTTATAAGCCAAAAATAAAATAAAAATTAAACCATCTCTTCCGAGAATCATGTGATCCTTTCAAGTCACTTAATTGCTGGCCAAACAATCAAGGGAATAAGCACAAGGTGAATTGCCTAATCAAGCAAGCATTGAGAAATCAACTCAAAACATCAAAAATCATAAATCTATAGCTAGAATTGAATTCCTAACAATTAGTCCATAATAATACTAGTGAAATCCATCAATATCATTATGCTATAATCAAAATAAAAATTACAAAAAGGCAAAACTCTCGACTCCTCTCTCTTCCTATCTCTTTCTAAACCCCAGCTTTCCTTTTCTTCTATATTCCTCTGCCGATGATGGCTTGGTGAAGCAGTCGTCTTTTTCACCACTGTTACCACCACCATCGTCGATGGGTTGGGTTGGAGCACCCTTCTTCAACTTGTACATCACATCTTCAAATCTGACAAGACAGGGACAAATCTGACGAGATGAAAACGGGTGATGCATAAGTTTTTATATAGCGCTTTAGATTTTTGCTTAGTATTTTACTTTCTCTCTCGTATGAGAGTTTATTTTCTCTCTCGAATGAGAGTTTTATCTCTCCTTGAATAGGAGTTGCACAAGAATTTTCTTGTGTTCGGTTATGAGTTCTTAAGATTTATTATCTTCAAAAACTTGATAGTTAGTGTTTCAGATATTCTTACTACATTGTTTGAGTCGATATGAATTGTATTGTTCCAAGCGTTGTAAACTTTCGATTGAATGATATATAAGACCGATCTTCAAAAAAATAAAAATAAAAATTACAAACTAAATAGAACTAAAATTGAGAGAAGAAAGTAGAAACACTCCGTTAAACATGACTATCTAAAACATCTCATGGAAGACTCAAGTAATTTGATTGAAACTCTTCTTCTCTTTCTTGATAGGTCGATTGGCCTCCAAGCCTGCTCCTGATACCCAAAGTGAGAGATGATGGAAAAGTGTGAAAAGAATGATTCGAATACCTAAAGATTAGGTCTTAAAACCCCATTTGCATGCAAGTACAAAAATACCCATATCCATGTCCGAACATTGCGGCGTTCGTCTATGTTTTCATCGCTGCTCGTTATGAACAGAAACGTTGTGGCGTTTCCACTATTGCTCAGTCCGCGTTTTATGTTTTGCGTACTATTTTCACCAATATCAAAATGGGCTGCTTCAAAGTTATAGCATCCTAAGAGATAATAATACTACAACTATATAGAACTAAGAAGGCAACCAAAAAGGAAAAAATTTGGTTTGTCAGAAGTGGGATTTGAACCCACGCCCTCTCTCGAAGACCAGAACTTGAGTCTGGCGCCTTAGACCACTCGGCCATCCTGACTTGTAGAGACATCCCCAACGTTAAATATAAGTATGCGTTTACATCAGTCCTATATTCCTCGTACTAGCTAATAATTTTCATGTAAAATTAGTAAAACATTTGGTAAGTGAAATTATTGAAGGGAATTAAACTTGTACATGAAGTCCAATTTAATAATAATAATAATAGTAATGGATATCCACGTATAGCATAATTCAATAGGTTATTTTTAGAAACTCTTGAGATTTTGAGCCACAAAATATAATGAGATATCTCCATTAAAATAAAACTCGAATGAACCAAGAGAAAGACACATCGGATCTTCTAATATAATAAATCTATCATATTCAGTAACACTCTTGAGCGCCAAGTATACATGATCCATGTCAGTTTTATATTCTTTCAAATATTTTATATATTAGAGTACATAATTGAATCGGAATAAGAGATGAAACGGAATTTCTCAACAGAAGATTTGAACCGATGAAACGGAATTTCTCAACAAAAAGATTTGAACCGTAGAAAAAGAGTAAGAATGATTGAATAAATGATTTCAGACCAAAACTATTAATGAGAATCCGCATTCTACAATTCAAGAACGAGCACGAACACATACATAATAAACAAACTACAACTATTTGTTCTTCCATTAGTATCTCATAAACAATCATACCACGAGAGCCAAGTGTTATCCGAAGCAAAATACTACACGAGTGGGAGCACCTCGAAGGTTATTCGATATTGTTTCAGAGGCATTTCTCACATCCACGGAGCTCATAGGCTCGAGGCGTGACAACAACATTGCGTTGATTTTAATTAAGAACTCACTAACGTAAGAAGAAATCGAACATATTTTATTTTTGAAAATGTGATGTCGAAGCCAACTATCCCACACTTTTAACCCTAGCATATAGACCTATATTCCTCGTCAGCCAAGATCTGATTTACAATGATCGGAGCGGAGGGATGAGCGTCTCATTTATTTATGAGAAACGATGTCATTCAACCAAACGATTATCAGTGCAGCCAAGAATTAACATTGACAAAATAATTTCATAATATGTCATCCTTAAATACATCAAATGGAAGAAAAAGCTCAGTCAAAAAGAATTACAATGCCTTCTAACTGATTGTTCCCAGGAGAGCTCTTAACTATGTAGTCAGCTCAGTATGCAAATTATTCCACATAATATACTTATCTTTGGTTCCGTTGGGAAACCGCCGGTCCAATTGTTCCGTAAAACAAAGAGCAGACTGTATCAGAGACCAAAAATTTACTTACAAGAAAGTTTTGAAGTTTAGTATAGCCCCAAGAACTTCCACCAGAATGTCCCAACAACTCCCCAGATTCCTGCATTAACCAGTGCCATAATAAATCCATACTTGAACACGTCCGGAAGATCTACATAACCAGCTGTTGTCACGAGCAGAAAAACACGAGTCAGTTAAATGCATTTACAAGGTTCATCTAATCACGTAGAGAAAATACCGAGGACTGACAAGAAACAGAATCTGATGAAAGATTACGATGTGTAGGAGACGGTTGGGAAATAGTGTATAATATTACTCCCTTCACCTAACAAATCATGTCCGGTTGTCAAGTGTTCTTGTTTTCTATGTCCAAATATGTTTGTCCTTTACTATAAATGTTTGTAGTACGTGATTGGTCTAACCTTTCAGCGTTTCGTTTTAATTTAAAAAAATTAATAAGCTAAAACTAAAATACGGTAAAAAAATTGAATAATAAAACAATTCAATTTAGCCAGTTTTATTACATAAACACCTACATGTTATTATGTAATTACGAATACCACTTTGGGATATTTTTATCATGCAATAAATGACTCTACACGGTAAGATTTGACCCAAGGGCAAAATGTGATTATAAGTGCTTTTTTGTTCTGACATTAACAAAATTCTGACTGAAATCTATAAGGCTGTCTTCACAGGGGAGGTTTACGTAATTTGCCAAACGTAGGGGTGTTCGACGTAATACAACCTAAACAGAGGGGGACCATATGTAATTTACTCCTCACTGTCGTAATAACCAATCGTGTTCTAGACAGAAATAAGATTAATATGGGAATAATAGGCTACACCTATAAATCAAACCAAAATCACTTCACGCATTTCTGCAAGGTAAATTAATTCAAAGTTGACTTTTGTTAATGTCAGACGAAAGAGTATAAGCAGGAGATCAATATAACACAAAAATAAGAGAAAACCGTCGTACCTCCAAAATAAACGGCCGCCTGACCACTGCTATAATGAGTCAAAGCACCAAATAGGTTAGTATTATAAGCGAGACCCAACGCCGCCAGCACACCGGGCACTCCAGATGCCAAATTCATAGCAAGAAACGCAGAGAATAACGCTCCCACATGACCCGTTTGACTAGCAAACATATAGTGAATCAAGAAGTAAGCACCTTGAAGTACAACAAACGCAGCGGGCCAGCTCAATGATAACGACTGCAGAGATTTGGCTACACAATTTGACATCCAGCTTACGATACCGAGGTTGGTCAACTGGCTGGCCATGCCCACTAGAACGGCAAACCAAGCCAGAGTATCCCATGCTGATTTCTCGCTTAAGCAGTCATCCCAATTTAACACTCCTAATAATAAGAGAATTGATAACCCGAGCATGGCAGCAACAACGCTTGCAATACCAAGAGCATCCCTGCATGAATAATAAATTATGTGAAAATCCATGACCAAGCAATGTATTGTTAACTAAGAGAAACGTAATGGTCACACTAATCAGTTTCAAGAAATGAAAACAGATATCGCGTAAGAACATGTAGCCTGAAGAAAGACGTTCAATCTACGGCCATGTTTGGTTCTTGATTTTGGTGAGGCAAGAGAAAAGGAAAACATTATGGGTGCTTCAATTTATAGTACTTTGCGCTTTATTTTTGGATCATTTTCATTTTTCTTTTCCTTTTTCTCACCACAATCCAAGGACCAAACGGAGCCTAAGACTAAAGAATATATGATGCGTCGTAGAACACTGGTCTCGTCCTGATAAGTTAATTGGTTAAAGAATCAATGAAAGACTAGTACTATTTACTATATCTGATAGTAGTGCATATTATGAGAATCATTCTCTCCCCTTCATATTTTAAAGGAAGGAAGCTTTTGTTTACAATGATAAATCACTAATAGTCCACTTTGAAAAAGGCTCGACAGAGCCATTTTCAAGAGATAATTGTACGTACCCGAAAACCCACAAAGAAACTGCAAGAAGCATTGTACCAATCATCACCAATTCATTTTTTGTCACGGGACCCATAAGGTCCAATTTCTTTGCAGCCAGAGCAGGGGCATCCGGTGTATCTTTGGTTTCAGGAGGATAAAGCTTGTATAAGATCAATGGTGTAGCTAACAGAGAAACCAAAGCAGGTAAACTAGCGGCCTTGAACCAAGAAATCCATGGGTTCGAAATTACAACCCCGAGTTCCTCAGCTAGCTTGAGGCATAGCAGGTTTTGAGCTGCAGCAGTTAGGAAAAGAGCACTAGAGTTACCGGCGCACTGTTACACATCAAAAGAGTCGAAAGTGATCATAAAGTCACATAAATCAATACTAGATAATGTATAAACCAAGAAACATGGGAACACAAAGAAAACATGTCCGTACAATACTTAAAGGATACCAATACGAAATGACAGTACCAAACAAACTTAACGAAGTAATGTATTGATATTGAGATTATCACATTGTTTTCTCCCTTCAAAATGCAAGTGCATTGACAGTTCAAGTAGCAACAGATAATCAACCTCTGATTATTCAGTGTCACACAGACACTGCTTACGTTTGATACTGCTATTAAACACATGAAACGACAAAAGCATGAAGTATTCTCACAAATCGACCCTTTCTTCACAAAGAGATTATTGATTCACACTATAATCTAAAGCAATAATGTATCAATTGCGATACAACCGCCAAATAAGGTACTTCAAAACCAACTTAATACAATAAACATGTACCCCTTCTCCATCAAACAAAGAAATCAATCATAAAATCACACTAGTCCACCCCTACACAGCAATGTACATCCATTTTAACACAATGCACAACATCAAATAGCATAAACCTTCAAATTCAACACGTAAATCTAACTCACTCGAACACAACCATAATCAATCATTCAAAACTTCAAAGTTAGCCATAAACCTGAAATTGAGACTGTATTAAATAAGAACCAAGCTTCTTCTTCGAAGGGTCGTTAGGCTTACTACCAGCCGACAACGACAACGACTTAATAATAGGCAAGAAAACGCCACCCGCCCTCGCGGTGGTGCTCGGCATTGCCGGAGCAATCAAGGCCTCACTCAGAGTCAACCCGTACGACAAGCCAAGAGTACTCTTCCCAAGCCACTTCACAAAATACGTCGCGATTCGATCCCCCAACCCCGTCTTAACAAAGCCACGAGCGAAAAAGAACGAGATAACGATCAGCCATATGACTTCATTGGTGAAAGCGGAAAACGCGGCGGTAAACGTCAGAGTTTTGGTGAGGACGGCGGTGGTGAGGCCGAGGAAGGCCCACGCTCCGACTGGGAGGGGGCTGAGGACGAGGCCGGCAATGGTGGAGAGGAATATGGAGAGTAATTGCCACGCCTGTGGGGTGACGTCCGGGGGTTTGGGGACGAAGAAGCGGACGATGAGTCCGATTGCGAGAGAGATTATTAGGGGTATGGGTTTGGCGCCTTGTGGTGGTAATGAGGTTTTTAAATCTTCGATCGGGGCGGGTAAATCGGCGGCGGAGGCGGAGGCGGCGGCGGAGGCGGTTGTTTTGGGGGTTTTGTAGAATGGGTGGAAAACAGGGGAATTGGTGGGGTGGCGGAGGAGAGAGAGTTTGTGGGTGGTGGTGGTGGGGGTGGAGAGAGGATTAATGGGGCGGAGGAGGGTGGCGGAGGGGCGGTGGCGGAGATGAGGGAGAGAGAGGCGGGAGAGGGGGGTGGTGGATGGAGAGAGGAGGGCCATGCTCTCCATGATTTTGGAGTGAAGAAAGACAATGGGATTTCAGATCAAGTGTAGTGTGAATGAGTGTATATATATGTGTGTATATGTGTGTGTGTGTGTGTGTGTGTGAGCTTTTGGAGATGGGAGAGGGGCGGAAATCACAAAGACCACAAGATGGAAGAGGAAGAGGAACGTGATAATTTTTCTGTTTGTTCTGTTTCATTCCATGATCTATAGTGCTTGTAATGGTGTAAAAAAAAAAGTTGTTTCTTTTATTCATTTTCAAGGTTTTGACCTTAAATTGTACCAGAGAATTACACTTGTCGTATAATTAATAATTGAATTACTCGCGAGTTCGGTCAGATCGAATTCGGGCAAAAATTCCCGCTTAATTGGAAAATTCTAGCCCAGATCCGATTCGGACGAACCCAAGTGTAATTCACCAGTAAAGTAAATTATATTTTCCATATAATTGGTCACGGATTAATTGAATTACTATTGAGTTAGGCAAGATCGAGTTGGGGCTAAAATTTCCATAATGGTTCTAGCATTTATATCTACTAGTCGGTAACGCACACTCAATGCGTGTACACCAAAATTAAATGAAAAGAAAAGTATCTAAAATCTAAATACATTTAATTGTGTTTTAATGAAAGATGATAAATTAAAAATAAAAGAGAGAAATAAAATTTGTAAAGAAATGAAATTTTTTTTTTTTTTCTATGCGAGTGTTCTAGATCATATGGATTGTTCCTAGAAAACCTCACCATTGAGGTGTCATTATGTAGTCACATGGTGCATTACACCTAATTTAGGTGTGTATATATACTATTCGGTAACGCACACTCGATGCATGTGCAACAAAATTAAATGATAAGAAAATTATTTAAAAAATTTAATTGTGTTTTAATAAAAGGCGATAAATTAAAAATAAAAAAGAGAAATAAATTTTGTAAAGAAATGAAAAAAGAATATTTTTTTCTATCGGGTGTTATAGATCATATAGATTGTTCCTAAAACATCTCACCAAAATTATTGAGGTATCATTATGTAGTCACATGGTGCATTACACCTAATTTATTTAATAAAATTGCAAAGGTTACACCAAAACAACTTGACAATCCAAAGCAGTTACTCTAAGGTGCTCTTCAATTATATAATACTCTAGAAATATAGATTACACATCAAAACCGCACGCACTTATTGTGAAAGAGATATACAGATAATTCACACTCGGACTATTGTACACTGTCTGACATAGAATTACCGGTCGTATTAGTTACGGTGCACTCTAAGTCACAGTGGCACCCTAAGCACTCTCAAGAATGGTCATTCAGATAGTCACTCATGGTACACTCTTAATTATTCTCGGAATTCAGAAATCGGAGTAGCTATTACACGCTCCTAGACAAATCTTGGAATTCGTCAATAGGACTTGTCGTTGTGTACTCATAACCAGTCACGAGCTTCAATAATCGAACTAGTCATAGGCCACTCTTAGCCAATCGCGAAATTGGTTAATTTCGAACTGATATTGAATTAAATGGATAATATTGTATATTTCATCATATTAGCTTCTTGATGTTGTTATTCGTTTTATTATTATTTATGTATCATGGTACAAAAAGTCTTCAATAATATTGAAGAGAAATTGATTTGGAAAAACTTAGAGTTGCTCTCGCATTATCACCATCTTTTATAACCAATGGAAGTTCAAGGATGAGGCCCTAGGGTGCGATTTGTGCTTAAATGGCGGGAAAGTCAACTAATTTTTAAAATAAACTATGATGAACTCTTTGGAATGATTGACCAAATTCTATATTAATCATCATATTGTATCAATACTTGGTGTTTACACGATGAATGGTCATGTCACCTCTACATATTACCACGTCACATAGTGAAGATCATATCATGTCAACAAAGTGATCAACATTATACTAACGCATTATACTGACGCAAAATGATCATCATTGCATGTTAAATGCATGTATTTAACGGTACGAAATGTTTCCCCCTAAACTCATTCTCAGCAAAACTCCAATTAAGATATTCTGATCATCATTGCATGTTAAATGCATGTATTTCTGTATGAAATGTTTCCCCCTAAACTCATTCTCAGCAAAACTCCAATTAAGATATTCTGATCATCATTGCATGTTAAATGCATGTATTTCTGTATGAAATGTTTTCCCCTATACTCATTCTAGCATTTCATACACCAAATCATATATGTATGTCAAGTTTTTTTAAAAAAAAATAATTAAAACTTATGCGTTCATAAAATAAGAGAGAATAAAATACAAATCAAGAAAGATACACTTCCTGATTTTTCATACAGGTGGTAAACAAAAAAATATAGGGACTGAAAAGGAACTGAAGCATTAGGAGGCCATACTACTCTGTATTTGCAACACTAATCAACATTTTCCAACAATATAACTTTGCAGTGAATTTACAATAGCAGGGGTAATACTTTTTCCATGTCGTAACACACGTCGAACAGAAATTACAGCAAAGAAGCACACAGGATTAACTTGTGGAAACATAATCTGGAAAAGACCGTCACAACTCTATCAATTCCTTCGTCTACCAGACTTTGTTCGCCTTTTTGGATTGGCAGAAGACGATTGATTTAATTCTACAGGCAAAACAGTCCCTCCTCTAATACCATCTGAGTCCGTCATGTTTGTAAGCGTTTTTTGGGTTTCAACATAAACTTTCAGGTCTCTTATCTGCAATCAAGATACATCACTGTGGTGTAACAAATGCCTAAAGAAGTTGGATCGGAGTATGCACAATACCGTACAACATACCTGCTCTCGTAAATCCAATATCTTTTCATCCTTAGACTTGACAAGTGATTTTTCCCTATTAAAATGAAAATCTTGCAAACAATTAGAGTTTCAATGAAAGTAAAAATTGCAAGAATGATTGACATCTCAATTAACTCGAAAAAATGAAAAACATGTAATGGGGAATTTCATATATCCCGTTTGGATAGTACCCAAGTGACTTTTTGAGACATTGGATCAGAATATTACTCACTCGAACAGTGAAATGCGAACATCAATATTACGATCTAAAGTCCACAAACACTAATTCGATAATAATCAAGTGAGGTTGTTAGATGAGAAAATGACATTGTCATAAAGTGAAATGCACCTACTCAGGTAGTAACATAGTGGACATCATCTGATGAACCCTATCTAATGCTACCACCAAATTTTACATTCGAGAAAAGAGCATTGTGCCATTATATGAGTCAATATTTATGCAACTTAAGACACGAGCAATGGCTGACATATGCAGGCAAAAAAGATTAAAACGTTACCTTTCTCTAATTTCCTTAAACTTATTCTGCAGGAATTGTTGTTTCTTCATTAACTCTTGATTCCTCTGAAACAATAACGAAAAAGAAATGAGACATTGTCACCAACATATTATGGAGATCTAGTAAATGAAAATAATTTAGACATATTATACAGATTCTGAAGAATCCAAAAGCTTAACCATAGAGAGGACAGGAAACTTACATCGGCAACAACCTTCTTTTCCTCCGCGTATTTTTCCAATTTGTATTGTAAATCATTTGTCCTTGAAAATATAGCTTTCTCTACTGCTTTTGCTGCCGAGCCCTCTTTTCTGCTTTTTGCCTCAGCAAGTAATGATTCATAATGCTGACAGACGCCATAAGGTGAAACTGTAAAGATAATATAACAAAGTCGACTCTCTATCTCTAACAACTTATTTCTTTGTAATACGATAATCCACAAGATTGGCATATACATCTAGTATAAACATATTCTCCAAGGACCACAAATAATAAGCCATACAGCAATCAACTGAATAACATTTCAAACTCAAACAATCTGGAAGCTTACTTGTCTCTGAATATCCAGCTGACTTGCAAGAAGACGGTTGTACTCATCCAGAATCTAATCCCAAAATAAATAAATAAAAACATAAAAATATAGGTCAGACATCTGAAAATATAAGAGCTTCAGACTATATTTTTTAAACGAATGAGAAGTACCCCTTCAATTTTGCTGCTAAATAGGGCACCATTAAATCCTTCTTCCTCTTCATCATATCCACATGTCCCACATTCTTCAACTGAACTGCACCGTGAATTCACAGCAATTGATTTTCCATCAACTTTTGATTGATTCAATCGATGAACATATTTGTCTCCAACATAATCCCAGATTTGTTGTTTTTCCAAATCAAGTGAAAAATGGTGTTGCGTATCACTCCAATGTCCACTCGCGTGACCTTTTTCATACCTACATTGCACAAACTACTGTAGTCAGATAATTTGACATCAATATAACAAGATGAGATGAGATCAATGAGTAATTACATGGATATAAATTAAAGCTTACTTTACCTTCCACATCCAACAAAACCACATATCAAACAGATCCAAAGATTCTTGAAACTTCCACATACAGCACAGGGTGGCGTTTCATCTTGTTGCTGACATAGTCGACAAACCTACAAATAAGAGGGGAAGACCAAGAAACCTAGTTACATTGAGAGATGGATCCAAGCAATATTTTACATTAATATGCATTTAACTCTTATATAATAAAATGTATGTATAACATATGGATATAGAAATAAGACCATATTGGTGAATCCATAGATGTTAATGGCGCTCGCCATGGCGCTTGGTGACCGTGGCGCCCCCTCGGCGCCACAGGCCATGGCATGGCGCCTACCTTCATCTTGGCGAGCGCCATCAGCGCCATTGGCGAGAGGCGTACGGCGCTCGCTATATGCGCAATAGTGAAGTAAAATCAAAGAGTTGAAATTTAAGTCAAATTCGGTGAAAATTACAAAATTGGGGCAAAATTGGGTCAAAATTGGGGCACAATTGGGATAAATTAGCTAAACCCAAACTCACCCAACACAATTGGGTCAAAATCTGCTCTCACCTCTCTCTTCTATTGCGATCTCTCTCTCTGCTCTCTCTGTCCAGTCGCGATTTCTCCCACCTCTACCGGATCTTTCCCCGTCTCCGTCTCCGTCGCCGTCGTTTTCACCCAGCCCAGCCAACCCCGTCGTTTTCACCCAGCCCAGCCAACCCCGTCGCCGCCGGTCGCAGTCCCAGTCGCAGTCGCAGTCGCAGCAGTGTGTTTTATTTTTTTTCCATTTTTCAGTTTTTGTTTTGCTGTTTATTATTTATTATAACTATATATAAATATATAATATGTGTAGTGTGTAGTGTGAAAACATGAAAGTTAGAAAAAGAAATGGGCTAAAAGGCAGTAAGTTTTTTCATTTTTCTTTCTTTTTCTTTTTTTTTTCCTCCATTTTTTAGGTAATATTTGCTACTTTCATCTATAGTTATACACTTATACTATATATAATATGTTTAAGTGTGTTTATGTGTTGAAACGCTTATGTGTGAAATACTTGTTATTTATATTTATAATTATTATTGTTAAAAAAAGTAGCATATTATTTATTTTATTAATTGTATAATTATTTTTTTCTTCGATAAGGCTAGCGCCTCGCCGCGCCTTGCGCCATGGGACCTTTGTCGCCACGCCGCGCCATTCGCCATTAACAACTATGGGTGAATCAAATATCATAATATTAAAATAATGATAACAATAATAATATTTGGTACATTTGAAATATTCATTTATTTGCATATGTATATAATGAGATATGTGAGTATATGGTTTGCATTATGCATTATGCATTACGTACACATATATAGTCGCTTTGCAATTAGTAAGGATAAAAACACAATTTGACTATACAAATGATGCCATGCATCGATTAGCTTATAGTTAAGAAAGGATATCCAGAAACGATTTTGGAAATTTCATGAAATGAAAACAAGCTATTTAGATGCAGTCCGATTGTACTCAAATGACTTAAGTTCTTCATCAACTCAAGTTTAATCACAGCCGAATGTTGACTGAAAACGTTATTAGCAAATCCTCAACCTACTATTCATTTTAAATGCAAAGTAAGGCATGAAGAGATATGCTATTAATTTGAAGAAATCTTACAGGTTGAACACAAATATAGGAACTCCAAGAAAAACACAAAAGGAAATAGGTGGATCACTAACCGGGCAAGACAAGTAGGTCCACTTTGAGACGCAAGAACATTGAAAAGAATGGTCACACAACGTGCTCT
This sequence comes from Buddleja alternifolia, assembly GCA_019426215.1. NCBI lineage: Eukaryota > Viridiplantae > Streptophyta > Magnoliopsida > Lamiales > Scrophulariaceae > Buddleja > Buddleja alternifolia. Next base: position 29,026,630 of record CM033408.1, on the reverse strand, counting down.
GTATTCCACTAGTATCTGGATCCAATCTCTCTGACATTTTCATCAGAAAATAACATGCCATTACTACGAGATGATCTCATTACCCATAAATTCAGAAAGACTAGTTCAAATGCAATATCATAAGCCCCTAACGAACAAAGAAACCACACAAATGCCCATGGGCAAGCTAAAGTACGCACACAGAACAAAACAAACAAATGTATGTTAGCAAAGAGACTGACCAAGACAAACAGGACAGGACGGCAATTCAGTATAATCAGATGGAGGTATACTGGCGATTTCTGCAGAATTGGTGTACTCAACTGTTTGCGAAAAATATATATGGCAAACCTCAACCTAAAAATACATATTATTACACGAATTAGAAAGTCAAAAATCAGCAGTAAATATAGAAACAATGCGAATGATGGGTACACGAGTAGCTCTTTCGAGTAAACCATCATGGTACCTCAGAAGGCTTGAATCTTTTGCCATTGTAACTACAATAAAACCCATCAGCTGCCATCTGATCTTTAAACCTGATCAAAATACTATACCTATCCTCCATTCCATCATTCCTGACAGATACAAAGTGACATAATCAAAAGGCCAAACAACAGAAAGAGATTAACGGAACAATTAATCAAATACGAATAGGGCTGAAAGACAAGCTACTCGATACTCGACTCAAGCTCGATCGCTAAAAGCTCATTTGAGCACGGTATGTCAATGTATCAAATCAAGCTTGAACAACTTTTTGTGTTTATAAGTTTTAAAACTCGGCTGATTGGTAACAATTGATAAAAACATGTAAAAAATGTCAAGCTACTCGAACTTAACATTTTGAAACTCAATTAAAGCTCGTTTGAGCTCGATTCGATCAACAATCAAACAAGCTTAAACACAAATTTTGAAACTCAATTTTTAATTCAAACAACTCGTTTGGACAACAACTCAGTTCGGCTAGACTCCTTCACACCCCTAAATACGAAACACACCCAAACCAAATATTCTAGTACCGATAGCACCAATGATTGTACTTCGCTACGCAATCGAAAGTCTTACCTTAGGAACATGATTTCTTCAAAGTGAGGGAGCTGATTCTCACAGAAGAGGAGAAAATCATCGGAGGACATATAATTGGGGACGGCCACTACGAAGAGGAGGGTGGTGCGAGCGGTGATATTGGCGATGGTGACGGCGGCGGATGGAAGCTGACGGAAGAGGTGTGCGACGCCCATCAATTCCACAGGCTTCAGATCATTTTTCCGGTTCGCGGCGGCGGCGGCCGAGGTGACAGCGGTGTGGAGGGGTTGAGGAAAGTCGACGGAGTGGATTTTGATGGTAAACATCTGATTATTTTCTCTGATTCAAGAACTGTACTACGGCGATCGAAGAAATATGGAAGAATTAAACCTAGGGTTTAAGCATAATCATGGAGAATGAAGTTTGGGGAATTTTTTTGGAAGTTTCAAGAACTTTATTGAGGATTAGCGAATGTTTCGATTGTTGTGAGGTGAATAAAAAAGCATTGATATTATGGCTAATTGAGGTTCTAATTGTATGTTTATGTAGACAAAACATGCAAAATTAACTTAAGATCCGCTCTAAGTATATGGGTAGGGTCGTTCCTTGATTCGATCCCAGTCATCTACCGTCCAATGATGCCACCTATTAACATCTTACAGATATCCACCAACCACTTCTACAAGGTAAGTGCCATAAATACCCTCTCAGAATATTTATTGGGAGTTGAAATCTTAAAAATATTATTTTTGACTTTAGCCTCGTATCACCAGAATTAACGAATCTATTGACTGAGAAGTACGTTCCTGTATGCATATAAATTTGAAAGTTAAAATCGTCCACCGAGTACGACCCTGGTTATACACTCTAATATAGAACTACATTGATTTTATCCTAATTAGGTACGTAGGTACCTTGATTATTATTGAGTGCAGTCTTAAATTGTTATCACCATTTAAGACTGATAGGTTTGAGTCCCCAGATTCGAGTTAGATTAGTTGGTGTCGTCTGTGGGAATCTACTTCAAAATTGCTGAGACTTGTTATTAGAAATGGAGGCTGGAAATCTAAAAGCGGGTCTAGTTCAGTTGGAAGAGGGGTTGGTGAATCATGGTATCGGTAATCCGCATATAGAAGGAGGAACAAATACGGTCATAACGATGACGAAGGAAGAGTTGGACAGGAGGATGAAGGAGTATGCAAAGGAGGAAATGCAGAAATATCTTACTCGTACTCCAACAACACCTAACTTGGGATAGTCACGTTCGGATCCCCCTACAAAATGAAATTTATTTCATTGAGACAGGGACCGAGGTGGAGAGCAGCAAGGAGAATCGTTGGAAGATGACAAAGTAGTCAGTATCCATCAGGGGTATGGTGATGAGAGGTAAAGCTCGTATGTTCAATTCACTGCCCGAAGCATGATATGCGGTGCATTACGAAGAAGATAGATACGCGAGAGTGGATCGAGTAATGAATCATGTACACCCGAGGTCGACCACCGCACTGATGGCTTGCAACTCTCCTTTTGTCATGGAGATCATCAAAGAAGTTCCAAATGGCCTCTTTAGAATGCCGGATTTTGTCAAATTTGACCGGACGGGTGACCCGAGACCCCACATTACATCTTACGAGTTGTTAATGTCTTTGCAGGGACAGACGGATGCTATTAATGCCAGAACTTTCGCTACTACCCTCGTGAGTCGGGCGCAGGACTGGTTTATGAGTCTTGCACCCGGCTCCATAGGGTCGCACCGTCAGTTGAAACATAAATTTGAAAACCACTTTGCTAGTAATAAGAAGACAAAGAAGTCTATTTCTATGATAATGGGACTGAAGCAAGGCTCAACCGAGTCTTTACGTGAATTTATACATCGCTTCAATCAAGAAGCCATGGGGAACTCCCCGAACTGAATAACGAGTTGATGCTAAGTTTCTTAATGAAAGGCTTAAAAAAAGGCAATTTTAATGACGCACTCTCTCGTCGCCCTCCACGATCCCACGAGGAATTGATGGAGTTAGCGGGAGAGTACATTAATGAAAAAGAAATGAATGAGTTAAAAGACTTAAAAAACTTGCAAACCATGAACGACCAAAGAGGTCATAAAGAAAAACCTGAAACTGATCTATACGAGGGAACAGGGTCACGAAGAGATTATGATCGACCCCGTAGACCCAGATTTGAACATTATACACCCTTGAATTCGACTCGTACCAGAATTCTGGTAGCGCCTCTACGGGCGAACCAAGTCCAAAGCCCCAGACCGCTAAGAAGCGGTCCAAAAAAGAACATGCACAAATATTGTGAATTCCACAAAGATCATGGGCATGACACGGAAGAATGCTTTCAATTGAAAGACGAGATTGAACAACTTATCAAGTCGGGTGTGCTAAACGATTTTATTGATCGCACTTTGGCGGAAGTAAGAGCCTCCGAGGCCAACCGCAAAATAGAGGTCAGACGATCACACAGTCGATCTAGTGAACGATCCCACAAGCGATTGAATGAAAGGGATTGTCAGACTCGTAATGACGAGCGGCCCAGAAACGAATATCACATAAATGATAATTATCGTCGTGACTATGAACGCCCAAGAGGCAATGATTACGCCGTAATGACGGCCTTCGTAATAACGAGCTAGACAATGATTATCGCCGTAATGACTGCCCTCGTAATAACGAGCGAGACAATGATTATCTCCGTAATAACGAGCGAGGCAATGATTATCACCGTAATGACGGCCCTCACAATAACGAGAGAAGAGGAGAGGAGCATGAAGCACCTAAAAATAGCAATCGTCGTGAAATTCATATATAGCGGGGGGACCCACTGATGGGGATTCCTCGAATGCAAGAAAGAGGCATTCAAGAGAGGGTCGTTTGAGCTATTATCGTGGTGAACCAGCTCGGGTGCTTTCACTTCCGGGAGGGTCGAGTTCAAGGGACGAAGCAATCAGTTTTGATGACAATGATTATAAGGGGGACATTATGAATGTCCCTCACAACGATCCTATGGTAATTTCGATGGATGTAATCAACTTCGTGGTACACAAAATTTTGGTGGATACAGGAAGTTCGGCGGATATTATCTTTTGGGAGGTTTTGAAGAAAATGGAGCTTGATAGCACGCGGTTGCGATCTGTAAGCACTCCCTTGGTGGGTTTTACGGGATCACAAGTCATGCCCAAGGAGTCAATTGATTTAGACGTATCTTTTGGGGACCGAGTCGAAGTAAAAAACGAGCCGAGTTAACTTTTTGGTTGTAGATGTTCCCTTCGCATATAATATGATTGTGGGACGACCCATGCTGAACTTATTTGGGGCCATCATCTCAACCCTGCACCTGAAGATGAAATTCAAAACAAGTAACGGTATTGGTGAGGTACGCGGAAATCAATTGGAGGCTCGTCAATGTTACATGACCTCACTAAAAGTCAACTTATCGAAGAGGAGGAAGCATGAAGCCAGTAGAGTCGAGGTGTTAGACGAAGAGGCGAAGACTATGATAGAAAGTTTGGATAAAAAATAGAAACGAGTCAATACACATGTTGAACCTATGGTCCACAAATCTATTGAACTTGTCCCGTGTAATCCAAAAAAAATGACTCAAATAGGGGAGAGATGGATCCGGAGATGGAAACGAAGTTGGTGAACTTTTTTAAGGAGAATTTGGATATGTTTGCATGGAAGGCTGCTGACTTTAAAGGTATCGACCCTTTTGTCGTCATCCATCGTCTGAATGTTGATCTAGAGGCCAACTCGTCAGACAGAAACGAAGGAATTTTAGTTTGGATAGGGACATGATGATTAAAGAAGAAGTTAAAAAACTTCTAGATGTAAGATATGTAAACGGGATTCAATTTACGGATTGGCTTGGTAATGTAGTCCTTGTACCCAAAACGGGAGAAAAGTGGCGAATGTGTACTGATTTAACTGATTGGAATAAAGTTTGTCCTCGTGACCCTTATCCCTTGCCTCGTGTAGATTTACTCGTAGACTCTACTACAGGTTGTGCATTACTGAGCATGATGGATTCCTATCAAGGTTTCAATCAAATAATGATGGCAGAGGAAGGTCGAGACAAGACTACGTTCGTTACGGTGAGAGGAGTCTATGTTATAATGTGATGCCCTTCGGATTGAGAAATTCAGGAGCAACTTACCAAAGGCTCGTCAATATGATGTTTGAGGAAGAGATCGGAAGGACTATGGAAGTGTATGTTGACGATATGCTTGTAAAAAGTACGAACGAGAACGACCATTTGGCACATCTGAAAAAATCATTCCCATTCATGAAAGAATATAGCATGAAGTTAAACCCACACAAGTGTACCTTCGGTGTATGAGGTGGTAAATTCCTAGAATATATGGTAACCCAACAAGGAATTGAAGCTAACCCTGAAAAAATTAAGGCAATTTTGGGTATGCAGTCCTCGACGAGTGTAAAAGACGTACAGAAGTTAACAGGGAGAATGGCAAGTTTGAATCGTTTTATCTCGCGATCTGCAGATAAGGGCCTACACTTCTTTAAAATCTTGAGGAATGTAAAACGCTTTGAACGGACGGACGAGTGTGAGCGTACTTTTAATGAATCAAAAACTTACCTGTCGTCTCCACCACTGTTGACTAAACCAGTATTAGGAGAATCACTGATCTTATACTTAGCAATCTCTTCAATAGCTCTCAAAGCTGTACTCGTTCGAGAAGTTGATGGAGACCATCATCCGGTTTACTATGTCAGCAAGTTAATGCAAGGAGCCGAGTTGAACTATTTGGAATTTGAAAAATGGGCACTTACGTTAATGATTGCGGCCCGAAATCTCAGACCGTACTTTCAATCTCATCATGTGATTGTACTAACGAACCAGCTGTTGGAACAAGTACTGGCAAAACCTGATGTTCCGGGTCGACTCATAAAATGGGCAATTGAACTGGGAGAGTTCAACATTGAATACAAGAGTCGTACCTCAACAAAAGCTCAAGTGATAGCACATTTTTTGGTGAAAATGACTACCGACTCGGATTTGGTAGCCTCGGTGTCCTCATCGAAAACGACTCCATGGTCACTGCAGAAGAGGAGGTGTTGGTATTTGGTTACGCTCTCCAGAAGAAAACAACCTAGAATTTGCGATCAAATTAAACTTTGATGTGATGAACAATGAGGCAGAATATGAAACATTAATTGTAGGGTTGAGGATGGCAAAGACCCTAGAAATAAAGAATGTGAAAGTGTTTACTGATTCACAATTGGTAGCACGACAAATTTCGGGAACCTATGAGGCAAAAGAAAAAACCAAGATCAAATACTTGCAAATAATGAAACAACTGATGATGGAATTTGAGAAGATTGAATTGTGCCAAGTACCAAGGGATGATAATCAAAGAGCAGATGCGTTATCTAAGTTTGCAAATCAAATTGTCGGATCAACGAGTCGCACTTACTCATGTCAGAATTAGAACCTTCGATTGTGATTATGCCTCTTGGGGAAGATACGAGTTGGAAACAACCCATTATAGAATACCTTTTGGAAGGAACCCTACCAGAGAATAAACTTGAGGCACAAGGTTATATGGAAGAGCAGCTTGTTTCACTATCTTGAATGATGAGCTATATAAGAGATCAAATGTTGGACCTTTGCTTCGTTGCATCGCTCCAACCGAAGCAGATTATGGTTTGAAGGAAATACACGAAGGGAGTTGTGGCAATCACTCTGTAGGATGATTACTGGCACAAAAAGTCACACGATAAGGATATTTTTGGCCGACGCTCATTAAGGATGCACAAGAGTTCGTCAAACGATGCAAACAATGTCAATTACATTCCAAGGAAATCCACCAGCCGGGAAAAGCCATGGAAGTGATAAAAATTGCATACACATTTGATCAGTGGGGCATTGATATACTAGGTTAATGCCTATCCTAAATTTATCAATAAGCTCGTTTTAAGAAACGAGGCAAAATACTGACTCCATGTACTTGTGAACTCGTTTGCAGGTCCATTTTCTCCGGTCCAAAATCAAAAGAAATTCATTATTGTGGCCGTGGAGCACTTTACAAAATGGATTGAAGCTATCGCCAGTATTACGGAAAAAGTTGTCATCGACTTCATTTGGAAGAATATCATTTGCAGGTTAATGAACCTAAAAAGGCTAAATATACACTATGTTGATAATCATAATACTCATTTGGAAGAATATCATTTGCAGGCTTGGTATCCCTAGGATTCTCATTTCTGATAATGGGACTCAATTCAGTGGGAAATCTATTACGTCATAGTGCAATGAATTTAAAGATCAACAAAATTTTACATCTGTGGGACATCCTCAAGCAAATGGATTGATAGAAGTAGTAAATCGGATATTATTGTAGCACTTAAAGACTCAACTTGATGATATGAGGTTAGCATGGGCAGATGAACTGTCGGGAGTTCTCTGGGCTTATCGAACAACCCCAAGGTCGTCTACAGGAGAAACCCCGTTCTGTCTTGTGTACGGATCCAAAGCGGTAATTATAGTAGAAATAGGAATGATGACACGCAGAGTATTGAACTACGACCCAAAAGACAATCAGCAAAATTGTGAGTTTGAGCTTGGGGTGATGGAGGAGAAAAGAGAACGAGCCTATGCAAATATAGTGAGACAAAAGAGCATCATGGCAAAAGCATACAACAAACGTGTGAAAGTAAGACACTTTCAAGTAGGAGATTTGGTGTTGACAAAAAGTCAAAGTTTCAAAGCATGTAAAAAACTTAGAAGCTAATTGGGATGAACCTTATAAGGTCACGAAAATAACGAAGGGAATGATATATAGACTACAGGATCTGCAAGGGAAAGATTTATGCATATAGACAATTTAAGAAAGTTTTATGCGTAATTACGGTCAACACTTCTCGTTGAGACGAAGCTAGTGTATTTACCTTGTATATATTCGAATAGCGTATGAGAATCTACTTGTATAAAACGAGGTCAACGATGAATACACTTATTTTGAATGTCTGAATATGAAAGCCCACTCAGAAACGAGTTCAATGTTAAAAATACACGATGTATAAACATGTGATTCCTAGAAAAATATCTAACGAGATGATAGAATTAAATAAACAAGCTCAGACTTCTAAAACAAGCAAAACATACTTAAAACATGTGAATTCAAGGACGACAAGATCAAAACGAATATTTATCACAAAATAGTAAGCAAAAGATTTAATTGTCTGAAAAGCCACACATGGTTGCCAAAAAACCACACATAAATTTAAATCAAGGCTCGTCTGCAATGGTGTCCTCATTTCTTTGAGTTGAAGACTGAGTTGGATTGGTAGGAGGCTTGTACCAGGGAGCTAATGAGGCAAATTCAGGGAACTCGATGGGGTTAATATCAGGATCCTCGGCTGAAAACGAGTCCCTCAATAGCTTGCGCCTGTTACACGCTTCCAAAAAACGCATGTCAAAATCTGTCCTGAAAGCCACCAGACGAGTTCCATAATCTATACATTTATAGAACCCATCCTTCTCATCTTTTAGGGCTTTGGAGAGGAGCATGCGGTCAAAAATTGTGGACGTCATAAAGTCACGAGCTCCGCTGAATCGACTGTTGGCAAGCTCGTCGGCATACTCCTGAGATGAAAGGAACTCGTTCTTGCCTGCTGACTTACCCACCTCATATGCCTCCGATTTTTCCTTATTTAGTTGCTTGATACGAACCCGTGCTTCTTCAGACTCGGCCTTCAAACGAGCATTTTCTCCTTCCATGGCCTTCATTGCCTTCTGATAACCCTCTCTCTCTGTTGTCAACCGCCGACTCGACTTCAGAGGCTCGTTTTTCACAATGGTAAACGAGCTCCTCTCAGAGGCTGTATCGGCCATATACCTTGTCAATTTTGATCTCTCAACTCGGAGATCTTCCTTAAGGCTCGCACAGCTGAGGGCAAGGTCGTGCATACAAGCCGAGGCCTACAGAAAATATTTTGTTAAAAGATAAATCAATCAATTAAATATCAGTTTAAACCGTAAAACGAGCAGTACCTTCAATAAATGAGAGGCCTCCATCCTCTCTACAGCATCGTAGGACTGTTCGATCAGAATGGCTTTATCACGAGGCAACAACATGTTTTGATACATCTCAGAGGCTATACTCGTCCCCTGGGGGCCAGCCAAGGTTGAATTGCACCGAGAATTCACAGGAATTGATTTTCCATCAACTTTTGATTGATTCAATCGATGAACAAATTTGTTTCCAACATAATCCCAGATTTGTTGCTTTTCCAAACCAAGTGAAAAATGGTGTTGCGTATCACACCAATGTCCACTCGCATGACCTTTTTCATACCTACATTGCACATACTACTGTAGTCAGATAATTTGACATCAGTATAAGAAGATGAGATGAGATCAATGAGTAATTACATGGATATAAATTAAAGCTTACTTTACCTTCCACATCCAACAGAACCACATATCAAACAGATCCAAAGATTCTTGAAACTTCCACATATAGAACAGGGTGGCGTTTCATCTTGTTGCTGACATAGTCGACAAACCTACAAGTAAGAGGGGAAGACCAAGAAACCTAGTTACATTGAGAGATGGAGCCAAGCAATATTTTACATTAATATGCATTTAACTCTTATATAATAAAATGTATGTATAACATATGGATATAGAAATAAGACCATATAGGTGAATCAAATATAATAATATTAAAATAATGATAACAATAATAATATTTTGTACATTTGAAATATTCATTTATTTGCATATGTATATAATCAGATATATGCGTATATGGTTCGTATTATGCATTACGTACGCATATATAGTCGCTTTGCAATTAGGAAGGATAAAAAAACAATTTGACTAGACAAATGATGCCATGCGTCGATTAGCTCATAGTTGAGAAAGGATATCCAGAAACGATTTTGGAAATTTCATGAAATGAAAACAAGCTATTTAGATGCAGTCTGATTGTACTCAAGTAAAATGACTTAAGTTTTTCATCAACTCAAGTCTAATCACTGCCGAAGGTTGACTGGAAACATGATGAACAATAACTCAAACTACTATTCGTTTGAAATGCAAAGTAAGACTTGAAGAAATATGCTCTTAATATGAAGAGATCTTACAGGTTGAACAAAATATATAGAAACAAAGAAAAATTCGAAAGGAAGACGGTGGATTACTCACCGGGCAAGACAAGTAGGTCCACTTTGAGACGCAAGAACATTGAAAAGAATGGTCACATAACGTGCTCTGTATTCCACTAGTATCTGGATCCAATCTCTCTAACATTTTCATCAGAAAATAACCCGTCATTAATAAGAGATGATGTCATTGTCCATAAATTCAGAAAGAGTAGTTCAAATGCAATATCATAAGCCCTAAAGAACAAAGAAACCACACAAATGCCCATGAGCACGCTAAATTAAGCACACAAAACAAAACAAACAAATGCATGTTAGCAAAGAGACTGACCAAGACAAACAGGACAGGACGGCAATTCAGTATAATCGGATGGAGGTATATTGGCAATTTCTGCAGAATTGGTGTACTCAACTGTTTGCGAAAAATATATATGGCAAACCTCAACCTAAATATACATATTATTACACAAATTAGAAAGTCAAAAATCAGCAGTAAATATAGAAACAATACGAATGACGGGTACACGAGGAGCTTTTTCGAGTAAACCATCATGGTACCTCAGAAGGCTTGAATCTTTTGCCATTGTAACTACAATAAAACCCATCAGCTGCCATCTGATCTTCAAACCTGATCAAAACACTATACCTATCCTCCATTCCATCATTCCTGACAGATACAAAATTACATAACTCAAAAGGCCAAACAACAGAAATAGATTAACGGAATAATTAATCAAATATGAATAGGGCTAAAAGACGAACCAAGCTACTTGGAGCTCGAGCGCTAAAAGCTCGTTTGGGCTCAGTTTATCAACTTATTAAACTAAGCTTGAACTTGTGTTTGATAAGTTTTGAAGCTGGTAAAAATTGATAAAAACATGTAAAAAAATGTCAAGCTACTCGAATTCAACTCGATTAAAGCTCGTTTGAGCTCCGCTCGATCCACAATCAAACAAGCTCAAACTCAAATTTTGAAACTCGATTGTAATTCAAACTACCTTGAACAACAACTAGTTCGGCAAGACTGACTCCTTCACACCCCTAAATACGAAACATAACCAAACCAAAGATTCTAGTACCTACAGCATCAAACATTGTACTTTGCTACGCAATCAAAATTCTTACCTTAGGAACATGATTTCTTCAAAGTGAGGGAGATGATTCTCACAGAAGAGGAGAAAATCATCTGAGGACATATAATTGGGGACGGCCACTACGAAGAGGAGGGTGGTGCGAGCGGTGATATTGGCGATGATGACGGCGGCGGATGGAAGCTGACGGAAGAGGTGTGCGACGCCCATCAATTCCACAGGCTTCAGATCATTTTTCCGGTTGGCGGCGGCGGCGGAGGTGACGGCGGTATGGAGGGGTTGAGGAAAGTTGACGGAGTGGATTTTGAGGGTAAACATCTGATGATTTTCTCTGATTCAAGAACTGTACTGCGGTGATCGAAGAAATATTGGAGAATTAAACCTAGGTTTTAAGCATAATCATGGAGAATGAAGTTTGGGAATTTTATTTGGAAGTTTCAAGAACTTTATTGAGGATTAGCGAATATGTTTGTGTAGAGTGTAGACAGAAGATGCAAAATTAAGTAATTAACTTGCTTCTTCCTGAAGACACTGCTAATTTGGGACATTTTATTATGCCGATCATATGTGTATATACATATATACATATATATATATATATATATGTGTGTGTGTGTGTGAAACATGTGAGTTTCTTTAAAAAGTTTTTTTAGGGAATTGGTATTATTAAACTTACTATCTTATATAATTAATGAAATATTTAAGGGAATCATATTAGCACCAGAATTTAATATAGGAGTTTCAACTTTAAATTTAATATTTAAATATGATATGAATTCCTTTAGATCTTAAAACTACATTTTATGCAATCAAAAAATCCATTATCATACTATATTTTCTTCATTAGTTTAAATTACAGTCAATTAATTAAAATATATTAAATAAAAATAATAATTAATTAAAATGTAAAGCATCATCGAAAAAATTCAAAATAATACTGTTGACATGAAAATTTTGGCCAAATAAATAAAGATTACATGTAAAATTATATATTAGTATTAATTAAGTTTTATCTATTTATATTTGGAATTTATCAAATTAATTCCAAAATGAAATATAAAATTTAATTGAAATATAAAACTATTCTACTCTTCATATTTTCTAAATTCTTCTCACGACTCACTTCACACATTAAACACACAACTAATAAATCTTCTTCGCACAAATACACACTCACTATTTAATCAACTAATATTGGTATCAGAGCTACATTCGATCGAATATAGGGCATGATATTTTAACACATGGCTACACAAACAACTATTAACTTTTCATCAGTGTCTGTACCAATATTCACCGGAGAAAATTATGACTTTTGAAGGCAAAAACTAAGGACATATTTTGTCTCCCAATTTTTATGGGATATTGTCCAATATGAAGTTGATATCCTCGAAAATACTCACTCTATCCCAGGCCCGAGCAACAACTAAAGAAATTGAAGGAGAAACAACAAAGAGATGCACAAGCTCTATTCATCATCCAACAAGCTGTAGGAGATACCGTCTTCACAAGAATCGCTAAAGTTCAAAGCACACAGAAAGCGTGGGATATGTTGGAGGAGGAGGTTCGCGGCAGCGAAAATGTACGGCCTATAAAACTACAATATTTAAGAAGAGACTCTGAAACTTTAAAAACGAAGAATTCTGAGACCGTAGGAGAATATTATGCAAGGATAAGAGAAAAAATTAATCAAATATATTTATACGGGGAAACATATCTGATAAGAGAGTGGTCGGAAAAATACTTATCACTCTTACAAAAAAATATGACCCTGTAGGTACAACTATGGAGCATGTGAAGGATCTATCAACTCTATCTATTACTGAGTTGATAAGTGCTCTCAAAGCCTATGAGAAAAGAATTAGTAGGCTCACTGAAGAGTCCGTAGAGAGTACTTTCATGACTAAATTCAATTTGAGGTCTCAAAATTCCAAAAATGATGGAAGAAAAATTAATTAAGAAAAATCAAGAATTAAAGAAAATACAAAATCTAGTTATCCTCCATGTGGAATTTGCGGGAAAAATAGTAACCTAGAAAAGGATTGTTGGCACCAAGAAAAATCGCAATGCAATAAGTGCAAGAGATTTGGTCACATGGAAAAGGATTGTCGGGCTAGAGATGTTCACCGAGCGAACATCGCAAAGGAAAGGAGTGAAACTTATTCTTCACAAGTGCAAACTCGACAGTGAAACCCCATGATACATGGTTTCTAGATAGCTATTGCAGTAATCACATGACACCATATAAATGTATCTTCCCCAAACTAGACATGAGTTTCCAATCAAAAATTAGATTGGGGAATGATGATTTTCTCGAAGTAAAGGGTAAAGGAACTATTTCCATAGAAACAAGGAAAGGTACGCGTTACATTAACAATGTTCTACGAGTAACTAAATTGGCGCAAAATCTCCTCAGTGTCGGACAAATGATGGAGCACGGTTATATACTTCATTTTGAGAAAGATACATGCACTATATATGACAAGACATACAAAAATCTTGTCATATCTCAAGTAAGAATGCGAGCCCATAACATGGAGTTATAACACTGCATCAAAGGTTTAAATAGATGAATCTTGGCTACGGCATCGAAGATTTGGGCACTTCAACTATTGGGGTCTCAATACTCTACATCGAAAGAATATGATGAGAGACCTTCCTAAAATCAAAGAAGCTGAAGAAGTATGCAAATGATGCATGCTCAGGAAACATCACCGACAATCATTTCCACCTGGAAAGTCCTGGAGAGCCAAAGAAACATTAGAGCTCATTCACACAGATATTTTCGAACCAATGAGGACTCCGTCTCATCATCAAAATAGGTACTTTATACTAGTCATCGATGACTACACTAGAATGACTTGGGTATACTTTATGAAAGGAAAATCACAAGTTTTGAAGATATTCCAAAAATTCAAGCAACTAGTAGAACATCAAAGTAGTTGTCATATCAAGATTATAAGAAGGCATCGAACATCAGCTCACTGTTGGATATGCATGGGAGCAAAATGTCATCTCAGAAAGAAAAAATAGAACCGTGATGAAGATGGCTCAGTCGAGGCTAAAAGAAAAGGCGCTTCCGAATACATTTTGGGTAGAAGCAGTATACACTGAAGTCTATCTACTCAATAAGTGTCCTACCAAGGCAGTACAAGACAAAACTCCGGTAGAAGCCTGGAGTGGAAAAAAACCATCTATGAAGCATCTTAGAGTCTTTGGATGCAACTGTTATTTCCATATTCCAGACCAAAAACGAAGTAAACTAGATGAAAAAATGGAACGAGAAATATTTTTGGGCTACAGTACCGAGTCTACAATCTAAAGACAAAGAAGCTCATTATCAGTTGAGACGTGGAGTTCGATGAAAATGCATCATGGAATTGGAAAGAAGAAAAAATAGAAAAGAACATATACATGCCTACATCCATGCAAAATAAAGTACACAATAATGGAAAAAGCAATGAGACAACAAGTCCTCCCGCTACGCCACAACCTATTCTGTTGTAAGAAGAGTCACCAGAAACACTTCCAAGAACAGTGAGATCCTTACGAGATATAAACGAAAGATGCAACTATGTAAACATGGAGCCCGAAAGCTTTGAAGCGGCTGTCAAGCAAGAAGTTTGGATTAAAGTAATGGAAGAAGAAATAAAGATGATCGAGAAAAATTATACTTGGGTATTGGTTGAAAAGCCAATAGATAAAGAAGTCATAGGAGTAAAATGGGTCTATAAAACAAAACTCAATCCCGATGGCTCAATACAAAAACACAAGGTAAGACTTGTGGCAAAAGAGTAAACGCAGGTACCTGGAATTGACTACATTGAGATGTTTGCTTCTGTGGCACGACATGATACTATTAGAGCACTAAGTGCTCTAGTGGCACAAAAAGGATGGAGACTCTATCAACTAAATGTAAAATCAGCCATCCTGAACGAATTCTTTGAAGAAGAAATATATGTGGAGCAACACAAGGGTTCGTAGTAGAAGGATCAAAAGACATAGTGCTGAAATTGAAAAAGGCACTTTATGGACTAAAACAAGTACCACGGGCTTGGTAGAGTTGAATTGACAAGTACTTCATGGATAGAAGATTCAGGAGGAGTAAAAGTGAGCCAATACTCTACATCAAGAATCAAGGTAACACTGATACTCTCATAATTTTCTATACGTAGATGATCTCATATACACTGGAAACAATGAAAGATTGATTAAAGAATTCAAAGAAGATATGATGAAGACATTCGAGATGACCGACTTGGGCTTGATGCACTATTTTCTCGGCATCGACATAAGCCAAAAAAATGAAAGGATCTTCATCTCTCAAAAGAAATACACGGATGATCTTGTAGAGAAATACAAGATGAGTACTTACAAATCAGTTGCTACTCCCTTAGTGAACAATGAAAAACTACAAAAAGAAAATATAATTGATAAAGTTGATCCATCACATTATAGAAGTCTTATTGGAAGCCTGTTATATCTGACAACTACAAGACATGATATCTTATATGCTACGAGTCTATTGTCAATGTTTATGCAGACTCCAAGTCAGAAGCATTATGGAGCAGCAAAGAGGATTTTACGATACTTACGATAAACAAAACACTTGGGGATCCAATATAATGCCATCGAAGATGCAAGACTATTTGGATATACAAGCAGTGATTGGGCCAGATCGATTGATGATATGAAGAGTACTTCAGGGTATACGTTCACACTTAAATCTAGAGTATTCTCATGGGTATCAAAGAAACAAGAAACAGTTGCTCAATCATTTGCAAAAGCAGAGTACGTAGAAACTTCTGACACAACTATTCAAGCAATATGGCTAAGCAGAATAATTGAAGACATGGGAAAGCAACAAGATGATCCGACTGAAATTTATTATGACAGTAAGTCAGCAATTGCTATCGCAAACAATCTAGTCTATCATAGTATAACTAAGCACATTACCATAAGGTATCACTTTATAAGAGAAGCAATACCAAATAAGAAGATAAAGATAAGTTTTTGCAGCCCAGTGGAACAACTGACCGACTTCTTCACTAAATCCTTACCGAGACAGAGGTTCGAGTTCCTACGATAAATGCTTGAAATCACAGAAAATTGCACTTAGGAGGAGTGTTAAAATAAGTGCACTTTCTAGAATAGATTTTCTTGTTAATTCCAGAAGCATGTACTCAAGATATTTTCTTTAGTTAAATCTTGAGAAGGATGATCCTAGTATGTTCCTAGAGAAAAATCTAGACATATGTGTAGAAATATCTAGATATGTATGTAGAAATATCTAGAGACTCCAAGTCTCTCTAGAAGGTGGTGACTATACCTATAAATATGAGGATGGGGTACAAAGTGATATAACAAGAAATCCAATCAATACAAGAACTTCTTCCAACTATTGCTACAACTCCTATTCTCTTCCAACTTCCAACTATCTACAAACTATTCTACACTTTATATTTTCTAAACTCTTCTCGCTGCTCACTTCACACACTATACACACAACTAATAAATCTTCTTCACAAAAATACACGCACTCACTATTTAATCACACTAATACGCCCGAAGCCGAGAGACCACAACGCCAAACAATCCCCTTCGACAACAATATTCCGGGAGATTTACTAGTTAATCTAAACAAGCTCTAAACACCGGATTTTGCATATATAACTATGTTGTACGTAGATACAATAGCCTGAACATTTTCAAGCTTGAGCAAACAAAAAAGGGAAAGACAAAGTCCTACTAAACCAAAAATAGTATCTATGATAGGTTTTTTTATTTGATAAGAGTATCTATGATAATTTGATTTGCATGTTACTCAAGAAAAGGTAACTTATATATATTTAGATTTTAAACAACATAATCAATGGTATAATTACCATGTAAAGCCATCATAATAGAGCTAGACATCAAGAATCTTACTAGCTCCGCAGATCCAGAACTTTTAGATGCAAGACGTTCGCCATATACATTAATCCGATGGCACCGAAACATTTTTTTCACAAACGTAAGTCTTCCAATGATTCACTTAAAGAATAATCACAAGAGGTAGACGAAGAAGAATTACATCTATCTCGCCTATTAACTTCTATCTCTACAAGCTCTCACAAGAGGTAGACGAAGAAGAATTACATCTATCTCGCTTATCAACTTCTATCTCTACAAGCTCTGGAACTTTGACTATGGAACCTTGTTTTATGACCACGGCTAAAGCTCCCCTAAGTTTTTGACAGACAGACGAAAGCTATGATCGGCCAGTTTAGAGAGAGAACACTTTTTTCCACAAAATTATAAAATGAAAGCAGATTGATGATTTTACAAAATGGGGGAAAACTCAACTCGTTTAATATATAATATACTTTTATATATTACCTATATATATATATATTACCATATTTTTATAAGCATGAATAAATGTTAAGTTTGGTCGTTTTTCCATTTCTTTTTGGGGCTTTCCGTTTCCACATTTATACGCCGTTTAGTCAGGCGTTATTGTTGACTTACCTCTTTTCCTTTTTTATTTCTAAGGTTTTGTCGTCTGTCTCCCTTCATCTTTCTTTCTTCCTGCGTCGTGCTTTGTTTTCACCGGAACGGTGCCGTTGATGGCTTCTTGGGCCGGCTACCGCCGGCCGGCGTCCCGGGAGGGGCAGTGCCGGCCGGCGCTACTTTTTCCCCCTAGTTAATGGGCTTTACACCTTCTCTTCTCCTCAGATTCAGCTTCTGCGAGTTCATCTTCTCTCCAAATAAGCTGCTGTTTTCGACCCGCCATCTCATCGAGGTTATTTTCTGATATCTCTTTTGTTATCATTTCTCTCAGGTCGCGAAGGAGAAGTCCTAGATCGGGAAGAAGCTTTTCAAGGACTGTATCGAAGAAGAACGTCGGCCGGCGGCCCGGCCGTCGAGGCATGTGAAATAAAGATCTGCAAGGTAGATTCTGAAGCTCTTCAGGTGTATAACTTGTGAAATCCCTATAGTTAAGATATCATTTTTACTTCAGATTTTTTTGATTTCTTGTTAGAGATATTGGAGTAAAATCGTTCTTATTCATGTTGAATAAAATATTAAATTCGTAGAATTTGTTCATTTAGAACTTCAGTCTCGTTATTATATCTCTATATATATATGATTCAAATATATATCTAATTTTTATTATTGCTTAACATGTTCTCGCTTTGTAGGTAGTTAAGCGGTGTGCATAAGATTGGTTCAAGAATCATGTCTGATGAGAAATATTTTTCGATGAATGGTACTATGTTCTGGATGATGATGATATCTTTGATAAGGAAAACTCCAAGACAATTTTTTTTATCTTTTCAATTTAATTTTTATTGATACTGCTTTCAGGATTTGGTGAAACAATTGTTATATACGTGACCTATATGGCTTAGTGGTGGATGATCAATAGCTTCAATATAAAAGAATACCAGATCAAGCTTGCGTTAGGGAGAAGAAAGTCTGAGAAGGAGGCGTCCTTGCGAATCCGAAACACAAGGAGGCGTGGATACTCGACTATCATGTTAGAATTTTTCCTCTTTTTGTTTGTTAATATTTGAGTCTTCTAATTTATGATTGGATTATTTGTGTGTGTGAATAGGATTTTTGATTTGGTTTTGCGGAAATGTAGGGAGTAAAACCTTTCTTCTCTCAATCTGAGGTGCACGAGAAAGGGGCTTACATTGGAGATGCTAACAGAAGGTTAGGTATTTTTGTTAATGGTTTTTAAAGTTTTCCTGATTTTGGATATGTGGTGGTTTAGCATTTCTCAGGGTTTTGTGTATGCAGGCGGCTGAGATGCGTCTTCTTCTATGAGTGATTCCCCATCATCGAAGGAAGTCATATGGGTGGTGCCAACAATGATGGAGCTGGAGGTTGGATGGAATGGATCACAGGTTGATTGATTACTCTTAGACAGCTAGACAAATTTTATCAACTGTCAGATCCTTCTTCGTTAGCTAATTTTCATTTTTTTTTCAAATTTAATATTTGTGGGTTTATTTTTATTTTATAGGGTAAGCATAAGGGATTTGAGATGCGACTCTTTGTCAATTTGACCAATGAACTTTTTGTTCGATTATCCCGATGACAATTTTCACAATTTTTTTAAACCATTAACCGATTTTCCTTAGTCGGTCTACAGATTCAGGTGAGTAGGTGACCAAATTTCTTTGTAGTTCTTTTAATGATAGTAATTACCCAGGAAATTTGCAGAGTGCGATTTCTGGGGTATTATTAGTTTTACAAAGAAGCCGGCATGCAAAAAATATTTGGCCTCTTTTTTATCATGTTTTAATGAGCTTTAGCTTAATGGGTCATGTTGTTTGTTTATATCGAGCTTCTGATCGAGTTAACTAATTGGATGCCCTATTTGGCACTAGGGGATTGTTGAAGCTTGTCTTTGGCGATTAGGCATGGTAGAACCTGATTGCCTTGTTTTGTTGTTTATTCACTTGAATTAGATGAGGAAAAACTGATGTCATCCTTACCTGTGCAATAGTTTGTCAATTCATAAATTTGTGGACCTTTGACTTTTTCTTCATTTCGTACCAGAATACAATGTTCATCCATTCAATCAAAATGGATTGTGTGCATTGGATTTTGTGGACGACCCCTACCATGCCTGAGGCGCATCTTTATTGTTCCACAAGGTAACTCTATTTGCCACGCTGTGATGAAAGATTTTTTATTGTCATTGGAAAACTTGCTTTTACTAATTATTAAGTTGGAATATTTTGTGTTTGTTTGGTAGGTCGAATGAACACGAAAACAAGGCACTGACCAAATTTTAGGTATTAAATCATTTTGATTGTTTTGTGAGTAAATTGAAGTGTATAATCAAGAAAATTGGTTATACTTTTCCCTCGCCAAGCACTCTGTTTTCAATTGCTATTCATGTATCTAATTGGTTTGTAAGC
The DNA here is from genome assembly GCA_019426215.1 of Buddleja alternifolia. Classification (NCBI taxonomy): domain Eukaryota; kingdom Viridiplantae; phylum Streptophyta; class Magnoliopsida; order Lamiales; family Scrophulariaceae; genus Buddleja; species Buddleja alternifolia. Next base: position 29,006,482 of record CM033408.1, on the reverse strand, counting down.
TTCTTATGTTGTAATTGTTTAGTACTATGGTGAGGCTGATAAGCTATAGAGTATTCAGCAGGAGTTGGATGAAAGAAAAAAAATTCTTGCGAGTATTTGTCCCAACTTTGTCCAATGCCTTCGACATATGTGTACATGTAAATTACATAGGGAGTAAATTACAACCGAGATGATAGAGAGATGAAATATAGGCTTTATATGTAATCTTTGTTTGTTTTTATGTGTATATATATGTGTGTCTAACTTGGAGGTTTGAGTGCATGGGCACCCGTAACCTCAACAAATTTGGAACCTTTCAATGTCAAACTAAAACAAACCCAACATACGATCCCTTCATGACCCTATAGTTTATCCAATTCTGCTCTTTATTTAAACATTCTCAATCTTTCGTTGTTTAGCTGTATTCCTTTCTCTCTTTGGTTTTTGGATCTCATTGCTGAGTAAAAGTTGTTTATTTTTCTCCAGAAAGTTAAGCATGGATGTTGTGTGTCACGAGGTGGGTTTTGTATTTTTCTTTTTCTTTATTGCTTTTTCTGTCCCTTTTCGAGTAATGTGTTGCTACGTTATTGCTTCCCCTTTTCTGGGATTTGTGAAAATCTTGGTTCAAAATGTGACATTGGATTTTTTGATGGAATTGTTTTCTTTTGGATTTTAGGAGCACTTAAAGAACTCAAGAGGAGTTCAGCTATTTACTTGCAGATGGTTGTCTTTTACTTCTCCAAGCTGATGGTAGAAATGTAATGTGTGATGCTGTTGAAAAATTTCATACATCTGTTTTGGTTGTCGGTATCATGGATATGGAGCTTTCAAACGGTACTTTTTTTAAAAAATAATTTCTTATTTCATTACAAAATATATTTAATTATTAAGTCAATTGGTGATGGATTTCAATGTTTTGTTTTGAAGGTTGTTTTGGGCAGTGTGAGTGAGTATTGCTCCAACCATACTCCCTGCTCTGTGATGATTTTCGAGAAGCCCAAGTAGAAGCCTTAATTATGCCAATTTTGTTGCAAATTATTATAAAAAGCAAGCTGTGAATTTTTGAGCTCGGTATATTCTTTTATTTAGAAAACATGTTTTTATGTTGTGTGGAATACAAGCTTGAAATCTATTGAGAAATCGGAACTTTCTAGATATAGTGCATGTAACCGTAAATTGTAATGATTTTTGTTACAATCTCAAACTAATAACTAAAGTCAAATGATGTAATCCGAATATGATTACCCGAGTTGGAAATCTAAAATTTTAAAAATAATACTTTCAGTGATATGATATACATTGACGTAGTTACTTATAGAAGGAATTACATAAATATTAAAAAACTATACGTTGTTTAATAACGCGATTCTGCATTTGATATATACATCATTTTAGAAAAATGGAATGCTAATATTCCATTAATTAATATTCCTAGGATAATAAGATTTGTTTAAACGTCGGCAAAACTGTAGTCCCTCTTACTTAATTTTTTTATTTATCGAGATAAAAGTGACTAAACAATTAAATAATTCAACATTTACTTAAATTTCTATCCAACAAATTAATATTGGGTTGAGCCCAAGCCTCAAGCTCACGCTCCCAAGTCGAGCCTGTGGGAGGGCAAGGAAGACCCATGTCATTTTCAAAACCAATATTCGATTATTTTTTTTTAAATACAAAATATTCCGTTTTGCTATCACGTTGAAATTTGCTGCGTTATTATTATGAAACCATACTACGCTTTGAAACAATTCCATTAAGCACAATCATTTAATTCATATGGATAGTTGGATACACAAAAAATATTAAAAAATGGTGGAATTATTGTTTCTAAGGCATAGGATTCAGATTTGCCAGTCGAAATTTATCCTTGCAGACTAAGCATGTCATTTGATAAGAAATTTCTTTAGTTCAATTTGTCAGATAGTAAACTTTTGTTGGATCCCGACGGCGGCGGTGTTTAATTGAGACTGGTACTCGCAGAAATATTATGCCGACATTTCAAAGACTGGGCACTGGGGAACATGGTAGTACTTTTTTAAATATTATGTTTTGTTGTAGAGACGTACATGTTTTCTAAAATAGTGTAATTTATTTTTACAATTTCTTTAAACTTAAATTGCCTTAGCGGGAATTATATTTTCATCTAGGGTCACCCATTACGTTATTATGTGTTTATGTTTGTTTTTTTAAATTGTCTATTTTGAACATTACGGTTTTTTTTTATCATGTGCCTCTTAATAATATTAATTCAAAATTATATGCATTTTAAATGGTTTTGGTTTTAGAGTTCGTTAAAATATTAACATTCTAATCCATTACTATTATTCCTATAGTTTCTATACTGATGGTTGAATTTGTAAATTAGCAAAATATGATAATGTAGCGTGAACATCACAGTATATCATTCAAAAGGTCTTTGCTATGTTTGTTTGCTCTGTATAATTGATTGAAATATATTACGTTAAGATTGAAGTCTGGGCAATTTACACCGCGCAAAGCGCGGTGCTTGCCATTAACCTAGTATACCATACTTAATAGGAGGGAATGCCCCTTCTACAGTAACTCTTGGTCGTCCTGCTGATGTGGCTTTTTTAATTCTACTAATGATGTTATCATGTAGATGATTTAATTTAATTATTGTAATGGAGTGTGAGTTGTTTCCTTTTATGCTTAGGAGTCTTTTAGTAATTGTGAAATACTATTAAGTGGTAGGAACACTTAATAGTGTTAAGTGGTAGGAGCACTATTAGGAGGTAAAATACTTAATTGTGTTAAGTGGTAGAAACACTATTAAGTGGTAGGAATACTTAATAGTATTAAGTGGTAGAAGCACTATTAAGTGGTAGAAACATTTAATAGTGTTAAGTAGTAAGAATACTGTAAAAGAGGGTCTCCCAGACTCAGTTCACACCTCCGGCTATTTCTTCCACCAAGGGCTGCTCGGATTTGTGTTTCATTCATTTCGGGCTTCGACCTGCTCCGCCACATCTCCACCTTGGCTGATTTTGAAGGTTTTTGAATTTTTTTTGTTCATTCTCTAATTTTTTTGGTTTGTTTTACAGTTTTAAAAATGATCATATTAATTATATTTTTTTCAATGTCCAAATTTTAGCAAAAACTGCTATCTGTCGCATTTCTCCCACTGCCGACGACCTGTTTTAGCCCACTACAGGTTTGTTTATTTTGTGTTCATATCAGTATAGGTTTATTCAGTTTTGTTTGTGATTGAATTTTGTATTAGAATTTTGTTTTTGTTTTTACTTATTTATGTTCTGGTGAATAGTTAGACTATCGTATTATTTGGTAAGTACATGGAGGCAGCAACGCTCGAGCTCGAGCTCGAGATCTAGCCTCGAGCTCGAATAAATAAATCCACCCCAGACGAGACGACGACTTTCTCTTCAGATTGAAAACAAGAAGAAGAAACACAAAGAAATTACTTTTCAATTTTATTTAATAATATTAAACAACTCTCCTCTCAACCTCTCCCCCTCGAGCTCGAGAGCCATTAGCTCGAGAGCCACTAGCTCGAGCTCACGAGCTCAAGCCGAGCCCAAGCTCGCGAGCTCGAGGCTAGCTCTCGAGCTCGAGCTCGAGCCCACTAGCTCGAGCCTAGCTCTCGAGCTCGAGAGCCACTAGCTCGAGCTCGAGATCCACTAGCTCGAACTCGAGAGCCACTATCTCGAGCTCGAGAGCCACTAGCTCGAGTTCGAGCTCGAGCTCGAGCTCGTTTGCAATTAGTGACTTACAAAACTTGCTCAATTTCACACTTTAAACTCAACAAAACTCAATAAATGCCCTCAACAACACTTTAATTTCACACTTTAATAGTAAAAAAACTCAAAACTCAACAACAAAATCAGAATCAACTTATTCCACAAGCATTAAAACAGAAAATTACCGGGATGAAAGGTGGTTTAGGGCAATTTGCGGCGACGACTGTGGATGGCGACGGACTGTGAGAAGAGGCCGGACTGCGTGACTGGAAGGACGGAGGCTGCGTGATGTGAGATGAGGCCGCCGGCCGCCGCTGCGTGACTGTGGAGGGCGGATCTGGTGGGGAGAGTTTTGGTTTTTGAAAGAGGGGAGGCAGTAGTGGTTGAGGGGTTGGGCTTGGGTTGCGGTTGGCGGCGACGTTGACGGGCGGCGGCTGTGGAGGTGGCTGATAGAATCTTCGTAGGCGACGGCGCGGCGAACGGCGAGGGCTTGGGGAGGCGGGCTTGCGGTTGTGTTATGGTGGGGGTTGGGCTTGGAACCTTGTCTTGCGGTTGGCGGCGGACGGAGACGGGCGACGACGGCGGGGTGGGAAGGAGGTAGGAGACGGACGAGAAAGGGGCAAAATGAAATGTGAATTGTGAAATGAGATTTCAGCAGGGTATTAATTTTGTTTGAAACATTTTTCTCCTTTTATTTGAAGTCTTATATAGGGTCCGTATCGCCATGATTAAAAACTATCAACCCTGATTTGTCGGGTCAGGTTTCTTGATAAAAAAGAATTATATTCCAAACATTGATAAACACGCACAAAGTACATATTTTAGAATCCAATTCAAGTTATCCATAGCTTCCTCTTAACTTCCATTTGAAGCACAAAACGTCCCTTTTATATAAAGTTAATTCAAAATCACTATGCCCTACAAAAAATAATTTACTTTGCATTGTCACTCTCTAATGGTTGTCTACAATCTTGTGGTTTTTGACTTAAATAATTAAAAATAATTGTAAATATATAAAAAATTTAGAATCCTAAAACTCACAAAGACCTCTCATTATCTAAAAATACAATATGCAAGTATTCAGTCACAAAATATTTTTTTTCTTCAAATAATCGATATCATGCTAATCTAATTTTAACGAATTTCACATAAAGAACAAAAAAGTTATAATAAAAAAAACCCATCTATTTCTCCGACAACATTAATTTCATGATTATGGTCCCAATTTTACATGGTATTTTATAACCTATGTGATGACAATAGGTTGGCTCAAAGTTAGCTCACACTTATTACGAACTTTGGACTTGTATCCTTTCGGCTCACACTATCCATTTTTCTCAAAGTAGTATTCAATAAAATACATAATAAGATATTAAGTTATAATAATACACTAAATGAAATTTACGAAATAAATATATACAATTTTGAAGTTTTATTATTAAAATCATGAGCTTTACGATAATAATTAGTAAACTCTCAATCTATATGAAATGATATAAAAAAGATTGAAAGTCGTTTCAGGGTCTTTTTAAAAAGAAAATTTTACAATAACGTCTGCATTTAATCCACTTAGGTCACATATAAGCTTAGTTCAATAGTAATTGAAAATTGTTAAAACCCCCTAAAGATAAATTTTAATATCATAAAAACCCATGAAATTATTTTTCAATCCAAAAAACTCATTCTGTCAACTTTTCATTCCAAAACCCCCCAACATGTAGGGTTAATAAATTTATGAACTTAAACACCCTTAGCATCCTAAATTTAAAATTAATCAATTGTAGTTTTTCGAATGAAAATTTAGTGTATGAGGGGTGTTTTGATTGAACAGTATTTTTAGGGATTTATTAGGTAAATCACACTTTTCGTCCAATAAATATGTGTATGTTCAATTTTAGTCTCAATCTTTAACTAATGCCTCACATTGATTGGATACACATTTGTACCGTAAACTTTTATTGAATAAAACAATATGATTGTTTTTCCAAAAAAGTAAAATATGTGTTCAACAATATGAGATTTTAACAATTGATTTCAGATTGAATATTAACTATTAAGTAGTGTGATGCATCTTTCGGCCCTAATTTACAACTACAATTCATTCCACTTTCAAATTGCACTTGTTCAATCAATACCAAATTTCGAAATTGAATTTGCCATAAATTCTTATCACTTATTAGTTGTAACTTGTAACATGGATGATTACCCCCCCCCCCCCCCACACACACACACATTAAACTTGGATCAATCAGAATTCTTGATCCTGGTCTATAGGAGAATCATCTCTGACAATCAATACTATTAAATAAAATATGAGATTGCTAGAATAACTACTTGTGCTGTCAAATTTGGTGAATTCATTTTCATTCTTAAATTTTGACAAGTACCTCAATCAATTTCTTCATTTATAATATTTTTTCTTTTCTATTTCTTCTCACACATTATGTCTCTCTCTTAGGAAAAAAAAATTCATAAAGAATCTCAAACTTCCTTCTTGTCCTCACTATTTTTTAATTGGACGAGATTTAATTCAAGTGGTGAAGTTGATGTTCAAAACATTGAAATATCGAATTCAGTCCCTAAAATAAATGTCTCTTAAAAAACAGAGGGTCCTAAAATAAAGATGTTTATCGAGTTATATAGTAATCTATCTTACTATACGATTATATATGTTAAGAAGTTGTCTTACTTTACCTGTGCACTCAGGCTGTCTCGACCTCGAACTGAAACTCCATATTATTTGGTGAACTGTCCATTTCTTTATGCACCTTTAACCTACGTTTACAGGTTACTATGCGTGCTAATTAGTCGTGTGGCTATGAGAAGTATCTAATCAAATCGTCATAGTATTTATGTTTTATATAGTCAATTGTCTGTTAATTTTATTTTTTTGTTCAATTATAAGTATATAGAGGATGCACAATAGTGTGCATTGTGCGCTTTAGAATCTCTAAACTGTATTCTTCAACCTTGCTTTTCTCATTGCGACCCAGCTTCGGGCTGGCTACAAGGCGGTTGATAATAATCTTATTATCATTTGTGATGCCATTGTGTGACGGAAATGCGAGGAGTGCGAGTTCTTGCTATGTGGTGATTCTGAAACTTTCTACGCTGACCTAAATCTTTCAAAAGTTTTTGTATTGAGAGCATAACTACTTATCTCTATGATCTAAATTCTAAGTAAGACTTCCACTTTCATGCGAGAGGTTTTGTGTTCAATTTCAAATTGTCACAAGTTGTGACATTTTTCTCCTTTTATTTGAAGTCTTATATAGGGTCCGTGTCGCCATGATTAAAAACTATCAACCCTGATTTGTCGGGTCAGGTTTAAGGAATATAAAAAACAATCATGTTTTCTTATTTAAAAAATGAAAACTCGAAGATTTTTCCTATTTATCCCTGATACTTTTGCTATGATCGAACGTGGTCATGCCTTTGGGGTGTCTTAACTGGGTTAGGTTGGGTGGTGCTTGTTTGGTTTTGGCTGCCTATGTGTTCCATGTTTGTAACTGGTATTCATGCGGGGATTTTTTTGTTGTCATGCGTCATTTTGCGGTATATTACCTCTTTGGATTATCGCACCAAAGTGTTTAGAGATTGTTGTGTACATGGATCGAGATGCTAAGAATCGAGTTCGCCGTCAGAGATATGCAGCACGGTCCACAGAGCAACATCAAGCATCTTTGTTAGGGCGAAGGTTAGTTCGGAGTGCCAAGAGAAAGGCATTTTTAGCTGCTGAGCAAGTGTTAAGTGATGACTTAGTAAGTTGCTCCGTCAGTGTTAGACCCGAACCACTACACGCTTCTACTGAACAGCATGTGGATATCAGGGTGGCTTCTTCTCGTGCGGAGGATCATTCACTTGGTACCCTGTTTCGATTGTTGTAACTGTTCTTTTGGCTATTGGTTTTCTTTTGTTTCGTCTTGTCTTATGGTTTCCTGTTTTTTTGTTCTCCAGACCCTGTTCCCTCCACCCGAAAAAGGAGGAGAAATATGAGCCTTATAGACGATCTGCCCCTTGAGCCGTGGATACTTCCGGATGTAGCTCCTTGTGTCTATTGTAATGCCTTGCGATTTTATCGCGAGCCTCCTGGTTTTTGTTGTGGGGAGGGTCAGGTTTCCTTGGCCCCGCGTGAAATGTTGCCCGGGTTGACCGACCTTCTTATTGGAGAGTCCGAGATTTCCGTTGAATTTAGGCGGCACATAAGGTCTTACAACAATTATCTCGCATTCACGTCCATTGGTATGAAGGCTGATAAAAATTATTGCTGGTCAAACAAGGGCATATACACGCTGGTTGTTCAAGGCATGGTGTATCACTATATTCGCAGCCTGAGGGAGGATGCACCGGCTGCTTCAAATTTAGATTTGTATTTTCATGAGTTTGATGGGCTGGTGCGTACCACCGGTCAGCGTAGCTTTCATTTGAATCCTGACTTGGTTGCTAGCCTTGTGCATATGCTCAGGGACAATCCTTATTGTCGCTTTTTCAGAAGCCTCCGCCACTATACTCCTTTGGTGAATTATACCATTGTGCTGCGTAGTACACCTGCCCTGGATCAGCACACTTTCAACTTGCCTTCCGTTTCTCAAGTTGGCGCAATATGGAAGGAGGCTGATCCATCAAACGAGACCATCACACGGGACATACGTGTTTATGTCAATGAAGATACAAGCCATACCATTAAATATTATTACGGCTGTTATGACCCCCTCCAATATCCATTGTTGTTCCCAAGAGGCGAACCTGGATGGCACTCTCGGATCTCCAAGCATAGGAAACACACTCAACATCCTGTAGTTGACACTGGCCATCATGCGTTTGGAGAGTCTGCGTCATTGATCTCTCCCAATCTTGCTGAATCGGCTGCATTTCTATTGCAAAATGAAGCTGATGGTATGGTGCTCTTTTTCGATGTTCTGCATTGCATTTTGTACATTGTTTTTTAGACCTCCCTAGCATTGGCTTGCGCAAAATATTATTGTCACCTAATATGTTTTGACCACATGAGTACAAACTGCTCGTACATGTTTCTTGCTTTCAATCTTTTTCCCCCTTCATGTGGATTTCATGCCTTTTGAGTTTTAAAGATGTAAATGAAAATGTGAAAATGGTCGGTTATTGCTTTCGATGAGCAATGCAATTTCCTTGCAGTTTTTCAAAATCTACTACTCATTTGTGGTAACACATGTAATTAGAAAATCACTAAAGAAGTATTTCCTAATTGCCTTTAAACTATTTATGGTATAAAGACATTTTGTAAAGTGCATTTTTAATTTCCCAAGTAATCCATTCTTTGGACTGTCTTCGTAACTTGGCTTCCAATTATTCTTTAAGAAAATATGGCTGCCAATTATTCTATAAATCAGTTCCCAACCAATTTAAAGAATAAAACGGAATGGTTATAGACAAACTTCAATTGATTTACAATATGATTTTAGGCTACTCAACTTTAATAAATAGTAGTATATAGATATAATCTTTAAGCATGCGTATACATGTGATGTAAATTTTATGTGGATATGTAGAATGAATAAGCATCCAATTGAAATGTATGATATTGCCCAGTTACAATTACCAGCTAAATTATACCTTCACTCTGCTTACTTCTAATCCATAATTTATGTATCACAGAATATGCATGATACCATACCATGAAACTTACTTGGCATTTCTTTGCATCGGCATTTAATAAGGTTTATCAAGTAAGTTATTGCATTGCAATATAGTTAATAATAGAGTAAAACATGCTAGACCTTACACACCTATTCACTCTCACATCACTTTACCTGGAGTTTTCCATTAAGTAACTGATCAAATTAAACAACAATTAAAGTGTGTTGAGTAGGTGGTTGTGTTTCAATCAGGAAATTGCTTTACCCATAATCACAAGGTACTGATTAAAATTTGGATCTCTTTTCTTTCAGATAAATATATTAATTTTTTTTTTTGGTGAGGTCAATATATGAAAATATATAAGACCCTATAAAAGTCTTAAATCAACAAGACTACTTTTACAATATGTTTATTTCTTTAGGAAAAACTTTCATGGTTACAAGAATAGTTTGATAAATTATGACGTGGATAATTCTTTCTGTTAATGATTAAGGTATCATCGTTATGAATTTGACGAAAAATTAAATGTTGTTTATTTAGCTTATCTCATTTTATTGAGGGAAATATGGCGTAAATCTTAGCTTGTCTCATTTTTTTCATAAATTCCCTTGGGAAAAGCTGTTCTAAAAAAAAGCTATCTAGGGAATTATGGCAAATATGCTTATTGAAAGCTCCACGTGAGTATAAAATCAAGGTATTTAGGTTTTTTTAGTATTGATTGTATTATCCCCCTTTCATTTTTTATTTTGTTCAGTTTTGTAAACTAACAAGTATTATTTTGACTCCACCAAAATAGTAACCCACCAAGTACTAACTCCAATGTGTTTCCCCATCTTGAAATATTCTTCTGCATCATTGTTTTTTTTTTACTTTGTGAATTATTTCCTGACCACGAAAGCTAGCCTGATTCTTGTTCTTCTGTCATTTTTTCAGTTTTAGAAGATGGTAGTGAGCGGGGATCTTATGTGTCACTTCGCCAATATTATTGTTACTTGTTTCAGTTACGTCCTCGGGATAAATCTTATCTGCTTCACTTTGGAAGATTATGCCAGCAGTTTGTAATTGACATGTATATTAAATTGGAGACTCAGCGCTTGGATTATTACAGGTCAGAGCAGCGACAACTTGATATGCGCACAGATACTTACCAGAGCGTCGTAGATAGTATGTCAGTGGATGGTCAGAATAACCCTAACGCAGTTGGTCGACGTTTTGTCTTGCCTTCCTCTTTCATTGGGGGTCCTCGGGATATGCGACGGCGCTATGTCAATGCTATGGCTTTGGTCCAAAAATTTGGCAAGCCTGATATCTTCCTTACAATGACATGCAATCCAGCGTGGCCAGAGATTGCAGATTCGCTCTTGAAGCATGAACGTGCCGAAGACCGACCTGATCTTCTTGCAAGGGTATTCAAGGCAAAGTTGGATGAAATGAAGAATGATATTGTTAGGAAGAAAGTGTTCGGGTCCGTGGCTGCGTATGTCTATGTAGTAGAATTTCAAAAGCGTGGATTGCCCCACGTACACTGGCTTGTGATTTTAAATCCTTCACACAAAATCTTGACGGCAGATATATACGATGGCATAATATCAGCAGAGTTGCCCAGTGCGTCCTCACATCCATTCCTTCGGTCCTACGTTATAAAACACATGCTGCATGGGCCGTGCGGGGATTTGAACCCAACGAATGTTTGCATGCGCGATGGCAATTGCAAGAACCACTACCCTAAAAAATTCATTGCCACAACGCATATTGGTTCGAACTCTTACCCCATGTACAGGAGGAGGGAGAATGGGGATTTTGTGGTTGTCAGAAAATCTAGACTTGATAATAGGTGGGTCGTTCCCTACAATCCGTACTTGCTGGCAAAGTACAACTGCCACATCAATGTGGAGATATGTTGTGATATAAAGCTTGTAAAGTATTTGTACAAGTATATATACAAAGGACATGATAGGGTTGCTTATAACATTGTTGGGGATTCTGATGCACAAGCAGACGATGAAATTCGTAATTTCCAAACTGGCAGGTGGGTAGCAGCTCCGGAGGCCCACTGGAGAATATATGGATTTGCCCTTAGCGACATGCATCCTCCTGTTATTGTTCTCCAGGTCCATCTGGAAAATCAACATGTAATCAGGTTTGGTCGACAGGCTCCCTTGCTTGACATTATTACTAATCCTCTCTCTCAGCGAACAATGCTAACTGAATTCTTTAGAACAAATGCTCTTGATAGAAAAGCACAGCAACTCAACCTGTTATATAGAGAATTTCCTGAGCATTATGTGTGGAACAATTATGCGCGGTCTTGGTCTGTACGTGCCAAAAAAGAGGTGGTTGGTCGCTTGGTTACAGTCAATCCTTGTGAAGGAGAACGTTTTTTCAAGCGTATTTTACTTAATAATATTCGGTGTCCACCTTCGGCTCAATTCCTGCGAACAGTTAACGGTCTTGAATATCCTACGTTTCGTGAGGCTGCACTGCATCTGGGATTATTAGAGAACGACTCATATATTTCGGACTGCTTAGAAGAGGCTTCTTTACATCAGATGGCTCCCAGTCTTCGTCGCCTCTTTGCCACTATTTTAGTTTACTGCGCTCCAGGTGATCCAGTTCATCTCTGGCACTCATTCCATCTACAACTTTCTCAGGATTTCAGCAAACAACCACACGTCAGTGATGCTGTAGCTCAACAAAAGGCTTTACAATCCATACATTGTATCCTGCAATCAATGGGAAAAAGTATAAATGACTACTCTTTGTCTGAACAGTCCATTCGACTAACTGAAGAACAGAAATTCTGCACCGAAATAGCTAGGGAGAAGTCAATTATCGTGTCCCCGCAAGACTTGATTTCAGCATCTATGCTAAATGCTTGTCAAAGGGAAGCATTCGACTTGATTATTTCTGCCTTAGATGGTGATGTGGGGGCGCATTCTTTGTTGATGGCCCTGGAGGGTCAGGGAAGACTTTTCTCTATAGATCTATTCTTGCATATGTGCGGTCGCATGATCACATAGCTTTATCAGTTGCCACATCTGGTGTAGCTGCCTCTTTGTTACCAGGCGGGCGCACAGCTCATTCGAGGTTTAAATTCCCTCTCGAGTTTGATGATAATGCTAATTCAAAGCTTAGTAAGCAGAGCAGTTTAGGGCGATTGATTAAGGTGGCCAAATTGATAGTTTGGGATGAGGCGACAATGGCGAACAAATATGTTGTCGAGGCGCTGGATACATTACTCCGTGATGTCTGCGATTCAGATTTACTTTTCGGTGGTAAGGTTGTTCTGTTTGGCGGGGATTTTAGGCAGACACTCCCTATAATTGTGGGAGGTTCTCGCGATGATATGGTTGGGGCCAGTCTTGTTAGTTCATTTTTATGGCCTTCAATCCGAAAGCTTAGGCTACATGTCAACATGCGTGCCCGTGATGATCCTATGTTCATTGATCTCTTGCTCAGTATCGGTGACGGTACCCATCCTTGTGTCATCGATGATATAATACAATTGCCATCACATCTGTGCATTCCTTTTGTCAATCCTGCCGACTCATTAAGTCAATTAATCAACTGTGTATTCCCTTCTTTTTACTCTGACACCGCTGATCCATTTTTCGTTGTCAGTCGTGCCATATTGACACCGAAGAATGATATTGTTGATGATATTAATGCACAACTTATAGAGAAATTCCCGGGACTTCCTGTCGAATATATGAGCTTCAATAAAACTGATGATCCAGGGCAGCAGAGTGAATATGGAGATTACCTAAATTCAGTTTCTGTTAGTGGGTTACCTCCTCACCATCTTGTGCTAAAGCTAAATTGCCCAGTGATGTTACTCAGAAATTTGGACCCATCTGAGGGATTGTGCAATGGCACACGCCTTATTGTTTGCCATCTAGGCCCTCGTTTGATTGCAGCTAAAGTGGCTATAGGAGACTACAAAGGTCGGCACGTATTCATTCCAAGAATTCCCCTGCAAGCTTCTGATAAGATAAAGTGTCCCATTCCTTTCAAACGCCATCAATTTCCACTGCGGCTGTGCTTTGCAATGACCATTAATAAGGCTCAAGGACAAACATTGGACTATGTCGGAATCTATTTGCAGGAACCTGTTTTTTCCCATGGTCAATTATACGTGGCCATCTCAAGGGCCCGCACCTCCTCTAACGTGAAAATTCTCATACGCCCAATCTCGCACGATGATACTCATTTACCTCTTCATAGTACCAAAAATATTGTTTACCCTGAGATATTTAAGCTATCGTCTTGTTGATGTTAAGTGTGTCAGTCGATACCTTTTGTTGTCAACGTGTTGTTTATGTGTTAGTTAATATGATTGGAACGGTTGTTTTCAATGCAACTTCTATTTTTCGTGCTTGGATTTTCTGCGATGTCTGTGTATGTGCTGTATTCATGTAGTTTAGACAATGTTTCATGCCTTCTTGTGTTATACTTTCTTCTATGATGTTCAGATGCAGTCCAATTTGGTCTTCATTGCTGACGTTACGCCTTCAACCCCCACGTGGAAGGTGAAAGTCCGGGTGGAGGAGAAAATGCAGCCCCGCCAAAGTACCACAAGTCCCACCAAGTACCAAAAAATTATATTAGCAGATGAAAAGGTAATTTTTTAACCGTTATCATAAAATAGAACCGGTGTGCGCTTTTTCTCTTTTGCTTGTTATTTGAACCATTCGTGTGTTTCAATTCAGGGCTCAAAGGTGGTTGCCACTTTGTATCAGCGTGACATTAATACTCTTGCCAACACGTTGCTGGTTCATAACACATATATTATATCTAGGGCGCGCGTTAATCCTATTGAAGAAAAATATAGGATCATTGATAATCCATACCAGTGGATTATAAACTCTAAAACCGCTATATTGAAGGTCGATGATGGTTTTACAGCGAGTTCTGAAAATGCATCGCTCTTCACTCGTTTATCAGAACTACCATCTCTCGTTGGGAGCAAATCTTTAATTGGTAATGTATTTTGGGGATTTTGCATTTGTTTACTCGCTTATTATTTATCTGTATGTGCAGTTTAACCACTATGCCTTCCATTACTTTCATTGCTGACTGATTGCCCACTGAGTTGGTGTTTTTGTAGATGTTCTCGTGGTTGTTATTGACACAATGCCCCAACGCACTATTGTTTCGCGTGGGAGGGATATCACTGTTCAGGACCTGGGTGTCATCGATTCAGAGTCCGTAACTGTACATTCTTTTGAATTATGCTACAGTTTGAATTGAAATATCATAGATTTAATGGTCTATTCGTGTCTATCAGTTTAAAACCATACGCCCTGACACTTTGGAGTAATTTGGTTGAAGACTTCGGGACGAAGCTCAAAGTAGACTCCCATAATATGCCGGTCGTTAAATTCACTAGGTTTATAGTGAACACTTATTATGGTATATATTAAAGCTCCTCTGCTGTTTATTTTAATATGGTATGATATTTGCGTTGTTCATATTGTGCATATTCTCCGTTGCTGTTTATTTTAATATATGTGTATGATATTGGTATTGTTCATATTGTGCATATATTTTCACTTCAGGAATTTCTTTAGGGTCAACGGCTTCGTCTGGTGCCATTATTAATCCCCCCATACCTGAGGCTGCGAAGCTTACTGCATGTAATGTCATTGTTCATCAAGTTCATGTACAAACTATTTAATCATTCATTTGAAGTCAGCATACTAGCATTTACATTATTTGCACGTTGAATGCGTGTTTGATCGATTGTGACTGAGATGTAGGAAACGAAAAAATGTTGACGTTCTGCGCGAAATTGCTGTCAACCGAAGTTATCTCTCAAGATCAGGTGCATCAACTTCTGCAAATTCCGTTAAGTTAATGGATATTAGTTCACTTCTGAATTCGACAGAGGTATATCATACACTTGCATTAGTTTATTTATTATGTTAAAAATGAATCTGTCCGGAGGCTTACTAATTAAATTTATTGATATGGTCCATCTCTTGTGGTCGTTAAAAAAGATGGGGAAAACGCGGGTTGAAGCCTATGCAAAAATTACAGATATGGAGCAACGATGCTTCTACGTTGCATGCGACAAATGCCCATCCTCTACGACTGCTGAAGTAGGGGGGAATTTGAGTGTTCTCGTTGCCAAGAACTGCACGTTGCAATTCCCAGGTCAGACATATCACATATGTGTATTAAGTTCATGATTGGGGCCTGTCATAGGTTATTGACTATAGAAACTTCAGGGCTAAGGTATCAATCATGCTTTATGATAAAGACGCCGATGTTGATGCATTTGCATTTGGTGAAATTGCTGAAAAACTGCTTAGGCGTAATGCGGCGGATTGCATGAATGATCATTGTATGGTGAGTGGTCTCTGACTGGTTTCAGCTATCAAATTGCCTATCATATCATAGCTGACATTTACTAACTTTCAGGGGCTCAATGGTTTCATGCATTTTGCAAACGAACAACTCAACAAGAAGGCCTGCGTTTTCACTGTTAGGAAAAACACATCTTGCGAAAGCATGGTGAAGAGGACCAGTATATAATCACAGATATTATCGATGAAAATGAAGACATGACAATGACTGACACACCTGATCTTGGACCTGGTAAAGATGATAAGGGCAAAGCTGTTTCGCTCGCTCACTCAGTACACCTTTGCACGACTCTCTAGAGGGTTCGAAATCAACTACCCTACCCTACTGGCAAGCATCATCTTCCTACCTCAACTTTATCCATCACCATTTTCCACATCCTCAGATATTTTTTAAGTTTATAATGTGTGCAGGTGTGGCCCACGCAGGTAACCTGATAGCACAGAAGCAAGCTTAGCTCTACGCCTGCTGGAACTCAAAGTCACACTCTCAACCTTGTTTCTTCTTCCACTACAACACAAAGAAGCTGTTTGAAGTGGTTTGCTCTGTGTCTTCTTGAATTACGACATCCTTTCATGATTTTTTCCCTTGTCTTATTTATACATTCCACGTGCTTCAAGATA